>OV884028.1:22056875-23381250 GCA_930367265.1 Catocala fraxini
ATATTTTCAAATACCTTGTCAACATACATAAGTATGCTTATGTTAAAAGGACTCGTGCTCTAGGAAATATGCCTGTAGCGCGTCAACTTTATAAAATTTGAACAACGGTCATAAACAACACCCAGACTTATTGCCTTATAGTGGAGAGACAACCATTTTAACTATTACGCCCGCTATGCTGTCAGTCTGCAATATCACGACAGCAGAAGCGGTTTGTTAACACTTAGATTTAGCTTTGTGATTGGCACGTATAAGTGCAGATAACAAGTCGCGAGCTCACACGCCTTATCTACGAACGCTTGATTGTGAAAGTTACGTTGTATACACTGTCAAAACGCTCATTTATACAGTACATACATGTTTAAACGTTGTATTTTCTGCATTGGGTAGGCAGACTTGCATCACACATTCACATGTCGCCAGCAATTTTTAGATGCTACAAAAGGGCTCACCCTTATTTTTTTTTAGGCACTTGCGTTTGCTTGTGGCGTCTTTCGCGTAAAAGTAGGTTAGGTTATGTAACAGTACTTTTATCTTTAAAATAAATTATAGAATATGTTATTCGATGATAATATAACTTCCCAATGGCGAAAGAATTTTTAAAATCGGTTTTATAGTTCTTCGATTAAACCCTTACAAACAAACAAACTATCTATCTAATCTTTCCTCTTTATAATATAAGTATAGACAAAAAATTATTTGAGCGCGTCAGACATTGATAAGGGATGTTAAGTGAATCCTCCAGCAGCTCCTATTCAGAAGACTGACGATTTGAACGCCACCAAAAATCATGGCCGAATTTTGAAAATGCAAAAAATAATCGTGACCTTGAAATACTCGGGCGCGTCAGATTATTATACAGACGCTTTATCTTGATATCCTTGTCGTACTGACCCATAATCTGTCAATTATGTGGAGCAAATTCATAAATGTGACGGATCGAGAAAAAATGTTTTTCCCATATTTTTTTATATTCCAATACCCTCTTGCATTTTTGTAATGTTTACGACGTAAATTTTATTATTTTCACATGTTTTCCACCACAAAATACACAATTCGAACTATTGTCACTGATTGTTGTAACATATACCAAACTTACTTACTTTGGCTTGTGCAAATCAGCAGATTATATTATTGCCGTGATTCGTGACTAATTTCGTGCAATATAAAAAAAAATTTAACCGCGATTGAGAATTTACAGGTGACTTTTTTTTTTGCAACTTTGTGACTCTCCCAATTCCTTATGTCACGCTCAAATTGTCAGATTATTGAAATGCACACTTTTCTGCATGTAACTAACTTACCTTACCTTATTTTGCACTTGAGTTTTTCTAACGATCGATTATTTTTCCTAATTGATCGGCTGCCCTAGGCTTTTGACCCTATGTACAGGGCTCAGGTATGGTGGGAGTACTTCACAAGGTGCAAGGTTGCCCCCTTTATGTTATTCTGCCGCGCTCGAGTAAATCCCGGTGCAGTCCGGACGGTGACGGTACCAAAACTTTTTTTTTTATGTTCACTATATTTTTGAATTTACTAAAGGACACTTATTTGTCACCACCAACCACTACGTCATCGAGGCCGAGATTAAACAACATATACAAAGAACACCCAGACTCAGAACAACTATTAGTGGATTACACAAATTTTTGTCCCGTCTGGGAATCGAAGTCACAACACGACCACTTAGTCAGCCGTGCTATCATTATCAATTATCGTTTTATGCAGAGGCTAGCTTTTGCCCGCGGCTTGGTTCGCGTAAAAGTAGGTTAGGTTATGTTAGTAAAAGATTTGTTTTTTAAATACCATTTATCATATTACTTTGTGATAATATGGCTTTTTAAAAGAGAAAGTATTTTAAAATCGATTGAGTAGCTTTTGAGTTAAATCCTTACACTAAAAACCAAATCTATCTTCTTTATAATATTAGTAAAGATAAGTAATAACAAGTGAGAAACGGCAATGAATTGCCATAAATCTCAGAGTTCAAAAACAATATATGTATGGTCTCGTGATACCACGTGACCAGAGGTCAAAGTCATAGTAATTTCGGGGGTATATCGACTATGCTGAGTCGAATGGCGTTGATCGCGAGTCTCTAGCTCTTACGGTTCTTGAGTTGAAAGTTGTATAACAGACAGACGGAATAACAAATCTGTTGTATAAGAGTTTTTTCGAACTCTAAAAAGATACACTATCACAATCGTCTATCATATGATGTTGAGAAATAAGTAGGTTTGATCAGCCCATCCTAAAGGCTTTCATGCACAGCATGATGTTAGTGTAAGCTTGGCCCTTTCTCAAACTGGAGCAATACTTGGCCAGGGATATAGCTCCATCGTCCAAAAAATCCCAGCCATACAAACTTGTGAAGTGTTCTTGAAGTTTGTGCCACGATAATGTCTATCCGAAACTTCAGGCTGACCGGAATAAATTCAATGCAGTTTCTTCGGCTCTATTTATTTCAAAGTGACATTACTCTGTTGGTCGGACCACATTATGAAAGGGCTTAGAAGAAACAAGAGGTTACGTGCCGAAATTCAGGACAAATGTTGTATGTAATGTTACAAGGTACGAAAATCGGCCTGAAACTTTGGTATTTACATGTGCAACACCGCCAACTTCCTAACGCCGGGCTTTTATCGAGAAATTAAACTTTTTGTTGACCTGACACGGGATTCGAACCCGAGACCACATGCACAGCAGTCGCATTCACTACCGCTGCGCCACCGAGGCAGTTAAAGGTTAAATTTAAGGGGTTAAGAAATGCGTATCACTTTTTAGCTCAAACTATTCGGGATACCGACGATACTTTGCATTGTTTCTGTGTAAAAGAAATATAGTGCCAACAAAACACTACCGCAATGTAGTTAATATTGATAACTTGAGACTATCCGATACCCGTAGATTATCTCTTCGCATATTGAAAGAATGCCCGTGCGAAGCATGTTCGTAGCTATCTAGTTACGTAGTGGTAGGTTTAGGTCGTAGGTTTCTATATTCGTAGCTATGAAGATTCGTAGCTATCTAGATTCGTAGTTATAGCATAAAACAGTGCAGATATATTTACAAATACAGACGAATACAAATCCTACGAGATTCATATACAATGACAGACTCGCCTGTCATTGTCAACATATCAAAATATACCGAATTTATTCAAGTGGAACTCACCACGGCGGGTCCTTCTTGAGCTGCATATTGTTGTAGAGAGCGCGGGGCGTGTTAGCATATGTATACGGGCCCTTGGGCTTCGGGGCATGAGGCCCTTCTACCAGCACGGAGCGCATAGACACGCTCATGGTTGCGCTGACAGTGAACCACCAGCCTCACGACCAGAAAATAACACTCCTCGATGGCGGCTAACAAATAGCAGCACATATGGCCAGACAACAGTGGCTTTACAACGCGCGCCCTCAAAGCGTCCAGCCGCGCTAGTCCCCCGGCCGACACACATTTGAATATGGAACTATTTGTCACTCACATCGATCACTCATGCTATCTCCACGATCTGACGACAATTATTATGAACAACGGCGCCCCAGCACGGACACATGACACATCACACAACACACGCTCGCTGTTCGATGCAATCCGCGGCACTAAACTGTTTTTATTTTTTGCTTTTGTAGGATAACAAGTAGCGGTTGCCATGGTGACGGCTAAACACGGCTTTCCGGTCATCAACTGTTGACAAGTGGGTGTCTTGTTGGCTCGTTGCTTGGTTACTGACCTTGACAGTAGGTACGTGAAGTGACGTCAGTTACACTTGTAATTGGTTTTGGAAAGGAGGTATCGAGGTATCAGTTTGTTTGCATAACTAATATACATATTTTATGTGTAGATGGATGTTAATTTGGCGACCTACGAGGCTAGTTACCTGATTGATTCTGTACTTTATTTCATACACAATAGCAAATAACACTTAAATGAAATGTTTTGGTGAAAAAGAAATATACTAAATTACATATAATTGTCTCATCCTTATATGAAAGCAAAAGCACCTGAAAACCCTTGTCTATACTAATATAAAAAGTAAAGATTCGATTTTTTGCTTGTTTGTTTATAAAAATTCTTTTACCATTGGAAAGCTTTATTATCAACGAGTATTCTATTTTTTAAAAAAAGTACCGTTACTAGCATAACCTAACCATGACGACTCGATGGCGTAGTGGTCAGTGTAACCGACTGCCACGCCTGAGGTCACGCTATAGATAGAGTTCAGCGCTGTTCTGCCGCGTTCAGCGCTGTTCCACCGCATTCAGTGCTGTTCTGCCGCGTTCAGGGCTGTACGGCACTGTACGCGCTCGCAACTTGTCGAAGACAGCCGCGTTCAGCGCCGAACGCGGCGGAACAGCGGTGCACACGGATGGTTCCCGAATCCTTGTCGACAAGTTGCGAGCTGCCTAGTTCATGCATAGATTTGATTTATTATTACGTAGTCACTATGCACGCAAGGATTGAGAGAGTTCGGACGTGTATTCAAGTAATTATTTTATATTAACGAAATAAAATTATGGACGAAGAGAAACTTATATTGCTATTGCAAGTATATTCTTGTCTTCGCAGCATATTCAGCACCGTACGCAGTAGATAGAAGCGTTTCAGCGGAGATAACACGCTATGACGACTTTTCTCGTTCTTACGACGCTGTACGCGGCTGATAGAAGCAGAACTGTATAAGCGTGACTAAAATCGTTCAGCAAAAGGCGAATGGAGCTGAATAAGTGTGAGTAGTTCCTTACACGGTAATAGGCAACATTACTGTAAATTAGCTTGCGAAATATGGATGTATAACATCCCTTCTTTCTTCAGGATGTTCTTGTTTGGGATGTAGCGTTAATCCTATTGTTACGTACTGGGTTCGACGGATAAGAATGCAAACAATATTACCGACTAAACACGTTGTATTTAAACACACAATTAAATTTAAAACACAACAAACACTATACTACACTTTTTCACTGTAACTGCTTCAAACTCCGTAATATTTTCGCTTCCGTCCGCTTCGATGAACACTTGACCGCTTACGATTGTAAACTGACTTGGCGAGCGCTGGCCTTCCCTTTTTATACGCGGTTAAAGCGTCTCTAGAGTTTTCTAGTAACGCCATACCCGGTATGTAAACAGTAAGAAGATTTGAAAATGTGCCAGCGTTCTCTCTACGCTTCGCGTACCCATACTACGGAGTTCCGTAAGATGTCAATAGATGGCGGTGTAATAAATTATTAGACGGAACTGCCGAGTCTTCTCCACAATGCCGAGAGATGGCACTGGGTGTAACACCATGTACACGTATGTATTTGTAATGTTGGAGTGCATCGGGAGCTATGAAAAAGTGCGTCGTGAGCGAGCCGAAAGGTCTACTATTGTAAAACATGAATCTTCAGGCCCTCAAGTCAAACTTGCAAAGTGTACTTTATTACGTAATTTATTATTATAGATAAAGGCACAAGAAAACTAATTGCCAGGTTCTCCCAACATAAATATCTGTATAACTTACTGCGGCAACCTTAATTTCTGTAAACAAAATCAATGTATGAGAAAGAATAAACTATTTATTATTATTATTATGTGTTTCTCTTTTACGGGCATTTTCCTAATGCGTAAGGGAAAACCCGGCCCTTTGAGAGGCTTACACGGGGACATGGGTCCAACATGCAGAGGCCCTTCGAGAGTTTTAATTTAAAGAGAGATGTGACACTTACCGAGATGAGAGAGTTTAGGATACTATTGCTACATATGGAACCTAATAAATCTGGGCTATAGGGATGGGTGTTTGATGGGCTTGTATAATGAAAACTATGGATAAAATACATTATTGTTTACTATTATTATTATTAACAACACGATATACTTTAAAATAAATTCTTTAGACAATATTTTTGTACCTATTGTTTAACGAACAC
Source organism: Catocala fraxini (assembly GCA_930367265.1). Classification (NCBI taxonomy): domain Eukaryota; kingdom Metazoa; phylum Arthropoda; class Insecta; order Lepidoptera; family Erebidae; genus Catocala; species Catocala fraxini. The sequence goes on from OV884028.1 coordinate 22,062,785, forward strand.
CCCAATTACAAAATTGAATTGAACTCTGATACACTGTACTAAGTACTTCTATACTAATATTAAGATCAAAAGGTTTGATTGTTTGTTTGTTTGTAAGGTTTTGAGTCAAAAAACAATCAACAAATTTTAAAAATTCTCTGCCTTTAGAAAACGATATTATCATCGAGTAACATAGGCAATATTTTATTTAAAAAAATGAGTACTTTTACTTACATAACTAAACCTACTTTTGCGCGGGCAAAGCCGCGTGCAAAAACTAGTTTACAATAAAACTGTAATGTATAAATAAAGAATAATTAACTTTTGTTTTTTCTTATAACTATAATATCCTCTAGATAACACCGCTTTATAGTTTAATAATAAATAAGCTTGTTCAGTTTATAAAAAAGACAAGTTACACAAAAGTAGATGTGATACTGAATCCTGCACTAGCCTCGTGGCGCCCAGACATTTTTTGGCTCTTCTTTAACTATGACCCGACTGTGCTTTTCATAGGACATAATTCTTAGTCATATCCGCCCCAGGTTTTGAGTTGAAAATTGTGTTAGAGTTACCGGTTTGAAGTGAAACTTTCTGGGTATAGTTATGATTATATTAGCATGCAATTTTAATTTAAATTATTTGTCTATCGGGCCACAATTACTAGACTAAAAGGAATTATTAAGTGATGTAAAATTAAACATTGTTTTAAGGATTAATGTGTTTATTTTAGTTATTTTTCAATTAAACGACTTCCCGTAACTTTCTTCAATTACAAGGTTTTCCCCTAATCTGTCTCCTGTTACAAGGCTTAGGTTTTACTCATTAAATTCTTATAATAACAATCAATCTTTCAATCTGTTTGTAGTTTAGGAATGAAAATCCTTAAAACAATATCTGTTTCTTGTAAAGCATTAATATATATTGCACTTAGTGCACATCACAATAGTCTTCATCTTGTGGCATCGTCTGCACCGTTTTTGAACATCTGCCATTTCCGGTTGGTGCCTGTGACCCTTTCGTCTTATTCTTTCAGACAGAACTTGGAAAATAAAAATAGGATTTACTTACCACGTGTATGTGAGAATTGCATCAGATAGAAACAGTTATTATATTTATGCTATACAAATATATGATATATATAATATAATAGTTAATAGTGATAAAAAATGGAAATGGAAAATATTGAACGGTAAAGCTATTAAATTTTTATTTATATCCACTGCATGCGTGTTCATTGCCACTTACAATGTCCGATTAGGTACAATAATAGCTCAGTCGACAATATTAGATAGCCTTAAATTGGACGAATCAAGTTAAAATTCTCAGTTAGGTTTGTTATGCAAGTAAGTATGGTGCGTCAGTTTAAATTTCGATCACGGTGGCCAATCTTAATGGAGACTGACTGACTGCGCAGGAGACACTGACTGCACGGATGGCGTAGATACTTAAGTGGTCGCCTCTCCGCTGCCACTACGCCGAGTATTGTGGGTTCGAATTAAAAACGGGACAAAATTTTGTGTGATGCACAAATTATTATTCCGAATCTGGTTGTTTTTTGTATCCGTTGTTTGAATGTCTGCAAAGTCTCCCGCGACACAGGAATTATTCCTAGTGCGGGCGTTGTACGGACAAATATGATAAATGGTCCATACACCAAGGATGATGAAATGATAGAAATAAGTTAACTTGTTATAACTTTTATGTCTACCAAAGTACTGTTAAAATATAATATTATCTAATACTATATTATTGGTATATGATATGTGTTACGGTCAATGGCACACTTTTTAGGTCAACCGATTTGTTAGATACTAATTGATTATATATAAAGAAAACAAATGGCAGGTGTCAGCATAATGCTGACACCGCGATGTACGGGTGATTTGCACGAGCAATGTACGGACATGCTGCCGCCCGGGAGAGGAGTATGCTAATAGAATAAATACATGAATAGTGATTGACGTGTGACAGGGATGATCGTTACATTTGCTACTTTAAGTTAATGCATGAAAACAGAAATTAGATTAATGAAGAGAACTTGAAGTCTCTACACAAGAATTTCACTAACTGTAAACACGGACTTACGCACTATTGGGGACGCATGATTGTCTCTTTGATACGCAGGTTTTGATTTTTCATTTACACTAATTGATCGTATGTATGTATCTTATGTGGGGGCCAGTCAGTGCAGACCGGCGACACTTCGACCCAGTGTGATCTTTTGTGTCGACGCTCTCCCAATAACGACTGCCATAGATGTTCATGGCAGCCGGGACCAACGGCTTAACGTGCTCTCCGAGGCACGGAGCAGGCGATAATTGTCAATCAATACGCACATAATTTCGTAAAGTCATATAACTTCCGAAAGTTAGAGGTGCGCGACGTGGGTGCGAACCCGAGACCCTCTGCATTGCAGTCTGTTGGTCTCTCCACTGAGCTATCGCTGCTAATTGATCGTAACTCTACACTCACACCTTTACACTTACACTTAACACTACGGCGGAGAGGGGCGGCCCAGATGCAATCTTGGGGGATGCCACCTCCGGTGCAGGAGACGGGGAACGCGCGGGCGTCACCAGAGCTTCTGCCCCAGGACGGCTCGCGCGCTGCTTGATGCACCGATACACGCAGATTGCTGCTATAAGTACGGCTATGCTTACCAAGACGTAGATAGCAGAATAGAGATGAATGCTATGATACGTCATGTTCCTGTCGATGAAGTCCGAGTTTTCCTTGATGTTCAGTATTTTCTTATGTATATCTTCCAGCAATTACTGGATTTTGTAAGGTGTCCGATTTGTTAATGATACTTTCATTGGGAAAAGTGATGTTCAACAGGTGGTTTATTGGGGCTACTAGAGGAATATATACTTCAGGTCCAATCTTAATATTACTGGTTTGAAAACTGTGTGCATAAATGATGGAGTATTCAGTTTTTATTATACATCTGTGTCGACTCCGCACAGACGAAGAAGTTCCGCCTACATATAACAGATGGCACTAAAATACGCTCAAAATGACGTCACAATCCTGCATCGCGCAAGCGGAGTTTACACAGCGACTAACTATATATACAAGCACCCGACATCAACCGTTGGGCCGCGGCCCGCCAGGCACGATCAACCAGCCTGGTCGGAGGATCCTCCCTTTGTGTTGGAGCGACATCACACCCTGTTCCTCCACATTGGACCCGAAGGTAGTGCTTGCGCTTAGGTTCCCGAGTTCGACACCCGGCTGAGTGCAATCGTTTAATGTGGATAACGACACGCCACACATCCTTGATCGATGCTTATAGTTCCTGAAAGCGATAATGTCTGTGCCGAGGCTTGGTCTTCGCACAGAATATGTGGTGTACAGTAGTCGCAACAAAAATATAAGTACTTGTTTACCTAGCGAATATTTAGCCATTGATCTTGGCATGGTTCGCTTATGAGTAGGCATGAGTCTAGGCTTATTAGTTTTGCACAAGTCCTTATAATTATTTAGATAATTGTTTGGTGGAATATAGATGTAATCCAGCTATGCCTACCCTTTGGGATCTATATTACAGGTTGTAGGTTTCATAAATTATTAGCTGTATAGTGTATTCAATTTGGCAAAAAAGACAGAGGCACGAAATAAATAATATATATATATCTTCTCCCTTAGTCTTTATTATTCCCAAGTCACTTGGGGTCGGCTTTTCTAGTCAAACCGGATTTGACTGGTTATCAGTTTTTACACGAAACAGCTGCCATCTGACCTCCGCAACCCGAAGGCTAACGATACCCTAAGGCTAGACAAGTGTCAGGATATTAGAGGATAGTGACTTTCCCAATAACGACTGCCATAGATGTTCATGGCAGCCGGGACCTTCGGCTTAACGTGTTTTCCGAGGCTCGGAGCAGGCGATAATTGTCAATCAATACGCACATAATTTCGAAAAGTCATATACATAACTTCCGAAAGTCAGAGGTGCGCGACGTGGGTTCGAACCCGAGACCCTCTGCATTGCAGTCTGTTGGTCACCCACTGAGCTATCGCTGCGTATAAAATCGCTGCAGATAAAAGTATCTACATAATATTACAACCACATTTCACCAGTTACGTAACAGGCCACACGATATAGGTAAGTGGTGATCCTATTGCTGTCAACCATTTACATATTAATATTCCATTATTTAGTACCTTACTATACACTTCTTTCTTAAGAAATCTGGAACCCCTACTTTTGATAGGAACATTAGTCTTAGAGAATTGAAGTACACTTCCAGTAGGTACAGCTGCTGTAGATTGAGTGAAACCTTGAATTAAAATTGGGAACCCGCTGCGATTTACATCTCTAACAACATGCCAGTAGGCAAGACGTATTCATGTTTAAGTACCTTAATTGTTTAAACGGTTCGAAAGATTAAATATTTCAAGCGAAATTTTATATAAATTAGTGATATTCGTGGCATCGTTCACGTGGTCACCTCATGTATAACTGCTCCGGACTGCGGTGCACTGCGCTTGTATCGCTCGCCGTAATGTTAGACCGGTCTCGATCAGATAACTCCCGCTTCATGTACTAATGCACATTTCAGGGGCGACAGATAAAAACAAACACGTAAAAATATCTAAACATTTAATCGAATTCTTTTTGGAACATAGCATGTAACGAAAGTTCTTTTATATATCGATTAAATTAAATTTATTACATAACAGAGCTTACGAAAGTAACAGATGAAATTAAATAGGTAGATGCGATTATAGAAAGCCACCGCCCAAGCCGTGGTAGCCGTAGCCATTTCGGTAGCCATTTCCGTAACCGTCTCCGTAACCATACCGGCCATACCGGCCTCCGCCTAAGCCCAGCAACCGGTTCAGTATGTGTCTTAAGTGCGGCTTAGCGAGAGTGGCGCACCACATCATCGCTACTAACAGCAACACAATGCTCACCTGCATCGTATAAGAATACACATATAATACAAATTATACCAACAGTCATTCGCCAATAACAACTATATCAGATAGATACCAAAGTTAAACCTTAAAGTGAGTTTAAAGTTTATTTTCTCAAGGAATAAACTAAGGGCCGATTCTAGAAATAAAATGTAATTTAAATATCTTAATTAAAAGTAAACAGTAACTAGTAAAAGTGTTTAACGAAGGTAGTTTAAAGTTTTAAAATGAAGTAATAATAGTGATTTATAAAAAATAAGCAACGCGAAAAAAAACTGTATAAAGTTTACACAACTTTTACAATTACAATATAAAATGTATTAAAAATAGAGTGTCAATGTAGTCTAATGTGAGTGAACGTCAAATGTGAACTGATATGCAATTGAGTTTCATATTAGACGTTTATTTTAATTTAGAAGTATACTAGGTATTTGTGATTGACTGAGACTAGATCGCACCTCTATCTTGAACAGATTTTGTTACAGAAATTGGCATTCTGTAATTTATACGACAGACATTCATCACCTAAAACAGGAGTTAAAATACTAAATTAGTTTTTTAATGATATAGATACAATATTCTTAGATATTAAAGTATTGTAAAAGACAACGAAAATCTAAAATAAAATAGTCCTAAATCAATACTGAACAAATATTTATAATTTAGAGGTGAATTTGAATTCATGTAACCAATTAAAACGACGTAATTAATTTATCGATGGTACAGAATGGATTGTTAAATATAAAATTATTGACTGCTTAATAATTTTACAGGAAAAATATTTCGTGATATTTTCTGTAATTTAATAATTTTAAATTAAATTCAAAATGCATTTCGGTATATTTTTCGGTAATTTTAAATATTTTACAATTGTTCCAACTGACCTTATTAATTTACTTAATAGCTTATTATGTCGATTAAAATATAAAAAAACATTAACTTACGTGTTTGAACATGATTCGTCGGTAAACGAATATTGGCGATACGATGGCGACACTTCCGCGTTTTATATTAGTTTAGTTAATAGACTAGTCGATTAATTTTGGACGACACTCTGTGTCGACTGAATCAATGTATTGTTGATGAGTTTAAAACCGGTTATAATGTTACACAATGATGGAAATTATATGTTATCTTACGGCCACTCTTACCACCTACAAGTAAAAGTTATCTGAAAGATAAATCGCATGCTGTCTCACTCATGTTAGGTTAAAGAAGAGAGATGGCGAGACTTTAACTTATAGATAAATTCTATCTGGAGGTTGTAGTACAAGCCCTTAGTCTTAATTGGCTTTCTAATTATATTTACATTAAATAGATAGATTTGTCATGGAAACATTGACAGTATCTACCGTCATATTTAGCAGTTTGAGCGCGTAATTTCTGTGTTTTTTTTTTTATTATTTGACCTGTAATTCCTGTTTATAGTTTTAAATACTGCAAGGAACTGGTTTGATATTTTAGAAGAAGCGCAATTTATTTGATCCCTTTTAGGTATGAAGTTCATTTAAGGACTACTTATCTGATAGACAACAATGTGTAAAAATAGATTCTTCAATCAGCAACAGTGTTCCTCTTTGTTTTGGTGTTCCCCAAGGCTCAGTGCTAGGCCCGACGCTTTTCCTCCTTTATATGAACTCCCTATGTAATCTGTCACTCCCCAACTGCTCAATCTTTGCCTACGCCAATGACACTGCATTGCATATCCATGGTAATAACTGGGCCGATGTATTTGCCTGGGCTGAACAAGCTCTACGCAGTGTCATGCTATGGCTGTCAAGTAACCTATTAACGTTGAATTTAAAGAAAACGACCGATCTAACCTTTTCTATTACAAACTGTACACAACCTTCTGACACTTTTACACTCAAAGTCCACTCCTGCTGCCCAAACATCTCAGACTCTTCGTGTAAATGTCCCTGTCTTACTAGATCCACACAGATAAAATATCTTGGTATATATATTGATAATCTCATCTCCTGGAAATATCACCTCAGCGATCTAACAGTACGCATTCGAAAAATTATATTTATTTTAAAAAAACTGTGCCGTTCTGCCGATGACAAAACTTTAAAAATGATTTACTGTGTTCTATGTCAATCTATACTAACCTATTGTATATATGTCTGGGGTGGCGCAGTAAAAACCCACCTATTACCCTTGGAACGTGCGCAAAGAAGTATACTTAAGGTAATGACATTCAAACCCTATAGATATCCGACCACCCAACTTTATAAAGAATGTCAGACTCTTACTGTCAGGCAGCTCTACGTACTTGCGATTGTTACTCGAAAGCATACATCAATAGAATACAATCCAAGCTATAAAAAAAACGTCTTTCATACAAAATTTGCCAAGTTCCGACTTTCAGAACCACACAGGCTTCACGGGATTTTAATGTTATTGGCTGCCACCTGTACAATAGTATAAATAAAAGTTGTAACATCTATCCACTCATTCGATCCCAATGTAAGAAAGAAGTTGCAAAATGGCTCATGACCAAAACTTATGCTCAAACTGAGATCATGCTAAAATTATCGGTACTCTAATTGGACCCACACACACAAACATACACACACACCGACACACACACACACACCTTGCGTACTTGCACATATTTCTATAGCTGCTCACAAGAACACCTAATATATTTTGTAACTATTAACTAAATGTAATACTGCGGGAGACCTGGTACACAAAACACAAGTTAAATCTTACATTGGGTACCAGAGTTCAACGAATACTGTACAACTTTTTTTTTTACTTGGGCGAATGCTTGACGCATACCCCTCCGCGGGGGCGGGCGGAGGGGTTATGTCGGACTCGCCGGGGTAAAAGAAAGATGTTAAGATGATAATGTACCTCCCGGAATACCGACTAAACCTACCACGGTGTTCCTCGACAAAACCACTATCGACGGGGCCGCGCGAATCACTTGCACATGCGGTCGCGACCCCGCCGAGGTTTCGGCCCGCCGTATGAAACGGCAGGCCACTACCTGATAAGACCTACTCTATAGGCACTTCGCACAAATAATCCCTACTGTCCCCCCTAGAGGGGAGACGGACTCGACACAGAGGCGCGCGTGGGAACACGCACGCCGCCTCTCGGACCTGGTGCTGAACGGATGGCGGGCAGGCCCACAAAGCCCACCACCCCCAGGTCAAATTCTGTATAACTTGTCTCATGATATATTATGTACTGTGTTCATGCTATTTGTAACTTTTTTGAAATAAATATTTTACTAGGCAAATGGATTTTATTAGGAAATTTGTTATATACAATAGTACTAAGGAATCTCGCAATATTCTCGTTTACTGGTAATAGGCTTGTCTCCTATAATGTGCGCCCAAAATAATAATAATAATATTCTATCACGTTTTGTCTTGTCACATAATAATTAATAATAAATTAGTACAATTTTTTTAACAAAATTTCCTATTTTCCCATATGCAATTCGGTTTCAGACCTAAGTTGTCAAAAGCAGATGCAGTACACAACTTGACAGCTTTTATCTCAGAGGAACTTGGAAAAAGAAAACAAGTAATTGGAATCTTCCTCGACCTCGCAAAAGCATTTGACAGAGTATCTGTTCCAATGCTATTAAAAAAATTTGATGCTGTAGGAATACGAGGCACACAGCTTAAGCTACTAACAGACTATCTACAAAATAGGTATCAGTGCGTGAAAATAGATAACATCATCAGCGCCGACTTACAAGTGCCACAATTCGGTATTCCACAAGGGAGTGTCCTTGGAAGTACTCTATTTTTGGTGTATATTAACGATCTTTGTAACTTAAGTTTACCTAGCGGCAAAATCGTTTCATACGCAGATGACACCGCCCTTCTCTTCCCCGCCGACACAAATGAGGCAGTCCTTAAAAATGGCCAACATGGTTTCGATGTGGTTAATAAATGGCTTAGAAATAATTTGCTTCCATTAAATACTGACAAAACCAAATTCATTAAGTTTAATATGCGCAATCAACAAGATCATTTAAGTAATATTCGGCTATACGTGCACTATTGTAACAACACCATGTTCTGTAATCCATAGTGCAACTAACATTAAATATCTGGGGGTTATAATAGATCACACTCTTTCATTTAAACAACACGTAGCCGCTTTGTCAAGCAGACTACGTACATTAATATTCGTTTTTAAAAATCTGCGTTATATCGCAGACAGTGATCTTATTATACAGATCTAATCGCGAAATTACGTGTTTACGCACTCAAACAAACAATGGCCTATGCTAAAATTAATGTCATTCTGCTACTTTGTAGGTCGATTTTGATTTATTATATAAGGATTTATATTGGATGTATATATTAAAATTATTATTTTATATACATTTCCTTATTTAAATCGGAAATTGTTCACTAATTCACAGTTTTGTTTTTCTAAAATAGATTTAGCCTAAGTTACTCCGTATAATATCAGCTATCTGCCAGTGAAAGACCAGTCAAAATCGGTTCAGCCGTTTCGGAGATTAGCCGGAACAAATTTTAAAAGTATATGTTCTGTTATAGTATAAGTATGTATAAGTATACCTTGTATACTTTCATATGCATTAGGTAAAAAGCTGTTATTTTGACATTACAAACAGACACTTCTCAATTTTATTTATTTGTATGTATGTATGTATGTATGTACATACATATATATATTTGCATAGATTTGTTATTTATTCAGTACAACCGAGGAATCTGGCATGTTCATGTTTGCTCGCCTCGTATGATGTGCGCTCTAAATGCGTGATTTGTGAGTGTAATATAAATAATTTTTATAGTCTTATTCACATTGTCTACCCACTTTCGTAAAAAATATTAATATTAAATTGTTGTGATAATTCTGTCTTATTCATCTTGATATACCAAATATTTCCAGAATTTCTAAATTATTTTTCCTTACTAATATTATAAATGTGAAACTTAATGAGTATGGATATTTGTTACTCTTTCACGTAAAATCTACTAAACCGATTACGATGATGATATCGACTATGCTGAGTCGAATGGCGTTGACCGCGAGTCTCTAGCTTTTACGGTTCTTGAGTTGAAAGTTGTATAATAGACAGACGGACGGACGGACGGACAAAGCTGTTGTATAAGTTTTTTCGAACTCTAAAAATCGAAATTACCGAAATTAAATTAACCTGAATCAATATATTGAACCTTTTTGTCTGCATGTATGGAATGGTTCACGTGGTCGCCTCGTCACTGCCGCTGCGCCGAGTGTTGTGGGTTCGATCCCCAGACGAGATAAAAAATTGTGTGATCCGCAAATAGTTGTTCCGACTCTGGGTGTATTTTTGTCCGTTGTTTAAATGTTTGTAAAGTCACCCGTGACACAGGATTAATTCCTAGTGGCCGCACTTTGTATTATATTTTATAAATAATTTAGAGATTCTAGAAATATTTGGTATGTGTTAACATACCAAATATTCATATTTATATTTATATTCATAATTCTGTCATATCCATATCAATGGATATGACAGAATTATGACAACAATTAAATATTAATATTTTTTAGCAAAAGTGAGTAGACAATTTGAATAAGACTGTTAAAAAGATTTATATTACACTTACACATCACGCATTTTCACATGTCGGCCTCGATGTAGTAGTGGTAAGCGTAACCGACTACCACGGCTGACGTTGCGGGTTTGATTCCCGCACAAGTCAAACATTTGTGTGCATGAACATGGATGTTTGTCTTGGTCCTTCTATGTATAATATGTATATATGTATTTCCTAAATAAAAAAATATATATGTATGTTTATCCATTGTCTAGTACCCATAGTAGCTCGGTTTAGTTTGGCCTAGATGATGTTGTGTGTTTGTGATAGAATATTATTATTATTATTTTGGGCGCACATAATAGGAGACAAGCCTATTACCGGTAAACGGGAACATTGCGAGATTCCTTAGTACTATTGTATATCGGAGAAGTATTGTTCTCTATGACAATGTCATTAGTGGTTGCGGGTTTAGTGGGCGTCATCTGGGTAATATGCGAGCACAAAACACAACGATGTCAGTTTTACACTATTTTTATTTAGAATAAACAATATTTTTACTTCACGAGAATGTCGAATGAAAAATAATAGTTAAGACCGAGCAGTGGGTTCAGGGCACTGATCTTACTTCTTTTTACACAACTCACAACTCAACGTTCCGATCAGTCGCTATCGCTCAAAGGTGTCTCAATAAATGTCGGCCTTCCTAAAGTAAAGATGGCGCTTCGACTCCACTCAAATCAATCAAATAAAATTAAATTAAGAATTTTAAAAGTAATAAAATGCAGACAATTTATATTGTGAATTATACGTGCAAACAACAATCAACCCGGCTCATTAACGCCACGAATGTAAGCTCTAACTATATAAAGATATATGAGAAGGTGTGCGTCGCGTAGTCGTCGTTATTAAATCCCATAAGACTAACAAAAGTCATACTCAAGAAGGATAAAGCGCTACAATAGGCAAAGGCTCAAAGGCAACTCCAGAAGCGGCAGGTCGATACCTCAGTTTGTCTCACATACCTCACTATCTCAACATACCATTACATCTAACAAATCATAAATATTTAGTTCCATCAATTCCTAGCAACTTACTATTAAACATAAAAAATAACTATTTCTCAAAACCATACTTTTAAAATTAAAATCACGAAATTCCTCCTAGACAAATTCAGGGCAAACGTAATTGCTTAAGTTCCATTGATATATGACAGAATTTATACATCAATGTAAATCTGATTTATTTTTCTTATTTTCGAATGTGTGTGTGAAAGTAAAAATGGTATAATATTGTAACCCTTACTAATATTATAAATTCGAAAGTAACTGTCTGTCTGTCTGTTACATTTTCACAGTTTAACCGCTCAACCGATTTAGATGAAATCTGGTACAGATATAGTTTAAAACCCGAGGAAGGGCATAGGCTTTTATTGATGTAGGAACCACGCCGGCGAAGCCGCGCGTAAAAGCTAGTCTTTTATAAATGAAAGATTCGGTAGCTACATGCGCCAATAACCGTTCCGCAGTTTGGTAGATGTATTATTATATCTTATTTAATAAAATATTACTAGCAATTTGGGTTTCAAATTACTAGTATTCTTGTATTAGGAGTGGGTTCACGTCGGTACTGGAATGGGTGGAAACCCGCTCCTTGCCGTGAGCGTTGACGAATGACAGCGGCCTGTTAGCCTGCGTTCTCCCTCCGTCTCGCTGCGCACATACCTAAGGCGCGGTACAGCGGTTTCGGGCAAACCATAATATAAGAAATCTAGTATAATTTGTTGAATATGTATGTTTTACTGTTATTGTAAATTAATATTTTTATTTATTTTTATTTGTACCTTCTGCTAGTTTTGCTTGTGCTAGTGTTGATTTTTGTAAATCTTAATTCGTGGCATACTTTCAAATTGGGTAGTAAGCACCAGTTGAATACTTGTCTTAGGACAGATATCAGAAGTGCAATAGTTAGGAATCAAACCCCAAGACCACTCGATTACAAGTCCGATGCCATTGAGCTATCGACGCTGAAACCAACAATGCCATAAGACATGGTGGTTTGGACCATGAACTGTGTGAACTACGTTAGAAATACATAATGTATCGACACAAGTTAACGTGTTGACCCTGGCTCATTACAGGCCACGCTAAAGCCTGTTTATAATTTAGTTACCTACTATACCTATATATTATTAGCTTTATGTATAGAACCTTTTTTTTAATGCCTACTTTCGGGCTATGAATAAATCCTGTGTTTCGGGGGACTTTACAAACATTCAAACAACGGACACAAAGAACACCCAGACTCGGCACAACCATTTATGGATCACACAAAGTTTTGTCCCGTGTGGGATTCGAACCCACAACACTCGATGCAGTAGCAGTGGCCCGACGACCGATTAAATCACTGCGCCATCCGTGCAGTCAAATTAGACTCTCATTTCGCTAATAGTCGAAGATGCAATCTAAAATCGACCTTCACCTATATGTTTCCAAAACGAAAAAAGTTCTACAGGACATACACATATTTGAAATGGTTACCTGCAGAAATTAAGTCAAGCCTACCTTTAATTAAAATTAATGTAAGCAATTAAAGTTCATTTATTTTTCTCTTATTTGTCAAACGAAATCAATATTATATGAGAGTGCAAAGTATAATGAATAAGAAAGGGTTCCAGATTATCAGGCACATTAAAGTACTGGTACTGAGAATTTCTCGGCTCTAAAATCCAGTAACGTCTTGCCCAAATCGGGAATAGAACTCGAGACCTCATACATAGTAGCGCACTATCTCCGAAAACTGCAGATAAAAGTATCTACATAATATTACAACCACATTTCACCAGTTACATAACAGGCCACACGATATAGGTAAGTGGTGACCCTATTGTTGTCAACCATTTACATATTAATATTCCATTACTTAGTATCTTACTACAGTACACTTCTTTCTTAAGAAACCTGGAACCCCTACTTTTGATAGGAACATTAGTCTTGGAGAATCGAAATACATTTACAGTAGGTACAGCTGCTGTAGATTGAGTGAAACCCCGAGTTAAAATTGGGAACCCGCTGCGATTTACTTCTCTAATAACATGCCAGTAGGCAGGCCGTATGCTTGTTTAAATACCTTAATTGATTAAACGGTTCGAAAGATTAAATATTTCAAGTGAAATTTTATTTCAATTAGTGATATTCGTGGCATCGTTCGCGTGGTCACCTCACGTAAAACTGCTAAACTAAACTTACTCTTCATATACTAATGCAGGTTTCAAAGGGGAAAGATAAAAATAAACACGTAAAAATATCTAACCTTTTAATAGAATTCTTTTTGTAACATAGCATGTAACGAAAGTTCTTTTATGTAATAATCAAATTTAATTTATTACGTAACAGAACTTGCGGAAGTAATAGGTGAAATTAAATAGGTAGATGCGATTACAGATAATCACCGTCGTAGCCGAAGCCATCGCCATAGCCATTTCCGTAGCCATACGGGCCATACCGGCCTCTGTAGCCGATACCGCCTAAGCCCAGTCCTAAGTACGGCTTAGCGAGAGTGGCGCACCACATCATCGCCACTAACAGCAACACAACGCCCACCTGCATCGTATAAGAACACACATATAATACAAGTTATACAAACAGTCATTCGCCAATAACAACTAGGTATATCAGATAGATACCAAAGTTTAACCTTGAAGTGAGTTTAAAGTTTATTTTCTCAAGAAATAAACCAAGGGCCGATTCTAGAAATAAAATGTAAAAGATCTAGGAAAATCTAAAATTGAATCAGAATAATTTTTACTTTAAATATCTTTAATAATAGTAAACAGTAACCAGTAAAACTGTTTAACGACAGAGGTTAAAAATTTAAAAATAAAGGAATAATAGTATTGTATAAAAATTAACAACGCGTAAAAATCAGTATAAAGTAGTGTAATTTACAAAATAAAATTTTGTCAAAATATAGTGACAATGTAGTCTAATGTGAGTGAACGTCATATGTAAACTGATATGATTAACTGATAGATATTTGACGTTTATTATAATTTAGGAGAATAATGGCTTGTCTAATATGGAATCATTTTGTCTGCTTAATAATTTTACAGAGAAATATTTCTGAGTATTTTTCCAACGCACCGTATTGATTTACTAGCATATTATATTGATAAAAATATAACAAAACATTAACTTACGTGTTTGAACATGATTCTTTGGTAAACGGATATCTACTGACGATACGATGGTGACACTCCTGTGTTTTATAGTAGTTTAGTTAATAGACTAGTCGATTAATCTGTTTCGACTACTCAATGTATCGTTAATATGTTAAAAACCGATTATAACTTTACCCAATGAAGGAAATTATATGTTATCCTATGATACAATAATTAAATTGTAATATTTAATTATGTAAAAATAATTGAAAACCCAATTAAGACTATTCTTAATTGCATTTTTAATTATTTTTAAGTATATAGATTTGTCATGGAAACAATGACAGTATCCACCGCCAGATTTTATCAGTTTTTAGCGCGTCCAGCGAACACGCGTGTGTAAGACATGACTTATGTGAAAATAATGTTATTATTTAACTTGTGTATAATTTCTAAATCGTGCAAGAAACTGGTTTGATATTTTACAAGAAGCGCAATCCAATTGATAAATTTTTTGGTATAAAGTTTATATACTAATTTTTATTGTTTAAGTATTAATTATTTTCTTCGAAATTAACCTTTTTAATTTTTATACGCTTTTCAATGTAAAGTTCTTTACTAAAAAATATTTTATTATTGCTTTTCGTTATTCATATTCAAGATTTTTTATATGCTTGCGTTGATCCCGTGACATACATTTGTGATTGTTTACGTATGATCGCGATTTCTAGATTGGGCAAATGAATTTTATTCGGAAACTAGCTGTTACCCGCGACTTCGACCGCGTGGATTTTAACTAAAAAGTGTTTGTTCAGTTTGCAAAGTTTACAAAAACTTAATATTTCTGTATTCCTCATATAGAAATGGCCTATGCTAAAATTAATGTCATTCTGCTACTTTGTAGGTCGATTTTGATTTATTATATAAGGATTTATATTGGATGTATATATTAAAATTATAATTTTATATACATTTCCTTATTTGAATCGGAAATTGTTCACTAATTCATAGTTTTTTTTTCTAAAATAGAATTAGCCTAAGTTACTCCGTATAAAATCAGCTATCTGCCAGTGAAAGACCAGTCAAAATCGGTTTAGCCGTTTCGGAGATTAGCAGGAACAAATTTTAAAAGTATATGTTCTGTTATAGTATAAGTATGTATAAGTATACCTTGTATACTTTCATATGCTAATGCATAAAAGCTGCATAAAAGCATAAAAACTGTTATTTTGACATTACAAACAGACAATTCTCAATTTTATTTTTTCAATTTTAAAAAAAAACCTAGTGACGAGATTGTCAAGTCCACCTACGAAAGGTACAGAAACTTCTGTAACTGGTTATTAAAAAAACTAAAAAGGGACTATGAAAAAAATCTAATAGATAAAGCAGCAAAAACTAACAACAAAAAACTTTGGGACGCTGTAAAACAGATAACACACTCCAACAAAAAAACAAACCCAGCTATGGATCTATTATCTACGATAAACCCTTCTACTTCGGTTAATAACATAAACAACTTCTTTGTGTCTATCGGAAAAACCTTGCTGAAAATATTTACAATAGCAATCCACCACGCAATACATCTCATGTCAACCCCTGTCCTTTCTCCTTCGCCCTGTTTCCAACTGACGAGGAAGAGGTTCGACAGTCCCTACTGAACTTAAAGAAGGACAATACGGTTGGTCGCGACTACATCTCTGGAGCTTTTTTGAAAAGATACCGCAACATATTAGTATCTCCCCTAACCTACATTTTCAACCTAATGTTTCACAATGGTGTTTTCCTGAAGGAATTTAAACTTGCGGAAGTTATCTCAATATATAAAAGTGGTGACGGAGGGTGTGTCAATAACTACCGGCCTATCTACTTCCTACAATATCCAAACTAGCGGAAAAACTTATTAATAAACGTCTCGTAAAATACCTTGAGTCCAAGGCACTTTTGTCTGGATCCCAGTTTGGTTTTAGAACTGGAGTCTCGACGAATGATGCTGTTAATGAATTGACCGATTACATTGTTAACAAACTAGACAATAAAAAAAAGGTAATAGCGATATTCCTGGACATAGCAAAGGCATTTGACACAGCCTCTGTCCCACTCCTACTAACCAAACTACAAAACATGGGGATTCGCGATGTACAGCTCAAATTGTTTAAGGAATATCTTTCTGATAGACAACAGAGAGTGAGAGTAGGTGAATTCACTAGTGATGATTTACCTATATCTTACGGTGTGCCGCAGGGCAGCGTGATGGGCCCTACTCTTTTCCTCGTATTTATCAACGACCTGTGTAACCTCCAACTAATAAATGGGAAAATCGTAACATTTGCGGATGACACGGCTCTAGTCTTCCATGGTGACACCTGGGATGATGTTTACGGTTTTGCACAAACAGGACTCAACATAATAATCTCATGGCTTAATGACAATGGCCTCACACTCAATGTTAACAAAACTAAATATATACCGTTCTCCATCAAAAACATTTCAACATCATTTCACAAAAATTATTCCATTAAAGTTCACTATTGTCCATCCGATCCTGCATGTTCCTGTAACTATTTAGAAGTAGCTTCCAGCATAAAATATCTTGGAGTTATGATTGATAGCTCACTGAGCTTTAACCAACACATAGACTTACTGTCCTCCAGAATTCGAAAACGAATCTACATTTTTAAAAACCTACGCCATATAGCTAATAAAAATGTTATTAAAATGGTATACATGGCCATGTGCCAATCGATACTCAGCTATTGAATTACTGTATGGGGTGGCACTAGTAAGACTGGCTTGATAAAGCTAGAAAGAGCCCAAAAAGCAGTTATAAAAGTAAGCCTATCGTTGCCATTTTTATTTTCAACTAAAGATCTCTATTCGCTTTCGGACGTGTTGACAGTACGCCAACTATACATTCTGTGCACAGCTCTAAGGCAACATTCATTAATAGGGTATGATCCATCACTATATATCAACAAAAGAATTAAACAGAGTATTAACAGAGTATGCCAACCACTTGTTAAAAGAAATACAACCTTCTCACACAAATTCTTTGAATTTCTAGGGTACTACTTATATAATAAGATAAACAAGAATCTAAGAGTCTACTCTCTCACAAAAGCAAATTGTAAACGGGTAATAACGTCCTGGCTAAAATCCCTGAATTGTGAAGAGACCGAGAATCTACTTAAGGTCCCTTCCTAATTAGCTGACATACATACACACTCAAGCATGTACATTCACACTCATATGCATAGGCGCATACATACACACACACCCTCACGCGCATACATACACACACACTCTCACGCGCATACATACACACACACACAAACACACACACACACCACGCGCACGCGCACGCGCACGCACGCGCACGGGCACGCGCACGCGCACGCGCACGCGCACGCACGCGCACGGGCACGCGCACGCGCGCACGCACGCACGCACGCGCACACACACACAGTTATACTGCGAACGGTGGGAGTGCACTGGAGTCGTCTACCTGAGGCCCATTGGGGATTGTAGAGCGGTTCCCTATTTATCTTATTTGTCTTATTGTCTTATTACATGTGTTTGCACAACTGTTATATTTTCACCACCATATGTAACTTTTATATGTGAGAGAAAAACAATAAACTCTTATTATTAACTCTTATTATTTATTTGTATGTATGTATGTACATCTTATTCACATTGTCTACTCACTTTCGTAAAAATATTAATATTTAATCGTTGTGATAATTCTGTCTTATTCATTTTGATATACCAAATATATCTCTAAATTATATATACTTACTAATATTATAAATGTGAAACTTAGTGAGTATGGATATTTGTTACTCTTTCACGTACAATCTACTAAACCGATTACGATGATGATATCGACTATGCTGAGTCGAATGGCGTTGACCGCGAGTCTCTAGCTTTTATTGTTCTTGAGTTGAAGTTGTATAATAGACAGACGGACGGACGGACGGACAAAGCTGTTGTATAAGAGTTTTTTCGAACTCTAAAAACCGAAATTACCGAAATTAAATTAACCTGAATCAATATATTGAAC
This sequence comes from Catocala fraxini, assembly GCA_930367265.1. Taxonomy (NCBI): domain Eukaryota; kingdom Metazoa; phylum Arthropoda; class Insecta; order Lepidoptera; family Erebidae; genus Catocala; species Catocala fraxini. The sequence continues at coordinate 22,081,440 of OV884028.1, forward strand.
CTTTTTGTCTGCACGTATGGAATGGTTCACGTGGTCGCCTCGTCACTGTCGCTGCGCCGAGTGTTGTGGGTTCGATCCCCAGACGAGATAAAAAATTGTGTGATCCACAAATAGTTGTTCCGACTCTGGGTGTTTTTTTGTCCGTTGTTTAAATGTTTGTAAAGTAACCCGTGACACAGGATTTATTCCTAGTGGCCGCACTTTGTATTATATTTTATAAATAATTTAGAGATTCTAGAAATATTTGGTATGTGTTAACATACCAAATATTCATATATATGTATATTTATATTCATAATTCTGTCATATCCATATCAATGGATATGACAGAATTATGACAACAATTAAATATTTTTTTTTTTAGCAAAAGTGAGTAGACAATTTGAATAAGACTGTTAAAAAGATTTATATTACAATTACACATCACGCATTTTCACATGTCGGCCTCGATGTAGTAGTGGTAAGCGTAACCGACTACCACGCCTGACGTTGCGGGTTTGATTCCCGCACAAGTCAAACATTTGTGTGCATGAACATGGATGTTTGTCTTGGTCCTTCTATGTATAATATGTATATATGTATTTCCTAAATAAAAAAAGATATATGTATGTTTATCCATTGTCTAGTACCCATAGTAGCTCGGCTTAGTTTGGCCTAGATGGTGTTGTGTGTTTGTGGTAGAATATTATTATTATTATTTTGGGCGCACATAATAGGAGACAAGCCTATTACCGGTAAACGGGAACATTGTATATGTCGGAGAAGTATTGTTCTCTATGACAACGTCATTAGTGGTTGCGGGTTTAGTGGGCGTCATCTGGGTAATATGCGAGCACAAAACACAACGATGCCAGTTTTACACTATTTTTATTTAGAATAAACAATATTTTCACTTCACGATAATGTCGAATGAAAAATAACAGTTAAGACCGAGCAGTGGGTTCAGGACACTGATCTTACTTCTTTTTACACAACTCCGATCTCCGATTACTAGCAATTTGGGTTTCAAATTACTGGTATTCTTGTTAATCCCTCCAGGTAAGCTAGAATACTTGTATTAGGAGCGGGTTTACGTCGGTAGTGCAATGGGTGGAAACCCGCTCCTTGCCGTGAGCGTTGACGAATGACAGCGGCCTGTTAGGCTGCGTTCTCCCTCCGTCTCGCCGTGCACATACCTAAGGCGCGGTACTGCGGTTTCAGTCAAACCATAATATAAGAAATCTAGTATAATTTGTTGAATATGTATGTTTTACTGTTATTGTAAATTAATATTTTTATTTATTTTTATTTGTACCTTCTACTAGTTTTGCTTGTGCTAGAATTGATTTTTGTAAATCTTAATTCGTGGCATACTTTCAAATTGGGTAGTAAGCACCAGTTGAATACTTGTCTTAGGACAGATATCAGAATTGCAATAGTTAGGAATCAAACCCCAAGACCACTCGATTATAAGTCCGATGCCATTGAGCTATCGACGCTTAAACCAACAATGCCATAAGACATGGTGGTTTGGACCATGAACTGTGTGAACTACGTTATAAATACATAATGTATCAACACAAGTTAACGTGTTGACCCTGGCTTATTACAGGCCACGCTAAAGGCTGTTTATAATTTAGTAACCTACTATACTTACCTATATATTAGCTTTATGTATAGAACTGATTTTGTGATGTTCACCAAATAAGTGGCAGATGAAAATACTTTATTTTTAAATGCCTTCTTTCGGGCTAGGAATAAATCCTGTGTTTCGGGGGACTTTAAAAACATTCAAATAACGGACACAAAGAACACCCAGGCTCGGCACAACCATTTATGGATCACACAAATTTTGTTCCGTGTGGGATTTGAACACTCGATGCAGTGGCCCGGCGACCACATAAACCACTGCGCCATCCGTGCAGTCAAATTAGACTCATTTCGCAAATAGTCAAAGATGCAGTCTAAAATCGGCCTTCACCTATCTGTTTCCAAAACGAAAAATGTTTTACACGACATACACATATTTGAAATGGTTACCTGTAGAAATTAAGTCAAGCCCACCTTAATTAAAATTAATGTAACCAATTAAAGTTAATTTAATTTTTCTCTTATTTGTCAAACGAAATCAATATTGTATGAGAGTGCAAAGTATAATAATTAAGAAAGGGTTCCAGATTATCAGTCATATTAAAATACTGGCACTGGGAATTTCTCGGCCCTAGTAGTTGCTGTAGATTGAGTGAAACCTTGAATTAAAATGAGGAACGCGCTGCGATTGGCTTCTCTAATAACATGGCAGTAGGCAAGCCGTATGGTTGTTTAAATGCCTTAATTGATGAAACGGTTGGAGAGATTAAATATTTCAAGTGAAATTTTATATAAATTAGTATTAATATTATGTATTATAATATATTAGTAGTGGCATCGTTCGCGTGGTCACCTCACGTAAAACTACCCCGGACTGCGGTGCAGTGTGATTGTATCGCCCGTAATGTTAGACCGGTCTCAATCAGATAACTCCTTCATATACTAATGCACGTTTCAAGGGCGACAGATAAAAACAAACATGTAAAATATCTGAACTTTTAATCGAATTGTTTTTGGAACATAACGAAAGTTCTTTTATGTAACGATCAAATTTAATTTATTACATAACAGAACTTGCGGAAGTCTTCTCCTTAGCCTTTATTATTCCCAAGTCACTTGGGGTCGGCTTTTCTAGTCTAACCGAACTTGCGGAAGTAATAGGTGAAATTAAATAGGTAGATGCAATTACAGAAAGCCACCGCCAAAGCCGTCGTAGCCGAAGCCATCACCGTAGCCATTTCCGTAGCCGTCTCCTTAGCCATACGGGCCATTCCAGCTTCCGTAGCCGATACTGCCATAGCCCAGATCTGAGTACGGCTTAGCGAGAGTGGCGCACCACATCATCGCCAATAACAGCAAAACAACGCTCACCTGCATCGTATAAGAACACACATATAATACAAATTATACAAACAGTCATTCGCCAATAAGAACTAGGTATATCAAATAGATACCAAAGTTAAACCTTGAAGTGTGTTTAAAGTTTATTATCTCAAAGAATAAACCAAGGGCCGATTCTAGAAATAAAATGTAAAAGATCTAGGAAAATATAAAATTTAATCTAAATAATTTTTAATATAAATATCTTAAATAAAAGTAAACAGTAACCAGTAAAACTGTTTAACGAAAGTAATTAAAAGTCTTACAATAAAGGAATAGTAGTATTTTATAAAAAATAAACAACGCAAAAAAATCAGTATAAAGAAGTGTAACTTACAAAATAAAATGTATTCAAATTGGAGTGACAATGTAGTCTAATGTAAGTGAACGTCAAATGTAAACTGATATGCAATTGATGTTCTATTTGACGTTTATTTTAATTTAGGAGAATAATGGCTTGTCAAATATGGAATCATTGTCTCTGCTTAAGACTGCGCCGAGCGTAAGACAGATAATGACAGAGCTCTTACGGCGCATATTCAAATCGGCGCGCGGCCGCCATAGTAAAATTGTATGGATTTGAAGTGTTTTTTTTTTGATAAATATGTATTTTTATTGTCAACCAATAACTTAAATATTTGGTACGGACAAATTGTAATATAACTATTTATGTTTTGTTTAAGCTGTAAAATAGGATAGATTTCTACTGTTATAATCTAAAAATCACGTAACACGAGCTTACGTTTTTGCATTTCTCGTGCAAATTTACGTAATTTTGTAGGCGAAGGTATTAATTATTTTAAGTTTCACACATTCATTGTTATGGTAAATGTATATTTTATATTTTTATTACACAAAAAGTGTTGATTTTATTTACTTAACTGTGACTGCCTGTTTTAGCACATTTCGCTCGGCGCAGTCTTAATAATTTTACAGGGAAATATTTCGGAGTATTTTTACAACGCACCGTATTGATTTACTTAATAGCATATTATATTGATAAAAATATAACAAAACATTAACTTACGTGTTTGAACATGATTATTTGGTAAACGTATATCTACTGGCGATACGATGGTGACACTCCCGCGTTTTATAATAGTTTAGTTAATAGACTAGTCGATTAATCTGTTTCGACTACTCAATGTGTCATTATATATGTTAAAAATCGATTATAACATTACCCAATGATGGAAATTATATGTTATCCTAATGTAAAAATAACTAAAAACCCAATTAAGATTATACTTAATTGGGTTTTTAATTATTTTTACATTAAATAGATAGATTTGTCATGGAAATATTGATAGTATCTACCGCCATATTTTATCAGTTTTTAGCGCGTACAACAAACACGCGTGTGTGAGACATGACTTATGTGAAAATAATGTTATTATTTAACTTGTGTATAATTTCTAAATAGTGCAATAAAATTGGTTTGATATTTCACAAGAAGCGCAATCCAATTGATTCATTTTTAGGTATAAAGTTTATTTACTTATTTTTATTGTTTAAATATTATTATTTTTCTTCGAAATTAACCTTTTTAATTGTTATACACGTTTTTAATGTAAAGTTCTTCACTACAAAATATTTTATTATTGCTTTTCGTTATTCATATTCAAGTTTTTTTATATCCTTGCGTTGATCCCGTGACATACATTTGTGATTGTTTACGTATGATCGCGATGGATGTTTGTCTTGGTCTGGGTGTTTCTATGTATAATACGTATGTATGTATTTACAAAAAAAAATATATATGTATGTTTATCCATTGTCTAGTACCCATAGTACAAGCTCTGCTTAGTTTGGGCTAGATGGTGTTGTGTGTATGTGGTAGAATATTATTATTATATTATTATTATTTCCAGATTGGGCAAATGAATTTTATTAGGAAACTAGCTGTTACTCGCGACTTCGTCCGCGTGGATTTTAACTACAAAGTGTTTGTTCAGTTCGCAAAGTGTACAAAATCTTAATATTTCTGTATTTCTCGTATAGAAATGGGCTATGCTAAAATTAATGTCATTCTGCTACTTTGTAGGTCGATTCTAATTTATTACATAAGGATTTGTATTGGATGTATATATTAAAATTATTATTTTATATACATTTCCTTATTTGAATTATAGAATTTTGTTTTCTAAAATATAATTTGCCTAAGTTATTCCTTATAACATCAGCTATCTGCCAGTAAAAGACCATTCGAAATCGGTTTAGCCGTTTTGGAGATTAGCCGGAACAAAGAGACAAAAATTTAAAAAATATATGTTCTGTTATAAGTACCTTGTATATTTTCATGTGCATTACTTTCATGTCAAAAGGTGTTATTTTGACATTACAAACAGACACTTCTCAATTTTATTTTTTTGTATGTATGTATGTATATATAGATATTTGTATAGAGTTGTTATTTATTCAGTACAACCGAGGAATCTGGCAATGTTCACGTTTGCTCGCCTCGTATGATGTGCGCTCTAAATGCGTGATTTGTGAGTGTAATATAAATCTTTTTTATAGTCTTATTCACATTGTCTACCCACTTTCGTAAAAAATATTAATATTAAATTGTTGTGATAATTCTGTCTTATTCATCTTAATATACCAAATATTTCTTGAATCTCTAAAATATTTATCCTTACTAATATTATAAATGTGAAAGTAAGTGAGTATGGATGTTTGTTAATCTTTCACGTAAAATCTACTACCCGATTGCGATGATGATATCGACTATGCTGAGTCGAATGGCGCTGACTGCGACTCTCTAGCTCTTACGGTTCTTGAGTTGAAAGTTGTATAATAGATAGACGGACGGACGGACCGACAAAGCTGTTGTATAAGAGTTTCTTCGAACTCTAAAAACCGAAATTAGCTGAATCAATATATTGAACCTTTTTGTCTGCACGTTTGGAAAGGTACACGTGGTCGCCTCATCACTGCCACTGCGCCGAGTGCTATGGGTTCGATCCCCAGACGAGACAAAAAATTGTGTGATCCGCAAATAGTTGTTCCGACTATGGGTGTTTTTTTGTCCGTTGTTTAAATGGTTGTAAAGTCACCCGTGACACAGGATTAATTCCTAGTGGCCGCACTTTGTATTATATTTTATAAACAATTTAGAGATTCTATCAATATTTGGTATGTTAACATGGATATAACAGAATGATGACAGCAATAAAATATTAATATTTTTTAACGAAAGTGAGTAGACAATTTGAATAAGACTGTAAAAAAGATTTATATTACACTTACACATCACGCATTTTCACATGTCGGCCTCGATGTAGTAATGGTTAGTGTAACCGACTGCCACGCCTGAGGTTGCGGGTTCGATTCCCGCACAAGTCAAACATTTGTGTGCATGAACATGGATGTTGGTCTTGGTCTGGGTGTTTCTACGTATAATATGTAAATATGTATTTACAAATATATATATATATATATGTATGTTTATCCATTGCCTAGTACCCATAGTACAAGCTCTGCTTAGTTTGGCCTAGATGGTGTTGTGTGTATGTGATAGAATATTATTATTATTATTTTGGGCGCACATAATAGGAGACAAGCCTATTACCAGTAAACGAGAACATTGCGAGATTCCTTAGTACTATTGTATAAAACAAATTTACTAATAAAATCCATTTGCCTAATTAGGAAATCACGACCACACGCAAACAATCACAAATTTTTGCCATGGGATCAACGTAAGTTTATAAAATTAATTTACATGAATTACGAACAATAAGTATTTTGTAATGTATGAACTTTATATTTGAAACAGCGTATAGAAATAAATGTATGGTTTCGAAGAAAAATTATAAATTATTTTATAGTAAATGAACTTTATACCTAAAAGGGATCAATTAAATTGTGCTTCTTCTAAACTATCAAACCAGTTCCTTGCAGTGTTTTAAATTATACACAGGTATTACAGTTTAACTACTATATACGGATTTTATCACGTTGTTTATTTTACACTTTATTACATAATTTAGAAGAAAGAATGTGTAATAATAAAGTGTAAAATAAATAACGCGATAAAATCCGTATATAGGAGTTTTATTTCAATGAATAACATTCGCGTAAACAGAAGACAATATCAGGTATTACATGTCAAATTATAAAATTATTTTCACAAAAATTACGTGTTTACGCGCTCAAACACATACACACACGCACACACGCTCACAAACACGCGCCCACGCGCGCGCTCACGCGCACTCTCACGCACACGCGCGCACGTACTCCTTTTTCGGGCAGTGCATAGCGATGCGGCATTTTTCGTTGATGCCATCAAATCGCACATTGATCTACAACGTCCTCTTATGTATCTGTAATTATGAAATTATATTGGAGTAAATTATTAACCTCGGCCTACCTGATCAAATTGTGTTAAGGGAACTTCTTTATTTATTTGCAACAGTTAAATGTCTTATCTTCTCAGTGAAAATCGTTCGCAAAATCAAATAAACCAACGATCAAAAGTTAACCTATCTCGATCACATACAATGACATGACATGGCCTTTTCAACAGCTAGTGACCAGCAGTCACCCATACCGCTATCACCTCCCGCGATACAACCACCAACTAAAGTCTCCTCCGAGACCCAGGTCATCGCTGCACCACCAGCTGTCCATCGCCCCCTGAACAACTCACATCTGAGTTTCAGTTACGACTACAGAAAAGTGTGTACAGTGCCACCAAATAGCCATGGTATGTGTCTACGTACTCCCAATGGTACCTCCGCCAATGTCCTCAACAGTCAACATCGGATTCCCAATCACACCAGTTTAATTCGGAAGGAACTTCACTTCAAGGCATATTTCTTATACGAACGCGACCGTACTTGTAAGTTCAGTTGCCAGTAAGGGATTCAACCAAATTGACTCGGTTTCTTTTTCATTTTGAGGCAGAACTAGATCAGGGAATTTTATTAGTTATATTACAGTCAAACCAAGTTCCTTGCCGCTTGTTCTCTTGTTTTCTAAATAGCTACTGCTATTTTAATATCGTTAATTACTGAAAGGTTCAGAGGTCGCGCTACATGTCTTATTAAAAGTTCAAGATGACTATCACTTGTCACGCGGTACACATCCAGCTTATGCTAGCTCTAAATTTCGCCTGCTTTAGCTCTAAACGCATCCTGCTACTATTTATCACGCCGTTTTTGCATAAGATAGTATTACCTTTAAACTAACCTGCGCGTTACCATTTTAACCAGTAGCATTCAAATGAAAGTTGGACGCACAAAATTCTAAAATGTTTGCTGACAGACTATAGACCTTAGTCAGCGACTATACGCAACTGAGTACCAAAAAGAAACGCTTGCCTTAAGGATCTCACTAGTCCTGTATGTAGGCCTTAATAGTCCATAGCAAGGCAAACAAAACAAAGGAAATAATTTATTATGTGACTAAAACAATAGTAGTCACAGACTTTTAGGCATCTTTTCCTACCCAAGATGCATTACTAGCGTGTGAACATAGTTAATGTCAGACCACCGAAAGGCTTGTGGTACTATAGGTACATAACTGAAATCATGTTTGTGTATAACCAAGGACTAAAATTCTGCATCCCTTAGTTACTACTAACTGCCTGCCGGGCTTAATAAAGCCTTGAGTTTAATACAATCGGTTAAAAAATAGGAATTTGATTATAGCCACTAGCATAAAGACAAATGCAAAAATCTGCCTTTGATTGTTGTGATATCAGATCGGCTAAGAATGGAAGAGAAAATCTATCGGGGATAGTATTCGAGTCGGTTTGCGATAATATATTTCCATGACATCCGTACCGTCTCGCTTTTTTTTACCAGGATTGACTGGAACGGTTAATATCTGAAACTAGAAATTCCTTTAGTATACTTTGTACGATTTGCATAAGGCTGAGCCTATTAAATGGACGGTAGACAGTACGGTTGGGGTATTATAGCCTAATTTTAAATCACCCACGGTTACCCGAGTGCGGCGTAAGGCCTTGATATAATAATTCGAGAATCACTTAGTACCGCAACTAAAAACTATTGTTACGTGCTGGGTTAGACGGATAAGAATGTAAACAATATTACCGAATAAAACAAGGTGTGCGTCGCATAGACGTCGTTATTAAATCCCATAAGACTAGCTAAAGTCATGCTCAAGAAGAATAAAGCGCTATAATAGGCAAAGGCTCAAAGGCAACTCCAGAAGCGGCAGATCGATACCTCAGTTTGTCTCACATACCTCACTATCTTAACATACCATTACATCTAACAAATCATAAATATTTATTTCCATCAATTCCTAGCAATTTACTATTAAACATAGAAAATAACTATTTCTCTAAACCATACTTTTATAATTAAAATCACGAAATTCCTCCTAGACAAATTCAGGGCAAACGTAATTGCTTAAGTTACATTGATATATAACAGAATTTATACATCAATGTAAATCTGATTTATTTTTCTTATTAATGTGTGTGTAAAAGTAAAGAAGGTATAATATTGTAATCCTTTATAAATGAATGATTCGGTAGCTATGTGCGCCAATAATAATAATAATAATAAAATAACTGGCAACACCAGACAAGTTACATGTCATTTCATATATAAAAAAAAAATATTTATTTTTCTAATATAATGCAATTAAACATAATTTACAATATCTAATTAATAAAGCTACAAATTCACATTATCTACCTATATAATAATATCAATAAAAAACCCAACCAAATCCATAAATAAATAAAATGATAAAAGACATCAAGATAACAATAAACGTCAAGAAGAAAAATCCATAACAAAACAAATAATACAGTAAATATTGAAATAAAATGACATGCTAACAAGAGCCAGAAGAGCCGCAGCACAAAAACGATCACCGGACCCGTCGCTCAGCTCCGCCTCGCAGCCGTCGGCACCTGCACCTGCGACCCTGACGTGCAATGATGTGTCGAGCCCATCGAGCGAAGAGTATTTTTCCCCGCCGACGTCGCCAACGCCTGTACGTCGGCGAGGGATACGCCGGCCACCGTCCTGCTTGGGACCCCGAGACCTACCAGCCTCGAACAGGGTCCCCGCTGTCGGTGGTAATGTGCGCCGCATGAAGTGGACTAAATCTATGAATGAAAATGTCATGCGGGCATATTTTGTGGCAACAGAGAGGGGAATCAATCTCAGTGCGTACCGTGATCGAATGCTGCCTCTGTTTCAGCACTTGGAACCGGCCGTCAACTTCTCGGCTCAAAGACTATCGGACCAAGTGCGTGCCATCCAACGGTGTCGGTTGTTGGACGATGCCGCACTTGAGAGGCTACGCTCCGACGTACGAAGTAGCCCTCCCGTCACTTCTTCTGTCCAGACAATGCCTTAAAGACTTCATGAGGCACCGAGGGCAAATGATAACAATATTAGTGAAGAGGTGGATAGCAGGGCTACACACGTAAGTACCCAGTACAATGAACAATTAAGGAGTACTTTGGAGTGCACGTTGCGGGAATATCGACACGTTTATGCGGCAAATAGACCACGTCTACCAAGATTGCCTACGCACAAAAAGAATTTAGCGCTGGTGTGTACCTTGGACTCATTACTGCCCGCTTATCTGGTGGATAGTGAAAGTCTTAGCGATGCACACTCAATCTTGTACTGTGCGGCTGCTGCGGCATGTCGAGTGGCTGGTATTAAAAATCCACACATAATGACAGCTGCTCGACCCAGAAATACTACGCCAGCGTGGCGGTGCAGGATTGAGCGTCGTATCGCTGAGTCCAGGGCACTCATCACCAAGCTTATCTGTTTCAGGGAGGGTAATACACGACCGAGAGTGATGCGTTATGTGACTCGGGAGTTTGCAGGGACTGGCGTATGTCCCCAAGATTATGTCACCCGGGTTACAGATCGCATCGACTTCCTGAAGCAGAGAATTTGTGCGTGGGCAAGCCGAGTGAGGCGCTACAAAAAAAGAGCTGATCGATATTCCCAAAATCGTGCATTCCAGAGAGATAAAAGGTGGGTGTACAGAAGGTGGAAGCAGCCTGATTCTAGTGGGGATAGTTGTCTACCAGATGCAGGAGCCACGACTGCTTTTTGGCGTAGTATCTAGTCGACGCCCGTCGACCACAAAGAGGGGGATTGGTTTGGGGATGTTAGGCAGGCATGTGACACTATACCGCAAATGGAGCCAATTAACATACTACCAGAAGACGTTTCTTGTGCGGTTCGTTCGTTACCAAACTGGATAGCAGCGGGACCGGACGGACTGCACTACTTCTGGTTGAAATGGTTCCGCAGTGCGCATGCATGCTTGGCATCCTTATTCCAGTCACCTTTGGAATCAGGATCGCTGCCTGACTTCTTGACCACTGGCACCACTCATCTGCTATACAAATCATGTAGTGTCACGGACCCAAAAAATAATAGACCGATAACATGCCTACCGACGGTCTATAAACTTCTTACATCCATTTTTAGATCTAAACTTTCACTACATATTACAGCGAATAACATCATGTCTGTATCTCAAAATGGATGTAGAAGTGGGGCCTGTGGTACTAAAGAGCTACTCCTAATTGACATGACCATCAGTCAACAAATACACCGTCTTAAGAAAGATCTTGCGAAATGCTGGATAGATTATAAGAAAGCCTATGACTCTATACTTCATGCATGGCTCTTGAGGGTGCTGGAGTTGTATAAAATTGATGCAACTCTTTGCACTTTATTGAAGTCATGTATGAGGCAGTGGAGAACGGTTTTACGCTATCCAGGATGTCGCCAGATCGGGGAAAGCGGTATATCTATCAAGATCAAGCGAGGTATATTCCAGGGCGACAGTTTGAGTCCCTTATGGTTCTGTCTAGCGCTGAACCCTCTTAGTACTTTACTGGAGAGTTCAGGGCTAGGCTATCGATTGCGGAGAGATGGTCAAGTTATATCCCACCTTCTTTACATGGATGTCCTAAAACTAGGATCACTCAGGATAGAGTTTGGTGTTGACAAGTGTGCAGTTATGTATGTAAAACGAGGCAGGGTCGTGGAATCTGATGGCATTGAACTCTCAGATTTTACTAGACTTAGGTCTCTCTCTGCAAACGAAACCTATAAATATCTGGGTATGTCACAGGCATTAGGTATCACTGAGTACGGTATGAAACGGACGCTGCGGGAGCGCTTCTTTGGCCGCTTGAAAAATACACTGAAAAGTCTTTTGTCAGGCGGCAACATGGTGCGCGCCTGTAACGGTTGGGCCATGCCGATCCTTATGTACTCCTTTGGCATACTCAGATGGACGCAAACGGAATTAGATGGCCCTGGATAGAAAGGTCCGTACACTGTTGACTGCATACCTAATGCACCACCCGCGCTCCTCGGTAATGAGATTGTACATCCCACGGAAGTGTGGGGGTCGCGGTTTTTTAAATGCCAAGACCCTCCACAACCGTGAAGTGTGCAATCTCAGAGAATATTTTCTCCGAACCGATGTGAGCGTGCATCGCGATGTAGTCGCAGTGGATACGGGCTTTACCCCGCTTGCTCTGACTAAGGAGAACTGGCGCAAACCAGTTATGCTTGGAACTGACGAGCGCAGGGATGTATGGAAAGGAAAAGAGCTGCATGGACGCTTTTTTCGGGCCCTGAATGGGCCCGACATAGATTTTCAGTCATCGGTGTTCTGGCTACGTTTCGGCAATCTTTTTGCTGAGACCGAAGGTTTTGTATGTGCAATAATGGACGAAGTTGTTATGACGAACAACTACCGGAAATATATCCTGAAGGATGGGACGGTTGACATATGTCGGGCATGTCACCAGCCCGGAGAATCTCTCAGACATATTATCTCCGGTTGTTCTCGTCTTGCCAATGGAGAGTATTTGCATAGACACAACCAAGTAGCCAGGATTGTCCATCAGCAACTTGCCTTAAAGTATGACCTTGTGGAATCTGAAGTGCCGTATTACAGGTATGTGCCCGATCCAGTTCTCGAAAATGGTCGTGCTACTTTGTACTGGGATCGGTCTATCATCACTGATAGGACAATTGTGGCGAACAAGCCAGATATTGTGTTGATAGACCGATTGGAGCGCCGAGCAATGATCATCGATGTTACCATTCCGCATGACGAGAATCTTGTGAAAGCTGAAAAAGAAAAAGAGTTGAAATACTTGGACCTAGCTCACGAGATTGTCGACATGTGGCGTGTGGACTCGGCGATCATTGTGCCGATAGTCATTACAGTCAATGGTTTAATACCTAAGAGCCTCGACCACCACCTGCAGAGGCTCGCGTTAGATGGCTGGATCAAGTCCTTGATGCAAAAGGCAGTACTACTCGACACGGCGTGTATTGTGAGGAGATTCCTCTCTCTGGAGCCCTAACCACCGGCAGCTTGGACCCTGTTCCCGATGGTGGGTCATTTCAGTTTTTATATTTATATTTAAAAATGTAATTATTAGAAAAAAAAAGTAATAAAGCTAATAATAATAATAATAATTTTAATACACCAGATATCACAATACACAACAAATCACAAAAGACAGCACACATCATTGACATAGCAGTACCGAATACCCATAACCTTTTAAAAACTATTACGGAAAAAATTAACAAATACACTGATCTAAAAGAAGAAATAACAAGAATTTGGAAGGTCAACAAAGTTTACATTGTGCCGATTGTAATATCCACCACCGGGGTAATCCCAAAATATTTACACTATAGTCTTAAATTGCTCCACCTAACACCAAATACCTATATTAACATTCAAAAAGTAGCCATATTAAACACATGTAGAATAGTACGAAAATTTATGTAGAGTGATGAGACCGAACCGCATCATACAGAACAAAACGCTCTTATTATATCTTAGATGGCGGCTACTTGGTGTCAACCCGTAACCGTCATTAAAACACCGGCCTACAGCCCAGTATTAAAACAATATAATAATAATATTCTACCATCTATACACAATAAACCGTTCCGCAGTTTGGTAGATATATTATTGTTTTTTATTTAATAAAAGATTCCTAGCAATTTGGGTTTCAAATTACTAATATTCTTGTTAATCCCTCCAGCTAAGCTAGAATGCTTGTATTGAGAGTGCGTTCACGTCGGTAGTGCAATAGGTGGAAACCCGCTCCTAAAGTTTGACCAAAACCGCTGTACTGCGCCTTAGGTATGTGCGCGGCGAGACGGGGGGGGGGAACGCAGGCTAACAGGCCGCTGTGATTCGTCAACGCTCACAGCAATCCCCTCCGTCTCGCCGCGCCGTTTCGGTCAAACCATAATATAAGAAATCTAGTATAATTTGTTGAATATGTATGTTTTACTGTTATTGTAAATTAATACTTTTTATTTATTTTTATTTGTACCTTCTACTAGTTTTGCTTGTGCTAGTGTTGATTTTTGTAAATCTTAATTCGTGGCATACTCTCAAATTGGGTAGCAAGCACCAGTTGAATACTTGTCTGAGTACAGAGACCAGAAGTGCAATAGTTAGGAATCAAACCTCAGACCACTCGATTATAAGTCCGATGCCATTGAGCTATCGACGCTTAAACCAACAATGCCATAAGACATAGTGGTTTGGACCATGACCTGTGTGAACTATGTTATAAATACATAATGTATTAACACAAGTTAACGTGTTGACCCTGGCTTATTACAGGCCACGCTAAAGGCTGTTTATAATTTAGTTACCTACTATACTTACCTATATATTAACTTTATGTATAGAACTGCTTTTGTGATGTTCACCAAATAAGTGGCAGATGAAAATACTTTATATTTAAATGCCTTCTTTCGGGCTAGGAATAAATCCTGTGTTTCGGGGGACTTTACAAACATTCAAATAACGGACACAAAGAACACCCAGACTCGGCACAACCATTTATGGATCACACAAAGTTTTGTTCCGTGTGGGATTCGAACACTCGATGCAGTGGCCCCGCGACCACATAAACCACTGCGCCATCCGTGTAGTCAAATTAGACTCTCATTTCGCTAAAAGTCAAAGATGCAATCTAAAATCGACTTTCACCTATCTGTTTTCAAAACGAAAAATGTTTTACAGGACATACACATATTTGAAATAAGAAATTAAGTCAAGCCTACCTTTAATTAAAATTAATGTAAGCAATTAAAGTTAATTTAATTTTTATCTTATTTGTCAAACGAAATCAATATTGTATGAGAGTGCAAAGTATAATGAATAAGAAAGGGTTCCAGATTATCAGGCACATTAAAGTACTGGTACTGAGAATTTCTCGGCCCTAAAATTCAATAACGTATTGCCCAAACCGGGAATCGAACTCGAGACCTCATACACAGTAGCACACTATCCCCGAAAACTGCAGATAAAAGTATCTACATAATATTACAACCACATTTCACCAGTTACGTAACAGCCCACACGATATAGGAAAGGGTGATCCTATTGCTGTAAACCATTTAATATTTCATTATTTAGTACCTTACTACAGTAGGTACACTTCTTTCTTAAGAAACCTGGAACCCTTACTTTTGATAGGAACATTAGTCTTGGAGAATCGAAGTAAACTTCCAGTAGGTAGGACTTAAAATTAACCCATTTTATTTAATTAAATGACCCCGACTTAAAATTGGGCACCCGCTGCGATTGACTTCTCTAATAACATGCCAGTAGGCAAGCCGTATGCTTGTTTAAATGCCTTAATTGATGAAACGGTTGAAGAGATTAAATATTTCAAGTGAAATCTCATATAAATTATTATTGATATTATATATTATAATATATTCGTAGTGGCATCGTTCACGTGGTCACCTCACGTAAAACTGCCCCGGACTGCGGTGCACTGCGATTGTATCGCTCGCCGTAATGTTAGCCCGGTCTCGATCAGATAACTCCTTCTCCATATACTAATGCACGTTTCAGGGGCGACAGATAAAAACAAACGTAAAAATATATGACCTTTTAATCGAATTCTTTTTGGAACATAGTATGTAACGAAAGTTCTTTTATGTAACGATCAAATTTAATTTATTACATAACTTAACTTGCGGAAGTAACAGGTGAAAATAAATAGGTAGATGCGATTACAGAAAGTCACCGTCAAAGCCGTCGTAGCCGAAGCCATCACCGAAGCCGTCTCCGTAGCCGTCTCCGTAGCCATACGGGTCATACCAGCCTCCGTAGCCGATACCGCCTAAGCCCAGTTCTAAGTACGGCTTAGCGAGAGTGGCGCACCACATCATCGCCAATAACACCAACACAATGCTCACCTGCATCGTATAAGAACACACATATAATACAAGTTATACCAACAGTCATTCGCCAATAACAACTAGGTGAGTTTAAACCTTGAAGTGAGTTTAAAGTTTATTTTCTCAAGAAATAAACTAAGGGTAAAATTTAATCTAAATAATTTTAATTTAAATATCTCAAATAAAAGTAAACAGTAACCAGTAAAACTGTTTAACGAAAGTTGTTAAAAGTTTTGAAATAAAGGAATAATAGTATTTTATAAAAAATGAACAACGCGAAAAAATCTGTATAAAGTAGTGTAATTTACAAAATAAAATGTACTCTAGTCATGGGTAGTTCATGCAAATCTAAATGTGTTTGTATGAACGACTCATTCCTAGACGTGAAGCGAGACAATGTACCGCTTCAAATGAGTCGCGACAATGGCGCTATCCTGAGACTATAATGCAATTGTATTAGATGAACTAGGAGTCCGGAATTCGAGTCATTTAGGACAAACTTATTAGTTTGAACAGATAAAGACAATGTCCCGATTTGCTCTGGAGTTTCAAGTAGTTCAAAGTAAGAAATAATACAATTGGTATTGGTCCTGTTAACACGCTATGTGTAATTAACTGTTTACTAAGAATTTTTTAATGTTTTAGGAGATAATAAATAAAGACTTATAAACATTTATTAGACATTTACTTTAATACCTATTTAAATAGATTGAAAAACTAAAGGAGACTTATTTTGAATGGAAAATCATTAAAAAAATTACATTTAAACGTAAGTACCTCACTTTACATGTTGTAACTGAAATGGCGAAATTGTCACACACATAAAACAATTTTATTTAAAAATTTTAGTACGACAAATTAAAGTTTGATAAATTATTACGAAAATACGCGGGAAACGATATTAATACATATTTTGTCTCGTTTTCACTGCTTAACTTACCGATATTACTATTTAATTCTTACTTTGACGTTCCGGGGCACAGGCGGCGTACTAGTTGTCATTATATTAAATTCAAACATAAAGAATTGAAGGAGCGAGATATGATATATTTGTACGTATGTCTATCCCGTACCTACTCATTTGACTCATTCTTGAAGCGATACAAAATAATAATTTGTAGCGTTGGGACATTGGAACGTTTTGTATGCGACATTTGAGGCGCCTGTTGTATGAGGCGCGCAACACTGATGTACTCAAAATGGAGTGACAATGTAGTCTAATGTGAGTGAACGTCAAATGTAAACTGATATGCAATTGATGTTCTATTTGACGTTTATTTTAATTTAGGAGAATAATGGCTTGTCAAATATGGAATCATTGTCTCTGCTTAAGATTGCGCCGAGCGTAAGACGATAATGACAGAGCTTTTACGGCGCATATTCAAATCGGCGCGCGGCCGCCATAGTAAAATTGTATGGATTTGAAGTGCTTTTTTTTGATAAATATGTATTTTTATTGTCAACCAATAACTTAAATATTTGGTACGGACAAATTGTAATATAACTATTTATGTTTTGTTTAAGCTGTATAATAGGATAGATTTTTTACTGTTATAATCTAAAATCACGTAACACGAGCTTACGTTTTTGCATTTCTCGTGCAAATTTACGTATTTTTGTAGGCGAAGGTATTAATTATTTTAAGTTTTTTACACTGATTAATTGTAACACATTCATTGTTATGGTAAATGTATATTTTATATTTTTATTAAACAAAAAGTGTTGATTTTATTTACTTAACTGTGACTGCCTGTTTTAGCACATTTCGCTCGGCGCAGTCTTAATAATTTTACAGGGAAATATTTCGGAGTAGTTTTACAACGCACCGTATTGATTTACTTAATAGCATATTATATTGATAAAAATATAACAAAACATTAACTTACATGTTTGAACATGATTCTTTGGTAAACGGATATCTACTGGTGATACGATGGTGACACTCCCGCGTTTTATAGTAGTTTAGTTAATAGACTAGTCAATTAATCTGTTTCGACAACTCAATGTATCGTTAATATATTAAAAACCGATTATAACTTTACCCAATGATAGAAATTATATGTTATCCTCCTATGATAAAATAATTAAATTGTAATATTTTAATTAAGTAATAATAACTGAAAACCCAATTAAGAATAGTCTTATTATTAATTGGGTTTTTAACTATTTTTACATTAAATAGATAGATTTGTTATGGAAACATTGACAATATCTACTGCCATATTTTATTAGTTTTTAGCGCGTATAACAAACACGCGTGTGTAAGACATGACTTATGTGAAAATAATGTTATTATTTAACTTGTTAATCCAACCTGTGTATAATTTCTAAATCGTGCAAGAAACTGGTTTGATATTTTACAAGAAGCGCAATCCAATTGATTCCTTTTTAGGTATAAAGTTTATATACATACTTATTTTTATTGTTTAAATATTATTACTTTTCTTCGAAATTGAACTTTTTAATTTTTATACGCTTTTTAATGTAAAGTTCTTCACTAGAAAATATTTTATTATTGCTTTTCGTTATTCATATTCAAGTTTTTTTATATGTTCGCTTTGATCCTGTAACATATATTTGTGATTGTTTACGTATGATCGCGATTTCCAGATTGGGCAAATTCATTTTATTAGAAAACTTTAACCGCGTCTTCGTTTGCGTCGATTTTAACTAAATCGTACAATCGTACAATCGTATAATCGTACTAATTTGTATGGTAAACAAATAAAATCCTTTACTGAACAAATAATGTTTTTATTATGCTTGTCATTCCTCATCGGGACTCGTTCAACGTAATTTATTTGCTCCTTTGATATAGGACATTTGATTATGTCACCTATTTTGGTAACTATGGTAAAAAGATTTTCAAAATTGATCACTGGCACTCCCTTGATTTCAATGTTATTCGTGCGGGATCTCTTTTCGGTCTCATGGTGAAGATTTTCAAGTACTCAACACGATGTTGAAGGGTTGTGACGTCCTCTTTGGTCTTCTTCATTGTTATCATGTCTTGTTCCAAGATGGATACTTTACAGGTAATTAAGTGACTGCATTGCTTCATGAACGAATTCTATAGATGACTTCATATCAGAAACTCAACTCTCATGAATCTTAGCTCCACGAGCTCCGATTGAATGGCTTTGATGCTTATCAATCAAGGTTGGCAGCACCTCCATTTGAGCTGATATGCGTTTGAGTTCCACCGCCATGGTCTCCAAGTCTTCAGACGATACTTTGACGGAACCTGTGCGAGGGCTAACTGCTGCGAGGGTCTTGCAGCTACCACATTTCCATGTCCCCAAGCTTCCTACAACCGACTTCAGTTAGGCCTGCGCAGGGAAAATCATACTGCCTTATGCACGCGGAACAAATAGCGCCGTCTCTAGCCTCAACTTCGCAACGTTTACACTTAAACATTTTACTCCCATACGGAAAACTTTGAGAAACGTAGTCAACAACGATACGCGACGACAGAGTGTACACGAGTGACCGGTTTAGTGTCTACCGACGTACTGAAATATTTCGTGACATCATGATGTCCCAGAGAATATTCCTCATATATTAATAACTAGCTTAGGTCCACGGCTTCGCTCGCGTCAGTGTAGATTTTGTCAATAATTTTCTATCTCTCGCAAACAGGACTTTTTCGGCGTGAAACTTTGGTATTTATATTTCAGGGTAGACCTACAGGCTTCTAAAGAAGGTGTTCTACTATAAGCAAAGGTCCATAAATCTAGGTCCCTTTAAGTAAAACGGCTTTTTTTAAATTTCCTAGGACTACGGTTACTGTATGTCTGTTCGCCATATTCGTGGTATAAAAAGATCTTGCCTGTCGCCAAGGTCTTTAACACATTGATTACCACATAGCAGACACAATATAAAATGAATTGTTCGCGGTAATTAATGTGTCTAACGTACGATATTAGATACATTTAGTTTCTTAGCTATCTAGTTACGTAGCTTTCTAGTTTTGTAGCTATCTAGTTTCGTAGTTTGGTATTTAATTTAGGTCCCTTTTGACACTTCATATAACGTAATTTCAGTCATAGTGATGCGAAATATGAATCGGATAAAATCGAACTAATTCGAGGTAAAAGCAATTGTCCGCTAAATCCTCTGTAAATTTGTATTTGGTATTAATTATTACTAGTTTGTAACGTGCCTTAATCCACATTCTGCAAACGGTTAATATGTATTGTTGATTAAAAAAATTGATTTAAAGATGGCATATTGGTCGTATGGTTTAAATATCCCATAGTTTTTAAATAGTAGTCGTCTTGCCAATTAAAATCTGTTATACCGCATTTTTTTACCCTTATACTGAGTAATGGAAGTATGTCATACTAGGAATTAATTAAGAATAAGTTAAAATGATTTTTTACAAGTAAATACGTTATATAAAACATTGATGTAAGCATTCTTTCGATATGCCAAACTTGGATTGACAACTGTTTGTTTTTCTGTCTCTATCATTTCTGTTTCGATTCTAAACTCACGATTACAGTTTGTTTGGAAAGTTAATCGGTAATCGATGTCGTAATGTGTCGATTGAAACGGTATCTTCACTATTGCGTAGCTATATAATTTTGTAGATTTCTAGATTCGTAAATATGTTTCTTAAGAAACCTAGAACCCCTACTTCTGATAGGAACATTAGCCTTGGAGAATCGAAGTACACTTCCAGTAGGTACAGCTGCTGTAGATTGAGTGAAGCCTTGAATTAAAATTGGGAACCCGCTGCGATTGACTTCTCTAATAACATGCCAGTAGGCAAGCCGTATGCTTGTTTAAATATCTTAATTGATTAAATGGTTCGAGAGATTAAATATTTCAAGCGAAATTTTATATACATTTGTGATATTCGTGGCATCGTTCGCGTGGTCACCTCACGTAAAACTGCCCCGGACTGCGGTGCACTGCGATTGTACCGCTCGCCGTAATGTTGGACCGGTCTCGATCAGATAACTCCCTCTTCATGTACTAATGCACGTTTCAGGGGCGACAGATAAAAATAAACACGTAAAAATATCTGAACTTTTAATCGAATTCTTTTTGGAAAATAGCATGTAACGAAAGTTATTTTATATAACGATCAAATTTAATTGACTACATAACAGAATTTACGAAAGTAATAGGTGAAATTAAATAGGTAGATGCGATTACAGAATGCCATTGTAGTTAGTCCCAGTCCAGCACCCGGTGCAGTATGTGTCCGAATTGCGGCTTAGCGAGAGTGGCGCACCACATCATCGCCACTAACAGTAACACAACGCTCACCTGCATCGTATAAGAACACACATATAATACGTATTATACAAACAGTCATTCGCCAATAACAACTAGGTATATCAGATAGATACCAAAGTAAAACCAAAGTTAAACCTTGAAGTCAGTTTAAAGTTTATTTTCTCAAGAAATAAACTAAGAGCCGATTCTAGAAATAAAATGTAAAAGATCTAGGAAAATGTAAAATTTAATCTAAATAGACTTTATAATTTAAATATCTTAATTAAAAGTAAAGAGTAACTAGTAAAAGTGTTTAACGAAAATAGTTTAATAATAATAATAATAATAAACTTTATTACAAACTTGCACAAAGTTTTAAAATGAAGTAATAATAGTGATTTATAAAAAATATGCAACGCAAAAAAATCTGTGTAAAGTTGTGTAATAATAATAATATATTCTACCACGTACACACAAAACCATCTAGCCCAAACTAAGCAGAGCTTGTACTATGGGTACTGGACAATGGATAAACATACATATATACATTTTTTTTGTTTTTTGTAAATACATACATATTATACATAGAAACACCCAGACCAAGACAAACATCCATGTTCATGCACACAAATGTTTGACTTGTGCGGGAATCGAACCCGCGACCTCAGACGTGGCAGTCGGTTACACCAACCACTACGCCATCGAGGCCGTCAAATAAATAATATGATGGCCGTAATTACAACATGAAATATATTAAAAATACAGTGTCAATGTATTCTAATGTGAGTGAACGTCAAATGTGAACTGATATGCAATTGAGTTTCATATTAGACGTTTTTTTTAATTTAGAAGAATACTAGGTATTTGTGATTGACTGAGACTAGATCGCACCTCTATCTTGAACAGATTTTGTTACAGAAATTGGCATTCTGTAATTTATACGACAGACATTCATCATCTAAAAACAGCAGTTAAAATACTAAATATTTTTTTTAATAATATAGATACAATATTCTAAGATATTAAAGTATTGTAAAGAACAACAAAAATATTAAAAAATAGTTCTATATCAATACTGAAAAAGTATTTATAATTTAGAGGTGAATTTGAATTCATGTTACCAATTAAAACGACGTAATTAATTCATCGGTAGTACAGAATGGATTGTTAAATATAAATTTATCGACTGCTTAATAATTTTACAGAAAAAAATCTGGAGTATTTTCTGTGAATTTAATTATTTCACAAAAATGCATTTCGCGATATTTTCTGGTAATTTTAAATATTTTACAATTGTTCCAACTGACCGAATTAATTTACTTAATAGCATATTATGTTGATAAAAATATAACAAAATATTAACTTACTTGTTTGAACATGATTCTTCGGTAAACGGATATTGGCGATACGATGGTGACACGCCCGCGTTTTATAGTAGTTTAGTTAATAGACTAGTCGATAAATCTGTTCCGACTAATCAATGTATTGTTATTGAGTTAAAAACCGGTTATAAGTTTACGCAATGATGGAAATTATATGTTATCTTAGTCTTAATTGGCTTTGTAATTATTTTTACATTAAATATATATATATATATATATATATATAGATTTGTCATGGAAACTTTGACGGTATCTATTTACCGCAATATTTTATCAGTTTTTAGTGCGTACAACAAACACGCGTGTCTAAGACATAACTTATGTGAAAATAATGTAATTATTTTAACTTGTTAATACCTGTGTATAATTTCTAAATCGTTCAAAAACCTGGTTTAATATTTCACAAGAAGCGCAATCCAATTGATTCCTGTTTAGGTATACAGTTGATATACTTATTTTTATTGTTTAAATATTATAACATTTCTTCGAAATTAACCTTTTTTAATTTTTATACCCTTTTTTTAATGTAAAGTTCTTTATTACAAAATATTTTAATATTGCTTTTCGTAATTCATATTCAAGTTTTTTATATGCTTGCAGTGATCCCGTGACATACATTTGTCATAGCGTATGATCGCGAAATCTAAATAGATTTTATTAGGAAATTTGTTATTTATTCAGTACAACCAAGGAATCTGGCATGTTCCCGTTTGCTCGCCTCGTATTATGTGCGCCCTAAATGCTTGATGTGTGAGTGTAATATAAATCTTTTTCATAGTCTTATTCACATTGTCTACTCACTTTCGTAAAAATATTTATATTTAATTGTTGTGATAATTCTGTCATTCATCTTAACATACAAATTTTTCTGGAATCGCTCTAAAATTAATGGAATACAGAATTTTTATAATTATTTATAAAATACAATACAAACTAGGAATATATTATGCTGTGTCGCGGGTGACTTTACAAACATTCAACACATAAAGAACACCCCGACTCGGAATAGCTATTTGCGGATCACACAATTTTATGTCTCGTCTGGGGATCGAACCCACAACACTCGGCGCTGTGGTACATTTGTTTGGCAACGAATCGGCGATGAGTAGCCGTACGTGCCTGGTTTTATTGCCTTTCTATACCCTCACTAGCCTCACTGTTGCTCGAATGTAAACGTGAATACAATATATGGTCATTTCAATGATCTCAGGAACTACTGGTTTGAATTGAAAAATGTTGGATAGCCTTTTTATCAAGGAAGGCTATAGGCTATAATTATACATCACGCTACGACCCACGGGAGCGGCACAGTAACTATAAACGCGGGTGAAACCACGGGCACATCTAGTCCTTTATATAGTTTTTATATGTTTTTTCACTGGTGGGGCATTTTTATCAATCCAAACTTTTTTGTCACAAATGCCATCCGGAGAACCAGCTATGAATGGGTATTGAGAGGAAATAAATAAACCACATTTCTTTACTTTCTTGCCTAGTATCTTTTCCATAGCTAGTTTCACTTTTCCTTCTAATTCCCGACCTCTTTTCATGGCTTTAGTATCTGGAATTTTAGCACCCATAATGATAGCTATCAAATCGCCAACATCTGAGCTCATGTCACAACTTGCTTTTGTACTGTGTCTGAAGTAATCCTTTCAATATTTAAATGTTTTCTCCAGTGAAATACTGTGATTGTGTCCAGAAATTAGTCACAATCGCCATCATCACAATGTTCTATAATCAAATAATGAAGAGACAATTTCTCATACTCTTATACGCTATACTTTGTGTATTTCAATAACTCACAGTTTTGTAATATCTCTATATGCTGCTGTTTGGTGAAATTGTGTTAGCAAATTATTCTGTGGAACAGTCTGCATAGAAGATGGTATATTTCCACCTGACAGATCTTTTGCAGTAATATACCGAACATTAGTGCCAACATGAGCCAGTTAAGATTTGCCAATAACACTGTACTTCAATACTAGATGGTTCCTCACTCCTTCTATGGACCCACATCAGGAATGCCACAGAATGTTTGCAGCCTCCTGTTGATGCAGCACGATCATGACACTGGACGCTTACAATTTTTCCTTCATTTTCGTCAACAATCATAGTTGCTGCATAAGATTTCAACATAAGATTGACTCGCTGATCTGAAAAAATATGAAAGAAAACATTATTATTCATAAAATAGGACATTAGACTATTTAGGTTATGTTTGTATTTGTAATTTCCATAGTAGTAGTCTAATATGTTCTCAGAGTAAATAATAAATAGATGAATTACTTACACGAATAATAATAATAATAATAATAATATTCTACCACATACACACAACACCATCTAGCCCAAACTAAGCAGAACTTGTACTATGGGTACTAGACAATGGATAAACATACATATATCCTTTTTTTTTTTGTAAATACATACATATTATACATAGAAACACCCAGACCAAGACAAACATCCATGTTCATGCACACAAATGTTTGACTTGTGCGGGAATCGAACCCGCGACCTCAGACGTGGCAGCCAGTTACACTAACCACTACGCCATCGAGGCCGACTTTGGTTTGTTTTCACATTTCTAAATTCAGCAGCACAAAAGTCGGAATTGTATGAAAAGAAATTGCCAACCAATAAGATATTCACTTTAGGCAGATTTCGATTATCGGCTTTCGTATATGGAAAATGTTTATAAGAGTCTTCTGAGACGGAGGAAATTAGTTTTCTCCGTCTACGACTACACCCAACTACACTAAATCCATAAAACATTTTAATATATAGATGCATAGCATGCTTATGTTTTACTTAAATTATTATCTTTTTTTCCCATGTTAAAAATAATATTGTATTATCGTATTTTAATTATAATTTACCATACTTTAAGCTACAAACGTCTCATTACACCCACCGATCGGGGGCCAAAATAGGCGGGGTCCTTTGGGCGACGAAGAAGAGACTATTGAAAATATTGAAACTTTTGTAATGCAATCAAATGTAACTAAAATTTACCTTTTTCCTATTCTCAGTGCGAAGTTGGCAATTGGTTTATATTGTTATCTATATTAGAATTATATATTTTCAGAGAGAAAACACGGTCCATCAGAGATCAGATTATTTGAATTTTTTTTTACAAAAGATTCAATCGGTTACTTGTCGAAGGCAATCCAACTTCCACAGCTCGAACTAGAGCCACAAAAGTATATCAACAGTGCAAGACGTGCAAAAAAGGTTTTTGCTACAAATGTTTTAAAGATTACCATAAATAAATTTCTATTTTTCTTCCTTTATTATGTTAAAATTATGGTTTAAGTAATAAAAACATTCTTCCAATTTTTATGTTTTATTTACAAATCCATAAAAAGGTAAAAAAAGTAATGTTAGGAATGTTTTTTTTTGATAATATACTGTATTTTCTTCTGTTGATAAGTCCTAAAACAATGCAATAACTTACTCACAAATCCAAGCCTAAAAACTATGTTCAAAGTTGTATGCACTCCGTGACCCAAATTGACCCGTGACTCACGGACTTGTCATTAAGATTGTTCATGACCCAACATGTGGGGCACTGGACCAGGGAACGTGTTAACTGAATTAACGTAAGCAATCTCATTGACCGCAGAAAAGTATTTACCAACCGAATTCTGTGGGTAGATTGATTATGTATAATATTTTGATTTATTTTCTTATTACCATTCTTAAATGATTATTTATGTGACAAAGTGTAATATTGTGAAACTTTGTATAATAATGATTCGGTAAAAACTTGTGCCAGCAGCTGCTTAATTGTTGTATATTTGATGTGTTTTAGTAAAATTATTGGGAATAGAGCCGCCGCCACCCGCCACGCACCGTCGGATTACCCTCCTCAACTATTGAAAGAAAGAAAGAAAGAAATCATGTTTATTTCGTACCGAGCACACACAATTAGTTAAAACAAACAAAATAAACAAAAAATACTATATATATTAAAAACAAAATGTGTATCTCTCGCCGAAAAGGGTCACCACCTCAGCATTAGCTGGGCACCCAAATTGAGTGCACCAGCGCTGGTTTTCAGTTGGTCACCCGATACAATTGATGCACATGCTTAACATATATATTGCAATAGAAAAAGGATGACAATTTCGAAATCCTCCGGATAGGGTCAGCCACGTCGTGAGATCCGGGCGTACTCCAACTTGCAATAAGCCGCTTCAAACACAAAATATGCGTCGACACATGTTTCGCCTTAGCGCGAGACATTTTCAAGACCGTTTGACAACGAATGAGCAATGCCGTGCGCGCCTATTTTTATTGCTTTTCTATACCCTCACTACCCTCATTGTCGCTCGAATGTAAACGTGAATTATTTTGTGACATCATGATGTCCCAGAGGATATTACTCATATATTAATAACTAGTTTAGGTCCACGGCTTCACTCGCGTCAGTGTAAGTTGTCAATAATTTTCTATCCCTCGGAAACAGGACTTTTTTCTTGATGACATGTCATATGGTGTCGGAATGGAACGACTTATTCTCATGTTAACTAAATGAATCCACTAAGGCCGCTTATTTATTACGTGTATAATGGCTGATATTATATTTTGATATTTGTTACTACGCATAAAGTTAGTAAATCTGTAGATTTACCATGGTTATCCAAAACTTCGGGCAAAGTTACCTCGCTATCTTTTCTTTCGTTTAGATGTTAGTACCGAAATTCAGGCAGAATTTAGACATAAATGTGTTGCACTGTACCAACAGTTGGCCTGAAACTTCGGCATAAGCTTGGGCAGCTTAGCAGCAAGGGCTGGATAATTTTATGACAAACGATGTTAGAAAAATACCCGTTACAAGAGAAACATAGTTATATAAAATAAATACATCACTATCGCACACGTCGTCTATTAAACGATGCTTCGAAATTTGTCTGTGTTTATCATTGCAAAGTGCTTCGTATAATATGATGTTAAGAAATTATTGGGTTTGTTCGTCTATCCTAGAGGCTTTCATACACAGCATAAGTTTAAGCGTGGGTCTTTCTCAAACTGGAGCAACTGCTGGAGTAACTCAAACTTGACCATATATCTCCAAAAAATCCCAGCCAAACAAACTTGTGAAGTGTTTTTGAGTGTGAGGCATGATAATGTCTGTCCAAATCTACATGCTGACCGAAATAAATTCACAATGCACTTTTTTCGGATCTCTTTATTTCAAAGATCTGTTGATCGGACCACATCATGAAAGGGTTTAGAACAAACGAAAGGTTACTTATCGAAATTCAGAACGAATTTAGTAATTAAAATTACACGGTACGAACAGTCGGCCTGAAACTTTGGTATTTACGTTTCAGGGTAGGCCTACAGGTTTCTAAATATAATTATATATTTATTTGTTGCCAATAAAAATCTGTTATACTGCATTTATTTTACCCTTGTATTGCGTAGTGGAGCAAGTATGTCACTATACTACTACTATATGTTTAGTTCAATGGATGCGAATCCGAGACCTTATGCACAGCAGTCGCATTCACTACCGCTGCGCCACCGAGACAGTTAAAGGTTAAAGCTTAAGAGGGATAAGAAATGCTTATTACTTTTTAGCTCAAACTATTTCTATACGGAAAACCGACGACACTTTGCTTTGTTTCTGTGTAAAAGAAATATAGGGCCAACATAACACTACCGCAATGTAGTTAATATTGATAAGATGAGATTAACCGATATCCGTAGATTATCTCTTCGCATATTGAAAGAATCCCCGTGCAAAGCATGTTCGTAGCTATCTATTTTCGTAGCTGTCTAGTTACGAAGCTATATAATTTTGTAGATTTCTAGATTCGTAGATATGTTTCTTAAGAAACCTGGAACCCCTACTTTTGATACGAACATTAGTCTTGGAGAATCGAAGTACACTTCCAGTAGGTACAGCTGCTGTAGATTGAGTGAAACCCCGAGTTAAAATTGGGAACCCGCTGCGATTGACTTCTCTAATAATATGCCAGTAGGCAAGCCGTATGCTTACCTTAATTGATTAAATGGTTCAAGAGATTAAATATTTCAAGTGAAATTTTATATACATTAGTGATATTCGTGGCATCGTTCGCGTGGTCACCTCACGTAAAACTGCGCCGGACTGCAGTGCACTGCGATTGTACCGCTCGCTGTAATGTTAGACCGATCTCGATCAGATATCTCTCTCTTAATGTACTAATGCACGTTTCAGGGGCGACAGATAAAAATAAACACGTAATAATATCTGAACTTTTAATCGAATTCTTTTTGGAAAATAGCATGTAACGAAAGTTATTTTATATAACGATCAAATTTAATTGACTACATAACAGAATTTACGAAAGTAATAGGTGAAATTAAATAGGTAGATGCGATTACAGAATGCCATCGCAGTCAGTCCCAGTCCAGCACCCGGTGCAGTATGTGTCCGAAGTGCGGCTTAGCGAGAGTGGCGCACCACATCATCGCCACTAACAGCAATACAACGCTCACCTGCATCGTATAAAAACACACATATAATACAAATTATACCAACAGTCATTCGCCAATAACAACTATATGAGATAGACCAAAGAAAAACCATGAAGTGAGTTTAAAGTTTATTTTCTCAAGGAATAAACTAAGGGCTGGTTCTAGAAATAAAATGTAAAAGATCTAGGACAATTTAAAATTTAATCTAAATAGTTTTTATAATTTAAATATAAACAGTAACTATTAAAAGTGCTTAACGAAAGTAGTTTAATAATAATAATAATAAACTTTATTACAAACTTGCACAAAGTTTTAAAATGAAGTAATAATAGTGATTTATAAAAAAATATGCAACGCAAAAAAATCTGTATAAGGTTATGTAATTACAATATGAAATATATTAAAAATAGAGTGTCAATGTAGTCTAATGTGAGTGAACGTCAAATGTGAACTGATATGCAATTGAGTTTCATATTAGACGTTTATTTTAATTTAGAAGAATACTAGGTATTTGTGATTGACTGAGACTAGATCGCACCTCTATCTTGAACAGATTTTGTTACAGAAATTGGCTTAAAACAGTAGTTAAAATCCTAAATTAGTTTTTTAATAATACAATACAAAAAATCTGGAGTATTTTCTGTGAATTTAATTATTTCACAAAAATGCATTTCGGGATATTTTCCGGTAATTTTAAATATTTTACAATTATTCCAACTGACCGAATTAATTTACTTAATAGCATATTATGTTGATAAAAATATAACAAAATATTAACTTACGTGTTTGAACATGATTCTTCGGTAAACGGATATTGGTGATACGATGGTGACACGCCCGCGTTTTATAGTAGTTTAGTTAATAGACTAGTCGATTAATCTGTTCCGACTAATCAATGTATTGTTAATGAGTTAAAAACCGGTTATAAGTTTACACAATGATGGAAATTATATTTTATCTTAGTCTTAATTGGCTTTGTAATTATTTTTACATTAAATATATATATATAGATTTGTCATGGAAACTTTGACGGTATCTATTTACCGCAATATTTTATCAGTTTTTAGTGCGTACAACAAACACGCGTGTCTAAGACATAACTTATGTGAAAATAATGTAATTATTTTAACTTGTTAATACCTGTGTATAATTTCTAAATCGTTCACAAACCTGGTTTAATATTTCACAAGAAGCGTAATCCAATTGATTCCTGTTTAGGTATAAAGTTGATATACTTATTTCTATTCTTTAAATATTATAACATTTCTTCGAAATTAACCTTTTTTAATTTTTATACCCTTTTTTTAATGTAAAGTTCTTTATTACAAAATATTTTAATATCGCTTTTCGTAATTCATATTCAAGTTTTTTATATGCTTGCAGTGATCCCGTGACATACATTTGTCATAGCGTATGATCGCGAAATCTAAATAGATTTTATTAGGAAATTTGTTATTTATTCAGTACAACCAAGGAATCTGGCATGTTCCCGTTTGCTCGCCTCGTATTATGTGCGCCCTAAATGCGAGATGTGTGAGTGTAATATAAATCTTTTTCATAGTCTTATTCACATTGTCTACTCACTTTCGTAAAAATATTTATATTTAATTGTTGTGATAATTCTGTCTCATTCATCTTAACATACCAATTTTTCTGGAATCGCTCTAAAATTAATGGAATGCAGAATTTTATAATTATTTATAAAATACAATACAAACTAGGAATATATTATGCTGTGTCGCGGGTGACTTTACAAACATTCAACACATAAAGAACACCCCGACTCGGAACAGCTATTTGCGGATCACACAATTTTATGACTCGTCTGGAGATTGAACCCACAACACTCGGCGCTGTGGTACATTTGTTTGGCAACGAATGGGCGATAAGTAGCCGTACGCGCCTGTTTTTAATACCTTTCTATACCCTCAATAGCCTCACTGTTGCTCGAATGTAAACGTGAATACAATATATGGTCATTTCAATGATCTCAAGAACTACTGGTTTGAATTGAAAAATGTTGGATAGCCTTTTTATCGAGGAAGGCTATAGGCTATAATTATACATCACGCTACGACCCACGGGAGCGCCACAGTAACTATAAACGCGGGTGAAACCACGGGCACATCTAGTCCTTTATATAGTTTTTATATGTTTTTCACTAGTGGGGCATTTTTATCAATCCAAACTTTTTTATCACAAATGCCATCCGGAGAACCAGCTATGAATGGGTATTGAGAGGAAATAAATAAACCACATTCCTTTACTTTCTTGTCTAGTATCTTTTCCACAGCTAGTTTCACTTTGCTTTCTAATTCCCGACCTCTTTTCATGGCTTTAGTATCTGGAATTTTAGCACCCATAATGATAGCTATCAAATCGCCAATATCTGATCTCATGTCACAACCTGCTTTTGTACTGTCTGAAGTAATCCTTTCAATATTTAAATGTTTTCTCCAGTGAAATACTGTGATTGTGTCCAGAAATTAGTCACAATCGCCATCATCACAATGTTCTATAATCAGATAATGAAGAGACAATAATTTCTCATACTCTTATACGCTATACTTTGTGTATTTCAATAACTCACAGTTTGTAATATCTCTATATGATGCTGTTTGGTGAAATTGTGTTAGCAAATTATTCTGTGGAACAGTCTGCATAGAAGATGGTATATTTCCACCTGACAGATCTTTTGCAGTAATATACCGAACATTAGTGCCAACATGAGCCAGTTTTGATTTTCCAATAACACTGTACTTCAGTACTAGATAGTTCCTCACTCCTTCTATGGACCCACATCAGGAATGCCACAGAATGTTTGCAGCCTCCTGTTGATGCAGCACGATCATGACACTGGACGCTTACAATTTTTCCTTCATTTTCGTCAACAATCATAGTTGCTGCATAAGATTTCAACATAAGATTGTCTCGCTGATCTGAAAAAATATGAAAGGAAACATTATTATTCATAAAATAGGACATTAGACTATTTAGGTTATGTTTGCATTTGTAATTTCCATAGCAGTAGTCTAATATGTTCTCAGAGTAAATAATAAATAGATGAATTACTTACACTAATGTTTTCACATTTCTAAATTCAGTAGCACAAAAGTCGGAATTGTATGAAAAGACCAACCAATAAGATATCCACTTTAGGCAGATTTCGATTGTCGGCTTTCGTATATCCCGGTACCATTGTAGAAAAATTTTACAAGAGTCTTCCGAGAGGCCTTAAATTTATTTATTGTTTCTCAATCATAAACTTCTGCAGTTCCAAACAGATATAAAATAAATAACAGGACAATAATGTTGTGTACATTGAACATGACATTCATGACATTGAGTTGAGGTAACTAGGCAAGTACTCTGTGTGACTCTGTGGCTGAGGCCTTGAGGCTAGCTACAAATGACGTATGTAACTGACTGTGATTGGTGGAACCGTAGACGGAGAAAACTAGTTTTCTCCGTCTACGACTACACCATTACAATATTAAAATGTTTTATGGATTTAGTGTAGTTGACACTAAATCCATAAAACATTTTAATATTGCCATGCTTATGTTTTACTTAAATTATTATCTTTTTTTCCCATGTTAAAAATAAGTATATATACTTTAAGCTACAAACATCTCATTACACCCACCGATCGGGGGCCAAAATAGGCGGGGACCTTTGGGCGATGAAGACGAGACTATTGAAAACATTGAAAATTTGTAATGCAATCAAATGTAAGTAAAATTTACCTGTCTTCTTATTAACAATGCGAAGTTGGCAATTGGTTTATATTGTTGTCTATATTAGAATTATATATTTTTAGAGAGAAAACACGGTCCTTCAGAGAAAAGATTCTGTAAAAAAAATTTACAAAAGATACAAACGATTATTTGACGAGGCAATCCAATTTCCACAGCTCGAACTAGAGCCACAAAAGTATATCAACAGTGCAAGACGTGCAAAAAAGGTTTTTGCTACAAATGTTTTAAAGATTACCATAAATAAATTTCTATTTTTCTACCTATATTGTGTTAAAATTATGGTTTAACCTCTGGTATGCCGGAACGTGGATCTGCGCGAGACACAATGCTTTTTCTATTATGTCTGGTATTCTGGCATACAACAGGTTAAGTAATAAAAACATTCTTCCAATTCTTATGTATTATTTACAAATCCATAAAAAGGTAATAATTTAATGTTAGGAATGTTTCTTTTTGATAATATGTATGTTTCTTTTGTTGATAAGTCCTAAAACAATGCAATAACTTACTTACAAGTCCAAGCCTAAAAACTATGTTCAAAGTTGTATGCACCCCGTGACCCAAATTGACCCGTGACTCACGGACTTGTAATTAAGATTGTTCGTGACCCAACATGTGGGGCAATGAACAGGGAACGTGTTAACTGAATTAACGTAAACAATCTCATTGACCACAGAAAAGTATTTACCGACCGAATTTTGTGGGTAGATTGATTACGTATAATGTGTGTATGTATATATTTTAATTTATTTTCTTATTACCATTCTTAAATAATCATTTAAGTGACAAAGTGTAATATTGTGAAACTTTGTATAATAATGATTCGGTAAAAACGTGTGCCAGCAGCTGCTTAATTGTTGTATATTTAATGTATTTTAGTAAAATTATTGGGAAGAGAGCCGCCGCCACCCGCCACGCAACGTCGGATTGACCTCCCTAACTATTGAAAGAAAGATAGAAAGAAAGATATCATGTTTATTTCGTACAGAGCACACACAATTAGTTATAACAAACAAAATAAACAAAAAATATACATATTAAAAGCAAAATGTGTATGCTCTCGCCGAAAAGGGTCACCACCTCAGCATTAGCTGGGCACCCAAATTGAGTGCACCAGCGCTGGTTTTCAGTTGGTCACCCGATACAAATGATGCATATGCTTAACATATACATATATATTGCAATAGAAAAAGGATGACAATGCCGAAATCCTCGGGATAGGGTCAGCCGCGTCGTGAGATACAGGCGTACTCCAACTTGCAATAAGCCACTTCAAACACAAAATATGCGTCGACACGTGTTTTGTCTTAGCGCGAGACGTTTTCAAGACCCTTTGGCAACGAATGAGCGATGCCGTGCGCGCCTGTTTTTATTGCCTTTCTATACACTCACTACTCTCATTGTCGCTCGAATGTAAACGTGAATTATTTCGTGACATCATAATGTCCCAGAGGATATTCCTCATATATTAATAACTAGCTTAGGGCCACGGCTTCACTCGCGTCAGTGTAGATTTTGTCAATAATTTTCTATCCCTCGGAAACAGGACTTTATCGGCGTGAAACTTTGGTATTTACGTTTCAGGGTAGGCCTACAGGCTTCTAAAGAAGGTGTTGTACATTAACTAAAGGGCCATAAATCTATGTCCCTTTAAGCAAAACGGCTTTTCTTAAATCTCCTATGACTACGGTTAGTGTATGTCTGTTCGCCATATTCGTGGTATAAAAAGACCTTGCCTGTCGCCAAGATCTTTAACACATTGACTGCCACATAGCAGACACAATATAAAATGTATTTTTCGCGGTATTTAATGTGTCTAACGTACGATATTAGATACATTTAGTTTCGTAGCTATCTAGTTACGTAGCTTTCTAATTTTGTAGCTATCTAGTTTCGAAGCTTTCTAGTTTCGTATCTATCTAGTAACGTAGCTATTTACATACGTAGCTATTTACTTACAAAGCTTTTTATAGTTTCGTATCTATCTAATAACGTAGTTAGCTAGTTTCGCTTGGACTAATCTTAACGGAGACTGGTCATGCGCGTAGGAGTTATTACAGTGCTCGTGGATTGTAATATCTCCTTGCGCGGATGGCGCGGGTGCCACACACTTGTGTGTGTGTGTGTGCAACAAGTACACTCTCTGTCCCCTTACTTTATGGATGGTTATTCGACATAGCCGGAGAGAGATCAGGTACAGAACCAACAGCTTTATTTGGTTTCCGAGGCACGGAGGTGTGCAATACAACCAACTTCCTAACTCCGGGCTCTTATTGAGAAATTAACAAATATTTTTGTTTAACTGACGCGGGACTCAACCCTAGACCTCATGCACAGCAGTCGCATTCACTACCGCTTAAAGGTAGGCTTACTTAAAGGTTCAATTCTAAGGGAGATAATACATGCTTATCATTTTTTAGCTCAAACTATTTCTATACGGGTAACCGATTTGTTTCTGTGTAAAAGAAATATAGTGCCAACAAAACTCTTCCGCAATACCTAGTTAATATTAATAAATTGGAATAAACCGATAGACGCGGATTTACTCTTCGCATATTGATAGGAAGCCCGTGCTCAGCATGTTTAAAGTTGTCTAATTTCGAATCTATCTAGTTACGTAGCCTTATAATTTCGTAGATATTTAGATTCGTAGTTATGAAGATTCGTAGCTATATAGATTCGTAGCTTTTTAGTGCGTAGCATAAAACAGTGCAGGTATATTTACAAATACAGACGAATATAAATCCAACGAGATTCATATACAATGACAAACTCGCCTGTCATTGTCAACATATCAAAATATACCGAATTTATTCAAGTGGAACTCACCATGGCGGGTCCTTCTTGAGCTGCATACTGTTGTAGAGAGCTCGGGGCGTGTTAGCATACATATACGGGCCCTTGGATTTTGGGCCTTCTACCAGCATGGAGCGCACAGACACGCTCATGGTTGCGCTGACAGTGAATCACCAGCTTCACGACCAGAAAGTAACACTCTTCGACGGCGGCTAACAAACAGCAGCACATATGGCCAGACAACAGTGGCTTTACAATGCGCGCCCTTAAAGCGTCCAGCCGCGCTAGTCTCCCGGCCGACACACATTTGAATATGGAACTATTTGTCACTCACATTGATCACTCATGCTATCTCCACGATCCGACGACAATTATTATGAACAACGGCGCCCCAGCACGGACACATGACACATCACACGACACACGCTCGCTGTTCGATGCAATCTCTGGCACTAAACTGTTTTTATTTTTTGCTTTTGTAGGATAACAAGTAGTGGTTGCCATGGTGACGGCTAAACACGGCTTTCCGGTCATCAACTGTTGACAAGTGGGTGTCTTGTTGGTTCATTGTTTGGTTACTGACCTTGACAGGTAGGTGGTAGGTAGATGAAGTGACGTTGGTTATGGCTGGCTTACATAGTGCGAGCTAGCGTACGAGTCAGCCTGCCGAGTAGCTGCACTGTAGTAACTCGCACTGTTTGGACGTCACTTACGAGTAACTCGCACGTGCGAGTTGGACAGCTCGCATCCGAGTTACTTCAACATTTTATGTTTTCACTCGCCTGCTCACTCGGCAGCAACTCGCACATGGCAGCAGCTCGGCCGTCGCTCGCATTGTTTGGACGCGTTTGGCAGTAGCTCGCCAGTTCCAGCCGGACCGCTTAGTGGTATTTCATCTGAGCATCTCCGTGCTTCGGAGGGCACGTAAAATGTCGGTCCCGGTTGACGTCAAATTGACAGCAGTCGTTAAGCCATGTCAGAGGCTTACGGGCGGCTTGAACAACTCTTGACAACAGGTTGGTCACTAACCACACGAAAAGAAGAAGCCACTTATATTTGCTGACGATCATATAAAACATGACCATGATGACTACTGCGATAATCTCGATCAACGCGCAGCAATGACAGATGATGCATTTTTTGGCAATATACGTGAGTTGAAAGTCCAGCAAAACAATTTATTAAAAAAAAATACTCAAGCTATTCAAAACGATCTGAAGGGCGATGGCGATAGATTATTACTATTTATTACTGGTGGAGCAGAAAGCAGCAAGTCTTTCGATCTGAATTTGCTGGTAGAGCATATAAAGCCATGTTATGCTCCTACCGTAGACTCATTGCTTAAACCAACTTTCGTGGAAGTAGCATCATGGACTGGAGTTGCCGTCCGTCAAATATTTGGTAAAACCCTACACGCCGTTTTCTATTTGCTAATTGAAAAGGGAAATACTAGGGCATACACTCGGATGTTTGGTCACAAGTTGGAACAAGAAAGAAGAAAGTGGCGCCACATTCATTGGTTAATCATTGATAAAATTTCTATGGTCTCTCTCTTATTCGGAGGGTTAAACATAATGCTCTTTGGTGACATAATGCAGCTGCCACCTGTGAAAGGGAATTGGTGTTTCATGCAAGCGGCATGGTGCTTGGCAGAAGTCAATTTAAGGCACCAATTTTGTTTCTGCGTATTGACAATTAACATGCGATAACGAAATGATCAGGATTTCATAGACCTTCTCAATCATTCACGATTTGGAGAGCTGACAACTGCAGAATTAGAGCTGTTGTGTGAAAGGCGTAGGATCCTATTAACGGGGGACTTTGCGGATGGTGCCGTGGTTCACATCTATCCCACTGTTAAGCAAGCTTATGAATACAACAGCAAAATGACCGCGGCCAATGCAGCAATAAACCGTATATACAAAATACAGACAACTGACGAATCACGTGAAGCAGCGCCCTACGGCAGAATACCGCCGGATTGTAGAGACAATATTTAGGCAAAAAAATGAAAAAAATAACCCTTTAACCTTGAATAAATTATTGTGCAAGTATGGGATCGATGGGGAACTTTTTACATTTCATTTATAATCGTGTTCCAAACTTTTGTACCAATTTTCAGCTTTATGCGAATTTTTGCACTTTGGCATGTCTACTTTGCCCGGACTATTAAAAATAGATGTATTTTGTTTATATATAATATGGGTAGGCCAACTAAACGCACTGCTCCACTGAGACAGCGATGTTTCGGAGTAAACAAAAATATCATCGATTATACAATATTTAGACTTTTGTTGATTTTTAATAAAACCGCTGAAACAATTTCAATGAAATTTAAATAGGACCACGTGCAAAGTATACCCTTTGAAACAAAAAAATAATTTTCCAAATCGGTTCAGGCGTCTTCGAGTAATCGGTGAACATACATTAAAAAAAAAGATTCCGGCGAATTGAGAACCTCCTCCTTTTTCGAAGTCGGTTAAATAGAGGAACGATTCCGAAATTTATATGTGATAATCAAGGTCCACAATATTCTCTTAAAATTGTTTTCCTTATTACGTGCTAACTTAACAAACAATTGATACGGACTGATTATATAAAAATCGGGTAGACGGGGAATCGTGAAGATGACACTGCACTCACACAACCATGCACGTGCACTTACATAGTTTGTATGTGTGTTTGTCCCTACAGGCACAATTATAGCTCAGTCGACAATATTAGATAGCCTTACACACGGACACAAAACTTTGTTATTTTTCTAATTCCTACTGGGTAATGCTTCTGAAGCTTCTTCTTTCGTATAAACAGATTACCGACACGGTGACTTCTGAATTGAACGATATTACGGCCGATCCTGGATTCGATTACACTATACGTTTGTCACTAACTAAATAATTGCAAAACAAAATCGCGATGCCGGATTCCCGAGTATAATCTGGCCCACGATACAACTCAATAAAAAGCTATTCGTTATTCAGTACATAGTTCATTCACACCCAGCATCCATTTTGATTTGTTAAAAAAGATATGATAAATGAGCGGTCAGAAATAAATGCTGATACAAAACTGTATTTATTAAAGTAAAACATACATTTATATATAAACTCCCTCAAACAATGTACCTGATCCAAAAATTTAATAATAAGTAGTGCTACTGGTTTAGTAGGTATTATATTACCCATGGTAGTGCATCATATGTAGAATGTCGATTCAATATTATTAGTAAGTAAGCACCCAGCTAAGAATAAACTGAGTTTCCTCGGTTCCGTATAATGCCTACCTACCTTTGCATTTATGTTTACGGCTGGTAACAAGCTCCCCAGTTCTATTGCCGGGTCAAGCAAACTGTTAAGGCTTTTACTATTGGAAATGTAATATTCTATGTTAACAAATAGAATAATTACATTGCATTATCTAATAATATAGGTAACCGATTACAACAAATGGAAAACGTTATTAGCGCCATCTCGTATAGCTGTAAGAACTAATTATGCATCACTAAGCTCCTAGTTAGTTCAACTTGTAATGGATAGGTGGCGCTTTTTACGTAACTTTAAATAACGTCAGTAAACTGATTATCATGTAATTTTAGATAGTTTTACTAGATGGCACTGTAACCAATTAGTTCATTAAATTCCAAAGTGGTCCAAGTGGACGCCCAGGGGTCCACGGGAGAATCGACAGGAGTCTACGTTGGCGTGATAAAAAAATGGGGTCCACGAAAATTTATTTGCTTTCGATAGTGAAGAATTAAAATGTTGGCTTTACTTCACCTATCAATGTAGGCAGATAATATTTAAAGATACTTAAAAAAGAATTTCCAAATAAAAATAAGGCAGGCCGTACAGATTTGATAAAAAAATATTATTGCATGAATTTATTGATTGTTCACCAAGCCACCAAATATAAATACGAATGCCAAGGAATATGGTAGAAATGTAGCTGCAGGGAGTCCACCGGAACCTGCTACGAGAATCAAAGTCTGGGTACCTCTGAATTAGATTATTATCTTCACTATGATTAAAATTTAATATGAGATAATCTGTGTAGCTTTGAATATATGAAATTCTGTGTATGTAGTAGGTATATATTCCTAAAAGAAAAATATTTGACTATCCTCTAATGTTGATACTTGACAATTACCTTTAATTTGGTTTTTATCTAAAGTTGCAACTGGTTACATCTTACTAGGCCCATGCTGTGTAGGTTCAAATGTACCTAATATGTTGTTTTAGTAATAAAATAAGACCAGAGTTGAATTTAGTTAAGTTTAAAATACTTTATCGCGGTTTATTTCTTTAACAACTTTTTGTATTTACTTATTTTCTTCTCTCTTAGCCTTTATTATTCTCAAGTCACTTGGGGTCGGCTTTACTGGTCTAACCGGATTTGACTGGATATCAGTTTTTACGAGCGGCTGCCACCTGACCTCCGCAACCCGAAGGCTAACGATACCCTAAGGCTAGACCAGTCTCAGGATATTAGAGGGTACTGACTTTCCCAATAACGACTGCCATAGATGTTCATGGCAGCCGGGACCAACGGTTTAACGTGCTCTCCAAGGCACGGAGCAGGCGATAATTGTCAATCAATACGCACATAATTTCGAAAAATTATATAACTTCCGAAAGTCAGAGGTGCGTGACGTGGGTTCGAAGCCAAGACTCTCTGCATTGCAGTCTGTTGCTCTTCCCACTAAGCTGTGTTATATTATATATTAATATATATATATT
Source organism: Catocala fraxini (assembly GCA_930367265.1). Classification (NCBI taxonomy): domain Eukaryota; kingdom Metazoa; phylum Arthropoda; class Insecta; order Lepidoptera; family Erebidae; genus Catocala; species Catocala fraxini. Next base: position 22,121,981 of record OV884028.1, read on the forward strand.
ATCGCTGCTATTTGTATTTACTTATATAATATTATATAATACCAGCACTGTATTAAACTGTCCCACTGCTGGGCGCGGGCCTCTTCTCGATGTGGGAAGGGTTAGGCCATAGTCCACCACGCTGGCCCAGTGCGGGTTGGCAGATTTCACATATCTTCGACAAAATTATGGAGAACTCCCAGACATGCAGGTTTTCCCACAATGTTTTCCTTCACCGTTAAAGCAAGCGATAATTAATTATTTAATACGCACATAAATTCGAAAGGTCAGAGATGCGTGCCCTGGGATCGAACTCGAGACCTCGGCGTGGCAGTCTGCCTATTAGTTAGTTAGCCTAGTGGCTATCGCTGCTTTTTTGTATTTAGGTGCTTTCAACAAAGTGACTGATTTATTTTACATTAATTATATCTTATATACTAATCTTACTGTATGTACACAAGTGTAGATCTTCAGTAGTGTGAGGTTGGTGTAAAATCCCTCGTATAGTTGTCTCGAATCTCGGTTCTCTTGGCGCAGCGGTAGTGAATACGACTGCTGTCCATGAGGTCTCGGGTTCGAATCCCGGGTCAGGCCAATAAAAAGTTATTGGGTTTTTCAGTAAAAAATCTCAATACCAGTCCGGAGTTAGGAAGTTGGCGGTGTAAGACATCCCCGTGCCTCGGAAAGCACGTAAAGCCGTTGAGCCTGCGCCTGATCTCTGTCCGGTCGTGTCGGATTTCCGTCGCATCGGATCGTGAGAGTTAGGGAATAGAGAGTGTACTTGTGTTTGCGCACACACTTGTGCACTATAATATCTCCTGCGTAGTTGGCCAGTCTCCGTTAAGACTGACCACCGTGGCCGAAATTCGGTCTAGAGGATATTATTATTATCACGTTCGTTTTTTCTTGTAACAATAGGGTATGCTCGTATTTAAGGAGGGAAAATATGTTGGTGAAAATTAGAGTTTAGAATAGATGAAAATAATATTTAATGTTTTTGATGATAAATAATAAAGTAAGTTAAAATACTATGAAAACACAACCAAGACTTTGAAATACTAAGTTTGTGGCCGTGGGCAAATTTTATTATTATTATTATATTTTATTATTATTATATTATTATTATTATTATACGGCTCCTATTTTTGGGTGGATTTTAAGAAGAAATCTAACAAATACCTACTAGGAGGCGAACTTTGAGGGGCGAACGGGCTCGTAACTGGTCATACTCGCTCATGCTATCGGCAAGAGTCATTTCTTACAACCAAAGCATCTCAACTCCTTCTGAGAAATTCGCTTTCTAAACTATGACGTTTGATGAAATTTTTAAGTCTTTAACGTATGTCGACTCCAACTTACTATTGCACGATGTTTAACAATCAACTTAAGACTGCGAGCTGCCGAGCTGCCGAGCGTAAGACGCGGTTGGACTGAATGACAGAGCTCGATATTCAAATCGGCACGCGGCCGCCATAGTAAAATTGTATGAAGGATTTAAAGTGCTTTTTTGATAAATATGTATCTTTATTGTCAACCAATAACTTAAATATTTGGGACGGACAAATTGTAATATAACTATTTATGTTTCGTTTAAGCAGTAAAATAGGATAGATTTCTACTGATATAATCTAAAAATCACGTAACACGATGCAAATTTACGTAATTTTGTAGGCGAAAATATTAATTATTTTATGGTTTTCACACGGAGTAATTGTAAACACATTAATTGTTATGGTAAATGTATATTTTATATTTGTATTAAACGTAAAGTGTTGATTTTATCAACTTAACTGTGACCGCCTGTTTTGGCACATTTCGCTCGGCGCAGTCTTAATAATAAGCTAACAGTAGTTCTTCAACAATCACTCGAAAAAGATAAATATTTCGCACCCTTAATAAAACAGAGACTTACTCAGTATTTTGGATTAAACAAATTTGAACTCTATTGCAAAGATTTAACATAAATATAATATTAGAATTTAACATATACAATTAGAGTTCAAATTGCCTTACTTTCAAATTTCTAGTTAAGTCGCTGTTTTATTAAGAGTGCGATTTACTCTTTCATTTATGTTAAAGCTGCTAATTCATGGATTGTTTGCCCTTCTAGATTCCACGCATGAACCTTTCGTTATCTTTGTGTCTGTCAATTAGATTTTACGCTGACTTAACGGTTAGCGGTTAAGTGTAGTCTAATAAAAATGACACTAACCCATTTACTGATATTCCGATGGTTGCATCAGGATAGCAGTCCTCATTTTCGTTGTGCAAATTAACTTTCTTCGGGCTACATTATAAGAAACTCTGGGAGAGCGCGTATCTGATATTTAGATTGGTAATGTTGTAAACTCTCTGAATGTGATGTCCTTGGTGATTAAATCTCATTGTATTTAACCTGGTAAAAATAACTTTTTCTGTAACGCCACAATTCCACAAAATAGTTGTCACTATCGCTAGACACTATAGTGCCGTATTGTAGACATTTCTAGCGAAGCTTATTCCATAGAAAACGGGTTGCTTTTATAAAAAGTTAAGCTAGCAGCGTTTAAAGGCTAGGTTAGCAGATTAGGTTCAGCAGGGCAAAGCAGTAGTTCATTCGGCGCCAAGACTAATCCGACTGTACAAGGGTTTTCATTTTCGATTTCACTTGTTTCCAGTAGGTATGTACCTACTGAAGTAAAAAAAATGGAATAAATATATGTTTTTCATATAGGTCACAAAGTAACACTTATCACCGTCCATGTTTGCGTTCATATTTACCTGTCGCCATGTTTCCAATGCAAGGGTAGAAGTATATATGAGAAGAACAGGCAAGGTAGTCACGGTAATTTTTATTAATACCTACGTTTACAATATTATTTATTTTACGAATATAATAGATCTTAGTAAGTAGTAGATCGTTACATGTAAATAAGGAAAAACAAAAAATATACATTAATTTCAACTGTATTTTAAATCTATTCGACTACGAACGAATGATTTTTATACGAAAATAAGTAGGTTCATTTAAACAAAATTTATTGCACCGCTGTTGCACGAGTCACGACAGTACTGAACAAACAATAACGGTGCTGCCCTCTTTGGAGCTAGTCTAGTATGAATTTACAAGTTTCCCAACCGTTGGCGCGCGCGCCGTGACCAATGCGGCCCTCGATGAAGACGTCATAAAATAATGACAATATAACTTTTCACGAGATAACTGTCGTGCGACAACCCTTAGTGAACTCGGCTAAGCGCCTTACACGAGACACTCGACATTCAACCTTGTTCATTTACAATAAAGTCGTAAATCGTGTGTGTGGAATTCCGCGGGGGCGTCTCGTATCGCCGCCGCCGCCGAACATGGTTGTCAAAGCGTGCAGTAATAAATATAGTTGTGCTTTCACTCACGAGAGGAGAATGGAGTTTAATGATCTGTGCGTAATGCCCTTGAAACATAACTTCCGCTGTGTTTTGTTGTCGTAAAAAAGTCGCCGGATCATCCGTCGTCGGTCGCGTGACTCGGATTGCCGTTTTCCGTTCGGGGACCTCTTAATGTTTGTATTATGTAAGCTTTTTTATCAAAAAAGATCTGTTATGGGAATATATAGACTAATCTATCAGTGAGAGAGAATGCTGTAATAGATGAAAGGCAAAGAAATTATCTGTTATACTTATATATTATACGTAGCTATAAAACAAATAATTCCTTGTAAATATATATGAATATGAATATGAAAAAACCATAGAGACTCATGCCACGGGAGAGGTATATTTTCTATAGCAACATTTCGACAGTTATGTGTCAAGTAGAACATGATATAATAGAATATTCTACCACATAGACACAACACCATCTAGCCCAAACTAAGCAGAGCTTGTACCATGGGTTCTAGACAATGGATAAACATACATACATACTTCTTTTTTTGTAAATACATACAAATTATACATAGAAATACCCAGACCAAGACAAACATCCATGTTCATGCACATAAATGTTTGACTTGTGCGGGAATCGAACCCGCGACCTCAGGCGTGGCAGTCGGTTACACTAACCACTACGCCATCGAGGCCGATAGATAAAGGTTACCTTACCTTTCTTACCAAAAAAACCCTTAAGAAGTTACCTTACCTAAAAGTCGAATCTAAACTAATATTATAAAGCTGAAGAGTTTGTTTGGTTGAACGCGCTAATCTCAGGAACTACAGGTTCGAATTGAAAAATTATTTTAGTGTTGGATAGTCTATTTATCGAGGAGGGCTATAGGCTATATAACATCACGTTACGACCCACAGGGGCGGCGCAGTAACTGTAAGCATGGGTGAAACCGCGGGCAAATCTAGTTCAAGATATACACAGACGGCCAGTCTGTCGATAGAACTATAAAAATAATGCATATGTAAAAACTGATATTACCGATTATAATTTTATTTAAGTTGCGTCTGTTTGATGAGCGAGTGATCCAGCTATTGGTAGGTGGTAACCGCCACTCATGCATTCTTAGCAATGTCACTTAGCTACAGCTATATACATACATATGTAGTGAGAGTATGTACCCTAGTACACCTGTATCCCGGAATAGGCAGATGTGTATTACGCCCACGTTCGGCCAGCTATAGTTTAGGAACTACATGACTGCCGATCTAGTTATAATCGTCATCACTCCGAGTGCTTATGCATAGTAAGTTGCATATACTGCCAACAAGGCAGCCGGACTAAACACTAAATAAGATTGGCCTTAAGAGTATAGAGGCAGGACAGCGGCATTTCAGCTGTTGCTTGGACTTCAGTCAGTTTACTACACTTTTAACAAGCAAAGTCAACTTCTCTTTTTCAAAAAAATCTTGCTTATGATAAAACGAAAAAAATGCTTATTTTGCATTATATGGCAAATGCTGAAAATAATTTATAGGATAGGAACACAAGTGAGAAACGGCCATGAATTACCGTAAATCTTAGAGTTCGAAAAAATGGTATCACGTGACCTTGAGGTCAGAGGTCAAAGGTCATAGTAATTTTGGGGTATATCGACTATGCTGAGTCGAATGGCGTTGACCGTGAGTCTCTAGCCCTTACGGTTCTTGAGTTGAAAGATGGTATCACGTAATCTTGAGGTCAGAGGTCAAAGGTCATAGTCATTTCGGGGAGTTATTTTGATTTGTAAAAGTCAGTGTTTTCGGGTACGGTTACAAAACTCATGGTCTCCAGGTTAATACTGGGACCTCCTTGACTAAAAAGAAAGTGATTTTATTTATTTCTCTTTCAACAAAATAACTAACATTAGCTCTTACATCTGCCGATAAAAAAACACTTGGCTCTTTGGCTTAATGATGTTACATTTGACGTTATGAAGTCATTCGAATGATTTTTTAATAGGTTCTGAGCCACGCGATACCGTCTTTGCATGGTCGATATAGTGTTATCGATATATTCAAATACAAATTGAATGGAATTCTGCACATCATTACTTTGAAATAATTGCACGGATGGTGTAGTGTTGAAGTGATCGCCTCTCCATTGCAACTGCGCCGAGTGTTGAAATTCAAATTCAACATTCAAAATAAATCTATTCAGATTAGGTTACAAGGTAACACTTATGAATGTCAAAGTTACACAAATTTTTCTGCGAATTTACATATACTGCCACGTTCAGCTAAGCAAGGGTTGTGGGTTCCATCGCCATACAGGACGAAAGTTTGCATGATTCACAATTAGTTGTTCTGAGTCTGGGTGTGCTTGGGCCGTTGTTTGAATGTTTGTAACGTCGGCCGCGATACAGGAATTATTCATAGAGCGAGAAGTTTTGAAAAATAGAAGGCACGTCACGATATTTATATGTGTGACGTCATTGTTACTTCATTCGTCACTAAGTTGTTCTAAGTGGTCTTTTATATTATTTGCGACTCATTTGACGAATCAGTCGCAGACTCGCGACTAATCGCGCGCTCTGGTCTAATATCCGCAATACTACTACTAATGACTCTTATGATTGTACTTCAAATGATTTATCATAAGGGGACCATAAATGTATGAAGTGTTTTTTGCCGCGACTCCAATGAACCGAACGAGCTTTATGTTTTTTGCGAGGGAAATGCGTTCTTCGGATGCTGTTCTAGAACTATTAATCGCTTATCTATACTAATATTATAAAGCTGAAGAGTTTTTTTGTTTGTTTGAACGCGCTAATCTCAGGAACTACTGGTCCGAATTGAAAAAATCTTTTAGTATTGGATAGCTCATTTATCGAGGAAGGCTATAGGCTATATAACATCACGATACGACCCACGGGGGCGGCGCAGTAATCATAAACGCGGGTGAAACCGCGGGCACATCTAGTATGAAATATGCGTGAGATTCTAGCTTTAATTTTCGAATAAGTTAAAATCTACTAGATTTTTGAATTACTAGATTACGCTTCATTCGCTTAAATGTAGGTTCGATTAGTAACAGTACTTACTTATTTTCTGGATAAAAGGTAACTTATGTCCTCTTCTGTACGCTGACAACGTGTATGCGTAATTTTATGATGTTCGGTGGAGTATTTAAAGGATGAAAGTGTAGCAAACAAACAAACTTACTTTCACATTTATTTTACTTTTATATATTAGTTAGGATTTATCTCTTGGTACAGGATTTAGTAACTTCAAACTTAATCTGTAGGTACATGTACGTAATTGTAACTGGTCTATGTTTGTAACAGATATTTAATAAAAATATGTGTGGGGTATTTATTAGAACTATAGAAGCCAAAACAATATAAATTTTTATAATTATTGTCTGTCTGTATGTTTGTACGCGCTTCACGCAAAAATTACTGAATGAAATTCAATGCGACTTTTACAGTTGTATCACTAAAGCTCCATCTTAAAATTTGGTGCATGTTTTATCTTACAGTGAAGTTAAAAAATAATAGACAGGTACCTAATTCCAAATTTTAGCGCACGAGGTCACTGTCAAAATCTTATTATTAAATAAATGCTTATAGGCACCCTGTTAATCCAAGTTCTGCAAGAGAGTTGTAAAAAATTACTCAAAGGTATGTAACATAATGTAAAAAACGGATCACCGAAACGATTGTTGAAAACACGTGTGGGTATAGTGCATTTATTATTCTTGTCTAATTTGGTATATTTAGCTTACTCTTAAATTGCTTTTAAATTGAACAGATAAACTACCTGTGTAAATTGCCTACTCAGAGCTTAAAATTCATTACGTACAATTTGCCTGCCTCATATTATTTTACATGTGCAACAACGGATCAGTATTCTCTTTTATTTTATTCTGAATTCACAAGTAATTTGACCACGATCTCACCTGATGTTAGGCGACGATATGGTCAACGATGGGACACGCTTGGTAAGAAGGGACCTATTCACTTGCGAGTTACCATGTTCAGTCAGCATTTATGGAAGCATTAATTGATCATTTTACAGTATTGTTATGGCGAAGGGAAACATCGTGAGGGAACCTGCATGTCTAAGAGTTCTTCAAAATGTTCTTGTAGCCATGTAAAGTCTGCCAACCCGCATCAGCCTGGTGGACTATGGCCTGACTCTTCCCACACTGAGAAGAGGCCCGTGCTCAGTAGTGGAATAGTTTAATATAGGGCAGTACACAAATTTATTGAAAGACGACAAAAAAAATTACCTTTTGATATTTAAAAATACACTTCAGATAATCCTTGTGCTAAAAATAGTTATTGTCAAAGCAACATATCATTAACAGGTAAAAAATACTCGTTGTTTCCACCTGGTCTACGGGTCAACGGCGGCGGGACGCTAAAAACACGGCTCCATCCAATTTATTAGAACGCCCATACATATGTATGTATTGTTATGGTGACCCGCCGCTGAAAAACTCCTCCTAATGAAATCGATTGAATTATACATTAGACAGGGGCCATTTTGGGAATTACTCGGTGGGACACGAGCCACAAAAACATTCCCGGTCGAACGGTCGCCTCCCGGCCCGGCGGGCAGCGGTGCTCTCTTCAGTTCTTGTTTGCAGAACGTTATCACAGCAACAATGGATAAAACTACCTCCTTCATATTTTAAGGCACAGTTGTCTATTGGATAGACCGTCTTGAGGTCTAGAGTTCGATATTATGGTACCCACATCTGTTTTGACGAAGTTACGTGCTTATTGAATTTATCTAGTAGATTATCATATTGAGTCACAGTGGCACACCGGCGGCTGGCCACAATAGGTTTTACTTAAGTTGTTGGCATTCCAAGATTTGAACGGTTAAGATTTATTTAAGGCATTCACATGTTAAGGTAGAATGAAAAATTATGATAGGGGAAAAAGACAATGCACCGGGACATGCTTGAACTTATCATTAGACATATTATCGTTAGCTTTTAAAGTGATGGAAAATATCGTTGGGAAGGCTTCATGTGAGAAGAGGCTTGTGTCTAGCAGTGGGATAGTTTATAAAAAGCAATTATTTTATGATAAGTTATAATATTTTAATATCTATTACAAACTATAACGCATCTTTATCTGTACAATAGACATAATATATTTGAAAAAGGAATTGGAATCGACTATTCAAAGGCACCTTCTAAATGCTCGCTTCCCTATCGTACGATTTCATGGAAAGCCTTATAGTACCCATATCACAAAACGCACACTCCAACTTAACGTAATATTATATAAAATTTACATTATATATATATATAATCCTTTATATACTTATATAAAATATTTAATTACATAATATGATTTAATACATTAATTAATATGCATATCTTAGTTAAATTGCAACTTCATTTGTATCGAGACCAATGCACGTATCTTAGTATTATAAAATTCACATGCTATAGTAATTATAAGTTTGTTGTATCTATTTTATTAAATTTATATGCTATGGATATACTTTATGATGCCGTCCGAGCTAGCAATGTATGTTAAATAATTTAGTCGCGTCAGGTACCTACAGGACAGGCTTGCCTAGTGAGGGGCCCCAGGATATTGTATTTGATATTGTTACTATTTTTTGGCAATAAACAAAGTTTTATTGTTGTAATTTTTTTTTATTACCTGAATTCTAATCAATTGCTTTTAGAATTTTGTCTGTCAATATAATGTTCCGAGATCAGAAACTGTTATTCAATTGCGTATTTACCACATAACCACTAAACAGATTCTGATGCGGTTGCGGATGCGGTCTCACTTTTGTAACTTCAACTTAAAATTTAATGTGTTCAGGAGGACTGGAGAAATGATGTACCATTTCTCCAGTCCTCCTGAACACATTAGATTTTGTGTGTTTGATTGTGATTGTGATTTTGTGATTTTAAGTGTGATCCAATTAAATAAAGTCACGGTCAAATTGTAGTTTACAGCGACAAAGTCGTAGGATACATTAGGGCGTGTATCTTTTAAGGGTCAGACAGAGTACCACACCTAGATTTCTCTATTCTAAGTACCACGTATAAGGAAGCGAGACTATTGTCGCTTACAGGGCACAGATCAAACTAAAGTACTGGTATCATACATTATTGCTTCCACATATTTGATAACAAGGAATCAGGCTGGTTCTGTGTTAGCACTGACCCACGTGGTATGGCCACAGGTCTCCCATAAAGAATTGTATGATAAAAATCCAAATTGCCCGATCCGAGGATTGGCAATATATTTTCTTTTTATTCCTGTGTCGCGGGGAACTGTGTGCGGGGGTGGGGAGGGTTGTATTTATATAAAGAATGCCTTGTTACAATCACTTCAAAGATTTGGCTATTGAAAACCCCTGATTTCCATAGGTACCGGCGGCTAATACGTTAAATAATATTTTGCTGATCCTGGCAATCGAATCCGAATCCTTCGTTGTAGTTTACACACTTACAACATCCGACCATCGTGGTTATACATAAATGTATGAATTGACTGGCCTAACTAATGATCGCATTTGAAAGTTCCGAAGGGGACGCAAGTCACATGCACATTAACAATGCTTTATCCTACCTTATTATCTGATCTGGATTGTATCGAAAATCTCCACTTTAGTTCAATAGCATTAATTTTTTTATACAGTGATGTGGCAACACGTAGTAATTTTTTTTTAATACTCTATCACATACACAACACCATCTAGCCCAAACTAAGCAGAGCTTGTACTATGGGTAGGTACTAGACAATGGATAAACATACATATATAATTTTTTTTGTAACTACAAATGTATATATTATACATAGATGAACCCAGACCAAGACAAACATCCATGTTCATGCACACAAATGTTTAACTTGTGCAGGAATCGAACCCGCGACCTCAGGCGTGGCAGTCACACTAACCACTACGCCATCGAGGCCATTTGGATTATGGCTAGCAGTAACCCATGGATAGTTGGAATACTTCGGGTATAATTAATACAATTGGAACACTTTCCAAGAAATCTAATAACCCTTCTCATCGTAGGAATAAACCACAATTAATTTGTGTATAATAACGGATGTGCACCTTTTTTAAAGACAACTCCTGCGCTAGGTAGGTAGTATCGACTTTTGCCTCTTGTTGATAGGCGCGTTATGCTGGATTTGTGTTTCCTATTTGATGTATTGTGCGGTGGCTTTGACAGTTCTACGCTCTTATCCACCATTCAGTTCAATACACCCAAAAGACGTACTAGGAATACTACACTTTCCTCGGTACCTCATCACCGCACAAATTATGGCAGCAACTCAATTGTAGCGCGATTGCTTCGAACTTACAACAATAGATGCAGCGAAATTGATATATTCTTTTTGTCTAAAAATAGATTTAAAAACAGCATTATTTGTGACTTGATCGTAAACTCCTGTTACTGATACTTTTTGTCTCTTTGATAAGTACTCTTATTATGTAAAACTTATAACTTAGAGTGTAATTTAGAAATCACAATTTTCTACCTCATATTTGATTGTCGTGGAACTCTGTAATAGGCTTAGAGTTAGTCTTAAGAAAATTTGTAATGTATCTGTGTAAAAAAGCTGTAGAGTTTCCTTAAAATAAATAAATAAATAGGTATAAATCTTGAGTCGCGGTGGACTTTACAAACATTTGTATCCTTTGTTTGACCACGGATACAAATAAAACACAAAATCAAAATAAGAAGTATTTTTCGACCACACAAATTTTGGTCCCGTGTGGGGATCGAACTCACAATGCTCGGCGCAGTGGCGAGGTGACCACTTCGTCATAGAAACACATGACTGTTTCAGTTTGAGCGTATTACTTGATGTGCAAATTAATAATAATACATTTCTTTTATTCTAGGTACAAATTTGGTATAATGGTAGAGAAAGTGGACAATAATAATAATAATAATAATATTCTACCACATACACACAACACCATCTTAAAAAAATAAATACTTACATATTATACGTAGAAACACCCAGACCAAGACAAACATCCAAGTTCATGCACACAAATGTTTGACTTGTGCGGGAATCGAACCCGCGACCTCAGGCGTGGCAGACGGTTACACTAACCACTACGCCATCGAGGCCGACAATATAGATATATATATAGATATATATATAGATATATATATATAGACAATATAGATTAACAAAGAAATTATATCTAGCTAATAGTTTTTCTAAAACACTCTTAGTTTTAGAAAAACTATTTGTTAGATATAACTTCTTTTTTATGAAAACCTCTTTCCCAAACCAACATAATGATTGGCAATCTAATTTTCGAAATACATAATATAATGTACATAGATTATTACATACTTCTGACTACCCCTTCGGGAATTTGAAGGCTATATATTGTCGGTATTTTGCACAACGATCTTTATTAAAGGTACTCTATAAAAAGTCTTACCGCTATCCCACTGCAGCTCTCTACAAAGATAGTGAAGTGCTGACAGTTAGATATTTATTTATCATGCATACCACACTCCCGAAACACAAAGCTATAACATATAACCCAATTATGGCAGCACTTGGCCAAAGAAGGAATAGGATATGTGATCCCATAAGACACCATACTTTTCTTCAGACAACAACCATGTTTTCTAGAAAATTATCTCTATCATAAACTCAACGCTTTGTTAAACATATATCCTAAAACTACACGCAAATGTAAGAATGTTATTTATAATTAAATTTATTATTTTTAATTTTGAAAATAAATTTATACTATTTTAATAACAGGCCGTATGACACATACATACACACACATAAACTCATACAATCGCACACACACACACACACACACTGACACACGCTCTTACAGATTTCATAAAACTTATGAAGTAGAACAAACTGAAATACAGGGTTTCCCTAGTTTAGGCTCCTGTCCACCCTTCATAATACGTTACTTGCTACCTAGTTGAAATATCAGATTGTGCGAAATTATAAAATTATGTTTGGTGGAAAATAAACTTATTTTTATTATCTTATTTTATAGGTATACTTGAAGGTTACAGAACTATGAGGTTATATATGTATAACTTTAAATATTTTCAAAGCATGTTATTCAGATATATTTTTTATTTATTTATGGTTTCAGTTTTCTGTGTTTACCTACCAAGTTTATGTTTGCTTATTTCATCCAACTGTGTTTGGTTTAGTAAACGAATAGGACATTTAGATTTATATATACTGTTAGTGTTTACAATATAAATAATTGGAATCTATTCTCTATCCATGTTATTCAACTTTTAAAATAAATCTCGAACTCAATTAATGTATAATTTAAGAAAACCAAGCTTCGGCTTTTAAGCAATTTATTCAAATAAACACTCCTTTTTCAAACTGTTTTAAATTTTAGACTATTAAGCGTTGAGCGGTTTGGTACCTACATGACACAAGTAGCTTAAGCGGGACATGCACAAGCTACTCGCGCAGGTTACAAGTACGAGTTAATTATATGAGTTACTAGCTGACCCACGCAACTTCGTCTGCTTCACATAAGAGAATTTTCCCCGTTTTGCAACATTTTTCATTGCTGCCCCTATTGGTAATAGCGTGATGTTATATAACCTATAGCCTTCCTCGATAAATGGGCTATCCAACACTAAAATAATTTTTCAATTCGGACCAATAGTTCCTGAGTTTAGCGCGTTAACAAACAAACAAATAAACAAACAAACAAATTCTTCAGCTTTGTAATATTAGTATAGATTTGTATGGCTGGCTCGTACTGGTTTAATTTGCGCATGTTTCTCAAGATGTAGGTCTAAGGTCTAGGCAGAGATATATAACACCGACATTACGGATATATTATTTAAGTATAACGTTATGGAGGGCAAACGGATATCCTCTACAAGGCACTTTTAGTTGTGTTTTAAATTCTGTACTGCTACTGAAAATTACCTTACAGAAACACCCCTCTACCGGGCATTATGCCGCTGTTCCCTCAGGCCCCTTTCAGTATTGGTGCATATAAGATGGGTCTAGGTGCCCATCCTAGGATGTTGGGTTTCAACTCAAAATCCGGGGTTGTATGTAGGCTATATCGCTAATTAGGGATCGATCCTCCCTGGAAAATACCCTAGATATGCCACAGACAGACAGGAACTTGACCACCAAGATTACTAAGCCATCCGTGCAGACAATCATCATTCAAAATGGAAATATGTATCTCTATTCATTTAGGTCACAAGGAAGTACGTATCCAGATTATTCAGAAGCTAAGTCACATTTACTTTGTGTGCGTATCATGCGGTACACCCGAGGTACCTACCCTATAAATAGGGCACATAGCGGGTATTTGAAGGACTGTCGATTCATATGCGATTATTCTGGAAAATCTCCGGCCGCGCCTGTCAGCTGTCACTCAATTCAAATGCATGATAATGTGTCACGTGGGGGCACGTGACATCAGCCACGGTGATAACGTCGGTGACCTACCGAGCCAGGGTTTTAGAAACACCTTCTGGAATTAAAGATGCGATTAATAAGACAGCAAGGAGTTATGGTAATTTGCGCTTATGTTAGCGGGTGATTGTGAGATTCTGGTTTCGAGTGGTTGGTGGGTGAAAGTGTGATTGGATTATTATGTTAGGAAGTTTTGGGTAGCAGAACGGTCTGGTTATGTGCCTCGTAAAAGGCAATCGGCTCGCCTTAAATATTTTTATATCCGATAACTCAGTATATGCTTTTGCAGCAGTTATATTTCAGATCCCAAACTAAAACATTGATGCAGTACACTTACCCTACCCGCTTACCCTTTCGAAGATATCGTATCATTATGTTTGCCTCCGTGGAGCAGCGGTAGTGGATACGACTGCTGTATGCTATGCATGAGTATATATTGCTGCATGAGGTCTCGGGTTCGAATCCCTTGCAAACTAAAAGTCATTGCCAATAGCAGCCCGGCGTTAGGCAGTTGGCAGTGTTACACACCGCCCTGCCTCGCAAAGCACGTCAAGCCGATGTTCCTGTGCCAGATCTTTCTCCATTTGTGTCAGATTACCACCCCATCTGCTTATAAGCGTTTGGGAACAGAGAGTGCACTTAAATTTGCGCACTTCCTGGTCACTATAATATCTCCTGCGCAGTTAAGATTGGGTGCCGTGCAGAAATGCGTTGTGGAGGATATCATTATTATCATTATAGGCGTGAGTCTATGTATATATTATATTTAGACAAGAGATATGAGACTAAACATTCCATATATATATAATATATGTATGCATGGAAGCAATGAGGAGCAATAAAAAGCAGTACAAATTTAAGTAATGGAACAAAAGCTAGTGAGAATACCGAGTGCGCTACGATAAACAACAATCGGTACATTGCTGCGCCGACGACGATAGGGTTGTCACCGCATCCTTCTTAGCATACTGGCTTACTATTGAATAATACTTGCAAACGAATATATACAAAGTGGCGCAAATGTTATCATTATCACATTACTTGATACCACATATACAACACTAGATGTGCCCGCGGTTTTACCCGCGTTTAAAGCTACTGCGCCGCTCCCATGGGTCGTAGCGTGATGTTATATAGCCTATAGCCTTCCTCGATAAATAGGCTATCCAACACGAAAATAATTTTTCAATTCGAATCAGTAGTTCCTGAGATTAGCGCGTTCAAACAAACAAACAAACTCTTCAGCTTTATAATATTAGTATAGATGGTATTCGTTGACGATTTACAAATTATGAACATGACATTTTTTTGTTATCATAATTTAGAAATTTTAGAACGTCATGTAATGCAGAGATATCTGTACTTAGGTGTCAAAGACCTTAAGCAGCGATATTTAAAAACCGTCGTATTGTATTTGGAGCCGCAACTTGCCGGATCTTAGCAAGTTGACAAAGATGAAAACTCGGAACCTATGACCGTTAACGAGCTGGCTACAGCGCAAGATTGGTTACAATGGTGTTCCAATTTGTGTCTAATATTATTTTATTTATTTTCTTCAAAAAATAATTTCTTAATTTCTGCGAAAATAGGTTTTTTGTTTATGTTAACCGTTTTATATCAACCAGCTTAAGGTAGTATATCATTTAATGTGATAACATTTGCGCCACCTTGTATATCTGCTGTTAATTGCCAATTATCTTACCGGCTGCATCATACATTAAAAAACATCTTACGCACTAGAATCAATTTCTGAGTCACGGGATACTTTACTATCACTGAATATAATTTTTATTGCATATAAGAATGAAAGTACTTATTGAAGTTAATTAACCTTACAACATATTAACTGAAGTATATATTTTTTAAAGTTTTTATGTAATATTTGTTACCTGGGTAGAATGTTAGAGTTTCTTCAACAAGATAAACTAAATTTCATTAAATTTTTAATGGTGTTTATTCGTGATAACACTGATAACATAGAGAATAGACACTTACTTTCGCATTTAAAATATTAGTACCTATGATATTTTTGTTACAATGTTGGGTACTTAAATCGCAATACGTTTATTTTGTATCCTAACAGCCGTTAACCTACCGCATCTGTAAACGGTAGTGAAAGTCACTGTTCGTAGTGGCAGCCCTACAGTGTTCGGTGGCGCGGCTCGCGGCTCTCGGCGCGCTGCGCAGGAGTCGATGCGCGATATGCAAATCCCGGCTACCGTATTGACCGCGCTATTGTTCGTGCCGCCGCCTCTCTTTTATTTCGAGAGCCGCGGCCGCCTCATACGCATGTAACTTATGGCTCCTACACCCGCGCGCGCGCACCCTACCTTCTGTTCAATAACTCATGTTTTTGTTTTAAGTCCGAGGGGTATTCGATTGTTCACTCATACCCAGCCACTTGCTATTGATATTCTCTTATATTATATCTGTGTTCCCACTTAACAATCGGCCTTTTGTTGTTTTTTTCAGGAGCTCTGGTAATACCTACATTTAAGTCCAGCTATACTACGTATTAAAAACACGCAGCAGATATGATAGAAAATATTTTGTTCACGGACGGACACCTGGTGACCGCGGTGGTGCGCGGCGCTTGACTTCAAGCTAGCGCTGTGAATGAAGACAATTAGTTCTTATTGACAACAAAGCACCTTCATAAGGAAACCAAGTTGTTCTTCTCGCATGAGAATACAATGCTCAAAGGTCTTATTTGCAAAGCGGGATCATAGTTGCAGTCTGGGATTTAGGTGAAATTTGGTGTAGTCTACCTGAAAAAGTAACTCTACCATAGAGATAATAGTATCCAATATTTGGTAAGTACGGCGTCTTAAGAAATGTCATTGTGCTGTCATTGGCTACAGTAATCATTGAATTTTGCATTAACATTACAGTGACTTCTTCTTTGAAGGGTTAGTGACATGCAAGTGATACTTCTGGTGCTGAAAGCGATTATAAGTCCTACATAATAGGGCACAAGCCTGTAAATTTCTTGAAAGAGGAGCCTAATTACACATGCCCGGCAACAACTATCAATTTCGCTCTGCCACCGGTTTAGTTCAATCATTACTATCATTCAATTCATTCAAAATGTGAACTACTAACTGTGAGACAACTCTTTATTTTACAGATGATCTTGCGAAAACATTCACTACTAAATTACGATCCACACTCGCTTTCCAAAAAGCGTATTAAGGGTAAAGTGTGCACAAACACTTTACTAAGAACCAGCCTATCCCACCGTGTTTTCTGCTTTCTCGGTAGCTATCTTTACAACAAAATCAACACCATTCTTCCAATATATTCTTTCCCTAAAAGCATATGTAAGGAGGTAGTCACTGTTTGGCTCCTAAAACAGACTTACATTAGTACAGAACAGCTCTTAGTCGTTCCACAATAAAAGCGATATACATATCTTAGACACGACAAACGCACAAGCGCGCACTCACACACACATACACACTCGCACACACACACACATACACACACACACACACACACACACACACACACACACATACACACACACACACACAAACACACACACACACACACACACTTTCACACTTTCTTTTTACCTATTAATTTATTTTTATTAGTATATCTTTATTTTGTTTAATAGTTTTGATCTACCATGAAGTCATTTCCACATAGCACTATGAATCTGAATTTTGACATCATATTGTTTGTTTACACTGAGGGGGCCTGGTCATCGGTATGACAGGAAAACCTAGTTCAGATACCAGTCTCCTACAAAGGATCTGTTCTCTACTAATTGTACATTTGTAATTTTATGCATAAGATACCTTTGCGGAAGAAAATAAATATTATTTATTATTATTATTATTATATTCACAGCTATCTACAGCACCTACGCTAATCATACGAGTTATTTTGCGGGTAGTTTACGTTTACACGATGCAGACAACCTGCACAAGTACCTCAGCTTACGTATAAATAGCGTTCTGTATCTCATTAACGACTGTACTGTTAAAATGTTTTAGCACAACTTCAAAGAATAAAAACAAAGAGAAAAAAAAAAAACTTCAAAGCAGTAATTGAATACTGTACTGCATGTAACAGTATGTAATGTTAGTTCGAGAGTATGCTACGGCCTACGTTTGGTACACGGAAGCGGTCGGAGATGGCGGCGGCGTCGCGGCGTTATCTTAATTGGTGACCTTGTAATTTATAGTTAGTTAGGCACTAACTACTGCGGCCGCCCCGCCCCCCGCGCCGCGCGTCGCACGCCGCCCGGATGACAGATGTGGCGCGGTTAACTACTAGCTCTAACGCTGGTGAACTGTATAGAGACGATACAATATTAACTCGGTAGCGAATGATACGGGATTAGAGCTTGACTTTGTTTGTCGGGTCGGGCAGTGGTGTTGGGTTTCTTTGCCAGGAAGTTTTTAGTAGCAGCTGGGTATCTGTAACGGCTCACCACCTATTACGTTGAATATGAAACTATGATTAGCGAGACTTGGATGTAAGAATTATATACCTCTGGATACCGGATCTGGATTCTGGATCTTCAGAGCATCCAGAGATGCAAATTTTGCTTTTTTATAATGTTAGTGTACATAAGGCTTAGCGATATTTGTAATGATAGGTAAAACAGGTTTCAGGTACATGAAGAAGTAGGTACCTTAAGAACACGATAGCAACATATTACTCTTAGTTGTAATGCGTAAAATTGTGTTAAAACTGCTATATGCCTCAATTGATGCTGTGTCCTATAGAATATAAAATTCTGAGATTACTTGAAAAAGGAAACACGCTGTTCACAATAAACGGCAATTTATCAATATGTCATAAAATCAATTCATATATAATTTTTCTAGTCTAGAGTAAATAGACATTCCGATGTGTATCGTAAAGGTTTCATCAATCAATATTTTCAACGGCTATAATCGTGCAATACCAGTTTGATTACCAACTATCTTAATAATTAGTTATTTTAATAAGGTTGTTTGGAGGCTTTTGAGTAAAACTAATGAGATAATGTATGCAGAATATAATTGACGTAGTTGATAAAACAATAACCACACCGAAAAGAAGTATATAGCGTCAACTCATTGTTAATGAAATCAATCTAACATTATAGTAAAACAAACTTTTACAAGCTTATATTACTAAACAATGTAAACAATAGGTAACAAGAAATATACATACGTGTAACTCATTGCGATGCCGTCGTTTTTTACATTTTGCAATGCAATTATTTATGTAAAAAACAAGCCGACAGTCGTTCTCCTGCTCATAAATTGGCTTGCCACCCGATCGCAGCACTACCTACTATAACATAAGCATAAATAGCATCAAAACCGGTCAAGCCATTTAGGAGGCGTTCAGTGACATGCACACGAACAGAAGAATTACACATAATTATAAAGATAATTTATTCTAACACTGCTGTAGGAGGTATCATCCCCTCAGAGTAACTACTCAGCTAATGTAATCACAAATCGAGATGAGCAATACGTAAGACAACATTGATTTACTGTATCCACCCGCTTAATCATAACACTGCTATATACTACACAATTATATATACATAGCTCCATATATCATAGCGTATTTAGCTTACATGATCCTTGTATATCGCTAAAGATTTGTAGTATGCGCTGATATATTCCTTGACTTATTATATATATTAGCAGAAAATATCGCTCGTTGCCTGTTATAAAGTCAATTTGTCCACTACATAGGTCAGAAAGAATGTCTGTGACGTAACATATACTTACGCTCATATAGACTGAGGTAATTAAACCCACGTTTAGCCAGTAATTCGTTTAGCGACGCATATTTCCAGACTTCTGAGAATATCCCTATTTGTTATGCGTATAATGAATAGCAGTATGTATTAATCTTTGTTACTACGCAATCGTCTTAGGTAAATAAACCGGTAATTATAGGGTATGTAATCATAATAAATAGTTAAAATATAAATCCTTGCAAAATAACAAACCACATTTTGTCGGATGCGGTAACCCAGTGTCAGGTTTTACACTTTACACAATGCAAAGGGATACCGATATCGAATAGACCAGAGTATACTAGATGACAGAATAAGAGGGTAGAGTACACTTCAACCATCGCGTGTGTTTAACTGTGTATGCTGTGTAAATATTATGTATTAGTGAAATCTTACAGAAATATTAAGGACACTTAGATGAAGTTAGTTAGGTTTTCCATTAATTCCATTGCTAAGATGTAGCTTATTTCAAATAATTACATAATAACTACACAAAAAAAAATACATAAATACATAAGTACAGTCGTATACATACACACACACATATAAAACATCCATACAGACAGACACACCCTTACATACACAGGCACACACACTCACACTCACACACTCACGCACACACCCACACTCACACACACACACACACACACACACACACACACACACACACACATACACACATACAAGCATACACACACACACACACATACACTCACATAAATACATACAAAGTTTAAAACAGAGACTAATTTTATTTACTATTATTTACTAATTAACTAACAAAAACCGTTTTGTTAAGTCCTTAGTTCAACAAAGTTTGTAACATAATTTCGGACGAATGGATGACCCTGATAACACAGGATTTACCTAGCTTCGGGGTCATTATTCATATAAACGAACAATAGAACTATGTAACTACAAAATATTTTTATTTTATACTGTGTCAGATATCATGTATTGTTTTGGCAAATAAATTTTATTATTATTGTTATTATTAATTTAAATATTTAAAAAAATATTTTTTTTTATATATATGTGTATGCTGTGGTCTTCTATAACTGAAGGAGTACACAATACAAAACTTATGTTCATTTGTATAAGCAATTTTGTGTAAATAAATAAATTATGTAAACAATGTAAGGGTTTCTTGTAACAATATCACGACATTAATTTTACCGTGTGGATTAGTTGCTTTCTTTTTTAATTCGAAAGGTAATTACCTCATTAGGAAGTTTCTTTATTGCAAAAAACGACTACAAAGGACTTTTATATGCTACAACATCAATCAGGGTAACTTAAGCTTTCCGTTTAATATTTGCCTACTAACTCATGTTTTACATATCTACACACATCAAAAGTATCTAGGGATCAAGTACATTTTTAAGTATAAAAAACTATCAAATTAATATTTGCCAAATCTTGACTTCCAGACTAGCTTTTTATTTTAAATCCTATGTTTTAGTTATTAAATTATCCCTATATTTAGTAAAAATTAAGAAAATTGGAAATTTTTCCTAATTGTGAAGTTAATGTCTTCAAGTAAATGGGAAAAATTGGCAAAAATGAGGATCTTTTATAATTGAAATTAAACTGCTATATACGGATTTTATCGCGTGGCTTATTTGGCACTTTATTACAAATTTTGAAAATTGTTACACTACTACTACTATTATACTTTACAAATTTTTAAGCTAATTAAATTATTATTAAAACTATTTAGATTTAATTTATTTTTACACTTTCCCAGACGTTTCGGTTGCTTTTCAGCAGCCATGGTCACGGGGAGACTAAGATGGCAGTTGTCTCAATGTTCCAGTGTAGTTATTTCAAAGTACCCGAACATAATTTAATCATTGGTGTTTCTATTTACGCAGAATGAGCTCAAAGTATCATGAAGTCTAGCTGTGGTTTGCTTCTTCTTGGGTTTGACTATTTTTATTACTGGATCCCAAGCTGGTGGTACATTCCAACCATCTTCTCTATTAAAATTAGGATGTTTTTTGATTTCAATAGCCTCGCGAAGCATCCTTGGTAGGAATCGCTGTTCTTTAGCGAGAATCTGTGGTTTGTCAAATCTCAGGTAGTGGTTGGTTCCCTGTTGCACATGTTCACACACAGCAGACTTCAACGAGCGTTGGTGTTTCACATCAGCTATGTGTTCTTTTATGCGGGTGCTTATGTTTCTCTTGGTTTGACCAATGTATGAGAGTCCACAGTCACAATCTATTTTATAGACCCCTGCATCTTGTAAAGGTAGTTGGCACTTGACGGATGGTAAAAATTGATTTATCTTCGTTGGCGGCTTGAAGTATGTGTTGATTGAACCTCGCTTCAAGATGTAGCCAATCTTGTCAGTGACACCCCTTACATAAGGCAGTATAGCAGGCTGGCGCTCGACTGTGGCTGACTTTTCTCGGGATCTGTGACAGCGGCGCGGCTGTTGGAGCTTGTTGTCTTGCAGTATTTACTTGACATGTTGAAGCTCGGCGTCCAGGTGTTTCTTGTCACAGATCCCATGAGCTCTCTGAAACAAAGACATTCCCACGGTAGCTAACTGTTTAGGACGGTGGTGAGATTCACCGTTTAAGTACCTATTTGTATGGGTCTTTTTCCTATATACAGTGTGGCTCAAAGTATGATCAGGATTGATCATACTTTATAATCTTCTTTTATAATCTTTATTTTAAAGATTAAAAATTGAATGGTCTGTGTTTCCACCATTGACACGAATAACACAATCACAGCGATTTGGCATGCTTAAAATCAGTTCATCAAAATCACTTTGAGGAATGTTCTTTCTAACAAGTCAAAAAGTTGTTGTGGGGTATGTACGGCATCCGTACTCGGCAGAGCTCTTCTTTGGAGTATAGCCTATGCGTATTCAATTGGGTTGAGGTCTGGGGATTGAGCAGGCCACGGCAGGACGTTGATATGAGCATCGGCAAGAGAACGTGTTACGACTCTAGCCGTGTGTGGACGTGCATTGTCATGCATTAATCGAAATGAATGATCCAACGACGAAATGAATCATCCAATCCATGTGTTGATAGACGATGTCCTGTAGCAGCTTTATTTATGGACATGAGTAAAGCTTTTGATTTCGTGGATCGCTCAATACTTTTAAATAAATTGGAAAGGTATGGGATTAGAGGGAATGCGCTCAAACTTGTTCAATCTTACTTGACAGACAGGAAACAAGTTACAAAAATAACTAAAATTTGTGTTCACTCAAAAACAGAGCAACATTATGTATCTCCTCAAAGGTCTCCTAAGTACGGCGTACTGCAAGGGAGCATAATAGGACCTTTGTTGTTCCTTGTTTATATCAATGACATGCCTATAGTGACAAATCATCAAATGGTCCTATTTGCGGATGACAGCACTGTAATTTTTTGTGGTAACAATGATATCATGACGTTCGAAAGAGAAATAAACAAGTGCCTAGGACTATTAATAGACTGGATGAAATCCAATAATTTAAAAATTAATTTTGACAAAACAAAAATCATGACATTTGAACAAAAAACTAACCATGGAAAACTTGACATTCGATACGGCAACAAAATAATTTTAGAAACCTCGTCTACAAAATTTTTAGGGCTCGAACTTAATAGAGACTTCTCTTGGAAAAGCCACACTGATAGTGTATGTAAACGTTTAAGTCAATATTCATATGCTCTACGTAAACTATCACAAAAAGTAAACCAAACAACATTAATTACAGCATATCACGCATATGTCACATCTACTTTACGCTACGGCTTGATATTTTGGGGCAACTCCACAAATGTGGACATTGTCTTTAGGTCTCAAAAAAGATGTTTAAGAGCTTTATGCGGCATAAAAAACACCGACAGCTGTAAACCATATTTTAAGAGTCTAGGTATATTGACAGTGCCTTGCCTTTATACATTAGAGGTAGTCTTATTTATAAAAAACAATTTTAATTTATTTGACACGCTTAGTAGCGCACGTCATAGAAATAAGATACGGTTCAGACCACATAAAAAATCCGTTTATAATAGGAACTTTTTAGGCATGGCACCCAAAATATATAATAGACTACCATCATGTGTACTAGAAACTAACGATGTAAAAATATTTAAAAAACAGGTAAATGACATACTAATAAATAAGACATATTACTCAATTAACGAATATTTAAATGATAATAATATTATAGATAATTCCATTTGTTATTTTTAATTTTTGGTGAATTCTTATTTTCTGTACCTATTCAACTCATGACATTGTTTTCCCACAGATAGATCGATTTTAATTTTATTAATTTAATTTTATTAAAAATTTTGCATGCCTATAGTGGTAGAACATAGTGAACTGCGCATTCACTCAACAACCTGCAATGTAAAAAAATTATGTACCTATGTTCAGCAATAAATGATTTTGATTTTGATTTTGATTTTGACGAGTTTCGCAAAAGGATGACCATGCCTGAAACAATCCTCTCCGCATAAATCTGAGCATTGAGGTTACCACTGATCCAAGTGAGATCAGTTCTTCCACCGTTGCAAATACCGGCCCAAACCATTATTGTTCCACCTCCATATGAATGAACTTCCTGATAAAATTTCAAACGTTCTTGACGCCCAGAAGTTCTCCAAATCCGATTACGTCTTGTATCTGGTCTCACACCGAAACGAGATTCATCGGAAAAGCAAACACAACGCCAGTCTTCTTCCTCCCAATTCTGTGTTCGCGCGCCCATTGCAAACGGGACCTACGATTGCACGGTGCTATAGGTGGAACCCTCAGTGGCCTTCAGGAACGTAGACCCACTTCATGTAAACGATTTCGGATAGTTTGGCCGCTTATCAGCAAGCCTGAAGAGCTGTGGAGCCTGGTAGCTAACATCATGGCGGTCATGTTACGATTCCGTCGAGCAGTATTTTGGATGTACCGGTCTTGTCTGCGAGTGGTGATGCGAGATCGTCCTCCATGTCGCTCGGCCACGCTGCCCATGATGCGATAGCGTATCCAGAGACGACATATAACGCTCTGTGTAATGCCAAGAGCGACAACCACAGTACGTTGCCTGGAATCAGCTTGCAATATTTCGACGGCTCTCATCATCTCTTCTCGTGTTAAATGATGTCTTCTCTCCATATTAATGCAGTTTTTTTCAGTTCCGATGCAGAAATTGTAATGGTGTTATAAAAGCGCTATTACACACTTTTATAGAAATCCTGATTGACAGTTGATTTTGTTTTATCGAAATTTGAAGAAAATTTATTTTCAAATAGTGAAAATTACTAAAAAGAACCAAATACAATCGAAAAAAGTTAAAATAATAATCCTTAATTGCGGTGAGCCTCTAAAACGTATTTGATACCTAGACTCTTTTGATGTGTGTATTTTAAATTCCAAACGTGGTACATATTACCATAGCTGCATAGACTTTTAAATTTTTAATTATTAGTTTTATTTTTTAAAGGAAAAAAGGGCGCCAATATTTGACATCTATCAACAAAACTTTTCTTTCTTGAGGTTGGTTTTGAAGTGGTGGGAAGGTGATAAATGTCACAAACATCGCTGCAAATTTGTTTATATTCATACTCAAAAGTTTAATAGAAAGGTAAGTTTGTACTTTTTATATTAAAGAGATTTAAGATGTAGTTTCATAAAAAATCGATGTGATCTATATTGTTGTTTACGTGTTTCTCTTGATTTTAATTCGTTTGGTTAACATTTGTGTTAATATGGGTAAATTTGGCCCGGGCCAAGACTATGAAGTGCATGAAGGGACTTTGACGAAAATAGATGATAAAGAAAACAAGAAAATCAAAGTGCAAAACTGTGGCCTATATTGTGTATTTAAGCATGAAGAATGTCTTTTCCCAGGCCAAATCATTGAGGTGGTCAAATGTTCAAAATATCTGTGATGCAGAAGACCTATGCAGAATGGAATTGGCCTGCCAAACCCGAAATGATGACATGCCATCAAATATGCATAGTTAGCTACGTAAATGATGATAAAATTACTAAAATATGTATTTCTTTCCAAATCGAAGACCTATTTCTTTATATGGAATGGGGTGATTAGCCACTTTCATTTTTTTCATTCTACCGAAGGGTTATAATAACCTTTGTTGCTTTTTTATAATTTTAACATGTCACGTTTTTCTAATTATAATGAATAAATACTGATTTGTAATAATAAATAGAAGATAAATATGTTCCTATAAATAAAAGTCCTTTTCAAACACACTTATATTGAATTTTACTGTCAACCCTAAATTTAAAGCTTTTTTTTTTTGGCAAACAGCTGTCATAAGATGGTGACCTAATTTATCTATATATGTATATAAAACTTTTCCGTTACTGAGTGACTGACAGACAACGCACAGCCGAAACTATTGAACGCAAGAAGCTGAAATTTGTCATGTATGTTCCTTGGAGAATGTAGGGGAGCACTAAGAGAGGATTTTTGGAAATTCCAGCCCGAAGGGAGTGAAAGTGGTGAAACCCTATATTCACACGGGAACGGCACTTACGCGGGTGAAACCGCGGGAAAACTACTAGTTTATTTATAAAAGAAGAGCCAATCTTATCCTAAGGATTTAAATGTAAAAATACATCAAAATTGTATTGCCAGTTATCATACGGGCAAAGTTAATATAACAATGGCCCACAATTTTTTTATCACTTTTGTGAGATTTCACTCTATGCTTATGCAAAATCATTTAATTTATATTGTAAACGCTTATAACCCACGGAAAATCCATATTTTTTATTAATATCCGGTAAAACTGAGACAATCCGTACAAAAATGTTCGCATGGCGGGACAAAGCGATTGACTGTATTTGTGTATCAAATTATTTGTTTGTTCCGTGTGGGAATCGCTGACACACTTAAACTTACGTTTTATTATTTAAAAATATTAAACTTGGTAAATATTATTATTTAATTCTGATACTTATTGAAATTAAATTATTAAATCTTCTTATTTTATGTAACATTTTGCATGCCAGCCTGGTTGAAATATGGTGGTACTCACTACTTTAATTGTAACAACTATTTTTGTAATACCCATATATCGCAAAATAAATTATTTTGAATTTGAATTTGAATTATTTAACATTTTTATTTAAAATAAGATAAAAGCGTCTAAATATATTTAGGTTACTTTAAGTATACAATTACAGATTTAGGCACAAAACTTGTATGTAATTGTATATACTAAACAGTGTTAATATTTTATATAAAGTTAGTTTATGTTTTGCCATTTAATTGGCATACAAATATTGTATGAGGCATTGCACCTATGAACTATACACTATAATAATATTTAATGAATATAGGTATATACAATACAGTAATATACATAAAAAATACTAATGGGAAACTAATATTTGCACTTGTTTTGTCTTAACACAAACAAGTCAAAACTAGCGCCGAATTTTATTCTCATAGTATTTAATATAGGTATGTATATTGAATGGACTACCACATACGTTCACGCGTCACCCTATTGAAAAGAGTCTACTGTGGCTACTATGGTCGTGGACACTTAATCAAAACTGCTGTTATGAAGTCCCACAGTAGTGAACAGTGTATAAGTCACTGGCTGTCCAAGACAACGCCATATATCACGTCAGAGCCTTTATTAATAAACAGCTCCACTTAATGTTCCTGTCAGCCACCAAATAAAGTGTCAGGTATTTAAAAAAAGAAATACTGTTCCTCTTTTAAAATATGATCCGTTGACGTTATTTTTTGAGTGTGGTAGCGTGAGATGAGGTCGGGTCAGGCTTTGTGTGTTGCGCTTTGTGTATGCGCCTGCGCCGCCGTCTGCGACCTGCTGTTTTGTTCGGGTCGTTTTAATCTGTTCGATATTTGAAGACAAAGGATATTATAACAATGACTTTTTATACATTGTTTTTTTAACAAGTGACTTAGTAGGTAATCTGCGCGATGTGATGATTGATAAATGTAATTTAAATAGAATTATTGAGAAGAGCAAGGTGAATTTTAAATCAAATATGAAATGTTAAAATAAAAGTCAAGTTAAAAGTAGATACTCCATCCAAGAGCAGGGTAAGGCGAACTGTGATCAAATATGAGATGGTCGAAATAACAGACCAGGCTAAAAGTACTCTACCTGAGTGCATGAAGAAAGCAATGAAAGAGAATGAAGTATGAGGTATGCCAAGATCGTAATATGGAAGTCTATGGTCTCTACCTACCTATATTATTTTATTCAGGTTATTCTATCGAAATTCTTATTAGCAGCACGGAGTTTAAAGCTGTACCTGATAGTCGGCAGTACGTTCGCCATTATTCTAAAATTATACTTGACAAAATGTTGGCTGACAACGTATGTATAAATGTATATACAACGTAAGTACGTTGCCTATGTGTTAAGATTTCAAGGTTAATCCAATGCAATTTAGTATGGTGACTGTTTGAAAAGGTAATTATTGAAAAACTCCCAAAGGGGTATAACGTCATGAAAGGCATCTTCAAAAATGCTTTCCAGCTTAAACCTATACATTATAATAAGCATAATATCAGCCCTGTTTAAAAACTGTCCCCCTGCTGAACACGCGCCTCATATCAATACGAAAAGGTTTGCACTGAAGGCCACCACGCTGATCTAGTGGAGGTTGACAGACTTCACACATTTTCAAGAACATTATCTAGAACTCTCAGAAATGCAGATCACCTTACGATTTGTTTCTACACCGTTAAAGCTTGCTATAAGTTAATTATTTAACCTAGCAATTAAGACACGTTTATAAATCCTTATACATTAATTATTTATTTGAACAAACAAATAAACACATTGATTAATCCTAAACAAGTAAGCAAAGTACAGCTACTTCTACATTAAGTATTCATGTCAACTCACAATCTAGATGCACATTAATACGAAATAAAATCACGAATCAAACAAAAACTCATCGCATCTCACACATCAGATAAACGTGTGTTATGTGTAAACGACGACCCATCTGCTTTACATCAGGACAATAGTGCGCAGGTACCAAGTAGAAACGGGACTCTTTTTTTATACTTCAACTGAATACAGCCTCTTTCCTTCCACGAATATTGGCGAATGCACCGTCCGATGACATCCCCATTAGTTTCTGTAATAACAGTAATTTCTCACCCTCACGATTCTTAGAAACTATGATATTCTGATTGTAAGACAATACTAAGATATTGTTGTGTATTTAGATCCGATCATGCGAAATAAGAGTCGAGGTAGTAGACAGTAGTCAATCAATGTTGTGTTCCCAGATGTTATCTGGTAACAAATCATTTCATACAAATTGTTGTATATCAATTTCAATGGAACAAACTTTTACTCCGACGGTAGCATTAATTCCTATGTCACGGGGATATCTCATCATCCCTCGTCTAATAACTATATGCCGACATTAATTTATCAAGTCTTAAAAAACCAGACATAGTAAAAAATCTAGTGTTTCGTGTCATCGATATCCAGCTGCGACTCAATAGGATAAATTACATATTAGAATATTTGAGAGTACTGTACCATATGACGTCAAACAAAAAAGATTTGCAAAGTGGAAACGCAAAAAAAGCAAACTGGAAATAACAATATGTATTCCAAAACAATATTTGCGTCGTATAAACTACGATAACAACAGAAAATATATTTTTCTGTTACTACGGAGAGGAAACATGGCTGGTTGACATGTGTGCGGTATATTTGGGGATTAATGTTTGCATAATGTGCGGAGTTGTCGCGAGGTAGTCGCGCATTATGTATCGATGCCTGCTGAATGTTCATTTCCTAAAGCCGGGTCACCGACTTCCAAGGAATCAATCCTGGGTCAATGTCACATCCTGTTGATAACTTCTACCGTATACAGATTTTCTGGGAAACGTGCCATTTTGCGAATAAAAATTGTATTCGACTACTTGATTGAAAATTCAAAGAAAATTGTCGGGTAAATTGATGAAATTAGTTAATGAGCTTATTATTGATTATTTGTAAAGTAATTATTATACATGCATATTAGTTTAATAATAGCAAGCAATAGAAAATTATAATATTTAAATTTATAATTACTTATTCAGATTGAATCCATGATAATTTTTATAGTAAAGGAGGTTTTGACGTCAAGTCTGATCTGTCAGTCTAGCGTTTTAGAATAAGGCAAGATCGATATGCGGTCTTAACACTATAGTATGAGCAATATATCTCGTTCTCTCTATGTTAATTAATTTTACAACAAGCAGTTTACGTCGCAATTCAATAATCATGTATTTGTAACTAGTAGCAACCAATACACTACAATATTGACAAGAACATAAAAGAGATGCATGCAGGATGGCAGACCAAATAATTAGTAACCAAATGCTGCTAACGTTCTTGCATACGACGTGGCTAATATGCGCAAATTGGGGCACTAGTGACGGTAGCGGGTAGTATAGGCACCATAAACTGCACAGTTTTTACGTCTTATGCAAAGTATTATTGAGTTTTTCTATAAATAAATTATCAGTAGCACAAAGTCCAGACCTGTATCTAAATAACAACAATAGGGTCACCTAGTATTACGCAGGGTCTAAAACTATAAATGCAAAATGTGGCTGTAATCTACCTCTGCCTACGCGCTCGAGGATATAGACATGATATGTATGAGATTTCAAACAGACATAAACTTGTGTAGATTAATATAGCAGTGTTTATCGTTGGTGCGTAGGTAAGACCGATTGATTTGACAAACAAGAATAACAATGAGATGGGAGGCTGCGGCGTTAGCGCATCTACAAGCCAAATGTCATCACATATTGATGAGTTCTCGAAAACTCCCGACTCCGTACTGCCACCGTTACGTGCGCGGTCGCATATTATCTGCATACATCGCGCAAGCGCTGTACGTACCACACACTGGTCTACTCCTGACGTATGTCAGTCATTATGAATCAAATGATAATTCATCGAGTGACACATTGGGATACAAACAACAGCTGCAGCCGCCATACTTAATTTGAGCTGTACTTTATAATGTACGAGTTATGTACATTATAAAGTGCAGTCATTACTCAGTCAATGGCTGCAGAATAGGTTACAATGTTTGATTGACCATTCAAGAGCGTTTTTATACAATAAAGCTGCCTTGTAGGCCCTGTGGCACAAGTTTGTATGTGTTCGGGCAGTGTTATTTGTTCAGGAGTATGTGTATATGGGGGTATCCGTGGAGTCTGGCAATTAACCCGGTAGCTGGCACTACTGGCCTTCATTCGTAGGCTAAAAACATACTTGGGGAAATTTGGGAGTAATACACGTCTGCCTAATCTTTGGGAATACACAGACGTGAGGATAGATTAGATACAAAGGTTTAAGTACATATTCTTTATCCATTTATGGACATACATATATTAACGTTTTGATATGTTAGTTTACCTAAGGGGAATGAATTATGTTTTTGAGATCGTTGTTTTAATTTCTACATTGCACGGGGATTATCCGAATTGTTATAATAGAGATCTAAAATACTCCTCATGACGATCCTTAGTATGATTCGTAGGTACCAGCTCGTATCTTAAGCTTTGTTTATATAACGCAAAATGGGTATTTACGCGATCATGCAATTATCATCCATGTATGGAAATACGGAATTTACACACATTTTTAAACGGCTTGACGCTTTGACCAGATCCGTGGTTAGAGCCCGTGGACTCAAAAATCCACTCTCATCTTTGTACGCGTGGTTCTAAGGAATCATCGATGAATCTAAATAATTGTCCAATAAAAACTTGCCGGTATAGAAAATAGCATATATGATTAGTCCTCCACCGTTATGCAATCGAAATATATCTATTTAAAATATCAATTCCATGTTCTGTAGTCTAAAGGAGGAAGAAACACGCTTTCACATTAAAATACGAATTATCTTTTTATTCCCGTCGGATTGCATTATACGGTGTATTTTACGCTGTAATTGACTTGCAAATCATTCGATAATACCTAATTAAGAATCATCGACCGATGACGCAGTACATAATGTAGGCATATGCCTACATACCAGTTACACTCACGGGTAAGCTAATAAGAATAGGAAGCTGGATGCAAGCCAAGTCGTGTGAATAGCTCGCGTGCTTCACATACAAACGAGCTGTTCGTTCAATTAATTACCAATGTGGATTTATATCCAACATCTCTTTACAAATACGTTATGTATTACCGTGGATTACACAGATACAAATACAGATGGCCAGCATGTACCTTAATAACCGCGAATGCACACGGATATAGACAAATGCATACGGCGATTTCGAATGCGTCGACCAACAGCAACTACGGCCGGCTTTTTTATACTAGCTACTCTAAAACTAGCATACAGCCTGTCTGATGATGTGCGATTACTATAACCTATGATCGCTTGCTATACTAGAACTATCACTCACGCATTGCTGACTATTAGAACTTTGGAAATTATTTGGAGGTGCGATAAAAGAAAAGGAATGAGAGAGATAGCTATGAGAGAGATAGCTATGTGAGTTGTCGGCACTTTCACTTACCGGGCGAAATGACGTAACAGTATTGATACTCTTATGATGGTGGTTTTTATACACGGGCTTGTCCATATTGTCAGCCAATAAATTTAGCGACGGCAGGCTCTTTTACTTACATTGACGCATTAACTTGAACTGAAATCGCACATTTGCGTCTATGAGTAAATAATTCTAGCATATTTCTAAGCTAGTTTTCTATACTAATAGAATAGAATAGAATAGAATAAAATAGAATAGAATAAAATGTATTACCTACCTATACATGTACCTACATGAAATATAGATGTTAACATTTTTTATGATCCTTAAACAATCTACTTTGAATAGGCATACAAAAATTTAGGTAAGAGATTAAAATTCATCAAGATTCGATTTTTAAATCTATCTCATAATCAGACAATAAATTAATGAATGAAATATTTGAAATTTAAAATTACGATTCGTAATAACATTATTATATTATAAATATAATGGTAAATATAATTATGTAACATTATGTAATAATAATAATTAAAATTAAGGAAATAAATTAAATGTCAAATAAGCGTAAGTAATGTCAAAAACTAATAATCTATAGTAATGTCAAAGTTTATCATTCAAAAAGTCATTAATTGAATAATAACACTTATCTAAAAGAAGTGCAGTCAATTTGTTTTTGAATGTAGATATTGTACCATTCTTTATAGAATTCGGGTAATTTGTTATAAATGACAGGCGCCATGCCGAAAACATTTTTCTTAAGTAAATCAGTATTGTAACCACCAGTTTGCAAAATATTTCTATACTGACATCTAATAGGTCCTTTCCTTATTTCTGATAGCGATAAAAAATAATGCTTATTGACCCTTACAAAGACTGCCACTTCAAAAACATACATACATGGGAACGTCATCAATTTTAGGGCCTTAACCGGTCGTATACCGCCGGCTCGCATACCAGCCGGCAGATTTGTACCCGTCGTAGGCCGGTGGCTCGCATGCGAGCCACCAAATTGGCGCCAAAACGCCTTCGCTTAAGCGAAGGCGGCGCGCGGCGTTTTGGCGCCAATTTGGTGGCACGCATGCGAGCCACCGGCCTACGACGGGTACAAATCTGCCGGCTTGTATGCGAGCCGGCGGTATACGACCGGTTAATCATAGGCACACAACTGTCAGTCATTTTCAGACCATACATTGTCCGTATGCAGCGCTTCTATGCTTTGAAAACCTGTTCTCTTAAGGTACAATTTCTCCAAAATACAATCCCAAATCGCAAAACTGACGCCACCAGACCATGGTAAGCTGTTAACGTTGTGGTTATATTTACCATTTTGCTAAATTTGATAATACATATGCAGAAGTACTTAATTTTTTACACGCCTCTTCTGTTTGAGGTTTCCAGGTTAACTGACTGTCTATCAAAATTCCTAAAAATTTTGCAATAGTTACTTGTTCAATATCTTCTCTATTATATTCGATTGTTAGATTTTGAGCTGATGTACGTTGATTAGTATATTATATTAGTCTCTTCTCCCATATAAATCTTTAAAAACAATTCTAAGCTGCGTTATTGTCACAAAGGTGCTTCAACGCGTTGGCGACCGTAGCCAATCGTTCAAAGGGTTCCTTCACAGCTTGTTACTTGGAGACTGTCAAAAGATGATTTAGTAAAGATCAGGACAGGTCGTCATACAGGTGCACGTTTCAATAGAGCGCGATTTCTATGGACTGATAACATCGACCCTCGGTGTTCATTAACACGTGTTGGTCCTTCACGGTAGTGAAACGCTGTTGTTGCGCAGATTTATTGCATACGTGCCTATGAATGGTATAAAAACTATCCGTTTACTTACTAGAAAACGTGATTATGATCTTTATGACAGGATGCGAATAAAGCCCGTCACAGACGTAGTTATAATATATATTAATATGAATCATAGCAAGGCATATTACGACATATTTTCTATATCAATTTTCGAGTGACCGCACACGCAGCTATAATATATATTTCTATGACGTCACCAAAAGATGTCGACATATATATCTCGGTATATTTTGGTATATTGATATATATTTTGGTATATTAATATATATTTTGAGGATACGGGATGTTCAATTTGGACGACGACGACGACGAGGACGACCGCAGACCGAGTGAGGGCAAAATATATGTTAAAGTATAGCTCCCGTGTGTGGTTGCGTGCTATACTATAATATATATCTCGATATATTAATATATATTATAGCAACGTATGTGACGGGGTTAATCTCATAACTTTTGGGTTGTAAAGCATAGGTCATCGGAAATATAGCAGTTGTTTGCTGCATAGTTAGCGCATGGGTTTTAGTGGTCATCTTATCATTATCGTCATGTCGAATATTGTGGTTTCGATCCGTCTAAGATACTAAAAAATATATCATCTACAGATAGTTGTTCTGTGTTTGTATGTTCTTTGGATCCATTGTTTCCATTTCTCCCCCGCGATACGGAATATCTCCAGTGTAAATGTCTTGTAAAATAAAAGCATTTCTAGTTATGTCATTCTAAATTATTATATATTCTAAATGATAGTCGTAGTCCTTTTCTGCCCAGGGACAGCAGTGGTCCAGTTTATATACAGGGCTGACATGCATGCATGCATTTGTTTGTCTAGTAATAATAATATTATTATATTATTATTACTAGACAAACAAACGCATGATATTAAAATGTTTATTTGTGTCGTCGTCCTTCTGTCCGTTTGATTGTTTGCGACTAATATTCATAATGGCTTAACCGATTGTGACTGATCTTCTTCTCCCTTAGCCTTTATTATTCCCAAGTCACTTGGGGTCGGCTCTTCTGGTCTAACCGGATTTGACTGGATATCAGTTTTACACGGAGCGGTTGCCACCTGACCTCCGCAACCCGAAGGCTAACGATACCCTAAGGCTAGACCAGTGTCAGAATATTAGAGGGTACTGACTGGCTGCCTGGCTGACTGCTGGCGATAATTGTCAATCGCCAGCAGATAATTCAATCAGAGCACATAATTCCGAAAAGTCATTTAACTTCCGAAAGTCAGAGGTGCGCGACGTGGGTTCGAAGTCGAAATCTGTTAGTCTCCCCACTGAGCTATCACTGCTATAAAACTGCTGACTTATCATAAAACAAGAATCACACACAGAGAAAGGACTTTTGAAAATTTTGCAAATCATTATTAAATGATATTAAAAAAATAAGTTGTTAGCAGATACATTCAGGAGCGAATAATTCTAACCCTTCAAGAATAAATATCGTAATGTTTATTATCATGCTTTTATATCTAAGTAGACTTAATGTCTGTTAAATGAGTATATTTTGGGGTGCGAAAGTACAAGGGAGGCGGTGGACCGATCATAACACGCTCAGTACTTGGGCGCGTGTGTTTGTTTGCGCTGTGCACGACATGTGACGTCACGATGTTCGCGCCTCGATGCGTTTTAATTACCAACATAATGACAATTATTAAACCGCCGTGCTTTTGTTAATCTTTTGTTAGACAAGCTAGTTTGGGTTTAAAACTGGTCGTAGATTCTTGAACGCAAGCATTTTGTTGAATTGAAAACACAATTTGCAAATTGCATACATATCCATTTTATTTATTTGCATAATAGCGGGTACGTTCTAGATCTTATATATTTGACAAATTTATTGATATGCATAAGGACGCATTAAATATGTTTATAAATACATATCTAGGACCACATTTGTAGGTATGTACCTAATGGAGTAGTATCAAATTTACTTGACTGTGTTAATCACGCATATACCGCTTCATGGATATTAATGCAACTTTGCACACAGACAGACCATATCCTGGGTCCATACATAAGTGACATATATGTACATATTATAAGTAATACATTTTGTCCCGCATGGATTTTTGTGGGTGGAGCCGCAGGCAAAAATGTGATGGTACTAGTTTTGAAAACTAACTGGTAATATTAATTAATAAGCATTGAGAAAGGTGTGCATCTAAAATAATGTCTTTTTTCTGTCTGTTTCGGTTTCATGTAAAAACTACCAAGTGGTATTAATTTTAATTATTATTTAAAATGTACTTAATAAATTATTCTAGAATATTTATTTGTATATTTGTTAGTTTCGGTATCACACAAAACACACTTAACAGATTTAATGCAGATTTGAAGAAGAAGAAGTTGCGTAAAAATGCGAACCTACGTATTTAATATGTAAAAGTTGTAAAGTATTTTTATTGTGATAGTTATATTATATTACGATATATATATATATATATATTATAGTTATATTATATTGATATAAGACTGGCGATTCAGAGGTCCGGGGTTCGATTTCCACACATTAAATTACAAAGTCAACTCACACTTAAAACAAAGTATATTGTATTTAAAAATAAAGATTCTATGTATTATATTGTAGTAAATAGGCGATTGAAAAGAGTAGCTATGAGTTTCTGGGCTGCTAATACTTATGAGAGCTTTTCTCCTTGAACTGGCTTTTATCAATATTCAATTATTTGCTATGTAGTTTTTGTTCAAAAGTAGGAATATTGTAGGGATACTGCTAACGCATTAGTTAGTAGTAGCACCGCGCGGTCCCTTCTCCCCGCAACCACTCAGTAAGTTCGTACTATATCATATGTTGTACCTAAGTGGTATCAGTAAAAATATAAGTATCTACAATTATCATGACGTTATTTCTTTTGACATACATACATACATACATAGATTCACGCCTGTTTCCCAGAGGGGTACGCAGAGACTACGGATTTCCATTTGCTACGATCCTGACACACTTCTCTGGCTTCATTCACTTTCATCACATTCCTCATACACGCCCGTCGGTTCAAGGTGCTCTTAACCTGGCCTTTATCCAGAACGCCTCCGATCTGATCAAGAAACGTTCGCCTAGGTCTTCCTCTTGCGACTGTTCCATTCACACTAGCCTTATAAACTTTCTTAGTCAGTCTTTCCTCGTCCATTCTTTCTACATGCCCAAACCAGCTTAACATACCCTTTTCTATTCTTGTCACTATATCCACTTTTTTATCTTTATCTTTATCTTTTGACAATACGCAATAAAACAATTTTGCTTAATCTTACATGTTTTATTATACCTGTTATTTATTGATTTTAGCAATAATACCTATTTGAAATGAAACAATGTACATTTAATTATTTAAAACAAAGAGATTAGTAATTTACCAGTTATCTTTAAAAATATAATAAATTGTGTGAACGATAAGTTTTTATTTACTTATTTGCGGATGTCTGCACTTTAAGGGGAAAACCTTTTTCAATAGGAAATCGATTTCAGCGTTGTATAATCAAAATTATATTCATGTACTAATTAACTTCCATATTACTATAATGCACCGGTAATGGTGACAGAAACATTTACATGCAACGACACCGGTACGACATAGTTACTATCGAAATAGATAGAGTACTATCGAAATCGTGTAATAATGTCGTCATTATTACACGATTTCGATAGTACTCTTAGTTTCGCGGCTATTACAAAAAGGATACTTCTTAAATAAAGTTCGAAATTTATAAAGATTTTGTAAAATAATATTGTCTTATGTTTACGCGAATGTTATACATTGAAATTAAACACTTTATACGCATTTTGTCGCGTTGTTTATTAATTAAATAGTAATAAGATTCAATAGTAGTAGGTAGTGTTAGAGTTTCAGAATTATATAATAAAATTGTTTAAAGTAAAATAAACAACGCGACAAAATCTGTAATACCTAGGTACTACATTTGTTACTGATTCTTAATTCGTGAGAATGACGGTTCACCTACACTACGTCACTGGTCCTACTGAATGAATTAAGATGCAATGCATTTACTAGATCATTATGGGTTTTAAAATATTTATTTTATTAAACTATACTATCTTAGCAGAATAAAAACCTAATGCGACAGTTCAGCCAATAGGAACGATATTACTTATAACTTAATGATTTTCCAGTATATCTATTTAATTTAATTACGATAGCAAATGATTTCGTCCATCGGAGGTCGGACGTCGGCGTCCAGATACAATAAAATTTTTGTGTCTCGCTCGATATTGTTAAGGTTTAGTGTCGTGATATCGGTGTCGTGTCGTCTGATCTAAATTCGTTTAATAACGCATGTAAATTCGTTCATAGATTACAAACTAATAGTTGACTATGTAATCAAGTCAATTATCGTATTGGATCATTAGTTATGTATTGATTCAGGCAAATTTTTCTACCATTACGTTGTCAAGCAATCATATTTGATATTGCCTGCATGATGGTAAGCGGTTTCCGTAACCTCTGAATGTTTGATTGCATGAATGACGTAGCGGTTTAAGTAGTTGCCTCGTCACTGCCCCTGCGCAGAGTGTTGTGCTTTTGATACCCATACGGTACAAAAATTGCTTGATCCGCCAATAAATCTTTTGAGTCTTTTTGGTGTTCTTAAAATGTTTTGAAAGTCGACTCTAAAAGGGAGGTATTATTTTCGTGTTGCCAACCCTTTGACAAAAAGCTGGTTAATGTAAGGGACAAAGTCTCTAATCTACCGCTGACAGCACAGCCTCTTCTTAATTGACAACATCACTTATAGCAGTATAATGTAGCTTGGTTGGTGTCTTCTGTAGGGTAGACGTACTTTTCCTGTCAGTTTTATTGACAGCACGGCAAGCGCAGTTGTTTAAGTTTTCTACTGTCACTACGGCAAGTGTTGTGGTTCCAAAAATTTGTGTGAACCACTAATAGTTGTTCTGAGTCTGTGTGTTCTATGTGTCCGTAGTTTGAATGTTTGTGAATCTTAGAGTTCGAAAAACAATATATGCAAAGGTCACGTGATACCATGTGACCTTTGCAAACCTGTTCAATACCTCTGACCACTGGTCTTAATAATTTCGGGGGTATATCAACTATGCTAAGTCGAATGGCGTTGACCGCGAGTTTCTAGCTCTTACGGTTCTTGAGTTGAAAGTTGTATAACAGACGGATGGACAAAGCTGTTGTATAAGTTTTTCAAACTCTAAAAGAGGTATAGAAAGAAAGAAAGAAAGAAAATATATTTTTATTTCTAAAAAAACACGAAAGCCTTCAAACAATGTTCAGAAAATATGTACCTATTTATTATTTCAGAAGATTTAATTAATACAAGTGACGGCTGTCACGCGCGCCACAAATGCCAAGATTCAAACATCAGTACATATTAATAATCTGTGCCTCAGACGTGGCAGGCAACGTGTCATCTACGTGGCGTTCAACACGTGTCAACCGTCAAATGTAAAATTATGTTCAAGACTTATTTATCCTAATATTATATGAATAATTACAATAATACTTAAAGTTATTAGCGGTATCACTCGCACGTTGCCATCCTTTTGAAAAGAGTCGCAATAAAAGCATTGTGCTTCTTTAGGGGGAGAGACAAAGTTTACTGATCCACTATTAATAGAACAGCGCCTCCTTAAAGAGCTACCTTACTCACATCAGTAATATTGTTGCTTGGCTGAGATCTTCAAAAGTGGGGTTTTAAGAAGTCGTCTCTCTGTTCTGTGGGTTCAAAAAATTGTCTGTTCCACGAATAGTTGTTTTAAGTCTGGGAGTTCTTTGAATCCATTGTTTGAATGTTTGTAAATCCGCTTACTATAACGTAACGAATTGTGGATGTACCACATCATTGCTTTTTAACACGCTTTTATTAGCTTGGTATGCATGTATCTATGAATCTTTGTAACGGAATCTTTGAACGTGATTTTCACCCCTTTCAAACCGACGGATTGATTTGAAACTTGCACACTTATCGAAGACCGATGACA
Source organism: Catocala fraxini (assembly GCA_930367265.1). Classification (NCBI taxonomy): domain Eukaryota; kingdom Metazoa; phylum Arthropoda; class Insecta; order Lepidoptera; family Erebidae; genus Catocala; species Catocala fraxini. The sequence goes on from OV884028.1 coordinate 22,161,825, forward strand.
ATACAATAATCATGTTTTTTATTTTTTATAACTAACTATTATTTATTCCTTACCATATAGATATATGTGTACATACACTTATACGTATACCCACACATGTGTATATAAAAATTCTAGTGATGATCTTCTAATACATTAAAATGTTCTTCTAAAAGCTCAAAGAGCAGACGAAAGCAATAAATGTGTAATATCCAAGTGGGTGGCGCATGTCCGAGTGGTTAGTTGCGGGGCGCGGTGCGCGGGGTGTGAGGTACCGTCCCGGACGGTGTCAACTGCTAATGTATTCGCGAAATAGTTTAATTTAGCGAAGACATCTATCGGGCTTGTTTGCCAGCGACAGTTTTCATTAGGCCGCCTGATCCCGGCTTATTGCTCCGGTCGGGATTAGCAGCCCCTCCCCCGCGACCCGCCGACCGTTGTCCCGGGACAAATTAAAAAGTAAGACGATTGTTCTCGTCGCCATTGCTCCATGCTAACGTACTGATATTTTAAATTTTTATAAAGATGTTGCAATTTATGTTACAAATTAACTCTCAGAAGTGGTACTTATTATATAAAATGATTCAAGAATATTAATAATATTATCAACTAATACTAAAAACGACCAGGTAATAAAATTATTGACCGTTAGCAAAAGCATAAATAATAATTGCCGATGCTAGTTGAGTTAATTAATATGTCAACATTAGACTTTAAATATACAACGTTTGTGTTTTAACCTGTTGATAAAGTAATAAAGAATTTTATTATTATTTTTATTATTATTATCTATTTAAACCTAAAGAAATTTAAATAGCATGTTGTAATGAAATGAACTTTCTATGTCAACGTTTTTTTAATTTGGTTGAAAGATCTTAAACAAAAACTAAACATCTTATTTACAATTTAAAAATATGACCGCTATTTTGTCTCTGTACCTCTTATATTATAGAAGGGAAATCACCATCACCTATACTATTAAAACAAACAATGTGCAATATTAAAAATCTAAAAATAAAAATAAGCATTACACCTGTATTCAAATTAATATAGTGGAACATAGAAACAAGTTATTTAAATTCTAAAACAATTAAGATAAATTACAACCATAACGTGGTTTTTATACCTTTATAATCTTAATCTTTTATTTATTTAATTAACAAACTCACTCATTTACTGTACAGTTTAATTTCTAAGCCATTTGTCTACTTTTGGAAACGAAGTAGCAGATTTGCACAAGTAAGTAACTCATTGTACCTACTTATCTTGTAAGTGTCGGCGTTGGGTGGAAAAGTCAACCCGGTCAACGCTGATGAATTATATGGGATAATACCACCCGCAATCGCAGGATACAATGGTCACAGCCCAAAAAGATAGGCATTAAGGTATAGACAACATCACTAGTTATGCTCCGCGGTTTCGCCTGTTCCGCTTCAAAGGGTCTTAGAGTGATATTAGGTAGCTTTTAATATTCCTCAAAGTCTTCAAAATAAAAGATATCTTTTGATTTGACCGTCCAGGGATAAGCGCGTTTTAATAAACAATATTTTATGGTCATAATATTCCTTCGCTTTTCCTTATCTGAAAACCAGCACTGCAACACTACCGTGTTGCAGCAAATGCTAGGAAAAGAGACGACTGTTCTTTAAGGATTATATTTAAGATTTTCTCTATTATTTTTTTAAGGACTTTCTATTAAGCGGGCCAACGAGACGGCAATAACGTTGTGGCGACTCCGCACAGACGAAGAAGTAAGTTCCGCCTACATCTAACAGATAGCGCTAAATACGCTAAATGACGTCACAATCCTGCATCGCGCAAGCAGAGTTTACACAGCGACTAACTATATATACAAGCACCCGACATCAACCGTCGGGCCGCGGCCCGCCAGGCACGTTCAACCAGCCTGGTCGGAGGATCCTCCCTTTGTGTTGGAGGGACATCACACTCCGTTCCTCCACATTGGTGACCACGACGTGATTGGAAGCAACCTTCACGGAGCAGATCAGCAGCAGCAACCATCGCCATCATCTTCACTCCTCTTACACAGCACCTCTCCAGATGAGCAGTAATCAAGTCGCAGCCAGCCAGCATCTTCGGCCTCGACAGGGACCACCACACGCCTGCAGCGAACGCGCAGCCTGGTCTTCCCTACAGCCTCACCAGCGTCAAGTCTCAACCCACTGCACACACGGTCCACGCAAGCAGGGCACTTCATTCACCGTCAACGCAGCAGCGAGCCACGACGCAGCAACTACGCAGCATCAACCCCAACTCACTGTGGGACACACTGCAACGCAACAACCCCGACTCACTGGGGCACACGCAACGCTCATCGCACTCAGACCCGACTCACTGAGGTCTAGCGACATATAGTTCCCACTCACTGGAACTAGCGACATACAGTTCCGACTCACTGGAACTAGCGGCATCTTTCACTGGCACTGGCAACGCTCTTCAGCAGCATCGACAGCTGTCTCATCAACCTGATCGACCTTCAGTCTTGGGGGGGAATACTGTGGCGACTCCGCACAGACGAAGAAGTAAGTTCCGCCTACATCTAACAGATAGCGCTAAATACGCTAAATGACGTCACAATCCTGCATCGCGCAAGCAGAGTTTACACAGCGACTAACTATATATACAAGCACCCGACATCAACCGTCGGGCCGCGGCCCGCCAGGCACGATCAACCAGCCTGGTCGGAGGATCCTCCCTTTGTGTTGGAGGGACATCACACTCCGTTCCTCCACAACGTATTTCCTTATTCATTCTTCCTTACTTGTCACCAGCAGTAATTTGAGAAAGCACGCATAAGAAGCGTGACGAATAAATTCGCACAAGACAACAAAGGGTTGCGTTCAATAGTGTTTACGAATATTGACATATAACGGATCATTAGAGTATTGGTTTAATGGTGTTATGGGAACCCTTCCAGTGCGAACAGTTGGTCGGAGCGACCGCGCCTCCCGCTGGGAGGCCGCGGTCCCACGTCGCAATACGCCGACGATCGTCATGCGTCCAGCAGAACAAAGCTTCGTGATTGTTTGCACAGCGCCCCGTATTGACAAACAATTCATTAGATCGACACGCGACCGCTATGCAATACCGATTGATTGACACCCCGTCTCCCTATACGCAATACAATATCATCTATCGGATGAAGTTCAAAGAAAAGTTTGCGCGGTTATTGAATCACTGCAGGGTGTCTAAGCTTTTGTTTCAAGAGTTTATTTGGAACGTTGAACTTTGCAAATGCTTTTATAATACTTTTGGGCATATGCCAACTGCCATTAAAGTCGTATGAGGTATTAAATATCTTAACGTATCGCGGATTAGTAACGAGGTCTTAAAAGATGAATTTAAGCATTGGAATTATCGGCCTATTGGTAGAAGCTACGTTACATTCGTTGATAAAATAACAAATTGCCCTATAAGGCTATCCTAAGTAAAATCGGTAGGAATCACGGGTTTTGAGTCAATACAACAAACAAATAAATAACGTCTAGTGATGCCTCAAACTCTCAAATGACTTGCGGTTGATACAACGGTCGGTATAACCGCTAGCAAGACACAAATTGATCGTAGAAAGGACTTACGGCTAAAAAGTTGCGATTGAAATGGATTGGAAAACTATTAGTCCTAACCGCTGGAAATGCTGTCCAACATCCACATAGGTCTTCATGACTAATAAAAAGAAATATGTACGTTAACTTCTAGCATTTGCAAGTCCAAGATGAATATCAGGAAGAAATAATTAGACTAATAATATCAATGTGAAAGTTTAGATAACTGGATGTAGGAGTACAACGAATTTTCATATAATTAGCCACGCAAGCTAACTTTGATCTAGATTTAACATATATTTTATTATAGAAAATTCTGTACATCAGATAAATCTTTTAATTATTTAGTTTTCACCTAAAAACAAAAAGTCAGAAGATGGTTCACTTCGTTGGGATGATAATAAATACCCATTTGGCATGTATAAACAATGCTATTTTTTTCAGAATAAATTATATTTAATAGAATATCTCAGATAATATATTTCATTTATATAAATGAATCATCTTATTAAGTGAAGTGAACTCGTTGAAACAGAAAAACGGATTTGTCGAAAGCGACGTTGTCCAATTAATTTTTCTATTATTATGTAAAATCACGATTGAAGCAGACAGGGTAAAGGCAGCAAGAGTGTTGACGTCGGGTGACATCGGAACACTTCGGGAGCACTCGGGAGAGATCACCCGCCAAATCATTTGCATCACAAACACCGGTACGTGTGTTTTATTTCTTTTAATTGACAATTGAGCTTAACACGGGGGAACTCCTTACTTTATTGTGTTTGGTGTACGCGTGTCATCGCTTCATTCATATTTCGGACGATTTCAGGGTTACTGAGCGTCAGAACTCATGAACTAGCTATAGCAGAAGTTCCTAAACTTTTAAGATAACGGAACACTCACCAAATACCGTCTATTTTATGGAACCCCATATCAAATGATTACAAATCAAAGACACTGTAATTTAAATTAAAACAAAAATTATACTTCTCGTTTCATATTTTGCGCTATTTCTAAATAATATTTGTACTTGCTGTGGTATTATTTAACAGCCAAAAATAAATGATTTCGCGGAACCCTGGTGACTTTCCTACGGAATCCCTAGGTTCCGCAAAACCCACTTTAGGAATCGCTGAGCTATAGGGTTATAAGATAGTAGTAGAGATCGTTCGGATCCATCTTAATTTTATCGATGTTTAGAATCGACGAAACACAATCTCTATCACTAAAAGTTGGTTATTAATGATAGATAGTGTATTAAGATTATTTGAATCTTAGTTTAGCGGCAAAACACCAGCGAATGGACTTTTTTATAACATTAATTCTGTCTATCTTTCTAGTCTCAAGTCTATATACCCAATTAGATGAATAGTTGTGGAGGTGAATTTGATTCACATTTCGCCAACTATAGTTTTAGTCGCGAGGGTAGGACAGTTAAGACATGGTACCAAAGCTTCTGATATAACAGCTAGCGTGGTCTTCAACCACAGTGTACAGAGACTCTATAATACCCACCTAACACCATAGTGTCGACCACACAGGAGTATCGCAACGGAGAGCGTGTCCCGATAAGATACCATCGGCAATAAAGATAAGTCGCGTGTGAGCTGCGCCGGCCGCGATGTCGTGAGCGCGCAGCGACGCTTAAGCACGACGCAGTCGGCTGGGAACTGGTGTTCCCAGGAATAGTACGCGCCGTCTCCGTCCTTAGATATGAGACGCATATAATCAAGTGTAAGGAGAAAATATTTATAAAATAAGCAATGATTTAAAATAAAAAATTTAGTGGTTCTAAAGCAGATAAGACTTAGACTTGCGATCGATGTCGTATGTTCGAATTCCAACCATTGTATTAACACAATAGCTTAGTTAGAAGAGTAAAAATATTTATTATTAATTGTAATTTATAGCCCAAAATGCTATAAGGATTTCTTCTATATTGTATTGTGTAAGACTTTGATCTTCATGAGGAGTTTCTGTAGTTATCTTAAGGTTCCATCAGCAGTCACTAGATACCATATAAAATCACAGAATTAAAGAAAAATCTAACGAGACCAAATTCAATAGGTTTGCTTTGTTTCAGTGGTGAGTTATTAGAGAGTAAGTAATTAATTATTGCTCAGTTTAACGTTGAACGAAAATATGATTATGCGCATATAATTCTTGAAAATGACTGGCAGCTCGCGCTAGGCCACCGTGATAGGCTGTGCATGGTATAGCGGGCAAGCAATCGCCGCGTCCACAGCGTCGAGTTTTATGGGTTCAAATTCGATACGGGATATTTTTGATCCACAGATAATTGGATAATTGAACGCTTTACTATGTTTTGTCTTTTCGAGGTTTGTGTGAAGGAATTACTGGATCCCTACATAGTAGTCCATTACTTTTATGCTTAAACTTAGGTACACTATCGTACCGACAAGCCTAAAGAAGTAGATTTTACGTTAGTGACTTAGAGCACTAACTAGAGTAAAACTCTTGGCCTATGTAACGTGTCATTGTAATTACAGTGAAAACAAGTCACAACTGAATAGATACCTTGTAGGTAAGCATACTCCATCATGGACCATATCGGTTAGCAGCAGCTATAATTATTATTGTAGTCAAACGCTAGCCTATCTAGTCTATATACAGTGAAAAACTTATTTTAAATTTTAATAAAGATGTTAATGTATGCTTTGCTGTAGTAGGCGCCGATTTGAAGCACAATCCTTGTGATGTAAGCGTCATTCAGAGGCGGGTCGATCTTTTTGTCTTTAAACATAACGACGATTGTTTGAGATCTTCAAAAAGGAGCTGAGAGGAGCGGTAGAGGAATGGGAAGGTAGTCAAGCCGCGCAAATAAAAATAACACCTCGCGATTGAGTGTAGCACCCTGAGCACGGAGTACCGCGAGTAGGGTTGTCTCATCATTTTAGTACGTTTATTGTGTAAAGTAAAATACATACATATATAATGGCTGTATCCCCAAAGGGTCAAGCAGAGGAGTATTACGACCATTTTATTTCATCTATTGTTTTAGGTGCTTCGTAATAGGAGCCGAGCCTATTGGCATCAACGAAGCACAGTTTCCATGATGTTATTGAAAATTGCTTTGACAAAAAACCATCACCACACTGACAAAAAACCTCACCAATAACCCGGGAATAGGATAGTATAAGTTAACGCTCATGTGGTCTCGGATTAGATTCCCGACTAAGGTGTGTTTTAATGGGTTCTTCTGTAATCATTTTTCAGCACCAGCTAGGAGTGTGGGCATCTGTAAGATAAGCGGCGATATGCTCCCTCTCTTTTGCGAGAGGTTCATAACATAGTGGCACAATGTGAATGTGTTAAGCTTTTTGAAAACCCTTATAGAGTTTTACAACAAACAAAGTCGCTTTCCGGCTTGTATTTCATCAAAAATGCCTACAAGTATGATACACCTACATGAATTTTTTTGTGGTAACCCTACGTGTAAGTGCAACACGAGTCTTTCGCATTTAAATGAGGTGCGCCCTTCGCGACACAAAACAAACTTAATATCGTTGTGAGTGTCCTTCAGTGGCACCGACCGCATCCTCTCCCCCTCAGAGAACAGCCTCCTTCAGCGTGGTGACGCTCTTGCGCACGACCGACGGGTGGGAGGAGAGATGGCGCTCATTATCCGCGGGTTGGTTTGCAATTCGTATGCGAGTCCACTCGACACCTGTGTCGAGTAATTGTCTCGTTTGTACCACTCGCCCCTACTTGCCCCTACTCGCCCTACTCGCCCCTTGCGACACACTTACAAATTAATTATCATTTTAGAAAGAAATTGATGCGATTATTATATCGTGGTATTGATATCATACATATTTATTGGGCAATAAATAAGCAGGTGATACTTTTGTTTAATTCAATATATAATTACAGGTGCAGGGTTATTTGATGGAAACGTGATCATTCGTTCCGATGACAGTGACTGACATCCGACATTATCAATGCGATAACTGCTTGGCTGACTAATATTGGAACATATTTTATTATCCAAGAAACTTGCGAAACAAATGGCTGCACTGGGCTTTCATAGTAATGGGTTTAAAAAAACGGTTTTATAAGTTTCATAATCTTTGCTGTATTATAAATGAGAATATAGCCTCTTTGTATTTCGAGAATTGTTTAAGACTATTATTATGTATGTTTTATATCACGGGTACTTTACTAACATTTTGGGGTAGATAAATACCCGGTCCTTTCGGAGGCTTACACGGGAACATAGATCCAATTTAAAGAGGCCTTTTAAAGGTTTATAACTATTATTATCATATTATTATTAAACTTTGTAATATAAAACAATATAAAGGAACATTTTGTAGCCTAAACTTACCTTTCTCTCATGTTAACTCCGACCTGTTAAAACTAGATGTGGTTCTCTGTAAAAGTTTCAGAACTAGAAATGTATCTACATATATGAATTGAACTTCTTAATTATTTTCGTGTATGAAATGTATACTATAAATTATATATTTATAGTATACTTACTTAGTAAGCTGATGCGTGTCTTCAGATTCAAAGAGTTTATCGATTATGATCTTACTGCAGTGGTTTTTTGAAGATCCTTTTACTGAGAGTCATACAGTGTTTTTCATACTTAAGGACAGAAGGTTGCAGGCAAACAACACAAGGTATTAGGTTTTTATCTTTAAAAGGATTCGTCTCTAATTCAAGCCGATCCAGCTCTAAGTTTCGGTGGGATGCCACCGTATCTTGCCTGTCTTAAACATTTAGTAGGTGTGTATTGCTATTCTTCTTCTTTTCGTGTGGTTAGTGGCCAACCTGTTGTCAAGAGTTGTTCAAGCCACCCGTAGGCCTCTGACATGGCTTAACGACTGCTGTCAATTTGACAACAACTGGGACCGACATTGTACGTGCCCTCCGAAGCACGGAGACGCTCAGACGTAATACCACTAAGCGGTCACCCATCTATAGACTGACCGCACCCAACGTTGCTTAACCTTGCCAATCGTGTACCGATCAGTGAGTGCAACTGGCTATATTGCTATAGTATAGTATTATGCAAAATTTATTTTAGGTTTTTACTGTCTTTGCTAGTTATATTAATATGTAGTAAAAATCTTTATGATATTCAGAATACACATGTCGTTGAATATAACAAAGTAACGATATATGATAGGGTGAACATTTATATACAAAAAAAAATTGTGTTATAAAAAATAAAAGTCACACACAAATATATTTTAAATTAAATACGAAATTAATGCTAATTCTATAGGACTTATCTAAATTCATAATTAAAGTGCTTAATTAAAAATATTGTTATACGTTATAGATCAATGCTAAAAAAATTTACTTCATAATTATAAACACGGATTGAATATCTACGAATAATTAAAAAACATAATCTATGTATAAATCATATACGTATGAGATATGTACACGAACACCTATCCATGAAATGTTGCATGCATGTTATTAATATACATACATATATTAAATTATTTAATCATTTGCATTCATACCTCGAGTATTTATATACACGTCTATTGTAAGTTTTTCTAATAAAATAAAAGTATATATTTACAAGACAATGAATAATTTAAATGTATTTATTTCTTTTGATTTATTAACTGAATGAATCTAGAGTAAATGTAATTTATCTCGTGGTGAATGCTTGGAGTCCGGGGCTCAGACAAAATGCTTTTTTCATTGTGTTGGTTTCTGAGTTATTAAATGTTTAATGAATAATCTTGAATTAACTTTGTGTTCTTTTAATTAATAAATGAGTGAGCTAAATGAATAACGCGCAAAATCTTGTAAATTTGGCATTTATGATATTAGCACTGAAATATATGAAATTATATTCGTATGGATTTCTGCATCGTAATAAATGTTTAAAGCAGTGAGTTAGATCGCTTATCTTAACTAATATGATAAATGCGAATGCGAGTTTGTTTGTTTGTTACGCTTTCACGCCTTATCTACTTGACCGATCATCATGAAATTTTGCATACACGATGTCAGGGGTACAGAAAAGGACATAGGGTATTACTACTTTCATTTAGAAAGCAAGGACGACGTTCCTGAGGGATAAAAATTTATTGACTATAACTAGATTAACGCGGGCGAGGCCGCAGGCAAAACTTAGTTTTTTATATTATCTAGTATTATAATCAAGGATTCATTTTACAAACTTCAGTAGATGATGTTAGCTACAATATTGTTACATGATGCATGCGCTGTGTCTTTTATTACATAAACGAGATATCGAATTGTGGATTCGAATCCTCCTGTGATCGAATGATATTCGAATACAATTATGCGCATCATTAATTGACATATAATAAATTTTAGATAGAATAGGTGGAAGTTAGCAGAACTGGTTTTTATTCTATAATCTATACTAATATTACAAATATCCTCCTTTTCTTTTTTCAGATTTGGTTTTTGTTTGTTTGTAAGGGTTTAACTCAAAAACTAACCGACCGACTTTAAATATTCTTTCACCATTAGAAAGCTATATTATCAGGAAGTAGTTAAAGCTATATTTTATTAAAAAATCTACGGTTACTAACATAACCTATCCTATTTTTATGCGAACGAAGCCGCGAGCAAAAGATATCTTTTATCTTTTGTATACTTGTAATGTCATATTTAGGACATTTACGTGCATGGCAATATAGATCTTCCTAACGGAAGGTATGTATGTAGGTGCAAGCATCGATAGCCTAGTGGGAGACCGTTAGATCGCTAGACAGGTATCACGCACCTCTGACTTTTCGGGGCTATGTGCATATCAAATACTTAATTATCACTCGCTTTAACGTTAAAGGTAAACATCGTGAGGAAACCTGCATATCTGGGAAATCCTCCATAATGTTATCGAATATTTGTGAAGTCTGCCGTCCCGCATTGGACCAGCTAATTTTGCCTTGCATTTCAGGAACTTTCGTAGGACTACCATGAAAATATCTATCCGAAACTTCGCGTGTAGGAAATATTAAAAATACACCTACCGCCAAGTTTCTTCGGATTTCTGTCTTTCAAACTGAGGATAATTTCACTGTAGGGTTTAGTATCAAAGCGTCAATTGCAGCGTTTCATGGTAATAATACCAACAACGACGTTTCATGGTCGGCCTACAGGTATTAAGCAGAAATCACGATGCGAACCGATCGTAAATCTCGATAATTCTGAAGGTGGATATTATGATCTGCTACCCTTATATGGCAACGCACATTATCTAAAGAGTCGTTAAAGTATGCAATTAATGAAGCCTTGCAATTCTTATCATTAAATTACATTCAATGAAATAGACAGACACAACTCAGAGAGCGGGGTCACGGTATAAAAAGACTTTTCGATGGCTTAAGTTCGAATAGAATGGAGTGTGGCTGGAAAGGCGGCATGGCGCCCTCACCTTCCGGCTGACACAGGTAACTGGCCACGGTTGTTTTGGCCAGTTCCTGTGTGGCATAGGCCGGCAGGAGACACCCGGATGTCATCACTGCAGCGACTGCCGCGATGAATGCCCCGCCTGGGCATCGCAGCACCGTGAGTTAATCGCGGCAGTCGGACTGGTTGCCCTCTCACTCCCGACCGTAGTTGAGTCTATGGTCCGGAGTGAGAGATCGTGGAACGCCGTCGCCTCCTTTTGTGAGAAAGTCAAATTTCAATCAAGAAGGCGCGGAGCGGGGGAGGGATCGCTTAAACCCTCTCCCCAACCGCAGAACCGGGCGCCGGAGGGCGCGAGATGACCTCCAGCCACCCTGAGGTTTGACCTGGGGGTGGTGGACTGCGTGGGCCTGCTCGCCACCCGATCAGCACCAGGTCCGAGAGGCGGCGTGCGTGTTCCCACGTGCGCCTTTGTATCGTGTCATTGTCCCTCCCAGAGGGGGAAGGTGGAGGAAGTATTTCTGTGTAGTGGCCTGCCGTTTTACACGGCGGGCCGAAACCATGGCGGGGTCGCGATTACATGTGAAAGCGATTCGCGCGGCCTCGCCATCTATGGTTATGTCGAGGAACACCGTGGTAGGTTTAGTCGGTATTACCGGTGTATCTTTTCCCTGGTGAGCCAGACATAACCTCTCCGTCGCCCCGCGGAGAGGTACCTACGCGTCAAAGAATTCCCCTAAGCTAAAAAAAAGAAAACAAAAATGAATGGAGTGCCTAGATATATGTTATGATAACAACTCTCATAATAATGAGCACATGCCAAAACAGAAAAAATTATGAACTTTTGGTAAAACAGTATAATTTTAATTTCGTCACTTAGAAAAACATATTCATGGCTATCGATACTGCTTTGTACCTACCTTCAGGGATTTTAAAATTTAATGTAAATTAAATTAAACAATTTATTTATTTATTATTTTCTGGACAAGTATAGTCATTCTATCCGGGCGTATTTTCTAAGCTATCTGGTTATCTTTCGATAGCCATCAACTTATCTGAAGACTTATATTCATCCCTTACGAAACGATCTGATCGCATATCTCTATTTATAGTCCGAATCAATTATAGCCTTGCATTTATTTACTATGCAATTACACATGCTGTACTTGTCTATTCACATCAATTACTGTCTACCTACCCTATTTCATTATTAAGATAAATACCGACGTATATAATTAGAACTTAAATGTATGAAGGTATTTATAATTTAATTATCGCTGAATTAAAACCACGAAATCAGTGAATGTTCGTAAACGGTTAATTTAATGAATTATCATTGAATAAGGCAGCAATTACTAGTGCGCATTGATTTATTATAGTTGTTTGCCAAATAGTAGATCAAGTCTTGTCGGTAGAGTGGGACAGACGAGGCGACTCGTTGCGACTAGAGGGGTACTCGCGTGTAATGGAACACCATTACATTTTTGAAAACGGGCCGCATTCTAAAAACAAACATCGTGGCGATCGCGACGTATCGCTCGGGCCGGCTCGGGCTTCGCCGCCGCCGCCCCCGCGTGGTGCGCCAATGAGAGCGACGCGCATTCGCTATTGGACGACGTTTGCCGCCGAAACGCGGCGAAAAAACGCGCCGCATGAAAAACAATGGCACTCACTTGCACGGCCGGCACTTGAGCCCGCTTATTGTGCGCCCTCCCATTGTAACTTGAGCCGCGGGTTTCATCCTCACGCCCTCTTTGTTAGACGCGTTGGTATGATGCGAAGGCGGGTGTGGAGCTCTGCCTGCGCTGGTCAGTTTACTGTCGATCTTATTCAGTGTACGTATACATTGAAAGTTAAGTGATGTCACGGGTGTCACGCTAGTGTGGGGCGGACGGATTGATGCGCGTGCGTCTGTGTGCGTGCGGTGGTGTGTGGTGTACGCGATAGGTGGCGCTGTCGCCGCCGCTCGCCGCACTGGGCTAGTCAGCCAGGCATGTGGTCGATGCGATGTAAAAACTAGATGTTGGACATGAACGCTGGCTCACCACACATAACATGGCTGCGTGTCTAGTTACACAATATAATAGCTATGCAGTACTGGACACTGGCTTATATAGCACTTGACTAACTAGTGTATGTCGTGGCATACTGACGATAAGTGCAAATATGTACTTGTATTATACTTAAAGATGTAGTACTACTGGAGTTTTCTGTGGAAAGAAGTCTGGGAATGTCCGACCATAGTTTAACACTATATACCTGAGTCTAGCTATAGGCATGCCTTTGATTGCGTTGGAGCTACAACATAATTAACTAAATTGAACGTGTACTTACAACTCTGTCTACCTCTTTAGCGATATACCGACGTGACCTATGTTAATCTCCGAGATAATCTAAAGGTTATCTGGGAGGTTTCAAAACAACTAGATGCTAGCGATTTTATACGAAGTAGGTTTGTTTTCTATGAAATATGGATGATGAGGAAAAGTATCTTTCTCAGTAGATGTTGCTGAATGAAAGTTATATAGGTATGTGAGGAAATGAGATTATAATAAACGTCTCGCTTCCTATTAGTTAATTTGCATATATACCTTATGTAATTAAAATAGTAGGTAGGTAAGAAACGTAATATTTTAAATTTTCATTTTATCATCATTGCCATATATCAAGTCTGAACTGAACTACTTCAGACTTGTCCATCAGGACTCTCAAAAGTTACGTCAGCGAGCCTAGTCTTCTTGATTTTTGCTTCTTGCTCAAGGCAGTTATTTCTTTTCCAAGGTTTTATGAGAGTCATATCATTATTGTAGCGAGCATTTAAAAACTACGGCATCCTCTAACCGTTGTACAGTCAATGACATAAATAGCTATACATTTAATGATTTTCTAACAGTACTTTAAAAATAAAATGTTAAATTAATGTTCTTTTGTAATAAATTTTGATTAAAATACCAATCCTTTAACTATAACTGCTTTAAAAGATTACGAACTATCATTATTATGTATTAAGCAATTAAAAATCTTAAAGTTGTTTTTCGACTTAGGTATATTATATATATTCGACTTAAATATTGCTGTAGGTATATAATATATCTGTATGCTATTGCAGTAGGTATATAATATATGCCTTGTATTTGCTTACGTACTTGTAAATATTGCCGTCGGGCGAAGGAGATCATCCTTGGGAAATCTTTTTCGCCTTTATTTCTGCAGGTGTAGGTATTTCACACCCAGATATTGCCAGCTATGGGTATATGTTTGCGACCTTATGGACTTACATTGCTTATTCACTATTACTAAAATATACATAATACAGGAATAAAGACTAGGTACCTACACCATAATTTCCTATGTATTTTAAAGTAGCTATGTGCTTTATCATATAACTGAACTGATACATCAATATCAGTTCAGCAGTTTAGCCGTACTGCCGTCATGGTTGATTGGACGTGTGTTATCCGCACTTAGCCCCACAATTGGGCCATTGTGCGTAAGTAGCCGACGCGAAATATTTTTCGGTTACTCATACCACCTCAGCTCCGTCCAGAAAGATAATAGGGGACCGATGTTGCGTAGTACCTCCTTCATCGTTTCTGGACTGTTTAGAAGTTTTGCCCGTTGGTTGCTCACGTTTTTACAATGTAGCAGCACGTGTGCCGGTGTCTCCTCGGTCTTCATGCAGCCTCTACATAAGGGACTGTCAGTGATGCCAATGTAGAACAGGTGCTTGATAAGTGAGCAGTGGCCCGTTATTATACCCACTAGGTGGCGTAGGTTTTTCCTTGTAACGTAGCAGTTTTCGTGACAGATGTTTGTCTAAGGATGGAAGAGCTTCTTACTACCGTCATAAGGAAACAAGACGTAACAAATTTTTTTTTTTCAAAATTATTATTATTTGGAATCAGTCTAAAAAGACGCATCTGCCAGAATATTTATAAAAAAAATATTGTTTTGGCAGGCTTATGATGTCAGCGTACTTGTGTAACAAATAGCAGATTTTATTGAATAAGGAATTCGATTTGCTATCTAGAGGGTGGTACCTACGTGAAGACATTCCTAACACAAGTATTATGGCTTAGATCAAGGGGTTAACAAGAAAATTACCTATTATAAATTCTAGTAATTTATAACCCAAATTGTATAAAAGTAGAGTTGATTTCACAGTAACCATTATACCATTTAAAATAAATATGGATGACCCTTAACCGTCGAAAGTCAACTAATAAGCTGCTTGGATAAATAATCTATGAATGATTATTATGACATTTGAAGGTCTCGATGATGATCTCGTAACAAAGTCCGCCCCTATTTTCCTCTTATAACGGTTTTTGAAGTAAGGAGATATTTTCTTATAAACAACATGCATTTACTTGCATTAGAAGCTTTAATATTTTTAACCACTTTTGCACAAATATTGCATTTTTTTAGGTATTTTGTAGTATTGAAACATGACAGTTTCTTAAATGTCAATTATTGACCTGATCATTAAAATGTTTGTCAATATTCGCCAAGTTTTTACAGGTTAAATTGGTTTTGTTCTTTAGGATTTAGGTCGAATATATCGGTTTTTATATTTGACTAGTTTTTGCTTGCGGCTTTGCTCCCGTAAAAGTAGGCTAGGTTAAGTTTGTAACCGCACTTTTAAAATAAAATATATAGCCTATGTTACTCGCTGATAATATAGCTTTCTAATGGCAAAACAATTTGAAATCGGTTGAGAAGTTTTTGCGTTAAACCCTTACAAACTAACAAACGAACAAAAGATCTAATCTTTCCTCTTTATAATATTAGTATAGATATATTTTGATAAACGATGTGTTATTTAGCTAAATACCGAAAATTTTGTGAAACTTCTCTTTAAATTGTATCCTTCGTCACACCAATTAATTATCTTCAGTAATTGGTATTAAAACTGTTGTAATTAACAATAAATAAATCAGTCAATCGGACAAAATAACATAATTAGAAAAATATCGAGCTAAGTACCATCATCCAATATAACCGGATACTAATAATGGATCAAATAAATAATAATAATAATAATAATAATAATATTTATTTTCAAAACAGATATACAATTTTACACACTTTTATACTAAATAATATCTATTAGCGTTATTATTATTCACTTCTACTAAGATAAAATAATTATTACACTCAAAAATCAATAGTTTTTACGCGGGTCTCAAATCAATAATGCTTCAACGCTTCAACGTAATAATAATAATGTCTTACAGATCAAATTTTTGTCACGGCTATAACGTAAGTGCACTCTCTGTTCCCTCATTCTCTCAGTCCAGCGAGAGATTAAGCGCAAGACCAACTATACTGTGTTTTTGTGTAACGTGGGCCCAATCCAGGACTCTAACCTGAGACCTCATGTACACCAGTTGCGTTCACAACCGCTGAGCCACCGAACACATAGTACAGAAATGTAGGTAGGGTTCATGTCTTCAATTTACCCCGCCGGGGATTTACAAGGTATGGATTCTCATTGGTGGTAAAATTTTTGTTATTGCCAGGTCGTACGTACAACATTAAGATGACTGTGCTGCAAGGAGTATTACAACCATTCATCCATCGACTGCATCCATATATACACGTGATAAGTAACACTAAATATCGAATGATGCGAAATATTGCACGCTTTCGAATGCAATCGCACTTCTAGCCGTATATAGGTCCCAACATACATACATATATGCCTATTTCTACCGGACATGGTTTTAGACGATGCAATCTTCAGTTATTGTTCTTTTTAAAAGATACATCAATAATACTTTGGGTAGGAATTCTTCTTATCACTGTAAGCGATAAGGCGTGGCATATGCATACGTCACCATGATTTTTAACGACCAACATTTATACTATAAGTAAGCATTTCCTACAGTTGTTTCACTTTAGTAACGTGTTGTTTAGTTACAATATCGGCTCGGTGCAACAATGTAGTACCATTACCACTATCTACCGTATTTACACGTTACGAGAAAATATCACTGAATACATTAAAATGCAGTTATGTACAGCATGTGGGTCTCCAGCGAATAAACATGTGTCTCCGCTTTGCACTTTAGAATACAATGTTGTATGTTGCCTACATATAAATGCTTTGTAGCCCTTCTATCTTCACAATTACAGAGATAATCTAGTCCAACTCTATAAAAATTGTTAACGATCTCGCTCAGATAGTCGCGTGTGAGGCTGAGGGGTAAGATGTATAAAACTTATAGGATTTACAAATAATTGCTTTGAGCCTAAGTGTTTTGTGTTTATTGGTTCAATGTTCGCAAATGCCCCAGGCGAGATCATGGTAATCTTTTTAAAGAAAAGACCGTTACTACGTAACGAGGAGTTCCTCGCATCACAATTTTACCACAGAACTCATTTTTAAATGTACATTTTCTTTGTCAGTTAATTTGACTGCACGCTCTCTTGTAAGAATGACTGATGGAAAGAGATATCAAAGATGTTATTAATTCAAAGCACTAATTTATTCTCATGCGAATGTGATACATCATGCAATACAGATGAATTAATGAACACTAAGATTATTTTAAATACTTATGTGTTTTAAATATTGTACTATTGTCTGATGGCAATTTTCAGTGTGCAGCTCTTGATAAACATTGTCACGCACCGCTTAATGACTCAATAAAACCATATCCAGACACAAGAAAACAAACATTGTATCTGGACACCAGCACCCGAACATCGACTTAGGAATTCACAGTACTTATTTTTATCCATGAGAAAATGCATACCCCTTCGCTGGTCGGCGGAGAGGTTATATCAGACTCTGTTGGATGGAGCCAGGCATATAGAGTAAAACTACCATGGTGGCTTACTGACCAGCGCCAGAGAAGCGAACTCCAAGCTGATATGCTAATTCGGCCAGGAATTAACGGATATAGAATTAAAAGGAAGAAAACACATTCGCTTGCAATCACATCGATGTTATATATATCAAAGATACTAATGAAATTAACCTATACAGGTTCCCTAAAGCAACTCCACCTATAAAACATAATACTTTCACTCAGCACCTCAGCGTCGATCCTCGCTCGCTCCTATAACCAGTACAGTATTCATGTTATGTGCATTTTGTATCGTTTCACTCTTACTTCTTTACCACAACCAACAATGAACACACACGCTCAAATGTTGGTCATATTCTGTTATGAACGTAATTTAATTTCACGATACATTAATCTGGCAATCGCTGGTATGCCAGACATAATTGAAAAACAATTGTGTCTGGCCAGCGGCGGGCTATTGCAGCAAAGAGGTTAATAATACTTTTACTACCGTAAACTTATAAGCTTACCAAATTTGATGAAACAACAGCTCTAGTCAAAACACAAAAAATGATTTTATTAAAAAACTTTTGTGTATTCGCTTCTATTAGAAATGTTTATTTTGACGAGGCATTTGGATTTTGAATGACTGTTTGGGACTTGAAACTGATGGGGTAAAATCTGGACCCGAAGCAATGGTTTTTGGAAGATTATATTTCTTTATTAGTTGAGCCGTTATACAAAATTCAAAGAACAGATTTTGATGATAGCTTAAGAGTTTTGTAGCTTAGGGGTCATCTTAATATTCAAGCGATTTGTTTCTAATTCCGTTCAATTTATTCGGAGATATGGTACATAATATGATCTACGTAAGTAAAATCCACGTGTGGTCCACGCAAATGAAGTCACAGGCAAATACTACAAATTAATAAAATCTTGTTACATACATTCATAGTCACGCGCCTAAATCGCCGAAAGAGCAAGCAAAGTTGTATAAGACCGACATTTTGTCATTTATAGTCTTAAGCCCTATGGAATAGTGGGCGACCCTGTTGACGTCTAGAGGACACAGGTCCAGAGCCCGTGCAGCTATCGAACATTGCTTGACAGCAAAATACAATAACACTTTGTCCGACCCTCCGACCGAGACCTCATGCACAGCATTCGTATTGAATACCGCTGCACTTACGAGGCCGATTAATTTCTGATGCTCATAAAAAATTATAAAGCAACTATGTCTAGTTCTAAGTATTAAAAGGCAAATATACTTTTATCAATCGCGTAAAAACAAGACGCACGAACTCTCAATAAAAAGAGAAAATGCATAAAATTTTGTCACCGCCGTTCATTCCTTGGAGGTATCGAGAACGAACTCGATTCATACGATGACATAAGAAGTTATGATATGCCAAATGTCTCGACGTATTCGTTGACATTGACAGTGGACTTAAGCGTCCAGTTAGCACACAGTACGAGTAATTATCGCATTTATAAACATACGGTGCGCCAGCCGCCGGTACTTATAACTATGTATGACATTACAATATGTATTATGATTACCTGTCTATGTGTCTTTAGATTATTTTCTGTATAATTAAACTGTATAAGGGAAACTAGGGAATCAGAAACGCAGTCATATACGTATATATGACTGCGTTTTTGATTCCCCAGTTTCCTAAGTTTGCAGATGACAGGAGACAGTTTTATAATAGGCTTTTTGTTAGCTTTGAGTAGTAAAGAAATGTGCTCAATAGTAAAGATTAAAATCATAGATGGCACCATTTAACGCTTAAATATCTTTCTGGCCGAAAAGCAGTAATCTGACACACAATGCCAACATGACATCTGTATTACAAATATAGTATAATCACGCACACTCATATTGAATATAGTACACTATCATTCTCTATCATGTAAATGTAATGCATGAGTTCACTGTTCTTAGTGTGGGCTCTCTTTAGTGTGATTTTAGTCCAGTCAGGGCACGTCTATAATTTAAATCTTTGTCCTGCAGATAGCAATAGATTCGCTCCCTATTTAGTCGAAGTTAAAATAGCTGGTGACATGTTGTGGTATCCAAGATTACAAGAAGTTTGCCTTCAAAGTGCGTCTACTAACTGTGGAGTGTAGTAGCGTTTATGCGTCTACTATGCTTCAAAACATAAATCGGTGACGTCACTCAAATAGTCGTCAATCTTAGGTTGAATTTAGCTGTAGACATTTGTCGCATGACAAAGTAGCATTAGGCTTTTAATACAAGCTCTATGTGTTCGTAGTTATAGTACAGCCTTATTACTCTATTAGTCCTTGTCAAGTGTGATTATAAATTATATAACGGCTTGTCGACCTACCTATCGTGTCGATAATAATAATGTAGCGAGCATGTTTACCGCTCATTAATTGAGTTATATTTGAAATCAAACTATTGATATTAGTATTAGTTCCTTTTAGTAACGCATGGCGGCGCTCGGCTAAGAAAAATGTATGTAGATACTTGTTATGGGGCAATATCACGTATATGCTTGTTCATGTATTGAAACCGTAAATATCAGCAGCCTGTATTTAGTCAAGCGGGACTATTTATTGATTGTAAGTTCAGAAAAACTCATATGTTCAACCACCGATCTACCGCTTAACACGCAAGCTAGCCGCTATGACGGACAACAGCGGACTAAGGAAACAATCGCGCTATACTTCTAATGTAGTACTAACAGGTGTATTATTATATAATGTATGACACCGAACGTGTAAAGAATTGAAGAATAAAGCGGCGAGATAAAACAAAGAGAAAAAGCGAGATCTTTACAGCTGTTGTCATTAGCTGTCCACTTAAAATATTTTGACAGAATCTGATTTGGAAAGCTATCAAACAAAGACAACGATAATACGGGTAGCAACAAAATCGATAAAAGAAAATTGAGTTCTGTGGCCATAAAGTTTGTTTACAATCGCAGACGAGGCAAGTAAAAGCGTCATTAAAACATAGTATTTAGAGGATGTACGCATAGCAACCGCTCAGTAAACTCAAATGAACCGACGACACAACATCTATAGAGGTACAGCGCCGTGCGTGCTCGCTGAGCAACGACTGGCTCTAAAAAACACTGCTGAGTGACATAAATATTGTATAGACGAGCGCGGAATGAGTAATGAGGGCGTGCATTTTCTTGCGTCTCGGTGTGTCGCGACGGCCGGCAACCAGCGCCAGCGGTCCGTGCCACCGAGTGAGCCTCAAACTTTCCACAGCCTGTCATATAATATGTCAACTTTATTACCAGCCGTTGACACAATCGGGCGCCACGTATTGATGTGCCGAACAGCGAATACAAGGACAAGTACGATGTGATGTCACTTCAATCTTCTATAAGTAGTCTGTATTTTAACAGAGATAGACTTTAAGTTTGAAGATTTTAGTTTCTACCTGCATAAGTTAAAGAAATGAATGTGAAAGAGCATGTATGACTTTCATTGTGGTACTTCTATGTATTATTATCGAAAATTAACAAAAGTCGTACAAGGAAAACATGATAAATAGAAAATTTTATTCCATTAGGTAAGTTGTTTTGTTATTCCAGACTTACTTAAACAGAGGAATGAATATGCCGTTTTTAAGTTTATGTATGGTACATTTAAGTTTCATGGTAAAATAACTCAAGCGATAAGAAAATTGGATAAGCAGCGATAGCTCAGTGGGGAGACCAACAGACTGCAATGCAGAGGGTCTCGGGTTATAGTTATATGACTTTTTAAAATTATGTGCGTATTGATTGACAATTATCGCCTGCTCCGTGCATCGGAGAGCACGTTAAGCCGTTTGTCCCGGCTGCCATGAACATCTATGGCAGTCGTTATTGGGAAAGTCAGTACCCTCTAATATCCTGACACTGGTCTAGCCTTAGGGTATCGTTAGCCTTCGGGTTGCGGAGGTCGGGTGGCAGCCGCGCCGTGTAAAAACTGATATCTGATTACTGAATGATATTTTATTAAAATATCATATTATTATTCGTAATTATCGGCTATGGACTATACTTAAACCAAACATTTTAATTTCCATTTTCTTTTAATATTTTAGAATCGAATTCATACTTTACAATTTTCAAATAATATTTACAATTATTCAGATATAACTCGATTCAAGACACGATTAATAGGTACAATAATAAACTTATAAACAAAAAAAAAATAACTTAATAAAAGCTTTGAGATCCATTAGCATGCGTGAGTAGGACGGCGCTTGCGCATCGTTCGCGGCCGCGGTGGCGCTGTACCTCATACTTGTCTTTAATGCACGTAGCTTACATCATATCATAACATATTCCACTACTAACATAGATAACCCTTATTATAATACGTACGCAGAAGTAAACTGGCCTTATAATTTAGTAGTTTTTTTGTTCTTAAACTTCAAACAGTAACAAGAACACATAAACAATTGTTCATGTTTATTGATTGCAAGACTGTGTATGTTAATATATGGTAATGTATAAATGATAATATGGGAGTGTGCATGTAATATGATAGCAGTATTATTTAATAAAACTAATTAATATGTTCGGTTGAATGACAGTTTGTTTTTACTTTCAAGTGGTTTACATGAGTATATTGCGTGTTGTGTTTATGTTAAAGAACAATGAGATGTCGATCCATGAGTAATAGAGAATTTTACAGCAAATTCTAACTAATATAACTAATATTATAAATGCTAATATAAGTTTGTTTGTTACACTTGCACGCCTAATTTACTAGACCGATCATCATGAAAGGACAATGAACAATTTGGCCTATGAATCAACACATTCCACCTAAAAAATAATTTGTATTATATTTTATAACTTAATAATCAATCATTACAATCTTACGGACAGTTTCGGATCTTATTTTCGGGTTAAAAGTATTTTCACGTTTTCAAATACATCGGCATCCAATGTTTACATCTGAGACACGCAGTGTTGCCATGCCTACAGTTTTTACAATATGTGTAAGATTTTATCAGAGAAATATACATATTTCCTATTTAGCTTGTCTGCAATTTTTCTTACCTAGTTAATACGAATGCTATTCTATAAATACCATTATTGAACTTCATCATAGATATGACCAATTTCTTAAAAAGTCATAAGTTTTAATATAGAAGACCATAACAAATACCACTTTCTCGGTATTATACGTTTTTTATAGTGCAAGCATGGTAACACATTTTTTTTTACGTGGTGGAATTGAATGCTTTGATGCGTACCCCTCCGCGGGGGCGGAAGGGGTTATGTCGGACTCATCGGGGTAAAAGAGAAAGATGGAATAAGGATGACAATAATGGACCGCCCGGAATATTCAGAAACAATATTCAGAAGTGTCCGTGACTTATATTCAATTATAATTGAATGTGGTCATCCTTAACCACATATTTATATATTTATAATTTTTTTGTGGTTGTTGGTACTTAGGCTAATAATGTGTGGCAGCTGAACAATGTCGTTTGCATACACGATGTCAGGGGTACAGAAAAGAACATAGGGTACCTTTCATCCACAAAAACGGTAATGTTACAGAGGGATAAAAATTAAATTTATTGAGAAAGCCTTGATGAACGCGAGCGAAGCCGCGGGCAGAATTGAATATTATATATTTTTATTTATCTTATGGCTCACAAGTTAGCAACCTTACTATTGATAATGACATAAGTTTAGGAATGTTAGGAGTATGGTCAGCCATGACGCTGCTGGCTGCAGTATATATAGAGAGAGTACTACTAACAAGGTTTAGCAGTATACTCTTTAAACTTTGTTTAAGAAGGACAAATCACAGCGCTCATGCAATATCGCGGTATATGTTCGTATGAATCTGAAAGTTCTTTATTTCATATGTACGCACATATCACATTCTTAATAAAACAGCGACTTAACTTGAAATTTGAAAGTAAGGCAATTTGAACTCTAATTGTATATGTTAAATTCTAATATTATATTTGTGTTAAATCTTTGCAATAGAGTTCAAATTTGTTTAATCCAAAGTACTGAGATAAGTCTCTGTTTTATTAAGGGTGATTATGTATATGGTATCTTATTTTATTCAAATATATAAGACTACTGGATATGATCGGTGTAATATATCAAACTATAAAAACACTGAAACAACTGATACAAATAAAAGCCTGATTTTAGTCACATGTTTTCATTCATGGCGGCTTCGGTGGCGTAGTGGTTAGTGTAACCGACTGCCACGTCTGAGGTCGCGGGTTCGATTCCCGCACAAGTCAAACATATGTGTGCATGAACATGGATGTTTGTCTTGGTCTGGGTATTTCTATATATAATATGTATGTATTTACAAAAAAAAAAAGTATATATGTATGTTTATCCATTGTCCCCATAGTACAAGCTCTGCTTAGTTTGGGCTAGATGGTGTTGTGTGTATGTGATAGAATATTATTATTATTATTATTATTCACTTATGCCGATCGTGTTCGTATAAAGGCCGGGCAAAGTGGTAATGGGTTTTTTTGTTAAGAAATTCACAATAGCAGCAGGAGGTTGGAAATGCGCTCGATTGATGGCAATACATGGGATCAAATACATATCTAGTAAAATGTTAATATCTAATACATGTATTAGCTAGTGAAATGTTAGTGTAGTATATGTTTAGCTACACCTGTGAGACATAGTTGTAACTCTTCTTAGGTACGTATGCAATAAATTATATTACGCTGATATACAACCCGCAACGCTCGAAGCATTGGTAAAATAATGACAACCTACTTGAATTATTATTTCACTGAGCGTGCAATAAAGGTATTTTAACCGTCAATTAGATAGCAGTTTATAAAATGCTTTGGATCTAAACATTTGTTGTACTAAATCTCAGTCGTAACTGTGACACTGCACAGATTTATAGCACAATTAATAAATGTGTCGAAGAAGATCGTTAAGCATTTGAGAAAAAGATACATAAATAATGATTTGCACCCCTAATAGAAATTATAATAAATTATGGTTCCTCATGAATCTTGTGATAAACACATCACACAATAATTACTGTATCTACATTATAGTATCAATATATACGAAATGGGAGGCAAGCACGCAAGATATCTTCCGCTTTCTCAGAACAATATCGTTAGATTAAAAAACTTAATTTATTACATAAAGTTTGTAAGTGAAGGTTTGTTTTAACAATTTTTGCGTACTTAGGAACGTATATTTTATATAATTAATAATTTCCACATACTTTTGTTAATTGTGTAAAATATAAATAGTGCACTATATACTTCTTCTCTCTTAGCCTTTATTATTCCCAAGTTACTTGGGGTCTGCTTTTCTGGTCTAACCGGATTTGACTGGATATCAGTTTTTACACGGACCGGCTGCCACCTGACCTCCGCAACCCGTAGGCTAACGATACCCTAAGGCTAGACCAGTGTCAGGATATTAGAGGGTATTGACTTTCCCAATAACGACTGCCATAGATGTTCATGGCAGCCGGGACCAACGGCTTAACGTGCTCTCCGAGGCACGGAGCAGGCGATAATTGTCAATCAATACGCACATAATTTCGAAAAGTCATATAACTTCCGAAAGTCAGAGGTGCGCGACATGGGTTCGAACCCGAGGCCCTCTGCATTGTAGTCTGTTAGTCTCCCCACTGAGCTATCGCTGCTATTAAAATTATAAATAGTGCACCATATACTAAGCCGCAATAAACGACGAAAATTGTACTCGTTTTTTTCTGTTTATCTGAGTTTCATGTCTTGATAGATGTTGAGTATTATTTGAGTTGATTGCTATAATATGGTTGAGTAAAACTAACTACTTTAAATCAGTGAGATAATGTACAATATACGCAAACGGAGTGGCAAGCATTTTCATGAAAACGTGTTTCAATTCGGAGCTTGCCATGTTAGCCAGCAAGAAGTAGGTAAATCTAGAAACACTCTTTAGAGAACAGTCATGTATTATATATTTATATGATTTTATAGTCTGTGTATGATATTTACGTTTAGGAACTTATGTTTTACGTCTCATGTAACATAGCGAGCTTATAGTTCTCTAGCGGGCACATATATATACAGGATGTCCCAGAAGTCAACGCCAAGCCAGAATCAGGTAACAGGCTAAGTTTTATTAGCTATCAGAAAAATAAAGAATAAATCTAAGAAACGTATTTCAAAAATTATAGGCATTTAAAAAATACAAAAATATCTACACTCTGTGATGGTCTTTTCACTTCTGTTACTACAGATATATACTTTATGTTTTTTTTGTTATGTAATCTCGAATAATGCTTCTTTAAGCTCTCGAATTTCTCGATTATCCGAGATTACAAAAAAAAAATTTCAAAATGTAGATATGTGTAGTAACAGCAGTGAAAAGACCGTCACATGGTGTATATTTATTTGTTTTTTTTATGTTTTTCTGATAACTGTTATAACTTAGCCTGTTATCTGATTCCGGCTTGACGTCGACTTCATGGACACTCTGTATAAGGCCCGTGCCTCTACTTAGAAGTTTCTAACTTTAAATCTTTTCTCAATCCGAGAATTTTGATTCTAGTTTTGACCGAGACCCAGGATCACCCAATAACGTAAGCGGCCACTTATGCTTTAGGACCAAAGAATTTTTTATTTCTATTCAATTATCTATGTTTATAAGTGTACATTAAATTATGTAACTGTTGACATTTAAAAAAATTGTAAGTAACTGCGTCTGTGTTTCTATGATATGTGTTTTGCAATCTTAGGAATGTACATACATACTGATGTCTATAAATGAGACTTCCCTTGGGCAGAGGAAACCGTATTTATAGACACGTGAGCTGGGACTCTGAGGTAATTTTTTTATCATAAGACCTGACACCGTTGAACTTATATGGCATTTTATTAAATTTATATTGATATTATTTTTTATAGCCATGTTAGTAAATGTATGAACTACCGGTTGTTAAGCTGTTACTGGCGCCCTGTAATATAGCTAATGACTTGTGCTATGTCAAACCTTCGAAATTAGACTGTAGGGACATTGCTGATGCATTTGTTTTTGTATATTGCAGACGCAAGTATGCGATGGCGCCGCGCGGTTGTCAATAATGTGCTACTATATAGTTAGATTGTAACATATGTATGTATTATCTATAACAGGTACTTTATATATTTTCTTATATTTCTTTATATATGTTCATTTCATACTCAAGAACATATTTATACATTCAAGTCTGTGTGCTGTCTATGCAAGGTACAAAGTCTTTGAAAGAACAGGGCTTGCTTACAGATCCTAACTCTACCCACCGCAGTAATACAACAGTGTTAGTAGAGTGTTGTTTTACTGTAATATTTTTTTAACGGAGTGGAAGGCATTTACATCAATGTCATCACGAGAAAAAGGGAGCGGAGAGAGTATGTCAGGCTCACTAAGGAAAAGATGGAAAGTCCTAGGCTCTATCGACAAAATTCACCATGACTGACAGGGTGAAAGTACATCCCCTTGTTGTTTAAGCGAGACCCACTGCTATTATATAATACCATCACCTCACCACCACCATTTGTAATAATAACAATAATAATTTATTTAAAAATGAAATTACATTGTAGTGTATGTTCTCATATGTGCTCCAATTAGCAAATATTCCAGATAGATCTTAGATATTTCGTGGGTAATCGTGTCTCTTTTGAGTATATAGGAGATGACTGTTTTAAATTATGGACAAATTGAAGTATCCATAGGAAGCCTAACAATATCCAACTGAGGGCAGGGTTGAAGATTCCAACAGTGAGCGGGTGTCTAGAGTCAGGTCAAGGGTTTGTCAGTAGAAATTTATAATTTATATTTTTCGAGTCTTATGCTTGTGTTTAGAACTTAAGCTTGAGTTTGATTACTAATTCAGACATAATGTTATGAGTTATTCTGTAATACAGTTATGATTTGTAACGAGGTAGATGATAAGCGACTGTACGCATATGCATTTCTTCTATTATTGCCTCACTGAAGTCAGACATCATTTTAAGGCACATAATCTCAAAAACTATGTTATGCTGGCTTATCAGTATTTAATATGCTTATAGCTGTACTTATAAGTAAGCTGGGCATATAATATTATATTAAGTATATGTTGTATACGTACCTATTTTACTTTAGGTCATAACTAGGTACGTTATTGCTGTCAGCAATGGTCAAGCTACGAATAATAAATGTTTATTCGAGTAGTCCCACACAATATTTACTTTTAATTAGTCACTTAAAACGTTAATGAAACTAATTAATTAATACCGATAAAATTTTGGTAGGTACGTTATACGCCAGTCGTTAAATCTTAAACAGGCAACGTTCGCAACAAAAGAAATTGATAAAGAAATCAACATTTCAGATTCACTCGGAGCGATTGTTATCTAAGCAAATCCATGTCCGAAACTCGTACAAAGACCATCAGCATTCACAAGTGACGACAAACTTGCAAGTGACATTGAACACTAATAAAATAGATATAAAGTTTAAAATTGATAGTCATTTCAGGAGATCACGTTTCGAATGACATTTTTTCAAGAGTCTGTCTCTAGTTTTGGAAAGTGTGAGCTAAGTCAGTGGATCGAGGGTTTGAATCGGACGTAGCGGAGCGGTGATGAGCGGTGGCGATGCGAGCGACGTGTGACAGGCGTCCCGCGAATGGCGGCGGCGCATTCCAGCGCGCCGGCGCACCTTGTTGGTATTCCGCGGCCGCGTCGCGCGCGCAAACCGAACGCGCAAAAAAGACAATGACTTCGTATTTTATGCGTCCCTAAAAGTTCCATCAGTGTATTGATACGATTCGTCTGTCCTGTCCTTAAATGATGAGCAGGACGACTTTTGTTTTTGAAGGATCTCGTCGTTCCCGCCGTCGCGCGCATTTTTTAAACTGTTGTGTCCGCTATATTACAATAAATGCGTCTTTAGCAGATAACATCGGGTCTCATACATAAACGTAGCTTGTTTTCTAAAAACTCTAAAGTTAACGATGTGTATTGATTTCTATTATGTTTGAAACATTCCTCGGAATTGATTTGGAGTGCCGTGTGTAAGCGTAAGATGTTTGAAGTAGCGGGATGGTGGTGTAAGGTGCTACCAGCGACTACCAAACGCGGGCTAGTACCAAGAACCGCGGCATGTTTGTCCGCCTCTTGTTCTAATATTGGAGGACTTTGTTTCTGAGCGCTGTTTGCTAACGCGGCAGCACAAAGCAGGCGAGAGTAAACAAATGACAGTTTGGAGAAAACCGGAGCCGCCAGTCCGTCGTGTTTGTGTTGAGCCTCCAAACAGAAGGTGTGACGTATGCAGTCGACAATGGCGTTGTTCGAGCGGTGTCGGCGCGTCCTCGATGGGGATTCGTCACGGTCGCGGTGGGTACGTGACGTCATCACACATTGAACCTGACAACACAGCCGCCTGAAGCACGAATATACGCGATGCGCTCATATACCCTCTTAGTTTGATTGATAGGCGTAGAACATGCGTACTACTTTTTTTCAAAGAGCCGCCTTATCGGGCCTATTTATCATAGGCCTAACTAGTTGTATAACTAGCGATAATGAAGACCTGTTTCAAGGTCGAGCAAACCGTAATTTGATTGGTAAAGCCTGCCGTTGCTAATTGGTGACGGTATGAACAGTCGGTTTGTACAGGAAAGTATCAACCTGTGAAAGTAGTAACACTGTTAAAGACATACTTGTCTCACCCATTCCTATACATTCATGCTATATTTAATTTCTTATTTGATGTCCAAGATATGCAATTGCTGCCGCAGATATTTCAAGCGATTATAGGTTAGCACCCTTAGACGACCAATATGATATGATACCTTTGTTGTAAAAATACTTCGACTGACTTGACGTGACTTTGGCCTTACCTCTTCACATAGGCTAACGTAACTGCTAACAACAACAAATACACTGAAAGACCATGTGCTTGCTTACCACCTATATGGTTAACAGTTGGCAGCATGGTTGTGTTTCATTGGCAAACTTCTGTAATGTAAACGTCTATGAGTGGCGGTTACCTCTTACCACCAACTAACTTGGTGGCTCATCTGCCACCAGAAGCTGTAAAAGAAACTATGCTTAATGGCAGTCGTGAGGTCAACGCTTTAACCACTACGCCATCCGATTGGTCAATTATGCCACGGCACTTTGGATTATAAAAAGTATATTCTAAATTCTAAGCACTAGCGCACAGTATAGAAAGTACTTTTCATACTTGCTAACGAGTCAATAACACTAAAATGTTTTACATAATATTGTCTTCTGTTTACGCGAATATTATTCATTGAAATTAAATTACTATATACGTACGTAAATAGAAACACCAATGATTAAATTATGTTCGGGTACTTTGAAATAACTACACTGGAACATTGAGACAACTACCATCTTAGTCTCCCCGTGACCATGGCTGCTGAAAAGCAACCGAAACGTCGGGGAAAGTGTAAAATTAAATTAAATCTAAATAGTTTAAATAGTTTTAATAATAATTCAATTAGCTTAAAAATTAGTAAAGTTTAATAATAGTAGTAGTGTAACAGTTTTTCAAAATCATGTAATAAAGTGTCAAATAAACAACGCGATAAAATCCGTATATAGTAGTTTAATTTCAATGAACTAGAATGTTTTGTTGTGTTTTATTTTAAAAACACAACTGCCGCACTAAGTGTAATTCGTGTGTCGCGGGTCCCCCACGATACGAATATTCATTGAACGGACTCAGAACACCCAGGCTCGGAACAACCATTAGTGGGTTGCATTAACATTTCTCCCGTGTGGAAATCGAACCCACAGCTCGGGGCAGTAGCAAAAGGAAGGTGACCACTTAAACCAATACGCCATCCGTGCCGGAATATAAAAAGCACTTTCTAAGTTCTAGCTAGTGCTTAGTGCATAGAAAGTGATTTTCATACTAGATTACAAGTAGGTAACATCTCAAACACACTATAATACAGTGAAGTCTCAATACAAGTGACTAGTGAGTACAAGTTCACATGCGCCGGCGCTCGGTCGTGAACTCGTGACGCATGCGCAGGGCTCGCTCCCACTACCGTTAGCTTTTATGAGCAACGTCGCTGATTTTGGCGCCGCACTACTGAACTGGGACATCAAGACCTCTGTCTATGCATGACATGTTATTGTTTTAATTGGATAAGTGTTTAGTTGGGCAAGCATTACAGTTGAATTATAATGTTAAGCATTGAAATTAAACATCTATAAGCGGATTTTATTGCGTTGTTTATTTGACACTTTATTACATAATTTTGAAAACTTTTACACTACTACTAGACACTATTAAACTTTACTAATTTTTAAGCTAATTAAATTATTAAATCTATTAAATCTATTTATATTTAAGTTTACACTTTCCCCGACGTTTCGGTTGCTTTTCAGCAGCCATGGTCACGGGGAGACTAAGGTGGTAGTTGTCTCAGTCTCTCAGAGGACCAACCACTATCAGAGATTTGACTAATCACAGATTCTCGCTAAAGAACACCGATTCCTACCAAGGATACTTCGCAAGGCTATTGAAATAAAAAAACATCCTAATTTCAATAGAGATGATGGTTGGAATGTACCATAAGCTTGGGATCCAGTAATTCAAATAGTCAAACCCAAGAAGAATCAAACGACAGCTAGACTTCACGATACTCTGAGCTCATTCTGCGTAAATAGAAACACTAATGATTAAATTATGTTCGGGTTCTTTGAAATAACTACACTGGAACATTGAGACAACTACCATCTTAGTCTTTCCGTGACCATGGTTGCTGAAAAGCAACCGAAACGTCGGGGAAACTGTAAACTTGAATATAAATAGTTTTAATAATTTATTTAGTTTAAAAAATAGTACAGTTTAATAGTATCTAGTAGTAGTGTAACAGTTTCTAAATTATGTAATTTATTTATTTATTTATTTATTTATTAAGATTCACCAACAGTTACTACAATATCACATACACATAAGACAAACATTTTGAGTCTAACCAATTGCATAACTAATTACAGGTGAATTCAGCAATAATAAAGTAATTAATAAAGTGTAAAATAAACAACGCGATAAAATCCGTATATAGTAGTTTAATTTCAATGAATAACATTCGCGTAAACAGAAGACAATATTATTTATAATGTTAAGTTGCAATATTATGAGCATCATTTGATTTGTTAGTATAGAATTATTAATATGATATTTTTATACTGCATAGGTAGCAAACAAGCATATGGTTGATAATAAGCGGTTAACGTTGCTTGTAATCGCTTTTAATACCAGAGATACGAACTACGGCATATTGACCTATGGAACAAGGAATTAAAGGTAGAATGAAAAGAAAGGAAAGATATACCACTCCAATTTATTCCCTTTCTTCCTGTCTTGAGGAAGAAAAGGGATGGGGAAGTAGGTGCGTGAGAGGGACTTTTAGTTAACAGGTTAAAGGCAGTAAAAGCGGCGTAAAAACTACTACTGGCAACATAATAAATCGTGTTCGAAATTGTCTATTAAAACCAAATTTGGACAAAATATAGATTTTTGGATGACCATCCCAATAATTATTTTACGGCTCACCAATACTTTACGACCCTAATACATGTCGACACCTTTCTCACACACGCTATATTATATGGCTCTCATACGCGACGTATGTCGCCGACTATTTTTCTAAAGAGAAAAACATACATATAAGGAGATATAGGCCCTGGCTTTCTAGCAAAACGTAGATAAGGCATAGGCATTTCGCATTTCTCCTTGAGCTCGTCAGGAAAGTGTTTTGAAAGCGCCTTCATCATTATTCTGCATCGAGAGTGGGCGCAGGCGCAGTGGCAGGCTTTCCCTAATCATTGCGTTCGAGCTCCTTTACCGATGACGTCATTGTTAGCTGACGGGGGTCCATGCGTCATGAAGAGCGCCACCCCGAACTTTCCAATGACCATCGATTGTTGGGTGAATGAACGGAAAAGTGAAACGCACTTGTAACAAATGTGACTGTCTTGGGCTAACGGCGTACAACTTAACCTCAACAAAGGAGTATAAAGGAGCATTTTGTCAATCTTTTCTTTTTGTTGTAATAGTTGACGTTTGAGGTATAATGGTGCGTTTTCCTTTTCAGCCAGCAATCTGCAATATATATGTTTAAGGGACACAACTTCACACTAACCTTTACATTTTTATCACAGTTGTTAGCAGACGTGCGTACGACCCAACCGTTAGTAAGTCAAATGGCTGACGCCGGCAATAGTGTGATACAGCCATATTTTACCATATTTGATTCTACGTAATAGGTATACGCTTATGAAATGGCGAACCATCTTACCAAGAACAACCCTAGACTCTGTGCCACTGAGAAATTCTGGACAGCAAATTCCAACCAAGCTTCACTCGACCAAGGAATCGAACCCGAAGCTTTTGTATAGCAGTCACCTAACGCTGCGTGATATGAGCAGTTACAGTATATTTGGTATGTACTAAGACTGTGTATACTTGTGTGTGTCCACGTGCAATGACTACTACTGGCTAACTTGACGTCTTACACGATAAGGTTCAAATAATGGTCACACAGCATTCAGCTTAAGCCGAGGTTGCACTGGTAGGGCGACGGCGACGTAATTAACGCTTGCTTTAACGATAAATGAAAACGTCCTGAAGAAACTCGCATGTCTCAGAGTTCAGCATAATAGTCACAAAGATGTATGAAGCCTACCAACTCGTACCGGGGCAGTGTGGCGTACGACCTAACCATTCTCATACTTAGACGAGGCCCGTGCCCAGCAGTGGGATAGTTTATACACGAGGCGCCGGTGCAGCCACCGTCATTTGTTTATAAGAGAATGTTTTCACGTAGTCGTTGACGCTTCGTAGGCGGACCAGTGCGCCTTCGGCCTTAGACTTAGATTACAAAAGTCGACTAGTCGTGCGATTGCGCCACCACCGTCGCAAAGTCGCCGCCTCTGTACCAACTCAGAAGAGATGTCTCACAAAAGAATATTAATTAGTCGCAGTTTATCGCGTCGACAACGCAAGTGTGAACTGAATTGAAATTGTTTCACATTCTTATTCAACGGCGAGCTGCTCTCAAATTACAAACTAGGCATGTGCTACCGGTTAGCTAGCTGCCACCGCGAACATTGTTGCTAGATTAATCGCTTAATCTGATTGAATCGTTTTGTTGTTACTAATATAACGTCATGGGTCCAGTGGAGTAAGTTTGTGTTTATGCCTACGTGTGGGTTTGATGTCTGGATTGGTAAAGTGTTGTTGGGATTACCTGTAGGGTAATTTTCATACTGTGCTTGCTGCGTATTACGTGGGACTTAAAACTATAGCTTGCAAAGTTAGGATGTAGTGGCAGTGGGGAGACCAACAGACTGCAATGCAGAGGGTCACGGGTTCGAACCCACGTCGCACACCGCTGATTTTCGGAAGTTATATGACTTTTCAAAATTATGTCCGTATTGATTGACAATTATCGCCTGCTCCGTGCCTCGGAGAGCACGTTAAGCCTTCGGTCCTGGTTGCCATGAACATCTATGGCAGTCGTATTGGGAAAGTCAGTAACCTCTAATATCCTGACACTGGTCTAGCATTAGGGTATTGTTAGCCTTCGGGTTGCGGTGGTCAGGTGGCAGCCACTACGTGTAAAAACTGATATCCAGTCAAATCCAGTTAGACAAGAAAAGCCGATCCCAAGTGACTTGGGAATAATAAAGGCTAGAGAGAAGAAGCAAAGTTAGGATGTACGAATACACCTCTGCTTATCTCTTCGGCAATATACATGCATTTGACTGCTTCATAGTATAATATATGGATGGTCAGTAGTTGCGAAATGCGATAAATGGAAAATATGTGTATTAGTGTCTACCCGCGGCTTAACCTTCGTGAATCCCATGCGAATGCATTACCGGGGTAAAAAAATCCTATGTGGTAATTCTGGTCATGTCCTATTTGTGTGCCAATTTTCAATCAACCTTACGCTTGCATTGATCGTAGAGATCCAGGTTTTAATACCTAAGTGTTCCATAGGGTAGACTATCAGAAAATTTTCTAAATTTTTAGAATATAATAAAATGTATGGTATTATTTTTTATTACACCTGATGATAGACGAGCTACCAGTCCACTTGATGGTAAATGTCAACCGCCGCTTATCGATTTCGGCAATATCAAGGGTACCCACAGCCAAACCGAGTATTGCTATTAAGTAGGCAGCTACTTAATAGCAATACTCTAACTACAAGCCACAGTGCTTTGGAAGCACTGCCTCAAATAGAAAGCAAATTTTTGGAAAAATTATGCTGAAAGCTCGCTCCTATCACGTGAGACTATAAACAGATGAAACAGGTATAATATCTGGCAAATTCCTTTGAGATAATACATACAGATTTTGAACAGGGACCAGTAAAACTTATCTGAACTTCTATACAAATAAATACAATTAAAGTGTCTGTTAGTAAAGTCAAAATAGCAGCCTTTTACTATATGCATATGAAGGTATATACGGGTGCTTACATAAAAAAAAACATATGTTAATTTTTGTGTCTCTCTCTATTCGTTAATTTCTGAAACGGATAGACTGAATTTGGCGGGACTTTCACTGGCAGATAGCTAATGTTATAAGGAGTAACATATATAGGCTACTTTTATTTAAGAAATAAATTAGAGTGCCGCGAGAAAAAAAGCCACGAGGCGGAAATCGTGGGTAACAGCTAGTTTTCGTATAAGGAGCAAAATTGCACCCTGTAGTAAGTTGTCTGACTTTATGCAAAGCTTAGGTACATAACGTGAAAGTGAGCTGTTTTTCTGTTAGAGTTAGTAATCGTTCATTGTTGACGGCCGTCAAGCGGAGTAGTACGGAGCTAAGCGGAGCGATGGCGCCGCTATCAACGCGTCTTCATCTAAGAAGTATGCGGTTACGTTACGGTTCATTTGTGCGCAAACACGTCGGCGCGACTGCGACGTGACCGTAAGACCGGTGGTTAGATCATGTCAACTACAACCACAGTCTGACGTCGTTAAACTAGCTGCAAATATGAGGAAAATACGTTTATTTATATGAAAATAGAGTGCTGAAGCAAAATACGATTCCAAAGGAATTATATCCCGTGAACGCTCAGGTTGTGAAATGAACTCCCTGCCCAAGGTTTTCTCACAAGACTACAGTATGGGGTTCTTCAAAAAGGGTGTTAAAAGGTTTTTACAGGGTCGGCAACGCGCACGTGATACCTCTGGTGTTGCAGGCGTCCATAGGCTACGGTGACCACTTACTATCAGGTGGGCCGTATGCTAGTTTGCCACTTTAGTTGTATAAACAAAAACATAAACAGTCTTACGCTTCTATCCCTGAAAGAATAAGCAGAGCTGTGTTTCACCCACATATTGCCAAGTATGTGTTTTTGTTCTACGTAATGGTGGGCGAGCTTACTGCCGTCTACCGGCCACAGCCCTAGGTCCTAAGCTGCTACCATGAACACTGTTTTATCTCGGAATTGAACCCGAGATCTCATGCACAGCAGTCGCATTCATCACCACGGCGCCACAAATGCTGGCTTATTTCTCATGCAATTTATTATTATAATTTAAAGAAAACTCCATGCATCACGTATTCCGTTCACTACTGAAACTAGGATGCACTGGTCACGTGAAACTATGACGGCCGAATGTGAGCTGACATCGTCCTCTCCGCCTAACTACATAACTCCTGTGTGTTAAGATCTCAATATTTAGCACTGTAGACCTTTACATTGACCGAATGAAAGACATACTTCGAGGCGCGGCAAGGTAGCCTGACTTTTACCCTGGTTGAAGTTACTATCCTGGTCGAGGTTGTGTTGTGTTTCTACTGGTTAGTAGGAACACAATACAAAGTTAAAATATATTTGGTTGCGATCTCCAATCATTTTAACAGGTACGATTTAAGATTTTCATACATAATCTCACGTTTCTATTTTTGAATGGAAATTGAAATGGGCAGACGTATTATACACATACATTTCGCCAACTATGATTTAAGGTACCACGTAATGGGGGCCTTTACTGACACTGAGAATTTCTTGACAGAAAATCCCAATAATACTTAGCCTAACCCGTGAATCAAGTCCAAGATTTCTTGCACAGTAGTCGCATTCACTACCGCTGACCCAGGAAAGCCTTTAGAATAAAAGTTTTTGTATCTATATTGTAGGCTTATACAACATTATTGTGTATTAATCTAGTTATGACAGGATCATGTGAGGGCAGTTCGGGAGACGCGCCTCGCGGGCGGTTCCCAGGCGCGCGTGCGCTATCGCCGCATCATCGCGCCCGCGTCGCTACGTCGACATTATTATCCACAGTGTGTCCTTCCGCTATTGCTAATAATATAATAATGTTATTCAGGCATTGACATAATTATTTCACTGCATGTCAGAATTGTAGTCTGTGTGAAAACCCCTGGAGGAGGCCTAGGTCCAGCAGTGGATTTTGTTCGTTTGTCATTATCATGGTTATAATCAGAATAAATTACTATTTTAAAAAGACAAGTCCGGCGTTGACTTGGTCGTGTAGTTTTAAGGCTCCTCCTTGTCATAAGACATAAGACCCTTAATATGTTACCTCAAACCAACCTTTTTTATATTCATAGCTATTCTTAGGATTCCGTACCCAAAGGATGCTCTCGACAGCCATAGAGAGCGTGTCTGACTGTCGTGTCGTACTTACCAGGTCCTAACTGTTAACGGTCCGCTCTTATAACAGATAGTAAGACACTAATACCCATGGGTTTTCACCCAAAGCTCGATTTAATTTGGCCTAAACATTGAGCTATGCAAACGTCAATAGACATGTGTCGTATAGAGTGAGTGTTTTCGCACTAGTATTGTTAGTAGCTGTCATCGCGGTACATGAGCGGCTTCGCAGTTCTCTTGCAATTTTGTCACGCGGCGACGACACGGGCCGAATGTTGCGTGCGCACATTAGCGCGGCATTCTCACGTCGAGTCGTGGTGCGCGGTAGCGCGAACCGCACCGTTAATCAATCGCGACCGTGGGAGAGCGCCCGACACCTGCCACCTCCCCTCGCCCCTCTCCCCTTCTACCTCCAACCTGATGATGACAACTCTTCAACGTCATACACATCACCAAGTAACTAACCATCGCACCTGCGTTTGTCTACAGTATACTCTATTTAAAGAGCAGCACATCTCGGTGAGTGACGATCACTCCGGGGAAAAACGATCGCGGAGGCGCAGCGCACGCGCAGCAGCGCATTCTGTGCGCAGGCGCGAAATACGAAACAATGGCGGTTTAAAATACAATGAGTGCGACCTGAAATACATAACATCAGCGACATTCCCGTCACGACCGCGCGCGCACCTTTTTTGACTATTTTGTTCGTGTGGCGGCGGCTGCGACGGCGCGGGCGTAGGAGCCGCCGCGCGGCCCGATCACGAGCGGCGACCTCTCCTTATTAATAACGTGGTTTGAATTGGAGATTCGGTAAATAGCGCGTTATGAGCCGCCGAGTGACGCCCTCGCGCCGTTAACTCTCTGGAAGAGAGTACGGGGGAGTCGAGTCCCACGTCTCTGGTCTCTCTGACTGTTAACATGCAGGCGGTGCGTCGCATAGTCTACGCGCACGTAACGTATGCGCTCGTGATTAAATAAAGACAATTCGGATGCAGCGATGGGCTACTAATTGCTTTTCGCAATGCAGCGTGACGGCAGCGACGACACGACCGCGGCCGTGGCGCGCACATCCTAGCCTAATTGTCGCGGTCACACCCGATTTACATACATTACAATAGGAATCAGCAATTCCGCCGATGTCTTAGTTCCCGCTGCCAAGAACAGCGGAGCTATCGCCGCGATTATCTGCCCTAACGCGGGCGCGATTGATATCTATTCGGAACAGCGACCGTTTCTGCAGTTAGGACGTCGTGCGATTCCTCGATGTTGTCGTCAAGCGTCTGCAGGTTGATACGCAAATTGGCTAATTAGAGTGTTGGTCAGATGGTATGATGTCGATTCAATAAGAATGTGATGCAAATGCAGTTGCGGCGTGCGTTCGGTACGGCGCGGCATTGCCGGAGCGGTGAGCCTGCCGCGTCACGGACCTCGGTATAAGTCCATATGTATGTGCAGTGAGTTCTCTTGATCGATGGAGGACTGCTTTATAGCATTTACGAGCGGCGACATACATTTTTTGTGCTATATTTCGCAGGTACTATTTTTATTGGTCGGACACGAACTCTGAATACGATTACCGGTCGTAAGTCGAGGGACGTCAACGTTTAAAGACACAGGTATTATGCGAGCACGTATGTTTTATTTACCGGCGGTCCCGTTCCAAATGAGATAGGCATCCATTTATGTAGTTTTCGGTTTATTTTGTAATTTGTCAGTGCAGGGGACATTAACGCGTTAGCGGTTCTTAACTTGTCAATGCTTTAATGCCAGCCATAATGATAACCAATTGTGTCTGGCCGCTGGCGGACCGTTGCCGCTCAATACGTTAACCTAATTATTGGCACTCCAGATAACATTTTAAACCTATTCTGCCTAGCCGCCGTTGGTCCGCTACCATTCAATAGGTTAATTTAAGATCCAAAGTATGTTTGTGTATTATATCTAAAGTAAGAGCATTATTGGATATGTTTTCTCATATTATGTGACTGTATTAAAGTATTGGAACACGATATACTGTTAACAATAGACTATAAACTAAACGCCCCGAGACAAGTTGAATGTTCTTCAGAGACAAATGATCATTATTATGCACATTACCTTTAATATCTACTGCGTTACATATTTATTTGATTCAAATTATATACTTATAAGGAAAATATAACTAAATAAATACATGCAGTGTAGATAGCATTAGTTTTAATTTAAATGTATTCTTTGGTGTCTTGTAAATAAGCTACCGAATCGTATTCGCGAGTACGAAGTTCTTCACATATGCAATGACTTAGGTACTTAAGCGTTTGTAAAAATGAGTACATTTATCTCCCTACTAGATAGTTTTAGACTTCTTTCTGCTAATGAGAATGTCATAATATTCATGTATATACATATATGGTCTCGCACTTATATACTCAAAGTGATAGACCACATTCACCAGTTATGTTTTAAGTCCCACTTGATTCCGTG
Source organism: Catocala fraxini (assembly GCA_930367265.1). Lineage (NCBI taxonomy): Eukaryota > Metazoa > Arthropoda > Insecta > Lepidoptera > Erebidae > Catocala > Catocala fraxini. Next base: position 22,201,648 of record OV884028.1, read on the forward strand.
TGAGTATCTAACCGTTTACCTGGCTGTTCAGACAAGATATTCTGAGTGGTATTACCAAGCCTGCAGCTGCAAATTTTTATCCAGTAAAACCCAGTGATACTTGTACGACCTGGGAACGGTTAAACTCAAGACCTTATGCATTGCAGTGCCATATACTACTGCGCCACGGAGGCAGTAATTTATGTTATAAATGTTTTAAACTTTAGTTATGTTTGATAATGTGTTATTATAATTGAAATAAAGTTGTGATGTCACGCTTTTTGCAGTTCTGTGGTATAAGCTGAGAGATGATATTATTGCAAGTAAATTTAATAGATATTAGATTTTGCCCGCGGCTTGGTCGTAAATGAAGGTTAGGTTATATTAGTAACGAAAGCGCAACAAACTAGAGACAAACTCACAATCGCATTAATAATATTATTAAGGATAGTATGTCATTCCTGTCATACTATCATTATTTATACCTTAATTCATAAAATACAATAGCTACTGTGTGTGTCTGACAGTGTTTGCTATTGGTCAACAAACTGTATTGCAATCAAATGATAGTCTAGGAAAAAAAAATATCTTGTAACCTATTTCTAGTACAAACTTTAATTCAATGTTTAGCTTGTACAGAGGCTTCGAAAATCCGTTATGGCCGTCTTTGCTCCAGTCTTTGGTCCGTTAAGGAGGAGCGGTGAGGGTGGCTTGGATACCTAAAAAGCTTTGTCTTCAAGACGACCTATATGTACACGACTTCGTGGGAAAGGTGGCAAATATCGCATTGTTCTACTCTAGTGTCGATCATGAAAATCACTACCATTCAAAGAATGTCTAGATATTAAATCGTATGACGGCAAATATACCTTTAGCATTGGCTATCTGTAATAATATATTGATGATGCATTTTATTTCACTTCTGTTTGTTTGAGACCTTAGCAATTTTGTAATCGCATCAAGATTCTATCAATTCTGTCTCGTGCTAATCGTATCATAATTTCAAGGCACATTTAAAAGTACTCAAACTATTGTAATAGAATAGTTACTTACGTAACGGTATTAACTAAATTGTAAATGTAGACTATCGTCAAAAAGATATTAAACGTTAAAATATGAGAAGATGAGCCATCGTTGCTGATTATTTGTTGACGGCATGAAATAGCCGAGTCGCCTGTGCATGAAATAGCCGGGTCACCTCTAGAGAAATCTAGGAGAAACTAGTGAGCAATTTATCTGCGTTCTCCCGGTAAGTGAGAAGTAAGGAGGATGGTCGCCGCGCCACTTCCACTGAGCCGAGAGTTGTGGGTTCGATCACCACCACACAGGACAAGAATTTTTTTGATCCACAAGTAGTTATTCCGAGTCTGGGTGCTGGAACCACTTTAATTTCCTATCAAAATAAACTTAATTTACATTTACTTAATTATTTTTACTAGGGTCTTCATTGCACGAATAATAACCGTGATAATGTAAGCGATTATAGGTAATGCTACTGTTGACCATGACGCAGACCTTATGCTGGTTTACCATCAAAGGGTAAAAAATAGCATAGCAATTTTCTTGTATAATTAGGTGTTATGCTACAATAAAAATTAACTAAAATATAAAGTATGCTCTGCGTATAAAGGTATCCTGTGTCGCGGGAGACTTTACAAACATTCTAATAATGGACCGAAATGTTGCAAATATTCGCATCCGTATCCACAATTGCGGAGCTTCCGCATCGATTTGGACATCTGCATCCGCATCCACAATAATCAACGCGGATGTTAATGCGGATCCAGATATAGCGTAGGTTACGATAACAAATAAATCTGATGTTCAGTAGTACGTGTTTAAATTATGAACCTTTGCAAAACAGGCTTGAACCTGCGAAGGCGATGATATTAGATACTTTTTATTAAATACGATGATCAATTTTCGTTTGCAATGGCGGAGCTTCCGCATCGATTTGGACATCCACATCCGTATACGCATCTGCGGATCTGAGTCGTCAAATATCCGTATCCACATCCGCATCCGTGGATGTCAAAATATCTGCATCCGCAACATCCTTGTAATGGACACAAAGAAAATGCAAAATTGGAACAACCATTAGAGAATCACACTAAATTTGTTACCAAACGGGGCTAAGATTTGTGATCCGCAAATGGTTGTTCAAATCTACTATACTCGGCGTAGTCGCAGTAACGAGGCAACTACTTAAAGCATTACGCCATACGTGTAGTCCAAATTTGATTAATTACCAAACATATTTCTGTACTAAACTTAGAAAAGCTTCTGGAAAGATATTGCTTGGACATGAAAATGACACTTCGAGCTACGAGTTTCTATACCGTACAAAAGAGTTCAACGAAATGTGCGTATAAAAATTAAATTGGAAATTCCATCTTTTTGTCTGTACTTTTATATGTAAGCCTATAAGTTCAGCTTGCATGGCTAAAATGCTAAATCAATAATCTAGTACAGTAGTTTATTGTCCTTAATCTGGCACTGACATGTATGTATGTATGTATCTTATGTGGGGGCCAGTCAGTGCAGACCGGCGACACTTCGACCCAGTGGGATCTTTTGTGCCGACACTCTCCCAATAACGACTGCCATAGATGTTCATGGCATCCGGGACCGACGGCTTAACGTGCTCTCCGAGGCACGGAGCAGGCGATAATTGTCAATCAATACGCACATAATTTCGAAAAGTCATATAACTTCCGAAAGTCAGAGGTGCGCGACTTGGGTTTGAACCCGAGACCCTCTGCATTGCCGTCTGTTGGTCTCCCCACTGAGCTATCGCTGCTCACTGCTACTGACATACTATTAGTGTAAGCTAATCTAAGACATACCAGTGTAACTGTAGAATAAAAGGAGCAACATAGAGTTTATTTTTATTAGGCTTACCTTGTTCTGTAACCTTAGGAATCGTATTGTATCGTATATGAATGGTCATAGTTTACGCGCTGTATTGTAAAATGTGATATAAAGATTTTGTTGTTTAAATTAATTCCTTTCATAAGCTAGCTACCGCATATTACACGGGTAGAAAATGTAACAGGGTGAAAACGAGTGTGTGAAATGTTTAAGGGATGTGCGTGGTCTTCTACATCGATTGATAAAACAATATCAACAGTTCAGAACCAATCACTTAGATAGAAATATACATATATCATTTGCAAGACGCTTCTTTTTAATTTTCGAGAGAAATACCTATAATTTATTCCATTCCTTTTATACTACATTTAATTAAATTCTTTCCCCTAAGGTTGCAAAGCGCGAGTATGTTGACTTTATTAAATATTAAAAATACAGAAAGTTTTATGTCATTTCGTTTTAAATTCTGGTATAAATAAGGTAGCCGATGATCCTTATGCGTCTATAAATCCATTTTATGCCAATGACCTTCTTTATTGGTATTTTATACTAATTATATTTTTTATTCATAATCTTAGCTCACACTAGCACACCTGTTTTGCCTGCACTGCTTATTACCAGTCCGTGAGTGTGAGGTGTGTAATGTGAGCGGGGGCGGCATCACTACCCTTATCAGCACGTGACCGTACCACCGGAAATCACCGGCGTTACGTGATGCCGGCACCAGACGTGCGCTGGTGTACTCACACACCTTGTGTCCTTACCTCAATGTTATTAAACTTACTAGCTACTATACTTCGACGTTCATACGTGTTACTTTGTGATCAAAATGAAAAAGGATTTTAGACTTTAGACATTAGACTTGATTTGATTCATAACTTTTGTTCAAATTATTGATACCGTACATCAGTGATTTAGTCAAAGTAATAGATGCACGAAAAGAGCTCCGTCTTCTTTTAAGTTTTTGCGGCCTCATTACTAGAGCGATTTGGTAAATTTGGTAAAGAATGAAGGTAAGGCTTTAAGTTCGTGAAGAACGTATAACTATGCAATTCTTTATAGACATGCAAATGCAGTCACGTTTAACTATTAATATTTCAAACATTTCTCCCAGTGTTTTTGATTAGGCTTACGGCTGGGTATGGAAAATCTCCAGGTTCAAGTCCCATGTTAGGTAAAATATTAAACTTTTCTGTTAGGAAAGTCTTAGTTAGCATTCGAAATTTTATGGTGTGCCCAGTGAACGGTATAGTATGGCCTGATATTACGTGGGACCTGGTAATATCTCTGGTGAAAGTATAATATATTTCAGTGATAAATACGTGAGTTTATATATATATATGCCAAGGCTGAAGGTTTCGGAGGCTACTGATTTCTTTAAATATAATTTTGTAAATCTGCATGCATATTCATGTTTCCTCTGCAGCAAGCTTGAATATAATTTAAATTAAAAGTATTTTTAAGCCTTCCTAGCAATTAAACATATGTTAGGAGTGGGTACATTCGTAGTGTAATTAGTGTAATAGATTGAATTGGTACCCTCGACCGCAAGTCCATATACAGCTAACTTGTCTGCCAAAAAAAAGAAATATGGTTATAATAAATGCACCTCGGTCTACCTTCCACACATATCTATGTAATGAACATACTTAGTATGTATCTTATGTATCTTATGTGGGGGCCAGTCAGTGCAGACCGGCAACACTTTGACCCAGTGGGATCTTTTGTGTCGACACTCCCCCAATAACGACTGCCATAGATGTTCATGGCAGCCGGGACCGACGGCTTAACGTGCTCGCCGAGGCATAGAGCTGGCGATAATTGTCAATCAATACGCACATAATTTCGAAAAGTCATATAACTTCCGAAAGTCAAAGGTGCGCGACGTGGGTTCGAACCCGAGACCCTCTGCATTGCAGTCTGTTGGTCTCCCCACTGAGCTATCGCTGCTCTTTATATCTATACATACTACGTATGTATATTGTCTTGTCTGTGAGCAATATAGACAATAGACGATTCATAGTAACATCGCGTCAATTTAGCGACGCTTATTCTATAAGTGACATGTTTCTGTATGTTTTCAGTTCCTTCTTTGGTATAAACGAGTTAAATCGTGCTCATGGCTCATGGCCATGAAGGTTGACTTCAAGCCCTAAGTCAGGTCACTTGTCTATCGATACATTCAAATAAAATATAATCTATATATTAATACGTGAAGCAAAAATTTTGTACACCTTTTTACGAAAATTGCGCGGACGGAGGCGTATGAAATTTGGCACAGTGTAAGTTTATATGGAGAAGGAGAGGCGAATCCTAATATTTATATAAAATATGCATTAGAAATACATTAAATTAATGAAAAAACACTACACGCACACAACCATGCATTTGACATACGCAGTCGAAGCGCGTAACTATGGTTACATATATAAATATATAATGACATATTATATCAGCAATATCTTACAGGCAAACTTTGGTTGAATTTCGAGCACTAGGCGACCGCTAGTTATAATAAATACACCTCGGACTCCCATTTTCACACATACGTAGATATACTTCTAGCTTTTTCTCGCGGCTTTGCCTGCTCGAGAACAGTACTTTTCTCTGGATGAAAGGTACCTCATGTCCTTTGCTGTAACCCTGGCAAAGAGTATACGAAATTTCATGACGATCGGTCGCCTCGAGTAGTGAGGATTATGGCGTGAAAGCGTAATAAACAAACTCACATTCGCATTTATTATATTAGTTAGGATGTATGTATATTTATTTCTTGTTGTCTGTGAGCAATAAAGACGACAGACGATTCGTAGTAACATCGCATCAATTTAGCGATGCTTATTCTATAAGTGACATGTTCCTGTATGTTTTCAGTTCCTTCTTTTTATTATAAACGATTTAAATCGTGCTTATGGCCACGTATGAAAGTTGACGTGAGTATATATTTCCTTCCTGTGTGTACGAGGTGGCGTGGTCGTCGGGAGTGAGGACGGGGCACGTAGCACCGACGTGGCTTCCTGCGTCACAGACGCTGCACCGGGACAGAAAGGGACTCTCACACTCGTATAGGGTCGACGTGGTGACATACTGTTTTGTTGCTACAGGATAAGATTAAATTTATTTTGGAATTGGTTCTGTGCTTATTAGCTAATCATTTTAAGAGTAACTCAACGGCGCTGCGGTGGTGTATGCGACTTTTGCATATTAGGTATTGGCAAAGCAAATTATTATTAGGTTTTACTGTCTAGAAATAATCAATAATAGAACAAAGCTTGGAACTGTCCCCGGTGGACGGCAATACGCTAATCCTCTATTAAGTAGGACCTTAAACAATAACATTAGTTTCTTTTTTATGATATAGGACGCAAACAAGCAGAAGGATCGCCTGATGGTAAGCGATAGTTGGTAAAATTTGGGTATATACAGAGTCTGTCATTAATAATGGATAACCCGTTAGCTGGAGGTTAACCAGTTATTAGGCAGTAAGAAAATAATATTTTTATGTCAGGTTTGCCAACAGCGTGAAAATGGCGTACATTTTTATGTTTTTGTTCAAATTCACTTCTTTACCCTTTAATAATAAAGACAATATATTAGTTCATTCAGTATTTAAAAACGCACGCACCTGAGTGCATTATTTAAACTTCACAATCTGTTTAATAACTGCTTAAATTGTCTGTCTCTATTCAACGTTATTAAAAATGTGACAGCACCAAACATAGACATCCATTTTTGATTTAATTTAAATTTTGAGCTGTATTCGACTGTCGTATGTTTAACTATTTTAACTTGCATTGTAAGTTATTCCAATAAAGATCATTGAAAAAAGAACAATACAACCTCTAACTTCAGTTAGCATTTCATAGCTTTAACATTGTGGTCACCGTCCATCATACGCGCTATGATCATAGTGTCTTCACCTAATGTACCAAAGGGAAACATAAACAGGCTTTTTTTGTTAAAAAACTGAATGCTCCCACGGACCGAGAACAGTCGGAAATAGAGCCTCCGTGGTGCATATTAATAGTGACATCTTTTGTGAACCCACGAGGAAATAGTTCTCGAGTTTCGACAAAAAAAACAACGTGGATAAAAGCTCTAATTTTATATGGACTATCGCCTATATATTATTATACCAATATTTCGCTGGAGATTTTTTATGTTCCACGTCACGAGGGGAATCTTTTGGTATCTACCAGGGTGATTGGCAGACTTCTTTCTTCTATGGAACATTTCTTAACAAACATTCTTAGTACAATATTTGCCAGAGCCTGGACTTTAGGTTAGCTAACAAAGGAAAGTATACTTTAAACAAGATCCTACTGCAATATTTTCAGACATGTAGCTATAGTATGTTAATTAGTATGATCTGAATAAAGTAATATTGTCTTCTGTTTACGCGAATATTATTTATTGAAATTAAACTACTATATACGGATTTTATCGCGTCGTTTATTTGACAAAATATTACATAATTTTGAAAATTTGTAACACTACTGTTACTATTAAACTTTACTAATTTTTAAGCTAATTATATTGTTATTAAAACTATTTAGACTTGATTTAATTTTACACTTTCCCGACGTTTTGGTTGCTTTTCAGCAGCCATGGTCACGGGGAGACTAAGATGGTAGTTGTCTCAATGTTCCAGTGTAGTTATTTCAAAGTACCCGAACATAATTTAATCATTGGTGTTTCTATTTACGCAGAATGAGCTCAAAGTATCATGAAGTCTAGCTGTGGTTTGCTTCTTCTTGGGTTTGACTATTTGTATAACTGGATCCCAAGCTGGTGGTACATTCCAACCATCTTCTCTATTAAAATTAGGATGTTTTTTGATTTCAATAGCCTCGCGAAGCATCCTTGGTAGGAATCGATGTTCTTTAGCGAGAATCTGTGGTTTGTCAAATCTCAGGTAGTGGTTAGTTTGTGGTCAGGTGGTGGCTTTGGAACCATATTTGGAGCGGTAAGTTGGTTACATTATTATGCTACTTATACCTAACTAATAGTTCTAGCCCACAGCTTTGCCCGCATGAACACTTCGGGGACGCATACTGGAATAAAAATGTTATACTTATATGTTAATCTGACACATGTTGACGCGAAATTAAGTAACTAATATACAAAAATAATTAAATAATAATTTAAAATATTTTAATCTAAAAGTGTAGATAGAATATTATTATTTTGCCAGGACTTCAGGAATCGCCGCCGAGACCTCACGATCGACCTAAACGTCAATAAGACTTAATGACACAGGATCAAAGATGCTTGATGCAACTTTTGTAATTTATAGCGCAGCAGTGAAACTTAAACCACCAAGGTGTTGCCAATGCATTTTATTATTGTAAGATTTCTAGCTAATTGGAAAATAAATGACTAGTAATTTTGCTAATCCCTACACTTAAGCAAGAATGGAATTCCTATTTGAGTATGAAAGTAGTATCATCGAATTTTGTTTCTTCGAAAACCTTTCAACGATATCTCTATACTGCGACGCCTTGTTAAATCGACGACGACTAAAGCTTGTCTTAGAAGTGAGTTCATTTCGGTAATGCATCGTGTAAGATACAAAGCGACACCCCTTCGATCTCATGGCCAATGCATGTCGCTTAGAATGAATTGCGCAGTCAGCAAGAGAGAGTATCTAGGTATAAAAAATGATGGGTGAGTACCCACCCGGTTCCTGTTAGGTATAGTGTAAAAACACAAATAGCCGAGTGATAACGACGTAAATTAATGAATTATTTAGTATACGCGCGTGCGCACGCTCAAATCGGTTCGGCGCGCAATGCTGCGCAAACGTGCGTACACACTGACGTACCAAGATTTTTTTATAATTTGTTAGTTTTGGTACTTGTTATATTTTAATGGTTACCCGTGATTTCACTTGCCTTCTTCGAAAGGCAGCCCTTGCATGTTTTCATAGACTCAACACTTTGCCTGCACCCAGTTACTAACATAAATGTAAATTTAGTAATAAACTTTAACATGCGCAAGTGTTACTAATAGTACCTCTTCTCATCAAATCATTCATCACGTAGTAGGTTACTACGTGATGAATTTTGAAAATGCATCTAACTAATTATTTTATGATATCGGATTAGCCGTAAGAGAAATGGATGCAAAGGAATATTAGCCTCATCGTACCTTATTTTAATACAATAAAGAACAAATAAATTATATGATTACTATATCTAGTTCCCCATATCTCTATTGAACCCATATTTCACCAGTTCAAATTTAGATTCTACGTAATATAACGGGTGTATGCCAAATCGAAAGCCAAATAATTGAATATCAATTGATCGACAACTTTATCTCTCGCTCTCTCACTCGAACGTTCATAATAACGAATGGATAATAAATCGAATATTTAATATATCGTACACTCAATAAATCGAGTGTTCAAAATATCGGGGGTAGTATGTTACTAAAAAAAAAAATTACCTAACCTATCCGAGTCGCATTGCTTGCCATTTCGGACTTTTCACTGACTCTGGGAATAGGTTATATAACTCAGCTCCTACGAGTCTTATCTAGCTCCTAATAGTTTTTAAAATAAAGCCCAACAACATTTTACTTGATCTGGGGCCTTAAACATGCCTTTATTGTATACGCAAGATCGAGAAAACATGTTACAATGTTTATAGTTTTATCTCGCTCTCGTTCACGCGATAACAATGCTTTAAGAATTAATAGTAAGGACACTGGCAATTTAGTCCGGGCGCCAAATATAGGTGTAAATTCATATTTGGATTCAACGAAGTGTGTTCCATATGTATGAAATAATTACGTATAGGCGTCTTTAATGTCTATCGTCTTTATCTGATGATTGTGACAAAATGCTATTGAACATGTACGGCCGAATTAATATTTAATTGTCATATATCATAAATTCGGCCTTACTTCTTTCGGTTGCCTATTTGTAAGGTAAATGATACGTCTATATAATTACAATAATTGTAGTTAATTTTGTTGATTCTATTATTTTGAAAAATACACACATCAAAAGTGTCTAGGGATCAAGTACATTTTTAAGTATAAAAACAATCAAATTAATATTTGCCAAATCTTGTCTTCCAGACTAGCTTTTACAGTATTAGTTTGGTTTAAGTTACTAAATTGCCCGTATATTTCGTAAAAATTAAGAAAATTTGAAATTTTTGCAAATTGCATTGGTAAATTAACTCAAGTCTTCAAGTAAATGGGAAAAATAGGCAAAAATGAGGATCTTTTATAATTTTTATTTTATAGATATAAAAATTAATAGTCTATGTTTCCACCATTGACACGAATAACACAATCACAGCGATTTGGCATGCTTAAAATCAGTTCATCAAAATCACTTTGAGAAATGGCCGCCCACGTTCTTTCTAACAAGTCAAAAAGTTGTTGTTTGGTACGTACGGTATCCATACTCGGCAGAGCTCTTTTTTAGAGTATATCCCATGCGTGTTCAATTGGGTTGAGGTCTAGAGATTGAGCAGGCCACGGCAGGACGTTGATACGAGCATCGGCAAGAGTACGTGTTACGACTCTAGCCGTGTGTGGACGTGCATTATCATGCATTAGTCGAAATGAATCATCTAACAAGTTTTGCAAAGGGATGATCACGCCTGAAACAATCCTCTCCGCATAAATCTGAGCATTGAGGTTGCCCCTGATCCAAGTTAGATCAGTTCTTTCACCGATCCAAATACCGGCCCAAACCATTATTGTTCCACCTCCATAGGAATGAACTTCCTGACAAAATTTCAAAAGTTCTTGACGCTCAGGAGTCCTCCAAATCTGAGTACGTCTTGTATCTGGTCTCACACCGAAACGAGATTCATCGGAAAAGCAAACACAACGCCAGTCTTCTTCCTCCCAATTTCTTTTTTCAATTTTAATTTCAAACCTACGATTGCAGGGTGCTATAGGTGAAACCAGCAGCGGCCTTCGGGAACGCAGACCCACTTCACGTAAGCGATTTCGGATGGTTTGGAAGCTTATCAGCAAGCCTGAAGAGCTGTGGAGCCTCGTAGCTAATCCCATGGCGGTCTTGTCACGATTCCGTCGAGCAGTATTTTGGATGTACCGGTCCTGTCTGTGAGTGGTGAAGCGAGATCGTCCTCCATGTCGCTCGGCCACGCTGCCCGTGATACGATAGCGTGTCCAGAGATGACTTATAACGCTCTGTGTAGTGCCAAGAGCGATAGCCACGGTACATTGTCTGGAACCAGCTTGCAACATTCCGACGGCTCTCATCATCTCTTCTCCTGTTAAATGATGTCTTCGTTCCATATTGATGCAGTTTTTTTCAGTTCCGATGCATAAATTGTAATGGTTTTTTTAAAACGCTATTATACACTTTTATAGAAATCCTGATTGACAGTTGATTTTGTATTTTTATCGAAATTTATAGAAAATTATTTTTTCATATATTGAAAATCACTAAAAAGAACCAATTACAATAAAAAAAGGTAAAATAATAATCCTTAATTGTGGTGAGCCTCTGAAACTTATTTGATCCCTAGACTCTTTTGATGTGTGTACGTTATAGGTTCACTGTACAACCTATTATATTAACATTATGTTATATAAGAAGCAAATAGTTAGATTTATGCCAAAGTTTCTGATTCTCCTGCGAAGAAGAAATTTAGGCATAAATTGCCGGTATGGGTCGGTAAAAACGCATACCAGTGACCCTTGTGTATGGCATTATCATTTATCATTTTGAACGATTTTGTATCACGTCAGTAAACGCATGCCGGGATACAAAGTATCCTATGTGTTAATTCAGGTCATGATCTATCTCTGCGCTAAGTTGAATCCCAATGCGTTCAATGATTGAATGAACCGATATCCTAACATCTTGATAAACTTGCCCATTTTCCAATTTATAATATTAATAGATAGTGAGGAGTAGCATACGGTGAAAGTATGTTTTACCAGGAAATTATACACGCCAGGACCAATAATTAAATGTCAGACAAATTCCTCCAGATAGCACAGTGCTTTTACGCACTTTCTGAAGACCGTACTAACCTTTAATTAGTCATTTAAAAGACTGGAACATTAAAAAAGGTTTTATTTCATAGGAGCCAAACTGACGATACACATACACAGCATGATAAGCAGTTACCGTAGTTTAAGAAACGCCATAAATGCATGGCTTATCTTTAAAAAAGAGTCAATGTGTTGTCAGGCCAATATCATAGTTGGCGGGGATCCCGCTGTGTATTGCGTTTCTCCATCATATGTTAAGGACAGTTATTACTATTGCGAACTATAGCATATACACAGTTAAGATGTGCGCAATGTGTATTCAGTCTTACATTTATACCAATTCTCATAAATTTAAATAAATACATGCTGAGCTTCCTTCGTCACAGCTGCCTCATTACTATGGACCTATTAAATATTACCTTTCGTTTACACCGAATTATTTTTACATAATAAATATGTATCTTAGGTGGTGTAATTAAGGTTGATATTAGCGTGGTGGCGGTGGTGATGTGATGGATCTTGGGTCCGAGGTGAGGAGTGATTGACGGGTTCGATCGCATCTGAATAATGCTCGTCGTCGCCTAACGTTTCCATGAATCACATGAATATCAATAATGTTTGTCCGAGCTGTTTATTTTTTGTTTAACTTTGACGCGACGCCATTATAATTGTCATTAGTTTGGTGTCAACACAGTGACGTGATAAACGTTTTGATGCTGTTACATTAACATTATACTTTTACTAAATCAAATGTTCATTTTATTTATCCTGTGTTTGTTATTTTAATAGCTGTTCTCGCTAGTAACAGTTCTAATTATATATATAGCGTTTTATGTCCTTTTAGACTTGATTATGTATTTGGTGGTAGGTTTTAGCTGTTTCGATACTGGTAATTGTACTTTCAAATGGGAATATTGGAACAGTGTACGTACATATATAGTTATAGATAAGAATAATATAAAATAAAGATTTCAGTGGATACCCCGCCACTACTTAAACGCCGAGTTTTATGGTTTCGATCGCAGAGCAAATAATTTTGATCTGTAGATTGTAGTTCTAAGTTTGATTTGTCTTCATTGTAGGTATTTATTTTTATAAAGTTACCTGCAACACAGGGGCAATCTATCCAGCTGGAGTAGTATTTCATAAAAGTAATTATTGCAATACGTCTTAGGATATTATGATTTCTTTGGGCGATACTCTACCACGATAATATTTATTTAATATTATTCCAAAAGCTCGATTAGCATTTTGAAAAGGTATAGACAATGACATGTTAGTTAAGACATGACGAAGATATTTTATTTTGTACAAGTAAGTTCGTTATCTATATTTAGTCAATAATATTATATGACACGTGTAGGGTGACCTTCGTTCCCAAGGTCCTGGTGGTCGAGACAAAGAGGTGTTAGCAGTGAGCTTGTCGGCTGTGCGCATGCGCTGTACACTGCGTCGTCGCCTATTTGTTAATTCCGGCGCGCGACCATTCGACGAGTTATTACCGCGAGCGTCGATTGTGATTCCGCGGGGCTGTGCGCGCGCGCCGCATACGAAGCAGCTCGCTTTAGTGCCTCCGTGAGGCTTCACAATGTTAGAAACTAAATGTACGTGCCCGCTCCCGTACATACGTGCGCGTATGTACTGCGCCGACGCACCGCCTGGCAACAACCACTGTCACCAACTCAACACTATATCCAACAAATTAATATACATTTTGATACTACGCTTAGTTAAATCAACAGCAATTCTTTTGCAGACAAAGCTTGATAAAACAGCTTGCATATTTAACGAGGAGCAAATTTTACAACGCAAAATATTACGATAATCTATATATATAAAACTCTTCCGTTACTGAGTGACTGACAGACAACGCACAACCGATACTACTGAACGCAAGAACCTGAAATTTGGCATGTATGTTCCTTGGAGAGTGTAGGGGAGCACTAAGAGAGGATTTTTGGAAATTCCACCCCGAAGGGGGTAAAAGGGGTCAGACCCGATATTCACACGGGAACGGGACATACGCGGGTGAAACCGCGGTAAAACTACTAGTGTTCTTATAAAAGGTCAAAGCTAAGCTACTGCGATTAATTCCCTTTAAACCTTATGCAGTTTATTTATCATATACAAATGTTTAGGGTATCTTGAAGAATGAATATCTGGCTGGCTGTGAGATACCAGATGGTTTCTATTTTAAAGTACCTACTTATTTATTCGTTGAACACCGTGCAATATTTTTGCCCTAAACTGCATGTTAACGGCAAAATTGTTTCTAATAAGCCTATACAAGTGGCAGTTATAATGACTAACGCCAGCAAAAGTCTTTTGTGTATTTGAACAGATACCAGAAAGTTAAATACTATAGGATAGCAGACTGCCAAAAAGGTATGACCACCTATAGATAAAAAAATGCGGTTCTTAATTCCGTACTACCACTGATGGTAAATTTGCCTGCCAGCTTACCCATATCGAGAGAAAATGATAGAAGCTTTATGTCTGAGCATAGACGAATTAAATCGCACTTGATAGACTTGCATCCAGCTGACTTGAAGCGAAATCATTGTCTATGTGAACTATGTGTCCGTTTTCTCGCGTCTCGCAAATTACATACTTACAGATAGCCAATATTATGTGAGTGTTTATGTAATTTACGGTTTTTTGATGGACATAAACATAAATAATTGTCGAAGAGTTCATTTAATTTATTTTAAAAGGACATAGATCCAATCAAAGAAAAGAAATGAAGAAGTGTTTCATATGATTGATAAGAATAAAGTGTTGTTGAAAACCATAGATGACAGGAGAGGAAATTTAATTAACAACTTGATGCGAAACGACGAATTTTTAAAAAATTTGGAAAATTCGAGACGTCCCTTTGTCTCACAAGTGCAAGAAGAATTGGGAGTCGAGTCATATCAAGAGGTTCAAAAGAAAGCAGACAGCCATGTGGCGATTACTAAACCGACAAGAGACATTCTTAAATTAAAGAAGAAAAATCTTCTATTAAGGCAAGCTACGGTTGAGAGACCTGTGATCGTTCTAAGATTTATATCACCACCAGTCATAAATAATCGGAGACGAGTTTTTACTGATTGTCAGAGGTATTTAGGGACGCAGTGTGGGTACCTAGTCAACTCGGTTCACGAGTTGCCAATATTTTGTCTCCTGTAGAGGTCGAACACTTAAATAAGGTGCAGTAGTAATAGTGTCGTAAATTTGTGAATAGCATCAGGTTTCTGAAAGACTAATCAATGACGTATCAAAATCAAACTTATGTCAAGTGATCTGATTGGCTGTTGCTAATTCAGTCAGCCAATTCAAAAAGTTAATATGCATCTGTCTGTTAACAAATTTTTGTTTTGATCTGCTTTTCAGAAATCAGCTACAAGAATTTTAAACGTATCAACATCTTTCTTCTAGCCCTTAGGTGATGGGATGGAATCGAAAACAAAAGTAACAACCCTAGCACCGTGGGATTGGATGCTAGGATGCTTGGATATTATTGTCTTTACTAGACAACAATAATTCGTGTGCGTGTGTACTTTGACTCTAGTAGTGTTTGTGTATGTGTGTGTGCTCACGTCCGTCGCGGCGCTGTCTTGCGGCGGGTTATCGTTGCACATCTGTGGACCGCCGCGTACCGTGGCGCCGTCTCGCGTCTGTACCGCCACTCGTCACATGCAAATATTCTACTTTTATATGTCTTTATTACGTGGCACGTAATTGAGCCGTACGTGGATGTTGTACGGCGAGCGCCTCTGATGGACCGCGCATTGTTTACCACAAAATAACAAAATAATAGCCGCGACTGTCGCGTCACTATAAGTAGGTATTGCTCCTACCATGAGTCTGGTTTCGGAGTGATGCTAACTAAGGCAAAAAATAGACGAAAGGACATTCATAACAAATGCATTTAACGTAACAAACCCAACCATATTTCTCAAAAAATGTTTTATAGAATTAATGTCTGAAGCAACGGTGGCCTACGGCAGCGGCTACACACAATTGTATTTCAATTATGTCTGGCAATTTAGCAATTGCCAGATTACTAGACTGAAATAATATATCAATATATTTCATTCTATTACATAGAAAGAAAGATATATTAATATAATAATGTTTCAGGATATTTCTTTCTATGAAGTGAATGTGTCTTAGACATAATATGGAGTTAGTATATTTTTAACTACACTCGAGGATTGATACTGTTAGTTTTAATATTGGTCACGTTATATTGCTGACTAATTGTACTACACTATTACCTTGCCCTCCAATTATAAGACCACACTATTGGGTAAACGCATTGTCTGCCTTTAAAGATACTACTGTAATGTACAGTCAAAATATAGGCCTGTTGAAAAAGTCTAGTATAACTGTAGCGACAACTGTCTCGACTATACTCACTCGCGACTACAAGCACAGTGAGCTCATGGTAGTGGTTCAGTACGCGACGGCGATGTCTTCGCGTTCCGTGTACATTCGCCGCTCACACAGACTTATCTAACATGACAGCAATTAATCATTCTACTTTATGTCCTCCATACATAATTTGAATAAAATATGAAGCAAGTAGAGTGCACACAGACAGATATTAGAGTTATTTACCTCATATAAGCAGACTATGTGAGCTTATTCAGGCACTATAGACGGCAGCTTTTCATCTTATATACGAAAAACGAATGCGCAAATAATTTGGTGGTAATACCTCAAGAGAAAACATGGCACCTTTTTTAAGAATGAGTGGATGAAGTGAGATTTGGCATAATTAAAGTTTATTTGAAGGAAGACTGCAGACGGGTATAATTCAAAATAAATATTTTCTCAGAGTTTTTTTTTTGTATTAATTACATAATTACTATTAAGTTTTCTTATATGTTAATAGTATATTTATTAATGTGTAACTACGAGAGTGTAGCCGTGTTTAGTAAAACTAGTTAAATACATATATAATATAGGTGATAGTTATCTGTATCGTCATCGCTGACAGACGTGTATCAATAAAAATATAGTCAATTTACATTATTATATACATTGACCTAGTTTAGTGTGTTTGTGTGTGATATGCACACTAATGTTGTAGTGATAGTTTGTTTTGTTTTTATAATGGACAGTATAATATATTTATAAATATCTTAACATGGAGAGCAATCCCTTCAATAGAAGTGGTGTAACGCGACATACCCGTCCACCAACGACGCCACAAAAGCCAAGAGAAGATGAGACAGTTAAAATAGTCTCAACGTCGGAGATTCAGGGATGGTTAAGTTCAATCGAGCACTGTTTGAACGAGGTATGCACTATTGAATCTGACGGCAAGTTAAACACAGAGCAATAGATAAAAATAAGTACCCTTTGCCGTAAAGTAGGAAATGGTGTTGCTCATATGGCTGTTCAGTATCAGTCGCTAAAGCAGAACACTTTTTAAAGTCACACTTATCTACAAGTCCTGTCTGAAAAGCAAGATCTAGTGGAATACCTAAAGGAAATCAAGGGGACCATTAAGGAGACAAGTGCGAATATTGTCAGCTAATAATGTTAATAACTTTTTTGTAAATGTAAGTAAAACACTTGCTAAGCGGACTCAGATACAAAATTGTAATCGCACTGCTATGACTCGTCAAAAACCGAACAACGCCACTCTAAAATCATTTGTTATGTTAGACACTGACGAACAGGAACGGAAAAATAGAACGAAACATCTCAGGAAGAGAGCATCTGAAGGATGACTCTGCTGTCGGCTACGATACTATAAACAACAAGATCCTTTAATATTTTAGGTATATCTTAGTACCGCCATTAACGTATATATTTAGGCTCTGCCTTTCTGAAGGGATTTTTTCCAAATGCCTTAAAAAAAGCAGTTGTTATACCCATCTTTAAATCTGGAAACAAAGATCTAGTTGCAAATTATCGACCTATATCCATACTCCCCTCAATATCTAAGATACTAGAACGAATTATAAACACTAGATTAGTTAACTTTTTAAAAAATAACAATTTTCTTTCACCCTAGCATTTTGGATTTAGGGCCAAACTATCCACCGCCAATGCGGTTCATAGCTTGACTCATTATATCACAGAGGAACTCGGCAAGGATAATCATACCTTAGGCATTTTTCTTAATCTAAAAAGTGCATTCGATACTGTATCTATTTCTATACTTCTGAACAAGGTGGAGGCTTTCGGCGATCGACACCTTCTTCTCCCTTAGCCTTTATTATTCTCAAGTCACTTGGGGTCGGCTTTTCTAGTCTAACTGGATTTGACTGGATATCAGTTTTTACTCAGAGCGGCTGCCACCTGACCTCCGCAACCCAAAGGCTAACGATACCCCAAGGCTAGACCAGTGTCAGGATATTAGAGGGTATTGACTTTCCCAATAACGACTGCCATAGATGTTCATGGTAGCCGGGACCGACGGCTTAACGTGCTCTCCGAGGCACGGAGCAGGCGATAATTGTCAATCAATACGCACATAATTTCGAAAAGTCATATAACTTCCGAAAGTCAGAGGTGCGCGACGTGGGTTCGAACCCGAGACCCTCTGCATTGCAGTCTGTTGGTCTCCCCACTGAGCTATCGCTGCTGCCCTGTCATATGACCAAACCCAGCAGTTACTAGCAAACTGTAAATAAAATTTTGCTAATTTAGTTTTAAAGTAGAATATTAAACTTATTTTAATTGTTTTAACTTTTACCTTTAGTTTATTATAAAAGTTATTATAATGTAATTTTATTTATACTGATAATAGTATGTAAGCAGTTTGTCGCTCGAAACACAGGTTTAACATATTTCGGGCAAATATCTATAAGTGCACTTTATGTTATTGTTAAGATGCAATTGTAAAACTAAGAAACTAAATATAAAGTATTATACCTATAGTTCCAAGCGATAGACAGAAATACATAGACGAAATTATTCAAATGAATCGCAACCCTGAGAACTCAAGCACAGTATGTGCATGCACTGTCTCTGTATCATCGAGGTACTTCTACCGATCGATAACTAACACAAATATCCGCAGATGTCAAACATGTACCTACTGGTGTTGACACCAGTAAGCATTATATAATATATTGGCGTTTGAACGCCAATATAATATAAGAGTGACATAAGGAAACAACACGTAGCTAGTTTACAGGATACAACGTCATATATACAAGTGATGAGTAAAGTATTTGTCACGATCTACGATGAGTGGCACTGAATATCAAACAATAGCTTAGTTCACAAGTCTGCATAGCTACACGTGGCTATGTGAGATACTTGTGAGATAGCATTATTGTTAGTTTTAATGGCAAACGAATATATTGTGAGGGAACCTTGATATCCTTACTAATATTATAAACTAGAGTTTGCCTGCGGTTTCGCTCGCATAAATCTAGGTTAGGTTTGGTAAGTAACAGTATTTTTGTCTGGATAAAAGGTACCCCATGTTTTTTTCTGTACCCCTGACAATGTGTATGCGAAATTTGACGATAGTTGGTCGAGTAGTGAAGACCTAAGAAACGAACAAATAAACAAACAAACTCTCATTCGCATTTATAATATTAGTAAGGGTGGTAAGGATTAGAATAAGAGCAGCGATAGCTCAGTGGGGAGACCAACAGACTGCAATGCAGAGGGTCTCGGGTTCGAACCCACGTCGCGCACCTCTGACTTTCGGAAGTAATATGACTTTTCGAAATTATGTGCGTATTGATTGACAATTATCGCCTGCTCCATGCCTCGGAGAGCACGTTAAGCCGTCGGTCCCGGCTGCCATGCACATCTATGGCAGTCGTTATTGGGAGAGTGTCGACACAAAAGATCCCACTGGGTCGAAGTGTCGCCGGTCTGCACTGACTGGCATCCAGATAAGATAAGGATTAGAATGCGAATGTGAGTTTGTTTGCTACGCTTTCCACCTTAACTATGCATTCGATCATCATGAAATTTCGCATACACGTTGTCAGGTGTACAGAATAGGACACAGGGTACCTTTTATCCAAAAAAGTACTGTAACTAATACAATCTAACCTACATTTACGCGAGCGAAGCCGCGGTCAACATTTTATATTATTATGCGAATGCGAATTCGCATTTATAATAATATAACTAAATTTTGCTACTACTGGTACTGAATTGACCGATCATCATGAAATTTTGCAAGCACGTTGACATCGTATTCATGTATAGAAAAGAATATAGGGTACCTTTTATCCAGAAAAAGTATTGTTTCCTACAGAAATTTATTTACAAAATCTCGGTTAACTTGAGTGAAGCCGCGGGCAAAATCTAGTGTTAGAGCATTTCTTATGTTCATAGCCTCACGTCTATAGTTAGAGAAGTATTGCACCCCTATTTCGCTACCTTTGATTTTAGGTTCCACGTAATACGCCTAGACAAATATGTTATTTATTGAGTACAGTGCTAGACTTTGTGCTCCTTTTGAGAATCAATTGAGAGAAGATCCCTATAACACTTTGCTCGACATTGGAAAAGAATTCAAAAACGCATGCACAGCCTTTAGTCTGCCTCACCCAAAACAGTGACGCATTATGTTTTAAGACTGTATTGAAGAGAAAAGGGTGACATTATGCTTGCTAAAACCTAAAGCAGCTGTATTCTATTCTGCCAACATTTTACTTAGGAAGTATACGGTCCAGAGCCTTTTTGTAACGTAGGGAATGTATTACGGGCAGAGGGGTTATGTAAGGCTCACCCGGGAAAAGATAGAAAGTCCCGGTCCTACCGACTAAACCTACTACGGTATTCCTTCGCACGATCTACGGCCGGGGTGCAAGGATCGCTTGCGCATTCACCCATCAGACAGTTTCCAGGGCCTGCCTAGACACAACGCTATGTTCATTACCTCTAGATATGGTTATTTGAATCGTTAAAGAAACGCTGAGTTTTCAATAGGGTTGGTACATTCACCTTTTTAACAAATGCACTAACTTCCTAGAATATCCCTTGGATTGCAAAGTTCATAGGCTGAAATATCTCTCTTGCGTGGATTGACTCGATGACACATCCATACTATGCCTGACCGATGTCTCCTGTTCGATAACCTAATTCGATGGCCAAGGTGGACTACTGTCAAGAAATAATCAGTAGCGGAGACTAGAACTGTTTCACTGCAATATGCTTGCCTCCTCGACTCGAGGGACCTGAGCCGTAACTGGATACATGTGGACGCAATACATCCCTACCTATCTATTGAGATTTAGGCGTAAAGTTGTATGTATCTCTGCCACGTAAGTAGTATATAAAAATATGATATTATCTCTTTCATTTCGCAGGAGGCCTTCGCCGAAGTGTTTTAAAATAGAGTATTTTATGTAATTTGCATCACGTTTGAAGTATTCATGGATTGCTGTTTCGATTTGTGATTCTGGGTACTTTCTAAGAACTATCAGCAGTCTAGAGTCGTCTGTGTGGTTGCGACATACGACGCAACATTAAACTGGGCTAATCTGGTACATGCAAAAACAATTTCATAAACAATAAATTCGCGTCCGGCGAGCGCCGGCGCATTTCTCCGTGATCCCGCCAGATTAACCGCCGCCGCTCGAATTAAATTATATGTGCGTGTGGAATTTAAAACGTCGTAAGTTCCGTGGAAAATGTAGGAGTTGGCGACGTTTTGTAGACTGTGAGACGTCGGTCGTCGCCGGTAGCATTCACTCGATATGTATCGCATCGGTATAATATTGCTCGGTCGTAGCGTTTGCCGCCGTAATGCGCGCAATATACACAACGACTGCTGCCCCAATTGCTTCGCCGAGATTACAGCCTGCTAATTTGATTGTTCCCAGTAAACTGGCCGCTTTGTGAGTTCACTGGGTCGATCTTGTTCAAAACAGTATCAAATTATTATAATGTGCACTTAAATATAATTTCAATCGTACCATTTGTTGTGAAATTCGCCGATGTATTCGCAAAATTATCTCTTATCGGCAAATATTAGCGAGCGATTAAACTTGTGCCATAAATAAGAGTAGTGTTGTGTCGGGTGCAGTCAACCGTTAATTAAGTGCATAAATAATAAATAAAAAACGCGCGTAGCGACCGCGCGGCCTGCGTCGGCCACAAAACGACCAGTAGGAAAATATTATTTTTTTAATAACGTAATTACCGTTGCGAGCGGACGGAGTCGCGGGATGATCAAATAGTGCCGGGGGCGGCGCGAATTTACTGCTCCGCTCGATTGGCGACCCACTCGCACTGCTGTTTCTTGTAATAAATCCACTATAGTAGGTATATTTACGTGTTTTATACTAAGTCAATTATTAATGTCTAAAGATTTTTAGTATGCGAATGGTTTAGCACGTGTGTAGCCTTTCTGTAATTAATGTGTTTCGAAACCTTAAGATTGATCAAATGATCATGAAACTCATAAGTCATCGTAGTAGTAATTTACTTTGGTATTATAAAATGTAGGAAGTTTAGTTTTAATTAAAATTTAAATAAAACATATATATGTATTTAGGTACTAATTAAATTGATACTTTTCTGCACGTATTGTCCAATACGCGAGGTGTTATTAGGATGAATTGACGGTGAAAGAGCGCTAAAATTGAACTTTATTAAAAATGTTAATTGTATTAGATAATATTGTAGCACATTAAAATTTTATACATTCTACGACTTTTTATTAAAATTTAATTTTCTTTTAGCAATCATGATCATAGGTCTTGCGATGACTGTTAGGAAACAACTTTATTTCAATAAATTATAGCTATATTATTATGCAAAGTGACGTAATTGTAGGCGTTGCTATTCATAAACTTTTCTCCTAAGCAGGTTGTAGATGGCAGAGATAAATAATCCGGAAGGCGGTGGTGTCCACTAGTTGTATTTTAAACCGCGCAGGCTGGAGGCGTGTCACCGGATGACAACCGATATTCACAGGAACTGCAGTCGGATTGCCACTGGTTTAACAGCCTCCTCCGCTAAAAGTAGGCCTTTGTACTCTTGCGAATGATATATGACATTTATAATATACGTATTTCCATCCCTCGGGAACAGTACTTTGTTTCTGGATGAAAGGTACCCTAAGTTCTTTTCTGTATCCCTGACAACGTGTATGCGAAATTTCGTATTGATCGGTCGAGTAGCTAAGACGTGTAAGAGTAACAAACAAAAACTCACATTCGATTTATAATATTAGTTAGGATATTTATTTTTTGCCACGTTGGATTTCTATCTATATTAGTACTTAAGTTTTAGGAATAACATATTAATAACTTGCTGCTGTTTAACATTCACACCACAGAATAAGATTTTTTATAGGTAATGGTGGAATATTGTACGAATAAAAAGCAGCTAATGGATATGGCTTTAGACTAGCGATCGACAGGTCATGCCTACGAATACCAGGTTCACGTCGATATTACCATTGACGTGAACTCACTCCTGAGACAAGAATTCTAGTTTAGCTAGAAGGTTTAAATAATTAATAAGTATTGAAATTAAACTGTTATATACGGATTTTATCGCGTTGTTTATTTGACACTTTACTACACAATTTTGAAAATTGTTACGCTACTACTACTATTAAACTTTACTAATTTTTAAGCTAATTAAATTATTATTAAACTATTTAGATTTAATTTATTTTTTACACTTTCCCCGACGTTTCGGTTGCTTTTCAGCAGCCATCGTCACGGGGAGACTAAGATGGCAGTTGTCTCAATGTTCCAGTGTAGTTATTTCAAAGTACCCGAACATAATTTAATCATTGGTGTTTCTATTTACGCAGAATGATAATAAACAACGCGATAAAATCCGTATATAGCAGTTTAATTTCAATGAATAATATTCGCGTAAATAGAAGACAATATTAATTAATAAGTAAATAAGATTAATAGTAATTTAATAATAATATATATAATAATATATTCTATCACATACACACATCACCATCTAGCCCAAACTAAGCAGAGCTTGTACTATGGGTACTAGACAATGGATAAACATACATAGATACTTTTTTTTTTGTAAATACATACATATTATACATTGAAACACCCAGACCAAGAAAAACATCCATGTTCATGCACACAAATGTTTAACTTGTGCGGGAATCGAACCCGCGACCTCAGGCGTGGCAGTCGGTTACACTAACCACTACACCACCGAGGCCGACAATTTGTGACCCATATGTATTTAAAGTTTCATCTAAGTTCATTTCTTGTACAACTTTCTAACCAACCTTAACATTTTATGAATCTTTCTCTTTTTTAACCATTAAAATGATCGAAGATTTCGAAACTAATTTCTACGTAAAAAGAAAAACGAGCAAGATCTTGGAATAATGTAGAGTTAGTAATAAAACCAAAATATAAACGCAACGATTTGAATATAATGAGATCGCTTCGCATATGTTATGTTCAATACCGTAAGCGTGTCTAACAAGCGATTATTACGTATTATGTAGTTACAGTGAGTCGTGATGTGGTGTAAAGTGCAGCGGGAGCGGACGCAGGCGCGGGTTAGTCGGCGGTGGCGGGCAAACCCCGGCAGGTGCGCCCGCGCAGCGTGTTTAGGTGCATCGCTAATCGCGCCCGCATTCCTTGCCCCGCTATTTTTATAATTCCTATCAATTGCCGATACAAATCGACCGAGTAATAGGGAACCTACAATTTTGCAACGTAATCATACCATTATGTCGTAATTTGTCTGGATCCTAAAGTAAATGACTTAGAAAGTAATGAGAGAAAAAATCCAGACAGGTTTGCTACTACGTTTCGGCATGTGGCAGCCGTTCAATGAATTCTGTATTCATACAAACGTGGGTTTTACAGAGCACTTAGAAGCGTGACGTACTACTAAGTAAAAATATCTCCACCCTTTAAAAGATCGTAGCCAGAAAATGTTGGGTTGCGTTCTTGCAGTGGCAGGTGGAATTTTTGCCCAATCGGTGCTATTATATTGGTGCTGTAAGCGTCCAAAGAACAAAGTTGTAATTTACTACTTAACTGGTACTGTTATTGTAATTTGTTAATATATTATTTCTGACGAATTAGGTAGGTATCTACACCCTAAATATTTGAAGATCTCTTGAAAATGAACTTGAAAAATGCTTTGTGAACATAAATCAACTATTTTACTAGTAGTAGTCTAAACTTTCATATAAATAGACTCACGCCGATATGTCTCCAAAGGTGTAAGCACTTGTGTAACACTTCCTCATTATATTCGCTTACTTTTAATTTCCACGTAATAGCGCACAGATTGATTACCAGATACCAGTCATATATCCAGATTTCGTGTTGCTATTGAGATCCTCTTACTCTAGTATTTTGTCCGATCCGAAAATCGAACTCAAAACCTCACGATCATCCGCAAACATACCCGCACACTGCCACAACTCCAAATAGACAGTTAAGGCTAATATATAACCTAATATTCTAATATCAGCCACCGAGTTACAACATGTAAATGAATAAAACTGTACCGTTGAATGTACACGGATTATTTTAAATGCGATATGGTATTGTTAAGTAGTAATATAAATTATTAATAAAGTTCTTTAGAATTTGGTGGCCGTAGACAGACAGGCGACAGGCTAATTCATAGCTTGTGTCCGAGTATTTTGATTTCATACACGCAGCGAGAATATTTGTATTGACGAGAGGGCTATGCATGTATGGCTAACATTTGTTTGCAATAAATATTTATTATTACTATTATACATATAATACTTTACCCACGTCGCGCACCTCTGACTTGCGGAAGTTATATGACTTTTCGAAATTATGTGCGTAGTGATTGACAATTATCGCCTGCTCCGTGCCTCGGAGAGCACGTTAAGCCGTCGGTCCCGGCTGCCATGAACATCTATGGCAGTCGTTATTGGGAAAGTCAGTACCCTCTAATATCCTGACACTGGTCTAGTCTTAGGGTATCGTTAGCCTTCGGGTTGCGGAGGTCAGGTGGCAGCCGCTCCGTGTAAAAACTGATATCCAGTCAAATCCGGTTAGACCAGAAAAGCCGACCCCAAGTGACTTGAGAATAATAAAGGCTAAGAGAGAAGAAGATACATATAATATTTTAGTAAAATGTTTTCTTTTTTGATACAAAGTTAAACTGCGCCATTTTGCCTAGCACTATTTCACAAAAA
Organism: Catocala fraxini; assembly: GCA_930367265.1. Classification (NCBI taxonomy): domain Eukaryota; kingdom Metazoa; phylum Arthropoda; class Insecta; order Lepidoptera; family Erebidae; genus Catocala; species Catocala fraxini. Next base: position 22,227,599 of record OV884028.1, read on the forward strand.
TGGCGCGGGATTCTTTATAAAGATTTGTAAATGCACATTAAAAGCTTTTACTTTCAGCGTGGCAACAAATGTTCGGCTTCTTGAATGGTTTTTAAAGGAATTTAAAGCCACACTAGGGATACGAACATACCTCATGTGTATATAATTGTGAAAATGTTCGTTTTTTTTTTTTATACGGTACGCTGGCAAACAAGCATGATGGTAAGTGGTCACCGTAGCCTGTGGACGCCTGCAACACCATAGGCATCACTTGCGCGTTGCCGATCCTTTAGGAAGGGAAGTGAGAAGGAGAAGGAGCGGGAAGTGGGAAAGAGGGTGATTGAGCCTGCAGTACCCTCACTCACCGAACGAAACACAACAGTAGGAATACTGTTATTTCACGTCGATATTCTGTGAGAGGGTAGTCCTTTCCCGGTCGAGCCGGCCCATTCATGCTGATATCAGTGAGTTTCTACTACTCTGTATTATTGTTACATTAGTTAGCAAACCAAAATAAATAAATAAACATTACGAACCGTATTATAATATATTATTTACATATAAATTTCTAGGTTAACACTAACTAACATATTTTAAAGATATCTAATTAGTAACTAAAAGATTTTGACCTATTTTAATTGTATTTAGTAGGTAAGTTTTCATTATAGCAGATGACTTCAAAATTACCTAACATGTTAATATTTTAAATAGATTCTTTGTATAACTATAAGTTTTAATAAACTTGCATATACTTTAATATTGCACAAAGATTTTATGATTTGTAAATGTAAAAAAGTAGAAAATAAATCGATTTCAGCATTGACATATTTCAATATGGCGGCAGAGCTTACAAAATATAATCATAACCAAATACTGTAAAAAATATTTATGGACTACATTAATTTTTGTCCTGTCTAAAGATAGAACCCACAACACAGGACAGAATAATAATATAGGTAACCACATCAATTACACCGCTATTTATTTTAAGTTGTAATTCCGATAAATGAAATCTTTAGTTTACTTAAACGAGGTGTTGGACACAGCTAGTATTACACATAGCTCAAATAACAGAATGTCGGTAGGGCACAGTTGTTGATGTTGTTTTCGGTCACAACCAGTCGTGTCACAACATCGAACGTGCCGAATGCCGCGCAATACTAACAGTATATGTGAGACATAACTTAGTGCGTACTTTTTACTAACTTGCAACATTAGATACAGTACGGTTTAGGAATTGATCGGCCATATGTCTGTCACTAGTCGGTATAACAGAGTTTTTGGAACGCACCTGTTGCGATAGTAGACAACTTGCCTTGATTGCGACTAGGTGTCTAAGAATATGTTTCAAGATGTCTTAGTTCTGTCAGGTTATTTTGACAAACAAATAAACACTCCTTTTAGAGATTAACAACAATTTATGTTACAAATTACTAAGAAAGCTCGTTAACCACTGCATAGAAGATATTGCATAGAATTTGTACAACTAATTATTTTGAAACATACAGTAAAATTAAGAGCTGTGTATGTTTTATAGTCATCTATTAAAATGATCGAGTCCGCTTTAAGGACGCTGTTACTGGACTCTTAAAACAATAAAGGCCTTTATGCATTATTTTGACTACCTTAAGAGATCATTTTCCAAGGGTTTAGGATTGAAAGAAGCTAGTACGCTAGCAATGTATATATGTAAGAAGCACTAAACAATTCGCGATGCTGTTGATTATCTTAGGTATACAAAACACGTATGTTCTTTTATAAGGTTTACCTATTCTTCTCATCAAGCTAAACCAAATCTTTGTAACAACATTGATGTTGAAATTAAAATCTGCAAGTATCTTGATCATTCATAATACAGTTCATCTTTAAGTGCTCGATGTTTCAATTAGGTTACATCGGCTGTGGTCTCAACCTGACTGACTGTGTTTAGCTTGTGACCAGGGCCGGTATAACCTGATCAAAACATGGAGCGTCGTAAAATACCCTAACTGTTCGTTTTAGGAAACGATTCACGACACTAGTGTCTCATAATCTCTCGATCACAAGCTTATGCCTTATCCATTGGGCGACCGCCACTGATACATCATTGAATGTTTGATACATTTTTTATTTGCGATATTGGTCGAGCAAAGCTATACGCGCAAACTATAGTTAATACACAAATATGGCGCCCGTCAGACATTTACTACTCGTTTTTTCGATTAACAAAAAGCTCACGGCCGGATACAGCCCACAGTAATGAGCTATTCACTCCACTGTCTGCGTACTTACATTACAAATGATAGATAATGATTCGCAACAAAAACGTTGCGTCTAACTGCTCGTGTGACGTTAAATGTCGCTGTCGTCTCGCAGTCGTGTCGTTGTCGCAATTACGAGTGCGTGGGACGAACCTTAATATTCCTAAATCATAGTGCGGGTAAGACGGGTAGCGGGCCAATTTAGCGCGACATGGCCGCGACCAGAGCCCGTAATGAACCGCCGATTATCTCCTGTCGTACCTCGTCCCTCTATCCCCTCGTCCCTCTATCCTCCTCTCCCGCCGCACCCACTCGCCTTTACAGTCCTTCATGGGATAAATGAAGCGATTTTAATTTATCGCCGATGAAAGCATTAACTGTGAATCGCAGATCAATTTCTAATAGCTTTTATCGTTGGGCCCATATCCTGGCTGCCTCGGTGTCGCAGCGGGTATGGATGCCACTGGTGTAATTGAGGTTTCAGGTTTAATTTCTAGGTCGGGCAAGGTGTTATTGGGTTGTTTTTGTTGTGTAGACTTTTTCAGTAACAGCACTACGTCTGGTGGTGTTCCCGGTAAACCTCAATAGGCTCGCCACCTATTACATGGAACCTTAAACCGTAGTTAGCGAAATGTAGCCGTATAACCTCTGCCTATCCTTTAGGGGAGATAGACGTAAAACTATGTATGTATCTATACATATATTGTGGTCCCGTAGCATATATTTGTATGGAAAATCTCAGAAGCAGCACGGAGCAGCCTCCCGCTGCTCTGGAAATGTGCACTACAATGGACAATTCTGCCGTCATAAGGAAGAAAGTATCTAAAATTGTTATGGTGATTGAGATTTTTACGTATTCGGAATCAGTAAAAAATGACGCATCTGGCATTATTTTTATATTAAATGTAAAAATACTGGCAGATACATCTTTTTTACTTATGACGGTAGAATTGACTCGACCCAACTTAAGTGGAACTTAAAAATATCGCGGTCGAAATTTGGGTATGTAGCTCGCCTTTGCCTACCCGATCAGGAATATACAAGTATTAGTGTAATCGTTTTTTTTAATGAGTGACGATTGTGGTTAATTAATCTTGTTACAACATTTTAAATATATGGACGTATATTTTATGGACTACTCAAATTTTTATTACCTGTTGTTTAACAACATTCATTTGCAAATAATCTGATTTGATTTGATTTAAGTACATATACATGTAGTTATATACACACTTAGAAGTTGTAATACAAGGCGAGTATTTACTGCGTAGGACAGAGTTAGTTGTAACCTGTTTCATTATAACATATTTCTTACTAACTGCCGTGCTTTGTCAACTAGATTACATCGGCCGCAGAAACCTAAGTGATTGGCCTACATTTCAAACAAGCACTATCTGCAATCGCGATTCATGTTCACAGTTAAAGATCATCGGCGTTTATCGGTATAACATAATGTTCTCTAGAGTCAATTTCGGTCACAGCGATCGTATGCAAGAGTGTTATTATAGTATAGAAATGTCTGCGTGTACACACGTACACTCCCTATTCCCGCACTTTTATAGTGCGATGAGACGGCAAACCGACACAACCGGAGAAAGATCAGGTTCAGAACCATCGCCAACTTTCTGACTTGGGGCTGTTATTAAGATTTTTCAACAAATCTCTCATTTTTGTTGGCTCTGTCCAAAAATCAAGCCCATGATTTCATACACATCAGTCCCATCAACTACGGCAGCGTTAACGAGCGCGGGTTGTGCAATGGTTTAAGTCATCACCTTGCCACTAAACGGTAGTGTTATGGGTTTGATCCTAACACGGGAAGAAGTGTCCCTACAAATTGTTATTATATGTATGTATGTATGTATCTTATGTGGGGGTCAGTCAGTACAGACCGGCGACACTTCGACCCAGTGGGATCTTTTGTGTCGACACTCTCCCAATAACGACTGCCATAGATGTTCAAGGCAGCCGGGACCGACGGCTTAACGTGCTCTCCGAGGCACGGAGCAGGCGATAATTGTCAATCAATACGCACATAATTTCGAAAAGTCATATAACTTCCAAAAGTCAGAGGTGCGCGACGTGGATTATATGTATCTCCTTGTCAGTGAATACAATTTTTGTAAAGTCCTGTGTGACACACAGACAGGCTTTATTCAGACCTTGTACATTTTTTACTAATACAATATAAACATATTCATTAACATTATTAAATTTATCAATAAATCTATTGTAGAACAAGTTCAAGTAGCTATTGCCTTGAGTGGGAGGCATTAACAATAAAAAACTCATCGAAGATTAGACGCTGCTGTACTGAGCGCAGGCGCATCCGAATTCCGTTGGTCGGGTCTCGTCGGCGGCGGTCGATTTATTTCGCGGCGCTCGGCAGCCGCTCGCTACAACAACTATTTGATTGAACTCCACCCACTAATTATATTCTTATGAAATAAACTCTGCATTTAACTTGAACACTCTGCCTGTATTTACGACGTAACTGCTCAAGCTGGCTAATCAAATAACAACTTTAACATAAAGATTGTAAGATACAAATTGGATTGTGGTTTTTCAAATGGATTTTAGCGTGTTGTACGGCAGATGATACAGTAGCCGTATAACGAGTGGCGCGGACGGATTCCAGAGAAATGTTCCAATTCAACGTGATCACCCGTAATACTATGCCAGCTCTACTTTGTACAACGAATAGTATTTATTAACCTATACTCGATATATCGAAGCTATACTAAGTTTCGTACCGTGAAACATTTCGGTACGTAAGCCCTTAATTGTCTTTGACCCTTTTATTAAGTAGCTCGAACAACGGAGTTATTTCATTTGTGAAGGAATAAAGCCAAAGAAATTTAATTGTAAATCATTCGGCCCAAAGTTTCGGATATACATTTTCATAGTAGACCTATGCACTGATCTCTTCACTACATTATTTCATTTACATCTAGTAATCATTAAGCAAATTGCGTTGCAGATCGCTCAAATATAGAACTGACTGGAACAAGAACTACCAGAAAATAAAATAAAATAAAGTGTAAATTAATCTAGACTTGTAAGCTTGAAATAAAAATCACCTACATTTATTTTTAATGTTAATGGCGGTAACGAGCAGATGGATCGCCTGATGGTAAGCGATTACCACCGCCCATAGACACCCGTAACACCAGAGGAGTCGCAAGTGCATTGCCAGCCTTTTAAATTTTCCCCTCCTCCCCAGAGGGGGGGAGGTGGAGTTGGGCCTCTGGTACCCTCACTCACTTGACGAAACACAACGCAAGCGCTATTTCACGCCGGTTTTCTGTGAGGCCGTGGTATCACTCCGGTCGAGCCGGCCCATTCGTGCCGAAGCGTGGCTCTCCCACGGTTTAAATGATATATTTTCAAATTTGAACTTAAGATAACTGTTCCATTAGTAATTTGGGGCAATAGAGTAAAAGGATTGTAATAACTTAAGTGTTACATCTGCAAATATCGTGAAGCCTGCGTATTAAATGTAAAACAATCTAATCTCTTCACTACATCTATTAATATAGATCTAGTAATCATTAAGCGAGATTGCGTCGCAAATCGCGTAAATTTAGAAATGACTGGCAAGAAACTATCAGTTAATAATATGAATGTGTCATTTTTTGTGGCTACCGTCCAACCAGCTCCTTAGCCCGTTGACACTGCGAAATGTTCTACATTAATCCTACCGCGCACCGATACACAATATTAATGTCCCAATATGTATTGCATTAGCTCGCCATCTGATACCAGGATCTTACACCCACACACTGCCATTAAAACGAACACTGTGTCTCACCGTGCCATATATTCAAGCACTTAATACTTCAGATATGTTGCACTGTGATACTAGTTGGAATGCACACAGAATCACTTCGTCATATCGGCAGGTCCGCCTTCTCACACGGCGACAATTATAAGATGGACATCAGGAGTAATCATATTCGACGTTCACAATTTATAGGTAGCTCTCGGCGATTATTATTTATAAAGGGATGCCATTAGTGGTGGTAGCTATTGTACAGCTTTCAATAGCGTCGAGTCAAAAACTTGATTGAAACTGTGCTGCTGAAACTCATTAGAGGGTAAACAAACTGGATCATGTGTTGTTTTGTTTTCTTGAATATGAAAATGAAACAATAACAAGTTTTGGTTAACGATGCGAACGGTATTTGTGCGATCATTTATACTAATATTATAAAGCTGAAGAGTTTGTTTGTTTGGTTGAACGTGCTAATCTCAGGAACTACTCTTTCAAATAGATTTTTTTTTTATTGTTGGATAATCCATTTATCGAGGAAGGCTATGGGCCTGGGGTATCGATGGGGTACATTTAAGTTAATGGAAGATAGGAAGTCAGGGCACGTGACCTTGTGGTTTATGATTTTATGGAGAAACAGTAAGTCTATCAATATACGACGATTTTTGAGAGGGGTCATGCCAAAGAAAGACAATCGTATGTTGTATTGCACCCTATGATATATACCGGAGGAAATATATGTTATGAAGGCACGTTGGATCCTCTGAGAAGAATTACTGTACACTGGGTTCCATGCCACAGATGCGAATTCCAGCCTGCTACGTACAAGACTATTGTAAAGAATAATTCGTATCTGCTTATGTTGAAATCCCTGTAAATTCCGTTTAAGGAAGCCCAATATTTGAGCTGCTTTTTTTACAATAGTATCCACATGAGAGGTAAATTTTAGTTTAGAATCTACGGTCCTAGATCTTTTAATTCATTAACCCTAGCCAAAACTACACCATCCAGCAAATATTCCGAGCCTATGGCATGAATCTTTTTAGTAAAGCGTATGTCTATGTATCATTTATATATACTACATATATACTAATAGCATGGCGTTGAACCCTAGGGTTCAACGCCATGCCATTAGTATCACACCAGAATTTTATTCTATTTAGGTCTGTTTGTAAGAGTTCTACATCAGAGACATTATTTATGGTCCTGTATATTTAAAAATCATCGGCGAAGAGAGAGGCGTCACTATATCTTAGAGAAGTGGTAATGTCATTAATAAAAATTAGAAAAAGTATTGTGCCTAGATGCGAGCCTTGTGGAACTTCAGATCGAGCATAGTACGCTTTAGATTAATATCCAGCAACAACGACCACCTGAGGTATTTTGCTAAATAAGAATTAAACCAATCGAGTAATGATCCATTGATCCTAAAGCTTTTAAGTTTTGATAATAAGATAATATGAGTTACCTTAACAAATGCGCTGGTAAAATCGGTATATATAGTATCAACTTGCCTTCCCGCATCGACATCGAGAGATATTTTTGAAATCATTGACGCTAGATTTGTATCTACTGACTGCCCCCTCCTGAACCCATGCTGGAAACTAGATAGACTGTTGTTTGCTAGGTCATAGACGTGTGGATAAATTAGATATTCAAATATTTAAGAAAAGTAAGACAGAATGGAAATGGGCCGATAGTTTTTCAACTCGTTTTGGTCGCCTTTTTTGTAAACAGGCACTATTCTAGCCTTCTTCCGTTCGTCCGAGAAAACGCCTGTCCTTAAACAATTATTAAAGATTATTTATTTCCTTTTGAATATTGATACGTTTTATGACCTTTACAAACTTAAAAAAACTATCATATTGTTACAAAACTTGTAATAAGAATGCATAGCACACGAGTATAATTTATCTATTAATATACAAATAATAACGAAATCGAACGTGATTATGATTAGACTAAGTCGCAGTGGGCATAAATTGTTTCAATCTCACTTTTTCTGAACAGACGCATGACCAAGAAAATGTATTAGGAAATAATATTTCATACATACATAGATTCACGCCTATTTCCTAGAGGGGTAGGCAGAGACTACTGATTTCCATTTGCTACGATCCTGACACACTTCTCTGGCTTCATTCACTTTCATCACATTCCTCATACTCGCCCGTCGGTTTAAGGTGCTCTTAACCTGGCCTTTGTCCAGAACGCCTCCGATCTGATCAAGAAACGTTCGCCTAGGTCTTCCTCTTCCGACTGTTCCATTCACACTAGCCTTATAAACAATAAATAATATTTTATGTACAAATTGTGAAGAAATACGTTCTTCAAGACATAGATATTTGATTTAAAAACTAACAAAACTATGGCGTGATTTAGTCAACTGGTACAACACCATTTATCGAAGAAATGAGACCTAAGAAATAAACTGCGGTATTAAATCTAAGACAAGGTTTATTTAAATTAGTATTGTCTAAATTCTATAGAATGGTTCAAGGTATGCAAAAAATAGCAGTCTATTAATCAGTATAAAGGATTTCTTTTTTAAGATTAAGTGCTTTGTTTTCCTTCCTTAACGGTGAGATGTTACGCTAACTAGAGCAACCCACTTTCACCTTACAGAATAGAAATCGTAGTAAAATAATCTAGTGTCGTATTCCTCAATAATCTTTATCGAAACTAAACTCAATCGTCAGATTCTGGTGTTTAAGTGATAGACTAACTTATTAGTTACAATAGCTTTTGTGGAAAATATTTCCATCGCTACTCAAACCTACATGCAGTTTAAACCTAGCGCTTGCGTATTACAAGCCGCTAAAGGCTGTAGTTACCTTTATCAGCAGTCTGAATTATTTACTACGTTAATAGCTTATTTACTAAGTTAATAGTATAAAATAGTCTCTCATCGTTTTTCTCAACTACAACAGCCATTAATTTGTCATCAACGTCATCATATTTGGGCCATTAACGTTTTATTTAAAATAAATTTATTTTTTAGTCGCCCCGTGACCATCGTTGCTGCAAAGCAGTCAAAACATCGTTCTTGAGTTTGATTCCTAGGCACGCATATCTGCCTTTTAGAAATTATATGAAAACTAAATAGTTAATTATCGTTCTTCTAAAGGTGAACGAAAACATCTTAAGGAAATCTGCATGTATGAGAGATACAACATATTCCTTAAGATGTGTGAAGTCAGCTATTTCACACTAAACCATCGTATTGGACAACAGCCTAACTCATTTTACGCAGAGAAGAAGCCTAACAGTAGCACGGTTCAAAACCAACGCTGATATTATCAGTTATCTTATCTTACCTTATGTGGGGGCCCGTCAGTGCAGACCGGCGACACTTCGACCCAGTGGGATCTTTTGTGTCGACACTCTTCCAATAACGACTGCTATAGATGTTTATGGCAGCCGGGACCAACGGCTTAGCGTGCTCTCCGAGGCACGGCGCAGGCGATAATTGTCAATCAATACGCACAAAATTTCGAAAAGTCATATAACTTCCGAAAGTCAGAGGTGCGCGACGTGGGTTCGAACCCGAGACCCTCTGCATTGCAGTATGTTGGTCTCCCCACTGAGCTATCGCTGCTCTCCCAATCAGTCACAATCTCAAATCAGTTATTATATTAACATCTATAAAAGTAGTAATTTAAAAAAAGCGTGTACCTTCGTATTGTACATTAATGTTAATATTTATTTTGAATTTTTAAATGCCTGGTTGTTCCAAAGGATGATCAACGCAATGTTCAGACTTAAGTCGCTCACATAATTTATGAGTACCTATAAAATGTTTGCAAGTGAATCATTAGTGTTTAAATCTTTAATATAACTATACATTAGCCTACAAAATGTGACATCATATCATTCACATGTAAAGTGAAACTACATTGTAAGTAAATGTGGCATAAACGTTTTACTTCTTTCCGGATCTATAAAATGTTTTCCTTAACAATAGCAAAAGGTTTTACGGTACAATTACTAAGATGACATCATCATTGCCAATAATTACTTGCACCATTGATATAAATCCCATGTAATAAGTGTAGGTAATATTCTATTAGAATTCGTCACAGAGGTTCATAAACATGTCAATGATGGACGTTAAGAATGTTGGCACTCGATCAGTCGCAGTGTGACACAACAGCGACATATTAGTCGCATCACTCGCTTCCAACACCTGTTGGTATTCTGTATGCAACCGGGGAGTCAACACACTCACTCAAAATTGAGTAAGTGATCATCACATGAACTATAATGTACATTATGTGGGATGTAGCACGGTGTATTATAATTCCATAGTAGCACTCAACTCGTTGTTTGGGTACGAATCATTGAAAATGTGTCCGCGGAAAACGATTGCGTCATTGCGTCCTTTTTTTCTTAAAATAAACTTGTCGGATGTTTGCGCATGCACATACGTTTTACATTCTCGATTTACTGGATTCGAATACCAGGTAACTTGGTACCCTTGTTGTTATGTGTATTTGGAGAATACGGTTTTTGTTGAATGGGTTAGCAGAATGGATATTTAGTTTGTTATACAATTTTAATATTGCTTGATGATTTATAGAAGTAATTCCTAGTCGGTGTCTTTGAGTCTTTTAATTGGTTGTTTAATGAGCGCTATGTTCTATCAATCATTGTGTAGCAATGCTATATGACACGTGATTAGATTAGAGCATGCGTTGGACTATTCTCATTGCAATTGTATCCAATAATTTATAATAAAAGACTATTATTTTAATTGGTGCATATAATATATAACCTCTGTGTGAACGCAGATTGATAAACAAAATATTAAAAACTATAAATAAGCTTATAATTCAGTATTATATAGCGAATTATCTAACGTTAGTGAGTTGCGGTTGATGTATGACCCAAGGCTAAGAAAACAATAATCGAAAAAAATGTTGACGAAAACCTGAAGACAGAAGCTGGGTGTTACGATATATGGATCGAGCAAACTAAATATCAAAAGAATAATGCAGTGTAGCGATTTGTGTGTATAAGGTCCCGGATTCGAATTCCCGGTCAGCCCAATGAAAAGTTAATGATTTTCTGACTAGGAATTCTAAATTGCAGCAGAATTCTCTCTAGTGGCTTGTCGTTTTATCGGACAATGAGAGCTATAGTATATAGAGGGCTTGTGGCTTGTGACTTGTGTTTGCGCACACACTTGTACACGATAATATAAGTATATCCAACGTAGGCCAGTTTTCTTTACAATTGATCCATGACCAAATTCCGTAGACCTATCAAAAACATATCCAGTAGGCGAATAAATTGATTTAATAAGCCACCATTAGAGCGCAACTATAGTAGGTACACGTACTTTAAAGACGCGATACCGTCGTCACGTGACAGCTGCAAGCGAGCACAAGAGTGTGGATCGGTCGTAATCATCATGATTAGTGTGCGGTACTTGATTAGAGGCGGCTAATGGCGGTCGCACCGCGCTCTTCACTTTTTGTATAAGGTAGGTACATATAGGCACTGCATGTGACTTGCTACATACCAGACCGAGCTGCAATTACGTTCAATTTTCCTATGATACCATCAGTCAAGGCGACTTGTTTATGATACTGATCTAATCTTGTTTTTCCTACGACTGGATTTCCTGATTAGGTCTAGGTATTATTTCTAGCTATAAATGTAAAAATAGGATTTTTATATAAGCCGGTTGAATGGTTTTTTTAGAGATGTTAAGCTCACATCATTTTCATATCCTTATTCCTGTTTATTCAAGCTCGTTGTTGCATTCATGTTGCGTTATCTCAGAATTGACTAACATTTTGAACCATTGTAATTCCGAATTTGGATGTTCTTTGTGTTGGTTTAATGTTTATAATAAAATAAATACTTTTTAATTAAACAAAATAATCATAATTATTTAATATTATTCCAAATGTTTGGTCAAGTAAATAACTAGCGGCTGAATGAAACAGGTAGAAAAGTAGTCAGCCATTTTATCTTTCATGGTTAATCGGTTGCGAACTTCAGCAGGGATAGAAGTAGATAGTTCCTTATATGGACTGGTCAGGTCATAGCCTACTTTTCGCTCTATTCATGACGAGGCTTTAGAGAGAATATCACTCATTGAATTTAATCGCTGCTATCCGCCGTAATACCTGCGATAAAATTATATTAAACATTAAACAGACATTTTTATTCAATGATTTTGCCCTTTCGTATTATAGAATGTGATACTAACACTTTGCTAGTATTATCAATATCTACTTATATTTTGTACGAGTTGAACACTCCGTATTAATTAACCGATGCTTCTATACAAATGTTTCACACTTATTGCAATTCCAATGTTAATATAGTTATTAAGCGTTATATGCGAAGCCGGTTACATCCAGGTGATCTGCGTTTGCCTGTATCTCATACGCATTACAAAATAACAGTACCGGTTTTCTAATACATACTCTATTAGGTAATGGATAAGTGCTTAAAGAATATAAAAAATGCTCCTCGCTTGGATATCAAGGTGGTACATTTCAAACGGTTGAATGCAGACACATTGACAGCTCGTATATCTAAAATAATACCACTTTTCGATGTAGATACGGTTGTAAGAAAATCCAAAGGCCGATGTTGATTATGGCAACATACTTTTTATCTAGTTAAGTGTAGTCAGGCGTAGTCAAGCGCCAGTTGTGAGGGGTCACTTCTTGTTGCTGTTTCTTGCGTGGCGCAGCTACAGAGTGTAAAAGCTTGTTGCTTCCTGGCGCACGTACGTATATGAAACGTGTCTGGTTAAGAATGTACATATGTATGTTTGTTTGGTAACATAGTCAATATAATGCGAATCATAAATTGTATATTTCTATATATAATATATCTAATGTTTAGTAAATATATTAGGTTAGGTATTTAGGCTATGCATGTATGGCTAACATTTGTTTGCAATAAACATTTATTATTACTATTATGCATATAATACTTTACCCACGTCGCGCACCTCTGAGTTTCGGAAGTTATATGACTTTTCGAAATGATGTGCGTATTGATTGACAATTATCGCCTGCTCCGTGCCTCGGAGAGCACGTTAAGCCGCCAGTCCCGGCTGCCATGAACATCTATGGCAGTCGTTATTGGGAAAGTCAGTACCCTCTAATATCCTGACACTGGTCTAGCCTTAGGGTATCGTTAGCCTTCGGGTTGCGGAGGTCAGGTGGCAGCCGCTCCGTGTAAAAACTGATATCCAGTCAAATCCGGTTAGACCAGAAAAGCCGATCCCAAGTGACTTGGGAATAATAAAGGCTAAGAGAGAAGAAGAAGTATAAATAAATAATTTTACATCACAAAATCTATTTTCTTTTTCCACATCTAGTCTAATCCATCTACCAAAATCAAAATAAAAATGAAAACCAAAATACGTTTATTCATGTAGGTCACAAAGTAACAAAGTTACACTTATTATTGTGACTTTACATTTACATTCACCTGTTGCCATGTTCAGTAAAGCAAGGGCGTAGAACCAGTAAGAACTGACAAGAAACTACCATTTTTGGACCATTACTTAGTGATGCCAAGAGGTGTCCTATCTAGCGCTTACCAATTTGAGCATCAATATTTTAAATTAAACGTGGGAAGCTCAGTTTAGGATGCCAAGACGCGTCGTATCTTACGCTTTATTAAAATTTTAATTAAAAACTTCAATTCGGAATGATTATTATAAACATTTTGCTATAATTTATAGAATCTATAAAGCATGAATCTACATAGATGGCTAGCCGTCGCCACTGTCAATACTCCAAGTGTTTCGACTCGATTCGATTTGGTTAAGATCATGACCAAAATTTGTCCGATCAAAAAATATTTATGCCAAGTTCTATTTTTCAGTTGTGAACTAAATTTATCTCTAGCGGGGGAGTTATGTTTAAGAACGGCTGTATTCCAATAAATATTTTTATTCAACTCTTTTACTTATATTTTTCTCAACATTTATTTTTATTTTCTAATCATATTAATAGTTAATTGTAAATATGAATTGTTGTGACTATTACTTTATTTGTTATTAATATGGACATATCTTAGATTCACCAAACATTTACTTTTATAATCTAATTGCAATAAACTATTGTTACCACAACACAGCACCTCATTTAAGAAAAAGAAAATGATTTGTATTGTTAATACACATTTCGCGATTGAAAAGAGTGGCCATGTGTTTCTTGCCTGCTTCATCTCATGTAAGCTCTTCTCCTTAAACAGGCTTCTATCAAAGCAAAATTTTTATTTTCTTTTTATTATTCAATTTTAATATCTTATATAGTTAACTGACGTGTCTAAGAATTTTACCTTTTCTATTTTTTTGATTTTTGCTCTTGACTTTAACTTTGAATATTATAAAATATGCGAAATATTAGCCAATTGTCCTAGGTACACAAAAGTATATAGAGTACTTTGCATCCAAAAAAGAAGCCACCGGCAATATCTAGTTCAAATTAAAAAGTCAACTAAATATAAAACTAAGTAGCTTCTGCCATACTCCAAAAGCTGGGCGAACAGAAGAAGCACGTAGCAAGAAGTTCACGGCTGTTGTAAATACCCCAATAGTTACAATCAGCATACAATGTACATTGTTAGTAACATAATGCACATTTAAATGTATTACTTAGTAGTAATATGGACACGAGTCATCAACAATCTTGGACATATGTAATGCAGATTACATGATAATGTCTTAACCACAGTCTAAGTGTGAATTAATGTTTTTGTTTCGGTATATAATTATGTACTTAATTATGTCAGCAAATTTTCCTGTTAGCCGTTCTTTTACACCTGGACTTTCGCATAGCTGGTGTGTTAAAATTTTCAGGTATATAGAGGGATGATAATCTATCTATATTTATTACAAACTGTACAGACAGATACAGCGCGTTTGTAAAACATATTATCTATTTTGGATATTAAGAGCGTTTCAGACATTTATAAATTGTTAGTGATTCCTCAAACAATATTTTTGACAATTTGGTTCAGTATCGGTAAAAACCACAAAAAAATGTTTATGCAGTTTTTGCATCGAAAGCACTATGCGTTTTACGTTTGACTAATAATCTTCTGATATGTGATCCTCGTATGTGTATCTATCTAGAATCTAGTCCAATTCACACGGTATGAAAGACGATATCGGACTTAACAAAACAAGCTTTAAAGATGGATGTTTATTTTCGAAACGAAATTCGTAAAAGTTATGCGTATGAAATAGTTGATTATCGCTCGCTTTAACGGCGAAGGAAAACATCGTGAGGAAACCTGCATGCCTAAGTGTTCTTAAGAATGTTCTCAAATATATGTGAACTTTGCTAACCCGCACTGGGCCAGCGTGGTGGATTATGGCCTAACCCTTCTCACACCGAGAAGAGGCCCGTGCCCAGCAGTGTGACAGTTTAATACAGGGCTGATATTATTATAATATACATTGCACAGGACGGTTTCTCATGAGAGCACAACTCGCTGAACTAGCTTTTTTTTAATATTGAAATGTTTCCTGTTTGGTTATATGTATTACCTTTTTAAAATTATAAACGTATCCAAATAATACTTGAAATTATTTTATTAAAGTAAAATATTTTAATTTACCATTTAGTTAAATAGTAAGTCATATACAAATGATAAGTATCTACCGAGGCATTGTGATACAAATTGTAATTCTCGCGTCGACCGACGAGTGTAATGCGACGCGGGCGCCGACGCATCTAACTATAGAGCGATTTAGTTGACGCGGATACCGATCTGTACTTAGACGCGATTGTTTTTATGATATTCTATTATCTATGCTGTATAGCTTATTTTGTGTAGCTATATGTGGCGTAGTGGTTTAAGAGGTCGTCTTGCGTGCTGAGCCAAAAAATTTGTGTGATACACAATCGATTTATCCGAGTTTAGGTGTTTTTTGTCCGTTGTTTGAATGTTTGTAAAGTCACCCGCTATACTGAAATTACACCAAGTGTGAGAGATGACTTAAAAAGTAACACTAACTACCTCGTTTCATCCGTGATAATTGAGCTCTATTATTGCCGACCGACCGCAAGGTTCAACTGCAAATGATATTAGGTATTTCTGATTGGAAATTCGCATTCGCATTTCGAAAAACGCGAATACATAATACTACACATCAAATTAAAATATGTCTCCCTGTGACTATGACTGTTAGAAAGCAAACGAAACGTCGGGGATTTTAGGAATATAAATGGTTCTAAGAATAAAAATATGTTTCGAAAATCGGGATTATATCTGTATTTAACAGTTTAATTTAAATTATATAAATTGTATTTGAATCACTTTATATTTTACGACGAGATATTTTTTTATGTATATTATTTCTAATTTCTATTTTAGAAAACCTTTGTTAACAGAGTGCGTTGATGTCTTTTGGGTAAAATTTGTTTCTGCCAGCGACTTCACCCACGTGTAATTTACGGGCTGTATACCGGGATAAAAAGTAAACTTTGTACTAATCCAGTCATGGTTTGTATGTATACCACTTGTCATCCAAATCCGTTAAACAGTTTACCCATGATTAAGTGTCAAACATCCAAACCATTGTAGATAATATGTGTAGGTAAGGAGGTATGGCACAACGAGATTCTTGCTATTTTTCACGTTAAAAGTGGCAAAACTAAGCTAGTTAAGTTTCTGGTGATATGCTGACTGAGGATTAGAGTTCTTTCTGATCGTAACCTTTTATGATAGACTACGGACTCTTTTATATGATAATACTAAGTTTATCACTCACACTTACTCAAAAAAGATATTTGAACAATGCCACAACCTCTATCGATAATTGTATTAAAATTTGTACCTCGTTTTGTTACTATTCATTTGTATGTTTACGCCCATGTCCAAAGTGATAAATGGTTGCTACAAGGCTGCGTGTTCTTTTCATCCGTTGTCTGAATATTATTTAAAGAATACCGCAACACATTATGCCTGGTGTGATAGTTGTATAAAAATAAATCTATATGATTTTCAGCAGTTATGTCATAAGATAAGCTAGGATTGATATCGTATTGTTTATTTCGATTGAATCGGTTGGCAAATAAAAAAGCATATGGTAGTTATAAAGTGCGTTGGGTAAAGATGACCATATTCGCGCATATAAAATCGCTCACACAGCTAATTTATCATATAATTCTTATATAAATAACTCGTATCATGAAGATAATTGTTGGCACATTACACGTGTGTGACAATCACAAGATGGTGCACTAGAGGGCGTCGTTGGCCCCGCCCCGCTACGTGGACAAGTACGTACGCCTGCGCCCGCGCACCGACCGCCGCATCGCACGCCATGCTATATGCCACTTGTGACGGGCAATTATCGCATGCCGTAACTACTTCTGTCCAATTTATTATATCTACAGCCTGCCATCATAAGGAAAAAATACATAACTACATATTTTTTCGAAATTAAGTATTTCAAATTTGGAATCAGCAAAAAAATACGCATCTGCAAGTACATATTATATATATTTTTGGCACATTGCCTCGGCGAGCACGTTAAGCTGTCGGTCCCGGCTGCCATGAACATCTATGGCAGTCGTTATTGAGAAAGTCGGTACCCTCTAATATCCTGACACTAGTCTAGCCTTAGGGTATCGTTAGCCTTCGGGTTGCGGAGGTCAGGTGGCAGCCGCTCCGTGTAAAAACTGATATCCAGTCAAATCCTATTAGACTAGAAAAGCCGACCCCAAGTGACTTGGGAATAATAAAGGCTAGAGAGAAGAAGATATATTTTTGGCACATGCGTCTTTTTGCCTTATGACGGCAGTAATGAAGGCTATGCTTTGCTACTAACACCGCCTATATATAATCGAAGCGAGCCGTCATCATGTCGGCTTCTTGTAATTACGAGATGCCATATCTACGTACAGTTAATTACTGCTTATGTGTAGAATTATTACTGATTGTATACGATTTTGATGTCAAGTACGTTTTATGTTGGATTTTTCTTGTAAGCGTATATGTCTTTATTATTTCTAGTCGTGTTCTGGTTTATACCGGATTTATGTTTCAACCTTCGTGTAGCCTTAGAATGTGTCGTTATTATTTGTATAGCAGGCGTTTCAATAGTTTGACGATTTACTTGATACGACGATCTGTACCAAGTCATATTGTTCCCTTTAGTTGTTATGATATTAAGTAGTATAAAGCATACAGCATCTTATCGAAGTATAGTGCCTACCATTAAAGATTGGATAGAAAACCTAATAATATTATAAACACGAATGCACGTTTGTTTGTTACGCTTGCATGCCTTTACTACTCGACCAATCATCATGAAATTTCGCACATACGTTGACAGCGGTACATTAGAAATGGGGGGTACCCCAACCTATGTATTGTATTCAGAAAACAAATACAGTTCTTGAGCGACTGCCAATTATTAAATAAATATTAACAGCATTTTACTATATTTAGGAGCAGGTGAGCCTTATATCGTTGACCAGGTACAATTCTAGAGCATGTCGTGCTACTTAGATAGAATAACTCAATAACACATTACCCAAACCAGGAATCGCACACGAGATCACACAATTTTGCCAACTATGCAGCTATTGCTGTTAACTCTTTTTTTATACTACTAAGGTGGCAAACAAGCATACGGCCACCTGATGGTAAGTGGTCACCGTAGCCTGTGGACGCTTTCAACACCAGAGGCATCACCTGTGCGTTGCCGACCCTTTAGGAAAGGAAGTGGAAAGGAGAAGGAAGGAAGGAGGAAAGAGGGTGATTGGGCCTCCGGTACTCTCACTCACCGAACGAAACACAACAGTAGGAATACTGCTATTTTACGTCAGTTTTTTTATTCTATGACAGGGTAGTCCTTCTCCGGTCGAGCCGGCCCATTCATGCTGAAATCAGCGAGGCTCTACTACTCTAACAGACCCAGTTTCGGATTCAGTGCTGAGAATCGCGTCACGAAATCTTTCGTCGAATCTACGATTTACCAACGTTACTACTATTATATTTTTACTATTTTATATTAATATTTTGCTATATTTCTTTCAATAATTTTTTTATTTATTTCATTTTAACTATTATTAACATTTTAACAATTGATTATGATATATTTGTATGCTTTTAAGGCAAAACATAGTGCACTATAAACTGTTATCGATATAAGACCATGAATGTAATTCCACCTATGTTTGACAAATAAAATTATATTCTATTCTATTCAATCAATGTACACTTAAGTCACAAAATTAATTTGTCAATCACACAAATAATTGATCCGTGTAGTATTATCCCGGTTGCCCGCCGCACTTTGGATTTGACTACACGGATGACGTAGTGGTTTAAGTGGTAGCGTTGCCACTGCCGCCGCGCGGGTGTTGTGGGTTCGATCCTGACACAGGACAAGACTTCGTGCAATCCACAAAAGGTTGTTCCGAATCTAGGTGTTCTGTGTGTAACGGACTCACAGAACACCCAGGCCCGAAACAGTTTGAAGGAACACTCTGAACAAGTTTGAATGTTTGTGATGTCCTCTGCGACACAGGATTTATTCCTAGTGCTAGAGTTGTCTTTTTCAATAATTAACCAACTAATAACTAACCATCTGCGCAATCAAGTCAGCATTTTCGGAATGCTTATGTCATAATGGTTTGTATATAGTCACTGATATAAACTCTAATGCTATGACGTAAGTGCCTGATTTACGCAAGCTAACATTTATTAAAGGTGAGTAAAGCTAGCTGAGTGTTAATAACAGTGGACGAAGGTGGTCCGTTCGTGTGCGGCGAATCACCACGCCTCAGGCTAGTTAAGGCGCGACCCTCGCCGAATTGATTCCGAGGTTGCACGCAGTGTGCATGCCCCTTTACACCTTTGGGCTTTATTTTGCAATACTTTACGCCTGTGCGTTGGGTACAGTGTTAAATTTTAAACATATATAAGTTATAAAACATATTTTCCTACCCTTTGGGGATATTTAGGATGAATTAATATAACTAGCGGTCGTCTAGTGCTCGAAATTCGACCAGTTTGTCTGTAAGATATTGCTGATATATATGTCATTATATATTGATATATGTAATCATAGTTACGCGCTTCGACTGCGTGTGTCAAATGCATGGTTGTGTGCGTGTAGTGTTTTTTCATTAATTTAATGAATTTCTAATGCATATTTTGACTGCCACGCCTGAGGTCGCGGGTTCGATTCCCACACAAGTGAAATATTTGTGTGCATGAACATGGATGTTTGTCTTGGTCTGTGTGTTACTATGTATAATATGTATGTATTTACAAAAAAAATGTATATTATGTATGTGGTGGTGTTTATGTGTGTGGTTTATCCATTGTCTAGTACCCATAGTACAAGCTCTGCTTAGTTTGGGCTAGATGGTGTTGCGTGTATGTGATAGAATATTATTATTTATTATATTATATTTTATATAAATATTAGGATTCGCCCCTCTTTCTCCATATAAACTTTAACTGTGACAAATTTCATACTCCTCCGTCCGCGCAATTTTCGTAAAAAGGGGTACAAAGTTTTTGCTTCACGTATTAATATATAGATTTGAATTTAAGTACAACTGCGCTCTACCGAAATTAGGTTACTTGAGCTATGTGTGATACTATCTGTGTCCAACACTTCGTTTAAGTAGACATTAGATTTAGAATTAGTCGATGTTAAATTTTTAACCTATTGTAGCGACAGATATTATGTAGAGACAGACTGCTGACGTATTAGTTTTGTGTACAGGCGCGCGATTGTATGACCGCTGCACTGCAGTCTCCCGCACTCGATTCGATAACTTGTAACATTTTTATAATAATATTTCGGTAACTATGTATTCTAATATGTATTCTGGTAGCAGTAAATGATATATACTTATTACAACATGTGTTCCTCATTGGCTACAATCCGGATTAGACACCCTACACTATTGATTCGCAGTGGCACACCGGTGGCCAGCCGCAATAGATTTTATATCATGTTTGTTTTTAAAAACTTGAGATTAACACACACTACAGTTTGATAGTCTTAACTCGTAACTTAATTTAAGATGTCTCGCAAGTAAAGTTTCGCTTGAGATGGCTTTGTGGTAATTTCGCATGAATCTGTTCGCACGCATGGTATGAAACGACACTTTTTTATATTATTTCCAGTTGTCGATACAAACACATCTGTATAATTTGAGTACGAAACGACCCGGCCTGAAATAAAAGGTGAGCGAATCGACACCTAAAAAATATTGACGAACAGAATAGTGCAAAACCACCCCCAAGCCTACTTAAATGGTATGCAAAGCTTCTAAACTACTCAACATATAATAACTTCACATTTACGACTACTATAAAAATACAACGATGACACCGCTTTATATCACTCAAAGACTGTTTATTCTTAACACGATATACATACATATATTAGATATGAACAAATAGCCTTACGATATAGGGATGAGTATATAAATAACGTAAGTGCTGCGAGGAATGCACACAACATTCTACAGCGCACTCACTAAACTGCGGTACCACGTATGACCATATACGGAGCGGTGGACTCGTAGCTACACTAAATTGATTCGCGGTGCGCCCGCGGCACTTTGCTCCGCGCCCGCCAACGCCCCCGCGACCGCTTGCTGGATCGCACAATCTCACAGCTATTCTAGAAATACGATGACATCATAGTCAACATTATTTTGAATACCGTAAGTCTAAATCCCTACTAATATTAGATATAAATTCTAAAGTAACTCTGTCTGTTACCTTTTTACGGCTAAACCGCTCAACCGATTTAGACGAAATTTGGTACAGATATGGTTTAAAACCTAAACCCAAGGAAGGACATAGGCTACTATGTATTGATGTAGGTACCAAGCAGGTGGAGCCGCGCGCAAAAGCTAGTAGGATATATAATACATAATAATAAATAATAATATTCTACCACATACACACAACACCATCTAGCCCAAACTAAGCAGAGCTTGTACTATGGGTACTAGACAATGGATAAACATACATATATACTTTTCTTTTTGTAAATACATACATATTATACATAGAAACACCCAGACCAAGACAAACATCCATGTTCATGCACACAAATGTTTGACTTGTGCGGGAATCGAACCCGCGACCTCAGGCGTGGCAGTCGGTTACACTAACCACTACACCATCGAGGCCGACGGTAATGGTAATATTAATATGGTAGAATTGTTTGCAATAGGTTCAAAATAGTGTTATTATTTTTCCTAATATAGGTTAAATGATAATATCGGTACCTACTATTTCAATATAAAATATCGCTTCAATCATGTTTTTCATTTAATATGAATAATTTTTTTTATATGTGTCTATTGTAATAAAATACCCAAGCTACCCTAAGGTAAGCATTTCATGAGGACTTTGTAATGTTCAAATTATCTTATATTATTAACAGTGTGATGCAATATACTCTTATTAATAAAAAATTAATAAGCCACGATGTTTCTAGTTGATCTAGTCCTTGAAACTGGTCGTGAGTCGCCTTTTAATAAAAGGATCCATATGCCAAGTAAAACATAAACATTGTTTTAATTTCCAAATGTTATAATATTTTATAATTCTCTATATAAACTTGTATAAGCCATACATATATAAAGTTATATTAGACACAACAAAATCCATTGCAAAAGTTGAAAATAGCACATAAACAATAGCCGTAACTCACTTAACTCACTAATCTAAGTATCAATCTCTACAGAGATGTGCTACACCCGTAATTCAAACGCACCTCTATGCTACATGATATGTAACTTAAACATATATGGAAGCTGGTAATACTGACATTTTCATAAAAAGAACATGTTTTTGGTCTAGTGTTTATTAACCGCTTATTATTTTAATAGGTGTCCCAGACGCGTCATGGTGGCTATTATCTTACCGCTAAAAAACGAAGGGATAAAATGCTGGTAGGCATTAAACTAAAAAATGGCGTATTAGCTACACTTCATCACTTAGATAATGATCGCTTACGAAATAAATTGGCTCATAGAGAATTGATAGTAATTTTAATTTATGTGTTTGGGTAATGTATATACAAATAAACACACACATGTATAAACAATATTCCGAAGGGCACAAAAGAAAGAGGTTTCGATGTAGGTTTTTTTAATATTTCACTTTTGTGAACTGCCTGGGTTGCATGCGACAGCTGAGCATGTGATGTCGAGATCCATTTCTAGTTTGGGCTAAGTATTATTAGATTTTTATGCCAATAACTTCTCAGTACTAGCAGGGTCTGGTGCCATGCCCGGTAGACAGCAATCGTTGCCTCTATTATGCGGAACTTAAAATGGTAGTTGGCGAAATGTGCCTGCAATATAATCGTACCTTACCTTTCACGAATGCAGGCGTGAGACTAAACACGTTGTTTTTTAATTTTCATATGCTAGCGTTTGACCGCGATCTCACCTGATGTTAAGTAACGACAGTAGTACAGTCGACATTGGAGCACGCTTGCCTAGAAGATTATATTCACTCGCGACTTAAAGATACCCACGTATATAATAAAGCCCTTATAATCTAAACCATAATTGAACTAATACATCTCATTTAGCAACGTAACGGAACTGAGGGGATCACGAATCAGCTCAAGACTTGTCAAACAAGGTAGTTGGACATGTAGCTCGCCTAGGCGGGTGTCTGACTACTGATACACTATTAAGTCAATTAAACTTATTATAATAATGGCGACTTGCCGAGCGACACTCGCAGTGACAAGAAGCCAAGTGAACATAGCAAAAATGGAGGCTTTAATCGATAATTTAATAAACATACCAGTTATTATACCGCTACCTCGACAATGTTGTTTTGAAAAAAGGGATAAAAATATTTAATCTTTCCCAGCACTTCAATATATCTATCTATTTTTAACAATAAGTGAAGAAAAAGCTACGTTCCACTTTTTAAACTTATTGGTCGTACGTAAAAGTGTGATATTTGGTATTGTTAAAAGTCAAAAATTCTAATTATACATATGCTGTTACCGTACTGAGATTGCAAAAATAAATGTCCACACCAAGAAAAGCAAGCTCACGCATTGTAATTAAATGACAGATAACGATAGTACACAATTTTCAATATGAATGAACGTGATAATATCTGATTTATAAAGAATATAGCTTCATAAACCAGATCACATATTGGCGGTATGTGTCGCAACAAGTTAATGTCCAGAGCCATATTTAAACATAGTACCATAGTAGTATCTATAACTTTGGTTAAAATAGGAGTATGGAGAAGGTGTATAGGTGGTCTACATTTAAAAATAAAATATGATTTACGTTCAAATTTCGAACGTATATGCTACAAAGGAAACACAGCCATGACCATGAGTTGTTTACCTACCGGTAAGGCTACCGCCTTCTGACTCGCTTGCCACTAACAGCAATAAAAAACAATCCTAAAGCACTCAGCGCTCTAAATAGGAAGAAGCAAGATAGCTATTCTAGGATTACTTTTAAGTAAGTACCATTCCGATAGACAGACGTTAGTTTATACAATTGTCACTTCATTTAATTTATTAATAGAGATTCCCGAACGAAATTGACTGTTCATGTGCTATGAAATGACACATAAGTACTGACTCGTGTTAAGGGACCATAAATATTTGCAATATAGTGGCGCTTATGTAGACAGCAGCGGGTGCTGACGTCATCACATGCTTGATGACTATGGTGGTATGGCGATGACGTACCAGCAATCCCTATTACGTAATATGCCAGCAATGGCGCGAATAGTTATTATATTAGTAACGTGTACAATTCACTTATTCATTATAAAATGAATAATTGAATATTGAACATTGACGTCGTTTCTTAAATTATTACAATGTACATGCGTATTAAATAGTTGGATAATATTTACTATCACTAGCTTCATATAGTATCAGCGACGTATTAAACTGTCCCACTGTTGGGTACTGGCCTCTTCTCAGTTTGAGAAGCGTTAGGCCATAGTGGCCCAGTGCGGGTTGGTTAACTTTACATGTCTTCGATAACATTATGGAGAATTCTCAGACATGTAAGCTTCCTCACTATGTTTTCCTTCACCGGTGGATTGAACGATTATTAGCTATAACATTAAGAAAAATATCTTGGGGAATCCTGCATACTTGCGAGTTTTACATAATGTATCCAAAGATATGAGTAGTCTGTATAATATCTATATTGAGCTAACGCGGTGGACTATGATCTGGGAGCCAGTTCCTAGTGCGGAGTTATTTTTTTAAATCAATGCAGCTTATTTTATTCTTCTGCTGGGTGCTATTTTTTATAAAGACATCAGCACCTGCAGTATTAAATCCTATGTCGTGGTGTACTTTACGAACGCTCAAATAACGGACCCTCAGAAGTGCAACAGAAGTTGGTGTATCACTAATTTTTTTGTCCCATGTTGGGATCGAGTTCAACACTCGGCACAATGCCAGAGGCGAAGCCACCACTTGTCACCACTATGACATCTGTACTGTCCATTTGTCGACTTGCTTTGTTTTTTATAGCATTAAATTATATTCACACTTCAATCAATTACTCAATACAGTCCACTACTGGACACACACTACAAATTATTCGTTGCAATGTAGTAGCGTCGATAAGTCTGAGCTTGGGTCGTCGTGATTAATATGCGGATATTGGGCTCTCATAGCTATCATTACTTTTATTATGGTATAAATGGCGGCGCTCCGGGCTACCGACCGCCGCAGCGCTGTGTGTAGCCTTCATGTAGCATATAGCCTCTTTCTGTAAGTGTAAGACGAACGTCAAATCAAGACTTGTTCGGCAGCAGCTTGTTCGATTCTCAGGTCGAGCTTAATGTTATTTAGTTATCGTGTTCGGAAATTTGCAGACTTACCTAATATAAAACTAAATAATTATCTGTTTGATTCAGGTATTGAAACCGGGACTTTATGACCACATATGCAAGCATCTAAGGTTCTCTAGACCGAATTTAGGTCAGGTTCATCTGAATAGAGACTAAGTCATCTGCTGTCGTGATATTATAGTGCACAAATTAGTGTACGCGCATATACAAGTGCACTCTTGGTTCCCTATCATTATTTGTTGGGAAAGCAATACCGAACGAGCTTTTATTTTATTTATTTTTATAGACATAATCAGTCATGCACAATTCTATACTAGGTTTGAAAATGTTAATGTCATGATTTTGGTTTTAATTTTTTTACCAGGACATACCTGGACGAATATCGCTGCAATTAGCACAATGGCCGCGAGAGTTATCAAGTCTATATGATGTGAAATTCACTGACATCATTTTTAAAAGGCCATATTCTTGTTTTCGAAATACATTTATGTTTAATGCAGAAAAATATTTGAAATTATTATTTTAATGCTTGGAAAATATTTAAAAGCGAGCTTGAATCGATCTATTAAAGCCACATGCCTTTAAATATGGCCACACCTTACCGTTACCCGTTGTATATGTAGGTAAACGTTACTTCCAAGTTCCAAGTTTACTTCTTTTATAATTACAAGAAATCTTTTTTTACTGTGTTTTACGTTAATCTCACACCATGCCCCAGATTTTCGAGTTTCAACTAATAATATATTTTAATAAAATTTCTTGTAAGAAAGATCGATTTCACATAAAAATATGTTGTTCGGTATGGTGCGATGATATCGGCGCAGGCGCGGGCGTCGGAACTGATTGATCCGTCACGCGCCGCGCCCGCGTACAACCCGTAAATTGAAAATATCGAAATACGACCATGTATATTTCTGGGTACTTTGACTTATACAGTGTGTATCATTAAAATGTAGCCAGTAATTTAAAGGTCTTTTAAAGTGGAGCCCATGCCTATACAAGTCCCAATAATTAACCACTCGGTATAGGATTATCTCGATTAAAGTCGAAGTCAATCAAAATTCTTTATTGCCATGATGTGTAAACACTTCTTGGACTCGACAATTTACTAATATAAAAAAATTGATTAAAAATAGATTACGGGTTTTAATTGCCAAATGTCTACAATATATAGGTATATTAAGTCGATTATTTATTTATTTATTTATTTTATTTTTAAACTTTATGCATAAAATTATACATCGGCGGACTTAATGCCAAGGGCATTCTCTACCAGTCAACCTTAGGGTGATGCAGAGATCAAATAAAGTAGGTGCATAAAGTAGCCTGATGGACACAATATATACATACCAATAAACATATTTAATACACTAAATAAAATATATACTCACATATATATATATTCATATAGATATAGATACATGCATACATAAATACATACATACATAAATACATACATACATATCATACGTATTAAATTAATGATGAGAAGAATCTGATAAACGGTCGAGGAGGAGAGCAAGTACTTTTATTATTATTGTTTCTTAAAAATTAAAATCAACTTATTTACTTCTTTTTCTTATATGAGCTGCTGTGTGGTTGTTACAATGGTTTATTTTTTCACTCTATATTATCAACCAAAAAATTAAGGACCTTGGACTTTTAGATTGTACGAGTTATAATAATATAGGGACATATTGAGTGAGTAAGTAAGGCGTTACACAGACGACGGATAATATCAGGCTGAATAATTTCACCGGACTTAAAGAGCTCAATTCCCAACTCACGGCACTCAGCGCACTGGCAGGGCCACTTGAAATTCTGCGTAATCCCTGCATGTTTTTCTAAAAGAGAAAATAGACCAACGGCATTTTCTTAGTATCGATAATAGGATAAACCTTATAACTCTTTATGGAAATTGTCTGTATGTTACAGTATTTTTCTAGGTTACTAGTTATTTCGGCCTCGTGCCTCGGCGAGCACGTTAAGCCGTCAGTCCCGGCTGCCATGATCATCTATGGCAGTCGTTATTGGGAAAGTCAGTACCCTCTAATATCCCAACACTGGTCTAGCCTTAGGGTATCGTTAATCTTCGGGTTGCGGGGTCAGGTGGCAGCCGCTCCGTGTAAAAACTGATATCCAGTCAAATCCGGTTAGACTAGAAAAGCCGATCCTAAGTGACTTGGGAATAATAAAGGCTAAAGGAGAAGACTAGTTATTGCGGTTACAAGTGATTAGTATGCGTTTTAACTTAAGCTAATATGTACGTTCCTAGCTTAAGCTAATATGCTTAAGCTAGGAACTCCTAACTCTTCCTACTGACGTGAATTCCTTGGGTTACGTTAGTGGTGTAATGGGTGGGTTTAGAAACTATGATCTCTCGATCGCAAGTCCAATGTCTTCACGATCGTTATCCATCCCAATGGATAACGATCGTGATAATAATTAAAGTGGTAGTATTCTCACTACTACCAATTCAATTATTATCAGATAGATAATACGCCTCGGTGGCGTAATGGTTAGTGTAACCGACTGCCACGCCTGAGGTCGCGGGTTCGATTCCCGCACAAGTCAAACATTTGTGTGCATGAACATGGATGTTTGTCTTGGTCTGGGTGTTTCTATGTATAATATGTATGTATTTACAAAAAAAAAGTATATATGTTTGTTTATCCATTGTCTAGTACCCATAGTACAAGCTCTGCTTAGTTTGGGCTAGATGGTGTTGTGTGTATGTGATAGAATATTATTATTATTATTATAGACCTACAGCCGACGGCAGATATCTTGTTATAGACTCAACTCTTTGTCTGATTCTAGCAACAAGCAAATATAATATTTGACTACAAGTCTTAAATGCAGTGGTTCTGTTTAAAAGTTGTTTTTCAATATCTTATTATTTATTTCGTGATGTTTCGACAGATTTGCATCGATCGTGGTCACGGGTTCATAATTAAGACTGATTGTTTTATATTTATATCAATTTTATCAGTTACTTAGACGTTCATAAGTGTTACTTGGTGATCTACATGAATAAATGATGTTTGATTTGATTTGACAGTTATTCGCGTAGGTTATAAAAATATCTCTTAACTTGAATGTCACTTTATCCATTAAACTTTAGAGATAATGACAAGTAAATGAGGCTAGTTTTAAATTTAACCATTATGCAGTGAATTTTGCTAAATTCAAATTAATTTTCTGCGAAATGACGGCTTCGCGCCTCGGGCGGTGCAACGGGAGACCTTTTTTAATGGCAGGAAGGTTGCCTTAGAAC
Organism: Catocala fraxini; assembly: GCA_930367265.1. Classification (NCBI taxonomy): domain Eukaryota; kingdom Metazoa; phylum Arthropoda; class Insecta; order Lepidoptera; family Erebidae; genus Catocala; species Catocala fraxini. The sequence continues at coordinate 22,256,712 of OV884028.1, forward strand.
CTCCATAGTTATCGGTATCGCTGTTCGTACTATTCTACGAAATCATATTAAGTAATCATTGCATCTAACACGATAAGAACAGTTGTTTCATACAGTGTTTTTAAGATGCAGCTCTCGCTATTTGCTCAATGCGGGGGACTTTACAAACGTTTAAACAAAGAATATTAGACTTAGAACAACTTGTGAGCTTCAAACCTACATACTTCAGTACAGCGGTAGCAGTGAGGCGGTCACTAAAGATAGGTACTACGCTATTCGTGCAGTCAATTCTTGCAGTAAACTCGAGATTATAAATGTTGTGGATGTCATGTTGTACACACATATATAGACGTTTGAAGTGCAGTTGTAGTCATTGCGACTGCAGTGTGAGGTTTTAAGTTTGATTATTGAGTCCGTAACTTGTCTCTTGTAACAAACTTTACTATATTAATATATTAATAAACATTAACATGTAATTCGTAAAAAAACAACCTATTACTCGGTAATTGAACTCGCAGTCTTGTGAATAAATAGACAAGATCATATAAGAAATATTTGGAATCCAATTGTAATAATATGTTATCTAATAGTTTCTGCCCAAAGTATTCTATGTGTTAATCCAAGACATGATCTATATGTGAGCCAAGTTTCATCCAATTCCGTTCCAAGATTTAAGCGTGGTTGTGTAACAAACATCTCAACAACTTCATGTATGACTAGGATAACCTGCTATCACTTTAAAGTACAATTACATGCTTCGGCAATATTCCGTGACGTAAACAATCTCAAGTGTAGAGTCAACGTCGTTGATTGTCGCCGCGTTTTATTTCCTTTCGCGAGCTGATAGTATTTGTGCTTGGTCCCTTGTTTGCTCAGGAGCCCTCGTTATAACACTTCACTTTAACGCTATGTTATAACTGACAGCACGGAAGACGCAGCGGGCAAGCAGTCACCATGCCGCTGCCATCGCGCTAAGTTTGTGGTTTTGAATCCTATTTTAGACACTAATAATTCTTTTTATAATCCACAAATTAATTTTCTATGTCTAGATCATCAACATCCATGTTCATGCACACAAGTCAAACATTTGTGTGCATGAACATGGATATTTGTCTTGGTTAGTATTTCTATGTATAATACGTAAGTATTTACAAAAAAAGTATACATGTTTGTTTATCCATTGTCTAGTACTCATAGTACAAGCTCTGCTTAGTTTAGGCTAGATGGTGTTGTGTGTATGTGATAGAATATTATTATTATTATTATGACGTACTTTGTGTTCGAGAAATTTACATATTTTTGTAAAGTCATCCAAGACAAAGGATTTGAAAAGAAAGTAAAAATCTTTTTATTGGACCTCGGCGAATGCTCTCCAATCACAACGGCGATATACTGAAGAAAAGGCAGGTTAACAGTATTCCAAATCTTCGAGCGTGTGCGAAGACTAATAAAAGTGAAAGAGAAAAATCAAAAAAGAATCACAGGTATAGGTTAGGCTTACTAAGCAGTTTGCCAACTTAGATGTATAAAAATATTAGTATATCCATAAAACTATACGTATTCTTGTTAGAATAAAAAATTATACACTTAGACGTAATCCTTTGGCGATTTAAAACATGATAATATGTTTCTTCAATATCGGACAACGGATATGCGTAGTCGTAATAAATCTCACTAGCGTGGCGGCCACAGGTAGCACGGGTTCTGACAAACATCCGGCCTGACTGCCTCTCTAAATGTTTCCAATAAGATTTGACTTGCATTTAACCAAAATACTTAAGTACATAATATAAAGCATCATTCTTTTGTATTATTTGATAGGTATGAAAAAGTGTATTACTATACACATGTTTTGTCAGCTATGGATTGGTTTCACGTAATAGAGTGCAAGCATAATACCGTCTAATAGGAACAGTGTACCGTCTAGTATTAGTAGTGCTTAAATATTAAAGTAGTAGAGCCTCGCTGATTTCAGCATGAATAGGCCGGCTCGACCGGGGAAGGACCACCCTCTCACAGAATATCGACGTGAAATAGCAGTATTCTTACTGTTGTGTTTCGTTCAGTGAGTGAGAGTGCAGGATGCCCAATCATCCTCTTTCCCGCTCGTCCATCCCATTTCCCTTTTCTCTTCTTCCTTTCTTAAAGGTTCGGCAACGCGCAAGTAATGCGTCTGGTGTTGCAGGCGTTCATATGCTTCGGTGACCACTTACCATCAGGTGGGTCGTACGCTTGTATGCTACCTTAGTCGTAAATAAAATAAAAATATGTACAGCTAATAAGATTTTTTCTTATACTAATATAGGTACTTTACTTGACACGAGAATTGAAGTCGAGTCTTATCCATCATTTACCACTGATTATTCACCGGCCCAATAAAGGTGATAAAATCGATAATATCTTATTAAATTTGCTAGAAATTTGGGTAGGTACACATTACTATTAACCCCTTCGAGCAAGCTAATATGCTTGTGATTTTATGTCAGTAGTAAAATAGGTGGGTTTTAAAACCACTACCTCTCGATCCAGCAAGAAGTTCAATATCTTATTTATTAGGCTACCGTCTTTAAATTTGTTAACACTTTGCCCAACTGGGCATCAAAGTCACGATAAATAATTAAATATAAACACAACCCATTGCACATAGACTATGCCTTTTATTACCTTATTGAACACCTCACTTGAAAAAAGAAACACGTATTGCAATAATTCACATTACCAACAAAACAAGATCAGCACTCGATACAAAAATTGCAAGTTACAACGATTAACGATTATGGAATTTAAATTGTTAATAACTCAACGATTACAATGTACTCCATTATGCGAACACATTTATTTATTAGCCATCGTGTAAAAAGTGTTAAATTATATACCTTTAAGACATGATGTTTGTGTATATCTACGATGTCATCTAGTGCATCGTCAAATGTCAAAATGTGTTAAATTACAATAGGTGTAAATGGTTAAACTATGTTATTCACGTATAAAGTTGCAATTTGTCACAAAGTTATCTTTGATCAATAAGTTTTGATGAAACTATGCGTTTTTTATGCAAGAAAGGTTGCAAACTGGCATACGTTACGTCTCATGTAAAGCCGTTCGGGATATTTGCCATAAATGCGATGGTATTGCAGGGGATGAAAGGCTTATATTACAGATTTATGAAATGGAGTAGTATAACGAATTGATAGTCATTCATCATAACTGTCAGCGCTGCTGGGCACGGGCTCCTCTTCTCAGTGTGAGAAGGGTTAGGCCATAGTCTACCACGCTGGCCCAGTGCAGGATGGCACACATCATACATCTTTAAAAAATTTTGCATATCTCTCAGACATATAGGTTGCCTCGCGATACTTTCATTCGCTGTTAAAACAAGCGATAATTAACTATTTAATACGCACATAACTTCGAAAAGTCAGAGGTGACTTGCCTTGGGATCAAAATCGAGGTCCATCGGTTTCCCGCAAGGCTATCGCTGTCACAAAACAGTCAATTATAGCTGAAAAGTGTTTGGATCGGTCTAGGCATTTATAAACGGTCTAATAGTAATTGGTAGAAGGGGTTATATTGATAGTAAATTCTCATTAGCAATACGTATTACCGGTACTATCTTTCTGGACGGAGTTGATGATATGAGTAACCGAACAATTTTTTCACGTCGGTCACTTACGCACAATGTACCGATTGTGGGGCTAAGTGCGGACAACACACGTCCAACTAACTAACTAGCAATGCGCATTCTAAGAAGGGTACATTTACCTCGTTAGTTAGGAGAACACGTAAAGGCGACGGTCCCATCTGTTATAAACACCTGTATTACGCGGAATTATAATATCTAGTACCCTTAAAAAATTCCTCACGGTCTAGCTGACTATTTATTCATGGGATTTAGACTAAACTAGTGCAGAGTGTAACCTCCAGACGATCGCTGTAAAACGATGTTGTGATGTGTTCATGACATTTTATACAATGTCATGAGTACATAATTACAATGGTCTGCTGTCTTGCTGTCAGTTCTATTAGAGATCAAATCATCGTGATAATTACCCCCTGATATGTGTTTCGTATCTAGGTTTATGTCCGTTGTTTCATTGTTAGTAAAACTTAATGCGTAAGCTGAGTTCAAATATAAAAATATTGAACTGAAGATAGTTCAAATGGCAATGTTGCAATCAACATGAATTTGTATAATCGCTTACCTATATACCGACAGGTATAAACGTTCTTTAAACACTATGATACAAAGTCAGTTTTAAGTGTGCATAATAATTTAAAATTATCGAATTTAAGGCAGTGCTTAGATGACATTATATCGGTATAATACAAAAAGCTTACTTACAATTAAATAAGAGCAGCGATAGCTCAGTGGGGAGACCAACAGACTGCAATGCAGAGGGTCTCGAGTTCGAACCCACGTCGCGCACCTCTGACTTTCGGAAGTTATATCACTTTTCGAAATTATGTGCGTAGTGATTGATAATTATCACCTGCTCCGTGCCTCGGAGAGCACGTTAAGCCGTCGGTCCCGGCTGCCATGAACATTTATGGCAGTCGTTATTGGGAGAGTATCGGCACAAAAGATCCCACTGGGTCGAAGTGTCGCCGGTCTGCACTGACTGGCCCCCACATAAGATACATACATACAATTAAATATGTATTATTCATTTTTATTTATTTCTTCATTATTTAGTAATTTTTTATCCTTTGAATACGTCAGTAACCTTTACCTAATACTTCATCTTATTGACTATTCATACGTAGATACGTATTACTAAAAGTTAGACTATAAACCATTTTAGCTGCATCAGACTCGGGAATATCTAAAATACTTTGTATTAAACGTCTATCTAATTTATTTATTCGAAATTGATACATAATTATAATGTTTATTACCCCATAAGAGTAACATTTAATCTAGGTACAAAATATAGGGCTTAAGGTATTGCGTTCCTCTTATCATTATTTCGGACACACTCCGTCAACAAAAGATATCATCAATGACATGACACTCTCACAGTTAGGCGAATCTGTTTTTCCTATAAGATATATCCAATAGTTCATTTTAAATTTTCATCTTCACGATGGTACCATACTAGTTCAAGCTTTTGATTGCCAGCGAGAAATCTTGTGGACTCTATCAAATGCATTTCTGACATGAATCCATTCTTACTTACATCCATTAAGCTTAGCTAGAGATGTTTCCATGGCTTGTAGTAATATGAACACAAATCGCTAATCTTGAATAAAATAACATTAAAACAATAAAAATGAATACCCTATTATTTAAACATATTTTGCATCGCATGGTTTAATACATACATAATACTCACGACTGTTTCCGGAAGGGGTACAGGTAAAGACTACGGCTTTTTACCTGTAACGATCTTTGCACATGTCCAATTTTAAAATGGAAGGCTCCTCTCGTTATAGGAATAAATCCTGTGCCAAGTGGACGCCACAAACATTCAAACGACAGATACTAATTTTTACTCTACATGGGCATCAAACCCCGAACATTCCGGGTGGCATTGACGAAACAATCACTTTAACCACTATACCATACGTCCTTTCTACATTTACTTTCATCACATGAATCGGCTTAGGGTACCTACTCTGCCCCTGGGCTTAACTCCACAATATGACATAGATTAACATTTTTAAAATGTGTCGTACTTATTTGAAATTGTTTCTTATAAGAATCAACATAAATGGAAAAAGATAAATGAAAATAATATTTGTCAGCTGCAACAATTACTGATCACGTTTCTGCTGCCAATGCGTGTGGTATTGGATCAAAATTAACTTAAATTAACTTAAGGAGCTAACAAGTCTCAAAATATAGACATTTTTGTTTAATAATATATAGATATATAATATCAGCCCTGTATTAAATTGTCCTACTGCTGGGCATGGGCCTCTTCGCAAGGTGAGAAGGGTTAGGCCATAATCCACCACGCTGGGCCAGTATAGGTTGGCAGACTTCACATATTTATCTTAGATAACTCTTAGACATGTAGGTTTCCTCACGATCGTTTCCTTCACCGTTAATGTTAACCGAATGTTAAACATTCAAATTAAACTACTTTATACAATTTTCTTGTATAAAAAGGTTGCTTATTTTTTATTTATATCTAATATCAAATTATTATAATTATACAGATTACTTTTACATTCATGTTCAGAGAAACAATTCTCGCAATAAAAACTGTTCAAAATAAAGTGCCGTTCTCGTCTCTATGTCATAAATACCACATACATATATCCTTAGCCTATAAATGTTCACATGTCTAATTAAAATAAAAGTCAAAATAGGTATGTGAACATTAAATTCAACTCTGTCTCTATTTTGAACAGTTTTATCACAAGAATTGGATGTCTACTAAGCTTCTTCATTTAGCTGTTTACTTCTCTTAAAAGTGGAACCATTTTTCAGTGAGAAGCGCCACTGTTGTAAAGCAGAGCATCCCTCTGAGTAAAGCGCCCTCACTAGTTGCAACCCTCGCTACCCCGGGAGGGTAGCAAATAGTTTTGCTATTCACCGCACGATATCACTGCAATCGTGTTTCATATATTTTTTTAAAACTTTATTTCAAAACTTATGAAGAATCTTTCAAAATATGGCAAAATTATTCTATAGCTAGCAAAAACTATTTTAAAATTTAGATAACATTCAATAAAAAACATTCATTGTAATATATAACTGAATAAATATAAAAGGATTTTTAACTTATAAATAAATTTGAATGTGTACTTAGAACAACAAACAGTTCATTTTATTATTAATTTTACAATAATAATGTACCTAAAATCATATATAATATAACAAAAATAAAGTTGCTTTATTTAGTTCAATGTTGAGTTGTAGTTTTTCTATCCGATAAGAGATGGCGCTAGCTGTATGTATTTGAAGGTGGCTTACATTGCCGATCGCGTCGCGTCGTGCGCCCGACGATTAAGGTCTGTTAGCCTTACTTAGGTATTTGTTTCGAAATATGTGTATAGATTTAATTATATATATAAATGTATAAATAGACAATAAAATAAAACTTGTCTACTTTTTCCAGATATTAAATTTATGTAAAATTGCAGATAAAAATATCATCACAATTGCCAAAATCAAAGTTATAAATGGGAAAAATCGATTTTACGATTGCTAAATGATTCGATTATGCATATTGTTTAAAATCAGAAATCGAGATATATAAAATAAAATGTTTTATGTAAACGATGTAAAGTGGATGCAATCGTAAACTGTATATTTTTATATAAATTAATAAAATTAATATAAAAACGGCATATTATATATTAGTGCAAATATTTCTTTCACGTTAGGCAATCATTAAAATAAATTATTATTATTACATTCTAAGATATCGTTGTCATAGGTTAAGGTAGAGAAATAGTGAAAACATGAATTATATTAAAAGTAGTAGGTAGATTGAAAATGTAGGAATGTAGAGCAGACAAACACACTTATATTATTTTTTATTTAATATTATTTTTATTGCAGAATATTTATTTAAAAGTCGTATATTTAATGTATGTTAATTAATTATGCATTTAGCGCTACATTTAGTCCAATTCGATTCCCGTATTGTAACAGAAAATGTGTAACGCGCAATTCCTTGTACCGGTTTGCGTATTTTGTTTGTATGACCCCCTTTACACAGGGATCAACCGTTAGAAAACAGCGAAAAAAATTTGATAGTTAAGTACATGTAGAGTCAAAGGTCTTTACTACGGTCAATTGGGTTGTATTTTTATACTATAATAAGCGTAGGTACGACTCGCCTAATAATTATCGTAGTCTATAAGCACTTGGAATACCAAAGATTTAAGTCGCAAAATTCCCACTTCAAAAAAGAGAGTCATTATTTTATCAGGATAAGTGATAAGGACCTTTAGTCTACTAACAATACAGTGCATCCGTAAGGATTTGTAGAGCTCTCTGAGATAGGATTATTTGGTGATAATTTTATAAATACATCCTAAATTACGCTGCCGGTAAGGACGCCGATGTCGCCGTGCTCTACCATGGTAGAGACCAAATAATATTAATGTGTATGAACTTAGAGTATTTACTTATTGTCGTTTATTCATATATTCGGTAAGCAGGTGATGATCGCGCATTATTAGCCAAGGTCGCGGACATACATACATTTGCATATATTATTAATATTTATATAATTAAATATATTTTTTTAAAGTTAGTGAAGAAATATTCAAGTATGAATTTATAACTGCGGTCGCAACACGCGACATTTAAAATAAAATAGAATAGAAATCCAAAGTAATGTATTTCTACAGTCATCAGTGACGTGTGTGAATAATTAATAACTTTTGCATAATTATAATTGGCAAGCCATTTAAAATTATAATTAATTATTTGGTAAAAGTCAGTGAAATATGTTTAGTATTGATTATTTCGTTTTAAATAAAAATATAATATTAATTGAGTCATTTTTAAAAATTGATTATATATTTATTTAAAACGTGAAATTTACGTTTGTAATATATAGTCTGTCAACAGTGAATCATTTTTAAATTTGCTATTACAATAATATAGTTGCATAATATTTCTAGTAAAATCGGTCGGTTTGTCGGTAAAATATACCTACTAAAATATAAAAGATAAAAATTTCACAGCAATTTTTTATATTTAAAATAACTTAAACTTTTTCTATTAATAATTTAAATAAAATAACATGTTGATCATTGAACTATAACATTAATATTATTATATTGTATGTTTAGATAACTTGTGTAGTCATACAACACAGTAGAGTAGTGTAGAGTTGTTGTTGCGCCGTCGGCACAGTTGTTCCCAAGTCCGTAGCTCACAGCGCCAAGTGTAGAGCGACGCGACGCAGAATTTTCCGCGGCTCACGGCGGCGAGCGGGAGGAGAGGGGCGCGGGGTGCGCGGCACTATGGGGGGGACGCGCGGCGTGCGGGGAGCGGGCGGGCGGGGCGCAGTAATTACATCGTCATTAGCGGGCGGCGGCGCTGGGCGGGGCCGCCCCTCTCCGAGCGGCGGGCGCGCGCAGCGGCGCTTCGCCCCACAGTCCGCTCCGTGCTGCCGCCGCGCACGCACGCGCATGTCGTTCGCTGTCGTCCCCGGTGATGTGAGGTGGCCCCCGCCGCTGCCGCAGCGCCGCGCGATAAACGCGCTATTTTCGCGACCGAGTAAGCCAGTTGAAGGCTCGAGAGCCTTCGAGCCGGCAAGACGCCGTCCACCGTGGATTTGAGGTACGGCGCCATGGCGGCGACCACGTACATGCCCGCCGAGATGGATCTGAACACCATCGGCGGGTACCACGCAGCGTCGCCGCGGAGCGCCGAGCCCGCGGACATGAAGTACCAGCACCCTCTGCATGCCGGAGGTTCGCCGTCGCCGGGTGCGCCCGTGCTCGGCAACCCCTGGACGTCGTTGCCGCCGGCGGACCCTTGGGGCATGCACCAGCATCACGCGCACGCGCATCAGCCCGACGTGAAGCCGCCGCCCGCGCCGCACGAGCACCGCCACCTGCACAGCGCAGGCCATGGCTGGCACGCGCCCGTTGTCAGCCCGCACTATGGTGCCGGTTCACCCGTGGCCCTCCATGGCGGCTACCCTATGCCCATGCATCAGCACCATATGCTCCGGGATATCCAGCCTTCGCCGCATCCTCTGCACCATCACGCCATGGAGCGTGACCAGCCCGAGGAGGACACGCCCACCAGCGACGACCTCGAGGCCTTCGCCAAACAGTTCAAGCAGCGCCGCATCAAGCTCGGCTTTACACAGGCAGACGTGGGCCTCGCGCTCGGCACCCTTTACGGCAATGTGTTCTCGCAGACTACCATCTGCAGATTCGAAGCGCTACAGCTCAGTTTCAAGAATATGTGCAAACTTAAACCGTTGCTACAGAAGTGGCTTGAAGAGGCAGACTCTACGACTGGTAGTCCGACGAGCATCGACAAAATAGCAGCCCAGGGCAGGAAAAGAAAGAAGCGCACATCAATAGAGGTGTCGGTGAAGGGCGCACTGGAGCAGCATTTCCACAAGCAGCCGAAACCGTCGGCGCAGGAGATCACGTCGCTGGCGGACAGCCTGCAGCTGGAGAAGGAGGTAGTGCGCGTGTGGTTCTGCAACCGGCGCCAGAAGGAGAAGCGTATGACGCCGCCCAACACGCTCGGCAACGAGATGATGGAGGGCATGGGCCACGCGCACTACGGCCACAGCGACGTGCACGGATCGCCGTTGCAGCACTCGCACTCACCGCCCGGCCTGTCGCCGCAGCACCCGCTGCCGCAGGGCGCGCATACGTTAGCCGCACACTAACAGTTCGCCCCGTGGGCGCCGCCGCGGCCCTACTACGCGGAGCCGCACTAGCCGCCAGCGCCCCGCCCGCGGGATAACCCTGTACATAGAACAGTGTACATACGCGCCGCGCGCCGGGACGTGCCCGCGGCGCACAGTGACGACCTAGGCGTGGGCGCCCACTATGTAAATACGTTCGCGTGTGACGCCCCGTCCTCAGGACCGAACGCTAACGTTTAAGTTGTTCTTTATAATTTCAGTGAAGTCATTGATTAATTATGTGCGTAATGTTAAGATCGAAGCCAGTAATCGTTTATACTTTATCGAAGCGCCGAGGTTCGGAGTGATCGCCGATACGTTTAGCTAGATAGTCTAATTGATAAATAAGAGCTTAATCGGAGGTGGATCCCGGCGTCGCTCACGCACCCTCGCCGCGCGGCCGCGCAGCTCAGCCCGTCGTGCGGTAAGTACGGCGACACTACACACTCTCGCTGTATGAGTCGATATTCACACCCGAGCCCGCCACAGAGTGGCACTCGCCGCGTCCGCCAGCCGCGCCCGCTAGCCGCGCGGCCCCGCCGGCGAGGAGTGCGTGGCGCTAACACTTTTGTAAAGGACGATTTCATCGAATTTATTTATAGATATTACAAATTAACGATGTTCATACATGCCTACCTATCAGTAGGGAGTCATTGTGGTGTGGAATAAATTTAAATTGTTGCTATTACTGTAAATTTATGATTAGTGACGAGGACGAGAGTAAAAAATATGAATCGGGTCGAAGCTTCGTTTTGTAAGGGAATACGAGTGAGTCAATAGGTGCAATTTTTATTTTAAGTGTTGTAATGAGACGATCCGAGTGTGAGAGCCACCACGTCGGTGTATCTCTGAGCGCGCGCGGGGACGCGCGGCCGCGCGGCTCGCCTGTTGGTGTTAGCGCCCGCGCCGCCGCGCGTGCCCGCGCCGCGCGTCTACGCACTCGGCGCACACCTAGCTCCCACATCATAATTTATTAAAAAATATTATTAAAAGGATGCAGACACGATGCCAAAATGGTTTTATTCCTGTTTTTTACTTGTTTTGTTGTTTTTTCGTTTGTATGTATTTGTGGCCAACCTTGGTACTTAATACTTGTAAAAATAGGTATTTTTTCTATATAAAATAATGTACCTACGACGTATATGATGATATATATTAAAAAAGTTCTTTATAGAAATTGAAATATGGAAATGACTTTTATTGAAGATGTCCTGTCAATCTCTGCCTCGCCAGACATAGTACTGTTTGTTCAGTGGTGCGAGTGGCGCCGCGTGCAGAGCTAGTGTAGCGCACCACTCGGCGCGCAATGTTTGTATAGTTCTAGAGGTAACTGTTTGCGTATTTTTACAATTGACAAGCAAGCTCAGATATTGGTGAAATGGTTTTACTAAAGTTTAACTAGATGAATAATGTAAATACGTCGCAGTCTGCAGCAGTATGCAACTACATAGCACTAAATATTACTTAGTGATATGATATTTTATATTATCGTCTAAGTATTTAATAAAACAGAGTAAATATTTTAATACAGACTTATTATTGAGTGAATCCCGGTCAGTAGGTCATAATTATAAGTAAAAAATCCAAGGCTTAGTGTTGTTTATTTGTTTTATTTATGAGGGTAGAGCCGGGGCCAGGTACCGGGAGTTTACCTTTCGTATCGGGCCCGTCGGCTCGAGACCGCGGCTGCGGCTCGCACACACACAAACACACACACATCACATCACACATTTGACAAACAACATACTGTCACTATCAACCAATCTCGCATATTTTGTTATAATTCATAAAACTGATTATAATTTCTGTACGTTTTGATCGTATTTCCAACGTTGCATTTCAACTTCTTTACTAAGTTCTTAATATTTATTTCATAGACGTTTAATAGTGACACTTGTTGTATATTTTAATGTCTTACAATCAATAATTTGTATACAATAACAATTGTTGTATAACCACACTGGGACTGCTATCAGTCCGAACAATATTATCTCAACACTAAGCTTACATTTATTCCTATTTTAACTAATCTAGTACAGCTTACAATTACATTTAATCTTATTTATACTGATGAACATATCAGTTTGTTTAAAACTGACTAATTTAATGGATAATATTCTTATAATTAATACATTTTTTTTATTCTATTTTACTTTTTCTCATATGTTTTGTAATAAACTGCATCGGTATCATATTGTACGAAAATTCACATGTTTACATTTTTAAAAAGAAGAGACTTACAATATTCTTTGTTTAAAACGATGATAAACTATTTTTAAAACAGTTTGATTTACTTATAAAAAGACTTTCGCGACTTTAAACTTTGTTGCTTATGTTCTTCTCCAGCTTTCAATCTATCTCTTTTCAAAATTTCATCGAAATCTGTTCATCGGTTTAGCTGTTAAATCGTAATAAACGACAACTACGTTATAACATTAGTGTGGATAACGTTTATAACGCGTTAACAATTTTACTGTTGCAATTTAAACATAATTTAAATACTCAATGAATAATTAGTCCTAGGACAGGTTTCCAATACAACTTGTATATCGAGTAAACTTAGCGGCGCAATTAAACTAAAAGTGCTTCATATTCGGCCGTGGACGAAGAAAAAAATTGTGTCGAACGGCAACGTAGCGATAACTTTCTCCTGTCAATAGTGATGGTCACAAAAAATGTTAAGGAGTTGTTGACGATAGTGGTGTTGGCTGCGCACGCAAAAACCTCACGTGTTGGCCCGCGCTCGCGCCATGGACCAAATGACATTCCACCTGCCTAATGAAGCGTCCAACCAGTGAAACCTCCGACTGTAGTCATGTACAACGCACTGAAAAAATACCACACGATCACTACAAATTACTATTTCAGGAAACATCACGACATGTGTCATTTTCGTTCTAACGCTTATTTACACTTCATGAAAACGTTTAACGCAACACAAAGTGCATTTAATATTTGATGAATGAAAATGTAAACAAATACCTGTATTATAAATAACATTCTCGTTAAGTAATGTTTACACACAAACCGATTGTGCGCTCAAAGCAATTATTTCATAATTGTTATGCATATAATGCATTTATTACATACATTGAATTTATCTACATTTATTAAAAATGTATTCCGTCATCGTAAACGGGTCGACGCAACTTGTTACTAGCATTCCGTATGTTAGTAACTTGCATCTTATTTTGTTGATGTTACATTTATTTTATTACGTAGGTTCATTTAATATTGCGCATTTGGAGATAACATTTATATAACTAAATATGAGTAAAGCTTTTACAATTTTACGATTGTATTTATTTACATTGGCAGTGTTCAAAACACGCGAACACAAGTGATAGTTTTTTGTTTGGCAGTGTGTTTTTGTGTCCCGTTTGTGATATTATTTATAGAATTAAAACGACAATCGCTCGTCAGTTTCCGCCTGTTAACCCCAGACTTTTTGCCTTCACCATTGAACAAGAATGTTCGTTGTAAAAAACGTAGACCGTCGCTGTCCCGCCATTGTCGAATTGTTTAATTGATAGAAAAGCCGTGCGGTATGGTGTACCCGAAATATCTAAAGCAATAGCATAAAATGTACTTTATTAATAATTTTGTTTTGTATTTAGATGTCAATAAGTGTTAACTAACCAGAATTTGGGTCAACAGAATCTATCATTAGAACACTTTTTGCTCACTAATGTTGACTTTGATATGTCATTTTTTATTATTCAAATTGAAGTTTCAAATATAATTAGAGATAATGATCTCGGGCTAAGGATATCTAGATAGGTGCTAATTGGCATTCAACATTAATTTAATATATATTATGTATGTTACGTGAGTGTGTGGGTAGGTAGAGGTTTACAGTGAAACTTTTGTTGTTTTTTGACAAACGCTTGGCAGATATTTTTTGTTGTTAGAACAATGGTCGGTAGTGCAGGATGTATAATGGCAAGACGTTCTGGCTGTTAGCCGCGCTCAAGGTTCGACACTTTACTGCGACATCAATACCTCGCGGCCTTCGCACACATACACACTCACACAAACACACACACACACACACATACATGAACCTCGCTGAAACATAGTACACGGTTACATATCTAACAACTACATTAACCCACTTCATTTCTACTTACAAGAAACCAGCTAGTTTAGAATTGCCACAAATTTACGGGCTTAATCATTAATGTGTCTATTTATTTTTTCTTCTTGACAGTAATTTAGTAATCTTAATCAACAGGAATTCTTTATTGAAGTTCCAAATTCAAGTTCCTTGCTACTAGGCAATTACCATATAAAATAAATGGCACTACTTTCGAACGTAGATAAAACAGTTGCTAAATGTTCTTTTTTTGGTTGTTAGGTGCTTGTTGTGAGGGTTAAATAATGTGTCAGTGGCGTCAGAAGTGACGACACGTGTCGAAGAAGCTAGAGGCGAAAATTATACAAATTAAATTAAAATGTGCCGCTTGAATGTGAATCTAGTCTGACGATGCGACCTGTCTCACTCTGATTTATGATTATACATTAATTACACGTGCCTATTTACATCACAGACACGCACACTCTATTATTTGTGAATAAATTAACGTAAAATCATTTTTTGTTAGGCTTATCTCTTGTTGCATTCATACGCCGTCTACGCAACGATAACAACAGAAGGCTGCATTCAAATACCACAATTGTCGCTTGTTACTCATGTCCCGCGGATCTAAAAGTTTTATTTAATCATTACGTCACAAATTTATTTTAATAGTGTTATAATGTCGCGCGACGGATCGATGTTCCGTGTGCGTTGCGGCGACAATGGCACAGTCGCGGTCGTAGCGAGTTACCTGTCAGTTTTTCTGCGTTTTGTCGTAAAATATGTATTTAAAAACGTCGGGTCTCGGCAGGTGCGGCGGCGAGGCCACCTTTATCAGCGGCCATGTTCCACTGAATTTATAGTCTCCACGGTTTTGGTAGCGCCGCGAGCGGTCCCTAGCCGTTCTGCCGCGGCCCTTTGCACACGCGTGACTTGACGCGTAGGCGCATCGTGTCCGACGGACGGACGCGCCTACCATCATGACATTGCCACGCACTCACTATAATGTATTAATTAGCAGTATGACCCATAAGAAGCCCAGATTGACAAACAAAAGCGCTCGATAGAAACACAATAAACCGCCTCCCATGTGTCACGCAAATTTGCTCTCGCGATCAAAGCAATAACTCTGTACATATCCGAGATTTACAACGTATCAATTTGCATTTTATGATACACCTATGATTTTAATACGATCGCTATAATAAGAGAAAGTTGGAAATGTTGTTGACCACCATAAATCTGTAGCCAATATGGTATATTACTTTACTTAATTAAACAAAATACCCGGATAATAAAAAGATTAAAATCTAAAATGATGTTATCGGTTACTTTTACAGTTCTTTAAAACTTGTAACTGTGTGTTTGAGCAAATTTTTACTGTGGCTCGTGTACGGAACATGGTACAAAACTTTTGTCAAGTAAACGCAAGGTTGACACATTATTATTGTTTAAAGATATAAAAAACTTGAACACCATTTATTTATTTATAGTTCTGACAAAAAATAAACGAATGCCATACCTAAGCATTGTGGGACCATCAACCATATAGGGTGACGCTTTTTGCACGCAAAAATTTACAACCACTTTTTGGATTAGGTTCTATGTAACTTTCAAACTGTAGAGTCAACGTATATTTGTCTCTTTTCCTCAAGTTATATATTCAAATTTGGAAAGAGACAGCCAATCAATGTCACTGGCAATCAAATTGTGGCAGACAACTTGTCAACTTCAAGCTAGATAATAAAACACTAAAAAATCGTGAGGAATTCAACATAGTTTCTTTCGTATGTATATTATTAGTATGGCCTATCATGGATATACGTATGTGAAGTGACTAAACTTTTTCGCGGCAATTGAATTTGTATTTATATAGGTATTCTAATTTGTTTAAGCGTTATTTATTGTTGGTTATCGCGTGGTAAATGTCGATGGTAACAAATGCGCGGTTGCCCCGCAGCGGAAACTCTTACGTGACTGATAGCTGAAGAAGGCTGTAGTTGTGTCGACGCCGAGTCCTTGGTCTAAGCACAGCGTGACATATGAGCGTGACATATGTCACGCGCCTCCGTTGTCAAACATAAGACGGTTGCGTAATACCCACACAGAGAACTCGGTGAAAATACGTCGATGTCGTACACACACATTAAAATTCTGTTTTCATTTAGAAAACTTTGAGAATGACGTCATTAGAAATGAAATATAAATTGTATGACGTAAGCCGCGTTTCCAATGTTCCGAAGTATATGTAGCTGATATAAGTTACGAGAAATTGTTTCAGACGTTAATAAAAGGTATAATCCAATTGCTAACAATAAAAAAACTAAGAAAAACGGTTGGTTTAATTGTTTATGAAAACGTAATATACGTACCTAACTAAAAAAGGTACGTATAATTATGATATATGTGGTGGTTGAGGGATATGCTAAGAAGATTCGACTTCACGGTGCGTGGTCTCTGACCACAAACCACAGACGATAGGGCCATGAGTTATGTGCTTACCTTTTGTGTTGTGTTGTTATTTAGGCTTTCGGCAATTTTATTTCTTGTAGTATGTTCATGGGTATGATTTCAAAAAGTTAGAATGGTATACAACTTGCGTGGATTAGTTTCATGATAGCCATCATTTCATAAAAGCATATAAAAGCAAGCAATGTTAATTGTAATAAAGCGATTTGTAAGTACATTTAGTCAAAAACAGTTTACAACTGATATGAAAATGATTGGAAGTGTATGCAGGAGTAGTGTTAAGT
Organism: Catocala fraxini; assembly: GCA_930367265.1. Lineage (NCBI taxonomy): Eukaryota > Metazoa > Arthropoda > Insecta > Lepidoptera > Erebidae > Catocala > Catocala fraxini. Next base: position 22,273,865 of record OV884028.1, read on the forward strand.
GTTTACAGATAAATCGTCACCGAGCGCCGCGGTTTCAAAGTTTCAATGGTGTTAAAAGTTATTCGATACTATTGTGCGTTGTGACGTTTGTAAGCCCTCAGTGACACAGGATATAACAAAAGCAAACAGAAAACTCATATAAGGATGAATCAATTAATAATAAATATCTTAAATACTTTTTTCATGTCAACAATGTCACAATATTAAATACATCTTATAACAAAATAAGATAAGCTATAATTAATGCTCAATGTTAATTATTCATTAAACTTACAGAAAGTAATCGATAGGTGCATAATATTTAATGACCATGTTAATTTCAGCACATTTAATGACACAGAAACTTAATGTCACAAATAAACATTTAGACAAATTGCTTAGCCTCAAAATCTAGCGAGAAATTTAATTTATAATTTAACACTATTAATTATTTATATAGCAGAAGAAAGTTGTGTGTTGCAAGTAGACAGTAAGCACATTGATTAAATATAATACTAAATATTAATAACATTATTAACTACCTGTTTTCACCACTGGCAACACTTATTGACAGGTACATTTTTAAAATATTTTTTTGCATACTTATGACTTGGTATGTATTGATTGATTTTGTTATAAAATTGTAGAACATTAATTAATTAAATATTTTATTGTATATCAATCAAATTGAGTGACGCAACTTAATTAAATAATTTAATTATGTTTTGACGAAAGGGAAATTAAATGTGTAGGTTATTTATATGATTGATGAAGTCATGTTTTTTTATGGGATGTTAGTTACTATGTCAGCGCATCGATTTAATAGATGCATTGATAATGTATAATTAAATCCAATCCAATTGTCTTCGTATTCGCTTTCCAGATAAAATAGTATTTATTACGCATATTTAGAATAGCACATATTATTTAGTTTATTCATGTCACTAAAGTGAAAGACATCTTCCACTTTAGTGACATGAATAAACTTAAACGGACCATATGCACATGCATATGGTCCGTTTGTAGGTAAAGGTTTATATTGGGATAGTATTTGCATTCTTCTTCTCTTCGAACCTGAGACCCTCTGCATTGCAGTCTGTTGGTCTCCCCACTGAGCTATCGCTGCTGGATAGTATTTGTGTTGTATACCTTAATTATAGTAACATATTTACTAGGTTAGCGATTTAAAATATTGAGTATTGAGTACTTTAGCCGATTATGAAGTCTTATATTGCAATCCCGAGTTAGGCATCGTACACAATCGTAGGTAGAAATTGTGCCCAATAGAGAACAAAGTAAAGAAATGCGATTTAAATATTACTAGTAAAATTATTGTATCACACAACTCTGCCTTGCACAGCCGTAATAGTATAGTACATAGAAGCAATAAAACCATTTTCAAAACTCAACATTTTGCGAAACAAACATTCGCTAAAGAATTTTGCCATCGTACATTTATACTTTAGCATTTAGCTATTTAAATTTTAGTGAACCAATAGAAGAGAAATATTGTTGGAATTCTATATTTTTAAATAATTTCCTCTTGTCCACGTTACTACAATAAAGTAAGGTATTCGAACCCGCATGTATTAACTTACGGTGCGCGCGGCCTGGGCGCACCTACATCATTGCTATTTGTATCGTTCTACTGTCATTAATTTAATTACTCTTTGTAATCGGTATCATGTTTATGTCTAAGGTAATCCTGTCAATTATTAGGAAACTATATTATGCACATACAATAAATAACCTGTATGATCTAATATTACCGTAGACACAAATTCTTTTGCGTTGTTTTATAGCGTAGGTACTATCGACTTGAGCGACGGTTGACCATTCCAGAAAAATTTTCGCTTGCACATGTTGACTTTAAGTGACTCCGCCCTCCGCCCGACCAAGTGTTGGCCTGCTATGCGATTTTAACCTTAGGAGTCATCCCGGTTGTTGCCAAATTGACAGCAGTCGTTAAGCCATGTCAGAGGCCTACGGGCGGCTTGAACAACTCTTGACAACAGGTTGGCCACTAACCACGAGAAAAGAAGAAAAAGGGAATATAATTATTATTAGATTCTTGTGGTGCCATTAGTATCGTTATATAAGTTTGCTCTTATATTAGCCAGGGAAAGTAATATTCTATCACATACACACAACACCATCTAACCCAAACTAAGCAGAACTTGTACTAAGGGTACTTGGCAATGGATAAACATACATATTTACTTTTTTTTGTAAATACCTACATAATATACATAGAAACACCCAGACCAAGACAAACATCCATGTTCATGCACACAAATATTTGACTTGTGCGGCAATCGAACCCGCGACCCGAAGCGTGGTAGTCGGTTACACTAACCACTACGCAGGCCGACACTAAAGTATTATTGTAATTTTCTGTTAGAAATTAATAGTAGCAGCACGGAGCTTCCAAATTTGTTCGGTAGACGGCAATATCGCCCTTATAACGTAGGACATAAGACATAGTTGATTTAATGTAGGTAATAATTCATCTCTGCCTACCCCTTCAAGACTATGGGTGTAAATTTATGTATAAATGTTGTCAATAGTCATGACATTGAAATTGAGAAGTTTACCTTTCATTTGTGATTGTTTGTTTTCGGTATCTGCCGACCACAGCTTTATTAAACATATTGATTCATTCTCAAACATGAATTCACAATACATATATGTTACAATTGAATACTAATAAGTCACCATATTGATGTTATAAAAGTTATTTAATTTATTTTAGATTATTATGTATTGTGGTAACCACATATGTGTTTTAAAAATATTATGAATAGTTATATTATTATTATCTATTTATAACTTTATGCACAAAATAGTATATCGACGGACTTAATGCCACAGTTATTATCTACCAGTCAACCATTGGGTGATGCAGAGCATATAGCAGCGATAGCTCAGTGGGGAGACCAACAGACTGCAATGCAGAGGGTCTCGGGTTCGAACCCACGTCGCGCACCTCTGACTTTCGGAAGTCATATGACTTTTCGAAATTATGTGCGTATTGATTGATGATTATCGCCTGCTTCGTGCATCGGAGAGCACGTTAAGCCGTCGGTCCCGGCTGCCATGAACATCTATGGCAGTCGTTATTGGGAAAGTCAGTACCCTCTAATATCCTGACACTGGTCTAGCCTTAGGGTATCGTTAGCCTTCGGGTTGCGGAGGTCAAGTGGCAGCCGCTCCGTGTAAAAACTGATATCCAGTCAAACCCGGTTAGACAAGAAAAGCCGACCCCAAGTGACTTGGGAATAATAAAAGGCTAAGGAGAAGAAGAAGATGCACAACATAGTATATCGACGGACTTAATGCCACAGTTATTATCTACCAGTCAACCATTGGGTGATGCAGAGATAAAAAATAGTAGGTGCATACATTGGCATAAAATATACACTTACATATACTAAACATATACTTACTAAAGAATATCATAATAGTAACAATATATTACATAATATATACATATCAATAAACATTTATATAATCTAAATAAATATAGTAATAAAGGCTACGAAAGACGAAGCCCCGCTTCGCAGGCTCCTATTTTTGGGTGGATTTTAAGAAGAAACCTTACAAATACCTACTAAGGGCGAACCTTGAGGGGCGTACGGGCTCAAAACTGTAATATCTTCTTCTCTCTTAGCCTTTATTATTCCCAAGTCACTTGGGGTCGGCTTTTCTGGTCTAACCGGATTTGACTGGATATCAGTTTTTACACAGAGCGGCTGCCATCTGACCTCCGCAACCCGAAGGCTAACGATACCCTAAGGCTAGACCAGTGTCAGGATATTAGAGGGTACTGACTTTCCCAATAACGACTGATAGATGTTCATGGCAGCCGGGACCAACGGCTTAACGTGCTCTCCGAGGCACGGCGCAAGCGATAATTGTCAATCAATACGCACATCATTTTGAAAAGTCATATAACTTCCGAAAGTCAGAGGTGCGCGACGTGGGTTCGAACCCGAGACCCTCTGCATTGCAGTCTGTTGGTCTCCCCACTGAAACTTTAATATAATAGTTATAAATTGCTTATAAAGATTGCTTTTTACCTAGTTTAATTACTTATGTTAAAAGTGGTTTCATATCAGTATTCTAATGATTCCCAAACGTCCCGATATACCTTCATATATCATGGAATCACTAAAGAGCAATTCTTAATTAGTTTTTTGTCTGTGCGTTCTGTGCGCTATTTTCCATAATAGCTGACCCAATATGGATGTAGATTTGATTGATGTACTTAGATAAGCTGTCGCTTAGCTGAATACAAGTCCTTGATCAATATTTAAGTTTTTAATAACGGCCCACCGTTACGTATCTATAATTCAACTATAACCCCATGCTGAATAATGTTTTAGGTGATTCTTTTTCTGATTAGACGCTAATTAATTATATAGGTGAGATTGTATGTAATTACTTAATTAAAATTAGTTAAGATATTAAACGATGTGTCAATCATATAGTCAATAAAGATACTTAGATGACACACGTCACAATCGCAGGCACAACTATGATTAAATAACGCTATTTTTTTAAATTTGAGTAACTTCTTTTGGGTTCAATTTTAAGTCGCGATCCCTGTCGCGGGTATAACTATTATTAAATACCTAAACACTTCGAAATTTGAATCGCATGTTTCTAAACTCATGCAGTCATAATGTATTAATATATATCACTCATATACAGTTGTCAGTCGTTGACGCGAGGGCTCGAGACATCGAGGCCTCGGTGACCCAGTGCGTCTAATTACTGGCCAATTGACACAACACTTGACCGCTACTGCACAATCAACACTCACACTCAAATGACTTGATCTTGATGTACGATCTACTGTGATATATTCCACGAGACGAATAAGAAAAAGATAAAATAGTCTACAAATATTGTACCATTTTATCGTGGTCGTATTTCGTGAATAAATATATCAAATTGGTACCCAGAGAAAACATAGAGATCCATCTCTATGGATGTATTAACTTTCTTTCTGTCATCTCTATTTCTTAGAGAATGAATACATTATAAAGGAGTAACGAAATGATTTTAAAATGCGTTCGTTATCTATCTTATAAGACAAGAACTGACAAATAATGATTTATGCAAAATATAGGGAAGACATTTAGAAGCTAATAGTGAGTTAGAATTCTTAAATTTGTTACGCAGTTTGTATCAGTAACTGTAATAAAATCTGACTCAGTGGTCCCATGACATAAATTGCCGGATGATCGTGAACGCCTGGGCGCGAATCTCGGTTCAGGGAAGGTCTTTTTTGGGTGCTTTGTTAGAAAATTATCAATGTTCGGACTGAAAGCATTAGACGATATTTCTGTAGTACTTGGATTCAAAATGACAGCTAGCGTAATTTTGTGTAGTTGCTAATTTCTGCCTGTATCATCTAGACTAGTAACAATTATCTGTGTAGTATCCCATATATTTTAGTCTGTTATCAAGTCTAATAAATGGCGTTTTATATCAGCCACGTAAGCGGTCGTACCATCCGTCAAGTTAACTCTATATAAGTTCATTTATATGCTTAGATCACAAAATAAATGGGGGTCTCGAAGGTTCATTTCCTTCTTATAAGCTGTCACTTAAACAGTCTCAAGTTTTTATTACGTAGAAGTTGGTGTAATGTGGCATTGTGTTGCCGTCGGGTAATGAACTATAATTACACCATCAACACGTTATAAACTTATAAAAAGGCACAGTACTAGTAAACGGCGTACTGGGAGGCGGTAGTATGGTCCCACAGCCTATTCTTACTTGAAGCTAGTATTTCGCTAGAAGACTGAAGCAATTTGTGTGGTGTGACAGAGGTAGTAAATGATCATGACTTGTTTTACGCGTAGAACATAGTGTAAAAGACTTTACTCTTAAAATTCTCAGTATAGTATGCTGCGTGGAACAGTACTCGGTAGAGGGCAGCATCAATAGCCAGTGAAATGTGATTGTGAACCTTCTGCTTACCTTATTACTATTCTTCAGTAAGACTATGTATGGAGAACAGCTTAGTTGTAGAAGTATCTCCTCTCAGCTATAGAATATTGCAGCTGAACAGTCTTGTGTTGTGATTTTGCGGTGAGTAGAATTCCTAGGCTTCTTAAGGAGACTGTGGGAGAGATCAGTTACATATGTCCCTTGCGTTGCAAAGCAAATTGTTTTGTGAAAGAATGGCAAAGTCCGAGTGTTGCCTTTGATGTCCTAAGCTTCCAAAACTATGATAACCACCTGCCCTCGCCATAGTCTCGCTCTCTTTTAAGTTGGACCTATAGAGCTGGCGAAATATTGGTGTGTAATATTTCTTTGCCTACTCTTTTGAAAGATACATTTATGTAAATACTTTTTATTAAACTTTAACGCTTACAAGTGCGACTTTATGATCTAAATGGTATTTATTCTGACTAGTAACGTGCATTTCAAAAAGTTAGCTATTTCGAAAACAGAATGTTTTTAAGGAAGCGTATTTTAAAAGACTTGAGCTTGAGACGTAATATGGGAGAGGTTTTTGGCCAACAGTGGACTCCGAAAGGCTAGTTGAGTGATTTAATCTTTATACTGACTATTTTCTTAAAGATATTACAACGGTTCAAAACGCAAATAAATAGTACGGTGATTAACTTAAATACAAAAACGGATTCTATCATTACTGCCGCAATAAAAACGCCACACCTAAGCTATCACTTACAAGTAAAATAATTAAAACTCGTTTAATAGTAGAAATCCTATCATCTAGTTTAACATTAGAGTATTTAGAAATTGCAATAGTTCCAATTTGAGAGATACTTTGCTAAGTGCTCTTAGAGGCGCCCAATAAACGCGGGGTCGATGATCTGGTTATTTTTATTGGTATTCAAACACACGAAACCACATTTGCAGGCTAGCTGCGATTTGTTGCCAAATGGTTAGGCTACTTACGTTGCTATGGTAACGCTAGCTGAATAAATTATGTTACTACGTAAATAAAGAAAATTATAATTGGGTTTTTTGAATCGATTGGATGGGTTTTCTCTTGTTTGTTTTTACTATACTTATTGTGACAATAAGTATTGAAATAGCGGGCACAAATAACATTTATACTCGGTACAAATATCTACGAATTTATGTTTTGGATTAACCGGAGAAGAACGCGCAACGCTCGGCGATGTGACTACTGAAACCATTGCACTATACGTGTAGTTAATTATTTTTATTTGTTTAACATATAAAATTTAAAATGGCACTCGTTATTTGATGTAGAGACCTTATAAGAATTTTATATCTATTTTATTACAAAACTTATGTCAAGTTCAAAGTTAATTTAGCATTGTTCAAATACTGGGAATTTGATAAAATTGCCTTTACTTTGTGATACAATTGAAGGAAAATGTTATTATTTAATATTTTTCTCATTGAGATGACAGTTTGCAATAAATATGTTAACATTGTCATGTATAAATCAGTGGCAGTGACTGTTGTAATAGCCATTAGCTCGTAGTAGTTTCTATCATTAAATAATTGTTGATTTAAGTCAAACAGAAAAGTATTCTTTTAAGTAATATAAGTATATATGTACTACTTATAAAAAACACTTATCTGTCGCGTTTCCTATCGGTAGGAAACACGACCGCTATGTAAGAGGTCCCGGGTCCGATGCCCACGTTAAGTAAAATGTTCTTGTGTTTATCCATCATGGAATTCTTAGTAGAAGCACTGTGTCTGGGACTGTGTTCAGTAGGCGAAAATTGGCTGATACCACACTAAAATCAAACAATAACATCTTACTCATCATTATGAGTGACTATATGTGAACAGCTACAAAATGTAAAATTTGGAAGTTAGGCAATTTCAACTCTAGTTGTGTGATTATAATTTCTAATGTAATATTTGTGTTAAGTAATTGTAGCAGAGTTTAAATTTGTTAAGTCCTAATTACTCAGATAAGTCTCTGTTTTCTGTTTTTTGTCTGAGAGTGCCATATGGCGAATTGAAAAGATATTAAAGAAAGGCGTGAGACTGTGTAGTATAAAGAAAACTGATTGGTTAAAATACCTAATAAATAAAAAAGAATCACAAAAATATTGATGTTTAGTGAACCGTTGTTAAAGGCTTAGTCGTAGCTGATAAAAAATAAATATCTTACATACCTCCCTATGAATTACTCCTTGACATTATTATAAATATTGGACAGAGCGCACGATAGGTTTTTTGTTTCATTGTAAATGTTAGCTTGTTTAGGTTTTCACATAACAGCCAGTTAAGGGTGAACACAGAAAAAGTGAGCGTAGAAAAATGTGATATTATTGAAGCGTGGCGTTTGAGTAAATAAGTAATGGGTTAGTTTTTTAGTACCCTGTATTTTTAAATAACAATGTAGCATAGAGGCACGTGCAAAAACCGTAGCCTATGGGCATTTAATATTAGAGGGTTGGAGACACGCGATTCACCGAGCAGACCGGTATATCACCGAAGTGGTAGCCATAAGTGTTATGGCCAGTCCCACAACTAACGAGTATAAGTTATCCGAAAGATAAATCACATGCTGTCTCACTCTTGTTAGGTTAGAAAAGAGAGATGGCGAGACTTTTATCTTATAGATAATTGCTATTTGGAGGTAGCGGAACAAGCCCTAAGTCTCACATTTCGCCGGTTAATTTTAGGTGGCTTGTTACAGAGGGTGAGCTCATTACTAGGTCTCACTCTACCCTCACTTACACGTCTTCTATATTTCAATAATACATAATATATAAATTAAGTATGTAATAGCTCTCATTTGTGTCAATTGCTGCGCTGCCTTCTAAAATACAAGCTATAACATAGTTACTACATTAATTTCTATGTCAATAAACATTATTATTATTATTAGGTCAGTCTGCCTAAGCACATTTCATGGCCCCGTGGCAATATTACTAACATAACAGTGTCTGGACACTGACTTGTTAACCTGTGAACTTTTGATAAACCAGATATATTTAAAAACCTATTGTGTCTGGCGACTGTTAGTTAAAGACTTCGTGGTGGTACTAAGAATCTCATAGAAAACCTCATACACACTTTGCTCGCCCCGGGATCCGTACTTGGAACCATACAACTAAAACAGTAACACAAGATCAATAGATGTAAAAAGAGAAAACCTGACTTACTCCGTGACGAACACATCGCTTAGCCCACGCCCTTAGAATTTAGTTCAAACCTAGAAAGCTGAAATTTCACACTTAAATCGACATAGAGTGTAAAATCCCTCGGGATAGGATAAAAAGCACTTAAAAATTAAAGTTGATATGAACCGAGTCATGGGCAAAAATTAGTATACAATAACAGTAAGTTATATAGAATTAGCAAGCTTTGCAAAATGAGGATATCAAACGAGTTAGGCAGGTTGTAGCTGTTAATATAATTTTGCGCAGGGTGTAGCGCACACGCGATCATTAAATTTATAGCTAAGCTATTCGCTATTATACAATTATTTGAAAAGACAGTATTGTTTGAGGCATGACAGCAACTGGCTACTGATTTTACTGTGAGAAAATAGGCTGGTTGTACAAATGGCAAAATGATTAAAAGGGTCGACTCGTCACTGGGATTGAACCAGAGTTATAGGTTTGATCCACGTGGTGTTCTCTATCTTTATCGCAATGAACAGGATTTGAATCCACGACACTTTACTGGCACGCTACCGTCGCTTTAATTGCATCAAGGTACTGCCTATACATTCTGAAACGTAAAACCGCTATGCCTCCTACGACATAAGCTTGTAACGCTACGTAGACAATAACTTTTCCGTGGACATATGACTGTCCACGTTGCTAGTAATAGCCATCGGCTCACTAAGCCTCATCCTTGACCTGCGTGGGAGTCGAACCATCAATAACGCTTAGCGAACTATCGCGTATCAACAGTTGCTACATACCACTATTAGTTATTGTCATACATTCCACATTCATGTAAGAGACCTTGGAGAAACGAATGTGTTTGGAAAATTCCTCACGGAATAATTGTACTCACAATCGCAGAAGAAAATTTGTCTTAGTATTTACAGAGGTAGGCAGAGTTGACATAGATACATTACCGTAGTTATGTGTTTAGGTCGCACGGCATAGTAATAAAATCTATGGTGGTCTACCAGTCATATTTTATAAGCTCCGTGCTGTTATGGAGAATTTCTTTTCAAAACACTTTCTGAAGTCTGAGTCTGAGACCTCGCGATCGATTCAAAACCTTACTTAGTATTATTAGTGTCTCTGGAAGATATATGTTATCTTTGGAAGGCATGTAAAGTTATCAATCAGTCTTAGTTGTGATTTACAAAAACAATACCCTAGGTGGATTTAGTACCTACATGTGTCTCTTTGGTCCGATGGTACAAGTTTGCTCTAACATGTAAGGCTAACCGTAAGGTCCCGATTGGGCAAAATAATAGATATTGTGTTTTTCTGAAAGGAAATTTTGGATAGCAGTATCTGAAAGTATGTCAATAGGCTCCCACCGTTAAAAGTGGGACATCAATATATTTTTCAAAATGTAGGTGTCGAATATGCACGTTTGCACGCACGTGATGTTACGTGTATATTAAGTTGTATATTATTGTGAGAATAATTGTCTTTACTAACGTCACTGAAATTCCCACAGAATAATACAATAACACAAATAATATAAAACCTCTATATTATGAAGCTGCTTCGTTACTTCATCCCAAGAATATGAACTTTTTTATACCTTTTATGAGACAAACAAGTAGACCTGTCTGATGGTAAATGGTTACCGTAGCGTTTAGACGATTGTAATATCAAGGGTATATCGTGCGCATTGGTGACTCTGGAAAATCCAAATTACGCCGGGCTTTTTTAGCCTGGGATATGAACTAGGCCCAATGTGGCAAAATATAATGTATTTTTTAACCAATAAATTATTTTCTTTCTTTGTTTTTTTGTTCGCTTATTACTCATATGCTTAATGACATGGCGTTGATTTAGCTATAATTGAGATACAGGTTAAATTTATTTAAATTTTACAAACTATTCTGTTAGTAAGTTCAATGCCAAATAAAGTCTAGTGACAGATTAAAATTTTCTTCAGTTTTCCTAACTGTCCTGACTGTTGGTCTATCCTTGAAGGCTTTTTAAGAAAAGTAGGAGATTATTGTCTATTATATACATTGTAATGTTGACCTTTGTAGTGGACATTTTTGCACGCTTGGTCTCTGTAATTTAGTTTTCCACCCGGGATATTTATGTATGTACTCTGAGCTTTGACTTAACGATTGGCAGTTATCCTTGTACCTACTTACTCTACTGGACCAATGGAGCATTCTTAACTTTATCTTTCTTGATAGACTATTAACTAGCAGAGGAGGCTCAGTTTTATGAACACAGCGCTTTTTTTTAGGAATATGTTACAGGCTCACTTAAAATGTCTACTCACTTTGCGAAAACAAAACGGCGTATAAGACAACTACATGTTAATTTAACATTTAGCTGTATATTACGTATTTGTGCAGTAGGTAAAGTACGTACCATTATTTAGTGTTCCGTCGGCACATAATTCGTTCCGTGGAACAAATTCGTTATGACAGTAACTGTAGTACAGCCATTACAGCGAGTGTCGCGCCACGGCCGATAGATGTCGCTTTACAACCGCCCTCCCTCGCCGACAACCAATCACCGCTGAAATACATATCTCATACAATATCGCGTAGTATGCGTACACATACACTACTGGTATACACGCACTTACTAGTATTCTACCTACTTCATTGATGTAGCTATACAATGGGTAGATAAACGTGTGTACATTTCTGTTTAACTCATTACCGTACACATCGTAGGGAATTAAGGGATAAGGTGAATGTTGAAAATCGCAAGAAAATGTATGCTCTACAAGTGAAAAATTGTACTAATTGATTATTATTAATTAGTAGTATTATGTTACGATACATCGAAAAAAAATCGGTATTATATTTGGCACCGATTTTTTTTAATTAAAACATTGATGCGCATTGAAATTGAACTGATATGGGGAATATTGTTATAGAACTGAATGATAAAAATTAACCATGAGTAATGAAGTGCGGGGATGTTGATGTCCGGTATTGTCAGTAAATATACATGTCAAAGATAAATATTTGCTGTAATTGACATGAGAAATTTCAGTACTGTGTTTGTGTTTATTTACGAGTTCTTCCTACTAAATAAAAAGGATATTGTGGGCGTTTAGACTTTTAGTAAGTTGTCATAGTTAATTACCATATGTAAGTTTTGATAATTATTAGAATTTATATCTTTCTTTTACATGTTTCATCACTAAGTTCCATTGCGATTGCCGCCCGAAGCAATATGACATACGCCTAAGCATATATCATCAACCTTAGCACCAATAAGGCGTCTTAAAATATCAAGATAATGATTGTCTCACCCTCAGGCCTAAACATGTCAGGAAAAATGTGTATATTCTACACCTGCCTAATCATATGGGGATATACCGTCGTAATATTTACGACCACTAAAACATAGCGCCACTTATGCACTTTTTACTCAGTTTATATTCCAACATATATGACGTATTGAACTAAATTATACGTTAGCATATCGTGACGTATTGCCTACAATGTAACAATACTTTTATTACGTACGTTATGATGGCTTAACATGCGAATTCGGTATTCCACTTAATAGCATTTATTATCGTTGACAATAAAAGAGTGACAGGATTTCTTTATACAGTTTTGTTTTTAAATTTTGTTGAAATAAGTGTTTACGGTAATGAGTATGAATATTCTGAGTGTTGAATGGTAATGAGTGAATAAAACTGTTTTGCATATCATTAGCAGTATTTTTTAGTTGTTGATAGAACTATTGGTTGGTAAACTGTAGTCTATATTGTTAAATCGTTTATTAATGTACTATTTCAGTTTATATTTACGTCTCTTGATCGTGAAATCTTGTGTTCTAATTCTGCTCAGGCAAAGTTAGTAAGGTTATACGTTCTAAGACTCATACCCTACAAGGCTAGGAAAAGTGCCTGGTACATCATAACAATAAGTTAAGAGGGTTATAAAAGCCTCATTAAACCAGTTCAAAGCTTATAAAATAAACAACTACGGTAAGTTTTTATCAAACAACGTTACTTTTTATGTGACAACATTGCCAGTTTTTTGCCTATAAAGAATGTGATTTCTATTTTTTGCAGCCAAAAGTGTAGTGTTCAAAATACGGACGGCGAATCAATTAAACTGGTCGCGGGACAGGCTTTAGTACTACCTATTTATACTCTTAGTTTATAGAGCCACTTCACAAAGTATTTCGGTTAATTAGCGTCCACTAATAGATTATCTTTATCTACAAGAGCTCACTTTTGTGTTTATATTTTAAATGTGTTTATAACTACCTCTGGTTAGTTGGAATTTCTGGTTTTGGTGTTGGTAGTTGCAGGTCTATATCTCATCGTACTGTATGGAGCTGAGTGTTGGGCTACTAAGAAGATGGATGAGAAACGATTGCATGTAGCAGCGATGAGAATGTTACGATGGATGTGTGGAGTGACGAGAATGGACAGAATTAGGAATGAATACGTAAGAGGTAGTCTGGAAGTGGTGCCCATAGATGAGAAGGTGAAAGGAAATCGTTTGGCTTGGTATGGACATGTTATGCGAAGAGATGATACGTATGTAGGTAAGCAAGTGATGGATATGAGGGTAGACGGACGAAAAGGGAGAGGAAGGCCAAGGAAAAGATGGATGGACTGTGTGAGCATGGATATGAAAGGAAAAGGTGTAAATGATCAGATGACGTGTGACAGAGAAGTATGGAGGCGAAGGACATACTGCGCCGACCCCAAATAAATTGGGACTAGGGCAAGAGGATGATGAGTTGCAGGTCTATATCTGCGAAGAGCAAAATGTTATTGTATGTCGTTGATGAAGTAGGTTGATAGTACTAAACATAAGCTATGACCACGAGGTCGGTTTAGATGTTCGAGTCGAGCAAAATGGTTTTATTATTTCTGTTACGAATTTTTGAGTGGCGCTACTGAGTCTAGAAGTCGGTAAATGGCAATAGATTTACCTCGTCGCACGTGAGTTGTAAACAGTTTCGGTGTTCTAGACTTCTACCTAAACCTTCAAACTTAAGAAAGCTTGATGTTAAGCTAGATTTTCTTTAAGTAGGTATGCTTCCTGGTACAGAATGGCGTTTAAACGCTACTTATTATAAATTGTTTTAAACAAATTTAAGGTGCGAAATTAGCACAATATGAAAAATTTGCTTTCAGTGCAAGTGTATTATATTTATCTTCGGTCATATCTCTAAATAACTGTGTATTGTTAAACAGAGTTTTGATATTTGTAACATAATTAACGTTTCATGTATCAGCGTTAATCACATGCACTTCAAGTTATGCAGTGCAATATATAATTATAAGTGATTAAAGTAATTATTATGATTTATCAAACATTATAATTAAATAAGACTTAAGTTTAAGGATTTAGTTTTTACTAGTTTGTAATTAAATTTTACGTTATCTAGGTTTTGCTAATTAAGACGCTGTTCGTTTATTTACGCAGCTGGCAAACGGACAATTGTATGTTGTAGCATTCTTGTTTAAATAGTTTAGTCATTATTACAGTAGAATTTTATAATATTTTCATGCAATTAACAAGCATATGAGCCTGATGGTAAGAGTTTCTGTATCCTATTTTCGCATGCGTGGAATGTAACTTGGGTCTTGCTGACCCAAGTTACATTCCTCCCTGTATAGAGGCATTTAAAATGGGATGAAAGGAAAGGAATGACCAAGGTAGTTATGTGAGCCTCCGCATTCTTTACACTCCATAATTTATTCAGCTATTACATTGATATAAATCACATAAATCACTCAAATTTTCAAGAGATCTAGACACCATATCTTTTCTGTCAACAGTTACGACAGTAGCAAGATCACAATGATATTTGTTTAACATTACGTCTGTCAACAATTATTACTTTCATTCATTATAATCTTATCATTGGCGGTAAGATCGACTGATATTTACGTCTCCTGAAGTTATTACATCAACGAATACGGAAGGCGTAACGAAAAGCCGGCGGCCCGACGACACATTGCGTATGCACCACAGTTATCAATTAATTGAAATATTGTTTGTATCATTGTGATTGATAGGCCGTTAGCAGACGAACCTAACTACATCCTGCAATTGAGTGTCTAGACGACACGACCTGGACGCAGTTGGTTCAAAACCATACGCTCTGAGATACTCGTACCCTGTGCGGTTTACTTAACGAATAGTAAGGTTTAGTTCGCCGTAAGCTTCTGGCAGGTATTTTCTTATAGGTTCAATCTTTTGCCTCAACCTAGTAAATAAGCTAAATTCTTATAAAATTCAAATATAAATATAATAAAATATTATTAAATTCAATGACTTCAATAAACTCACTAATTCATAAACTTTCAGGTTCATAAGTGTTACTTTGTAAACTAAATGAATGAATGATTTTGGACTTTGGTCTTCAGTAGCTTTTGAAACGGTTTAGGTTATGGTAGGATGGGTGCCCTTTGGAGAGTATGTAGTCCGTATAACAGTCTTTAAACAGGAGGTCTTTAATAGTTCGGCATTTACCTCTGTGAAGTAAGTAAATAGGTCTTTTTAATTGAAATTCAAGCAGGCATTGCGTTCACTAATTAGCGGTTACAATTGCCTAAGGATGTTTACAATATTTGAGATATCATTCGTTTACTGTAGACGGCAGAACAGCAAGGCTCACAATAAAAGGGTAAAGATTACTTGTACCTCTCCTTGTAGCTCATAGCAAAACTCTCCTTTAAAGCATCTTACTAGAAATATTTCTTAGAGTAACGTAATATGATTATATAGCTGCAATCTTCCATACCTTGGAGGTTCTTTCCTAGTCTGGCTACTCCAGTTTAAGCGGGCTTTATAGTCTGTATGTTACTCCACATAAATATTTATTCATTCATTCAGCGATAGCAATTATTATTGATGTTTATTTAATTGTTCTATTTACTACGCATGCGTATGCACAAGTGCATATTATTGTTGCATCAATCATTGACTGGTATTCAATCATTGGTGCTCGTAAAATTAATCACTCCCATTTGATTTGCGTACAAAGTTTGTTCGATAGTAATACATGAATGAATTCCATTAGTTTTAAATAAATATATTGCACTATTACTAAACCGCTATCGCCCAATTAATGCACCATCATTACTTTAATATTCAAACTAAATCGATTACCGTACTGATACAAAATCGAATAGTAATTAACCGATCATACATCGATCTCGAATCACTCTCGATTTCTGTGATTGAGTCGAGTTATTTACATAATGATATTGTTAGTGGATGCAAATAAACGAGTTATGTGCTATTATGAGACGGCGGTTCGACGGTCAGAGGGACGGAGGGATTCTTATTGTTGTGGTAACGAGACGACATGCTAATTGGCTCGGAATCGATTCGCGAACGATTGTCGATGCATCATAATCGTAATGTTGCATAGGAAGTTGTAAATTTAATGCACATCAATCTTCTCTGATCGGTTTAGTGATCGAGTCTAAGTCTCAGAACTATTCTATTAAGCTGTTCTATATTCAGCATTTGAAAGCGTAAATGGCGAGCATAAATATAGACGTGTGTATATTTTTAGTAATTTACACAGCTAACAAAAAATGAATTAGTCGTGTTTGCATTAATTATATATATAAAAGTGATCTACCAGGTGTTAATGGTCCGTTTATAAACATAATCACTAACAACGGGAATGTTGTTCAATATAATTTTGTTATTATATAATGATGTGTACCTACGCTGAAAGTATTTATCATAATTAAGTTAATAAATTCAGAAATTATGAATCATAATATATTGTGTGTGACTAAATCGATTAATTATATGATCGATATACAGGAATCGTGACTATCGATTAGATTGATAACGGCATTCATTGGTTGCAGAACTGGTTACTACGGTAACGCTTTTGTATCATACTGTCAAGTAACAAGGATTTTAAGAAGTAATGTAGATAACTTTAGAATTATATTCTGGTGAATTGTAATCGTGATTTTAACGTAAATTTGTATGTATGTTCACGTGAAAATTTACATTATTTACATATTCATTTTAAATACGTGAATTGTAGATTATCACGTGAATACAAAATGGGTGGTGGGTTGAGGAAACGGTCAAGTAGATATTATTAGTAGCCTATATGTTATTGCGTATAACTGTCGATCGTGAAGACTTAGATACGATGCCCGTTTAAAGAAAGTAGAGTATATTCTTGTGATTTGGATTTTTCTGTACTTTTCTATCTGTCAAAATACTTGTCACCATTAGCTCTGTTAGCTGACGAAATGTATATTTTACATCGCTGTTTGCTCTTTTGACTAACAGCAGGATAGGACAGTAAATTACCATCGTAGTGTCTTTTATTATCTTTCGTATAATACCCAGGGGACTAGCAAGGGTATGCTCTATTTGATGGTAATACCAGAGCTATCATAGACTATCCTAAGATAGGAGGAAAGGCAAGTAATAGGAGAGGTAGATATTGGAGTCATCGAGATACTTACTTTAGAGCGAAACGCAGACACTATGTATCTACAATATCTGAAGAACAAAACTTCTTATATACGAGTCGAATCATTTCAACGTCAACAATTAATTGGCTATCTCTTGGCTCTCTTTCATGTGAACAATCTTAACTAATATTATAAATGTGAAGGCGAGTTTGTTTGTTACGCTTTCACGCCTTAACTTTTAGACCGATCATCATCAAATTTCGCATACACATTGTCAGGGGTACAGAATAGGACCAAGGCTACCTTTCATCCAGAAAAAAGTATTGAAGCCTAGGGATAGCTTATTGACTAAATATAGACTAACGCGAGCGAAACCCCAGGCAAAATATAGTATACAATAATTAATTTTATTAATAAATTATAAGTCGTAAATTATATAATAATACATTTCAACGTTATGCATACACACGCGATTTGAAACTAATAACAATCACCTATGCTTAGTTAGCGTCTTAACATTCAATTTAATAAGTATAATCTGTATTCACGCGTGTCAAATTAAATCATAACACTATGTTAAATACTTTGTTATTATGTTTATTATGTATAACATTAACACTCGCGCGGTTATATTGATTGAGTGTTATGTTAAACTTGTTTCTGTCAGCTTACTTTGGAATTATTTTAACGGGACGAAGTACCATATGTGTTAATTTAAGACTATCTCTACTTCCAACCCCTCAATCCCGGCTGTAGGCAAAGACGGGATTGGGTAGGCACATAGTGGTGATTTAGCCGCTAAAAGGATGACCCTTTCGAAAATCCATAGGCGGAGAAAGTCCATGGTGATTTCCCCCAAAAAATTGTACTACCTCTATCTATATATGTGCTAAGTTTTATCTAAATTGATTCAACAATTGAGGGACTGAGTAGTACACTTTTAGACAATTTATCAAATTTATGATATTAGTACTATTGTTTTTAAATTAATTATTTATTTATGTTATAGTATTATATATATATATAAATATAATAATTAAATTAATATATATTTACAAATGTATTAAAAAAGATAACATAATTACAAAAACACTAATAATTATAATACTTAATATTTACAAAAATGGTTATGATATATTTAACTGTTGTTGGGAAATATGTAGGTGTCATTTATAAAGAAGAAGGATATTTGTTTTTCTGTATTTATTTTTTAATTTTGATTTGGTATACAAGCATTGCTATGGTTACCACTTACTTGAAGCTTTATTTCCTTGTGTGCCTTCCGTAGAACGAAATTACGATATAAATGGCTCACATCTACTTAACCGTCCAATGTATAAACACATAAACTCAGGCCTATATTTTATCATTTAACACAAACATTTTGAAAACTCAATCCGGGAATAAAACCCAGAACCACATGAAATAAAACCGCAAACTGATGCCACAAGACAAATAATGCGCACACAGAAGGGGCCCGTGCCCAGCATTGGGACAGTCAGTTTAATACATTATTTATTTATTTATTATTATATTTAAGCGTCAATATATGTACGATATTGATAAATATTCTATAGACCAAGAGAACATAAGCGTATTGTCTAGTACATAGAGGTCCGCGTATATTATCGACAGACGCGGAAGGACATGGGCGGGACGTAATAAACTCCTACTCTGTAAACCTATAAATCTTCAAGCTCAATGCTGAAACTTACTTATTCTATTGCCGTCGGTCCATGCAATAATTGCTTAGATTCTATAAGTTCCTTTCTTTATTATCTTAGATCTCGTTTCTCTTTTTAAAAATACATCTCTGTGCGTTGGAATAAATCCTGTGTCGTGGGGGACTTTGCAAACATTCAAACAACGGACACAAAAATCACCGAGATTCGTAACAACTATTTGTGGATCATACAAAGTTTTGTCCCGTGTGGGGATCGAACACGCAACACTCAGCGTAATGGCAGTGGCGATGGGACCATTTAAACCACTAGGCCATTCGTGCAGTCAAAGATTTATTTTTACTAGATTTAGCCTGCAGTTTTGCTCGCATTTATCTCCATTTTGTCAATAAATTTCCATGTTGTTTAGGTTCCACGTACTTAATATAAATTTCCAATAGCAGCCCCGAGCTAGGACCGTAATCAAATCAAAACAAATCATCATTTATTTGCGAATATGGTAACAGTAATAATAATATATTCTAATAATAATAATGTACTATCACATACACACAACACCATCTAGCCCAAACTAAGCAGAGCTTGTACTATGGGTACTAGACAATGGATAAACAAACATATATACTTTTTTTTTGTAAATACATATGTACATATTATACATAGAAACACCCAGACAAAGACAAACATCCATGTTCATTCACACAAATGTTTGACTTGTGCGGGATCCGAACCCGCGATTTCAGGCGTGGCAGTCGGAGACACTAACCACTACTCCATCGAGGCTGACAGTGGTCAATATGTTACAATTATGTTTAGTCCCTCCATACTCCACTCTGAAGCATGCAAATATTACAGAATATAATAATAATAACAATATAATAGTATAATAACAATATAAAAAAAAATAATAATAATAATAATTATAAAACAATTAAACGTCATAATTATGATGTCAAACGAAAACAATGAATAAATTATTATGTCATTCATTAATATCAATGCATATGCTTTGTCGACAAATATTTTTTAAAAATTTAACTTTGAAGACATTTATGTTATATAATTTACATATATGTATGTCCTGGGATTTTATTATAAATTGTAGATGTCCTCCGTGCCCCGAAAAGTACATAAAGCTATTGATCCTGCACCTGATCTCTCTTTAGTCGAGTCAGATTGCTGTCTTCTCGGACTATATGAGTTAGGGAATAGAGAGCGCTATTACACACACAGCTGTAGGTACACTTTAATATCTCTTGTTGATATAAGATTGACCGCCGTGGCCAAAATTAATCTGGAGGCGCTGATTCTTCTTTGACATCCCTCTGATTGTCATATTCTTCTCAAAATACGCTACAATAGACGGCATGCCTCATCTTCAAGTGATCGGTAAACTTGCCGGAATAACGTTTAACATTAATAATAATAATAATGTCCTCCAGACCGAATTTCGGCCACAGCGGCCAGTCTTAACAGAGGCTGGCCATCTGCGCAGGAGATATTATAGTGCACAAGTGTGTGCGCAAACACAAGTGCACTCTCTGTTCCCTAACTCTCATGATCCGATGGGACGGCAATCCGACACGACCGGAGAGAGATCAGGCGCAGGACCAACGGCTTTACGTGCTTTCCGAGGCACAGGGGTGTCTAACACCGCCAACTTCCGAACTCCGGGCTGCTATTGTGATTTTTTTACAGAAAAACCCAATAGCTTTTTGTTGGCCCGACCCGGGATTCGAACCCGAGACCTCACATGAGATACACAGCAGTTGCATTCACTACCGCTGCGCCACGGAGGCAGTTTACATTTAACATTAATAATATTAAGTAAGTAATTAAATTAGTTATGATAGTAGTTTTATTTACCGCAGTTTTGTTAAGAAATTCCCGCAATAATAAATGCCCGCGCTTTGTTTCAACTATATTGTGTTTAACGAAGCAATAAAACAGTTTTTTTTAACTGCTGTTTTTATTTGTTGTCCTTGTTGCTTTTATACTTAATTATAATTGCTACTATCCTTACTAATGTTGGTAAAGTAATGGATGTTTGTCGGTGTGTCCGTCATTAATGGAGAAACGGAGCGACGAATCGAGATGATATACTCTTGCGTAAAGATAATTTGAGGGCCGGAAAGTAAATAAGCTACTTAAACTAGGCTTAAAAAAAGCAGATTAGAATAGCTCTCAAATGCAATGTCAATAGCTATCACAGTTGGATAAATTAGCAACAGTCAATCCATCAATCGAAGCATTGGACACTCATTTGACACATCGTTGATTAAGGTTTCTGAAACTAGAGGTTTCCCGGTTAAAATGCTTAAGCAAGAGAGCTAAGCTGCAAGTTAGAGTTAGTTCTTTAACAGTTATAATGTATTTATCCATATTAATATTATATATGTATCCGTAGCTTCATATCTCTGTCAGTTTGGTAATTAAATAGCCAAAATTATTTTGATTATATTTTTTTGTCGGCCGAAATTATTTTGTCGTCCTCGGTGGCGTAGTGGTTAGTGTAACCGACTGCCACGCCTGAGGTTGCGGGTTCGATTCCCGCACAAGTCAAACATTTGTGTACATGAATATGGATGTTTGTCTTGGTCTGGGTGTTTCTATGTATAATATGTATGTATTTACAAAAAAAAGTATATAATATGTTTGTTTATCCATTGTCTAGTACCCATAGTACAAGCTCTGCTTAGTTTGAGCTAGATGGTGTTGTGTGTATGTGATAGAATATTATTATATTATTATTTGTACATTGATTGAAAGCTGGAAAAGGACATGGTTTAGTTGTTAAAATTGCGATTTAATTATTCGGCAAATAAAACAGGCTTAGTGGGACTCGTGCCTATTTCATATTTGGTTAAAAGTACATATTTTTAAAATACCAAGGTTAATTTATTTTCGTGCCCTATAGCAAAGGCATTCATCAATGAAAATAACATTTTGCTAACTATATTTTATTAATGAATAATCTCAACATCCTTCATAATAAGTTTCACAAACCTTTTTTATTAAGAAAGCTGTACTGGTCAGGTTTCCCTTTAGACAAGGTTAGTACGACACTAAGACTTTCCACACACATAAGAACCACTATATGTATTAAATATCAATAGGTTTTAAGCACCATTAAGTGGGATAGACAGAAGCTCACCTATATTATAAGAAAAATGTATTTATACCCCATATGATACATCCTCGTTTGCCAGTCATATAAAATCCCCAATGCGGTATTTTAAAAGGCTTCTATGGCTTTAAGTATGAAGAATTGTGTCATGGAACCTGTGTTTACAAACATACAATTAACATACACAAAGTACACCTATACTGGGGACAATAATTTGGAGATCATACAAATAATATCCATGTAAAATTCAAACTCACAATACTCGGTGCAGTGGCAGGAGCTGGCCGCTTTCGACAGCCATGTGTCTAAGGTCCGGTTCTTATATCATGGACACAAATTATATGAAAATATATCACAATTAAACTGCACATAGTCAAAACTACTCGTTTCTCTCTCTCTTACTCGGGCAGTGTATCTCAAGTGCATTTTACGAGGTTATTGCATTTTATAGTTACACATATCAACAGGCATTAAACTAGGGTGCCGTGCTTATGATTTGCAAATACTACACATAAACCACAAAACACTAAAACACCACCTAGCACTCTTTTCACAAAAAAATGCAGCATTGACATTTGTCCAACCTTGATAACACCAGCTCTGTATTTGTTCAAACTTTTGTACCAAAGCACTTTTATTGGAGGGCATTTCGCTTACGAGGGTGGACGAACAGTTCCCGCCCAACGCCCGCCGATATTTGTACTACACATATACATACATATATTATATGGGTCATACGACATATTAGTGTAACATAATATTACTTGTGTGAGAAATGTGTGTCGCTCAGGCGAACGTGAATTAGTTGGCGCCAATGTTACGTTGTGGAGTTTATTAATTGCCTGGCGTTTTGACGACGAGTGTACGATAAAGCTGATCATACGTCACGACACGGCGGCGACACGACGTGTGAAGGCTACGAGCCACCTGCATCAATTGAAGGCTAAGTATTAAAGTAGCAAACGTGAGTATAAGACCTTGGACAGTATTTTTTGTCTTCTTCTTATGAATTTGAAATTAAATATCAAAAGGACACAAAAACTGCAAAGTGTAATTGAAATAATACAAGCCTTGAATATGTAACTTGATATCTTGATGCGTATAATATAAATAAATATTATCGTATATTTAGAGCAGCGATAGCTCAGTGGGGAGACCAACAGACTGCGATGCAGAGGGTCTCGGGTTCGAACCCAAGTCGCGCACCTCTGACTTTCGGAAGCTATATGACTTTTCGAAATTATGTGCGTATTGATTGACAATTATTGCCTGCTCGGTGCCTCGGAGAGCACGTTAAGCCGTCGGTCCCGGCTGCCATGAACATCTATGGCAGTCGTTATTGGGAGAGTGTCGACACAAAAGATCCCACTGGGTCGAAGTGTCGCCGGTCTGCACTGACTGGCCCCCACATAAGATACATACATACATACATACATCGTATATTTAGCAGAAATTATATATATGTATTTCCTTATTATTTAATTAGTTCTTACAATGCATACCTATTGTTTTGTAATTTGTTTAATTGTAACAATTGTTAAGTATCTGTCTGTTTAATCTTTAAAAGCTTTCAAAGGAACCATAAACAATAATTGGTAATCAGTTGAAATATTAGTAGAATCGTATGTGGTTAGCCTGATGAAGGATAAAAGCGAAATATTTCGGAGCACCCCTATACAATAAACATGTATATTCAAAGAAAACTGTAATAGACAGAATGTTCTAACTGACGTAACTATAGTGAAAACTCTGAAGTATATAGTAATACTACAAATAATATCAAAACGGCCAACAGTAAGTCAGCGCGTTATTATGTGGTGGTATTAGAACCACCTCGGTTTAGCGAGTCCAAATTACATTGGCTGTATGTATTTTACTTACATTGCAGATTAAGGCAATTTCAAATATATTTTTAAGAAACCTAGTATTTGCATTTATTGGCTATTTTATTGACTTTAAACAATATATATTTTAAGGCTTTGCATTGTTTTGGTTACGTCTTGTGTAAATAATCTAAAGGATTTTAACAATTAGTTAAGAGGTAAGAACGTCATAATTCGTGTTGTGTTCTGCTATGCTGGGTCAGTTCATGAATATATACTGAAACTTACTAATGCCTCGCGCAACTATAGATTCTGCGACGCTGGGTTCGATTCTTAGCTCAGGCAATTTTTTTTTGCTCTACAATCAATCTTTCTGTAGTTGTCTGTCTGAAAATGCTTAAGAACAGCACAGTTTGGGTTTGAGCCCAGTAAGTAATCACAGGTTCGAATTAGTGAGAATGATGATGAAAGCATGTGGCATGATGGCACATGGCAGAATTATTGATTTTCTATAAGTAGACATTTAACAACTAAGTATTGACTGCTACTGATTAAGTAAAACTAGATAGCGGTCAACCTCAAGGGGTTCAAATCCCGGGTTGGTAAAAGTCACATTAGGTTTTCAGTTAACAATAGATTTATGATAGTGAAATAACTACCCTTAGACTAATTTTTCAATAAGCATGGCTTCTTCAAAAAATACATACAAATATTTTTGCAGGGTTGGCAACATGCAAATGATATCCATTGTCTTACCAGTAACTATGGTTGCTGGTAAGACAATGGATATCAGCGAATACCGTAGCCTATGGGCTTCGGTATTCGCTTACTATAAGACGACCCGTATGCTTGTTACCCACCTAAATATTATAATAGAAGAATTTGGCTCTCTTGCTCAATTAATCTCAATTGCCACTGCTCCTAGTGCTGTAGGCTCGATCCCCATGTGTGTTAAAAGTTTAGTTAATCCATAATGTTGATCCAATTCTGGGTTTTATCTGTGTTCATTGTTTGAATGTTTGTAAAAAATCCTGAAAGACAGGCAATTTTCCTTGAATGGGAGAACGGATATACATATAACCAGCAAAATGTGGGTTGATATATCCTACATCACAACCTATCCACTTCAGAAGTAAACAAGCTTAAAGCTATGTCACATTCTGCAGAGCTAACACATAACCATATTTATATAACATCCTCTTTTAAAATAGCTCACATATAATAGACAATGCCCACATGTAAATGTCTGTCTGTGTCACGCACACAGCGACAACTAGCGTCGTGGCAGGCATACATACATGCATACATATACAGTGACGTATGTCGCGTATCTGGTAGTGATTGTGACACTGTTTCCGTTTCCGCAAGTGTCAGCCTTCGGTCACGTTTCACATTGTTACATGTAGCTTCTGGTAATGTATAAGACGTAGGTATATACATATATATACATGTCTGCTTACCGGAGGGGTAGGTAGAGACTACGGTTTTGAAATACGATCCTGGCATAATGCTTTTGTTTCCTGCACTCTTATTACTTTCTTTATGCATGGTCGTCAGCTTGGACATTAGGAAAAATGGACGACAAAAGATTGAACAGGAAAATGTGTTAAGTTCATGTGAATGGGACAGCAGAAAGAAGAGGATCTGGGTTCATCGTCATGTTTAAGAAAAACAGGTTAAGTTCAGGGATAACTAGATGTAACTTGCGATATTGATCGTGTCTTTTAAACAGTAGTATTTGTCCTTCTTTGGGTACAAGCTGTTTTAAAACAAAGATACTTTTGTATTTATCCGTTCTAATATAGATTGGATTTATGAACTCGATCACACTACATTTTATATAAGCGAATTTTATTTGACTGAATGAAAGGTACAGTGGTTAAATGATCGTCATGATGCTGTCAACGAGCCAAATGTTATGGGTTCGATTGCTGACGCAAAATAATAGTATTTGTGGTTCACAAATACCTCGCAAATAGATTCGAATCGAGACAGGTCCTAACTGGAACCTAAATTTACCTAGACACCTAACGGTGCTTTATACCTCTGCCTAGCTCTTTAACAACAAGCAGGTGAGTGCTATGTTAAGTAACTTTTTCTGTATTTATAAAGATACTAGCTTTTATCCGCGGTTTCGCTCGCGTAAATGTACATCAGATAAGTAACAGTACTTTTATCTGGATGAAAAGTACTCTATGTCCTTTTCTGTTACCCTGACAACGTATATGCGAAATTTCATGATGATCATGCATGGTGATGAGCATGAAAGCGTGTCAAAAAAACAAACAAACAAACTCACATTCGCATTTGTAATATTAGTTAGGAAGATGACAACAGAACTATGTAGTCTCTGCTTACCCCTTTAAAAACAGACGTATGGATTTTGACATGGTTCAAATAGTAATTACGTGTTAAATAAGATAACCTATAGAGATAATGTAAAAAGGCTCGCGTTCAGATTCCAGTCGTGTCCATTAATGAGTAGTTTGTAATTCTATGTCAAATATCGTGGAATACCTAGATCTTAGATTGCAGCGCATACCTAGTACAAACTATAGAGGTAGACATACCTAGTATAAATATCTTGAATATCTATTGCTAAATATTTTACTGATGTAATGTTAGTCTTAGAAATGGATATCCACAGTCTTTGAGTACGTGTATTTATGTTATATCAAAGATGGTTTGGTAGACCGTTGGATAGGTAATTAAGATTAGTTAAATTTTAGTTCGTTTGAAATTACGGCTTTGCACATGACGAGAGATCTAGGTTCAAACCCGTTAACAAGTAAACATTCTTATCATCCGCAGAATGAATCGAGTTTGGTTGTCAGATCACAGAAATGGGCTGTCACGAGTTGTATTTTTTTACTGGATAAAGATTTTAGTAAGCTACTGACCGTTTGCCGCTAGTTTCACCTGTTTACTTCCGATCGAGAGGTAATGAATTCGATTACCAGATCGATCACGGAGTAAATAGATTTCTGTTAATAAATCCCTAATAGCAGAAAATAGTCTGGAAATCTGTCTGCTTGACCGTAAAAATCTCTTCCCTACTACGTTGTGAAATGAGGTTGTAATACGATCCCTTCACCTTCAAGAATATATGTCATTGACACTATGTATGTATTTAAAAAAAAACTAGCAATCCTATTTAAAATTAGAACACATAAATTTCAATTAAAAAAGTAAAGTAAAAGTAGGTACATTGGAGTACATTAGCGTCAACAATAGAAGTCTACCATTTAGCAGATACGCTTGATAAATGGCGCGTTTGGCGGGCGGTAGAACCCTAAGGCCGATGAGGTCGCGACTGTACCCTCCACCAGTGACCATTTTTCCTTTGTGTACAATGTTCGTGACACAACACGCTAATGTCATACATAACATGTTACTGAAATTTTATTCTATGAATTCAGTAGGTAATGTGATATTTGATTTACTTTATTTTTTTGTATTAATGGCTTTCGCGTGATAGAGTTATACAACTTTATTTTTAGTGTGCCAGTAATGTATGTAATGTGTAATTAGTAATAGAATTGATTGCAATAATTAGTCGATATTAAATAACAATCTGTTACAAAGTTTGGAGGATAATGAACCGATAATGTACTGTTGTCAAATTTTTAGATCAAGTATTGCACCTGAGGATGTTCTGATAGAAAAATTCAGTTACCCTTCGCCCGATTCAAGAATTAAAACCTTAGCAACTCACTTTCGGACGTCAGAGTAGCAAGACTAAAAATAGTACTAACAAATTAAATCAATCGAGTTTATAGATTTTAGAATTATATTTATTATTATATTGTTTAAACCTAAAAGTCACTCATTAAACAGTAGCGCATAACGTCATTTATATATATAGAGCCAGTATTAAAACCCCAGAGAAATAAAATATGGAGAAACAAATAATAATGATAAAGAATCGCGTAATTAGAGAGAGATGCGGCATGAAAGTGGATATAGTGAAAAGAATAGAAAAGGGTATGTTAAGCTGGTTTGGGCATATACATAGAAAGAATGGACGAGGAAAGACTGACTAAGAAAGTTTATAAGGCTAGTGTGAATGGAACAGTCGCAAGAGGAAGACCTAGGCGAACGTTTCTTGATCAGATCGGAGGCGTTCTGGACAAAGGCCAGGTTAAGAGCACCTTGAACCGACGGGCGTGTATGAGGAATGTGATGAAAGTGAATGAAGCCAGAGAAGTGTATCAGGATCGTAGCAAATAGAAATCCGTAGTCTCTGCCTACCCCTCTGGGAAACAGGCGTGAATCTATGTATGTATGTATATAAGAATCGCCTACACTCGGTACATTTCAGGTATTGCAAGGGACTTTTAAAATATTCAAACATCGGACACAAAGAACTCATAGACTAAGAACAACTACGTATGGATCATACAAATTTTTTTCCTCTGTTGGGATCGAATCTCCAACATTCAGTGTAATAGCACTTGGAAGACGACTACATAAACCTAGTGGAACGACATCCCAGTATTTCCGCTACATTACTTATCTATCCGGACAAGTTGGGCGTGTGTTTTACGCTACTAATACGTTAATTACAAGTATCTATTAACTCCCTGATGTATGGTTGAACTTAAGTTATATATTTGCTTTGTTTTTTAAATTAATTGCACTTTTTAGCGGCGGAATACTAAGATTTATTGGCAGCAGTTAGATTTGTATTTCATATATCATGAATTTATATTTGGTCTCGTAGATTTAGTCAATAAGTTTCTACCCCTAGAAAAAAGAACTTATTCTGTATAAAAGGTACCCTATGTCCTTTTCTATCTTCTGACACCATGTATGTGAAATTTCATGACGATCGGTCGCGTAGTTAAGGCGTGAGACTGTAACAAACAACTCAAATTCGCATTTAATGAGGATATTCCGGATGGAGAAAGTGTTATTTGATGATACTAGGACTGAGTTTTTCTTTCCTGTGTCTGTTGTTTGTAAAATCCAGTGGCAAAGGAACCTTTATAAAAATGCCGGTAGTCGCATAAAAAATAAAATATACACCCGTGACGCTTTAAAATAAATACAGTAAATAATTTTTCCGTATAGACCAATGGTTAACAATATTAATAATAAAAAAGGCATTAAAATGTTATACAGTGTGATGTCGCGGGTAGCGGCGTGTGCGCAGGTGCGCGGCGCGCGGGCGCGGCTGCGCGTGCGACGATCGCGCGATAACGCGTTTCCTTCACGGTCCTTCGTTCGGCCGTCACACGGTTTTATTGCCGTTTACCGAGTACCAGGAAATAACCACTTTGTGCGATAACGCCTAAATATTGTACGTGTACTAGACATGGCACCACGATAACTTAATGATTAACATACGTTCACACTTCCGAAGACCACATTTTCTATTATTTAGGCGGTTTTTTTTTTATACTGCTGTGAAGATAAAGCAGTTAGTAGTAAGCTTGTTAGTTAACGTTTATTGTATTGTATAAACGTTTGCAATAGTAAGGGTAATATTATCACGTAGTCTAATCAGCTCAAAAAGAGTCGCTGTGTTGCTTGTTAACAAAAACCGATGGTCCTCTTGCTGCCATAAGCAAGAAGATAGCACCTTTTGTAGGTATGGTAAAAACTTACTCATCGTAGAAACACAACACAACTTTGTTTGGTAACAATAATTTGTAAAGTGAAGGTACTACCCAGGGGGAGTAAGTGACATGTTAAGAACCGGACTAGTCTGGTTCTTCCAAATTTAAAATCTACTGTGAACTGCCTCTCTTAAAATATTTTATTAAAACGCATCTGGTATATTCTATAATAGTTTTGTAAGTATATTTTTTTAACCTTTTATGACCTTTGGTACTTAACTTGGAACCTATTAATATGTCAGTGTCCAAAATATGAGAATAATCCCATTATCTATGAAAAGATATAAATTACACACACAAAACACGACGTCAAGGAAGTTTTTATAGGTATTCCGAAGGAAAACTTTAATTCTGTGAGAGGAAAACGCGTCGATGTACAAGGACGAACAGTTGGCACTAAGCCTATACAAGCGAATCTAAGGAAGAGCTCGACAGACTCGTACACGTACAAAGTACGAGTAATAAATAACATATACGGAACAATGTCACTCGCCTACCTTCCTGTTCCGGCGACAGTTGCCGACAAGCTGGCGACAGCGCGGCAACTGTCAACCGGTCACCGGTGGCACCGGTCGCGAGCGTGCAACCTGCCTACGCTAGCCTAATTTGTTGTTGACATCAAAATTATTGTTCCGGTTGTTTAAATTATTGTTGAAGTGGATTTGAACTAGATCAATATATTTTGACAAAGATTAATATCAAAGAAGTGTCTTGAAGTCAATTTATCACGATATGCTAAATTCATGTATACATAAAAATAGTAGGTACCTACTTTAAAAAGAGTTGACAGTTGAGAGTAACATCCTGGTTGTTCAGATTATTAATATATGTATTTGAAGAAAATACCAAAGTTACCAAATCATCCTTTCAAACTCAAACCTCAAACAGTCAGAATCACAAATGATAAAGATTACACCAAATGTTTGCCGATTATAAAAATATTAATTAATTAGGTACTGAAACGATGATCATATTGCCTATATGCGGGTTAGATGCCTGCACGGGACTACAATAATTGTATAATCTAAATCATTCTTATCTCTATCATTATTTAAACATATTTAAGTAGTGTCAATAGTATGGGCCGTAGCCATTTTAATAATATTTATACAAAAATACTTAGTCTGTTTCTAAGTTTTCATGGTTAAACCACCTATCTAATTATGATGTAATTTGGCATGGGGATAGCTTTAGTCCTGGGGAATAAGCAAGTACATTTAGTACAAACAAAGTCACGGTTAACAACTAGTATTTTATATAATATAAAGTTTGTATCAGAATATATACAGGCATGCGATTGTCAACAATGTCTAAATTCATCGTAAGAACAAAGAGTTATTCTGTGTAATTTTAAACAGTTTGTTTTCGGTTACAAAGCATGAACAATAATTACGATCTTTCCACATAATTGAGGCGATGGTGGTGAACTTAAAACACAGTGGTTGCGAGTAATTGTGAGTGCGTGAGGGCGGCGCGTGTAGGCCGCGCCGGAATCTCACCGCGCACCTGCGCCCGCGCAGACTAAAGCCGGCCACACACGCGCGACACGTAAGTGACGAGGTAAGTCATTGATAATGTTATTTTTATACGTGTAATAACGCCTTTATTAGACAAATACATTGTCATTAACATGGATGTTAGCGGTAATATAGATACGCGTAATTCCCTTTTTATTACAAAATCAGATCGCTTCAGGTGTCAATTTATGGCCGAGATAGCATTAGTTCCTAGTGCCACCCATGATATAAACTTATTATAAGTTTATGTCACATTTTATATATGATATTGGGTGGTATTTTACTATTGTAATCAAATTGTCATATTTATTTGTTTGTTATAGACATTACTCTTAAATTGCGTTTTAAAAAGTACATAGCTTTTATCTTTCCTCAAACTATTATCCTACAAAAAAATTCTACGAAATCAGTTCAGCAGGTCCAACATTAAACCAATGTTAAAACAAACAGACAGACTAATTATTAACCTTTAAAATTTTAGCCTTTGCTACGTCACTGCTCGAAGGGATACATTCGACTGAACACAATTCTAAGCCAC
Organism: Catocala fraxini; assembly: GCA_930367265.1. Lineage (NCBI taxonomy): Eukaryota > Metazoa > Arthropoda > Insecta > Lepidoptera > Erebidae > Catocala > Catocala fraxini. The sequence goes on from OV884028.1 coordinate 22,305,687, forward strand.
TCTCATTGAGCCCTTGCCAGCCATCTTGCGAAAATTTAAGCATATCCTTAGTATAGATTTAATGAATTACATAAAGTTTATTTCTCTTAATCACTAGCTTAATGACTAAGGCAGCGATAGCTCAATGGGGAGGCCAACAGACTGCAATGCAGAGGGTCTCGGGTTCGAACCCACGTCGCGCACCTCTGACTTTCGGAAGTTAAATGACTTTTCGAAATTATGTGCGTATTGATTGACAATTATCGCCTGCTCCGTGCCTCGGAGAGCACGTTAAACCGTCGGTCCCGGCTGCCATGAACATCTATGGCAGTCGTTATTGGGAAAGTCAGTACCCTCTAATATTCTGACACTGGTCTAGCCTTAGGGTATCGTTGGCCTTCGGGTTGCGGAGGTCAGGTGGCAGCCGCTCCGTGTAAAAACTGATATCCAGTCAAATCCGGTTAGACCAGAAAAGCTGACCACAAGTGACTTGGGAATAATAAAGGCTAAGAGAGAAGAAGACTAGCTTAATGACTAAACAAATAAAAACGTATATTTGATAGTCTTGTGCAATAATAGTGTTATCAAATATCATTAGGAAATTATTACGATGTCATTTAGTTCTTGCGTTAATATATCGAAAAATATATTATTCGTTATGATTTTTGCTCACCTAATGCTGTTGATTTGATTGCGCTTATGATTTAAGTTCACCCTTATTCTTATATTAAGAAGCATGTGAGCTTATGCTTCGTCTGATTGAATATAAGCGGTATCCGTAGCCTATTGATACAAGCAATATCATCGCAGGCGACATAGGCATATCTGTTGGCAGTATAGACATACATACAAAGTATTACTAAATCCCCAAACTGCCTCCGTGGCGCAGCGATAATGAACGCGACTGCTGTGCATGAGGTCTCGGTTTCGAATCCTGGGTCGGGCGAAGAGAAAGTTATTGGGTTTTTCTGTTAAGAGATCTCAATAGCAGCTCAGAGTTAGTTGGTCGTTGGTCTTGCGCCTGATCTCTCTCCAATCGTGTCGGATTATCTGTCCCATCGGATCATGAGGGTTAGGGAACAGAGGGTGTATTTGTGTTTGCGCACATACTTGTGCACTATAATATCTTCTGCGCAGATGGCCACTCTCCGTTAGAATTGGTCGCCGTGACTGAGATTTGGTCTGGAGGACATAAATGAGGTTTGTAGCCTTATTGGTGCCATGGACTGCATCGTTGGTCCTAGTCCATAGAGGTTCCAGATTCAATGTCTGTGCTGTCCAACTATTAAATAATGGACTTTTTCTTGTTGTTCTGCTATGTAGTACCTAAAACATAGCTGGTGCAATCCCTAATAATAAATACACTGATACCCACCCTTTTAGGGGAAAAGCATAAGGCTATATACGCTAGTTGAATCGTAGTTATAGCATAATATCGTGTGAAGCGCAGACAAATGCTCTCAAATTAGCGTTGGTGCGTATTCTAGGCGATGCACTTAATATAAATAAAGACGATAAATCGCATGCGCCGCCGGCCGTCAATAACCGATATTGATTGTGCGCTTGCGCACAGATGGCGCTCTCTGCACACCAAGCAAATGAGCTTTTTAATTTAATATTACTTTAAATATTTCTATATAAATCGTTGAGGATATTGTTTCGCTGTTGGGCATAACTTGACTGATCATAAATGTTTTTTTCTGTTTTATTAAGAAGTAAGTCTGTGCGGTCTATGACCTGCAGGTGTACGAACGAGTCTTATAGCAGTGGTATTGTAGGCTTATTTTAAGAGAGAGATATGTACCTACAGTATACTGTATTCCGAAGCGTCTCTTTCATGAAGTAGGTTAACAATAAGTTTGCTTACAAGAACTAAAAGTTACCCACGAATCGGTTCACATGTTGTACTCTTGTTTTTACCCAGCATTCTATCTTTCTATAAAATTTCATCAAAATCGACTTAGCTGTTTAGGCGTTAAAAGTTACAAATCGTTCGTATTTGTAACTTTTAACGCCTAAACAGTTGTAGGTAAATTCGCGTTAATAATTTTACAATATCAACGTATATTTAATCACCACCTTACAAGTGAACATCGGGCTCATTTATAAGCTAGCGTGTCAACCACCGTCATTGCCTACCTCTTTGGGGATATCAGTCATAATGCTATGTTTTATTATTGAAGTTTATACGCTTGCATGTTACCAAAAAATGAACACACTCATTAAGGTGTACAGAACATTTACCTTGTAACTGATAGTAGGTTTTTGTTTGTGCGCTAAGGTGCGCCGGCACCTGCGCGAGCGCATCTGCCGCGACTGTGGCTCCGGTTACACAACAAAGGATGTAAATCAAAAAGTTTGTCACGTTGATGGGTAAAAACTAAGTGATCATTAACGTAGATTATAATGAGAAGTAGCCGTGTTAGAGTTGTTCGTTTTTTTATGCCATCAAGATGGCAGACAAACATGCAGCCTACCTGATGGTGAGCGGTGACCGTAGTCTACGAGGCGGTTGTATACTTTTCCCAAAGCTCTTTTTCCAAATGTAAGCAAAGTGCCTCTGGAGCCACAAGACTGGGGACAGCTAACATTTGGAAAAAGGAATTAAATATAAGGTGAAAGTTGATAGGGATGGAGAGGGATGAGATAGATTTGTGAGTCTTAGGAACCCTTATCCTAGTGGATATAGGGTCTGGCGTCTATGTAGTAAACGCATTAACAGTGTTCAGATTGACCCATGTGTTTATATGTACCGTCACCAAATAATTTACATTGTTTGGCTTCTACTCGAATAAAATAAAAGCTGGTTATAGTTAAATCTACGGCTAGAAATAGACTTCTGGCACAGTAGTGTTAGATCCAGTTTCTTCCGGCAAATATGTCAAGTTCAATTGTCGCACGAGACAAACAAATCAATCAATTATTGTTTGCGTTTTTTTCGGAATTGTTTATCGATGTTTATGAAAAGATATTGGATATAGAATCATGCTTTACTAAGTAATATTCTTAAAAAAATAACTTTTCTTTCGAGTTATCTCAGCCATGCGTTGATTACAAAAACTAGATAATAATTAACTACTTAAACTGTCAACATAATTGAATCGTTGATCGGTGTAAGACACATGTGAGGTGTACACGAATGTTTTCTTACTGCAACAATGTCACCGGCCATCGAGGGGAGGGGAGGTGCGCGGGCGGTGCGGTAGTAGGTGTTACTGTCCACCACGAGGAGGGGGAAGTGCGGGGTCGCGGGGCAAGGCCGCCCGTTGCTCGTGCATCTAACACGAAGCTATTTTTACCCTCCAATGGTAGAACAGTTGAAGTGTATAAGTATTGTCAACGCTGTGGCGGTGATTGCCCCGTTAGTGCCGTGGCATTAGATTGCGCTTACACTTTTTGGTGCGTTGTGACGTCTCGGGTTCGATTGTGTTGAATAAGATTTTGTCAGATTTCTCTGTTACGCAATTCTCGGTAAGAGACCCTACATGGACACTAAAAACGCTCGTTAGAATTTGCCAACGAGCCTAATACCATCTGATGATATCAGGCTTGTTGCCTAAAAATCGGACCTAAAATTGGCGAATAAAAGCGGCTGTAATGCATTTTTGCCTAATCCTTCGGGGACATGATATAATAAAGTGTTATGCAGTACAACTAGTACCTATACATATACATACATACATACATAGATTCACGCCTGTTTCCCAGAGGGGTAGGCAGAGACTACGGATTTCCATTTGCTACGATCCTGACACACTTCTCTGGCTTCATTCACTTTCATAATATTGTCTTCTATTTACGCGAATATTATTCATTGAAATTAAACTGCTATATACGGATTTTATCGCGTTGTTTATTTGACACTTTATTACAAAATTTTGAAATTTGTTACACTACTACTAGGTACTATTAAACTTTACTAATTTTTAAGCTAATTAAATTATTATTAAACTATTTAGATTTAATTTATTTTTACACTTTCCCCGACGTTTCGGTTGCTTTTCAGCAGCCATGGTCACGGGGAGACTAAGATGGCAGTTGTCTCAATGTTCATTCACTTTCATCACATTCCTCATACACGCCCGTCGGTTCAAGGTGCTCTTAACCTGGCCTTTGTCCAGAACGCCTCCGATCTGATCAAGAAACGTTCGCCTAGGTCTTCCTCTTGCGACTGTTCCATTCACACTAGCCTTATAAACTTTCTTAGTCAGTCTTTCCTCGTCCATTTATTCTACATGCCCAAACCAACTTAACATACGCTTTTCTATTCTTGTCACTATATCAACTTTCATGCTGGATCTCTCTCTAATCACACTATTCCTTATTCTATGTTTCAGAGTAATACATATACATACATAACAAATTTCTCATGTATTAACTTATCACGGCACTATCGGTAGCTATTATCTATTTATTAAAATTCATCTAAAATATCAATATTCGGACTATTGCAACCCTGTTAGTAATAATTTTATTACCGAAAGTGAGAGAGGTACCACCTTATGTTCTCAAAAGATAAGCATAATTATTTTATTACTGAAATAGGTACAAAAATAATAAAGAAAAGAAAGGCAAAGTGACTTAAAAGAACAATGTACTCAGTATACAAAGATAAAATTTTAAAAGTAACAATTAGCAAACAATGGGAGTCGATTACCGTCTCTGAACTATAAAACAATAAAAATACGCAAAAACAAACAAAAAAGCACGACCGGGAATCTATTTGAGAGCCATCAATCCGGGACAGAACAAATAAAACATTAACCGCGTCAAACCACAACAAAATATAAGGCCAGCATTAATTTGACATATACCGCTCATCCATACAAACAGCAGGTGTTCCTAAATTGTCTATGATTAATATAAGCCATCAATACTGCGCTAGAAGGGTGGTGTTCCACGGCACCAGTAATTGTGGTCACGACGGTTTATCCGGTATACTTATTAACTCGCCAGGTACCCATCGCGGCCACCTAATCTCGTATTAGGTAGGTACATACTGTTTTTTATCTGCCGCGATAGAGCCCGCGGTGCTATTCGCCGAAGATTACCCATCACCGTAATTCGGACCGTGAAATTTGGGCCGCACTGAAATTTGCATAAAACAAAATCTTATTGCAGATAAATAAACTAATAACTATAAACACGATTTACGAGTTATTTTAATAGCTCATTCGAAATGGTAGCTGACTATTCATGAAGCGAAAGGTCGTTGTGAAAAATTTCAAATAGTCAATAATCCTGATATAGTTGACAGATAATGGCGACGGCACCAATTCGATTCTGAATTAAGTTCTAAATACCATAAGGTCTTTGATATCTTATAAAGCGTTCAACATACGGTACCGCGGCGCGGTCGCCGTCGATATATTGTTACGAAATTAAATTTTACTAAAACTCGTTTCGATATGTGAGTCCTTAATTGACTTTAGAAATGTGATGGCTGGCGGCACGATCCGTGATTGATAAAAGACTCAATGTACGCTATCAGTGCGCAACAACTATAAGAAGAGTGGTGACTCCTACTCCCATCAACCCGTTTATAAAGAAACATTTAGTTGAGTCGCGCTCATCGTATCAGCCTTTGGCACTCAGAACTCACCGACTATAAATGAAGTCATCGTCTGATAACTCTGTACCTGTTAATGTAAGCGCGGTGTTTCGCTAATGTGAAGGCAAATGAATGCGAGATATGTTAATAGCTTTAAACTTAAATCGTTTCGTAGTCGGCACACTTTCTTTGATACTAACGTAACGTAGCAACTGGCTATTAAACGAGAGCCTATCTATTGCTAGTTGACGAAATATGAAGAAGCGACTGCGTAATCACTGCGGGCCAGCTGCCGCCCGCCGACCGCTCGACAATATGTCGTTGATCAAGGACATCATATGTTTGCACAATCTGAAACATGTTTCGCTTGACCTGGAAATCGAACCCGATACAAAATATACCGAGTGTCGATACTAACGGTTTGTATCATTTGTATATCGGAGGCGATATTTTCAAAGGTACAAACGAGTCCGTGTTAACAAATCGCGTTGAGTTTGCCGCGTCGCCGTAACTCACGCACATATTCGTGCTGCGCTTAATGTTTCAGTAACTAGCTAGGTATATTTTAAGTGTTATACACATAATAATTTATGTCAACGAGATTCTTAATCCGCGGCAATAAAGTGACAGACTAAATAATTTAGGTTGCGGTGTAAAATGTCGTAAGTGCCCGTGTTAGCGGCCGCATCGGCGACGTTTCGGCTGTTGCGCGCGCCGCAGACCCATAGATCCCACGCGCCCGCCGAGCCCGCGCCAAACTGGTCGATCGGCTCTTGCGCAACTCGGAGACTACAGTTGGTTTCCAATTTTATGTTGACCGGTTTCAAAGTTGTCTTAGCCTTCTAATTTCGGCTCGTTTAGATTGGAAAATACGTCGACAAAGATACGAAATGAAACTCCGGGTGAGATTGGAGCTGATGGTTTCACTCACGTATGGCCGCGCGGTCATCGGGGCACCGCGCGACGCCTGCATTAACATTCCTACCGATCATTGTCTGTCATCGATGTTAACTCATTAATTAAACACCTGGTGGTGACAACAAATGCTGTTGAAAGTTACATCCAACTTTCGCATAAAATTTTCATTTAACGTTTTCTGACAATTTCCTCCGCGTCATAGGCCATTGGCACTCCACGGTGACACTAGGTATATCCTTTATCTGCTGTGATTTTAATCCGCGCAGAAAACCCGTAAATATAAGATTTATGTGACATTTTCATCTTAGTTTAATGTCCCACGCATTATGTTCTTGTTTTAAGTTACATTTATGACGGCATTACTCAATTTAATTTATAACATTGAGCCGTTCTATGGTTGTTCTCTTCAGGACATAGTGGTGCTTAAATGAGTAAGTAACGAATATATAGTACGTGTCGGTCGCGTCGCCGCGCCGCTGGCCGGCGGCCGCGTGTCGGCGAGAGACGCGGCGCGGGGCGCGGCCCACGCGTGCTCTGTACAAATACTGTCGGCGGGAGTCCGCGCACAAATCAACGCGATCGGACGTGCGCGCACCGGACCCCCGGTGCCTTACACACCACCAGGGCTGCTGGACTACTACACCTTACCCTTTAAGTTCTTAATTTTCATAACACCATACTGATATAATCAGATATTACTTAGGAAGAGTTGTTTACGAACCCATACGACAAAAAGACTCGCAATATAATTAAGTAGTTAGAATCGTAGTATATATTTGTATATCTGTAAATACTTCTAAGTACAAGCGGTTTGGCAGTTATATTCGACATCATAGCTGAATAAAAATTTTAAATATGGTACTGTTATTGCCACAGGTATGACCTTACAAGGTGTGTAGGATGGGTTGTGGAGGCGAAAGCGACTGCGACTTGTCAGAGGCAGCCCTGCAGCGCACGCCCCCCGCCGCGGCGACAGCGCCAACATCTCTCACCTCCGGGGCCCGTAATGAACAATATAAATGTGCCATTTGGTCGGCACCACGCCGCACCATGCCGCGCCCGCGCCGTTCAACCACACACCCTCACCAGTGACCACGACGCATCATACAGTCACACACTACATCACCACTACCAATAGCTAATGCTAGATGCCAAGTATGATTTACAGCGCTGTATTCGCTACTGATTCTATAAACTCATAATTTAACCCGAGTGCAATAAATAAACGTTTAAGTGCAAGCAATCTGTCGTATCCATCTCAGGATTGTGGATAATAAAACTGTTGACGGTTGTTCAATCCCAGGTGGTACGGACCGGTCTCAGGTGTAGTTCTCAGAATGATATGTCATATTTGAGTTTGTCAAAATTTACAACGACGGGTTTTATAGAAATCTTGCGCTCGAGGCGGACGGAAACATTCATTATGAACTCGACACAAAAACGAGTCAAATTAAATGGCCCGACGATCAAACTAAACGTATAGGCAACTAAAAGGAACGACACAAATAAACGATGAAATTTTCTAAACAACTGCCAAATTTCGTCGCCCATTATGGGCTCTTATGAAAATTGTCCTTTAAAAAGTCGATCCCTTAAAGGGCTGTGACAGGACTATTATATTATTAGGATCGTTTTTAGTAATGATAGGGCCGGGGTACGCGACCTCAGATCGCCGGGAGGGACTAATCGTGCGCCGACACAAAAAACTTTGGGCCACTTCATTATAGCTATACGTGTACATTATTAAAATATCGCTCGGGCCCTCGTCCCATGCCGAGTGCCGGTGCCCGGTGCCCGGTGCAGACAGTTGATTTTGCATTCCTTTACGGTGAGTGGAGCGCGAGTGGACGAGGGAAGCTTTGACAGCACTCTCCACGATATAGGCCAGGAACCAATTAAACATCGGCCGTTTTATAAAATATAAATTGCAGCACACCACCAAGAGAAAATGAAACGAACGCAAATTTGAAAACGTCCTCGAAGCTATACCGACAAAGCCTCCAGGAAAGCAGAACACAAATCTAAAGATAAACAGACAATAGTAGCGACAAAAAACGACGCCGAGCCCCGGAGCCGGTGGAATTTGGAAACGAAATTCGCGGATCGCATTTTGCGAATACTCTCGCGTGTTACTGCATTATTATTTAAGTTGGGGCTTTTAAAAAATGGTTTGGATCGTCGGCTGGTGGTTTTTTTGGAGGCGCGTGCGCGGGGCATAATTGGCGCGCCGGACGCGCAGGAGCGAGCGCTTTTTGCGCGCCACAGACAGCGTCGCCGTTTGATAACCGTCCCCTCTAACGGAACCACGTCTCGCATTATCCACTCCACGTACTAACTAACATTATATTGACTAAACGCAACACACGCATTGTACATGTTAACAGAAAGCCCATTCCCGAGCCCGAATGTCGCTCTTAATGGACAGTTTGTCACCATAGGAGGAACATTACGTGCGCCGTGTAGGTGTACTGATAATTGGAAAACATAAAAACCGATGTTTCTACAAAAATGGAAAAGTTTGACGTTACCCACCTACAGAGATGATGCGATGAATGAAATCTACCGAATACACTTGAATGTTTATAACACTCCGCTAATTAGTCTTTTATCTTTTGAATACAGTGTTGTTGCAACCGGCGGGCGGCTTCAGCTTCCAATGGAATGACGCAATTTATATAAAGGAACAATAACAGCAACTAAAATGAATACCAAAGACATCCTTAGGTGCAGGTAAGAAAAGGGGTACGCGAGACCCTTAAAACAAAAATCGGTCGAGTGTTGCTCCGAGCGATGGTCGACCGACGAAACGTTTCGTTCCTTTTACACCACACAAAAAGTAATTTAGAGCACGATGACGTGACCCAATATGATAACAGGACACCACCGTTGCGTAGCCCCCGGTGCTCGCGCCGCGGCTAATTCTGTAGAGCTGGTTCGGAACAGCGGATATAATATGTTCGTTTTTGTTATTGTCGTAAGGTCCACGAGGGGTGTTAAAATGCCTGACCTCACAGGAGCGGTGCCACGGGCGCGGGTGCTGGCGGCCCGGCGTCACTCACCCGCGCGTCCGTCAAATGTCATTCGGATCGTAACACAATGGAATAGACTTTGCAAAAATGGGTACGCGTGTCGCAGCCCCGACAGACGCAACAATGGATCGAAAAAACAAACAATCGGAATAGAAATCGAAAACAGAGCTTCTTGCCGATGCGACAGAACGGGATTTTGGAAATCCGGTTTCAATTTTTGTTTGGTTTTGTTGGTTATAGCTCCACCACCGCTATTGTCAACATGTCACTAGTTTGGGGACACAATAATGCCAATTCAATAAGTTTCGAGGACGTCTTCAATAAACTCCAGTAGATATCCTACTTAATGATGTGTCACTAAAGAATACGATTGTACATTGCTTTAGGCTACCAAATAAGATGCCTATATTGCTGTAATACCATTTGCTTTTGCATAATACCACCTGGACGCTATGAAGCAATAAAAACGCAAGCTGAGTTGATACTCAGCATTAGCATTAACAGCAGAGTACGATAAAGAAGATTTTAGTAGTACTTATATAACCTTACTAAATATATTGGTGTATAAAGAATAAGTAAAAAAATAATTGACTTAAAACTAGTGAAAGACGCTAAATGCGTTGCCGAAAATTGTATAGAATAGTATTTTTTTGCACGTTTCTCCCCTTCGTGTTTGTTACTGGGTCGCAGGCCAGAGGTGACGGTGTCGCCCGTGCCTCATTTTCTACACACACACGCACACACAAACGCACACAAATATTGTGCCTACACGTACATCCACATTCACAATAATATTAATAAAATCCATCTGAAATCGTTTTGAAATCTTAAAATAAAATATTACTCAACTATCTAATTTCTAAAACAAAATACGTTTTAAATATTCATTTTTTTACACACAATTTTTCGTATAGCGGTCTTTGATCCTGTGTCTTGACGACAGCTACTTTCATTGTGATAACACAATAGATTTTTTAGATACCTACCGTATATTAAACTTGCCTTTTGACCTTTGTCGAGATTTTCCATTGAGTAAGAGCGAACATGACTACAGTACATTTACCTCTGCCAATATTATCATTTTGATCTGTCGCTACCAGGTTCAGAAAAGTTCAAAGTTTTAGCGTTGCCTTGAGATGGTCGGTGCCAAGACTCAGGTTTTCAGACTCCATTTCAGTACACATTACGTTTACTGAGTACTGACAAAAAATATCATGTGTATTGATATCGGAGCGTAGGTTAAAATAACTACTCAATATGTATTAGTGAGTCGGTATAGTTTTATCAGTAGGTTTACTATTTACACTAAATCGTTTTGCTGACTCGAAATCCTCGAAAATCTAAACGCTAATCGTTTACCGATCAGTGTGTGCAACACTGATCGGTAAACGATTAGCGAGGTTAAGCAACGTTGGCTGCGGTCAGTCTATAGATAGGTGACCACTTATTGGTATTTCATCTGACCGTCTCCGTGCTTCGGAGGGCACGTAAAAAGTCGGTCCCGGTTGTTGTCAAATTGACAGCAGCCATTAAGCCATGTCAGAGGCCTATGGATGGCTTGAACAACTCTTGACAACAGATTGGCTACTAATTACACGATAAATTAAAAAAAAAAGTTAGCAAAATGACCGAATACTATTTCAAAATAATCTGACTATAACTGCAAAACCACGAAAGAAATATGAATCCTCGGATTTTAGAAACCCTGTGATTCTGGCATCCAATATTGTTATTAAGATAATTAATTAATTCATTCAATAGTCTCGGAAATGTCATGTACAAGTCTATACCCAATATGTTATTTAATAGGCAAATACACCTACGACTCCCGGGTGGAAGCCTGGTGATCCGTCACACAGGGTCTCCCTAATACGGACTCCAGTCTCTCACAAAAGTTCTTTATTACCACCTATTTATGGTTTATCTACTGTAAGATGCACATGTACGTAAACCTTTGCGATGAGAGAAATATATAGAAAGAGATGGGCCCCCTGAATAGCCACCATAGACATACAAGCCAGCAGCAGAGGACAACAACACTGGTGCGAGTGGCTAGGGGTGTCGAGCGGTGCGGCGCCGGCTTCACCATGAGACCCGGAACCGGTTTACCCGTAGTTAAGCTAGTTAGTTAGCTCTTAAAAATGACACATCCACCCCAAACATATAGCTCTAGTGGCTCTCCTCTGACCGGCCGACCAGTCCGGTCTTGAAGTTCCACCCCAGCCAGCCAGTAACGGCAAGCCGGGGACGAGGCCCTAACCGACTCTCTGAGGCATTCAGAACCGCAGTGTCGCCACTCACATTCAGCTCGCCACAACCTGCCCTGCGGTTTGTGCGCTTTTATTTAACCTGATAATACATTTTTTGTTTATATCACAAGGCGAAGGTGGTATTTTAAAAGCTAGTGTACTGTGCCCTTCGCTATCGCGTTAGTCTCATGATGAGCTAACGACTGTCCCAGAGGGACTTATTATTATTACTATTATGTTCAAAAATTTCAGAAACATACCCACTACGATAGACTTGATCAAAGCTTGCGAAATGTAGTTGTTCTTATATACTTCATCCTTTGCCTATAGTATATACAAAAATAATAAGGATATCAGCCCTGTATTAAACTGTCCCACTGCTGGGCACGGGTCTCTCCTTAGTGTGAGAAGAGTTAGGCAATAGTTCACCACGCTGGCCTAGTGCGGGTAGATATACTTCACATATCTTCGAGAATATTACAGAGTACTCTCAGACATGCAGATGTTTTTCTTCGCCGATAAAGCGAGGAATAATTAACTGTTTAATACGCATATAATATCCAAAAGTCAGAGATGCGCGCCTTGTTGAGAGCTTTGCGTGGCAGTCCAACGGTCTTCGATTTGGCTATCGCTACTTATTATACACTAGCATTATGTACAAGCGTTAGTATATAGGTATATCATGTATTTTAAATTTTATAAGTGTTACAACTACAGCATAGTTGGGTGTATGATATTTTCAGTAGGTACAGTTGGCAGTGTGTAGACAATGGCGCGATGAGGGCGTCCGAGGTGGAGGTCGCGCCCTCCGCTTGCGACACCGCGTCCGAGCTCACTACGATTGTTATCGAAGTTAGTAATTATTAGGACAGCACTTACATATTATAGTATGGCTATACTACACTATAGACTAATGCATCTAGCCTAACACGTATTAGTTTTTTTATTTTAAAATTCTACTCCCAAAATATGAATATTTCCAGTGTGGAGTGTGACTTTACATACACTCGAATAACGGACACAAAGATCACCTTGATGACAACAAACACAAATTTTTGTCCTGCGTAACACATTTTTTCTGGATCAAATGTTCCTTTTCTGCATCCCTGACAAAGTGAATGCAAAATTTCGTGATGATCGGTCGATTAGTTAAGGTGTGAAAGCCTACCAAACAAACTCACATTCGCATTTATAATATTAGTTAGGATTTTATAAACATTTGACCATTAGTTAGTGCACTACGCAGGTGATGTGCGCTAGTTGAGACATTTTCGCGAGTTGAATATATCGCATAAATGATCGACTAGAGATGCTCAAATAACCCGTATAGTAAGTATCTCTTATCCCTCGCGTGAGTAAATTGCTCTTGTAGCTCGCGCCAGCAACAAGCACCATAAGTGATACTTAGGCGAATCCTACACTTAATCGCAAAATTTTTCACGATCAGTATTGATGATTCTAGGTGGATATAATAGTAATCCAGCGTTTTGTATCATGATATTCAATTCTACTTCACACTTAATAATAATAGCGATAAACACAATAAAAAAAACTTGTATGGCATATTGTTTAGGATTTATTCCTTCTAAGAAGTGATCATTTACAACTAAATGTTATAATTTATTCTAAGTTGGCATTCCCGCTGGTACTGGCTACGAGGTACTTCAAAAACATTCAAACAAAAGGAACACCCAGTCTAAAGGAACAACTATTTCTGATCGCGCACATTGTTATACCGTATGGAGATCAAACCGAAAACACTTGAAAGTAGAGGCGTAACAATCTACATAAATCCATGCAGCCATATATATTTGAACACCAGTAAAAAATAATTTCTTAATGTGTAAGAGTGTAAATATTACGATTACAAATTATTATTAAACAATTGCTGCGGTTAAAAACCGTTCCTACATAGATCATAGTTAAAAAAGTTCGTTACATAAATACGTAAGTAGAAAAACTTAAACATAATTGCAAAAAATGCTCAAAAAACCATCAGTCACACCAATACACTACAAAAAATAACGATTGTCGAAAGGTGAGAAAATCCGCTAATTAACACATCTAGGACCGCCCTCCAGGCGCGATTGTTCCGCCAACCATTGTCGCTCCTGCTTTTATGAAAGTATAATTAGCTTTTGTTCAAGTGTATTATTTTTTGAGTAAAATCCTCGATCGAACTCCCCATTCAATTGCAAAACAGGGAAGCCCGTGTTTACGAGCCGATGAACAGTAATTATCGGGGAGAAAACTTTTTGCGGCCACAATTTGTCACCCTCGAGAAAAATCCAGTCACGATTCGTAATTGGGTTTCCTTGTTTGGCACTAGCAGATGTTATTTGTGCTATAACTAACTGCTGATAAATGTAAATGTTGCAAGAAGATGCACAGGAATGTACGTAAAGTACCCCTTCAGCGCGGCGCGTGCGCTGCGTCCGTGTTGCTTGTATAATTAATTTGTTGTCAAGAGATACCTGTGCGCTTCTATTGCCACTGCCTGCGCCGGCGCCGGCGCATGCGACGTCAGGTGCATAAGCTTTATTTGTATTTTTTGCTTCCTCTTCCCCTTTGCATAAATTAACATTTTCGCGATTGTGCCCAAGCGAAAGAATTTCTTTGACCCGCTATTGTTACTATCGGGGTCAGCTTGTCGCAGATCTTTAAACTGTAAATGGCTAAGAAGGTTTTGTTTAAATTTCATAAATATTGAATCGGTATTCCTAAAATTTTCTTAGAATACGTATACAGTGATACGCATCCGTGGATTGTCCGTAATTATTTTTATTTGTCGAACTAGTTACAGATCACTGAGCTTATTGTTATCTATTGCAATCATCTCAACAACAAAGTTCTAACAATCTAAAATCAACCTTAAGAAAGCTGCATTGAATTCATATTTAATGTTTGCAGGAACATCTTCGGTATCTCCATTCCTAATAGTGTCTACTGGCATTTTAAGCTCTGTGTAGTATAAAATTAAGGTTTGTTTTTCTTTGGCAGGTCATGGTGGTGTATCACCTGGTCGCCGGGGGTCGGCAGCTGGTCCATTGTGTGGCTCATCACTTGACTCGCGCGAAAGGGATGCGGCGCCATGTGAACTACTAACGGAATCCTGGGAATGATGCTCCCGCGCAGATAATGCGCTTCATCCACAGTGCCCCCACAATAGTAATGCGATATCAACATTGTTTGAACCTTTATTACCCTGTTATAATAAAGTTATGATAATATTTGTGCTTGTTACTAATTTTATGACAATAAACATTATATGTGCGTTGAACAAGCGAACATAAAACCTCAAATGTTGTCAGTATTAGAATTTCTAATTAAGAGGTCATTGATCTTTGGTTGTATACCTTAGCAACAGTGATGTTACGCAAATATAGAAAGTAGGAAAGTTATAATCAAATGATTTTTCTAAAAGAGCCTAAGCTAATGATTAGAAAGAAATATAATTTATACATATAATACATATAATTATACGTATCATTATGACTGAATATATCAGTGAGGTCAGAGAAGAACTCTTCATTGATTTTCGATATTTAGGTTTTACGTCATAATAGTGTAAGTAATACTTATCTATTAGGCAAAATTTTAGCCGACTCAATCAATATTTGATCGACTCACTTTATAGTGAGGTCCAAATTCGATACCCAACCCAAGTCGTTCTTTTGCAATCACTCACATACTATACCATCGAGGCCATCTATAATAATACGTCTATTTCCAAAGAGAGAATATTGCCTATTGCCTTCTATCGGGCCTAGTTTCAGATTTCGTTACTGAGATTTTTGACCCTTAAACATAATAACACTTTGCCTGACCTGGGATTTAAACCTGAAACCTCATATCCAGCAGTCGCATTCACTAGCGCTGCGCTATCGAGGCAGTCTTATAATAATAATAATAATAGAATAGAAGAAGAATAACGTGCTACTAATTAAAAAATAGATACGTGTAGTCTCTGAGTACATTCAGTTGCTTCCCTCTATAAAATGTAAATGACAAGTCTTACTATAGAGCAAATATCCAAAGAATGGTAAACTTAATGAAAGACAAAATTAGAATAAAAAACAAGTCTACAAAGAGAAACAGTTGTGTGTGTTGGTGCGTGCTGTTGCCGATTTTCTAATATATCACAAACATTAATACGCTTTGGACCGGTTCTTGTGAGATCCGTTAGTGGTTTATGTAAATTATTTGGTTTATGGCATGCCTCCTAGTTTACATTCGAATGCTTTAACTTAAAAACATACCTAATGATGGAGCATAGAAACCGATATCGTACTACGATAAAGTGAAATATCGGAACGGAATTATAGAAAGTATAAATTTATAAACGTCGTAAACAGGACATTACCAACAGACATATTAACTAATTTGTACCATGATACGGCTTGATGTGTGATCATCAAACGTCGATACGTAATGTGGTACTGATGAATCATCGATACAGACTTCGGTGTTAAGTCGTCTAGCACCTATAAATCTATACTTAATATTATAAAGCTGAAGAGTTTGTTTGTTTGTTTGTTTGTTTGTTAGAACGCGCTAATCTCAGGAACCACTGGTTCGAATTGAAAAATTATTTTTTTGTTGGATAGCTTATTTATCGAGGAAGGTTATAGGCTATATAACATCACGCGCGGCGGTGGCGGCGACGTAGTAATCATAAACGCGGGTGAAACCACGGGCACATCTAGTGTTTTTATGAATTTTTTTATGTATATTTGGTAAGTATGAGAATAGATCGTAAAGTATATTTCATACAGCTAGGTGTCAACCTAACCTATATTTACGTGAGCGAAGCCGCGGGCAAAAGCTAGTAATCTATAGGTTGTCTTGTTGGCATAAGGTTTCGACCGATCGCAAGGCCGCAGATTCAATAGCCGTGGTGTTAAGGAAAGTGGAATTGAAAATAGTAGCCGGAATTTTGTTTTTATATGCCTCTGTCTATCTCTTCAGAACTATTCATTTCTTTTCTTTTTATTCAACGAACGTGGCAAATACGCCCACGTGATCGTTAGTGGTCACCGTAGCCTATGGACGCCTGTAACACCAGGCATCACTTGCGCGTTGCCGACCCTTTAGGAAAGGAAGTGGGAAAGAGAAGGTGCGGGCATGGGATAAAGGGGGTGATTGGGCCTCCGGAACTCTCACTCACCGAGCGAAACACAACATTAGGAATACTGCTATTTCACGTCGATATTCTATGAGGGTAGTCCTTCCCCGGTCGAGCCGGCCCATTCATGCTGAAATCAGCGAGGCTCTACCACTCTAAAATCTCTACTATTCTTATGTGAGAATAGTCTAACCAGTAAATTATGTCTGTCTCGTTGAAGTTTGCGGTTATGTTTGCATCCGTAAGGTCTCAAGTTCGATTTCCGTGGCACTAGTAGGATTGATTGCATAGTTTATGAAATATTCGTTCCTTTGTCTAACACTTCGGAGATATACTGGCGTCAGAGCTTAACAATTTCAGTCTGTTCCTTTAAAAGGCGTCCAAATCCTTATGGTAGATCAAAATGAAAATTTGAGACATGTTTATGCGTATATAATGTAATGTATTTATATATAATATCAGCCCTATATTAAACTATCCCACTGCTAGGCATGGCCCTCTTCTCAGTGTGACAAGGGTTAGGCTACCACCACGCTGGCCTACTGCGGGTTGGCAGACTTCACATATCTTCGAGAACATTATGGAGAACTCTCAGACTTGCAGGTATCCTTACGATGTTTTTCTTCACCTTAAAGCGAGCGATAATTAACTATTTAATACGCATATAACTTCAAAAAGTCAGGGATGCGATCCTTGGGATCGAACTCGAGACCTCTGCGTGGTAGTCCAACGGTTTTCCACTAGGCTATTGTTGCTATGCATATAATATATTTAATTTGGCAATCAAATTCACTGATTTTTACTTGGGTAAATTTATAGTGTTTGAAGGAAAATTCCAATTGGCAGAAGCTGCACAGGTTGGTCTGACCAGGCGTCATGATAAATATGTATATATTTATCTAAAGATACATAATTAATATACATATTTTCATAATACTATAATCATTTATTTATTATATCTGATTAATACTGACTGCACCGATGGCGCAGTGGCTTAAGTGGACGTCTAACCCCTGCTAGTACGTGGAGTGTTATCGGTTGGATCCAAAAATTGGACAAACACTATAATAATCATTCCGTGTCTGTTGTTTGAATGTTTGTAAAGTCCTCCACGATACAGGAAATATTCTTAGTGCTGTCTGTTTTGTAATGTTATGTTATCTTAATTATATTACTCATAATTATAGATAATTATGTATGTCATTCTTAATTAATCAAATTTAATATGCGATTGAAAAAATTAACGAGCTCAACGATCTTTCTTAGAAAGGGGATGAGGAAAAAGGTTGATTATCAACGTTGTTTCTATTTTATTTATAGAACCATATCTAAATGACCATGTTTCATTTTAAGTAAAGTATTTTATATAAATTGCATTGAAAGATTTATTAATTAGACACCTTGATTTATCTAACGATGCAATTGAAACTGTATATGTACCAAGTAATAGAGAACGCCACGAAATGGTTTCGTGGGAACATAATATAATAAAATATACATTTGATTTAGATGCCGTTAGATGTAAACGTGACATTTCAATAGAGAAGACGGTTTTAATGAAAAGAATTCGATTACTATGCACCGCGAGGAGGGCGATCGCGACGAACGTTAGAGCTGCGGCTAGGGAAACGTTACCAAAACTAGTTTGTGACCAAACGGCCATCACTAGAGCCACATTGTCCAGATTAATGCACAAAACCGGATGCTGCGTCTCCCGGCCATCGATAAAACGGTCACAAACTGTATAAAACCAGCCCCGACACTTCTTTATGTGATCTCTAGCGCTGACCGCCCTTTCATAACGTTGCTCGCTTGTCATTCATCACACGAGATGAAAGGAATTTGTATAATCAGCTGATAGACGACTCCCGAGCGCGTCTAACGGATCTTTGATCAATTATCCGATCGACTAGTCCTATCTTCCTAACCGCTTCGGCTAACGAATTTTCGGTACACTCTTATAGAAATGGAAAGCTAACCAGTTTTTTTTATTTCAACGACCCATCATGACTCTCGATTTAAAATACGCAGGTTATGATTGTTTAGAATATCCGTTGAAACTCGAGCTCGGGGTACAATGGGCTCGGGAGAAATCGTCGGAGGATGCAGATACAGAGGGCTACGATAATATCGTGTTTCGTGAACTCTGCGCCGATGTCTAATTTCCAATACAATGGGTGCTGTAAAAAAGTGGCCTAAAATAAATGTGTCACAGTGCCACCCTCGGGCGGCAGACAATGGACAAAGGAGCCCTCGAGAGCGTGCGTGAGCGCATTTAGCGACGCTACAATGCGCTGCGCCCACGCGCTTTGTGTGCGCATTGTCGCGCAACACAATCGCGCACCATCGATCGAGACGATGCGCCGCGATCGCATCGCTTGCGTCTACTAGACGCACACGTGTGCACTACACGAAAAACATGTAAATCACATTATTCTCGAGGTGAAAGTTGAACGAGACGAGAAAAGTAAAAGTCCCGCAGCAGACGTGCCGTGGCGTGTCGCATCTGCACCGCGCCGATATCATATTATGTTAATTCGTTTTGTCGATATGCGGCGCGGGGGCGGTCGAAGGGTATGTCGCGATTGTTGGCCCTTATCTCGTGTTTTGGGTACACAATGCGACGTGGATTGTGTTTTTTACAAAGAGTCAAGAGACCAAAAAACTCCAGACCTCTCTCGCCGCGTATTCATTTAGTTCCATTTATGCTTTTCAATAATCTACTACAAATCGGCCAATCTCTGTGTAACAATCGTTCTCATAGCTATAAGACGATATTCATTATCTATTTGACATCGCGTTTTGTAAAGGGCTCGAATTAAATGATTTATGTTTCCTTTGACAGGACAAATACGAGATCTTTAATAGAACTAAATGGGCGTTACAAAACTACCTTGTTTATCCGTTGAAACCTTACAAGAAATTACCTGAGAGTGAAGTAGGCAAAATGTGTCATAATATGTCGATGTTTTAGCATAGTTATTATATGATTGTCTTATTGATCTCGTGGTATATTTGTGTGGGGCTTTTTGGCATTTCGGAATTTATTTCCGAGTGAAGAAAAGTGCTTTTTAGTTTGTCTGTTAGGAAATTCTTAGTCACAGTTTTAGAACCTTGGCAATGTGCCTGACAGATAGGCTCATCCCCTGTTACGTTGAACTTACAACACGAAATGTGCCTGTAATTTGTCATTGTCACATTTCGCCAGCTCTCTGAGAGAGATTTGCTTAACCCGGGTATCAAACCAGGACCTTCACGATTGACCGTATGTGATCACACAAATCTATGTATCCATCAAGCAACTGTACAACCAATCCTTTGACTATTGTGTTCCAAGCTTAGAACCCGATTGACAGTGATATTAAGAAACCGCCGAATAAAACAGTGAGGTGCGAGTCGCAAAAGTGAACGTATCGAATGAGATATGATGCACTAAATCGTTTTTAATCATGTTTCTGATTGAATCGCAGCCGATAATGATCTTCGATTAGCGCGCGGGCCGCGGCCGTAAGTCAGTTCGACAGTGCAGGCGCGCGGCCGGCGGCTGCTCTCAGTAACGCCATTTGTTCCTAATGGCTCGGACATACTGCTTCTCGTATTGATGGCAATCTCTTAACCGCGAATTAGCGCGGGGTACACTCGCCATATATCGCCTGCGAACCCGCGGTATTCTATAACGTGTCCTGTGAAGTTACAGAGTAGTTATTAATCCTAACTAATATTATAAATGCTAATGTGAGTTTATTTGTTTGCATGTTTGTTACGCTTTCATGCCTTAACTACTCGACCGATCATCAAGTAGTTAGTAGTTTAGTCTTTAGGTATATGTGTATGGTATATATGTATATGTATATTATTAGTTCTTGAGTACTTGTGTATGTCACTGCTGCTAAATGACTGAACTAATATTGATGAAATTTGTTGTGTAAGTTACAGTAGATGGTTTAGATTTACAATAGGGCCCGGTAGGAGGTGCTGTGATCGAGGTCTGGGATTTTTTTCTAGCAGTGCAGCAGTTTACAGTAGTCAAAAGTTTTAAATATATTTTCTTTAAAGAGGCAACTACTGCATTAGGAATAAATCTTGCATTGCGGGGACTGTACAAACATTCAAATAACAAAGAACATCCAGATGCCGACCAACTACTTATTTGTGGATCACACAAATATTTATGTCATTTTCATTGTCATATTGTGAGGATCGAACCCATAACCCTCGGCACAGTGGGCATAACGAGGCGACCATTTACACCACTACGCCGTCCGTTGATTTCATTTGATCAGGCCAGCACATGCATTTTAATCGTCCCATTATGTCTTATTTGGGTGATGACGCGTTACAATGACACTCTCAGACAATATGGTTTCCTGGTCAGTGTTAAGCGTCAATTGATCGTTTTTGGCGATGTCATATGAGCTATAAAGTAACAAAGTTCAAGTGCTGGTCGTTAACCCTACTGAACAATGGGTGCCTAATCAGTTAGGTAATATATCAGGTAGAAAAATACGTATGTTTATGCTAGTATTAACTTAAGGCGTAGGCAGATTTGTATTGTACTACATTTGGCGTCTTAGTATGAAGTTTCACGGTATAAGTGCGTGCCCATTGACGTTTATCCTACACGTACACATTCTGGGTGCTTCTAGAAAAAAATAAAATGCTTGACTCAGAAATCAAATCCGAGACCTCACTTTCAACTGCAAATATAAATGCAAAGACCGAAGAAGCCAGGTAATAAAATGCAGGCAGATATTTATTAAATTTGGCAGTATTTAGTATCACATCTGCACACTTCTAAAAGTTTTGATGAAGATGAAAAATATCTCTTTTTTTTCGCCAGTTGCTTTTCCATACATACACATACGCCTGTTTGACGAAGTAGGCAGAGATTAATTATTGAGCTAGAACCCATAGTACAAGCTTTGCTTAGTTTGGGCTAGATGGTGTTGTGTGTATGTGATAGAATATAATATTCTTATTTGCTTTTTAAATACCTCGAAATACTTTCAATAGACGTCTCCTGGGTTGTGGGTTCAATCCCCATACGGGACGAAAATTTGTATGATCCACAGATTGTTGTTCCGAGTCTAGATGTTCTTTGTGTCCGTTAGTGGTTTGTGGGATTTATTCCTAGTGCCTATATAAAAATGTGGTGTCTATATAAAAAAAAACAGTCTCCCTATAGACATATTCATAACTTTTTGCGCAACATAGGAACCGATATATGTTCAGCAGAAAACATAAGTGTATACCACATTTACACTTATGTTTACTGTCCAACCGATAAGTGTGTACTTATGTCATTTTTCTTCAATTCATGAGCAGTAGATATGTATTGCTGAGTTACAAAAAGAAATCCTGCGTTGAGATGCTAAGTTGAAGTTATTGCGAACGATTGGGACATGACGCAGTATTTTCGCGAAACAAATCAGAACAGAAAATCGCAATTCTTACAAACCGAAGGTCATTTTCTATTTAGTGTATAAAAAGCGTGGCGAGTGGAGTGTGGCGCCCCCCAGCGGCCGCGGGCCACATTGTGAGTCCGTCCGATTCGCCGCACCTATTGTGTGACTGTTTCCAGCCAAAACGTAAATAAAGGCAGATGTTACCGTACTCCAAAATATTGCTACACGTCTAGGAGCGTCACATATGAAATATTCGCCAAAGAATATTGAACCGAAATTCGCAATAGATAAAGCTGAATTTTCGAAATGTGCACAATGCGTGTTGTTTATTTTGGAATGGTTTAGAGCTAGCGGCCCAAGGTCCGCGGCTGTGTGGGTAGTTTTACAAAACCGAAATAGTGTAGTTTAATAAAACTCATATTAAATGCTAGTAGTAGTGACAGAAACAGTGATGTTATCGATGTGATCGACGAGCGACGCCGCGGCGCGGCGTATCGACAGTTATTTGTATCGATATTAATACTTCATGTAAACTTCTTATTAATGTTCTCTTGAAGGCTATATTGTTGGACCTGCGGCACATTGCATTAAGTTATATAACCGATCGCAAGGTCCCACGTATCATTCCCGAATTGGCCAAAACGTTATTAGGTTTTTCAGTTAGGTATTTTTAGGAGAACTATAGCAAAATATGGTTAGAATTTATAAATTATCTTATAACTTGGGAGACATCTTCTTGCAGAAAATCACTTTAAGAGCCATTACTGCGTTTTACTCGGTGAGTAAATATTCCAGAGAGTAAGTAAGTGTTCTCACATATCTACCTCTGCCCTTACTTTCGTTTATCCTATCTTTAATTCCTTTTCGACGAGTATTCGCTGGTATTGCAAACGATCACAACTACACTACCGCTTACCATCACGCAGGCCACCACCGTATGAAAAGAAAACTTTATCATAACATGGCTGGTATAATGATATTGCAGGTTATATTATTATGCTAATTAAATTTTAGTTAAGTTGTTGGAAATGCGATGAATATTCGCAGTAAAAGAGTTATTAGCAGCTCGTTTGTACGAGTGCCGCTGTTTACCTAGTGAGCAAACACTGCGAGTGTGAGACACTTGGGTAAACAGGTGACATGCTGCCGCTTCGCCGCCGAGCGGGGATACCTCCTGTGTGGATTCGTGAACAGGTAATAAGAGATAAAACAGATGATAATTTTATATACAATAATATTATTATTCATTATTATTATTATATAGTATAATATATAATAATATTAGCCCTGTATAAAACTGTCCCACTGCTGGACACCGGCCTCTTCTCAGTGTGAGAAGGGTTACATCATAGTTCACCACGCTGCCGAAACCACGGCGGGGTCGCGATTGCATGTGAAAGCGATTCGACGAACACCGTGGTAGGCTTAGTCGGTATTACCGGGGTATCTTTTCCCTGGTGAGCCCGACATAATCTCTCCGTCGCCCCGCGGAGAAGTATGCGTCAAAGCACACCCTTAGGTAAAAAAAAACAAAAAATAAATTGTCCACCCTGGCCCAGCGCGGGTTGGCAGACTTCACATATTTTTGAGAATTCTTAAATATGCAGGTTTCCTCACGATGTTTTCCTTCACTGTTAAAACAAGCGATAATTAACTATTTTATACGCACATAACTTCGAAAAGTCATATTCAAAGAATAAATAAAAAATCAATATTACAATGAGTAGCTGATGTACGTCCGGCGCGGGAGCAGCGATAGCTCAGTGGGGAGACCAACAGACTGCAATGTAGAGGTTCTCGAGTTCGAACCCACGTCGCGCACCTCTGACTTTCGGAAGTTATATGACTTTTCGAAATTATGTGCGTATTGATTGACAATTATCGCCTGCTCCGTGCCTCGGAGAGCACGTTAAGCCGTCGGTCCCGGCTGCCGTGAACTACTTACTTACTTACATAGTGTCACGGCTGCATCTCGGAAGAGTAGCCACATGTATATATGTATATCAGCCAAACATATTTTACCAGCTGCGGTTTTAAGTACGAGCCTATTGCTGTCTACTGAATCCTCAGTAAACTATCCAGTTACAGCCCTGGTGCTGCTATTGAGCTGCAACTTTATTCGATTGGCTATCGAATACAGTAGTGCACAATTCGATACCTACTTTGCTTGGTCAAGAATGTAGTGCATATACAATTTTTTTCCCGGCGTAGAGATCGAGCCCACCGTGGCACAGTGGCAGCGAGGCGACCACTTTAACCGCTATGCCAATTGAGCAGCCCTATGCACGAACGACGCTTTAAAATTTGTACTAAGCAATATATTCGAATGCACATATGTTTATAGTCCTATGGCTAGCAATCACGGCCACAATGAACAGCGGGCACAATTAACCACACTCATTATCACCCTAAACGAAACACTGTGCAGAACAACTAAACGCACCAGTCATTTGTCCAAAACCAACAGTCGCGGTCTGATCGATCACCGCGAACATTAGCGGAGAGCACAATGACTGCGACCGGCCACCCCAAGGAAATGATTTAGCAACATGTTTATGCCGAAATTATTGTTAATGTATGCTTTGTCTGTGTGTGTGACAACAGTCAAAACTGTTAATGCTTGGGCAAAAATTTTTTATAATGCACGTATAGCTGTCTTGACTCTGCATATTTTTTTATTTGTGTATGTACAACTTCATTCGAACATGGTGTCTAAAAATACATGGGTTAAAATTTGAGTGAATTAGATATGCCTTATTGATTCTTGGTATCTATTGTTTCTCAAACTATTTGTGATCCAGGATTCTCTTGTTTTTATACTAGTCCAAACAAGCATACAACTAGCTTAATAGAATAGAATAGAATAGAATTTCTTTATTTCGGACACACAAATATCCATATGGTGTTAGTAACATACAAAAAATAACTTATTGCCTAGTGTTAGTAACAAACAAACTACAACTTAATGGTAAGCCTAAGGGCACTTGTAATAACAAAAATATCACTCATCTTTAAAAAAGAAGTTAGGTACAGCTAGCACAAGCGGGAAATTTCACTTATGCACTTTTTTATCGAAGGCACAAAACACAAGTTGGCTTCGATTATAAGGTACAATTTATTTCTCCCGACAAGAATCGAAACCACTTCACACATTACCACTTCAATCACTGCGCCACCCATGCAATCTTATATAGACTGTACCCAAACAATCCATGTGCATTCATATTACGGACATGTGTGTGCATTGATGTAGAGAAATTGTTAATTGATAAGTTTGTGTAGAGATGAAAGCTTTGTGGTTGCGGCCGAGCGCGCTTTATTGTCTAGAAGATGTCACGTTTAATGTTACAAACTATTATTTATTACATTTAATTATATTACAGTACGAGTCTTCGTAATTCTGGTGCGAATAATGCTATTAAAATGTTTTTGGTTGCCAGTTTTCTTTGAATTAAATAATTTTAAATGGCACTGGTGTTCTGTTTATCCTGCTATAAGATAAAGTATGTTAAGTATTAAATGAGTAGGTATTAGGCCTTATAGATATACATATATAAAATCATGCTAGTCTATATTCGAAGAGGTAGTCAGGCGTGTAACAGACTTATATCTCGTAAGGAATGTTTTTGGTTATACCTAGGAGACAAGGACATAGCCAGAGGTATATCCAGACATCGTGGCGCAATGAAGAATTTAAAAAAAATTAAATTTCTTACACTTTGCTGTATCCGCGAATCGAAACATGGACCTCATGATAACATAATACAAATATACCAATCAAGAGCCACTCAATAATAAAGTTCATTTAAGTTCAATTTCAATAACAGTTTTACCTCATTGCTTTCGAGGTATAAGTTTACATCCGATTGTTGTCAGAATCTTCTGTTAGAAAATTCGAATAGCAGCATGGAGTGTGACATGTGGTATTACGTGGGCTCTAAAAACATAAAGAAATGTTTACTAATATACTTCTACCCACCCCTTTAGGGATGCAGATCTGACTATAATAATATGTATCTATCACATATCACTTATCACTGGTCAAGCAATGTAAAGGAAAATAGGAAGTCTTAATAGATAATCCAATAAACCTCGAGGGGACGCCAATTGTATTAGTATGGTCATAAGTCAATTTTAGCGGACAGAATAGCTGGCGGCGATAATAATACATCGCGGTTTTACTCTTTGGTGGTCTGGGGTCATTTTTATAACGCTAACTTCGTAGATATGCACACGAGCTAGTGTGGTAAGCAGTTACCTAACCCTGAAAAGTTTGCAACAATATATTGCTGGCCTTGTAGAGTCATTGTAAAGTAAATGCATGAAAGAAGTTCACTCTGAGCCCCATTCTCTTGGCATAGCACCTCCTTCAGCTCTAGCAACTATATTCAATACAGGAATACAATAATCCTAATATCCTCCAGACCGAATTTGGGCCACGTCAACCAAGGGAGACTAACCATCAGCGCAGGAAATGTTTTAATGCACAAGTGTGTACGCAAACACAAGCGCACTCTATATTCCTTCATTCTCATAGTTTGATGGGACGGCAATCCTACACGACCTTTTGACGACGAGTTCAGATGTAAGTTCAACTGGTTTATATGCTTGCCGAGGCACGAGGGTGTGCAACATATTCTTATTCCTAATTCCAGGCTGTTATTGACAATTTCTTGACATAAAAACCAATTAGCACTTTGCCCGACCTGTGTATTTATTAATCTGAGACCTTGCTTCCCTTATTTTGAATCTTTAGGCACGCTATTCATTTCCAATAGTTGAGAAATTTCTGCTAAATAAAACATATAGCGAGATTGGAAGACTCACTTGTAGTTTCGTACTCTAGCGTTTATTTTTATAGGAAGTTCATATTTGATAATGTCAACATATTTACAACACCTACACATAACATGTAAAGGTATAGTATCGTAAAACCACTGGTACAAACCCGCATGATACTATATATAACTACATACATTTTAGAGCTGTGGATAAAACGTATAGGGGACATCAGTTTGCTTGTTTATGAGCCGATGGCTGTCTCTCCGTATATGGTACGTAGCGTGATGATAGCATTCTGTATTTAAATAACCGTCACGGCTAACCCTTGGTAGTAGGCAGGTTTAGTGGTCAGTACAACCTTCGCTGGTAAATATAGGACGATTAATTTACGAGCCAATATGACGTAGACGAGTTTATAGCCTTGATGGGACTCTACAGGATTATAAGAGGATTCAATTTTCAAAGAGTTTATTTCTTCAGCGTAGGAATTGTATACGGCTTCTAGAAAAGTACTTTAGCTACTTGGATTTTATTTTGCTCTGCTATCACATCTCTCTTAAAGAACTTACATGGACAGTGACATATGGCATAATGACTTCAACACCTGGTACATAAATGAGTTGTAAAATACTGAAATTATAATTTAATGCGATTTAAAAGAGTGGCCATGAATTTATTGCAGGTATCTTCTCATAGACTCAACCTTTTATCTGAACCTTGCAACTAACATAAATGTAAATTCAGTAAATGTAATAAACTTACTAAACACTTTGACGTTCATAAGTGTTACTTTGTGACCTAAGTGAATAAATGATTTTTGACTTTGACTTTGACTTTAACAAAAGTATGTATTGAGGATCATTAGGACTGAAAATGAAGTATCGTCGTTTTGTTATGGATCGGTATGTTATATTTTGTGTTAGGTGTGTGTGATATCAATAGAAGCTACTTACATTTAACTGTTATTTTCCACCTCGTTGGTCCTGGAGCGTTAGTTTATGGCAATTATGATTTCTCAGATTCGATTCTCAATAGCAGCATGGAACTTGATAATGTTGCTGGATGGCAATAGGATCGGACCCTATTATGTTGGACTTGACTGAAAAGCAGGCAAAATAATATTATGATAAGTGATTCTAATAGGCATTTGCCTACCCTTACAGGCGTGAGTCTATGTATATATTAAGACTGCGCCGAGCGAAATGTGCCAAAACAGGCGGTCGCAGTTAAGTGAATAAAATCAACACTTTTTGTTTAATACAAATATAAAATATACATTTACCATAACAATTAATGTGTTTACAAAAACGCCGTGTAAAAAACATAAAATAATTTCACCAACAAAATTACGTAGATTTGCACGAATAATGCAAAAACGTAAGCTCGTGTTACGTGATTTTTAGATTATAACAGTACAAATCTATCCTATTTTACAGCTTAAACGAAACATAAATAGTTATATTACAATTTATCCGTCCCAAATATTTAAGTTATTGGTTGACAATAAAGATACATATTTATCAAAAAAGCACTTCAAATTCTCCATACAATTTTTCTATGGCGGCCGCGCGCCGATTTGAATATGCGCCGCACAAGCTCTGTCATTATCTGTCTTACACTCGGCGCAGTCTTAAATGTTTCCTCCTTGACTTTTATAAGAAGGCGATTTTGTATGATCAAACTTCTCGAAAGAAAAGTATTGGGCTCAGAGTATACAGTCTAAATTGATTAGTAAAGCTTGTTAGTAGCATCGACCGACCTAAACCATATACGAACCTTCAACAATCCTAATTTTAATTGAACACAAAATAGGCTTAATTTAATTAAATAACACCTACACAGTTGCAACAAATCAGTGCATTTTGGTCGCAAAAAACCGCGCGTTTAGTCGCTCCCTCGTACCCAAATCGAGTTAGAAGTAATCACATTAGGGCCCTTCTAAATCCGTCACTTGTAACACTCCACCACCGCGGTGCTGATGAGCTATTCTTTAACCGAGGGGAATAAGCACTATACAATCAAACTAACTACGCGTGTTCAGGTACACGCCATTTTCTATTTTGAATATTTAAATTTGGAATTCAATGACTGTATTTTTTTTTAAGGCAATTGTTCCTTTTTAGGCATCATTCCTGTATCGCAAGGAGTTTTACAAACATTCAAACAAAGGACACAAAGAACATCTGGACTCGGAACAACCATTTGTGGATCACACACAGTTGGTGGTGCGGGATTCGAACTCACAACACTCAGTGCAGTGGCAGTAGCGAGGCAACCACTTAATCTACTACGCCATCCATGAAGTCAAAAGATGGTGTTAGATTCGACTCATTTTTATATTATATACGTCAATGAATACTGCGTTTTTGTTGATTTCTTGTACACTTAGTTGACGGCTGGGATGTCACAGAGGCTCAGTCATCTCGCGATTTTACATCTTACACTACATATCATGGGTTCGTTTATAACACGGTCAAAATTTCAGTTCTTGAGATGTTTTTTTTGTAAAGTAAGACCCTCGTAGTGTAAATGGCGATTTCGAAATAGGACATAATTTTCAAGTTCCAAGTTTTATTTGTATCCATTGCGAAAGCGTTGATAAAGTCATCATGATATAAGATATATGGTTACTAAAATAATGAACTACGTCACATAACCCGAACGCGAAATCGCAAGAAAAAGCGAACATATAAATTAAAACATAATTGACAGTGACATTTTGAAAACATGGCTCTAAATATTGACAATTGAAGGTCTCTCAGCGAAAACAAAAAACTGAGTTTTATTTATTTTGATAGTGACACGTGGCTATAAATGTACTCGCATGGTCTCATGCGAGTACATTTATAAATAGCTATTATATTTTAAAATGAATTACACGGTCTTATGGTACATGACTGATGTATGCGTGATCCATTTTCTCCTTACACTTGTCAAAATATGTGATTTTGCGAAATCAAAATGGCTTCAAGACGAAAGACAATAACATAATTAGTTGTCTCCAAGCTGACTGGTACAGGCAATCACAAAAATGCAAGGCAGATATTTAACATATTTATCTGTAAAACAAACAGGTACAATAAAATTTTGGATGTCAATAAATAATATTGATTTCATAGACTGTTTTTACAAATTAAAATTATATTAAAAATAAGAAAACAGCGGGTGGGAGAGATAATAGGAGCTATAAATAATAGGCAAATGAAGTAAATGAAAAAAGTATAATCAAAATCTATTCGCTAATTTGCTACCTCGATGGGTCAGTGGCATGAATTAGTAGCGCAGCGGTGTAGAACGCGAATGCTGTGCACAAGGTCTTCGGTTGGATTATCGTTTTGGGCTAATTATTGGATTCCCCTGTGAAGGAATTTTCAACAGCAATGCAGAGTTTAGATCTACGTCCAGTACACGACAATAGGCTGGATAAAAGTGGGTGTGATACTTCGTGGATTTAGGCGATTTATTTATCATAATATAAAAATGAAATCCTTTAAACTTGAGGATAGAGAAAGAGAGTTGAAAACCGTTTGAATTTATTCGATCCCATCGTGTGTCCACACAAGATAAAAAATTGTGGATTCCACAAATAGTTGTTCCAGTTCTGAGCGTTCCTTGAGTCCGTTGTTTGAATATTGGTAGAGTCGAGAGTTGATTCCTAGTACGGGATTTTCGGGATTTTTTATAAAGGATTAAGGTAGCCAAATTAGTGCTAATTTTGAGAACGTGTATGTGTGTCAAATTTTCGTTATCGATTGTACAATAAAATATAATAGTTGCACAGTTGTGTAAATGTCAGTCAGTTGTCAACGTCGTCGCCGAAGACGCGGAGCGGGTTGGGGCGCGGGCGACGGAATAAGTGGCGTGTTCAATTGACACGTCACTGATATGATGCGATGTGAAGACTTAATGCTTGATGATGTAGAAATTGATAGAATGACTTGTAATGATGCTGTCTGCTAGTGAGGAGAAAATAAGCGCGGTGAAACCGCATTACGTTACCACTTACTGCCAGCTGAAATTCCTGGTGACACGCGGGATGCCAAAATATTATTAGTCTGTTTTAGGTGCATACGTACGTCCTGCAGATACGCGGGGTTAGACTTCCGTGCACGACTCGCACCCCGCAGATATGCGGAGTTGGTAGCGAGTGTGTTAAGATGTGCATGTACCTGCAACACATAAAGAAGCAGGCTTGAGGCTTTGCCTTGTTGCAGGTACATGTCCGCGGTACAATCATAGTATACGGCAGTTAAATAGATGTGGAATAAATATAATCTAATACATACATAGTTACATACTTATATTCCCAAAGGGGACGGTGCAGGTGTATTACATCCACATTTAGTTAACTATGAATAGGTCCTACGTAATATCAATCACAGTTCCAGACTCCGTGCTGCTACTCGGTATTTCTTGCCGAAAGCTAAATAATTATTTGGTTTAACCATGGAATCAAAATTGAGCGCAAAGCAGTCGTATTCACTACCGCTGGCACCGAGGCTATCAATATTAAATGCATAGGTATATAATGAAAACCTATTTGTGAGGATGATATTATTTAATATGTACTTATCAAATGTGCGAAAACTACAATCTGATATGTCATAAAAATATAATTTAAATATCGATGGTAATTTTTATCATAGGCGTTTTACCTTTTTTATACAACAAAGGTGACAAATAATTATAGGGCTCGCCTGGATAGAAAGCATTTTCCGTAGTGCATGATCAATTACGCTTTGTAGAGTCTAGGGAAGAGGAATATATGGCAAGAAGGGAAACTAATGAAGAGATATGTGAGTCTCTAAAACTCTTAGTTACCATGTTTCTACTGGCCCCGGTTAGCTGTAAGAGGGTTGTATTACCTAGAGCGAGGCGGCTTATTGGTACCGGCAACATAGGGCACTTCTACGTGATGCATATGTGATATACAACAATTTAAAAATACTTCGGTCGGTTTTGATAACCTTATGACACCTAAATAAACCTTTCCGCATAATAACAGCTAGGTTTTGCAACCATACTAGCTTGCTCCTATATCCCTGAGGTGTCCATTATTTCAATGTTAGAATGAAATCAAGCAAGAAGCTATAATAATCTTAATATTAATGGATATTTCATTAATTTGTATCCAAATAAATGAACCGGTGAGAAAGCGAACTAAGCCTACAATGATATAGAAAACTATCGAAGCATGACAAGTATTTGTGACGTAAAGGACACACGCATCTGTCAAACCCATCGCACGGTTCACCGATAAAAATATTGACACGAGTACCTATTGTCGAGGATTTATTCGTTTAGCATTACAAAGTCAAAACACACTTAACATAAGAGGCTGATTATAAAGTGATTACACACAAACCGCTACAATAGTAACACAAATATTATACAATAGAGGCGAAACAATAAAAAATTATAAATTCAAATCTGGACTGGCGTCTGAGAGTGTCGGTCAGCGACACCGGACGACAATGCGCAATAAAAATTATAATACCATTATTTGTTTATCAATAAACGATTTGCATGTGTTAAGTGCACCGCGCCAGGCGCTGTCGTCATGCGGGATTAGCATTTGAATGCGCGCGCGCCGCCCGCGCCGCGTCACACCGCGCGGGCGGAGAGGGCGCACCATCCCGCCTCATTCAGATGCTGAACTAATTATGTCTTCATCTAGATATCAACTTACCGCGCAAATCTTATTTATTGTCTCTTTTCATCTTTAGTAATGAGGTTAGGTATGTATGATGCTTTCATTTAACGTATAATTTTAAGCGATGCTTTGTTCTGTCTAATAGCTTTCGTTCGAGTCCATACATACTTATATTTGAAAGTGTAAAATCTTAAGTGAAAAATAACTTTATCTTTTATTACGTTTTTGCAGCTAAATTACTGAATCAAATTATGGTTTGGTATACAGATAGCTAGAAAGTTGGGCAAACATCATAAAGTAGATACCTTAAAACTTAGTATAGTCAGGTACCCTAAGGATTGTTTGTGAAGGCCATAAATTGCATTTACTTGGTATATTTTCTTTATATACGCAAGAGGTAAACACGTTCTATCAAGTTCATCAGGGTGCCTTCCCAAGAAGCCGATTCTCAAAAACCGCCAACGTAAGCCAAGCCGGCTTATTAGCAGAGCATTTACTCAACGATTGCATCTATTCTCAGTCACTTAGTGAGTAAGTACTGATAACCTAAGGTTACTTACATTTTTATTAACGTCGCGTCGTTTGACGAAATTGGACAGTTGAGTCAAATATCCAGGAAGGGATTTTATCCAGATGCCTACACGATTCTTGCCTTTTTACTTATTTCTATGTTAGCGCAAAGCTTCTAACATCGATCTATTGCTACGCAAGTGTACTGGTTTTACCAATAAAGGCGTGGTATGGTTTGGTTTTAGATGGACATGCGACTAACTAGAATATCAGATGATAGCAAATATAATAAAGGAATATTAGGCATAAACATGCGTGTAATTACGTCTAAAGCAGGAGGTAATAAAATATATATAATAGCCGTATTTTTATATCAAAATTAACCAATTACGAATTAAATTATTGTAGCAATAAATTATGAATAATATTAGTTAATGAAGGTGAAAGTGTTTTCCGTCCACCGATGAAAGTATGAGTATCAAAAGTCGCAGTAAAGTAAAAGGTGGCGTTGCGCACACGCTGCCGCGCTGGCGTCGACAAGACAAGGCGTCGCGGCGCGTGCGCACCCGTTTCTCCACCGAGCTGGGTTTCATTTCCGCTTGTATGGTTTTGTAAAAATCATATGAATAGTCCGAAAGTGAACCCACCTTGAATATATTTAAATTAATTACGCATCGCTAATGGCGAACGGTCCAAGGACGATTTTTGCATATGATTGTAACGGAACATAAATTGTTATCGCTGGCGCTGTATCGATTTTTTTATACAAAGTCGTCAACGAGTTAATAGTTTACTCAATAATAGAGTCAGTTTTTGTAGGAAAACATTTATTTTTTCGTAAGTTTATGTTGATTAGCTTGATTTACGTACAGTTTTTTGTTGCTGGATTTAGCATTGACTTATTGAACTTTGATATTTGATATTGATTCATTTAATAATCCTCAGCTTGCGATATAGAAATGTTTTATTTCTGTGGTTTTGCGTAATGTTTGATATTGTAAGAAACATGTTTTTTTTGTATTATTATTATTTCTATAGTTGTTTGTCAATGCGATTATGACATTGTTGACTGCGCCGGGTGTTCCGCGGTGCAACATGAGGCTGACCGGTGAGCGTGGTGGACGATAGGGGAGCGTGTCAAACCACCCCTAACATCTAAAACAGGTTTGGTACAAGTACACTAATTTGAATAAATTCCCATACGACGTATCGCGCAAGTGGATATTTAAATAATTCTGGTCGATTCTGCATTCATCTCCTTGCTTAGGATAAAATCCGTTAACAATGTCCAACACATTTTTCCTGCTTTCTTCCTTTCCACATGAATACCGTAATTTACATATTATTATTTAAAAATAACATACTAGTCACGCAATGTCACGATTGATGCTGCAATAAAACACGTATAAAACTTGTACCAACTAGATAACAATTTATGTATTTGGAAGACATTTGATATCTTTTAAAATGTTACTGAAAAACCAGTACCACTTAATACAAACTAGTAACGATTTTACGACGCATATTTCACAAGAAGTCGATCTACTAGAAATAT
This sequence comes from Catocala fraxini, assembly GCA_930367265.1. Lineage (NCBI taxonomy): Eukaryota > Metazoa > Arthropoda > Insecta > Lepidoptera > Erebidae > Catocala > Catocala fraxini. The sequence continues at coordinate 22,340,443 of OV884028.1, forward strand.
ACAGAATATAAAAATAAATATATTTATTGTCTACCTATTATCAAAACAGGTGGACACGTTACACGTTATATTTTTTTACCATTAGCATATTAAATTGATGTCACACAGGCAAGAATTCGCGAGGCTGACTGTACCTCCTCTATTAAAGGGGTTCATCGATGTACCATCTGATATGGTTTTTGTTAAACATTTTATTGAAGAGCGAATACTGTTAACAATAATACTTTGGCTCGGTTGTCTTCTAAAAAGTATAAAATTTAAATTACGAAGTTTAATCTGTTTCCTTCTTAAAACAAGTTCTTTACAATATTAGCAATAGTTTAGCATTCTACTAAAACTATCTTAGTCGATTACACAAGCGTATTTAATAGTCAAGATAATAATCTATGGTTACATAATATTGTTTTAATTGATTATTATTAAAAATATGTTATTAAAAATATGTCTTTGTGTCTGATTAACTAAATTCAGATACATTCATCTTTTAGACACTAATAGCTGAAGCTTAAAAAAAGCACAAACTCAAAAGCTTGGCTGTGCAGTTCTACACTGCACAACCAAGCTTCTGTGTTAGTGCATTTTTTTTAGGAAATGCGATATAGATAGGATATAAGTGTCATTTTTAAATTGTATTATAAAACATAGATGTTGTATGTAAGGCGCGTATGATACCAAAGTCGAAGACAAAAGTTTATTCATTTCTAATCACAAATTAACACTAATGAATATCAACCTTGATTAGTTTGTAAATTTACTGAAGTTATATTTATTTAAGTTGCAGGATTCAGACGAAGGCTATAAAATAAGAAATTCGGGCAAGAAATTAACGGCCACTCTTTGAAATTGCTGTTGTAATATAATTTCTAATTGTATTATAGGTAAAATATTGCATTAAACCAAATGCAAACTAAAAAGACTGACAATAAATACTTAATATTGATAATATTAAGGAGATGGAACGTCCTGGGCACTAGTAACTATTAATATATTAATATATTGTCGGCCTCCATGGCGTAGTGGTTAGTGTAACCGATTGCCACGCCTGAGGTCGCGGGTTTGATTCCCGCACAAGTTAAACATTTGTGTGCATGAACATGGATGTTTGTCTTGGTCTGGGTGTTTCTATGTATAATATGTATGTATTTACAAAAAAAAAGTATATGTATGTTTATCCATTGTCTAGTACCCGTAGTACAAGCTCTGCTTAGTTTGGGCTAGATGGTGATGAGTGTAAAAAAGAAAAAAAAAACATATTAATTGTGTAACTAAATAGATTTTTTTTTATTGAATAGGAGGCAAACCAGCGTACGGATCGCCTGATGGTAAGCGATTATCGCCGCCCATGGACCCCCGGAACATCAGAGCAGTCGCAAGTGCGTTGCTGGCCTTTTAAATTTGTTCCCTCCCCAGGGAAGGGAGGGGTGTCGGGCTTCCGGTACCCTCACTCACTCGACGTTTATTTTTTTACTTGGTCACAAAAGATTTTGGATTACGAACACACCTTTCTGTAACGCCTTCTATTATAATTGTATTAAGTGAAGCCTGTTTAATGTTAATTGGCATAAAACTAGTAAGTGGCAAAGGTGTTGATGTCAGTACCGGTAAGCATGGCTAAATGTGGAGGCACATTAATCAGGCGCAGGCGCATGTCAGCCCGCATTAAGCGCACGGCGGCTAAGCTGCGTTTTGTCGCGGTAATCGAGACTGCCCGCGCATGTGTACCAGCCCTTACGACGTGCTAATGAGATGTGCAATGTATGTGTCAGTTATTATATATTTTTGTATGCATGTCGGTTACCTATGAATGCACGGGTGTCGCAGTGGTTCAAGTGGTTGCCATTACGCCACGCAGAGAGGGCTGGGTTTGATCCTGTCTCGGGACAAGAAATTGTGTGATCCGAGTATGTCTGCTCTAGTGACATAAGTGTAAATGTTTCTGCAATTGCTGACAGTGAGATACCCGGATCATACACAACCTTATTGGAAAGCATTCAGAGAACACACAAATCCCTCGATTTCCTGAACTCATTTCATGATTGAATGATTTTAAAATGTCTTAACGACTGTTAAGACCGTTAAACATTGTCAATAAGTCAAGCGACTTAAAAAATTCTGACTTTCGTCTTTCCACAAATCAAACGAAGGGACTAACATTTCTGAAAACACGCAGCGACCTTAAATGTCACCAAATAGTCACCTCAACCGACCAAGTGCGTGCAACAAACTATCTACAATAACTCAAAATGAAATATACGACGTTAAACATTAATTTGCAATATATTGCTTGTCACACAAAGCATTTGTCAAATGCTTCTTCCATCAATGTAGCGATGATAAGTACATCAACATTGCGTACGGTTAAGTCGCTACAATTAATCAAAAGTACGAGGCTTCGGTGTACATGTCGGGCTGTGTTTGTTTTACACGCGCACTTAACTGCGTTTTCTAGTGACGTGCGAGTAATGAACCATCAGTCTTTAGGCTCCTCATGTGTAATAATATATGTACTTATTATACATACGTACATAGTCACTATATATCCTTAATAGAGTAACCAGAAACGTATCATATATATATGTATATGGTATTGCTATTATTGAAACCCCTGCTGATAGCACACCGCGTCCTTTATGAGCGCTGGAAACCCCAGTCAGGAATACTATGAAAGGTTTTTAGCTGTGATGCTCTGTAGAGGTATTGCCATGGGTTATCGTACATTAATGAGCTGTGGAACTTACGTTAATCACGGGAATACAACTCCAGATTATTTGGCTGGATACTAGTGTGGATGACTGGTGTATATATTTGTTGTTGTGGTTATATTTTAGTAGTCCTTTATTATAAGTTTAGGTAGTAGTGTAGTTAAGTTTACATCTATAATTTATTATGTAAAGCCTAGTGACGCGTTGCTTATTTTTAAATGCCGGAAATATAGGATGATTATGACACGAGCGTAATACTATAGTACCATGTAGCGCGACTAATCATAGTCGAGCGTCAAACTAAATATAATTTTTAGATTAATTTTTCACCAGTGTAGACTCGTCATGATCGACAGTGCCTTAGACCTCAAATACAGATGTTGCAAATGTTTGCTTCCTCTACATTTGTACTACATTACAAAATCAGTAAGTCTGTCTAACAGCCATTTAAAGGTATGCTTCTTCTCTTATAAGTATAGATTACGTACTGAAATTACAAAGATAAACTTACAAATAAATAATTACTGATAAAACGGATAACAGCATTTAGAAATCTGCTAACCATTTAGCCTATTAAGTACACAGCACCCTTCGACCCTAATCTCAAACAATAATGCAAAAACACGCCCATGTTTACTCAGTAGAATCTCTCATATGAACCTTGGGTCTGGATCATTACCGGCACGCGAGCGCAACCGCACTGGTCAAGGCGCACCGGCGTACTCGCACGCCACCCACCAACACGATCTAATGCCTACCTATTGACAAATATTTATTGCCTTCATTAATAAGACGTGGACTCCGAATGTAATGGGAAGGCGGCAGCGATCCGTACGGTCGTGCGCTATCTTCTATGAGTACGGCAATACTGCAGAAGTTACCGTTAACAGAGACCTGCATATATTTGTTTACTTTGCTAGCTAAGCAAACATCACGCCTGATGGAAAGCAGTAGCCTAAGCAGGAGCTACTCTTATTGCCAATTAGGTGCCAGTACTTGTCAGTCATTGCCTGTGAAGAGATCACGCCCTTCGATGTTTGCGCTGGCAAAGAAGCGACGCAATGCTGTATAGTATACTTATGGAGCTATGGAGACTATATTAATCATAGGAATACAATTTACTTCTCCAGTCGGATTCCTGTAGGTTTGAGTGGGTATCCCGCTGTGCTCGACCTTTTATGAACCCGTTGTCATCGTTCTTTCTGTGATTAGTTTCTCAAAATTTCAATTAGATGCTTAAAGAAAATGCCTGAATAGACTGCCATGGTGGCGTGGTAGTAATTTTTTTTCCACTAAGGTGGCAAACAAGCATACGGCCCACCATCAGGTGACATCAAAACTTACCATCAGGTAAGTGGTCACCGTAGTCTATGGACGCCTGCAACACCAGAGGCATCACTTGCGCGTTACCGACCCTTTAGGAAAGGAAGTGGGAAAGAGAAGGAGCGGGAAGGGGAAAAGAGGGTGACTGGGCCACCGGCACTCTCACTCACCGAACAAAACACAACAGTAGGAATACTGCTATTTCATGTCGATATTCTATGAGAGGGTAGTCCCGGCCCATTTATGCTGAAATCAGCGAGGCTCTACTAAACTACAAGTAGTAGTAGTAGGTGTAGCTGCTCTGCATGAAGTCCCGGGTTCCATTTCCAGTTCAGGCAAAGTGTTAAATGGAGTTTCAGTCAAGAAAATCTCAGAAACAGCACAGAGTTTGGAATTGTGCAGTAGGCTCGCTCAGTATTACTTACGACATAAAATCATAAATGACAAAAAATTAGGGTAATGCTCCTCTTTTTACCCCTTTAAGGATGGTAGATAGACTATATATAGACTATCTCACGCATCTATCTAGATGGATAGATGCGTGAGATAGTCTCACTATACTATAGACTATGTGTGTATGAACATACATAGGTATGTTTATACATACATAGTCATATAGACTTCGTTTTAGACGATGACGTTCAACATATTTGAATGCTACGAAAACAGAAGGTACAGTTCTTAAGATCAACCAGCTCTTGTTTTGACCACGATTGGTTACCGCTACCGCGTATCGCTAACGTTTTATGATTTAGTATCAAGCCTAGATCACGAATTACGTTTTAATAATTGTTGGGAACCAAGATTGATTAACTGAAGTAGGTGTCGATAAAAAATATATTTATTGTGACAATCGGTGCAATTAAATTGCGATTTTAATTAAGACAGGTAACAAGAAAACGTGGGAACGTAAAAGTTATAAACTTTATTACAAGTTTAAATTATTTTAAAGATTAGTGTCTTTAATTGTTTTTATACATAGTCGCTTTTCACATAGGTTTCATTAGAAATGGGCCATCTGAATGATGAAGGTGAAGGAACGACTATAATTAGTATGGCGCAGGTATTTTTACGAATAATATTTTTTTTATTATTATTTTTTTATTTTTTTTACCATATACACACAACACCATCTAGCCCAAACTAAGCAGAGCTTGTACTATGGGTACTAGACAATGGATAAACATACATATATCCTTTTTTTTTGTAAATATATACATATTATACATAGAAACCAAGAAATTATATATTCTGTAGCTGGACCTATGGCGGATTAACTTTCTCTAGGACTTCAATAGTGACATAATTCGGTGTTGTCTTTGGTCATCCCAGCTTAACCTGGCTATACAAGTTATACGGTGACAGTAGTGCAATATTTTAAAGGGCAAAATTAATTTATTCTAGTTATTTATTGTGTCTTTTGTGATTTCTATGCAGCGGCACTATCTTTTATTTCTTATCTAGGATTAGAAGAATCTCAGGACGTTTCTGTCGTGTACTACACACACACGTACACTGTTATTAATTTTGGATGTGGATCGTTATTCAAATAGGTGTAAATATGAATTCTAGTTGAAAGTGTGTTCATGACTTAAAAAGTAATAAATGCGGTATTTATATTTCATATTCTTCCATTACTGTAACAACAAAACAATTTTACATCAAGCAGTGTAAATAAAACTCTGACAAATCTCGACGCTCATGATCAGCGTAAAATGGCGGCGCGCGGCGTAACGGGATGAAAAATGATTATAAACCGAAATCGCTCAAAATCCACAACGATACGGCGCGTTACCCGGCTTTGTTCGTCTGTCACGCCATGATTTATCGACGCTCGGGAATCGAACGCCATGCAAAATGTTGCGTCACGCCGCGTACCCCGTACACCCACTATAACGCTCTACGCTGCCACAGAGTGCATTCTTTAAATTAGAAATATTATCATGCTGATATTTTGTAGTTAGCATTCGTAGGAGTGTGTACAGGCTGTGGTCGTTGTGTTACAGCGATTGCCGGTTGTATACAAGAGCTATAAATCGGACGAATGAGACGTCATTCTGATTCGATACGTATCGGCCGCAGCCGCGTGGGGGACTTAATGCTTAGATACTCATTGATTAAGTATACCTATTTAGTGAGACGTGGATTATCGTAACTTTTTCTATTGGGGTACATTATAATATTGTTCTTTGTTGTGCCGTGTAATAAATTGCGCGAGGCAATAAGTACCGATTATAAAGACACGACGCGATGTGTCGCAGTCGCGCGGTCGCTCGCGAGACAGTCGGGCAACTTTATGTAGCGTTTGAATTTATTGCATGTTAGTGTAAAATCTTCTTGTTTATTGCTAAGGCTTTCTTCTATTAGAAATGTTATGTTGGAGAGTTACGATCGGAACTTGACGGGACCACAAATAATCCCGCACCTGCAACAGGCAAATTATAAACTAGTGGTGAATTTCTCTACCGACTTTTAAAATACGTTTTCCTAAGATATGTAACGTACCGCTCGCTTACCAGAACAATCAATTTCTCTCAGTCGGCTCGTATTAGTAGCATGTCCGATATGGTCTATATTTCTTATGACACAAAAAGCGTAGAATGCGGTACCAATATTGTACAAGAGAAATAATGTTAGTTCGTTTAGTAGGTGAGTCAGGGCTATTCATCACCGTGGTAGGAGACTATTTTTAGATATGACCACATGGAATACCATCTGAGTATTATACTAAGAATCACGACATATTTATTAAGCAGATTGATAAAACGCATTTAACAGGCCTTGCTCGTCTTTTAGGGAATAGATCTTGAATGACGATATTTATCGTTTTTTAAAGTCTGTTAAGGACCACTGGAGTTTAGGTCTTTTGTTATAAAATATCAGTCTATTGATACAAGCAATCATAAAATCCACGCGAAATTAATACAATGCCCAGAATTCTCTTAAAATTTGAGAGTTGGGGCGTAGTGGCAACTATATTTTGAAGCATAAAGTAGAAGACTGACAAAACACCACCACGTTACAAATACGCCAGCTCTTGATTTTCCTCGCTTGTTAAATTTATCTATAGGGCCATTGAGTAATCTCTGAAGATCTTTGAGAATAATCAGTTAATATCCTTACTAATGAATAAAAAGACTGCCTCAGTGGCCAAACGGTCTGGTATGTGCCCAGGTCAGGTGAAGTGTTTATTAGGACTTTCGGTCAAGATATTCTTATTAGCCGCACAGACACAGAAACTGTGCCTAGTAAACGCCAATAGGCTTGCCCCTATTACGTGGCACCTGAAGACATAGCTCGTGCGAACTGTAGGCGTATTACAATTCTGCCTACCCCTTCAGGAATACAAGCATAAGACTATAATAATAATAATAATATTATAAAGCTGAAGACTTTGTTTGTTTTTTTGTTTGAACACGCTAACCTCAGGAACTACAGGTCCGAATTGGAAAATTCTTTTAGTGTTGGATAGCTCATTATATATAAAATCACGCTACGACCCACGGGGGCGCAGTATGAATACAACTAGGACTATGAACGTACCTAAAAATGGCGGCACTATCACGTTTCGTATGGATGATGACTATTATCAGACAAATGCTTTGACCGTAACTTTGACATATCTATACTAATATTATAATGCTGAAGAGTTTGTTTGTTTGTTTGGTTAAACGCGCTGATCTCAGGAACTACTGGTTCGAATCGTTTAGTGTTTGATAGCCCATTTACTGAGGAAGGCTATGAAACAACATCACACTCCGACCAATAGGAGCGGAGCATTAATGAATGATGTTGCAAAAACGGAGAAAATGTTCTTATGTGAAGCAGACGAAGTTGCGCGGGTCAAATACTCTGAATACAAATCTATAGGTGTGATTGTATGGTACCTGCCACCATTTTGTATAAAGCTGACCTGCTACTATTGTTTACCTAAGAAGTCACCTACCGGAGTGGTGATGGGGCACGGCACAATGTGGTACATTGTGGTGGCTGGTGGTACAAAATGGTACAATGGCGACACGTATCGGCAGCGCGGCGTGTCTAATGTGGACTAATGCTACTCGGAGGAGCACAATGACACACGCAGACAAAACTGTTGCCTGCTGCCCATACACGTTGTTATACGGGACGAGAATACTGACCAGTGGTAACCTGATCGAATTCAAAGGTCAATAAATACTAACTAATATATGATAGCTTTATTATGTATTCGTATATAGCAATGCTTTGCTTTAGTATATTCGAAAATCTATCTAAATTATAAACATTTTTAAGCTCAAGGGGCTGGCTTTTGATTGACGCCACAACCGATTTTAGGCGATGTTGTGGTTAATAATGGCGATGGCTTGCTATGTTTGGTTGACTTGTGAATGGTGCGAAATATAAATAATTAAGAAAATGTGAGCCAACAAGTGACTCTACTCTTTAGCAATATATATGTATACCAAATGTATAAGCAAAATAAAATAATTACGCTACAATTTTAACTTTTCTACAATATTACATTTCAGCTATATCATACTAGAACTTAAATACTGAGCGTTATAGAATCTTGCTATAATAATGCATTAAGTTCTTTTCTCCATTTCATATAGACATCATAGTGAAGGTTATGTATCGATAGTGTCCTGTAGGTACTGCTAAGAACTACTGACTGATGTAGTTTAAAAATGAAGAACTATAATATCAAGCACAGTCCTTGCACTAGTTTAGGTCAGTTGCCGCATGTCGTGAAGCAATGGAATACCTCCCTCGCACACCGCGTCGCCTCTAAACTATTCGGCTCACACGTAAGCTGTTAGGAACGACGCGGGATAATGAATACAAATACACGGCTATTTAACTTCCTCGCCCAGATCACGAGAATATTAATACACTTTTCGTTCAAGCCTTTTATTTCAAGGGTAAGAGCTTTAACTTAGAACACGTTTACATGCCGCCGGTGGACTAACCACTCGTTTCAAAATACGTTGTTTGCTTGTAGTTTCAACATGCACTATATTCGATTGACTTCAGTAAAAAGGTTTATTCTGGAGCTACCATGAATTAGATGAATAAGTTTGGTATTAACATAGTTATAGAGATATTGGATAAAGTATTCTTAATTTGTGGCTATTAGGGACATGTCCCTGACTATGATAGGCTATAGGGTTGTCCCTATAGCCTATCATAGTCAGGGACATGTCCCTAATAGCCACAAATAAGTAAGGCGTAGGCGCCACACGTAAGGCGAATCGCAATTAAAGCTGAATTTCTTCTTTTCATGTGGTTAGTGGCCAACCTGTTGTCAAAAGTTATTCAAGCCGTAGGCCTCTGACATGGCTTAACGACTGCTGTCAATTTGACAACAACCGGGACCGATATTTTACGTGCCCTCCGAGGCACGGAGATGCTCAGATGAAATACCACTAAGCGGTCACCCATCTATAGACTAACCGCACCCAACGTTACTTAACCTCGCTAATTGTTTACCGATCAGTGAGTGCAACTAGCTATGAACGCCTCAACTACAACTAAAGCTGAACTCATTGAAATAAACGACAGTATAATAGACATGCATAGATGTCGCTTATTTATGTTTGTCATCTGCAGGTGTTTCCACTCTCAAGTTTACCTATGTGACTCTTCTCTTAGGGCTTCGTAGAAGAAGTGGATGTCTTATTTAAGCTATTTTAATATATATACTATATATATTATTTCTTAAAGCTCGTTTCATACCTATCAGCCTCGTTATCACACGTTGCCATAATGAACATTCATGGCCAAGGTACGACATATTAAACGTAAAGAAAACACAAAACAAACACAACAGTGAACCACAGTGAAATCCTCTGAAACTTTCAGCAGTCTCACTGCTATATCCTGAAGAGGTAATTAAAAGTGTATTATTACATTTCACCAACTCTGTATTTGTATCCCACTTAAAAGAGGGCGAATCTGTGGCTACCTGCATTATATTCTTAATGGTGGGCAGTGTTAGCAGAACAGATTTAAGCTTGTGCTTTCTCTGAGCATGCAAAGTCTTGTGTTATACATTACTGTAATGAAATATCATTCAAATGCATTTTGCGCATCATTACTCGTACGTACACAGCGCCTTTTGCAGATTTGACAATGCGCAAAAATGCCTGTGCTGCACGCGTAGTGTAAACATTAGCATAGTCTGATTGCTATTATCTAAGAAAAAACGAAAGAAAATTAATTGCTTCATTACAATATTCTTAATTTAAATATAAGTCTGTTGTCCCATCTAGTTTATCGAGGGAAAACACACAACGGAAATAACATAAGTTGTTCCTTTCAAATGAACACGCTAACGCTTATTAATATCTTTACAATGTTGTAATGTAATATGATATATCGTACAAATGGATGTACGATAGTCATCGAGGACATCTGCGCGAGAGATCTACGAGCATGTGCCGCCGCGAGAATCTTGTGTTTCTATACTTGGTAGGTACTTGTTTACTGAATTATCGAATATCGTAACTTTAAGCTTTACCGTATTTTGTTCCGTCAATTTCATCCTTATCTTATTCCAGGGCAGGTTCCAGCAGATCATGGAGATTTCTTCCATTTTAGTATTTACATAAAACTACTTTATAGTGGCTTAGATAGATAGGCTTTTTTGCATGAAGTTTAAGTTGCAAGTCAGTTGGTTTACCACTGCGTCTTTTTTGGATATGCTGAAGAAATTAACTGGTACAAAAACATTGTTCTATTGGTAACGACGTGTCTTCAGGTGCTGGAGCATATAGTGTATTCCTATTTTACGGCCCGTCAATTAGCAACATCGTAGACGTGTTATAGTGGAGAGTGGTGATGACGTGTAAGTAAACGAAACATAATTATGAAAGGGCCTGGAGAACGCTCATAATCTGACTAGCAAGTTTCAGCACTTCAATCTCTTTGACATTATCATCTGAATAGTCAGTTAAATGTCTGTCACAAGTAAAATACGTCATTCATTCCAAGTCGCAAATATGTCAAAAAACCTTTAATAAGTTACCATATTTTGCATATATTTATGATTTTATATTATCTTATCTTCTTTCTTCATTTCATTTTTGACGTAAATTATTGGGGCGCCATATGACTGACAGATTACAACAGGCTGATTGATTGATATCTTCATGTCAATGAAAATTTCCACGACTTAATATTGCAACTAAAATTAATGATAATTTCGACAACAAAACTAATAGTAATTATGTCTTCAATTCAATATTGCTTTTGGCAGTTATGCATAAATGTGTTTCTGCTTAGTTATTGCAATAACAGGTGGTGTATCACTTCCTACAATAACAATTAGTCAAGTGGCGAACCTCACTCGGCCACAGGACATGACGTAACATACAACTTTCAAAGGGCAGAACCTTCTACGCTCTAAGGCCCCTTAGTGTATACACTTGGTTCGAATGCAGCTGTCCGAAATACTAGGCAAGTCATTTGTTATAGTCGAGTAAAGGGTACAAATAAATCAACATAAAATATATAGTTTAGTATTAATATCTGTACACTGCAAAATAGTTCCCTTATTATAGAGAAAATCTAACTATTCAGGCTATCTGATGTCTAAGAATAAGAAAATCTTTCTTGATAGTCCTTTGTTGGTGGTAGTGATGGTGTCAATGCATGATCCATGATGACCAGAATATCGAATAAAACAAAGACTGACGAAATTTGGGTGGCACCTGCCTCTGTCCTGACTTCGTGAAGGTGTTCATAAGTATGATAAATTATTTTAATATCTTCTCATTCTCTACTGTATCTCAGTGTAAGTGCAGGACGGTGTTTCTTTTGGAGAAATCTTAACTGCCTAGACTTAACATTATTTGCAATAAACTCCTTAAAGCTACAGCTACTTTGTATGCGAACCCATAACCTGAGCAGCAGTAAGTCAGCATATTTAGTGGCTAGTCTAAAAATACCGTAGCGCCATATCAGCATAGCGTTAGGCCCCCCGCACACTCGCTACTACGCGCGGCGACAACGTGTCGCGGAGATGCGCGTGCGTGACGCGCATACCCCGCACACTCCATAGAGGTGACTACACTCTACCGTTTGTGTTATTGTACTACCTAATGTGCTATTATTGTTCAGCCAGTGGACATTTTAAGTCTCAATTGTGACTTTAAACATTGACTGACTTAAGTGTCTCATCGACTTTCTGCCTTCTTACATTTGATGCTTTTACATCTAAGACATGGGCAAGGAAAAAAAGTTCTTCTGTCTTCGTCCTAGTCAAAGAACTCGTTCTACCTACGGAGGCCTTTTGAACTTCTAGACCACTTTTCGAAAGAGTGTTCTATGACCCTGACACTGGTAGTGGAGATGCAAGGATACATAGGCTGTATTATTAACTGACATTAAATTGAAGCTACTTTATAAAACTTACATAGACAGTCATGCAGCGTATACCTGTATCTTTTAGACAAGAGTTTATCACCCTTACATGTCAAAGGGCATAAGTTCCACATAAAAAGCGACAAGCCTATCTACAGAACATTACTGACAACATATCTAAGAACTTTCTAATAAAACCCCTTTGCTATTTTTGCCACCTGAGCCACCAATCTGATGATCGGTCCAAGCGTAAGCAGAAACATATACGACGAGACTAACGGGTATACAAAACCAAAGCCTCCTTAATTATATTTGCACATTTCCCTCAGTTTCTTCATCAATAGGCGCCATTAAATTGTTTTAACACCCGCCCACGCACTCAACGTCATTATAAAATAGCACCTTTAAGCAACGAGTTTCAAACAAAGTAATACTTGTTAATCTAAGACGCGCTTACTCGCTACTGTGTACGTCAATCGTTATGTTCCTTTACCAATTATGGTCTTTAATAATTTAGTTTTCGAGATAATTCTGTATAATACAGTATGGTTAATGCAACTATTACTAGGACGGTAATAGCTGCGTTTTTCTACTTTGTATAGTTTTTTGATTGAATGCTTGTTTTGTACTATTGCGCATGTAAGTCGTTACTTGCATTATGCTTCAGGTGTGCAATAAGTGTTCATATGAATATAGGTAAATATATTTTGCGTTATAAGGCTTGTGTTTGAAAATTATGGCCATCACAAATTCGCTTGCTTGTATTATAAAATATTTATAGTCTCAAGTGATAATGATTATTTAGTTATCTGGTTAGAGCTGTCCTTATCTACAAAACTTTCAACTGCTCTCTGTATATACTCAGAATATTATAGAGTTTAGCATAGGCTACAATAATAGTGAAGTACAGTGTCGAACTCGTGTTCGTGTCAAAGCCATAAATAAGGCTTGGATATCGTGGTGTTAAGGTTTCCCCAAAACAATATTATGTCTATGCCTCCTTAAAAGATTTGATTAGCCTGACAGATTAGCCGCTATTTATGCTTGCATTATACACATTGAATGAATTATCTACACTAATATATTGAAGCTGAAGATATTGTTTGCATTTTATTTGAACGCGTTAATCGCCGTTAATGAACTACCAGTCGAATTTTAAAGTTATTTTTGCATTTACTTGCCTTATTCTTGAGGAAGGTTATACGCTGTATAACATCACGTTATGAGAAACGGGAGCAAAGCAGAAATCATAAACATGGCTGAAACTGTGCGGGATAGCTAAGTTTGAAATAAAGCTACTTTACATATTGATTTTACATTTTATTTTATACCTACTTATGTCAACGTGTTAAATAGGATGTATTAGATACACGATATATTAGGTATAGACTTATTTCCTTTTACGTCTGCGATAGCTGTAGGTAGTACTCACATAAATAGCATAAGTTGGCTCTCGATCTACAGAGCTATCTAAGGTAGATGATCAGTAACCACGGCACTTGTCAGTTCCCACAGTTAGGCGTGGCTCAGAATAGAGCACCTACCGTCGCTTCCCAGAAATACAACGCTGTCCCACGTTCAAACCTTGGACACCGATCACGCAAATAAATAATTCACGCCGATTTGCTTTAGCGATGACACAGTCTTTGTTTAACAGAGAATCAACTCTACTTACAAATTAACTATATTTAGACAAGTTGGTCGCCATCTTTGTATTATCAAATGGCGGTTGACCAATGGATTGAAGAACTTACGATCAAGGGATTGTAGATTCGAATCTTACTGCTTGCACTAAGTGAATCTACTACAAACATGACATGCACCAATAACCAGCTGAAAGGGTTAGTACGCACATTTTTAGGCTAATTGATAGTAAAATTAAGAAAAATCAATTAATATTAATACGAACTGACGGTATGGCTTGACTACAATATCGTCTGAATAGTTTAAAGGTAAATACTGAAACCGGCATATCACTATCACGATATCTTTTCCAAGTGCCGTGCTGTTCCTAAGAGTTTTCTGAAGGTACATTTTCTATTACACTGAGTAATATGCACATTGAGTAGAGCCATATCTAAATCCTGGCAGGGTCGCCATGTAAGGTGGTTAAGTTTAAGAGATCAAAGAGCTCAAGTTAAAAGTACGATATTTATTGAATGAACAAAATACATACAATACCTTATATATTAGATCATATACTTCACTATATGTGGATCTAATCCACAACATCTAGCTCACTGGCAGTGGGTGATGATCTGTGCATTCATCAATTATAGTACCTGCTATACCCTAATTTTATCATCAAATGTTAGTATCGATACCAAATTGTTGTACTGTTCATATTGCACTGTGATATTATCGTGCATACTGCTCGCGGGGCTGCGCCTGTAAATTGCGCAATTAACAGATACGCTAATAACAGAGATCTAGCGCGTCGCACTGTGCGCGAGCGCACGCGGCACTTCAACGCCGCGCAACCGAACAATATCGACGTCCAAACCTACTATTAAACAATCATTTCAATAATATAGTTTTCCCATCATTATCAATGCAATTAATTGTACTGTTTGAAGAAACTGTTACTTTCGTAGTAGTGGTAGCGACTGATGCGTGAGGTCTCTGGTTCGATTACTGATCAGGCTGTGTTATAGCGTTTTTTGTCAATAATTCTCAGTAGCAGGGAATCTGAAACTGTGCCCGGTAGACAGCCAGGAGGGATCTTACATAACTGGCGAAATGTGGGTGCATACACTTTATGCATATATATATGTATAACCATGGTGTAACACAAAAGAGCGGTTGTAATGTTATTATGATAAGTGGTTCAGTTGATAGAAATAAGACATTATGTAAACATTTTAAGCAGGACTCTACTACGTTCCGAAAGATAGAACCTTTTAATGGGAATACAGGCAGATGGAATAGACTTAGTATTATTATCAGGCATAGGCTGGGTTCCTTAGAGTTTAGAATTTAAATGGTACTCTAATGGTTTTATAGGCAGTGGATATGCATAACAACCTAAGAAGTTTGTAATCATATATTTATTTTAATAATAGCGTCGTGTTTTCTATCTAAAATTATAAACACTGTAGTCTACCTAATAAATAAATCATAAAAGATCAATTAGTAAAAAGATAATTTATATGAAAAGCGCCAAAAAATTATGTTTTGTAAACGAATTTACCAGATTTATGAGGTTTAATACGACCTTGAAATATAACCACATCTTTACGCTACGCGCTTGATAAAAAGCATAGTTAATACAATAATTAGTACAATAAATCACACAACAGGGGTCTAGTCGTAAACTAGTATTCACAGACATATCACATTACCACGAAGAAGCAACGAAGAGTCAAACTTTTTTAAAACAATAAAAATCGTATATAGCCGTCTACGAATAATATTCAAGAAGCATAAAAAGTACAATTAAGGCTATAAATAAAACGTAAAATATAGCGGTGTATATAAAAAGTGGTGCTCAATTCGGAAGGTTACGGATTATAGCGATCCTGGTATCTGATTTCACGGTGAAGTAGCGTCGCCCGCGCACCACACTCTATTAACAATAGCAAAAATTTTCATAAGGAAATCATAATATAATTAAATTGTGTGTAGCGTCATAATATATTATAATATAATAG
Organism: Catocala fraxini; assembly: GCA_930367265.1. NCBI lineage: Eukaryota > Metazoa > Arthropoda > Insecta > Lepidoptera > Erebidae > Catocala > Catocala fraxini. The sequence continues at coordinate 22,356,464 of OV884028.1, forward strand.
AAGTCTCGAGAATTTATTTCAATTATTCACTAAGCGCTACGTAATAGATAAGATGGTAACATAGGTTAGCATCAAACAATCGGTTTCACGCTGATCTGAGGGCCAATTCACGTAATAAAATCTGTTCAAAATATAGTTCCGATATACCTTTTCGTTAATTAATATCACAAAATTGAAATAAACGTCAAATATGAACATTCATCGCATACCAATTCCAACTTGACTTTTAATAGACTAGCTGAAACTTTTTTAAACAGCTTTTATTATATATTGTGTGTATTAATTCATATATTGTGGCAAGGAATAGACGGGACAGGTTAATATCTTTATGTGTGGTAGGTAAATAAAGTGTTAAGCGAAAAGACGATATACTTAAATAGGTGACAAAAAGTACAACAGCAATATAGAGTACAGACTGGACTGTTCGCAGTAGGTTAGAACTATTGTAAAATACAATTCTCAGACATTGAGTTCTACCTGACTCAAAATAATAATATGGTTTTGTTTGCTTAAAATAACCGTATTAGCAGTATGGAGTCCGGAATTGGGGCCTGTGGACGGCAATAGGCTAGCATCTTATTACGTGGGATTTTAAACAGTAGCTGGCAAAACGTGGATGTAATACAAATCTGTCTACCCCTCCAGATATATGTATGTAGCGTTTCAAGCTGACCATCCATATATTTAATTTATGGGAAGGGTTCAACCACACTATGGTTGCAACACTTCGGTAAACATATAGTTTTCGCCACAAGTAGCGGTGTACCGCATGTATGGTAGGCGTGAGCCGCGACCGGTCATTACCCGAATTCGTCGGGAGCGGGACGAACAAAACACAAGACAAAGAAAGTGCATTTTCCTACACTGTAATCGTATATTATTTGGAGCGAGATACATTATTCATAAGGCTATGATACGTGGAGTAAGGTTCACCGCGTACCGTCTGACTAAAAACAATATGGATGGTATTTTGTTTTTGGAATGATAATTTTGTATTCACTACGCTTATTTTAGGATGTATTTGCAAAAAGGGTACTACTGGGAATCTATTACTAAGTCTATGCCACCGTATGCCTGTCAATCCTATTTTGAAGGCTATGTATTTTAACAGTACGGAGTACCCCGCTACCGTTTTTTATAAAAAAACATGTTATTTTGCTGAACACAACCTGACAAAGAAATAAGTATAAAAATTAAGAGGTCTTTACACAAGTATACGTTGTTTATCTTTCTTTTTATGCAATTATAAAACATACAAATCTTAAAAAAGAAGCAATTATATTTAGTTACTATCGCATTTCATACGTCCATTATAGTTACCGGAAAAAGGCAATCCATCTTCATATTAAGCTTTATCTGACATTAAAGATTACTTAGACCATGGATTTAATAACGTCAATTTGAAATAGCGAGAGGTACTGATGGTCATTTATCAGTTAAACAAGCAATATATACTGGTAAATAATTTGAGAGGAATCCAAACAAACACGTTATTTATGAAGAAACGGCGTAGCGTGGTGCGCCCGCGCAATGATAGCGGCCATTGCTGTAATTATATAGGTATTTGTAATTAATAATGTGAAGTATTAGCTCTGCACGCAATAGTGATGGGTTATACGGGTTTTTGTGTCACGTCGTCGTATGAGCTTGTGTTAGCTGAATTGTATTTAGTTTTAATTTTTTTGTGTAATCATTATACCGTCATTAGTTGGATAGTTATTTTTAAAAAAAGCACCAAGATGAATTTTCAAATAAGAAATATTTTCCCTTTCTTAAAAAAGCAACAGCCTACTATCCATTTTTTCGAATTGTAGGGGGCTTCAGAATCATTAAAAAAATAGGCAGGCCAAACAACTAGACTCGAAATAATTTGTTTGTCCCGTGTGGGTATTAAACCGCTATTTCTTGGAGTTGGCAATGACCAGGCGACCACATAAACCATTGTATTATACGTGTGGACAAAAAAACGTTGATTACTAGTCAAATCATATACTTGGAAGCCTCTTTAGTAATATAAAAAAAACCTTATAGCCAGTGCTAAAGTTTCTATCTACCGGGCATAGTTGCACTGTGCTACTACTCATTTTCTCATACTACTACCACACCAAAAGGACAGATAAGTTACGTTATAATAAAAGTTTATTATATGTAAGTATTTATATATTATTAGTCAGTCAGTACACAGCGTATGTCGGTCGGTACCTAACGTCGAGGTTTGAGCCGGCGGCACTTATCGCAGTTATTGTTACCAAGTGTTTATTTAAATATCGCTTCTATATCCCACGAGCCACTGCAACTCGCTATCTGTTCATCTCGCAACAACACTATTGTACGGCTATAGGTATTTTGCAGAGGCTGTTTACTGAGCGTGCCTATTATATAAATATAATAGTTAAATGTTTTTATATAATAATTTAAACTTGATTTATTTTGGTAATAAAGTTTAGCTGTAGTGGCAAAATTACGACCTCATAAAATTGTTTTATTTATAATTATTTTTTGTATTCTTGTTTTCTTATAATTTTGTGTTAGAGGTTTAGAGTATCGCTAGTACTTGTTCAGACTCAAAAACCAATACTTCATAATATCAGAACTTTACAATCCACAATGGTGTCAGCGCTTTTCCTTATACATACCCACATGATCAATATAATTTGATATGAATGATAACGTAAAGGAACGGTAATAATTTAAATACTTATCGATGCCTGCGGTGTCCCGCTGTAACCTTTAGGGTTTACTTTAAGAGAACTGTAGAATAATTAGGAAGTACAATGAGAGAAGGTATAACAAATACACTTTTAATGAATTAAGATACAAATAAAAGTGACAATCTTTACTTATAGAAATATAGTCAGGGCGTCTAGGCGATTATCGTCACACCGCCTATAATATTACCATACCATTTTATTCAATTATTAATATTTAGACAGGTTAAGAAACGGATACTAATATGTAGTGTACGGGATCATTGTAATTAAAGTTTTTTTCAAACTTTCTAAAACATGTTATTTTTTTATTTAAATGATAACAAGAGCTTTGAGGCCGTATCTTACACATATGTTTTATTATTAATATTTATTAAGCAAAAATTAAATTACAGAGAAAAATAATAATTTTGCTGGTTAGTATACGTATAGGTAGGTACAGGTCACCAGCGGTGTTTGCCGGCTCAGCCGCGGCGATGGCGCGGGCGGCTCGCCCTCTGCGTTTATTAAATTTTGTTAAAAGAAAATTTAATTAAGACACTTTTTACTTTTTATTTCACACCCCAGATTTCATTATTGGCGCGGTCCGCGCGAAAGGGTTTAGTTTATAGAGTTAATAATGTATAGATCAGTCTTTAAGACGACAAACTTAAAAAAATATATATATTTATTATTAAAGTATTTTTATCCTTGTTCTATGTCACTCACGGCTGGTGTATTTTTCATTATGTGAATTTTGGATGCGTTTTGATATATATACAGGGTGTCCCATAAGTCGACGTCAAGCTGGAATCAGGTAACAGGCTAAATTATAATAGCTACCAGAAAAATAAAAATAAACTAAGCAACATATTTAAAAAATTATAGACATTAAATGTCTATAATTTTTTAAAAACAAATTAATATAAAACAAATAATCAAAAAATAATTGAGAGCTTAAAGAAGCATTATTCGAGAATACATAACAAAAAAAATTTACAGTAAGTAAATATCTGTAGTAACAGGAGTTAAAAGAACGTCCAAAGTGTAGATTTTTATATTTTTTTATATGCCTGTAGTTTTAAAATACGTTACGAAGATGTTTTTATTTTAGTGATAGCTATTATAACTTAGCCTATTACCTGGTGCCGGCTTGACATCGACTTCTGGGACAACCTGTATATTATTCTACTCTTTGAGTCTATTGACGTTTATCGCAGGACTCTATATTTTACATTATGATATCATTCTTTTTAACTATAGTGTAGTACGTATATTATATATACATTGGCTTTATACACCTTTGCTTAGCCCTTCGAGCATATGTATGCATTTATTACGTAAATGCTCATTATTATTTTCTATTACTATTCCAAGTTACTTGAGGCCGTGTCAGCCCATCTCGCTCCCGGCCGTGGTTCAGTCCATGGTCCGGAGTGAGAGGTCGTGGAACGCCGTCGCCTCCTTCTGTGAGGAAGTAATTTCCGTCAAGGAGGTGGCGGAGCGGGTGAGGGAGTGCTCAAACCCTCTCCTCAACCGCAGAACTGGGCGCCGGAGGCGCGAGACGACGTACAGCCACTCTGAGGTTTGGGGGTGGCGGGCTTCGTGGGCCTGCCCGCCATCCGATCAGCACCAGGTCCGAGAGGTGGCGTGCGTGTTCCCACGCGCGCCCTTCGGACGACGATCTCTCGGCTCTCTCGCACGGCCCCGCCGATTGCGGTTCTGTCGAGGAACACCGTGGTAGGTTTAGTCGGTATTACCGGGAGGTCCATTCTTATCAACATTACCATCTCTATTTTACCCCGGTGAGCCCGACATAGCCCCTCCGCCTGCCTCCGCGGAGTGGTATGCGACACAGTATTGACCCACGTAAAAAAAAAGTCCATGTCGGCCCCATTTTACTTTGATTTTTTTTTGTTTTTCCCAATATCGCCGTTAATCGCAGAATTCAATATCTTAAACCATGTCGTCTTTCAAACGATGCATTTATCCGTTGTAACGTTAGTAACTTAGATAAACTCACCAAACTTAGATGTTCATATTTGTTATTGTGGTAAAATTATTAAACAATTGTTAAGTTCTTGGGACCTCTTCCTTGATCTGTTTTATCACTCTGCTGAACTGATTCAAGTTTTCTGCTACTAAAGTCTTATTTGCTCCAACGCTAAAGTTTGTATTGTATTTATAAAATCTCTTTCCCATGACTATCAAATAAAATAAAAACAATAGCAATTAGTTTGTTTTTCAAATAGAGATTGAATATATGTATATAATTTGTTGCTATGCAAGCCATATGATACGTAAATATACTATTCATAACAATAAAACAATAGTTTAAATTTCGAACCGCAGTCCTGTCATATTTGTTCGTAAAATTAATTGCATATATGCCGTGTGTAATCTCTACGCGAGTCTACGCAACCTCAGCACGGCGTACGTGTAAAAAGCGGAAAGTGAAATATAAAAAGTAACAACAGTTCGGTCGTAATTCGGGATCAGTTGTTGAGCAGGATTTACGACGGCTCTTATTAGCAGTTTGCAGCTACGCCTTTATTAATAACTGCGCCCTTCGCTTTCAGTCACTCCAGTATACTGGAAAATATTATATTATATTTACTATTTATATATTTTATTCGAATATTTTAAATATTTTTATTCGAAAATTTTATATATTTTAACGTACCTGACATTGTAATCAAACTCTGTTGAAGATTTATAATATAAAATTAATAATATGTGATGTAATATCTATTTCTTTAGGGCTAAAACCAAGCAGTGGACGTATTTCATGTACCAAGAGGTCATTAAATTAATTATACTGAATTGAAAATAACTCTAGTTTTCTACACATCAATATAACCTACAAGTAAGCGGCTATCGTAGATAACGACCGTTTGCTGTAAGGGAAGATAATAGTCTCTCTCTCTATGGTCGGTTCCTCATGTCTGAGGATCGTGATCGTCGTTGGATAGTCCACACTTCGATCGAACGATTTGCCTCCATCGGTTCCTGTTCATGGCACTTCTGACCACCGAGCTGAGTTTGGTTGAAGATGAGTGCTTTACTTGGTCGGTCCATCTGGTTGGGAATCGTCCTCGAGCTCTTTAGCCCCTTCGTGTTCCCAACTACGATCAGCTTTTCAAGGTTCTCATCACCTCTCCGTACTATGTGTATGTGTAAGATAATAGTAGATATATGTAAACTTTCAGAAATCTTCCTTGCCTGAAAAACATTATAATCGTGTTTTCCTTTATCGTTAAAGCGAGTCTAGTACGAGTAACTATTTAATAAGCATATAATATAATAAGTCGGCCTCGATCGCGTAGTGGTTAGCGTAACCGACTGCCACGCCTGAGGTCGCGGGTTCGATTCCCGCACAAGTCAAACATTTGTGTGCATGAACATGGATGTTTGTCTTGGTCTGGGTGTTTCTATGTATAATATGTATGTATTTACAAAAAAAAAAGTATATATGTATGTTTATCCATTGTCTAGAACCCATAGTACAAGCTCTGCTTAGTTTGGGCTAGATGGTGTTGTGTGTATGTGATAGAATACTATAAAAAAAAACTTCGAAAAGTTAGAGATGCATACTGTAAGATCAAACCCAAGACCTCTACGTAGCAGTCCAACGGTCTACCACCAGGCTATTGCTGTCACTATGATATTATAGTATAGTATGAAGATAATGAGTCACCTCTATAAAAAAACTTTACTAAGGATATTATTCCAAAAATACACTCAAATATTTTCGTTCGCGAAGTGTATTGCACAACTGTTTTTATTTTTGTTAATATAATTCTGGCTAGACTAAACATAATATAAATATACATAATAATATAAAATCTATAATTAACATTTAGGATAGTTTTAATAAAGAATTATAGCCTTATCTAAATTACATACAATCAACATTACAAACGAATTTTAAATAAAACGAAAGTGTGTAGGTATAAAATTTAAATAAAAGGTATGTTCAGCTCATAAAGTATTACTTATCTATGATGTATTTTATTTTTATGCTTGTACGGTGGTATATCATTATATAGAGCTAGGTATGAAAAACATTTGCTAACACGGTTGTTATTTATTTATAATAACAGATTTATAATATAATACATATTTATAGAACATCCTAAAACGATAATTTATATGTAACTAAGGCATAATTTTAATTTAATAATAATAATATAATAATATCAGCCCTGTATTAAACTGTCCCACTGCTGGGCAAGGGCCTCTTCTAAGTGTGAGTAATGTTAGGTCATAGTCCACCACGCTGGCCCAGTGCGGGTTGGCACACTTCACATATCTTTAAGAACATTATGGAGATCTCTCAGACATGTAGATTTCCTTACGATGTTTACCTTCACCGTTAAAGCAAGCGGTAATTAACTATTTAATACGCATATAACTTCGAAAAGTCAGAGATGCGTGCTTTGGGATCGACCTCGAGACCTCTGCGTGGCTGTCCAACAGTCTCCCACTAGGCTATCGCTGTCCTTTTCTGTACCTACCTTTGACAACGTTTATGTAATTTCATGATGGTCGGTTCAATAGTTAAGGCGTGAAAGCGTAACAAACAAACAAACTTACATTCACATATTTAATATAAGTTAGGATTATAAGTCGTTTACAATGTCCACAGGACATCCCAAAACTATTTTAAGCTATATGTAACTAAACAATACAAATAACTTTTTTATAATATAAGTAGATTTATTATGGACGCCTAGTGGTCAAAATTCGACCAAAATTCCTCCAAAATTACTCCAAAAAGCTTGCTACTTTGTTTTTTTCTATATTACATATAAATAAGGCATAGGTTACCATAGTTACAAAGAATTGTACGACGTCAGACGAACAATGCTGAAATACTACGAACGCGATTCGACTGCGTGTGTCAAATGCATTGTTGTGTGCGTGTAGTATTTTTTCATTAATTTAATGCATTTCTATAAAGCATATTTTTAAAAAAATATTAGGTTTCGCCCCTCCTTCTCTATATAAACTTTAACTATATCAAATTTCATACTCCTCCGTTCGCGCAATTTTCGTAAAAAGGGATACAAAGTTTTTGCTTCACGTATTAATATATAGATTTACTTTTGCGCAACTTTTTTGAATTTTGGTAGTCTGCCGTGGTGTGTGTATGCCATCGTAAGTCTAAACATATCTTTAGCTCTGTAGCTAAATATATGTTTAGACTTTGACATTGTTTGTACAATGAGATACAAAATGCTCTTGTCGAAGTTTCAGTAAAGAAGTCGCTGTGCTACTAGTCAGAGATACAACTCTTTTAGCATTATTGCTCGCAAGAGAACGAGCCAAAGCTAGACACTATAAGTGACTTGTTGTTTTGAAAGATGGTGGATCTATCTCGTAAACGAAGTCTGGCAAGCCTACTCATTACCAGAAGCAAAACATAGGATTGTGTTACAGATGCTAGCTTAAAATATAAATATAATCTTTACAAATAACTATCGGCCATTCGTTAGTTAGTATTCGTTTTTTTAAACTAGCAACCATGTCTTGACATATAAAGAGATATTTATGTAAAAATAAAAAACATTAAGGCTGGACACCGATGGACGAAAAGCAGACAATTGCCCGTATTAGGACTAATTCTTGTGTCCTAGTGATATACAAATACACAATCATGGAAAGAGTGGACTCAGAGGACATTCGAAATCGGAACAAATTCGAATTATTGTGTCCTAGTGATATACAAATACACAATCATGGAAAGAGTGGACTCAGAGGACATTCGAAATCGGAACAAATTCGAAAACGGAATTCGTGGACATTATAATTTTTTTACTTTGGGATCAAATCCACGTAGATTGACACTGACAAAAGCGAAACCACCATTATAGGCACATGTCCATCGCTGCAGACCAAGTATAGAAATACAAAAACATAAATGTAAATAATAAATATATATTCACAATATATAAACAATTAACATTAATTTTCATATGCAACATAAATAATGTGTTATGTATAAATGAACTTGCGGGCAACATTTGTATAAATTATCAATGCGTTGTTGCAAAATATTGCCAATTGATGAGATCAATTAGTGGCCCAAAATGTCGACGCGTTTCACAAATGAGTGATAAAAATTTATTACTTATTAATTAATGAACCGCTACCGATCGGTGACATGCTGATATATACATTTATAAATATTTATACTCGAAAGGGGCTTGGCAGTAATCATTGGTCTATCTGGAAAGACGAGGCTAGATATACCTGTATAAGCAAGTCAACTGAATATTGCGCATTACTCATAAAAAGAACATTAGTTTTTAGTTTGTTAATTACAAATTCATGCATCTATATTTTAATTACTGATTGACACACATCTATCCTAATGAAGTAATTATAAATGCACAAAATAAAATATTATAAAGACTTAAAATTATTTCTCTTGTTCGCTAATCGTGTCAAAAGAGCCGTGTATATCACAGAATATCAACGTGAAATAGCAGTATTCCTACTGTTGTGTTTTGTTCGGTGAGTGAGAGTGCCGGAGGCCCAATCACCCTCTGCCCTCCTTCCTGCTCCTTCTCCTTCCCATTTCCTTTTTCTCTTAAAGGGTCGGCAACGCGCAAGTGATGCCTCTGGTGTTGCAGGTGTCCATAGGCTACGGTGACCACTTACCATCAGGTGGGCCGTATGCTAGTATGCCAATTAGTGGTATTAAAAAAAATAAAAAAAATATGCCAACGTAAGTTTTGTATTTCCGTCTTTGCGTGTAATTTTCGACACTTTGCTAGAAATTAAAATCGGTACCTCATTATTGATGGTAAATGTAAGCACAACTTGACCCCAAGACTAACAAAACAGGCGATCAACAAGATCGTCTTGTTTTTAAGGACAATGTTCGTTCTAAGCATAATTCTTGTATTGCGGGGACTTACATTAAAACGACTGGGACAAAGTACAGACCAGACTCGGAGCAGCTATTTCTGGTGTACATAAATTTTGTTCAGAGAAGGATTCAAACTCACAACACTTAGGTACCGTAGTGGCAGTGGCGACACTTCCACTTAAACCACTATGCCATCAACACAAAACAATGTGTTTTTTAAGACTAATTGGCGCTCTACGTGACGGGAAGGTCATATTTTTGGCCTTTAGAATCAGTTTTGCTCTGCAATATGGCACTTCTGAGCATGTTTTCAGCCGACAGCGATGTTGAGGGATTTTACAACACTGCTTACACCAGCAAAGTTACTTCCAACCGAACGCGACACGCAAGGGGAAGGTGGATGCCAAAACAGGCACGTGGGAACCATTCAGTCAGGGAGCAGCGATCTTATGATGATGGATACCGCACCCCTGACTGAACAACGCAACGCAAAGGTTGGAACGACGTCGGGGGCAGCCCATGGTGCAGATCCGGTCATGGTTGGTGACGAGGCAGAGCCGACTCACTTAGCCGCCACTAAAACAGGTCCGCGGCGTAAACGTGGGCCTCGGAAACGCGTACCACGCATCGACGCGAATCGCCCGTCACGTCCGGACACAGCAGGTGCGCTCACTCTGCCTGCAAAGGCAAAGAGATAGCGCCCGAATGATACGCTGTCGCTGAGAGATGGGCTGCAGCGCGCGAACTGGACTAGACGTCAAGGAGGGCAACGACAAACTATGCAGATGCGACACAATCGCACCTGCTGATAGCTGTAACTGCAATGCCTCCTACGGACCTAACGGTAGAACAGGCACAGCAGCTCGAACTCTGCTTAGAGGAGAGGATTATCGAAGCAACACTTGCTCCACCACCAGACAACGAGCCAATACTTGCACCAGAATTCCGAGGGAAACCTCTGTTCACAGAGGGAGTACTGAAGATGTGGTGCGAAAATGACAGCACTCTTACCTGGCTCAAAAACACTGTAGTCACGCTGCAGTCCCCCATTACAGGGACCAAGCTGACCGTCATTCGGCAGTCAGACATAGTGAAGCGAGTTCGCGCTTCCTTATGGCTGCCGAAGTCAATCGGTTTGGACCTGACGAGGACCCATCGCCTCCTAATTGCGCAGAACCCTTGGTATAGCGTCAAAACCTGGCAGCTGTACGGTGCGGCTATGCAACAGAACGAGAACGGCGGCCAGTCTTAACAGAGACTGGCCATCTGTGCAGGAGATATTATAGTGCACAAGTGTGTGCGCAAACACAAGTGCAGTCTCTGTTCCCTAACTCTCATGATCCGATGGGACGGCAATCCGACACGACCGGAGAGAAATCAGGCGCAGGACCAACGGTTTTACGTGGTTTCCAAGGCACGGGCGTGTTTAAAACCGCTAATTTCCTAACTCCGGGCTGCTATTGTGATATTTTAACAGAAAAACGCAATAACTTCTTGTTGGCCCGACCCGGGATTCGAACCCGAGACCTCATGCACAGCAGTCGCATTCACTACCGCTGCGCCACGGAGGCAGAAGTGGGAATAACACACGACCAACTAACTAACGTCAGTAAAGTCTTTTTACTTACTTTTATTTTATTTATAGTTCATGCATATTAACTTATATTATTATTTTCGTCAAATATTACTTATATATTTAATAATGTATCTCTATATTATGTCACGTGTACAGAATTAAGCATGCGACATTGTGTGAAAACTATTTGACAGTAACGTACGCGTTGCTATATGGAGGTAGCAAAAATTATCAGATTATATTTGCAGTCGATGACTTCAGCTCCTCATATAATAATGACAAACTAGTTACGTCCATTTTGAATTGGAAGACGACCTTGCCACTTTGCCTAACTAGGAGAACGAGGATGTAAATAGCTCATAAATACACAACATTTAAAATGGACTAATTCAATAAAATCCATATAAAAGCAAACATCAAATAGAGCTAAAATTGGCGAGTGGAGTCGTAAATGTTGCGCATTATAGAATCTATCGAGAGATATTTTGTGTCTAATGGTGGAAAGACCCATAAAATATATAATATTTCATTATATATATTTGTATAACAGACCATTTATCTATAACCCATATCTATAGCTTGTATATAATTTACATTAATAGCCAAAAGACTGTTAGGACCACATTAGGCATATAAACTCTTGTGTTAAAGCCATGGAATAGTGAGGTGAATGTGATGGATGTGGCATAAAATTTTATCTATCAATACCAGTTACGCTTAATATACATTTATAATCAGAATCTTTTGTTCAATAGCAAGAGATTTGATTCCTTTTTGTTGGTTCAATGTCCATACTTTAAATATATGTATACTCCCTGAATTTATTTTCCCTTCTTCTTTTTTTTATGTTATAGGAGGCAAACGAGCAGACGGATCGCCTAATGTTAAGCGATTACCGCCTCCCATGGACACTCGCAACACTAGAGGAGTCACAAGTGCGTTGCCAGCCTTTTAAATTTCTCTCCACCCCTAGGAGAGGGAAGAACCTTCTTTAATTATTCTAAATATCTCTTCGTCTTTTGCTTTTCTTTTCACCTCTCGTCACTCGACACCCACGTTTTCCTTCACTTGTTGGATAAAGTACGTCTGAATATTCCCTAACATACCTATAATAGATATGTTAGTGAATATTCAGACGTACGTATATATACAAATCTGAGCTAGCCACTATTAAAGCTGCTATTAAAAATTGTACTCTAATACGTAATAAGTACATTAACCTTTTGAACGTCACGCCATAACGGCACCTCCATGTCCTGTACGCCAAGCCCGAAAATCGATATATTATATATTGTTTTTTTATGATCAAATATTTCAATAACTAATAACAATTTTGTTTGCTGTATACAATTAAGTAATAATTGGGGATTCAATTTTTAAGTTGTGTCACTAAAACACAGAAAAGTAATGTTTTAATATGTTTATTTCGTATTTTCTGTGAACCGACAGAAAACAGTTTTGTCGAGTATAGACGACGTTGGCGCACAGGGCACGCTTGCGCATGTCGAGTATAGACGACGTTGGCGTTCAAAAGGTTATCCTGTACATGTAGATCATGTCGGTCGAAGCTGGTTATATGACCAGCTCAGTGGTACGCGGATGGCAGGTATATGTCCTATTCTTCGGCTCCGCTTCCTTGGCTTAATCTAATTCGAGTAGCTAGTAGGTTCAGATCATCTGCATAATTATAATCTTCTTTTTCTACATTTCTGCGAAAGTACTCAATAATAAATGATCTGTCAAACTCGCACTATTTACCATTATTAAGTGCGTTTGTCAATAGATTTAAGACATCGTGTCTAGGTATACATATGTATGTATAATATACATGTATTCGTTAATTGTGACAGTCTTATACAATTAACTTAGCACATGTCAAACTAAAAATTAATGTTTCCATTTTGTTAATTAATTTTAGACAAAATTATACAAATGATCAAATGAAACATAAGTATAATTTATATCCCCGTGGTGTTTTTTACAATACGCATATTATTAATAATTATAATGTTAATATCTTGTTTCTATTTGTCATTTTGGCATCACCATCGATTTTTTTTCTTCTTTTTCTATATTCTTAGGTAACCATACACTACATAGATGAACTGCGGGATATATTAAAAGGAGTCTATCGCACCCACATTTCGCCAGCTATATTTTGATCCCTCGCTCCTGGGGGCAAGTATTCCCGCCTATTAGACACAAAACTCCGTACCGCCACTAAAAAATCTTATCGTAAGGGCCCAATAGCATTTTGCTTGACCCAAGAATCGAACCTAATGCACGCATACTTATACCATGGAACCAAAGAGATAGTCTATATGATGGTGTACTAAACAAAAAGTGTATCATGTTACATTTTTGTACTAGAAAGTATTAGATATGTTTTGTCACAATGTCACTAAACGAAAGCATAGACTATCACGAGCGGTGTAGAGACATAATAATATATCACATGACATCTATAGTTTATGGAGATGTATCGTGCGGAGTGATATCAACATAAACTCCTATACAAAAAACACAGAAACACAACTTGGTAATGTCCATGTATAATATATATAACGACACATGTGTATTAATGCAATCATGCTCGATATAGACAGAACAAAACATGCAGGTTTATGAACATCTACCTCACAAATGGCAACCTGACATCGCTGTGTCAATCTGCTTATCACCACGGCCAGTGTAACCTGGCCAAAACGTCAAGCATTTCAAAAATGTATGTAAATACCGATCAGGATCGCGTTAATACCCATATTTCGTGGTATAAATCATGCCGTTCGAGTATAAAAGCGATTGTATATATAATATAGCAAATAAAATAAACTATTTTTGGTCACACTGTAGGCCTAATGGACATGACGCGCTGCCGTGGCCCGCAATACTTTTGTTGTATTCCATATCAGGAAAACTTATGACAGAACTTTTGTATTTAAAATAACTTGTTTCTAACCTCATCTTAAGCCGTTTTAAGATTACATCTTGACAGTTTTCGTACCGATAATAAAATATACCGAATTGAGAAATGAAATTCATAACTTTTCTACAAGGATTAGTTTTCTGTCAACATATACGGAGTTGTACTACTGTAAACGTCTCATAGTGTACAAAACACTCAGTGTTTCGAAAAAAATATTCAAATGTGTGCAGATTTCTAAACAAGATATTTCGACTGTTATTTTAAGATAATTTTAATGATCTAGAAATTTTGCAATAATGTCTGCAAATCACAGAACACCATTAGAAACGGTGACATTTATTTCGACATTATATTTTAATTTACACACTAGACGTAGATGTTGGCTGTTGTGTTGGGCAACCGAGGATGCGACCGATGGGTGACCGGCCCGGTCATCAGACCGGTAATGGAATGCGACCACTGTTGCTGGCCAACGCCGCTTTGCCGCTCGGCAAACGTGTTAGCTGTACGGTTCTCAGTTGACATAGCTTGATTAACCAAAATGTTTAATGTGATGGCCCTCGAGGCCCTCGCATTGACCTCAGGTCATTGGTCTATTTGTTATACTGTCACAGCTTAGTAGGTAAACTGCTGGTCTGTCACACAGAGGTTTCGCTTCATTCCATTGCGCTCTTCTAAGCTTCCGTATGCGTGTGTCACTCGCTTTCACCGCGACGGTACACATCGTGGAGAAACATGTATATCTGCCAATTGTACATCTGACCAGCGTGGTAGACGCCAATGTCCAGTGGTGAGACAATCTATGAACAGGAGTAATATTGTTACATAATGCATGTCACAATATTTAGGCTCTCGTGTGAAGGTATCATAACACTAGGTCATGTTACAACATTATAGATTTGAGAGAGAATTATAGACCAGATTGTACGAGCCGCGAAGGTGTCACTATATTGTGAAATAAGAATAATTAATAATATTGGTGATATTTAAATGTTTCAGAACACATTTTGCAACGGTAAACAAAAACAGTTTCAAGAGGTGACGCAAGCACTGACCGTGAACCCTCCATCTAGCATTACGAGCAATGCATAACACCACTCAATAATTCAATAATATCTCCCAAATAAAACGGGGAGCGCTGTAAGGGTACCGATACATATCGAAGCGATAATAAATCGCGGTTGTAACCGATCGCACCTGACTGCGATTGGGAGGATTCATAGTTTATGAAGATGTAGGCCAATATACGCGGAGAGGAAGGTGCGACCGGGGTTGCGGGGTGGTGGCGGAGGGGAGAAATGTATGTCGTAAACCATATTCGTGGAATTATGCATCCCGGGCGTGTAGTAACGCGGCTCGACGCGTCAATATTTGATGGCTGCTGCAAATCGATGCACGAGTGGATATGATCCCTAATCTGTATTTACGGCTCTCGTAGATGATAGTTTGTGTGCTATGGGTGACAGAGAGGGCTATAGCGCGTCTATCAGTCTTAATAAGTTTATTAAATTATAAAGAATTGTAAACACGTACGTGATGTGATGAGAGAAGCGAGAGAGATATGCCTGTAAATGGATCAGAATTTTTGTTTTACTTGAAAACGTAAACGCTGCAATCTTTGGATGACTTAAGGACTTTATTAATTCTTTAGGTCTCTCAGTTTTAATCACAGAATACAGCGATTTCTACGAGTGGCGGTGATTGCTTACCATTAGACTGAAAAGATATGCTATCGGATTGTCTATCAAACATATAAATATCGTAAACAAAACGACCCTAAAATATACTTTATAGTAGCATGCTGCAGGTTGGTAATGTATCAGTTCCTATATCTTTAGCATACTTAGTATATAGATATGAGTGGAAGATGTAGCCGTTATATGGCGGCGGCACAAATGAGACATTTCGCCCGAGAAAATATCACACTCATGCAAGAAGCCGGAGTAAGATTAATCATACTGTTATTGCATTTCGTCTGATGTGTAAGGGTAGATACAGATAGATAGAATGAAAGATCATGTACCTACCTCTTCCATTTTTGTTTTATGAATTCACACGCCTCTACTCCCAAATGGCTAAGCAGAGGTGCATTATACCCATGTATGGCTATGATTTAACGTCCCACGTAAAAGGGAGCGGGCCTATTGCCGTCTATCGAGCATCTTGTACTCCGTGCTGCTACCAAGAATTTCTTAAGAGAAATCTTAATAACAGTTTACTCATCTGAATCATCATCATCTGCATCGAACTTGATATCTCAAGCAAAGTCTGTAGTCACATTTACTAAAACCGGAAAAGTCTCAATTTTCAGTCCATCTTTTCTTGTCCCAATGCGCGAGGCATACCATAGGCTACAATAAGTTTAGTTACTATTAGGCAGGTATATACTTATTTGCCCAAAGGGGCAGTGAGCGGCTATAAACTACAATAACTTTACCATCAGGTAGGCATATTATACTTGTTTGCCACCTTAGTAACAAAATACTAAAAAAAGTTGAAACAAAACTAAGTTTTCAAACATCATTGAATAAATTAATACATACATGTATCCTGATCCATTGTATTATCAACACAAGTGCCGAAAATGCAATACAATACGTACTTCACGTTTAGGTAAACCTGAATATATTTTTACCTAAACCAGCTTATAATGATAGCAGTATATACAGCTCACATTCTGTTTATTTTAGTCACATTTAAAACATAGATATAAAGTTAAGTTTAAAGTTTTACTATGTTTATTGTGAAGATGGGAAAACTAATTAAAAAAAGTAGAAAGGAATGGCCAAACCTAAGCGAACGTTTTCAGACCAGGTCGGAGACATAAAGACCGGGTAAAGCACCTTAAACCGACGATCTTGCATCAATAATGTAATGAGAGTAAAGGACGCAAGTGCAATATGGCAGAATTGTTATTAAAAATGTGGGCAGGTAAGACTTAAGCGAATGTTATCTGATCAAATCGGAGATATTGTGGGAAACGTCCGAACCGAACGCGCATGCATGACGAATGCAATGGCAGTAAAAGAAGCATGAACGATAGTATGTGTGTATGTTATACTAGCAAGTTTGTAGTATCTGGCTATCCCTCCGTATCTTAAGATACCTTGAAATATATATTAAGATATATATACATATGTATATATCATAAGCGTGAACATATATGCATATTTTTCAATCGTGTGGTCTTAAGTTAGTCTCCACCATTTAACAGTTAGTGTGTTTTATGTAAGAAATGTCGTCTTCACCTTCTCGAGTCGATGGTACAACTATTTTAAATATGTCCTGCCCAATGTGTAGCTACGCCAATCGCATCAGCAGTTGCGTCCATCAAGTCCTCCATGGTGGACCTACAGGGACAATTTGGTCATAAATGACAGTAGGCGATAAATATTTTTAAGTAGAACCTAAATTTTGTTGACAGTTTGTAAAATACACTAACACCTAGCTTATAGAGGTTTTATGGCTGTAGTATTTTAAGTTACCAGTAATATTGTGGAGTCTATAATTGTTTATTTATATATACAGTTTGCTAAATGTAGGTGTCAAATATGTCTCTGCCTAATCTCTTGAGGTACAAGCGCAATAGTATGATTATCTACAGAACAATCGAGTTCGCAAAACATCGAATAGTCAAGAAAATCACTTTCCCAATACGCCAACCGAGCAGTCTGCACAAGTGCTTAGAAATATATAAATTTAAATATAATTAATATATATTGCTATTAATTTATTTGTTTAATATGTTTTGTGGACTGTGGTATTGAAAAGCAACGCTACATATTACGAACGGCCTTGCTTTCCAAGTCTGGTCAATACAACGACACTATTAAAATATTTGTGTCTTCATTTTATTGGTCTAAGACAAAGAGATAGTAGGTCGCAACTTATTAGTAGTCTATAGAAACTAAATGTGCGTCACATATAAAAAAAAGCAGCATTATAAATATATATATTCTTACCTCGCCGTTGATATACAGGCTATATACTTATATAATGCTGTTATAAAACTGTGAAAGAATCTGAGCCTAGCCAAGATAAATGAGACTGGCCATCTACGCAAAAGGTATTAGAGTAGGTATATATCCTCTTCATTTCCTAACTCTCATTCTCCGATGGGATGTCAATTCGTCACGACAGAATAAAGATCAGGCGCAGGACCAACGGCTTTATTTAATACCAATAATTTATATATTATAAATTCTATTCTAAAGCAATAATCATTTCTTTAATGGACGTGAACGCCGATGCCAACTAGTGATGATTCAAATGAGCGGAGCTCTTGGAGGAGTTCCACCTTCCCAAAGAAAATATAAGTAAGAGCTCTGTTCCTACGTTTTACCTGGCAAGTACAACGAGCAAGTAGGTACATGTAACGTCATCCAAGATAAGATGAAAGAAAAGGATTGGCAAATGCGCCTCTGCTATTGCTTTGCCTTTATCCTATCTTTAATTTCTGTATAATATTATGGTCGTCTTGAGTCCCTTGGTATTGCAAGAAATTATAGCTTACGGTAACGTTTCTTCATATGAATGTATTTGTATTTATACCTCCCAGGACATTTCAGTTGCTTAGCAACGTAAACGTTCCAAAACTTCAAAATATCTTTCAATAGGTTTTCTTTAAAAGTTATTGAAAGAATCATAGTACCAGGGGGTCTACCGTGAAACGCGTTATACGCAATTGCGTACGTTCGTTCGTGCTTATTCTTACCATGAAACACCATTCGCGCCGACATTCGTCATGAATATCGTCGTATGACATTTGTACGTCCTAAAAAATCCGAAGTGTTTTCATGGTATATGCTTATTATTTCTTTCGTAATTCGTTTCGGCACGTCATTGCGTAAAAACATTTGCACGGTAGACCCGCAGTTTCTTTATTTATCAAAACGTATAAGTATAAACTTCTCAACGGCTACTCTAGGAAATGAAATCTTATGTGTCTCGACAACGTTCATTAAGTGCTAAGATAAGTAGCGTTTGACTTCTTTATGTTTGTACGAGGTCTGTACATCTGATACCAAGGTGACCTCTGACTGTGAAAGGCTAACATTGGAAGTAACATTGTGATATAATCTTTATGTAATTGAAGAATTTATATTCTTCTAGCTTTGACTTTGAAGCGTGTATTTTTAAGGTAACAATTCTGCCTATACTAATAATAAATATACAATATGTACTAATAAATATCAATTGTTACGTGACAGAAGGAGTAGTTATATATTCAATAAATATATTTTGGCATTTAGAATATTACTTTATGGATGCATCCATACTTACTAAGGCAAAGGTATTCTCTCTGACTGGTGTCTTGTTACATTTATCCCAGCAGTTTAACTGCTTAACTTTTTTTGGAGACACGACGATTATAAATATTAAATGCAAGGATCATATGAATTATTATTAAAACTAAATAGTATATTACATTTTTCGCTCAAATTATGCGTTGGACGATGAAAACTGTCGACATAAAATAAGCATCGAGTAATCCTGTGCTGTGGAGTTTCTTGCTGAATTGGATTTCTAGTAGACTTTACATATGAAAAGTCTACTAGAAATCCTTATATATTATTGTTAAATATGTAGTCGATATAGTACTTTATTAACACCACGTGCCAGCAAATGGCACGGCAATGAATAGTTTTCATTTGTAGAAAATAGGTGTAAACCTGTTTTCTACAAATAAAAACTATTGATTTGAGATGGCATATGAATAACTAACCCTAACGTTTACATTTTATTTTATATGTTCGAAATTAGATTAAGTAACATACTTTAATGCTGTGCTGTGCACAGCTGTAAGTGACAGATTCAACATTCTTGACAATTGTGATTATATTCTTTGGAAAAGTTGGAGAAGTTGTTGGTATTTCGATTAAATAAATATATAATATATTACTTTCTTTTTCAGTATTCGTCTAAATTTAATTAATTATCAGACGACGATCACTTTTACCGCCACTTGCAGATAATCTTCATAACTGTAAAATCAATTTACAGGTCTTTCATATGCAGATTTTATTTTTGATAACATTAAATCTTACTTATGTGCTTTTTTCTGTAGCTTACATTCTAGATTTCTAATTGAGTGCCATCATAAAAATAAATTATTGAGCGGTGGTTGTATAGAGATATTTCCTAGTGTAGCCTTTAAATTTAGAAAACTAACAGACAAGTTTTTTTTGGGTTGCATAGGAAGTATATAGTTAAAAGTAGAGCAAATATGTGATTGCATTTTACTAATTAAATAAAAATATTAGATATATACGTATTTCGAATTGCATTTTTATAATTGCAATTCGTAACACCTATTATTTGTCAGTATTTCATTAGATACTAAAGCTATTCTAGTACAAGCATTTAATTTTTAAATTGTATAGAAATATCTTAAACGAGAGCTGTCCTTGGCGAATTACCTTCATCATACAATAAATATAATATAATATAATATTCTATCACATACACACAACACCATCTAGCCCAAACTAAACAGAGCTTGTATTATAGGTACTAGACAATGGATAAACATACATATATCCTTTTTTTTTGTAAATACGTACATATTGTACATAGAAACACCCAGACCAAGACAAACATCCATGTTCATGCCCACAAATGTTTGACTTGTGCGGAAATCGAACCCGCGACCTCAGGAGTGGCAGTCGGTTACACTAACCACTGCGCTATCGAGGCCGACAAATAAATAGTTGTGAAACAACCAACTAACTTTGTGTTATGCAATGTAGGGTTTACAGTCTCCATAAAAATATGCTGTCCTGTCAGCTGATCTTTTCCTTTAGCGCTTGTAGCGCAACGACTGCTTTTTAAGGATACTCTAAGTACAAAATATACTGTAATCACTTTCAAATAGGTGCGCCATATGCTTGTCCGCCGCCTTGGTATAAAAAACATCGCCTTAATTAAAAGTTGGCCTTTGTTTTTGTACGTAAGTTGGAGGGTATTGGAAGGCCTGTTATTCTAGTTCTTCCACACTTCAGTGAGTCCGATATACCACAATGTTGCAAGTGTACATAGGCTACAAACGTAACCTGTAGATGCTTTATCGATAATCTCTTATCATTCATTTTATTTTTTTAAAGGCTGCCGTTCGTGGTGTGATGCCTGTGTCGCGGGGGAGTTCACAAACATTCAAGCGACGGACACAAAGAACATCCAGACTCGGAACAACCATTTATGGATCACACAAATTTTTGTCCCGAGTGGGATTCGAACCCACGACACTCGGCGCAGTGGTAGCGGCGAGGTGACCACTTAAACCACAACGCCATCCGTGCAGTCGTTAGTTGAACCTTTCGCTTGTTACCAATATAAAAAGCAAGTTATATTTATTTATAACTGACTTATATACTGTATAGATTACTATCAAATGTCTAGTAAGTAGACCGCCAAAGGGTATAAAATCAAAGTGGATCGCGTGGGGTGCTCTTGTAGGAAGGTACAGGTAGTTACAAAGTTGCGACAGAGCCAGGCACTGTACCAGCAAACGGTGACAAGTAGTTTGCCTGCCTACCTACCACCGCCCACGATTGTACAACGACGACTGTTTTACTCCAACCGAAGCAAATTACCTACAGTTACCGCAATATTGCTAGAT
Source organism: Catocala fraxini (assembly GCA_930367265.1). Classification (NCBI taxonomy): domain Eukaryota; kingdom Metazoa; phylum Arthropoda; class Insecta; order Lepidoptera; family Erebidae; genus Catocala; species Catocala fraxini. Next base: position 22,378,148 of record OV884028.1, read on the forward strand.
CGTGTACGTGTATGGTAGAGTTTTTGTAAGTAGGTAAGATTTAATACGATTATGGATGCTACGGATGGCGCAGTGGCTTTCGTTATCGCCTTATCGTTGCTAATATTTAGAATGTTTTAATATGATGATGCGATAGAGATTTGTGTGATCTGCAAAGAGTGAAGTTGATCTTTTTAATGTGTAAAACTTTTTAAAGTCACTCGTGACACTAGAAAAACTCTGGTACAGTTATCCAGAAAATAGTTATAATAAAAATATTGATTATTTCACATATTATAGTGAATGAATGAACAAAAAGTTTACGCAAAAACAGAATACCTATTTGTGATTCATACAAAAATGTCTATAATCCACAAATACGAAACCACAAATCTCGGCGCTTTAATTGAATTTGCAGTCATATATCAATACTATTTTTAATAGAGTTTGCGAGAAACACGCTCGCCAAGTGTATGTCGTAAAAATACATAAGTTAAATAGGTGCTAGTCAGATAAGTAATTCTCAAGATTTATAATTTATTGCATTTATCCGTATTTGAGGATCTTCTAGAAATTAATAAAATATTAAATTTTAAACACTTTCTAATTTTAAATATATAGTCATTGGACTTTAAAATTTTTTGAGTATAATAATAATTATACATTCAGTTAGTTTCGGTGAGACCAATACTATTTTTTTTGCCTGATAAACTTCATACAGTTTCAACCATTTGTAAAGATTACAAATTCAAGTCTCGTGTGCGATTCGAAAGCAAAACGCTCAGAATAGTGGAAATGACAAGGCGAATACGAAAACCACTACATCATCTGTACAGATATGGCCGTCTATCGCACATATTTTCAGGTTTCATACTGAAGATCCCCGAAACAAGCCTCAACAAACACTTCATCGTACCTGGAATCCCAATCAAACTACAGTCGATCAAGTTTATTTTTAAGAAGTCGTTATTAACATCTCATCTGTATAATTGTATATTTATAACAGCTATTTTGAAATATTCTTTCCATTACCGTTCAGATCGATAAAAGCTTAGCTTAAAATTAAAAGATTAAGCATCGATTAGGGGACGCACTAAATAACTAAATAAAAGCAATTAGTGCTTGTTGTTGTGATGGATCTACAAGTTTATAGTCTTGTTTATAGCCTTCGAGATAAATGATTCGAACATTTTAAATATTATAAGATTATACGTGTCATAAAAGTGGTTACTACAAATCTAGGTTGCGAATGATCAATCCGTCAATCATTTTTATTATAAAACGAATGTGAAATCTATTTTTATTGTCAATCAGTCAACGTGAGCCTCTTGAGAGTAATTATTATTAACTATATATACGATTAACAAAATATTGCTAGTTCTGGATCTATAAAATTAAATATAAAAGTCTTCATTTTTAATGTTTTGTCAGTTTATTATTTTATGATTTATATTTATTTGTGCAGGCATTAGTTACAAAGTTAAAACAAAAAAACCAATTTCCATCAATTATAATAATATATTCTTTTTATATAATATTGTTAAGGAATATTAATAATATATAAAAAGCAGCGATAGCTCAGTGGGGAGACCAACAGACTGCAATGCAGAGGGTCTCGGGTTCGAACCCACGTCGCGCACCTCTGACTTTCGGAAGCTATACGACTTTTCGAAATTATGTGCGTATAGATTGACAATTATCGCCTGCTCCGTGCCTCGGAGAGCACGTTAAGCCTTCGGTCCCTGCTGCCGTGAACATTTATGGCAGTCGTTATTGGGAAAGTCCCTCTAATATCCTGACACTGGTCTAGCCTTAGGGTATCGTTAGCCTTGGGGTTGCGGAGGTCAGGTGGCAGCTACTCCGTGTAAAAACTGATATCCAGTCAAATCCGGTTAGACCAGAAAAGCCGACCCCAAGTGACTTGGGAATAATAAAGGCTAGGGAGAAGAAGAAGTTAAAGGATATTAATATTGTAATAATTAATATTTTATGCACTGTTTTAGTTCTGTGGGACATATTAACATTGTATTCATTTATAATTTTGACATTGTATATACATATATTATTTTAATGTTATTAATATTATAATTATGATCATTTTATACCTTTTAAACAAGTTTTAAAAAAAATATTCCACTATATTATAATAAGTTCTCCAATGCTACCTAACTAATTAATTGGTTTAGTAATATTTAAGGAGAACGCGTGTAACATTTAATTTTATTCTTATTAAAAATATAGATATTTATAGTATTTCTAAATTTAAATATAGAAGTTTTGATATTCATGAATATAGTAGTTCTAATAAAATAGGAAATTAGTTTTAAATTAGTATCGTAACTCATTAACAAGATTATATATACCTACATATAAATAATAACACTAGAGAAAATGCAAAAAATAGTCATTAATTTTTAATTTAATTTATTCTAAACGTGGGAAAATGTATATAGTAATCCATCATGTGATTAAAAAACATCATTGGTAATATTGCAACCGTTCTAATAAATTTCTTAATATATTATACCACGTGTACAAATCACGATGAAACTCTAACGATTGGCGTACCTTAAATACCAAAACTCGAGTGACCGACGGCTTATTAAAATTGTTATAAAGCTATTAACAGTTACGTATCTAATTAGCGCTACCATATACTTGTAGGATCAACTCTGTTAGCTATGAACAACACAATTTATGGGATCGCTGTCAAATTAAATCGGGTTTGTTGACCACGAAGAATCGTGCTCATCAGCTGATATAAAACTAGGCTAATAATAAATATTTGAATTGGCCGTGTTAATAATTATCGGTAGCTAAATATTATATCGACCACTTTTTGCCATTAATAATGTGCTGTCTTAGTACGCCATTTATATATTATATTCTTGCACACGTTTTTATAGATCCCTTAGTCATAGTATAACGTACATTGTAGTGACCCAGTAGATAGTAATGGTCTCTCCTACTGGAATTTCAAACATAGCTGACGGAATTTAGGTGTTATATATGCTTTCAGGGATGCACACATGTGAGTTTATATGTTTATGCATAACGGTAACATCTCCTACGCCCAAATCGGAATGCTTTTATTTGAAACTGCCTTTTCCCAGGCCCCTTTGTAAAGTATCTTATTATAATTTTGACATTAATTTGCCCAAATGGGTGCTCAGCTGAAATTAAGAGTATGAGTTACCTCTGATTGAAAATATATCCATTTGTGCCTACGAATGTTTTCTTATGGTAATTGTAGAAGCAGTCGAAGTGTAAGCATATTGTATGAATTATATTATTAGTATTAGCTGTTGACTTCCATACACAATATCTAATGTCGTACATTTACACATATAACCGATCAAATCGTATAAAACGATGTGGTGTTTGTACGCCGGTGACGGCACGGTGCCCCGTGCTTCGGTAGTCAAGTTTCAAACGTACCACGTTACCAGCTATTTCAACAGCCACTGCCCATTAAGGTTTCAATTTCTTCAAATGCAAATAAACCTTACAAACCACTATTTATTGCCAATATAATCTATGAAAAGTTATATTTATGTGATAATCGTTTTTGTTTGACACTGACGCCTAAACACATACCTCGAACATTTGGAAGTTATAAAACTTACATTTATATTAAAATGTAACGATAATTGGTGATTGTGGACGGTGGGTAGCGCCGTAATGTTTTGTTTATTTATTCATCATCGGCTCATTAGCACTCTCGAAATGGAGTACGACTTCACTGCAACACTTTGATAGACTTCGCGCCTTTTGGAGAACTATTAAAACAGCATATACAGCTTTATCACTAGTTCATTGGGTTGCTTCTCTTCTAGGTTCACGTTAAATATATAATGGATACAGTTTTGTTGAATAGTCACGAACTGTGGTTTGATAAGAAATTTAAAGAGAACGTGTTGTGATCTTGGTAGTGAAAACAGACCCACGTTCGCCCCTTAAGCAGTGCAGTGACTACTTTTTTGTTGAATTGAATGATACCTAGTGTTTCAAGCATCTATTGGATAAAATGAACGTTTTTTGTCTATAAGACTACATTTATTTGCTTGTATATACTTGTATAAAAAAGTAAGGCGACAGGTGACTATCATGCTGATTAAGTATGAACCGGCTGGCGTCACACACTTTCAACAATATTTTATCGTTATTCTCATGTCTTATCAATCATACGACAATTACTCGATATATCAGAAACAAATTGCGGCTGTCAACGGTCAGTGCGCGTAATGATCCAACTGATCTTTCACACGCTCACTCCCATTGTTCAGAACGATCACAGTGATCATATGCGCAATTATATCACTCATGCGCTGACAACTTGCCTTATGAGACAAAGATGCTCATTTTATTTGGCATTGTTACTAAGCTAGCGTAAGATATCAAACGTATTAGAGAGAGAGTATTCCTATCATTTTCTGTTAAGAATAATGCTACAAAGCGAATTGCCAGTAAGTACTCCTATGTTCAGTTTACATGGAAAAATTGCAGGACAGTTGACATTTACAAATAAAAACAAACAAAACATTTGTTGGCATTACATGCGCATTCGGTTATTAAGCTAGGCGTGTAGTAAGATAGCTGCATCGCTAATCTGATATACAATAATCATACCGGACATTATGAAAGTATATCTCTACAAACCATATAAAAATAGGTACAATTAAAACTAAAGCTTTATTGCAATTTTGAAAGTTATTAAAAAAGAATTACAGTTAAAAGTATTTCAGCTTGATTATTTGTGTTTATTAGATAGATAATCATCTGCAGAGCACAATTTACTTTGCAATTTCATTTAATTGCATGATTCTGTAGACTATTTCATTTTTATTACGGATGTGTTCGAGATTATCACGTGAATACGTAGGTATCTGAATTTAGAATCAGTGTTAATGGTTTGGTTGGTACTCCAGAAGTTGTGTGGAGAGAGAATTAAGTATGATAAGTTATTAGTGAAGAGCGACGTATCGTAACAAGTGGATCGGTCCATCCTACGCTCGCCCAAAAGACACCATTTTCGACATGTTATCATTAGTTTAGACTGGTTCTGGTTTATTTTTATTAGAATAGTTTCGCCTCGATACCGGTCGGGTGAAGGCTGTAGATAACAGTACTGGTATATTTTATGTGGCAGTGTAGTAAGGTTGGTAGTCGTGCCGGTGTGATGCCCACTTCAAATATCATTGGTTCGTGTTTCATAATGAGTGGAACATGTTTTTATAGACGACGAGTGGCGATGGAGTCGCGTGTAGACAGATTTAATAAAGCTTGGTGTTCAACGATGAGGAGAATATTACTGAACTACTTCCTATTATAAAATTGATATATCTGCAATGCCAACTGAATTCAAACTTAGATTTAGCTACAAACGAATTGTTTTGTAATCAAATTACTAATGTTTTAGTGACGTAGTCGGTTCTAGTAGCACTAACACTATTGCCTGCAGTTAATCTCGTTGCCACTTAAATCAACAAGTTTCACACATTTTCGTGAATGCAATCAAAACACTGCAAGCTATAAAAATGTTGCATCAGCCAATTACAACATGTAGTCTAAGTGTAAGCCCGCCGGAGTCGCGAACATCGCAAGACAAAATAATGGCCGCGGCTAGTGGCACGGAACGTTGCGGTTGATTGTGTTTGCAGTTATAGATGTTACCGCTGCTACCACGCACAGGAAAAAGTCCAACTTTTCATGCACAAGCTCTCATATTACCATATATGGATAACAGGCTAACATTCCCGTGTGCACACCTGCGCAAAACAAAATCATCCCTATATTTATTCAACGATAATTTAATTTTGAGTGCATGTCGAGGTACTTTGTAGACGCGATACATTTTTTCTATTGATATATGACATTTTGACAGAATTAACGTGCACGCTAATGTGGTTAATTATCATTCTAATACTAACGTTTTTTGCTCGTAACATCCGAATATATCATTATTGTAGAAGCTAATCATTAACTAAGGCGTAAATATCGATACCATATTGTATTTTTTTGTCTACGTCACTTCAATATATATTAATAGCTAGCTAATCGGTGAAAATTGTAGCTATTTACCTATTGTTTACAAAAAATAATGATATTATATAAAATAGATTCGACTCCGCCGCGTTCTCTGTGAACGTTTTAGAGTTTTCATTGAATGTGTGTCCAAACCGCGGATGAGTGTGATATACTGATATTAGTTTTTTAGTGAGCGCGCTCGTTAGCCGAATATAGCAAACTCTATCTCTATCAATATTATACATCTAGCTATATATATTCAAATGTGTCGCGACAATTTACAGCCAATACCGCTTCTCACGAAAACCCCATCACTAAATTAGTCCAGGTGCATACTTAAAGCTGTCTCTAAAATGTAGATATATGGCTATAATTTTGATATATATAATTTTGTTATAGCTGATAAACATATATATTTATTTATAAATTCGTATTTATTTGCTTCAATGAAGAAACTTTCACTTAAGTCAAACTTTTCTGAAAAGAGAAACGATTCTATAGGTACCGTTTGCTTTAGCTGTTGGTTCTTGATAAAAAGTGTTCATCTAAATCAGCCCTTTAATGACTTAACGACAGTCTGGCACAGGCTGTGTTTAAAAAAAACATCTGCGTAATTTCTTAGATTTTTAGTATTCGCCATTAGAGAATTTCGCAAATGCTCGGCCTGGCCTTATAGCTGCCAATTAATGAGGTGACAAGAAACTTTACGACAGTGCCGTATCATTTGAATAGTGACCTTAGTAATGACATAAATTATGACACGAATCGATTATACGACGTTGAAAATGTTATCTGTGTACATAAACGTTTGATAGTGGACATTAGTGGGTATTTATATTTTTTAATCATATAAATAGCTTTAAAGGTGAAGGAAGCTTTGTGATCAAACACGTGTAGCAGTGAATTCGCCGATGTGTGAAATATGCTCAGCCACACTGGTTTAGCAATGTTGGATTATGTCTTGAGACAGCCAAAGAACAAAGCTACGATCGTAGGTATATGGTAGAAGTACTTCTCCCAGGTGAACTGTTTTCAGTATGTACGAGAAGCTAGCAGCTATCAACCATTGACAGTATTGACAGATTCCGCTATTTAGATCTCTTTGTTTTTTTTTTTTTTTTTATACCTGGGTAATGCATGACGCATACCCCTCCGCGGGGGCGGGCGGAGGGGTTATGTCGGACTCGCCGGGGTAAAAGAAGATGGTAAAGATGATAACGTACCTCCCGGAATACCGACTAAACCTACCACGGTGTTCCTCGACAAAACCACTATCGACGGGGCCGCGCGAATCACTTTCGCATGCGGTCGCGACCCGCTATTTAGATCTCTTATTTTAACCTTATTAAACCAGAGCAAAGTACAACGTCAACTTATCTTGAGCTAGACATTTTGCTTAAATTGCAGCAATATGGTCAGAGGATAAATCCACTATACAGAAGACCGCAGCAGAACAATATTGTGGTGTTCCTGAAGTTAGCCAATCCCGGGGTCTTTAGGCAAGCACTGTCAATAGAGGACAAGTAATCTTTATCTCTTTCACTGGCAGCACAGAACTCCCATATTTTTAAAGGACGACCCTAGAATTCGCTCCTGCGATATGATTCTTGGTGTTGCAAATGTCTATAGGTTAAAGCTAAAGTAACCGCTTACGAACAAAATAGACTACACGCTTGGTCGCTACCTTGACTGTCTAAAAATATAGATGAATTGTTTATCATTCCCGGTAGTGTTATAAAAAGCAATTAATTTAAACACTACACGTGTAGTCTTAAGGCTGGTGTGACGCAAGTAGCTAGCGAGCTGCATGCGCAAGATAGATTACATGCGCGGGTGGCTCTTGTCGGTTGTTTATACTATGCATTTAACCCGCACTTACCTTGCGCATGTATGCATCGTGTATAGGAGTGTAATCACTACTATACGCGATGAATGAGGATTCTGAGACTAATCTTAAGAAGAGACCGCTAGCTCTTATAGTAATGTCGGTTGGACCATCACCGAGCTCAATAAGTTCTCGATCATGAAGGCTAGTGACAAACTCCACACATACCGAGTATTGAATGGAACAGGTTTGCAGTAATTTTCCTCAGCCTGTTCGATTGCCTGTTTATCTATTCGCGTCTCAAGCGGCGTATCGATTACCTTATATTATAGAACCCGTTGACATTTTTGCCCTGCGCGCAAATTGCAAGGTGGACCTCGTCTCTCTATGTGTTACGATCGCTATCTCGAGATGTGGCGCCTTTTTGAGCCAAACCCTTTAACCTTAATTATATGAATATCTTTTCTATTAATTACACTTAGGAATTATGCATTGCCTTGTTAGCGCATGTTCTTATTATATTTTCTACCGGTCGTGAAGACCCTGGTTCCCGGATCGAACAAAATGTTATCTATAGGATTTTTATGATGCGATTCTCATTAACAACACAGAATTTGGAAATGTTTCCAGTTAACTGCAATAGGCTTGCCATATTAGATATAGAGAAATGTGGGTGTATTTAACACAGTTCTGCGTACTCTCTCAGTTTGCTATATAATTACCAGACCATTATTGATAATTATGCACTTAAGATGATATATTATCTTATAACTAGAACAGTTTTTGTCGTCCTAATCACAAAATAACACGCTTAATTACATTTTTCAAATTCAATCAACGTATTTTCCAAGTTTACAATACTAGCAAAAAGTTTCATGACATAGCATCCTTCAATTGTAATATGCACATAAATAGTTATTTGGAATAAAATTAAAACTTTGAATTTGAAACTAAATTAATTATGTAGAAATTTTGGATATTGGATAAGTAATCCAAAGTTCAAGGCAATTATCGGAGTATGTTCAGCTAGTACTTATCCTATTTACATCAATCCAAGATCAAAAAAATTAAGCCTCATTCAAATTTAGAACATAGAAGCATCACGCACGTACTTATCTACATGTCCACAAGTTTGTCGCCGGCTCTAGCCGATGCGGACGTAACATACGCACTTTATGTTTATTGAAATTGATTCGGTTATCTGCACTCAGCTTCTTTTGCTATCTCAATACTGTGGCGGCCATTACTATAAAGTTGTGGATAGAGTGTCACGTGACACCTGCCTCGGTAATACAACTATAGGTTAATGTTTAACGTCTACTAGAGAGCCGGGAGGTCATTCCTTCTTGAATTCGTACCTTGTAATGTATGAATGAGGACAAATTGTTGGCTTGTATTTGTAATGAGAATAATAAGGTAACATATAAATTTTTAGCTTCTATTTATATTTGTTGTAACTTTATATGTGTAGTAACGGATAAAATTGTATTATTTAGTATCACCTCTGAACTAATTCTCAAATATTTTGAGAATGCGCAGCTTGTTAAGATAAATTTATTTAAATTAAAGTCTGTATGTCTTCGAACTAGTAAGCAGTACTACACCTTCGCCCATCGTATTTAGGACGAACCTATTGTTGTCTTATATTAGCAGACACTATTGATAATATGGGTTTATTAACTAAACACCACAATAACGCTTTATACAACCGGAACATCGTACCCAGGACAACAGAAGCGGCTGGAGACATAAGCGAGACTTATACCACGGGAACAGGCAGGCAGAGGTAGGCAGTTGATAAAAAAAAAGAGAATATTTCTATAATCTTAAGTACGTACGTTTTTAGATGGTGCACCATCTACGTCTTGCAGGATGCAAGCTGTTGGCGCGGGCTTCATGCGCAAGCTATTCGTGCGAATTACATGCGCGTATACCAGCGTGACTCCCTCCGTGGCGCAGCGATAGTGAATGCGACTGCTATGCATGAGATCTCGGATTCAAATCCCGGGTCGGGTCAATAAAAAGTTACTGGGTTTTTCTGTTAAGAAATTTCAATAGCAGCCCGGCATTAGGAAGTTGGCGGTGTTAGACACTCCCGTGCCTCGGAAAGCACGTAATGCCGTTGGTCCTGCGTCTAATCCCTCTTCGGTCGTGTCGAATTACCGTCCCGTCGGATCATAAGACTGAGGGAACATAGAGTGCACTTGTGTTTGCGCACACGCTTGTACACTATAATATCTCCTGCGCAGATGGGCAGTCTCCGTTAACATTGGCTGCAGTGACCGAAAATTCGGTGAAATGCGGTTTGAATGCTATTTGTGCATGTTAACGGCATCGTGTTAAAAAGCCATAATAGATGTTTTGTGTCAAAGCGACTAAAAAATATTATAAAATATTTTCATGATATAATTTAATTGTGAAAAATATGTAAATGCCCACATAATCTTTTCCATGAATATATTAATGAAAATAAGCTTTATATGATATTTAATAGCGTACATAAAAAAAAAGGCTTGCTTATATAAATTTACCTCAACGGGTTTTTTTAATTTAGCTTCTGCAGAGTGAAAATTATGACACATGCAAAAAATAATCATGAATTGCGACTACAGCTTTCGTCACCAGCTATTACCTATTTTAAAAATATTGTTATATAGCGGGTATCACTACAAACTTTTAAATACATAAAATATTATTTCTGGTTTCGATCTTTTTTTATAACATTTTAGAGTCTCATTGACGAAAAAATACAAGGAACCTTATATAATGAAATTATAGACTTATGACAATTATGAATGTCAAATGTTTAGTACATAAGTTGCATTAGTCTCCGTCTCGTAATTGGATTTTACTGTTCAATATTTCTCTGTGTTATCGTGAGATGGCAATTAGCGCGGTCGACTACAGTAAACTGGCCGTCCACCTAGCATATAACCATATGCTGTGTTCTTACTAAAAATTGCTTGACACAAAATGCCCTTTGCCCTGCAAATTGCACCCGAGACTCCATGTACAGCAATCACACTCACCACCACAGCGTCACCGAGGCAGTTCTATGACATAAGAATAAAAGTTGTCACTCAGTGACAGTCTACACCTGGCAACAGTAGTAAATCAGAGTATACACGAATCTAGTATGTGAACATATGTCGCGTCGGGGAGCGTATTTATTCATGCATCATACGTCACGTTTGTACGACCGTGCGTGCACGTCCGGGCCGGGAATAGAACCTCGGAATAATGGACTTTGCAAGTATTTCGGTGAGAGTTTTAATATATTACCGTTCGACTGAAGCCATGAATAATGGCAAATGTTTGATGTTGAGTCGCTTTTTACAATATATATAATACAATTGGTGGACTGAGTGTAGAGTATGAAACATATTATCTTTAATTATTCTTCAACGTATTTTCAACACGACGCTATAATTCGATTCGAAGTTATAATTCGACTCAACGCTATAATTTGTCTTCTGCATAAACGGTTAAAACTCAGACTATACGAAGAAACAAATCAGATTTTCAAAAAATTTACTATTTTTTTGTGTTGTTTGTGCCCTATATTTTCATTCTAGACATTATTTACTCACATGCCAGATTGTATCAAAATCCTTACTGTGGTATATAAGTAAAAGAGTATTACAAATTATACTACTATACGGATTTTATCACGTTGTTTATTTTACACTTTATTACAAAATTTGGAAAGTATTACACTACTACTAGATACTATTAAACTTTACAAATTTTCAAGCTAATTAAATTATTAAAACTATTTGACTCTAGATTCTCCCAGTAACCATAGCTGCTGAAAAGCAACCGAAACGTCGGGTAAAGTGTAAACTTAAATATAAATAGTTTTAATAGTTTTAAAATCCGTATATAGTATTTTAATTTCAATGAATAACATTCCCGTAAACAGAAGACAATATTGAGTATTACAAATTCAAAATCGGTCTAAGCCTCCTTGTTGTCCAAAGACTTAGATATAGACTAAAACATAATTAATTCTCAGTATTAACATGTTGTCCAGCAATTTCACCCATAGACTTAAACAAACTCACTTTTTGTAATTAGAACCTAGCTGGTTGAATTCGTTGCTCTAAATCGTTGCCTAACCCATGGATGTATGATGGCTTGATGTTATGTTATAAAAACACTCTGCAATTACACTGATGGTGGATTTAATAAAGTGGATACTTAGCTTAATAGCTAACCACTTTATTTACCTTATAAATTTGCTACATGCGATGCATTGGTAATCCATCGTAAAGAGCAGGTATAATTTCTACCAGAATATATTAAACGGTAATATGATTACACTAATCCAGGGATAGTCTAGTTGGTTTCCGTTGATTGTGTCTTTGATAATTGTAGCTAGCTAATTATGATGCCAAAAATATTTTTTTAAGAAGGTTTCTGTTTTGTAATACATGCATAGATTCACGCCCGTTTCCCAGAGGGGTAGGCAGAGACTACGGATTTCCATTTGCTACGATCCTGACACACTGTAATAAGGTTTAATTTTTATTGTTGTGATTGCTACATGGCGGCGGCAATCCTACTTATATTCAAACTTGTAAGTTTTGAACATATGTACGTGACCGTTGGCATAGCTTTTATCCCAAAATGCGTTTAAATGAAGTTCACTCGCGGGAAGCCATAGGCCCAAACTAAGAAGAGAAAATACTAAATATAATGTAGGGCCCATCAGATTAGCAGCCATTGTAACTAATAGGTCCTTGTAACTGCAGAGAAATCACTTTTATGTTGACAAAATGAGTATTTGTCGTTCAATATGACGACAGATGGTCATAAATCAGCTACGTAATGCAGGAATACAACACAAAGTTCGATAATATACTACATAGTAACATGTCTATATGCCTGACAGGTTATTAGGCAATAGTTTATTAGACACACATTTCGACATCAATATTTGTAAGTCCCACGTAGTATCCCAGCCATTGCTGTCTACTGCATAATTGCAGTATTTGTGCTACTACTTAAAATTATTTGTAGAAGAGCAAATACAAAAATACTTTACCTCCGACCTAGTTATCGAACCTGAAACCTCATGCTCAGCAGTTGCATTTTACCGCTGCGTCACCAAGGTAGACTGAACTCTTTGGCATAAAAGATTGATGGTTTTGTACTAGACGTCGAACAATAAACCGTAGTGTACATGCGAGTAGATGTGCTGTGCATCGATGTCGACGCGTCCTGCGACCGTGGTGCGGACGTCGACCTTGCGGGAAACCGTGTCAGAGAAAAGCTTTCCTCCTGTTTGTAATGACTATGCAACGAAACGTGCTCTACTTCCATATCACCATATTGTCGCTATTGTTTCACGGCTCAAATACGTGTTATTGATTTTAGGCTTTTACTAAATAAGTATATACAGTGTCTAAAATTTAAATCTTCAATTATGGTACGGTGTACTTGTGCCGAATTAAGGTGTTTTCTGTATTCGCTGTTCTATTCTTTACATAGTCTTCAGTGATCCTGACAAATAACTGTAGTTTTTTGTAGTGTATCTTATCTTATGTGGGAGCCAGTCAGTGCAGACCGGCGATACTTCGACCCAGTGGGATCAATTGTGTCGACACTCTCCCAATAACGACTGCCATAGATGTTCATGGCAGCTAGGACCGACGCCTTAACGTGCTCTCCGAGGGACGAAGCAGGCGATAATTGTCAATCAATACGCACATAATTTCGAAAAGTCATATAACTTCCGAAAGTCATAGGTGCGCGACGTGGGTTCGAACCCGAGACCCTCTGCATTTCAGTCTGTTGGTCTCCCCACTGAGCTATCTCTCGTTTTTTGGTAGTGTAAGTATCTAAGTATATACTGGTTTTCAACCTATTACGTTTGCAATAGTGAAAATATCACTAGTCTGCTTTTTAATGCGCCATATTATACTAGTACAACGTACATTCTTTTTAAGAAGCCCAGACACCATATTCAGGGCAGGAATTTAACACAACTTTGCTAGGGTCATATTTTCTGCAAGGTGGAGGATCTTTCTCAGTCGATAGTCTCGTAGTTATGCATAATTCTAGGTCAACGCGGCGCTCTAACATACTTCGTAAGTGCCTAAATCTCCTTAAACAATGATAATTAACTTATTTCAAATAACAAAAAACACAATAATCGAATAAAAAAATACGAATACTGCACATAAAAAATATATAACTACTATTAATGTTAAACAATATTATGCTTTTTATAAATTCTAAATCTCTACTATTAATTTTAATAAATAAAATGTTATTTAATGATTTCCGAAAGGTTTGATGATATAATACAAAGCATGACATATTCGCAGCTGAATTATTTAAGTGCTTCTGTAATACAAGAATTTATGGACCGACGGCGTCTAGTCCTAGTGAGAGTTGTCGCAAAAAGAAAGTGTCAAGCTGTAATTAAAATATTTCTGACATTAGGCATTATGTAACTTGTTCTAAGGCTATTTACGCTTATCTGTCTTCTAGAGTGCCGTTACAAGACTAAGTACTTGATAATGCAGGCTTTTAACCGTTCATATCTTTGATAAGTTTCTCGCTTGTCAGTGTTGCGTACCTCTCGCGATTTTTACAACCTGTTGTAAAACGTGTTCCAACCTATTGCGTAAACTACTAATTTAAGGAGCGGACGGACTATTAGGCAAAAAGTTTGCACGTGTTCCAATGCAGTGGGTCATAGCTATAAAGTCATTAAGAGATGATTTACTACAATTGAGTAAATATTTAATAATTGATGTTTCACAAGGAAGTATTTTAGTGGTATGCAAATGGTTATTATTATCTTAATAATGATACCTACGATGAGTCGTGAGGTCCCGGATTTGATACTTAGGGCAAAGTATTGTTAAGTACTAGGTGTGCCCGCGGTTTCACCCTCGTTTATCATTACTGCGCCGCCCCCGTAGGACGTACCGTGATGTTATATAGCCTATAGCCTTTCTCGATAAATGGGCTATCCAACAACAAAATAATTTTCAATTCGAACAAGTAGTTCCTGAGATTAGCGCGTTCAACCAAACAAACAAACAACCAAGTTAGTTCTATAATATTAGTATAGATTAGTGTGGCAATTTTTAAGCAGCAGCACGGAGTCTGGATTTGTAGATCGGTACCAGGTAGTCCGCTATAGTTTCGCCCCTTACTACGTGGGAGTTAAAATATGGGCAAAATATGACTGTAGTGCACCTATGACTCTTGTCACATATACAAACGTGAGTATTATAGTATTATTGTAGTTGTAATAACAGACTGCCTGCCTCTTTGGTCTAAAGGTATAAGTTTGTTACTTTTTATAAAGCTTTTCTGTCAAAAAAGCTCGTACTTACCACACAATCTGTAGATGACAGATTTACTCTGATCGCTACAGCAGAACCAAAATAGTCACGCACTAAGTAATTTAAGAAATAATAAGTATAACCAGCGGGCCATGTGCTTGAAAGAAATGTTGGTATTCTATCCTTGGTTATACGCAGAGTTGAGAATTCCAACACTTATTACGTGATATGACGTGTGCGACGCGATGTATCTTATAACAGAAGACTTATGCTTAGACGAGTCAATCCAAAATTTTTTACCACTAGCTATCTTCATATGGGGTGTCTATTGTCCTATATTTTTGGGAGTTGGAAGTAAATCATTGTCCGGTATATATGGTCATCGTATGTGAGTGGCGGGATGCATCACGTAGAGGTGTATATATCGGCTATCGTCACCAGACGTCCGGTGTCCCGTATCGGGTGTTACCAAATAGAGCTACTTACCGATCGGGCGTGAGCGCGTACAGCATACTAATCGGTGTACCGACGCTTCAATCGATACGGAAAGAAATCCTCACACAACTCAACTATGTTTTTGGACTTGTACTGAGTTATTTTGAGACTTTGGTACTATTTCAATTCGTTGTTTTGTGATGACTCTCAAGAAATAATATGTGGTATTTGATTACGGCCAATAATATTGCAATAGCATAATAAGTGGATACAGTTGAGTGCAGAAATTAGGCTTAAATTATTACAATTGTATGATCTAAAAATAGATATTCTGAGTCTGAGTTTTCTTTGGGTCCGATCATTGTATCATTTTTATAAAATCACCACCTTGTCATCATATCTAAGTGCGACTGTTGTCTGTATCTTTTTTAGGAAGAATAACATTTGGCTTATTTGACGTTCAGCCATTGCTAAGACAAGTCAAGAAGCTGATTAATAGCAGAGTTTAAAAGGAGGAGGTATATGTTCTCCATACTCATGATGAACATAAAATAGTTGCAGCTATTACGCATATCCATGACAATCAATATAAGAAAATTCTAAAGTAAGCCAGACTCAGAAACCAACCAACAAATTGCAACTTTCGCATCTTGCAAAAGAAAGAATCTGGTAATTGTATGAAGTATCAGCTACAGTATGTAAACAGAGCGTTATGCTAATTTATAAATACATTGATATGTATCACAATAATTATCCGTGTTTATCATGAACGCAAAACATTTAAGGAAAAAATACTGGTCAAGAGCGAGTCACGCTAACGCCGTAAGATTGTTGTACTAAAACTTAATAAAACTTACAAATACAAAATTTGGTGTTACTTGTTTTTTTTACCATACACCTTTTAGCATATTTGAAATTTGGGATCTAAATCTAGATTTACTGGTTTAGCCTTGCGAATATGTATATTAAGCACATGTTCAGTACAGCAGAACTATCATGATACGATGATACAAGCAATGGTTAAGAAGTATTAAACTTGCGAATAAGAGTTATAATAGGTTCAATACCTGCTCATTGTACAACTGACTTACGTGAATAAAACTAGCAATTTGTAACCCAAGTTACTGGTTATCTTTTAAAAATAATAAACCTATTGAGTGGCAGCGGAACACCAGCGGCCAGAAACAATAGATTTTTAATCATGTTTGGCATTCCAACAATTGAATCCTCCTACACCAGTCCAATTATTTTTCTTTTAGAGGTGAGGAACTCTAAATATGCAAAAGTGTAAGGATGGTATCGCTCGATCTGTGGGATTCAAAGATTAAAGTATTATGACCATATATAATAACAAAGTAGCTTTATCACATCTTAAGCGACGTACAGTTACTCGGGCCAGTCATATTTCACTCGGCGGTCGCTTTTGATTCACAAAGTGAAAGAATTCTCGACGACGCCAAGAATTTTCCACCATTCAATCAATCAGTATCTGAGCTAAGCCTCTTCAATTCATATTAATTTAAAGGCTCGATATTCTCACGCTTGCACACCGAAATCAATGCGACTTGCTTTCTCTAAAGATACATGAGTTGGTAAATTTAATGATCCATATAATCCCCATATGAAGGCACTAGAAGTCAGAAAACTGTGATATTTAAGGCAGTGTATGTATCAAGATACATATTATATATTTCAAATGGCTTTCATGACTTGATGGCAAAAGTGTCTTAAAGAAGGAATAAATTGCTGGAGTACGACAAATGGAAAGTAATGGTGAAAATGTTCTGGAAATTGCCATTTGTAATATAGTGAATTAAAGAGTGGCTGTGGTACTTTTGGACCACAGCCACTCCTTAAATTTGATTCCATTTTATAATGCTTTCTTTTAAGCATGCATGTTGTCAACAACATGCAATTGATATTCCTGGCATTGCAACCTACTATGACCGCGTTGCGTTGTTTGTTGCTTATTATCTTGGTAGTATCAAAAAGAGGTCGCATATATTTCCCTTAAGTCTGAATAGTGTCAATGATTCGTATGAATGTAAAAGTTTCAGCAATATACATTTTATACCAAGTGTACGAAGTTCTTTACGGAAATTTTTTTTTTATTGAAGCCTTTTTAAGTTGGTTCTTTTATTTTTTAACTTTAAACTTGGAACGTTATTAAAAAGCAGCACGGATAATGATCGACCTTCACGGTAGCGTTGTGACTTATTTAGTTGATTTTAATGTACATTGTGATATATTTTATACGAGTCGTAAACATTTATGTTCATGTATAAATACATAATTATTTATAATATGAATGACATAATGTTATAAATTATGACAAATATGATGTCGTTTAATGGTAGTGATATGCATACGTTTAGGTGTTCGAAAGTTTATAACTCTATCACCGAATACGTCAAAATAGATAATTTAAAGATTGCTAGTTTGTTGTTGTGTTCTCGCGATGACTATGTAATCCAGGCTCCTTAACGTTAAGTTTTGCTGTTTTCGGGACACTAGTATATTATCAGACCTTTATACTGGCACACATTGTTCACAATTATTATTATTTAAAACACTAAGCTTATGACCAGCTGTCATACGTGCTAGATGTTTATGTACGTACTTATATATATGTATTTTCGTGATTGTCACTTCTTCGTGAAATCTATCAGATTCGGATAAGAAGAGCCTACTATAATATTACAATAGAGCAGCGATAGCTCAGTGGGGAGACCAACAGACTGCAATGCAGAGGGTCTCGGGTTCGAACCCACGTCGCGCACCTCTGACTTTCGGAAGCTATATGACTTTTCGAAATTATGTGCGTATTGATTGACAATTATCGCCTGCTCCGTGCCTCGGAGAGCACGTTAAGCCGTTGGTCCCGGCTGCCATGAACATCTATGGCAGTCGTTATCGGGAGAGTGTCGGCACAAAAGATCCCACTGGGTCGAAGTGTCGCCGGTCTGCACTGACTGGGCCCCACATAAGATACATACATACATACATAATATTACAATGGATACGTTCATTTTGATTTGCCTAATTTATATATCATCGAAAATATTTTATAAGAATTAATAGTAGGTTCTGTGTAGTATTGCAATCTTCCACATGACAGTTGATAAATTCGTTTATATCTAGTTATTAGTCAATCTAATGCAGTTATCTAATGCTAGAAAAAGTCAAGGCAGCTGAAGAATTACGACTTTGACTAAACGCTTAAAGAAAACATGTTTCTATTTGAAGGCAACACTTTAATTATTTTAGTGGCGTTTGAATAAACTCTAGGTTATAAAATATAGTTTAAAATTGTCTCATTTACATTAATTATAAGAATCTGCCGTTTGGAATAATATTATGCAATTATGTTAAGCCTAACATATTGGTAGATTGGAGTCAAACAATATAATTTGTAACACCTTACTTGTGAGTAAGGCTGTGTGTTAAAAGATTAAAACTGTTTGTCTCAATGATTTATTGCATGTTTCAAAACATTAATTCGAACTTAATATCAAATCAAATCGAAGTCCAGTAATATGGATTGCAAATGTTGTTTTTATTCGTTCATATTATATGTATCGGATAAACGATTAAAGATAAAGCACTGATTATATTTAATTATAATAAATATGTGTTGGTTTACTATTGTTTTAGGGACATTAACGCGATTTAAAATATTTGGTAAGAATTCAAGTATACAGAACTAGGAATATATTGATTAATTACCTGATATAGTATGACACGGCTTTATAGGATAATGTATAGTGGTAGTACGACATTGTTGCTGTTGCATAAGTTTACGTTAATGCTTTTTGCCGATTATCGGAGTCATGTTTTCGACTATCGGGTGAGGTTCATTGTTATATTTTGCTGTTAATATGCCTGACGACACTTACGTAATACCTATATAAATACCTACTAAAAAGGCGGTTAAATGTAGACATTAGACAACTGCGCCTATCCTTTTGAGATATACAGGATGTCCGCTAATTAATGGATAACCTTGAAATGTCTTACAGTAGAAATAATGGCCGTTTAGAAAAAAATACATAGTTAAGGTGCGTAAAAAAGTGCAATAGCTAGTCATACTTCAGACTGCTTATCTATTAGCATAATTAGTGTTTAATAATAAAACAACAAAAAACCGATGGAATTCATTTACTTATGGTCGTAGTGTACAAGAAAGTTAAATATGGTAATTAAAAAAAAACATATCTCAGGTAGTAATTAGGATAGATATTTTTCATATTTTGTTCTGAACGGCCATCAGATCAACTATAAGACTTTTCAAGGTTATCCAATAATTACCGGACAGCCTGTATAGGTTTTCAGTAAATTGTCAGTAGCAACACGGAGCCTGAAACTGTCCGGTAAGCGACTGTAGGTTCGCCTTCTATTACGTGGGACATAGTTGGTGAAATATATCTAGGTAGAGCATACCAAAACCCCGTTATACTTAAAATCAGAAAAGAAATAGAAAATAAGGAAAAAAAAATTGTGAAATCTTTAAAGAATGGCAACATGTGTATGTATACCTATTTGTCCTTTATCTTGCCGTGACTTCCTATCTTTATGCAAAAATTCAACTTTCGCGTGTGGCAGCCAGACATTAAACTGATCCTTATAAGGTAAGCGTTCTAATTAGTGTTGCGGTCCGGAACTAATCTAAATTATTATATATGGGTTTGACTTTCATTCAGGAGCTTGTTTTCAAGATAGACAGACTAATATTTGTTTTGAGTTACAAATGAAATTCGATACTTTCTTATGTGTCTATTTATATTTTTGTGGTTTTGAGAATATTATATATTTTTATTACGTTTTTATAAAATAATGAACGAGTCGGCCTCGATGGCGTAGTGGTTAGTGTAACCGACTGCCACGCCCGAGTGTGCCACGCACAAGTCAAACATTAGTGTGCATGAACATAGATGTTTGTCTTGGTCTGGGTGTTTCTATGTATAATATGTATGTATATACAAAAAAAAAAGTATATATGTATGTTTATCCATTGTCTAGAACCCATAGTACAAGCTCTGCTTAGTTTGGGCTAGATGGTGTTGTGTGTATGTGATAGAATATTATTATTATTATTATTATTTTAAGTAAGCTCACCATCACTACTACAATAAAAAAGATTCGTTATATTTAAGAGTAAACTGAAATTTAAAAATGTATAGGCAGTACCAAAGATTAGTATTAGTAAGCAGCGATAGCTCAGTGGGGAGACCAACAGAATGCAATGCAGAGGGTCTCGGGTTCGAACCCACGTCGCGCACCTCTGACTTTCGGAAGTTATATGAGTTTTCGAAATTATGTGCTTATTGATTGACAATTATCGCCTGCTCCGTGTGCCTCGGAGAGCACGTTAAGCCGTTGGTCCCGGCTGCCATGAACATCTATGGCAGTCGTTATTGGGAAAGTCAGTACCCTCTAATATCCTGACACTGGTCTAGCCTTAGGGTATCGTTAGCCTTCGGGTTGCGGAGGTCAGGTGGCAGCCGCTCCGTGTAAAAACTGATATCCAGTCAAATCCGGTTAGACCAGAAAAGCCAACCCCAAGTGACTTAGGAATAATAAAAGCTAAGAGAGAAGAAAGGCAGTAACAAAGATTACAAACCTCACGAGGGCAAATCTGGCAAGACACAGGAGTAATATATGTACCTTAAGAATTAAATAATAATTTATTTGGAGTTGAGGGTGTGCTTACTGAAATTTTAATTTAAGACCGTTTTAGATGATGCATCTATCATGTACTTAATGTATTCGTGTCTACAAAGCGCCATCATAAGATACATTTATTAATATTACAGTAGTCAACCTATTTAGGTAAATAAAGAACTGTTATCACTTGCATTGTCGTGCTAACAATAAAAGCCGTAAGTATGATAAGTCGGTCTCATAATGATTAATCCCAAACAATCTTAGTTATTGCTAGAACGACAGTATAAGAGTAAATATGATGAACTCATACAAAGTTTCTTTATTTTTGTTGACTGTTGGCTGATGTAGTTACGGTATTTTAGAACACATTACAGTTTTTGTGTCTCTGTAACTAGCATTAAGTGTACCAACCACTGAGGCGTGTCGCGTGCGTTATTGACGCAGATCGATGAGCGTATGTCAACGCATGCTTCGATGAAGCGCTTTTTGCGCCGCAACCACGAATCTATGACGACACGCCTCACTGGCCGAGTGTGCGACGGCTCTTACGCGAAAACTGTCCGCATATCATTAGAAGTTTTATTTATTGTTCAAAGTTTCTCTAACTTGTAGCACACGACGCCACTGGTAGGTACTTGGATTGGAGTAATTGGTTGTAAATCTTCTATATTTTGAAAGTGGTGTCAACTGTCGTGCATACCTTTTTTATGTATGCAGTATTTTGCATTAGTAGAAACTCTACCAGTTTGCATATGCTAGTAGAAAGCATATGCACAAAGCAATAGTTATATTTTATGTTCATAGTGTGTTTGTCATAAGTGGCACTTGTATTTCTGCCATTAAAACACTCACAGCAAAGAGTAGCTGCTTATTACTAAACATAATTATTAACCTAGCGCATTTAGTATCCTGTCTTACTTTGGCTTCATAATGTTAGCTGTGTATATGTCTTCTTCTTTTAACCCATACATACGGTAGAACCAGAAGCCAGAAGAAAACTGTCAGTGTCTCAGTTATGTATAACTCTGTCGAATGTCACTGTTTGGCGGTTCTGGCTCACCATCATGTGCTCTTTTAGCGGATAGTAGCTTAATATCACGGTGAAGAAAGTGGTATCTTTACCTTACTGTTAATACTTTAACTCAACAATAAGCTGGATACCAGATATAATTAAAAAGCATTGTGTCTAGGCCCCGTGGTCTGATCAATACCGAAAAGATATCTATGGTAGAAAAAGACTGCATTAAACTTATCATGATATAAATCTAAAGTTTATAACAATGCTTGCGTAGTTAAATGAAATTTAACCCTTAGAAGATTTTCATAAAATACGATATCAGATTTAACAAGCAAAAATCTGTTTGTTGTTGATATTTTCCTCAAAAACCTACGATCGATTCACTTACATTCGGGCGACTGCGTGCATCAGTAGTGCGGTCACGTAGTTCTACGCTTAAGTAACGACAACTATATCTAGACACACGCATACACACGGTCACACACACATGCATGTAGTTGCGATGTTTGCCAATAGAGGGTGATGACGAGTAATGACGTCAAGGGGATGAGGATGCAAGAATATACCTAATTAGATTGGGTTATTAGTTTCTGGTAGTCTTATTAGTGCGAACGGTGTTATTGCCAATACAAGTGTGCCGAAACATAGTAGTGTAGTTAGAAGGTGAATGGACGGATGGTATATTGGTATATGTGGTGACTTCGCCATCACTAGTGCACCAAGTCGTAAGTAGTACTCCAAAAAATTCGCCCATGTTTGGATTGTGGCGTTTCATCAACATTACTATATACAAGAACATCTAATGCAAAAAATTACGATGATTCCCTCAATGCACACAACATACGATGGTACAGAAAGCAAACCACAATGGCTACTGTCACTTTAGTATATAAATAAGTGCAACAATGAAACAAACAGTCATAGTTCGACCCGGATGCGTGTCGGTAAGTAGTTGTGTATGTGCGTCGCGTCGCCGGTAGAAAGTGTCGCGTAGCCGTCGCACTCACCATGCATATTACCATTACGAGGCATAGAGTAGCTCCATGTTCCACCACTAATGTTAGTATACACTTACGTGATGTAAAAATAATGAATTTTTATTGTGGTTCTTGTTCACGTGTACGCCTCGAGCTTGTACGTGTGCGTGCTTTGAAGGCAATGTTATTTTGTTCGAATTTTAAATATTATATATTGATAGCAGTCCAGCTATTGCTAGTCTTTAAGTCAATTGACGATCGTAATGAAGAAAATCTGCAACGGGTTTTGGGATAAGAAAACTTCGGTAAACATCAAATACATTTATATTTTAATGGTTATTATCAATTACTTTAGTTTATGACAAGATCAGAAAAACGCATTTTGCCTTACTGGTTACAGTATGACGAGTATAGGCAAAGGTCTGAGTAGTGACAGCATTTGTTTTATGTCTGGGTTCGATTTCATGCTCAGAAAAATTATTGCAATTTTTTGGTAAGACAATATCAGCACTGACTCTGAAACTC
The DNA here is from genome assembly GCA_930367265.1 of Catocala fraxini. Taxonomy (NCBI): domain Eukaryota; kingdom Metazoa; phylum Arthropoda; class Insecta; order Lepidoptera; family Erebidae; genus Catocala; species Catocala fraxini. The sequence goes on from OV884028.1 coordinate 22,401,902, forward strand.
TCGATATGAATGTGGGACCTAAAACGTTAACTAGTGAAACTTGGGTGCAATATTACATATATATAATATATAGTCGTGTGACTATGTTTGTATATATAGCAGTCAAGGTTAAACATATACTGAGTAATACAATAATTACAGAGGGAAGTATGTCATTAGAAAAATATTTATTAATGGCTATTACCAAGCCAACAAGTCTGCATTGACAGCGTTTAACATATTATAAACAATTATAAGTCTACGTAATACTTTGAGGTTTGGTTACATACATCTGAGTACCATATTGCAATCGACAGAACGTGAACGATTATACCTACATATACCAGAGAGACGCTGAATGAAACAGTATAAGAACCGAATTGAAGCAACTTAGAAATGCAACCAAAAAGTACCAACAAATAAATGTGACACATTTACAACTAGCATTAGCGCTGTAAATAGCTTTAAAAGCATCACAATAGTATTTCCTCACCTACACCGTGGGACCACCTGGCTGGACGTCCCACACAGCGTCCGCACACATCCAGCTAGCCCGACGATCAATTACTCCACAATACTGTATGTAAACCTCGCTAAAGATGCGCGAGACGTTCCAAAAACGTATAAAAACAAACTGGTAACGTCAAAAGGCTCAACGCTCGCAACGTCCGAGACAGAAAAGTAAACAAAACGCATCAATCAGAAGCATTCAGCGCAGCGCGGGACATCGAGACGAGAGCGCAAAAAGCGCAGCTCCCAGGCAATAACTCAAAACTGCGAACATCCCGACTCGCTCGGCCACTAGGTAACTTACACTGTGCGTTTTTTAGGCTCTTGTCACTCGTCAAACAGTCGTCGGCTCATGATGGGCTGCCTTCGATGGACGCCTGCCAACCTCCCATGCAACTATACAACGTCATAAGTACCATTAGCTGTGAATCAAATTGAAATCTATATGTATGACGTGTAAGTATCAATTGAATTGGCGTCGATATTACAATAGGTTGTTGTTACTGATGAGCGATAGCAAGTGGTAGTGTTTTTTTGCCCTCGGCGACCTGGCGGGCTTGACGGAACTGACTGGCCCATTGTATGGTAATACCCGGCCGGATTTTGTTCGAGCTCAATTATATTATGAAGCTTAACCGCACGGCTAAAGTCAAAAGTCACCCGTGCGTCTTTTGTTGCGGTGAAACCGGGCGCGTGTCTGCGCCCGCGCACCGTTCGCCCACACCTTGCACGCGTTGCCCAACACTGGGATATTCAACATAACAACATTTAACATACTTTACAAATTGCCTAAATGTGGATGTGTTAAATAGTTGCGTATACCGGAAACTTTATTAGCTTTATCAATTAAAATGATGTTTTTCAAATGTTTCTCGACTAATTTCACTAGAACCTGAATTCAAACATTTAGAATTGAATACTATAGAAAGTTTTGGATACGTCATTATTTATATTAGTCTCGAAGGAGCGTGTTTATCCAGTTTGGCTATTAGTGGGGACACAATCTAATTAAACATAAAACCAGTCATAAGCTGTAGGTACTAGTGCGTACACAAACATGTGCGACCAGACTTGTTCCTGTTACGATATGTTCCGATGTGGAACAGGACCAAACGTAATCATTATTACCATTAGAGCTGGTTCCAATGTGCCTACATTAACGTACTAATATCCAAGTTTATGTTGATGAAGCCGTTCCAATAAATTATTTATTATAACCGATACTTTATCAGAAGGTAAAGAATCGATCATTAAAATATTTGTAAGCAGAGCATTAAAACAAACACGGTCGACTTCCTGACAGCCAGATTCGATTTCCGAGTCGTAAAAATACCTATATAGTTAGCTCGTAAATACTCGTCGAATGGTTATTTTATTAATTATTCACGATGTGTGTTATTTGCAAATAGTGTGTTATCATGTCTGTTCACTTTATTGTATAAATATTGAAATTTTGTTCTTCGCGTTTCGGGTGCTGTGAATACATTATACGTTTATGTAAGTAGGTGTGACCTCCCTGTACGCGACACAATCTATGAAACTATTGTACGATACAAACTATTACACCTCTAGTTTTGAAGTTATTTAGTAAAGCGTGAAGCGTGATAAGTTAGTCACTTGTTCTTTTGGAAACTTTATATAGATCCTTTTTCTCTGTGGCAGAGCGGTATATGCGACTGTTGTGCATGAGGCTTGGCAGTATTATTAAGTTATTCTGTCAAGAAATTCTTGGTAGTAGCACATAGTCTAGAACTGTGTCTGGTTCCTGGGAATAGGCTTGCCCTAAGCATATTATGTCGGACCTAAAATATAGTTGGGGAAAAATGGATGTCTTCTGCCTACCCATTTGGGGATGCGTGGATGTGGAATGCAGGATGCGTGGCTATATACATGGATCAATTTTCAGATTGTGGTTTGTTGGTCTTTTGTTTAACAAAATTCGAAGTGCCACTATAGTTACAACGTATGTAGGTTTCTCGCTTCGTATGGAACCAATGTTTGAGTATATCGCCGACTTGTTTCGATGATGTTGTATCCGATAGTAAATTAGTGTAAGTAGAACGCGATTTCATCAAATCTTATGACAGCTATACAGTCTGATGAGTCTGACGTCTGGAAGTCTTGCGTAACAGCGAGTTTACGTCTCATATTCGAATATACTCGAACCCGGAACAAATTTTTGTGCAAAACGTAATTCTTATTGCGCAACAAATTCTAGAGCTAGTCTCAAAACACGAGAATATTGGTCGTTCAGACACGTGTCAGGTTTCAACAGACGCACGTTCCGAAGATCACTTTTAATATGTTTGCAATGCCGTAAGCGTAAATTCTAAAGGTCGTTACATATTATGAACACTGGCGATAGAATAGATTGAAACTTAGTTCTATGGTAAAACGTTTTTAATACGTACATTATCTCACGCCTATAACTCTGAAGGGCTGGGCAGAAGTGTAAGCCACGTATGGTTCACCAGCTCTAGTTTAAATTATACTTAACTAGGTTTTACCCGCGGCTTTGATTGCATTTATATAGATTTTGTCAGTAAATTTCTATCCCTCGGGAACAGTACTTTTCTTTTACCTTTTCTCTACCCCTAATACCGTGTATGCTAAGTTTCATGATGATCGGTCAAGTAGTTATGGCGTGAAAGCGTAATAAACAAACAAACTCATATTCGCATTTAGAATAATAATAATGTCCTCCAGACCGAATTTCGGCCACGACAGCCAGTCTTAACGGAGACTGGCCATCTACGCAGGAGATATTATAGTGCACAAGTGTGTGCGCAAACACAAGTGCACTCTCTGTTCCCTAACTCTCATGATCAGATGGGACGGTAATCCGACACGACCGGAGAGAGATTAGGCGCAGAACCAACGGCTTTACGTGCTTTCCTAGGCACGGGGGTGTCTAACACCGCCAACTTCCTAACTCCGGGCTGCTATTGAGATTTCTGAACAGAAAAATCCAATAACTGTTTGTTGGCCCGACCCGGGATTCGAACCCAAGACCGTGCATGAGCACAGCAGTCGCATTCACCACCGCAGCGCCATGGAGGCAGCTCCACAAAAAAAAGTCACATTTAGAATGTTAAGTTAGGATAACATCTTCTCGAGCGGTTTTAATTATTAAGTAGGTATGCTGTCTCCTTAATCCTGTGGCGTATCTTTGCATGTAACTCGACAGCAATAGTATTGCTCTTTTTGGGTGACACCTAAATATTGGTACCCGAAATCTAGGTGAAAGTTATGTTTACATAACTTTAACTATTTTTCGGGAAATACACGGGTAAGATACAATATGTATACTAGCCATTTCTGTAGTATAATACAGTTATGATTATCATGTCTTGAGTTTTAGCAAGCCTGTGTCATGTAAAACAAATGTGTATCGAGTGGATGCCCACGCGCCGCCGTCGCTATACAAAATATATGAACACCCAAAAATTCTGTAGCAATCTGGATAAAACGCGCACTTCAAAGCTGACCGCGGCCATAAGCTTCGATATTTATCGCCTTCGATGTACACCCAGCACCGTAAAAAGGTTAGCTTGTGATTGAAAAACGAAATGTTTCCCACACAAAAAAAACGAAGCGAGCGATCGCGTCCCGAGCTAACTATTCCGATCATCGATTCCGTGCGTTATTGAAAAATATCCAGCGATTCGAGTCGGATTAGACCGAGTTATTTGGCTACTGTTAGTGTTGATTCTAAGTTATTGATCGTTCGATACCGCTGGCTCGCAATCGGATCTATTGACGAGTGGAACATTTCCAAATTTTGTTGCTGACTCCATATTAAGCTATAGAGAGGTACTTTGAATAGTATTTGCGTAAATATGTCGATAATAATTTCGAGGCGGGTATGGCTGCGGCTGCCTACACGCAGGATTGATGTAGTGTTCGAGTGGTGCGTACATAACTTTGTCTAGCGCGAACCGATTTTAATCGATAATTTACGATACATTACAAATGTTCCCTTCACTTAGACGCAGCTTTGAATACCTTAGTCTCTTGTTGCGTGTGATTTATTGATTTCTATCAGCTAGCACAACTTACAGAAGTTTAGTATGTGTTTCTGTAAGTAAATATTATCTACAATGTATTGATATCTTAAATAAAAAGTTCCGTTTCGAACATACCATTAACACAATAGTTTGTCTTAGCAATTTAAGTATAAGTTTTCGCTTATCTACTGATCTTAATATCTCAGATTCGATTTTGCAAAGTATTATTGCGTTTTACTAAAATGAAATTCTCAGTAACAATATAAAGTCAAATTTCAATATATATAGATATAATACAATATACCCATACGTATATTGTATAATATCTTAGTGCAATAAATTTGCCTATGCAATAGACAAGCTTTAGACATAACTAATGTAACAATAAGAATGACGCAAAAATATTCTTTCGATTGCTTGCTTAAAATACAGCCACTGTTCGAACATCCATTCAATAAATTATGAGGATATTCTATGCCACTGTTATCTCAGTCGATGCTATCTATACTGAGGACCTTATCCCTTTTATTTCCATAAACTCTTGTACGTTAGCAATGACGGCATGATCCATTCGTAAACTAGTCTATATTACATGACAGGGAACGCATCTGAAGTATAAGTTTGAATATAAAAAGCGTGCATTATAGTTTATCAGCGCGCATCAAATGGATCGAAGGCTGTAGATACAATGTTGGCGGTCATCTGGCTATCACTACTACGCATATAAAGCCTTTAAGTTATTCCCAAAGCTTCAATAGACTCCGCAGTATAGTACTGTCGTTTTGAAAGTAGTACTTGGGACATAAACAAAAAAATATATGGATGAGGTTCTATTTAACCGTATCTAATTGTTTTTGCATAGTAGTGCATTTACTATCGGTAAGTATTTGAATGCAAAAGAGATAATAATATACTTTTTTTTTTATGAAAGTCATCAGTTTCGTTGCTCAAACCTGAAGTTGTTTGTTTGATAAAGTAATTCTACTTTTTTTTTTTGCCGTCGGTTGCAGACGAGCAATTGGTCCACCTGATGGAAAGTGGTAACTGCTGCTCATGGACTTCAGCAATGTCAGGACACCAGCAAAGCCGCTGCCTACCGTGAAAGAAGAACTCTCTTTAAACCTCGTTTGAAGGACATATCATAGCGCTCGGGAAACACCGACTACTTTACTAAAGATTGTTGCAAAATAAGATTGTGTTGCATTTCTTTGCAGAGTAGATTTGCCAAAGCTTTCTTATAAGGTATTGTTTTATAATAAATATAAGGGACTATGGTATCTGTCCTTTAATTAGGATATAGGACAAGCGCGTTTTGTGCTCCTGTTGATTCAAACATCTGAAGGGTACGACACATGCTTGTAAACAGGTGTGGGCTAATTGCTACTTTAATAGTTCAAAAGAAGACAAGTTTAGACAACAAGACAATTTTAGTCCTCGAATGTATGGTACGTATAACATAAATATATCATCCCGACGAAGCGTAGCGATCAAAAATATAAGTTATACAACTATTCAATTTAAAAGTACCTATTCTACACCGGAGAATTTATACCGTAATTGTATATAATAATAAAAATAATAATAATAATAATTCTATCACATACACACAACACCATCTAGCCCAAACTAAACAGAGCTTGCACTATGGGTACTAGACAATGGATAAACATACATGTATACTTTTTTTTGTAAATACATACATATTATACAAGACAAACATCTATGTTCATGCACACAAATGTTTGACTTGTGCGGGAATCGAACCCGCGACCTCAGACGTGGCAGTCAGTTACGCTAACCACTACGCCATCGAGGCCGACGTAAGTAACGATACTGATGTATTTCATAAAAAAAAAAGTATTTTATTATCTCTTCTGCATTCAAATACTTACCAACAGTAAATGCACTACTATGCAAAAACAATAATAATTAGATACGGTTAAATATAACCTCATCCACATATTTTTTTTGTTTGTATATCGCCTTAAATAAGTTAAAGTTCTTTCACCAGAGCACATGTCATAATTTCACTACGACCGCGACACAAGTTATACACGACCTGTATAAAGTCAACCACTTTCCACTTTCGACAATGTAACGAACCTATCGAATCTCAAACTACACATATGACATAACACTTGAATTATCGAGTATGGTTAATTGCGGGCGAGCACGTGTGTCGCAACACTACGCCTCGGTCCCACAGACCCATGGACCAGCATTCGGTTAATTCGGCGTAGCTAGGCTCTATCATAAATTGTGGCAGCGCAGCGTGATACCCGCTCATGTTACCTCTCGCCCGTCCAACAGTTAATTGGCCCAACTTAGATATTTATATTAGGATTTAACGTATTTTATGGATGCATCATTCGAGAGTGCACTTGTGGAAACGTACCTAATGAGTGTTTATAGCCACGGTTATACCTCTTGGGGTCCTGTCTTAAACTGATGAGTTTTATTCTTTTTGATTTTATTTTTTACACAATAATGTTGTAGATCGATAATTATAATTGAGAATATACAGCAAATTATACGAAAGCAATAATAACAAGAAACTTATGGCGACCTTTTGTATCTTGCAGAAGCCTGCACGTGGCATCCGTATTGCATACCCTTGTGAGATTATTCCGACTAACGACCGAAATTGTGTAGACTATAGTAACCGTATATAGTTGAAACTATTTTATAAACTAAACATAAAATGATAGCAATAGTATTGCTATACCATATATGTGCTATACATATCCAGTACATGATGATAAAAAATATTTTTACGCTTATTATTTATAACTATTTATATAGTGTCTTTGCCGTAGATAACTATAGTTTTATTACCGAATCACTATATATTAAGTGTATATCTGTTGCTGAGAAGTAAAAAATAATACGCTCATCATTTTTTAGGATACATTTTTGTTTACCAATTTCTAGAGTGAACATTTACATTACATCCTTAAAAGAGTTTATTAAAAAAAGCATACTTACTATTCTTTACCTCTCAGCTATACATATATAAATCTATGGTTAATTTAACTTAAATTTAGTTTTAAATTCGAAGTCAATGCGCCATAAGTCATAACTGTCGTTTTTTATGGCAAACGAATTTAGCCGTTAAAATTTGGCAGATTAGAATATTCAGTTTATACTGATAATACTAGTTCGGAATGCATAACTTTGTGTTGTATTCGTTGAACCACATAGCGCCAATATTATACTAAGATCTAATTTAAACCTGCTTCTTTAAACATCGCATGCTAATACCAACTATTCCAAAGCATAATGTAAATTGTGCGAAATATTTTTCCACATGCTTTGTCAGTTGGCACGTAAGCTGAAACCCTTAATTGCTCATGTATGAATAAATTTTCCTAGCCATCAAACACTGGCACTCTTGAACTTGTTTGTTATAAACTACGATCCAGGAAGACGAGGCAAAAACACAATACGTAGAGCGTCTTGCCCTTCGCACTGACCTCTGCGACCCCTACTTAATTCACCGATCGATTACAATTTCAAATTAATACAATTCACACGATTGACAATGTACTGTGATTTGACGGGCAGCGGTCACTTTCGTCGGACAATCATTCTTTTTACAAATTCACCGCGTTACCCGCTACATGCGTCCGTCGCATCGATAAATTTCACATCACATCATCTGTAATTTGATAACCCTAGTGACCGGTGGTCACTATTTCCACCTGCGTACCGATCATGGTCACTCGATACCCTATCCTTTTCACACCAAACTTTGTATAATAAGGGGGAGCGAGAAAGGACGGTGTCCATCTGAAAGAAGGCGCCAAAGAATAAGAGGCATGGTGAATGTTCACCGATAGGGTTGCGCGTGTAATTCGATAGTTTCATACGAGTTATGGTCTCGTCGTGATCGCTCAATTACGGACGTTTGTCGCGCTCAGGAAGTAATAAATACAGGTGAGACGGGGACGATGTGAAGGAAAATTTATCCAACGACCATTGACCACCACTGGACTTTGTAATAAATAACGAATTTCTAACTATTTCCTCTATATATTTTCATTTTGTTCTGGGAACGGGATGGTATTGATTATTACTTGTAGGCTTTGATAAGCACTTTAGATAAAGCCTGTCAATCAATATAACTAGAGATGATTAGGGCTTGAGGCAGATGCTGATAAGTCGTAACTTATCTATTTGCGAAATTGACTATCGAGAGAGACAATCGACACTGAGCAATTTTTCGTAGATAATGTCTGAAAAATTAAATCATATTGCTTATTATTCCTTTAGCTGTTTTCCACGCGTTTATGATTACTGCCTCACTTTCGTAGCTCATAGCGTGATGTTATGTCACTTCTGAATACATTGCCTTTGTAATGGTGAAAGAATGACTAAAATCGGTTCTGCAGTTTCAGAGTTTATCGATTACAAACAAACAAATCGTTCCTCTTTATGATATTGGTACAGGGGTCCTAATTTCTGTAAAGCCCTCCGAAACTCCGAGAATGGGGCCTTTTTTGTTTGGAATTATTATATTTGGTTAGCTAAAACCCGAACCTAATGTCAGGTATTTCAAGTTACCCGCGATCTTCTTAGCTTGGTCCCTGTGATGTTATGAGGGAAGTCTCAAAATATTTAAAATAATTCTAACAGAATTAACCTTCTAGCACCTACCTAATGGAAACAAATAGAAACTTAAAAACTTTGACATTAAACGCTAATGACTCATAAAAATATTTTTACATAATTAGTAGCTCTGTTTAAATGATAGAAATTAACTACGTAATTTATGCTTTCAAAGCATCAAACAGCTATCATTTTGTGATCGACTTTACTGTATTTATAGCTCGTACTAAGCGAATAACAAGGTGCGTCACAATCATTAAACAAATGTAAATTATAATTTTATTATGTACGATAAACTCGCGTTCAATTATATTATACGTCTATCAGTTTTTATATCTTTATTTTTAACCTAGGTTTCTTAGACTGAGTGTTATTGCAATATTCTTTTAGTATTTTGCACAAAGTCCCCGGTGTATCCCCAGTCACATTCAGCCTTTCTATTATATGTGGTCTAAAATATAGTGCATATGTGGATATAATAATAATATAATATTCTATCACATACACACAACACCATCTAGCCCAAACTAAGCAGAGCTTGTACTATGGGTACTAGATAATGGATAAACATACATATATACATTTTTTGTAAATACATACCTATTATACATAGAAACACCCAGACCAAGACAAACATCCATGTTCATGCACACAAATGTTTGACTTGTGCGGGAATCGAACCCGCGACCTCAGGCGTGGCAGTCGGTTACACTAACCACTACGCCATCGAGTCGTCAACAGTACGTACATAGTACCCAAACATACTTGCCCTTTCAGGGATATACCCACATGTATGTACATACCCACGTATGTATATGTAACTAAAGCAGATGTGAGCATATCTATGTATGTACATACATATGATTGTAAACAGTAGCATGAACAGTGACGAGTTTAGTTTTCTAGTTGAATGTAACGGAATATTAGGTCAATGTATTTCTTAATAACAAAATAACAGTTTTTCTATCTCGTAATATACTTTACCCGATACAAATTTTTCGAACATATTCATAATAAAGATACATAAAGAACATATTCATAAAATAGAAGCAGCGATAGCTCAGTGGGGAGACCAACAGACTGCAATGCAGAGGGTCTCGGGTTCGAACCACGTCGCGCACGTCTGACTTTCGGAAGTTATATGACTTTTCGAAATTATGTGCGTATTGATTGACAATTATCGCCTGCTCCGTGCCTCGGAGAGCACGTTAAGCCGTCGGTCCCGGTTGCCATGAACATCTATGGCAGTCGTTATTGGGAAAGTCAGTACCCTCTAATATCCTGACACTGGTCTAGCTTTAGGGTATCGTTAGCCTTCGGGTTGCGGAGGTCAGGTGGCAGCCGCTCCGTGTAAAAACTGATATCCAGTCAAATCCGGTTAGACCAGAAAAGCCGACCCCAAGTGACTTGGGAATAATAAAAGCTAAGGGAGAATATTCGTAATACTACTTTTATAAGGATCTTACTATCCAGTGTCATAGTTAGAACAGGAAACTACAGAATATACTCAATAGTTCTAGAAATATGTGGTATTTCATAGAAATTTTACTCGATTGTGTAAATTATTCTATTGCTAACACTAAATACAAGTACATGGGCTGTGCTCTTAACCATGCAAACAATGTACTTAATAACACTGACTATAATTCAAATACAATTATACAGACCATATAAGTGTTAATCTTTTGTCTGATGTACTAAAACAAAGAAGCTTTCTTTTCCCACAGAATACCTACTTAACTGTTAGTGTGAAAACTAATAAGTAACGAACAAACCGCCAGAAGTATTCTTAGAACCAATACCGGCCACTACGACATGCTGGTAGGCGCGATGTCAACAATACTATACACGCATAGGGTGTCCAAACGTCATACACTTTAAAGCACAATCGTTTTTTAAACATGAAACTAGCGAACCGGGATAGTATGTGTGCTATAGCACAGGCCTAAATTATTGTAGCAAAAGAACGTGTTGCTGTATTCCTGTAGTCTTTTTGATTTTGAATTATTGAAGGCGCGAGTGTTTTTTTGTTCGGCTACGGTTACTGCTTACCATTAGGTGGGCCTTTTACCATTTGGTATGAATAGACTTGTATTTAAAAACCTTTTGATTTATCCAATAATCTGTATTTGGATGGACCTACTCGTTATCTCCTATTACGAACGTAAACGGAACACTTTTGTGGAGTTCATCAAATCAAAGAGCTCTAAAAAAGTGTTCTCTTCCATGTCGGAATTCTTTAATTGTAGGATTGATTTCCACTCGGAGCCAGAGACCTCCTCACAACAATTGTGTTTCATAAATATAGCCTTTAGTTATTTTCTGTTTACTCAGCAAAGCTCACCCAGAAATAGCCTTAGTGGGAAAAATAAAAAGCAGGACTATTTTGTTCTTTTCATGGTCACCCTACTCGGTGCTAATTAAACATGCTTTGTCTTATGTGAACTGTCAACGGAGACAAAAGTTAATGCATAGATGAACCACACCGATGATGAGCGGTGTTGTGATTAGAATTAACATCCGTAATGTGATACGCGCGGGGTTAGCCTGCCAATCATTGTGTAGCCTACAAAGCGTTGTAGTATTGTTGTTGTTTAAGTAACAATTGTACATAACATTATATTGTATACTATTGTTTAGGTAGCAATATGTTTCGCTTGGGTAGAGCAGCCGTCGTGAATGTAGCTGATGTGCTGGTCTCGATCTGAGTGGAACTGGGTATTTCTGTCGATAAATTCTCAGTACCAGTATAGAGACTGAAACTGAGCTCAGTAGAAGGCAACAGGTTGATCTTCTATTATGTGGGACTTAAAATCCGTAGTTTATTTGTAATTATAAGTGTTGAGTAAGTCTATGTAACGACGGTGATAGATAAATAGGCGTAGAGCAAAAATGCTTACTTATTTAGTAGACCATATTATATCTTCATATAAATTATACAGTAAACATTTAAACCGTTATAATCAATAGCATTGCACGTAATTACGAAGTTCTACAGCTAAATGGTTAAAGCACAGGGAAAACAGTCGTGGGTTACGTATGCCATACGCATGAAAATAGGAACATCGTTCCAATATTCCATCACAGTACGATTTACCAGACCCTTCACACTGTGGAAATCAATGTAAGATTTCTAATTCATGCAAGATTTTCCATCTCAAATAATGTTAATTTGGTCTACAATGATTTTTACTGCACACTAAAAATGCATCCATTAATATAAGTGGCGAGTATATTTCTGTCATACATCCACCTGTTAAACTAATAAGCTGTCAGAATAAAACATAAGTGATCTACATTCATAATCTATGACAGGAACCACGGCAGCTCAAAGACAAAACATTATTTGGTGCGAACGGCGGCGCGAGCGCACTCAATGTTTGCTCTGACAATAACACCTTTTGATATTGTCATAGCCTTTATTCTTATAGAAATAAGGATGTCTTTTCAGTGCTGTTATGAAGTTATGGCGGTAAATATGAGAGTATGACAGTACAGTGTTACTTGACGTAATATCGGTCCACTACGCGAACAAACATGGGAGGAACGCCGCTAATCAATCCGGCAAACTGATGAATGACAACGATTATGAAAGAATGATTGAATGAGTTGACCAAACCTTGTTTGAACGAAATGTAAGTGTCATTTGGTTATTTGATGCACTTACAGGTTTATCAGAAATAGACAAGTGCGAGTTACATCGAGCTTTGTGTAATCGTTGAGATTTATTACGAAGGACCTGTAATTGTAATTGGACTCCCTTTTCCGCTTTTGAACTCCAAGTTGGTCCATTATGCGTGAAAGTTGGCTGGTTATGGAGATACCCAGCCCAACTCCGCCCAGAAGCACAGAAGATTCCTGGGGTCTTCGCAGGCTTCGCGGAGTGACCTCGGGTTGTTGAGGATTTCCTTACGTTGTGCTGTTACTCCCACACAATCCAGCACTACACGGGCAGCAGATTCTTCTTTGGTCAGACATCCCCTACAGTCTTTTGTTCCGATGTTGTACAGATGTTTGTTCAGGGGACAGAGTCCTGTTAGGATCCCCACGATGGTCCGAAGGTCCAATCTTTGTAGGTTGAGCAGGCGGTGTGTCAGACGTGGTGAGATGGCCGGTAGAGCTGCTCTCGACTGTTTGCAGTGCGTTTTCTGTGCCCAGCATTTATTATGTTGGCTCTGAGTGCAAAACCGCATCTACGTTTTTAGTTGTGAGAATGGTAGAGGAAGGAATGGAGGTGGACCTTCCGTGGTGGCATGCCATTCTTTGGAATCTCTGCAGCTTAGTGATGACGGTATTGAGTTCAGTCCTGGCCCACCATACGATAGCGCTGTATGTTATTGTTGGTCTAATTATGGTGGTATATAGCCACAATGTTATTTTTGGGGAGAGTCCCCATGTCTGTCCGAGCATTCTGCTGCATTGAAGGAAGTATTTTGGTGCTCGTTGTAGTTTGTAGTCAAGGTGCTTGTTCTACAGCAATTTGCTGTCTAGTATGACCCCTAGATACTTGACTTCGTTGGTAAGTTTTATTTCGGTGTTTATATAGTTTTGGTAGTCTGTGGTTATTTGAGTTTCTCTTGCGAGTAAACATTATAAGTTCTGTTTTTGTCGGGTTGACCGATAGACCATGGCTTATGCACCATTCTTCGATTATTCTGAAGGCAGATCTCATGAGGTCACATATTGTGTCCTCGAAGCATCCGGTCGCGAGAATTGCAAGGTCATCTGCATATCCCACTGTGAAGAGCCCTCTGCCGTTCAGTTTTCGTATTAAGTTGTCTACCACTATGTTCCATAGGAGTGGCGAAAGTACACCACCTTGTGGGCAGCCTCTGGCCATAATTCCCCTGGTTAATGTGTTAACTGACAGTTGTATCGCTCTGTATTTCAGCATATTGTTTATCCACTCTGATAGCGTTTGAGCGACCCCATACGCTTCTAGTGCTTCGGTTATGCTGTTAAAGTTGGTTTTGTCAAAGGCTCCTATTATATCAATAAAGGTGCCCAGCGTCGGTTGTTTTACGGTTAGTCCGTCACCAATTAGCGATAAAACGCTGTGGAGCGCCGATTCTGTGGCTTTATCTTGGCTGTAGGCGTATTGGTGTGGGTGTAGAGGTTTGTGAGCTAGAGTGTTTCCTCTTATTTCTATATCACATAGCCTCTCTAGTGTTTTGAGGAGGAACGACGTGAGACTTATTGGCCGAAATGATTTTGCTAAAGTCGCTCCTGCCTGGTTTTGGAATAAGTACCACTTTTACTTCCCTCCATTTCCGTGGTACGTATCGGTGAGCGACGCATGCTCTGAATATATTAACAAGGTGGTCCGCTAGGAGATCGCCGCTCCATCATAGTAGGCCGGGAAAGATTCCATCTAGCCCTGCGGATTTGAAGGGAAAGAAGCTGTTAATAGCCCATAACCCTTTCTCTCTGGTACTCAGGTACTCTTGATAGTATGCCCTTTACTCTAATTGCCTGGCTGGTGTAACAAAGTAAGAAGGACCTGATCATAAAATTGTTTTATATTTTTTTGTAATGGCAAATAAGTGCCTATTAACGCTCGCAACACCAGGATGAAGATTCACTAGGCGTCGACTTTTAAAAAAAAAGTGGCTCTGCTGCCACCACTGGGACAATTAGATATAACCCTGGTTGGCTTCCTTAACTCACCAATCGCGGACAGTAGGCCTAATTTTGAAGTTATGCGGAGACAGGTTTCCCGATTTTAATGTTACACCAAAGTTGAATTTTTAAAAAAATTTTAATAGATGCTTGTGTCTGGAACTGTACTTTGTAGACAACGAGTCCTATTACAGGATATCTAAAAAAAAATTATAATATGAGTGTAATACACCTGTATCAACACCTTTGCAAATGTACGTGCGTAAATCTATGTATATTTGTATGCTCTTACTACATAGCCGATTCAAATTAATCATAGAATCGAACACGTGACTTCCCAAATAGCTTACAAGCTGGTGCAAACGTTACTGAACGGACGAGGCAGTCGATGTAGGTTGATGATTGAGATACCCAAGTAAGGTCATGATTACGTCTAGTTGATGAAGCGCATCCCTTCGGTAGCACGTCGACAGCAGTCTCGGTGAAGTCTCTTAGTGTTTTCTTTCTTGTTCGTTTGTTTGGAACTGGCCAGACTTAATCTGATCGCTTCTTACTTTCAATCATTTGCACGTACGATTTGCATGGACCTGTTTTAATATATTTAAAATTAGCTTTAATTTATAGCTTGTTTTTCTTAAGTATTACTGATAATGTATACATTAACCCAGGGCTTAAGGTACCTTTATATAAAAAAATTTCAAAATTACTTCACTGATGAAATAAATGAGAAAAACGTGAAGGTACTAAGTTGTACACTAGACATTTATGTTGTGACTTCATGGATGTCGAAGTGTTTTAAGTGTTAGTCTTGCTACTTCCAGTGCAGTAGTTAAGTAGCCGTCTCACGCGAATTATTACCCAGGCTAGACTTAACCATTTGCGAGTAAATACCCATTCTGTACCATGTGGGAGTCGTCATGACGTCATACATTTGTTGCCATACGTTACCGTTCAAAAAATTTAATAATTTTACAGTTATTAAAAGGTTTAAGTATTATTTTCAGTCGTAATACAAAACTAAGCAACCAGTCCGTCAGGTTTTCTATAATGAATTAATGATAAGCAGGTTAGCAACAACGAACTAGCAATAGAAAAAGCGATTTTAGAACCATATGCTACAAATAAAAATTGACAATTATGGTAATACAATAAATTCCACCGAACTACCAAAAATCTCCATATTTATAATGCCTACAAATAAGAAAATGATACGACTGATTCTATCAACTTTAAAGAAAGTCACCATAATTATATGGATGTCAAATTGATTGGTCTTGCATTAGTAGGGACAACAATTGCACTAATAGGTCTATTTAGAATGGTTAGTTATTGCTGGTACCTGTTCTAAAGACACAAAGTATGTTGTTTTCTTTGTAGAGATTGGTAGTATATGAATCTGCTTCTTCATTTTGTTTAATAATCAGTATACCAGTCCTGTATATAACCTGTACCACAGCTAGGCATGGACTTTTTCTCTATGTGAGATAGGTTTGAACACAGTCTATCACGCTGGCCCAGTGCGGATTGCCAATTCTGTGGAATGTAGATATAAATACTCACAGCTGCTGTTCGAAGTTTACAGTATAGATTTTTACCAGCTACTCTTGAACCACTTGCATAATTAATTGTCATAAAAAATCATACGTAATCTTGTTGGTTTAGAGTACTCTTATCCCAATTCACTAGAACGTCTCTTTCTTTTTTATAACGTTCGCCTAAGTCTTCCCCTTTCGGCTGTCCCATAACGCTGAGACTATATCGTAGGCGTCTCATGTCGAATCTGCCTTATGTGGCAGTTACATATTTACTAATATTATAGGTATGTATGTATGTATGTATCTTATGTGGGAGCCAGTCAGTACAGACCGGCGACACTTCGACCCAGTGGGATCTTTTGTGTCGACACTCTCCCAATAACGACTGCCATAGATGTTCATGGCAGCCGGGACCGACGGCTTAACGTGCTCTCCGAGGCACGGAGCAGGCGATAATTGTCAATCAATACGCACATAATTTCGAAAAGTCATATAACTTCCGAAAGTCAGAGGTGCGCGACGTGGGTTCGAACCCGAGACCCTCTGCATTGCAGTCTGTTGGTCTCCCCACTGAGCTATCGCTGCTCTTTTATATTATAGGTACATGCAAAAGTATGTTGGTTGGTTAGCCTGTCTTTCGGAGGAGCAACGAATTAACGTGAATTTTTGCAATAATGTTTATGGGCTGGTAAGTAACATGTTATCCTAATGAATATATTAAAATAAAGCGACCACATATAAAGTGGCTTTTACTCAAGTACTACTTTATATATAAAGCTAAGAAGGAACTAATCCTATCGCTGCATTACTCTTTCTTGCCTTGAACAAAGGTCAAGTAAATACACTTTCACATTAATAACATTAATTAGGATTAGCCAGTTATCCACACTATACTAACGGTCTTGTCGCATACAGATTAACTCATGAAATCGGATAAAGGACGAATAATAAGTGGTGGAGAGTGTTTCACGATAAGCGATGTTTATACCTTTGTAGCGCACGTGTGTCGCGCCGCCACACCACCTCACCGCGCCGAGCCGAATTACGCAAAATAAACTTTATTATTTATATCAACGGTGTAATGATAATATCAAAAGCTTCATCACACACGCCGAAAGAAATTCTGATGACCGTACATTTTGCAGAATATGGAAAATTAGAAGAAACTGATATTTCTTTTGAATACAGCGTTTTGAAACGGTTATTAATGATTACGTTTACTTAAAACTTTTGGTAATGATGGCTATATTTGTTGTTTTATATCGATTTAAGATACATTAGGAAACATTACCACTGAATGAAAAGCTTTTACGCCGACGCAGCTAATGCATTTCACTAAAGAAATCTCACTTACAAATAGTTTTGACTATTCTCGTAAAAGTCTAATAAAATTGTCATCTTCTATGAAAGCTGAGTACAAACCAATAAACAAACCATTCAATAATAAGTATGATATCTTTGAAATGGAATGTGCTGAGTACTGGGTACACACACAAGCACAAAGAGCATTCCTCTCGTTATCTATTTGCCCCCGACCTTGGCACTCGGCAGCTCTCGGCAATACTCGCCAGTTCCAATATTTGCGCACGCGCACTACGCACATCCGTGAGCCTCCGACCGCCATTACGCACTTCACAAATACAACATGCGAGTAGGTGCAATGAACTAACATCCGCCATATTATTAAGTCATAAATGATATGTCAATCCATTAAGTTGATTGTGAAAAACAATCAAAAGAGTATTACTCGAAAACGTCATTTTTATTGGTGACTTCCTCAGAAGTTTGGATGCGGAGATGGCGGCCGCTTGAGTCAATATTGGTAATAAGCCGCCGCTGGTTTAAACAGAACCCGACACCAACATGTTTGTGAAAAGCTCTAGTTATGTTCGAGTTGAGTTCGAGATAAAAATGACAAGTATAAAGCCTTTCTGCCTAGGAGCAGCTAGTATCATGCTATACATTGTGAAACCTTGTCTCTAGAATGTCTACGAAATGATTATTATGCTCTCTATATACGATATTAATATTTGTACAATGTACAGATGTTAGTGTGGATCGTAAATTAAAAACTTTGGAGATTTATGCCCTAATTAACTTAGAACTAAAACAAACATAGTCAGAAAGTTTCTGTTAATATCCATGACGTTTGCTTACATAAAATTATTCGGTAGTCTCATTCTAATGACGATTATGCTTCGGTGAAAGAGCCCGCGTAACTTTTCACAGTTACATTAATATTCAATGAGATTTTAAAACGTCCCTTTCATTTTTATGTCATTTTTATGATTTTATGAAGAGTTAAACTTTTCACAAAATGTAACATCCACATTAGCATTCAAATTCCGAAATGTCAAGTTTCTAAAGAACGGTGTCGCATTATACTGAACGATCATAAAAGGTGTTTAAAAAGCAAAACATATATTTTTTATTGATGTTGCAGTTGTAAGGAAAAAAGTAAATGCGTTACAAAAATATAGTGTTGTTGCGTAAAATTAAAGTTTTTATAGACATGTTAAATATTTATCAGATGTGATTTATGTACCGTCGATATGTTTTTATTAAGAAATAAAAATGTTTACCAGAGAGCCATGTATATATGTATGAGACAACGGGACGGAGCTACGGAACCATTTTAAATGATACACTTTATCGACGTACAAATACTTGTAGTGTCGTGTTATTTATGGTTTCGGTTTTTAGATATCACGATATGATACTATACCAGAATCTGGTCTGATCTGATTTGATAGTTCGGCTTTATTATAGCCGGAGTTTACTACGTAAAAGTGATAATATTAGTATGTGAATATATTACTAATAAAATCGACGCTAGGGATTCGGTTACCGCCATTTTCAATAACGCGGGTTATGGTTTTTGTGATTATCATATCAGCCATAGAATGAAGTCTCAATCACATTTGATAAATCATACAGTGTCGAAATAAGAAAGCGTATTTTGAGTCGAATGTTCATAAAATTGAAGCAAAGACACTATACAATTATAATCTATGAAGAATAAGAACTAGGTACTCTGTCTTGATATACTTAAAAATAAAATAAATCGAAATTAGAGTGTGTGTCTTATACAACTGTCGGTGAGTTCACACATCACATTAATAGAGGCCAACCGAAAACCAAACGAAAAGGTCCAGCGCGTAGGCGTGACAAACTAACACTTTGTACCGAGAACATGGACAGAACATGCGCCTTTATTGTTCGATGGACCCACATGATACTGGCTACGGTAATAGATAGTAAACAAGGCTAAGCTAAAGAAAAATGGAACAATATATTCTTCACAGAATCCGATGAAGATACAAACTAAAATCACTATTACAGTCAGTATAAGTAGTCTCCATCTGTCGATCATTATCTCGATTTCATATCTTAAGTAGGTAGCTAATTTATTTTTAAAGATTTAAAGAAACTAAATCGTCCTCTCGCATGACGTAACCCCATCACGTAAAGGTTATATAAGGAATCTTAGGGTTAAAGATACGTCGCCAAAAACCGGTAACATTAACCAATTAAATATTTACTATAAAGTCCAACAATTCCATTAGAACGGTCATAAAATAAATCATTCGATAGTTAAAAATTGTTATAACCTCGTCCATGACTCGGAGACATAAAATTTTACGATTTTGTCTTTGGTATTTTGGCAAATTAATGAGTGTAAGACAATCGATAAAGTATAATTAATTAGTTATTTGGACTATTAAATCCGGTTAAAATTATAGGGCGAGTGACCGAGGTCGGTAACGGAGCTCGCAACCATTCCAAGGGTACACAATACAAGTACACGCGAGGCCCGTGGCTCGCGGCACTACAAAAAAAGCAAACTGACCGACGATTGAGCAAACATCGTTTACAATACAACACATACACCACCGATGTTTGCGCTGTGGACGAGTTGAGCGCAAGGGACGAGCGCGGAGGCGGGGCGGAGGTGGCCAGCTGGTAGCGTACCAACACTTAAGATGTCCGGAGATTATGAAAATATTGGTCAACATCGACACGGCTACCACTCGCCACTTGATCCAGTAAGTAATGAGCGCATAGGAAGCGATCCAACTATGCAAGGACACAAGATAGTCCCATTCGCTTTGCCTGGGAGCGGTTTGTGAGAGGACGTCACAGAAATTTCCTTGTGTATTTTTGGAGTAATTAAATCGTATTTATTTTTGTGGTTACCTTGAATGCTTCTGATCAAGTTTTGCAGTGACGTTCGGCAATTTCAAATTCACTTCCGTACAACTAATTTGTGAGATCACGCACTTTGAAATAATAAAATAAACTAATAGTGACGATATGGCCTACTGGACCGACTTTTTCGACAATGTCAATATTTGAAACTTGAATACTATTAGCATTAGCTTGTACTGTTAGGATTCGAATAGCTTTTATGACGGCTGTGTTTTTGAGATGCGTGGAGTTGTCATTAGGCGAATGTGGGCAAACAGCCTCTCTAGGCTACGTTCTTAAGTTATACTCACCACTTTAGGTCTCTGTGGACACAGTTATCTTAAATAACCAAGATAATAAACATTTTAAAAGTCATTTTACATCGCTTTTTTAGCAAACATTAGGTAAATGTTTGTTCAATAAATGATGGAGGCAGATTTGTTGGCACAGATAATTATATTAGGAATAATGTCAAACATTATATACATACCTTCATTTACATTAACAGCTACGCCTAAATCAATTTGCTTAGTAATTGCCGTGCAGAAAGCTGCATGCAAAATGTTTAAAGTTTGTCAATTCATACTTGAACAAACGTGGTGGATTAAGGCTTTAGCCTTCTGAAATGAAACACGTGTACAACAGTTGGTCGAATTCATAAAATCAGGTGCGATTTTATTGATATTAATTTTGTATTAGACTTATGACTTTATGTTCCATTAGCTAAATTTATATCAGATTTGACCACGACAAGAACGAAAACTTAGGATAAAATGGTAGTAAAGTCGGTGAACTCCAATTACATAAACTATATACAAATTTGAATAACTATTAAACCAAATGTGGATGATGACGACAAAATTAATTAGTTAGCTGGTTTATAATAACTGTGTGGTTGAGACTGTTGAATGAATGATTTAGTAATTAACGTGGTTAAATGTATGTGAAGTGCGATAGATTTTTTGCTGTTGGATATTATTTGAAAGCTTACAAGTGATCGTCACGTTGTCGGTCACTCTGTCACCGCTAGCTCGATCTCACTTCGGACGGTGTAATACCTTAACCACTAATATTTAAATTACTATAATCAATATAAACTTGATGTCTCTATCCTCGCTCGTAAAACAATGACATAGTTGGGATTTTACGACATTTTTATAGAATTTATTGATTTCAGTTTTATTGTCTTCACTGTTTTCATGTTATAGACGAGATTCTATGATTACTTCTTACAATAAAAGGTAAAATGATAGGCCATTGAGTCATAGAAACTCCCACTGTTTGCTTTTATGTGAACCTTCATAATTATTAATTTGATCTAAGATCGTATCTATCTTTATGTCTAACTATAAAAAAATGAGTAAGATTTTCTAGCAATTTTCGGAATGAAGTTGCAATTAGTGTGTTAATTAAAGGTGCATGTTGCGTAGATGTGTCGGGACGAGGCGCGGCGCAGTCGCCACGTGTTCTTGGCTGCGTTTTGCGTCAACTCGTAATGTATTAACATAACTTACATGGCGCTCACGTGCACTATTATATATATATATATTCCCGATGCTGCTGGTTCATTACCGAGCAATGCGCTCGCCACTCTGTGCCCGCGCCAGTTGACACTAACACCCGTATGACGAAACCGACGCAGGCGCGCAACTACAGGTTTATGTTCTTTTTTTTCGTCTCTATCTCAAGTAGTTCTATAGGTAGTTTGCGTCACGGCTAAAATGAAGCCCGTACGTACGATGTGTAATTTGTTGCCGTTTACAAATTAGAAACTCGTGTGTAATTGATACCCTCTATTTGGGTCATAACCATCGGTGATTGGAAACGAAGGAAAGTAAATATAAAACTGACGACAGAACTAAAAAAACTTAAGTTAAAGCAGTGCCATAAGTTTAAAATAATTTAGATAAGACGCTTGAAGTCGAGATAAGTTTTCGTGAAATCAGAAATATTTTACCTCTAGAGGCCATTTACGTAGAAGTGAAGACACATCATTACAAGTAGACTTGTACCGTTATATTTAGAGATAGCGTTAATTTGTGTTCATGTATTATAATCTTGGAGATAACTCCAATTGCGATAGCTTTAATGCTAGATAATGTTCAACAAAAAGAGAATTCTATAAATAGAAAGATAACTGTAGTACTGGGAGCCTTAACCCTAACGTGTTCATGCGTGTGTATCGACACTATTTGTATATGTCCTCCTGCACTAAAGTACATTCGCATTATAGCCTTTAGTTTTATTAAAATACGACATATTATTTTTATTAAAGACAAAATTTTTCTCTTGAATTTAATTTCCGCGCATTGTCTCACACACTGATACCAAATCCTCTAAGAACTTTTTAATTTATTTTTGTGGTATCACGTCTTGGATTCTTAAGTCGTTATAGATGAGGGATTAACCATCAAAAAGTGACACACTACCAGACATTATCAAGTTATATATTAAATGCGGCATTGCAATTAACAAGAGGCTTGTTTTAAAAATAAAGAGTAGTATACACCGTAGTGACAAGCAGACAGGGCCTGACAGTGCTCGCTTATCGTGACTGATATCAACAGATCGGGTGATAAGGGAGACTTGAAGCCGCCGCTGCAACTCTGGTTGTTATCAGGTTATCACCGCATCTGTATTAGAAGTGTCTTGGCTATTGTAGGATTAAGAGTTGTTGATATGTTGTTCGTTGTTGGAGTTTGACCATGTGTTTTCTTTTAATTTACTTTTTAAGTAGCGTTGACCGTCCTGTTGGCGTTCATTGTGTTTGTATACGTCTAATAGAATGTTCCATCTGTCCTGTCACTTGCCACTTAATTTTTATCTAACATTTGTGTGCGACGCCGTTCGATGAGTTTAGTTGTTTAGAGCTTTTTATCCGTACCCGGAGAAATTACAAATTATTAAATTATCTGCAATGCTCTAATTTGAAGTTTCTAGTAATAATATTTATAATTCATGTTAACTTTAAAAGCCAGCTATGTTTTAAAGAACGTTTATTTATATGAGTTTCGCTATACAGGATATAACGATTCAAGCTCCTAACATATTAATTAAAATAAATGATACATAAATGAAAATGAGATAAACGCAATGACAACACAGATTTAAGAGAAAAAGAAGATAGACAAAAAGATCTGACCATATTATTGTCGATATTATCATTATGCATGAAAAAGCAGAAAATTGGTAGTGGATTACTTCTTACTATCTAACGATTAAGATATCTTGACACTACACAGCCACATATCCTTCTGTTGAGTCTCTATGGCTAGCTTATCCGCGAATTGGCAAAGAGGATTCCTTTCTGTTGATATAGATACCAGTTCTCTTTCGCCCTCCTACCAGTGACTTTCTTGTAGGTTTACGAAGGCGCTAAAGATTAAGACTGTAAGGGTATAAAAGCAATACCGCTGCGTCTCAGGGTTCAATCCCTCATATTGCAAGCATTCATAGGCCAAAGAAACGGTTTCAAAGGCAAACCATACGCGTCTTTGCCGACGTAGCACTACAAAAAAGACTCGGACGAATTTTTTTACGAACGCGCGGCGCTCCTCCTTTCGGTTAGTATCCGCAATTTTAATTGTATGATACAATAGAAGCTTAAACACGTAATTGCTCCGCCTCAAACCTAATTATACTTCTTCAAGTATGAGTAAGTACACCGTATTGTTTAATCATTGCGACGGTTCACATTGACGGACAGCAGTGGCCGCGGTAATGGTGCTGTGTTGTTGATTTATATCGCCATTGACGAATGCCTTTACACGCAGTTTACCATTTATTCTTATGGTGAACGGCTGCTTTATGGCGTCACGTTACGATGAACTTGAGATACCTACTGTACCTTTTATGATTGAGGGTATTTTGGACAATAAATATTGTTGTTTTTTATGTATATAACTCTCCTTGTAGGTGTGTGTAGCAGTAAGGGTTATTATGCGCATGTGTGTATAAAAATCACTGAACCAACAGAACTGAGTTTTATTAAAATCTACGAAAGAGGTCACAAGCTAAAGGGTTTGTTGAATTTAATAGAAAACTGATATAACCTTGACCCTTGAAGTAAACCATTTTATTACATTACTAGTGTTATATTTATTGTGCTATCTATTAATTATTTTGATAGCGCAGACGATGAGATGCTTGTGGCATACTGGCACATATCGACGAATCTAAGAGGTTACGAAACATTACTATCGTAAAGCCGGCCCCGGCTATCATTAGCAGATGCTACACTCCGATTCCATCGACTGTTTGATAGATCTATATTCCTGGTGGCAGTACCCTCATATACGGCAATCTGGACTTACCCTAATATACCATTACCCAAAGGTATTTTAAAATGCCCGGGTCAGGCCAACAAAAAGTCACACGGCTTTTATTGTCAAGAAATTCCCAACTTTAATTTGATATTCAGCCGAATTTCGTTAACCTGAAAAGCCAAACTCAAACGATTTAAAATAATAAGGCTAGTGCAATTATATTGTAAAGGAACAAGCAAGCTCTGAAAAAGAGAGGCGTAAGGCCACACACACAGGTCTTATTAATTATTAAACCAAATATTTATATGCCATATAATTATATAATATACAAAAGCCATGATACTAATATATATTTCACGAAGGTGTTAGACATTATGGATGTTTTGCAGATTATTATCAATCAATAAATCAATGCGCTGTCAAACAGTCATAGGCCTGACCATATTAATATATGATTAATCATTACCTAGTTTGTGCACGTCTGTCCGTATTAACATACATACATAGTCTCACGCCTTTTTCTTTGAGGGATATGTAGTGGTGGTATCTTTCTTGGAGATTCAATTTTAATAAAAAAACATTTCAGTGGCTTTGCCTTGAAAGGGTCACCAAAAAGAAGTTCTTGTTTTATTTTAAGACATTAAATACAACTTGAAACAATGTGTATGAAGAATAAACAAATTCGGAACAATTATTTGACAGCCACAATATTTCTTTTTGTTTTGCGTTGGAATAGAATATTTTTCATAAGTGACTACGTAAATCACTGAGCACACCTAGAGCTTGTAGGACAAACTAAGATCGAGTAACTTATAATAGTTCAAAACACAGGTGCACAAATGCGTATAGGCTCACTATTTGATTATCACAAAAACGAGTCAACGGGCCCTTGGAGTGTCTTCGAAAATTCGGCCAAGTGGAGTGAAATCTGAGCACAAGCATACGACATAGTGGGCCCGGGGTCGGCGCCCGCGCACCCAAACCTCCGCTTGCGTACGCGCAGCATAGATCGAGATACGAGTGGATACGAGTTCATACGAGCCGTTAATTACGATTTCGCTTTTCACGCCCGCTGCCCTGCTTAATGTTCGGATTAACTTTAATATTAAAATAAAAATCGTCAGGCCTTAAGGCGCGGTTGGCGAAACTTTCTTTTGGATTCCTTATCTATATTTTACGACTATTCTAACGGCTAGAAATCTCGCAATCACAACTAGGCCTATGTTTCTTGTTAAATTAACATATTATATTTAAAAAGCGATAATATATGTAGGCGTACTACTACATGTTTTTTTTTATATAATTTAATTTGTAACCGGTTGCCTCTTTGGTTCTATGGTATAAGTATGCGCTTATTTTTGCTTAAGTTCCTTAGGTCTAAGGTTCGGAAATCGAACCTAATTTTAAGGGTGCGGTATTTTGTACAGTGGTTTCTGTATGGTATTTGGTCTATTACGTAGGACCTACAAATATAGATGTGGATATAAAACAATTCTGTAGTTCTACCGTCCATCAAATACACAGGGCATGAGTTTATTTTAATGTTTTATTTTTTATTGATTTCAATAATCGTAATCATAGCTTTAAACAGTTATATCTTATTTAGATCTTAATATTCTTTCAATATGCAAAGGCATATTTTAGAGTACACGGCGAGTTGACGAATAAGATATTAGAATACTTTTATGCAGGTCCTGACAGACAAACGTTGTATGATATTAGAGTGTCTGTTCTATCGTAATTGTCAAAAACATAAGCGCAAACTTAGACTACACTAAAAATATATATTTTGCATATAAAAAAATAATCCATACTAATATTACAAAGAGGACAGATCAGATTTTTTTGTTTTTTTGTAAGGAATTAACTAAAAACTAATCAACCGATTTAAAAAATTCTTATTATTATATAAAACTATATTATCACCGAGTAACATACATACATAGATTCACGCCTATTTCCCAGAGGGGTAGGCAGAGAATATGGATTTCCATTTGCTACGATCCTGATACACTTCTCTGGCTTCATTCACTTTCATCACATTCCTCATACACGCCAGTCGGTTCAAAGTGCTCTTAACCTGGCCTTTGTCCATAACGCCTCCAATCTGGTCGAGAAACGGTCGCCTAGGTCTTCCTCTTGCGACTGTTCCATTCACACTAGCCTTATAAACTTTCTTAGTCAGTCTTTCCTCGTCCATTCTTTCTACATGCCCAAACCAGCTTAACATACCCTTTTCTATTCTTGTCACTATATCCACTTTCATGCCATCATGCATGCATGCATCTCTCTCTAATCACACTATTCCTTATTCTATCTTTTAGAGTCACACCACATATATTTCTCAGCACTCTTATTTCTACAGCATTTATTCTGCTCTCATGCTTCTTTTGCCATACCCAACTTTCACTTACAACACCGAGCAACATAGGGTACACTAAAGCGAGATATAGATAACGTAGGTAGTTGGAGCTTAAAATATAGACATTACTTTAATGTGACTGAGTGTTCCGTGCTGTCTTTCAGTCGCACACGAACCTTGAGCCATTACCAATACCTAAGTGTACGCTTCACTGCTTATCTACAGTTTCGGCAGCATATCACTGATGTGTCGGGCACGCCACAATTGTGGCGGTAAGTCCCGTGTTTAAGGAGTGGCTGGAGAGGCGGCATGGTTGTTTTGGCCAGTTCCTGTGACGCATAGGTCGGCAAAAGACGCCCGGTTGTCATCACTGCGGTGACTGCCGCGACGTTGTTGTGGACACGGCGCTGCACACTTTGGCGGATTGCCCCGCCTGGGCATTGCAGCGCCGTGAGTTGATCGTGGCAGTCGGATTGGTTGCCCTCTCGCTCCCGGCCGTAGTTCAGAGCATGGTCCGGGGTCATGGAATGCCGTCGCCTCCTTCTGTGTGGAAGTGATTTCAACTGAATTTTTTCGCGCATCACATTAAATAGGTAGACACCTATTTAATGTGATGCGCGAAAAAATTCATAATCCACGTCTTGGAGGTACTCCAGCTGTGCGTCCCGAACGAGTACGTAGGGTGGCGGCGCGGCGGCGGCCGGATCTGCTGGCCATGCCGCGTGCACCCACATGCCTGCTGCAGCGCGCACCGCTCACGCGTGCGCTGCGTGCACTCAACACGTTGGCTCACATAATGAATCTCTTTTCGTGTACACTGAACGAATTCAAACGGTCCGCTTATTGTGTAATTAGTTTAGTTTAGTTTATTATTGAGTTACCATTTTGTTTCTTTTTTTAATATTTATATACATAGGCTATTGCATTAGATAGTAAGTATCTCTAATAATAGTTTTATGTGTGTGTGTGAAATAAATAAATAAATATTTTATTGTATGGAAATGGTACTGTTACTAATTTTACCTAGCCTAACGTAAATCTACTTTTATGCGAGCGAAGCAGCGGGCACAATCTAGGTTAAAATATCAGCCCTGTATTAAATTTAATATGTCCAAATGCTGGGCACGAATCTCTTCTCAGTGCGAGAAGGATTAGGCCATAGTCCATCACGACTCATTGCGGAAGTGCAGACTTCAAATGTCTTTGAGAACATTATAGAGAACTCTCAGGCATGCCGAGTTCCTCACGATATTTTCCTTCAGCGCTAAAACGAGCAGTGATGATTAACTATTTAATACGCACATGACTACAAAATATTTAAGATGCGCGCCTTGGTATCGAACTAGAGACCTCTGCGCGGTAGTCAAACGGTTTTTCTGGCTAATAAAACCAATAATTATAATAATATGTACCCATATACAATGTGCTTTTACGTAGTGCAGGCAACGGGTACTTATTACAAATAAGTTGTTACGATATAATTAATGTATTAAGATCCATTTCTGCGGATTATAACTGTTATGTAGATATTCTAATCGTTGCGAATTAATAAATAACGAATAACATTGCTATTTATAACGTTACAAGTTATATCGAAGTTTAGTGTAACCGAACTCACACGTCCATTTATATATATTTAAAATTTCAATACATTACTAGAAGGTTTATTGATAGGATATTTTTAATACTTGATTCCTTATTTTCTTTTTTAAAAGAATACTTCCGCACTATTAATTAATGCCGTATCGCGGGGGACTTTACAAACATTCAAATAACGAACACAAAGAACATTCAGACTCAGAACAACCATTTTAATTTGTCATATGACCTAAGCTATAAGTAATCAATATTAAATTACAGTAAATGATGACGTACATTTAATGTTAAACTAAGAAGCAGCGATTGCTCAGTGGGGACACCAACAGACTGCAATGCAGAGGGTCTCGGGTTCAGACCCACGTCGCGCACCTCTGACTTTCGGAAGTTATATGACTTTTCGAAATTATGTGCGTATTGATTGACAATTATCGCCTGCTCCGTGCCTCGGAGAGCACGTTAAGCCGTCGGTCCCGGCTGCCATGAACATCTATGGCAGTCGTTATTGGGAGAGTGTCGACACAAAAGATCCCACTGGGTCGAAGTGTCGCCGGTCTGCACTGACTGGCCCCCACATAAGATACATAATGTTAAACTATTGGTAAACAATGTATTAGTTATCAATAATTAGAAGTCTTTAGGTGATACATGTTAAATCAAAATATACCTATACCTGGATAGATTTATATATTTACTTATTTGATCCATAACATATTAACTAAGTACCGGGTACACACGTATGAATAGGTAAACACTTTGTCATAACTTTTCTTCCAAGGAATAACATCAGAAAATAGATTCTGTAGCGCGTTCGGTAAGTACCTACTTGAACAGATTAATAAATATTTAACATGTTATGTTTATTTAGGTCTTTTCGGATTTTTAGCTTTCAGCTAAGATTTTTTTTAACTATTTATTATATTATATAAGTACTATTGTTTTTGTAAACTTATTATGGCACTTAACTTTTTATCGCCTAAAAACACATAATGCAGCAATTTTTACTTCAAATGCTACATACAAATACATATATTATGATACTTTTGAAATAACAATATGCTGATTTTGACATTTCGAAAGATTTCATTTCCAAAAATAGCGTAGGCCTAGATTTTATTGTGTTTTTTGCACCGTGCTACAGTTATACTCCATTATATACGATGTCATTAATTGCTTTTTGCTTCATTCTTATCGAGCCTAGTTCTAGGTAATCGTAAAGTGTAAAAACTTGTTCAAAATCATGCCACGTAGGCGTAGTAACCAAATAAATTAAGATAAAGTACGCAGTTAGTAATAGATCGTGTGAGTTAGCCCACATTTAAGAGCGCAGCGCAGTAGCTACCTCCCTTCACGTGTACCTGGCAAATTTATACCCAGTGTCGTGCATTGATATGATATCCAGCCCCGGGCAGTTCAAGCATCACGCACGCACTGCACTCAACAACATACGTTATACATCGACGTACTGGAATTATGTCTCGAGCATAACATGCATCAGCAATCCGCCATGGATGTAGAACTAAGAGATATGATCGCTTTTATAGTACCAAGATATATAATTGTTGTGGAGATGATAAACGCATTGCGCATTGATTACACGCTAATAATAAAGATTTCTTCTTAGAATATAGAGTTACGTTCCAGTCTCTTAAGTAGGTTCTAAACGTTATGTGAAGAAGTTGGTAAAACATTTTTAGACTGTGTTCAAAAACAGGTTAATTAATTCTAACATGTCTAGTTATATCATTTTCACAAAGACATGTCCAATTAGATATATTTTTTGCTGTCGTTATGTTTTATTATCTTGGCTGAAATCTGCCGTCAAAAAAGCTAGCGAAACACCGACTCGGTGTGGGTGCGTGATATCGCCTCTATCTCATCACATTAGCGTGCCAATTAGACAATAATCGCATCAATCGTCGGCCCAAGAGAAAACGCCATTCAGAACGCCATACAGTAAATCTGGCGCTTGTTACTCGGTCAGAATTAATTGACCGTCGCTTCCCAGCACCGGCAATAAACTCTCCTAACCGTATCGAGTCTCCAAAAGGCATCATCCTTTACAAAACACTTCCAACACTGTGCCCAGCTGTGTCGAAATCACCACTAGCCAATTCATAGTTATAAAGCACTGTGTTACTAAATACCGTTGCTGGAAAACGGCGAAGCAACTTTTGACTTTGAGAAATTAATTGGCGTAACGGCTATGTTTTTAATTACCTGAGTTGGCTTCAAATGTTCTCTTGAACCGGTGCGCGTGGTGCGGCAAATGTTAGAAGCCTGTCGACTCTAGTTACACACATATACGCTACATCTATACACATACATACTTATTATTTTATATGATACGTGTATTTTTCCATAAGTTGTTCAATTCCAGCGTTACCCTTGGTTGCTTTGGTTTAGACTTTTGCCTTTCTATGGGAATCGTCATCTCTCAAATAGGTCAACTGAATTGTTTAGGTTCATTATTCCTTAGCGAGGCTAAGCTATATAACGTATGTAATAGGTGGTACCTGAGCTGGCTTTGAAGACACGGCGATACACACTTTGGCGAATTCTGGGCATCCAGCGCCGTGAGTTGATCGCAGCAGTCGGTATCGTTGCTCTCTCGCTCCCGGCGCGCGGCCCCGCCGATTGCGGTTATGTCAAGGAACACCGTGGTGGGTTTAGTCCGTATTACCGGGATGTCGCTCACCATCTTTTCCCCGGCGAGTCCGACATAACCCGTCCGCCCGCCTCAGGGGAGGGATATGCGACAATGCAATCAATCACGTAAAAAATAAAAAACCTTGTATCTGAGCTGGCTGTATCCTTGTCAATTATCCTGCATGTTTGTAAACCATTTGCAGCTATGCATACATAAAAAAATATTGATTAACTTTACACGCACTCTCAGCAACAATATGACACTTAGAAGAGAAACGACAATAAATTAGGCAATAAACCTCCTTTTTCAGCAACTCAACTTAGTTGCTAATCTACCAAGTTAAAGGTTACCATTTTAATCTCATCATCATGTTGTCGACTTCGTGTCAAGTGTTAAGTGTTTAAAGTGACAGATAATTTTTAAACAAAAGTGTAGACATAGATATGCGTGCAGAAGTTTATAAATATTCCGTAATATAATGGATATACATAAATGAAAGTCAGCTAATACAAGCTTGACCTGCGTAATGGAGTGATATCTAACTTAGATTTTTACACGATACATCCGTAACCAACCATACATGATTAAAAGTCTATTTTGCATATTTAAAATATCCACAAAATACACTTCTGGAAATCTACTACTGTTGCAAAACTATAGCAATGTTGCAAAACTATACATTGGAGTAATACAGAAAACATTTTGGAGTATTTATTATAAAAAACTAACCAATGTTTGGCATCTGAACCAATGCTTTTTAAATTTCAGACTATCTACCTATCTGCCTGTTTGTTTCGGCATGGTATATAATCCCACGAATGGTTTTTGATGCGGTTTTATCAGTTTTGAGTTCAATTCAAATTACTGAAGTCACATTACACATGATTCCGTTCAGTAGAATATACATATATGCATAATGTGATCGATGTACCTAAGGTAGACAAAGTCGTAAGCAGATAAAATAAAAACAAACAAAATCTTTATACTATTTATTATTAAACAAGTTACGTAAGCACACAGTTCTTCAGCAATTACCATATTAGATAGTAGCCAGATGACGTCTAAAGTGTAGCAAACACACTTTCTTTTAAGAGACATGATAATATATTTATCACTGCTGAACGAGAATTTCTAAACGAGACACGACACACGACATTATAAAAAAATTAAGGAGCTACTAATAAATTATAAATAAACAAGCCTATGAAGGAAGTGCTTCAATCAAATCTGTCAATAGTCATTATTGCTATATAAGATTTATACCGAGAAAAGGTAATAAACAACTGCCTACAAGTTTACGTGGTTTTATCGAACGATTATGTTGCCAATCCTGTTGTGTTCTTTTCTTTGTACCTCATTCCTTGTTTTAAGGGACATTGTTCTTAGAATTGTTAATTTAGTCAATTTCTTTGTGTGTCGTTACATTATGCTGGTATAATTTTATTTGGTTTTGGTTGTGTGGTACTAACAAAACTATATTAGTGGCGTTAGGCGTTAGTTGAACGGTCAAAGTCAAGGTCAAAGTCCAAAATTATTTATTCACTTAGGTCACACTATGTTAACACTTATGAACGTCAAAGAGGTTTGTGAGTTGAATGGGTAACATGGGAAAAGCTAATCTTTTCTTTCTAGGCAATGTCAATTCATGTCTTTTTATATAACTATGTCAAATTAATTAATTTAGCGATTCAAAACTAATTTCACAATTCAACTCATAGCTCGTGTCGCCATATAACTTTGCAAGAAATTGAAGTATTGCTCGTTTCATGTGCATATTATCATATTTTTATTATCTATACTAATATTATAAAACTAAAGAGTTTGTTTGTTTGATTGAACGCGCTAATCTCAGGAACTACTAGTCCGAATTGAAAATTATTTTAGTGGTGGATAGCCTATTTATCGAGGAACGCTATAGGCTACGTCATCACACTACGACTCAAAGGAAGGGCGCAGTAACCATAAACGTGGGTGAAGGTGAAGGCACCGCTAGTCATATTTATAAATGATAGTAAATTTGTTGATCTGTGTTCTTACTGTTATGCTACAAAGATAACGAGGACTCAATAATGTCTTATGATAAATCCATTCCTTTTCTTATAATCGTTGATAGAAAGAAAGTTGTACGCGTGTTTTTAATTGCACATATAGGTAGTTGTATCACTAAATTGAGTATAAATACCACTTATACATTATTATACCACATCGTTTGATGTTGCAGGTAGAATTAGTGACAGCTGGTGAAATAATCTAGATCTAATAAACTGGTGGCCAGTATTACAACAGTCGAGGTCGACAACACCTCGAATTGCAACAGTGCATGTTTCGAATTAACTTTCATCACAGTGATGATGTTCTAAATTTAAGAATTCTTAGAAACTCTAAATAATATATAGATAAGAAATCCTAAAATAACATGTATTATGTAACTAATGTTGCTCAGGTATGTTTTAATTACACTGTTTTTAAGGTCTGTCTACGAGTTGTCTTCTATGCTCAATTCACTTGATTAAGGAGAATTCGGCCGTTTACAACAGAAGAAGTCATTAACATAAATCGAGACCTAAATCTGCTAGGAATTCAGGAACCTATACCTGTTTACCACATATAAAGAATTTGGCTCGACCGACCAAGATACCATTCAATTGAGTCAAATTTATGACGCGAAATCTCGAATGAAAATACTTATAGCAACTGTTGGAACATATAATCGGTATCGATAGTTTTATAAACTCAAGATTATTATACTCATTTAAGTATATTATTAGCATATCAGAATCTATGCTTCAAATTTATTGAATCGTCAAGATAAGATAAAAAATCGAAGTCTGAATGTAAGAGGTATATATTTAGGCTGGCATATTTTTACTGTTTTGGTGAAGAGATCATTATGACAAGCTTAAAATAAATTTTGAAAGGCAAAATTCTTCTTTCGAATATACCTACACAATATACAAATCTATAATATATGTGTTATGTGTGTGTGTGTGTGTGTGTGTGTATCTGTGTGGCACGCGCAAACGCTTCTCAAGGAGATCGCCTGCCACACCTACGAGGAAACTCGTCACGTGCGCTAATGATGGGCGACAAGTGACCAGCGTGTTACCACAAACAAATACAACTACTTATTATTACCTGCTTAGACCCACGTCGCTACTTGCTCATATATCACATTTTAATATTAGAGCTAATTTGTATTTTTATATAAGGGACCTTCTTTTCAGATTTAGAACAGTGCCATTGGCAATGATGCACCTTAATATTGGCATAGTGTTGGGTGAAGGTTGACATGCAATTTGAAGAAGTTTGCAGCTTAATTTTCGTGTTTGCAGTGATTAAGTTTACCAGAGCTCATTACAAAGGCACACCGCTATCAGCAGAAGAAGTAGTGAGTGTAATATTTTCCTTAAGTTAAGCGAAATTAGACAGCCCAGGTTAAGCCACTAAGCTTAGTTAGCTGAGCATATTTTGTATTGCAAGCGTACATAAGCTATAATATTGATTGCCACTTTTAAGATAATAAAGCTCTATGGACTGGATCCTATTTCAAGGTGGAAAATCGTGATATATCGGTATGGATTACAAAAACATTTTTGTTAGGAGATGCCGTAAAGTTACGGATAGTTATGGATAGTTCCGTAATTTTACGATTCTAAAATAGGCAAAACAGACAAACACGTTTCTAAATCATAATTAAATGTTCTCATGTCCATTTAGTATATGTTTTGCCACCGACACCACCTACGGCGAAGTACATTAGCTGTCAACAGAATTAGTAGATATATATAATCATGATTAGTATTACACGGTGTTCAAAAACACAATATGATATATACGACTGGTTTGTTATTCCAAATATACTATTTAGTTAGTCCACTCAAGTTCGTTTAAGCAGTTTTATAGTTTGAAAATACAGACATACATCCAAATTGTCCTATTATTGAACGATTTTAACGATGACATGTGACGCGAAAATAAATTATGTACTTAACTTGCGCAATGTCACACGTGCCTAATAAAGTAAAACCTCTAAATACTGGTGATTTATGTGAACCTTTTAAAACGTCAATTATAGGTGCTGCCACAAAAAATATTTCCAAACCAAGTTCCTAAAAAGAGATTTATCAAAACAGACTTTTAAAATGTATGACGTTTTTTGTCTATACTTTTTTATTAATAGAGAATCGCCGCATGGTGCACATAGTATTTCAATCAATACACCTACCAGTTTTGTGACAAAACCAACACTTTTGTTGTTACAATCTGTATGTTAATGGAACTTATACACATTTAAATTCATCCATAAATCTCAATTTAATACGAACAACAAATACGAACGATCATAAAACTATTTAATGTATTACTTAGCGTATAAAATTGATTCATTGTTTTAATATGATAATACGTGTTGGACAATGATTTCATCGTTTGAATATAAAGATCGTCAATCATCATTCGTAATCAATCCACTAAAAGTATGAGAGGTGTGTTTAATAACATCGAGCTGATGGTGCGCCAGAGACGCTACCGCCGCGCCGCGCGGCATGCGAGATTGACGGTGCGCGCGCAGAGCCGCCTGCCGCTACGTGACCGTCTACCTCATCGGACAACAAAAAATAATAATGCGTAGCAACAAAAACACGTATTAAAATCCTTCTTAAATAAATCTTCCGTTATCCATAACAAATAACATAATAAAACACCTTGTTTTTTTGACACCATAAAATGATTCACTGTTTTAAAATGGTAATAAGACAACGATTTGAATATTTAGAGTGTCATCTCGAGGCACATCGCTCGCTCGGCGCACGCGCCGATCTCTGCTCCTTTCCGGGTGTGTGTATTTTTTCTCAGTGCACACAAGCCCGCGGTAAGAATTAAGTATTGTAATGTATGTAAATTTTTGCTAAAGATCCGCCCGCAGTTTTTGTTCTCGGCTTAATACTAGGGCAATGTAACTTAACGAATTGCAATCGTATTAACATAATTGAGAAAAAGTTAAATAATATTCATGACATGTTAATTTGGCGGTTTATAAGTGTTAAAGGCGTATAATTGAATGTTGTCGGCCCACGCCCGGCGACTCATTGCTTGTGCTTATACTTTTTACGAGTGTGTTAATGTTTACATTGTGTGTTATGTTTGTTTGCGCTCCTGGTTCGCGAGTCTCCCGCGCCTGCACCCGTGTTCGTACTCGCCGAACACCCGTTCGCCGCGCGCCTCCGATGTTTGCCGATTCCACTTGTGAACATTGTGATACCATTGTACAAGTATGTGTGTAGTCACACCTTAAGTGCTACGGTTTCGTAACTAACGTTAGTAAATCTGTTAAAGGTAAATTTAATGAGGCCACGTGTTTTATGCATATATGGTAAAATGTCAAATAAAAGATATACCGGTAGCCACGAACCGTATTATCTTAAAGAAATCTCAACATTGTGAAGGTCGTCGATGTCTACGAAACGTTAGTCCACATACCGGCAGGTAGGTGGCACAGCCGTTCGCCATCCTATAAACATAAAATGTATTAACATATGGTGCCATTCCCCTTGATGTCGAATAAGAACAGTAAATTCACAATTCCACTATAATATATAATTTTAATAATGTGTTTAGAACTGGCCCACAGAGATATTTGACCGAAAACGACTAGTCAAATTTATTGTTATTACTTCAACGGCTCGCGTTAATATTTCTCTAACGGAGCAGGTAAAATGTTCACGTGTATGGATGATAATGGATATTATTAATAATGAAAGGTTTGTTTGCGAATGCTCGAGTGATTTAATTGAAAGCGCAGGTCGAGATGTCATCGGAACTGTGATCGATACAAATGTTTATTATCTAGACTAAATGGATATTGGACCACTACCATTGGTCTAAGAGCTTTGGTGCTTATAACCAAAATAAAACATTCTTATAACTTGTTTTCTTCTTCATTTAAATATTGCTTAGACTCACACGCGTGGTTTTGTCCGTCAAAGTAGCTAATCTCAACTTAGTATTTTGTAATATTTTTACTGAATCGAATTTCATCAAACCGCTATCTACTGAGCATTCACTTGAGTATATGATTTTTAAATACCTATTCAAATTGTATTACAGTTAAAGAAAACTTAAGACAGAAACAAAACAAAAATTTGTTGTAAAGTTGAGTTTGAGTCGCTTTTAAGATGTCTTTCTCACTTTAGAAAATGAGGGATAGGCTGTGGTGGATAGGGATAGTGTTCGTGGTGATCCATTCAATAAGGTTAGTTAGGTCAAATTTCGAGCAGCGATAGCTCAGTGGGGAAACCAACAGTCTGCAATGCAGAGGGTCTCAGGTTCGAACCCACGTCGCGCACCTCTAACTTTCGGAAGTTATATGACTTTTCGAAATTATGTGCGTATTGATTGACAATTATCGCCTGCTCCGTGCCTCGGAGAGCATGTTAAGCCGTCGGTCCCGGCTGCCATGAACATCTATGGCAGTCGTTATTGGGAGAGTGTCGACACAAAAGATCCCACTGGGTCGAAGTGTCGCCGGTCTTAACTGACTGGCTCCCACATAAGATAAGATAAGATAGGTCAAAGTTCACATAAATGTAGGTGGATTTCGAAATCTACTGTTTAGATCGGATTGCACTTACTTATCTTGTTATCTATCTGATAATCTCTGTTATAAATTTATATTACTAACACGTCCATATTATATCACCAAATACGCATGTGAACTTTTAAACTCTTGATATTTGACATTTACAAATTTCATGAGAAAACTGATTGGCATAGAAATACATAATTATAAAAATGCTTTTAAAATAGATACATAAATTAAACTAGCATCACACTTAATATCAGAAGAATGAGTAGACAAATATTGCATCCAAATTTCATCAGACTAGACAGGTGCTGCGTGACAAATAGCAAGTCTATGGTCGTTAAATGGAAAAGTTCCAAACTCCTTACTCTTACTTAATTTTTTTACAAGAGCAACCCCATAGCACTTTGTCTGACTAACATATCAAACCCAGCACGACCATCACTAATTTGATTCACTAAATTTAACCACGAGACTTTAAAGCTGCGTCTATCATTTTCATATCGATCCAGCCCCTACCATAAAATCCTTGTCAAGAAAGATGACCATCATCGATCTTCATGTAGATCTATTCGCGCACTCGTAGTAGAGGCTCGCTCGCTCCGGGCCTATGCTAATATACGCACAGCGGGCTCCCGCGTTACGTGCGGTAATGGACCCACTTCTAGCAATTTCCACTTCGTTCCAGCCATCTTATTTATATCGCAGCATTAAACTATGCACCCACAGACAGACATTGATCGACCAACTTGAGATATTAGCCTTGGTTGACGAAGTGTATGTATTGCTTTGACTGGTGTAATAAATATCATTATCTCATTAGATGTCAACCGCTGCTGCATTCATGTATTTTACTTTAGCGTAGCTTATAGCCACCATAGTAACTACTTTACTATTAAAACAGTCACTGGAGGAGGCTATAGGCACTATTGCAGCGCCAGTGAATGTGACTGCTGGGCATGAAGTCTCGTATTCTATTACCGGGTCGGGCAAAATTTTATAGAGGTATCATTAACAGGATTGCATCTTGCAATTCTGAAAAGCAAAGTCACTTGACTTGACTTTGACTTCGAGAGCGTATGAAGAATGTGATGAAAGTGAATTAACTCTTTCGCTGTCCCGTGATAGACACAATAGAAAAATTATTTTTATGTATCATATGTGATTCATCGGACAGGAAACCTGTTAAGCAAGAGAGATATGCTAGGATTACAGCAATTGCCAACCCGTAGTCTATTTTATGTTTTTTTAAAAGCCAACTCCCGCTCTAGGAATATTCCTATGTCAAACACTTCAACAACAGACACAAAGAAAATCCAGACTCGGAACAACTTCTTGTTATTTAATTTTTTGTACCGTGTTGGACTTAAAGCCACAACCCTCGGCGTAGGAGCTGTCACGAGTCGAACAGTTAAACTATGTCATTCGTGCAGTCCCTAGTAGTTCCTATCTACCGAGCCCCGATAATCTAGTGTGGTTCGTGTATGTATTGCTCTACCTACGCTATGTATAAACTAAAAACTTATGTATGTACTTAGTAAAACATTTACCTATACAAAAATTATTAACAAACGGTCAAACGCATGTCGACGGTCATGATTGGCTAACCGAATTCGACAGCCAATCAAATCATTTGACATGAGTAGATTGTGACAATTCGGTAATTAGCGTTTCAAAAACCGAAAGAAAGAGTGCGTTATTAGTGTTACTATTTACTTTTATTCTCACTGTTCTAAGTCAGTAAGCATGACACACTGCAGTAATTATTAATCCTAAAGTTACAGGTCAATGGCAGTAAATAAGTAGACAGCTGGCAAAGTAATAAAATATAAAAATATCAAGGAAAACGAACTCACATAATACGGCAATATTGACACAGTCGTTTCTAAGAATTGGCGATTACCTATTCATGAACATAACATATGTAACTATGTGTATAAGCAGCGATAGCTCAGTGGGGAAACCAACAGACTGCAATGCAGAGGATCTTGGGTTCGAACTCACGTCGCGCACCTCT
Source organism: Catocala fraxini (assembly GCA_930367265.1). NCBI lineage: Eukaryota > Metazoa > Arthropoda > Insecta > Lepidoptera > Erebidae > Catocala > Catocala fraxini. Next base: position 22,441,818 of record OV884028.1, read on the forward strand.
GATTTTCGGAAGTTATATGACTTTTCGAAATTATGTGCGTATTGATTAACAATTATCGCCTGCTCCGTACCTCGGAGAGCACGTTAAGCCGTCGGTCCCGGCTGCCATGAACATTTATGGCAGTCGTTATTGGGAGAGTGCCGACACAAAAGATCCCACTGGGTCGAAGTGTCGCCGGTCTGCACTGACTGACAGTGACCACTTCAGCCATTCGTGTACCTAATCATTCCAGTATTTTACTAAGCAGTTCTAACCTCTTTGTACAGTTAATATAGATCTTTGTGTCATAAATTTTAATGATGGAAATTTTATTAAACATGCAATATATTTCCCCAACTGTGACAGTATCGAAAATTTATAATCGTACTATTGGTTTTGACATATTCTAATTAGCCTCGTAGAAACAGAAGTGACCTCAAACATACTACCTGATTAATTTGAAATAAATTATTTATCTTAACTTTGATACACGTATGGAAATTAGTTGCAAATTTATCCGTTTTATGTTTGAGCCCACCTTGATAAAAGAAGTTTTCTCAATCATCGAGTTTTTGTCGATCGCCTATTGGCTGATACTGATACACGATTTGATTATAATGATTTCGAGTGTTTTAGCAATTATAATAAATGCGTTGATAGCCTGAATCAATGTTAGCATTGTGATTAGAAGGTGAGCGAGAATTCCGCGCTTGTCCTCTACCTAATGTCGTGGTACGGTGGACCTTGATATGCTAGCAGTGTTATAAAGCGCAGTAGAGAAAAAAGGTTTGATGTAAAATCCAGTAAAGTATCAGTTATCTAAGACGCAATTACATCGCACTAATAACAGACGGTGGCGGCGTGCGCTGACATCCATTTTATTTTGCCGTGTACGCGCGGTCTGGCCGCTTGGCGTTGGACGGTCGGCGTCGCGCCCCGCGGGGGTCCCTAAACGTCCGACCGGCTTATATAATAATTGTTCGCCGTTTTCATTTAACAACGTTTTTTTCGTCTCGTCCGCCATTAACACGCGGCGTGTCTCGGTCGGCGGCGCGGGCGCACCTCCAGGCTAAATAATTTATTGCCGATTTGAAGGAAAATTGGTATTTTGTTGTAAAATATAATGCACCGTCGCGTTGCGGCGTTTAATTCGCATCGTCGCAAATTTCTGCTTCGATTCCCTCGATACCATTTATAGACGTGCATTCGCCTTGTTTACGACTGCGGCGACTACTTATGCGTAAAATTAATCGTACAGGACTCTTTGATAGACGGTTGGGAATTAAAAGTAATTATAAAAGGTCTTATCGTTGCGACTTATAATATAAGCATATTTAATCGACGCTCGTTGTTAGCAGTAGCAAGTGGTCCTCAGAGGGTAGATAATAGAAATGTAGGAAATAAAATGTAGTGTGTACGACTGTACGCGGTCTCTTACTGCACCGAGTTCACGCCGAGTTATTATTTTGAAGACCAGCCAACGTAAACGGGCGTTGGCTCGCGGCCACAGCCATATATGGCCGTAAAAAATACCGATAGGTTTAATAAAAAACAAGTAATTACACATCTTCATTTGACCGTGATGCGGTGTCGGTTTTTGCGTCGAGTTCCGGACCGTTGCGCGCGCTACAGCGGGCTGGGAAATGCTGTGAAAATATTGAACAACACACCTTATATAATTATACGGCACGTAGCCATATATGGTTTGCCTTGGGACTCGCTCGGTCAAAGACCTGCACCCCGTCTGGTTCACACCTCAACATAACTCGCTACTAAATCGTCTAATTGTCTTATACGTCATACAGACAAAATTACTCGAACATTATACGTACCAAGTAAAGACGCATTACAAAAATAATTGGTCTTAGAAAAAAATCTGCCTACATTCAGAGGAAGAGATCTATTATAACAATTGAATATCATATAACTTTATAAAATTTTCTTGATTAAACCCGTAATGTCATTCGCAGTTTAAACTTATTTTAAATAAATCACTTTTTATATCTGACAGTTTAAACTTTTTTGAACTATGAGTGGCATTATAAACCTTACAAATATTACTTCTGACGTGGACGGTACTTAATATTGAAAGCCAGCCTGAGTCAAACTTCCTTCAAATAATTTTCAACAGTATACAAATCACATATTACTTATAAGTAACACATCGATGGGTCGATCTGGATCGTTCGGGCCATAGCCCGTGAATCGAACCAGCTATGTATATGCTGCACATAGTCCACCATTTATGCAAAGTGACTGTATTCCAAAAAGGCATCATTATTATGAATAGTCAACAATTTACGTCAAAATCTATTTACGCCTTATTTAAATGACTGCCTCGTTAAACTTATAAGTCGGCATCAGTTTGGGCTAATGTTTGCAGTCGATCACGAGGTCCCTTTTTTGGAGCTTTGATTTTCGGGTCATTGGATGTGTTATGAGGGTTTCTGTAAATATATCCTCAGTGGCTCTAGTCTAGATAATGATAATAGACTCGTCCTTATTACGTGAGGTCTGAACCACAGTTGACGTCCCACCAAAAAGACAGTCATCTATGCCGGCTGTCGAGAACATTTCCAGACTTCATTCGGTACTGAATATTTCCCTATAGAAATATTCATTAAAATGCTCAACTACAGAAATACTATATAGCTCGAAGCAGAATCAAACCTAGGAGCTCATGGTCGAATACTAAATTAAACGAAAAATCATTTACCACACAATTTTGTTTTTAACTTATGCTTATGTCATGTATTCAAATATAAAGTAAGCACAAACCTTCGTATTAATGTATGTAATTGTACGTAATGTAATGTACAACTGACTGCTAACTGCCTCCGTGGCGCAACGGTAGTGAATGCGACTGCTGTGCATGAGGTCTCGGATTTGAATCCCGGGTCGGGTCAACAAAAAGTTATTGAGTTTTTCTAATAAGAAATCTCAATAGCAGCCCGGAGTTAAGAAGTTGACGGTGTTAGACACCCTCGTGTCTCAGAAAGCACGTAAAGCCGTTGGTCCTGCGCCTGATATCTCTCCGGTCGTGTCGTACCGTCCCATCGGATAATGAGGGTTAGGGAACAGAAATTGCACTTGTGTTTGCGCACACGCTTGGGCACTATAATACCTGCTGCGCAGATGGCCAGTATCCGTTAAGATTGGCCGCCGTGACCGAAATTCGGTCTAGAGGACATTAATATTATTAATGTACAACTATAATTACTAAAAACAATAATAGAAACATTTTGCACACAACCTGTATAACAAAAAAGCGTAGATCAGCTGAAACACTCTGAAGCGCGAGATTCTCTACACTACTCGATAAATGAATATCGATCGATTCTGGGTAATTGCAAACGCAAAAACGATGTCGACTGTAAACATGACGTGGCTGAGTTATAAGCTTACAGCGATTTTACGTAATGGTTTCGAATTTATCAATCATATACATAATATTACCAGTTCAGCTTTTGTGACATCTTAGCTTTTTATGAAGAAGATCAATCATAACATGAGCTGTGTTTGTGATTTGACATATAGATTTTTCCTTTAACATAAAAGCAACTATGATATTAGAATAATGTGAGGCGAATAATGTCAACGTCAGAATAGCAAAACTAATGATAAAGAGGGATCCTTCTTCGTTGGTTTTGAAAGTTGTTGTGCTAAACACAAAAACTTGACAGTACAAGCGTTTTACTATTTACTAGATTGTGCCCGCGGCTACGCTTGCGTAAATTTAGGTTATGTCAATTTTTTTATCCCTGTAGGAGCAGTGCTTTTTTTCCTGTATGAAAGGTACTCTATGTGCCTTTATGTTAATTCTTATCTTGTGCATATTCTTAATGCTGTTATATGTTTTCATATATTATACAAAATGTACACGAATATAATCAAAATAATTAGGTTTATTCCAATTGTCAGTAGTGTCACAAAATAAATCTCAATACAGTTAATATTAGTAGACAAATAAGTCTCTGTTGTCTTACAGCCTAACTTCCAACAAACATTAGTCATGATATAACTGCAATTAATACTTCAAGCATATGCAAATCCCGCTACCTTCCGTGTCTCGCACCAAGTAATTATGCATGTCTGCACGCATTGCCCGATTTCGATACATTCATCCGCCGCGCTGCCAACAAAAAAGCAATCTATGACGTATTCTATAAATTATCTAACACGCAAACGATACGCAATGAATATTTAAAACATGTTAATGATGATAATTTCGCTGTAAGTTTCAATGTTCGTATTGATTAGGCATGGATTGTGATTTTAATATTCATTTATGCATAGACTAACTTTTTTCTGCAGCTAAGCAGACTAGGTTCCTAGATCGGAAGCCAACTAGTAGATATAAACAAGGAAGGTCTGTGCGATTGACAACTCATATTGTTCAATCGCTCGTTTACAACGCAAATGTTAATGAAACTATTGTCAATCCAGTCTTCAATTAAAGAAATATTGACACATGCTATTGTTACCAATTGCTAGCGTCATTATCTATTTGATAGACATTTTAAAATATTTACCTCTTGTACAGGCCAAACCTGCATTCGATGGTCATTCAGTTTTTGCCCGCGGTGGGAATCCAGCTCATTACCGAAGTTTGGTTAGTCAATTAATTTTAATTAGAAATACCAACCAAAGTTCAGATCACGCTGAGAGGCCATCTCTTGCTTCAGATATTTTGCAAAATATATTGATTTATAGAACCTATAAATACACGAAGAAGGCGTAATTTGATTACTAATTGGTTTATGGGTTCATATACTGGAAATGGTTTTTTTATTGAATATTCTTGCAGTGGCTAACAAGTATATCACCGGTCTGAAGGCAAAGGTAACTTCTGGGGAGCTAATGAAAACTTGCAACACCTTATATTTTCAACCCTACAAATGCTGTCAGCTCAAGAAATATCCTTATTGTAGTAATCCTTATGTCTGAAAATATAGAGTTTGGTTAAAAAAAGTAGAAATCTTGCTCATTTTCAAGAGCTCGCACAGAAAGCTCTTGAGTATAAGCTGCGATCCTCTGTATTATGGCAATGCTTACTTGCTTAAGCCGCTTCAGTTTTGACTGCCTCAAATTCAGTTATACCTGCTTTTGATAGTAAACTAAAATCAAGAAGATCTAAATAAAAATCTATTTATAACGAGTGTCATATAGTTTATTCTAAGTATCTCATCTATATCGATAACTTAATCATGCTGTACCGGCTGACTAACTCGGGATATACGTAGTCATTTAAAGGCAACATGTTTTTTTCTTTCGGGAAAAAGTAGTACACGATAAAGCAGGACTAATAGAATTCCATAAGCGCAGTTGCGAGTGAAATCTGCATAACCATTATCCACGTCTAGCAGCAGTCTGTGAAACGGTTTATTGATGGCAATAAATGAAACAATTATTTAAATATAACCTATTGACATTCTAAGAAACTTGCTAATTAAATTAGTTAGATCAATGAAATTAACATATTAGGTGGCAGTTATAAGATAGTGTTCGGGTATATGGATACACCTGGTTCTCATTTCATTTTAGAAATGGTTCCAACTTTCTAAGATAAAAATCTTTCGTCTTTATTATTGCTAAGTAGGTGCCGTGAGCAGTTTTATGTGTCTGTTTTATTTACAGATAATTAACTAAGTCGCCATTTATCATTTTATGTCAAAAAATCATCAGCTTGATCGTAAAAAAAGCCATAAATATGCAATAAATTTTAAATGATCTGGTATTTGTAAATCCGGGATACCCATGACCAATACTTGGTCATCTATCACCAGTTTGATTATGAAAGAAAGGATCTAAGCTGACGCTATTGTAAGTACCCTGATCTTAGATAACTTTAACCTCGTCGCCACCCAAGCATTAATATTGTCATTACAACTCGTGGGCGCGTTGTCTCTTTATATTCTTTAGGATACCCCTTTCAAAGTTCTCCAAACATACATACAACATCATTGTTATTCAACAATAAACCCAATACTCTACTTAGGAATAGTTTCAAATACAACCGAATCATAATAAAATGTTGGAGCACCACAAATGTCGTCCCACTTGAACATAAATTAGGCGTAGTCAATAAGATGGGCCAGTTTCACAATTTTTCTGACCGTAGGTAGCGTCGGACGATAAACACCGCCGTATCGCAATGATCCTACGCACTAGATACACATCGAACGGTACCTATTCCACGAAGAACGAACAGACCGGCGGAGAAAACGCTGCTGTTCAGACGCTCGTGTATATTTCAAATCTCGAAGTTATATTTAACTATTGAAATTAAACTGCTATATAAGGATTTTATCGCGTTGTTTATTTGACACTATTACAAAATTTTGAAAATTGTTACACTACTACTACTATTAAACTTTACTAATTTTTAAGCTAATTAAATTATTATTAAAATTATTATATTTAACTAACCAAAATTGTATCCTTCTTGACTTCTCTATAACAACCTAGAAATTGGAAATAATATTTTTTTTATCTGTACCAGGTAATTTCTTGATGTATGGGCAGATATAATGTAGAATATCTCCAAGGGAATAAATCCCTCAGAATATATTTAGAAGGCTATGTTTGACCATTCACTTTAAGTATACTTAGATATAATTTAAAATTATAATCACTTAGAAGCTACTGTGACCGCTGACAGAAAATCTGATATATTGACCAATTAATAAGCAATTATGTAAATTACTTGAGTTATATTTTGTAAGCAGAATTGGCAAAATTTACATTAAGTTCAAGCCTGAGCCGCCGCTCTGTTGGGTTGTGGTGGCGAAAACCGCCGCCGCCACGTCTCGTAAACATGTCAAGTTTATGAAGAGAAAACGCCCGCGTGCGCCCGCCCCGGACATAATTACCGCGCTGTATCGCGACACCGATGAAGTCCACATCTTTATGTACCCGTTACGCAGATAAACCTAAAATGTTGATGGCTATACGCCTGTACACCGTACCGGCCACTATTGCCTACGAGATAAAAAAATATATATTTAAAAAACTAGCCGGCCGTGGCTTCGTCGCATACATTCGATTCTTAATGTCGTGGCATTTCATTTATTTTTTAACAATCACTTAGGTCTATAAGTTGATGGCGTAATTTTGGCGCATAGTGTACAATGAAATAAAACTGTGTGTAATTATGAAAGTTGTTTATTTTAGCTGTTGACGTGTAAACACATTTAAGTTAGCAGTTTTTATGACGTAGCTGAGTTTGATCGGCCTAGATGTTGGACTTGATTGAATCTCTATAATTGTAATGTTACTGTATATACTTCCCTAGTTATCCAATACCTATATACAGTTTTCGACTAAGTCAGTATTTTACTTGAAGAACAAAAAACTCATACAAAAAATTAACAGTAAATATTAAAATTAAAGAGACGCAGTTCATGTTTTACAAAAATACAAAGAAAATAATGCCGAATAGAAATCTCCATCGCTTTGAGGTTCTGTCTGTAATGTCTAGACGATTGTTACGTAGAACCTATTCTCTAGTAGCGGAAGGAGTTGTGGGTGGTCTAGGGGAGTTAGCCTACTTATTGATCAACAGTCACATGTCGCCATAGTTGCAAGACAGTGTAAGCGTTAACTGGCGGGATGTGCCGGCGCACGGACGTTGCCTACATTGTCTCTACAAAGAACATTTTTCAGATCTATGAATGACTAAGCTTGGAGAAAAGTGAGGTTACTTCAATGGGACAATAGTATTTAGCAGAGAGTACCGCACAGCGTGTCGATAATTTATGTAATGTTCTTCATATTGAGGTTACGTTTTGTCATCACTTCTCCTAGCGATAATTTTCCCACGTGTAATGTCTAGGCGTTTCGTTTGACGAGTTTCACAAGTAAAGGATACGGTTTTGATAGGTCTTAAACAGTTTAAGTACGAGTCATATTAGAAAATTCTTCGTTTTAGTTACATTAAGAGCCACGAGTAGGCGTTTCTGTTGTAATGATCTTTAATATTTAAACTGGCCATTGAGAACTCTATCTTTATACAACCATGTATAAGAAAAGTTGGCTTATTAAATAGTACTTTTGTTACAATATTTGATGTATTGGATATGGTCTTAAGTCAAGTTATTCGTATATTCGCGTACCGTGTTACAAAGTACGTATCAACTGTGTTATCAATGTTTTTGCGCGTCGCGGCTGCGGCGCGCGCGGGGCGACGGTATGACCGGCGGGGAGAGACGGGGGGAGGTAGAGAAGGCATGTCGGACTTGTTTTAATTGGCTCAAGGAAGCACGCTTCAACGACTCCGACACAACAGCCCACCTGACTCTATCTAGCAAGCGAAAATTTACTTATAGATTTCGCTAGTATAAACTTGACTTGAATCTACCCAATGTAGAGACTTATTCAATGACCCGCTTGCGAGTACTCGGCTAGTCTCTATGTAGAGTAAACGTATTAGTTAGAGCCGAATTTACTGTAATTAAATTGATTAGTGTTAACTTCAAGACAGGCTAATTTTAATTACTGAATATATTTTGAGATTACGAGTAAAATACGGTTTAATAAATTAGCACAACTTATTAAATCTTGGTCGCATAATTAAATTGTAAAATTAATTTACTTTAATTGTGACATGAGTACTTTATAATTATAATTAGTTATACACACAACATTATGTATGAAAGCACAAGGAGCTCGGTATGTTTAATGAGCAAATTATGTCCATATGACGTATTCATTACGATGAATTAGTTCACGGCACGCGACCCACGGTACTTACACTAACAAGCATACAGAGACACCAACAAAAGTATTTTACTAATAACTTATGTAAAATAGGTTATACATTATTAATATACACCAAAAAGCATGACCTACCCTAAAGCGAAATACAGAAAAAGGGGTTGTCTGTCTATCTCGAGAGACACAGCGCATTAAATAATGAAAATCGCGCATAAATCGGCGCGTGCGCATGCTAATCGATCAGCTCGCGCGAGTTATTCAAATAAGTGAGAGGAAAAAAATCTCGCACGTTACAATTATGACAGCCATTCGCCGCGGGAATAATGCTAAGAATTTATTTGAATTACAAATTGAACGTACTACAGACAGTTTTAGCGCGGAGCGAATAAATAATTTGATATTATGCAAAGTGATGATACCACAGTTAAACGCCTCGCGACCTTGACATAGAGCCATAAATAAGAATATCTTAACCACTCATACATATGGACAACGGTTCGCACACTCAAATATGGTAAGTGCCGGCTTATGAATAAATTTTATTATTTAAAACTCGGTATGTTCATTACTAAAACAAATACTCGTAAGCCGTAGTAATACAGGCTGTTTCTCTTTGCGCTTTGTTCGTAGGGGTTGGTTATGGCTCGGGCATGAGGTAGCTTGGCCTCGGCCTCGGCTTGTCCTGGCGAACGTGCAGTGATATGAGCCTTACAGTTAAGTTATTTATTAGTATATGCGTAGTGTTTATGGTTTGATGTGGAGGTGATATTTTTACACGTAGCTCCGGTAGGTTTTAGCGTTAAAACGTTCAAGGTGAGCGGGGTTGTGTTGGCTGCGCGCTGCCTGGGTGCGCCCACGCACCTCCCGCGCACCTAGGGTTGCCTGTAACACCATTTTAAATGTTGCACAATATCAAAATAATTGTGTAAAAGAATAAATAAATAGCTATATTAAATATACCGTCTAAAATTGTATGTTTTGTGAAACGCTAATGTTATAATAAATTCACAGTTTTATTGGAAGCAGATCATTGTGTTGTCATTAATTCAGAAATTTATTAACTATGAATATGGAATCAAATGAAATATTATTGACTTAGCCTTTTAAATTACATCATTTAAATGTAAAAATCTGACTATATTAAACAAATTTATACGTGAAAATGTTACGTGATTGCTAAATATCTATCTGCGTCTTTAAAATTTTACATACTGTATATAAGTTGTAAAGGTGTAAAAATGATATGCAGAATTATTTAAATATGACACATAAATGAAACAAAAACATTCAAAGAGGTTACTTAAAGATGGAAATTAGTTGCAATCATTAATATTTGTAGCAAAATAATACAATTTTCGCTGAGTAGTAGCCCTAACCAATGCTTACGTCACGTACAATAGTGAGTCGCTATCTGGGATACAAAACAATGCTCAGTCGCCTATCGAAACATTACGTAACCACCTAACATCTCCATCAGTTGCTGGTTGCTATTGCTCGTTTCCTTGGACACTATCAGTCGAATGGCAATGACATTTTAAATGTCAGATTAACACTAACCTTGTGTGACAATTCGAATTTTCTAATAAATGTTTATTCGTGTTGTCAGTTGCGATTGTTATCTACATAGTTAGTTCAACTTTGTTGTATATAAAGGCGAATAGGACCAACTAATAAACACGTTTTTGAACATTCTAGTGTAGGTAGGTGTTTTGAAACATAAAATGAACAGTCACTTTCGGTATTTTATGATACAAAACTATCAGCTTGAATTATATTAGTGTATATCATTGTCTGTTATCGCTAGAAAGAGCAGAAAACGCTCTATTTAAAAAACCCAGAACCGGTTATCTGTCTAAAATTTCACTGCGACTAAGGTCCTTAATCCCGAGAATCTCGTTCCTTACTTGCTATACAGATATTAATTATTTGCACGCAATTATTGAGATGCGCATAGTTAAAAAAATATAGAGCACCCTGTGCTAGCAATTCACTTGACCCAAGGCAAGATCACACGTGCATTCTCCCGACAATAAAAACAACAATCGTTATGTTTCCATTAAACAAATTCGTGAATACATAATACGTTTCATATTAATATTTATAGAGCCTCCATTTGAATAGATCGCAGATATGACTCGTTAGCGCCGAGTTCTGATCACATCTCATCTGTTCGCGTTTGTTGTTACCAATTAGCTTATCGGAAACGTCATAGCTATTTCTTGTAATGAAATAATAATATATTTGCTGTAGTGATGATATATCTTGATAAACAAAAGCGCGTCGAATTGACAGCTTGGGAGGAACCGATTTAATTAAATTTAGAATGAATACAATAAGGTTGTGTGTGTATGTGTGAATGGTTCCCGTGACGTCAGAGGCGCGGGGTGCGCTCCGCGGGGTGGGAGGAGGGTCGCTGTGCGGGCGCACATTCATAAAAAGTAGCATTCATTGACGACGATGTGATGTGTATCTGGATGTGTTGTACAGTATACGCTTAAATTACACATGTTTATGATTCATATATTTTTATCGCGACGAGTTTCATTAAGTATAGGAACAACCTTGCACTCGCTAACTTGTTTACCTGCTACATGTTGTATACAAAAAAAACAAACACTTATTAAAACTAGCTCAGCTAATATAAAAATACGGAATCTCAATATGAGTCTGCTTGGCGCGCATCTACCCATTTAACATTTTTACCACAATGTTTTGATATTGGCGAATCATATAGATATGTCATACTAAGGGGGGCACGAGGAAAAATTCTATGTTGTCACTTATATGCTTATGTATGTTACGTCATATAAGTTATCCTGATATCAAAATCAAATTAAAACAAAAATATGTTTATTCAAATAGGTCACAAAGTGACACTTATGAATGGCTTAGTTACACTTATGAAGACGAGTAGAATAATGCATACAGTAAAAAAAACAACAGTTATGTTTTGGTCTTATTCAAAAAGTACTGCTTATTCATTAACGGCTTGTTTCAAAAATCCCATGGCGAAGAGACTCAATATCCTTACAAGAGATTCAGGAGCCGAATCAGATACGGCATACAGCACTTCTACTAGAGATGAAACTAATAACAATATTCGTGCTGAGTGATGGACGGTGCTGAGCATATCCAGTTACATCTAGTACATCCCGTCAGTTCGACAATATAAGTACCATATTTATAATGCCAGTTTAGTTATTACTGACACGCTTGGATTGTATAATAATAGGGGAACATCACTAACGAATTGCTAGCGTATTACGTGCTCTGGTCTTCCCACCTTGAGATCCATAGCTTCGCTCTTTCACTTGGTAGCCCAAGATCCTAATATTATAAATGCGAATGTGACTTTGTATATTCGTTACGCTTACGGTGACCACTTACCATCAGGTGGGCCGTATGCTGGTATGCCAACGTAGTAGTATAAAAACACTATTATTATTATTATTATATTAATTGGTGTTATAGTTCTTCAATCATACAAAAATGTCTGGCATAACATTTTATACAAGTTACTTATACAAAAATATCACCTTTACCCGATGTGCAGACACATTAAAGCATTAATATTCCGTGGTATATACTGCAGTGATCCTAACGACTACAGGAAGGACGCTCAGTACGTGCTTCACAAAGCGCCCTACGATATTATCCTGAGTTTTTGTGCCGCCGTATTAGGAGTGACGCCGCCGCCACGGCCCGACGTGTATAGACTAGCGGATAAAAAAACGCCTGTTTGTTTGTCTGTATTGTTTGATATGTGTATGTACCGATATGGAGTTAAAAAATATACACTTTGTCACTGTTTCACTGTTAACCGTTAAGCGGGCAACGCAAAAAAATACACTCTATATTTGTAAAACGTTTGTGGCTCAGAAGGGCAATGAAAATTTTCAATATGTCAGTGAACTGGGGTGAAGAACTGCTTTATAATATTATTCCTACATCAGAATATTGTGGTCTAAGCAGATTTGTTTCAGAGTTTTTTTATTATCAACATTATGTGTATGTAATCCAACTGGATGATGTCGTGATAGGCGGTTCGAAAGCTTTCATACTGGTTTTCTACTTGTACGTAAAAGCAAAATGTAGGCGACTTCGTCTTAAAGCAAACCAAAGTACAATCAGGCATGAATATATAGGTCGAAAAATACACAAGTATCGAAAACAACCTCAAACAAAAGCATACCGAGAGCTAAGAGCAGCTATTTCATAGAAAGCCTTTAATCACAATTCTAGTAAGCCTGATCAAAAGCCGTAAGACGAGAATGTAAAGGATGTTGCCGCCCCTTCGCTGACTATTTCTTTAGTCAACAGTAAGACACATGACAAGATAAAAATTACTATACCCTCTCAACTTACCGCACGTGCATAACATAGTGAAAGTTACAGCACAGTAATATGGGTAGAATGATCTTGAAATCTTTTTTTTTTATTGTTTAGCGGGCAAACGAGCAAACGGATCACCTGATGGTAAGCGATTACCGCCACCCATGAACACCCGCAACACCAGAGGAGTTACAAGTGCGTTGCCGGCCTTTTAAAAAGGAGTACGCTCTTTTCTTGAAGTGTTGTAGGTCGTATTGGTCCGACAATGCCGCAGGCGACAGTTCATTCCATAGTTTTGTTGTGCGAGGCAGAAAATTTCTAGACACTTTAGATACAGGTAGGTTGGACCAAGAATAGCTTGGTCAAGACTGTTGGGCTTAAAACTAAATAACTAATTGCTGCATAATGAGATGCTGTTTCAGCAACAAGAACAGCACCAAAAAATAAAGTCACAGCTTCTGTATTCACTCTGAGTTAAGGATAAAACTTTGAGGCTACCTAGAAATTTTCTATATTTACCAAGAAGAAGATAAACATCATGCAATCGTTTTTATAACGACATGCTAACCAGACACGATCTACGTATCATCAAAATCAAAACAACAAATTTTTTTTTCCTCGTTCTAATGTAAAATGGAATTAAAAATCAAATCAATAATCCAAGAACATGACACCACACAATACTAAAACCGTCAACTTACATAACGCAATCAACGTATCGTTTATTTCTAAACGTTGCAGACAAATCCTTTTGTCACACACGACAACGCCATCATTAGTTTTCACCTCACATAACCTTTATTTCAATACAATAAACTTTAAATTTGAATAACTCAGCAACAGGAGAAGTTTGTGTAGGTACTAAGACCCGATTAGGTGAGATAGGATAATTCTCGATTCGTCGTCAATGCTCACTGTATCTGATCGTGCCTGTGTGTTCGACAATGTACCTTAAATGCACCAGTTTATTGTAGCAACTAACCCGAGGTGAGATGATTTTCAGATAGCAGGCTATTCTTGGAACGATCGGAGATGGTGACACGTAGATTTGACAGGGATATAATGTTTTGGCTGAGTTCTTGAGTGATTTTGTCGAGGATACAAGTAGTGTTTCTATCTGATCGAAATAGAAATCTAGATGTTAGTTTATGGACTATTAACTCTGGCAGCTTTTAGCATTTGATTCTGGAATTGTGATTTTACATCAAATACATTTATTCCTGTTGTCATTTTGCCAATTCTGTTTCATGTTCTGATGTACACGAATATGAATGTTCATAACTTGATGGTTGTGTGTTACTAGGTAGTATCTACGTAGATACAGTACTATGCTATAAATCTATGTTAGATAATTTCTCTAGTGTGATCATATAAAAAACGTTTTTTTATTGTGGCCTGTCTAAATGACTACATTCCACTTGATGGTAAGCGGTCTAGTAGTCCACGAGCATAGCCCTTCACACCACGTCCTCTTTACAACTGAAATGCAGCGAAGATCTACTTTGACAGCCTTAGGAGGTGCTTTTCAAATCTTATTAATGCCATCACCTTAAAGATGATTGGTATTTATTTTCATTAATTTTTCACAATGTGGCATCGCACGTGTCGGATTCACTTAAAGCCTTGCACGATACACTGATTGCAATGTACAGGTTTAGGCTTCAACAAAAATTGATATTATCTTGAGTTAAGATCTGATTCAATAATGGCAGAAAAAACAAATATTTAAAGGAGTAGGCTTGAAATTGTCACGCTTATCCAAATTCGTTGATGGTTTATAGCGCGGCATGCAGTGCAAGTACATTATGACTTTATAATCTCAGTGCTGCATATAATAATGTTACACTACAGAGCTTAGCGATGTCAGGGTGGAAGTGCGCGTTCGCCTTTATAGATACTAGTTCGTGCTTACGATAATATTATTGACGTCTCAGAGATTTCAATCATAGAACTGGGTTAAGGAGTGTCTGTCCATATCTTAAATAAGCGTGCTCTGCGTATTCTGTTTCATAGGCTTTGCCAACCAGCAATGAAAACAATACGCGGAATACAAGGTATCCAAAGGTATTAAGGTTTACCAATCCTATTGTTTTCGATACTATAATACGACGATCAAATACGTTTAATATTTTCTACGGAAGTATCAATAATAGCAGTGATTCGGAAGTCAGATAGTTTGAATATATTGTGAGAAAAGCCGAAAAGGTCACGCCCGACGCAAGGTCAAGAGCTGACGAGAGATAAGCATCAGACGAGATGCGAGACTACGTGTCCCAAACCGTGGGACTGCCGCACAATGCTCTTTGTAACGCCACCAAATAAATTCTCTTACATAATTGTGGCAATTAAAAGTTTTACGTGCGCCAGCGCCGGCCGAAGATCCCCGAGCATCTCCGAACGGTTCCGATGCGACGGCATTCTGATCCCTCGATAACGTGTTAAGTGTTCTCCATACACGGAAATGAAACAGGTGCCACGGAAAAGTGTTTGAAATGAGATTCCGTTACTTGTTCTTTGTTTACGATTCTAAATAAATTACACATTCTTAGCGATAGATATTGATCTGTGATGTACATTAGATACATGTAATGTACGCTATAACAATAAAATGACCAAATACGAGGGAAAATACGCCTTGTATTGAATCTCTAATGTGGAACAACAGTAGCATGTATGATTAATTCCACAAATAATAAATAAAACTTATTTAACCAACATATTATACAGTGACTAAGCTCAACTCACACAGCGTATTAATATTTATATTGTATTCATTTAGAGTTAATTTTGATGATCAACGGAGTATAAAACGGATACATTATAACTTTTTTATTTAATTAATACTATTTTTAAGCTAAAATAATAAAAACTTTTATAAAATTAATTTAAAAATTAAGTTTTTGTAACATTTTGGTTTACAAAAAATCTTGACTGTTCGCGAGGCTTACCAGAAACATGGATCTAACATGATATGAGAGTTTTAACATAACGTGGGATGAGAGACTTACCGAGCCACTGGCCGCGGCAGATGCAGGACTATTGCTACATATGAAACTTAATAAATCTGGGCTATGAGGATGGGCGTTTATGGCGAGAAGTAGCTACATCTATCACAAACACTACTAGTGGTATGTTTCGGTGAAACCAGCTGGTTTTAAGACCTAATTCCGAACATATTAATCCCGAAGCCTACTAACAGTAGTGGGCTCGTAATATTTTCTATTCGTATTCCTTAAAATATAATAGATACTAGTAATATAATAAATGTAAAAGTTATGTAGATGTTAGGATATTTCATGTCTCTTGCTCAATCACGTGTAAACCGTATAGGTAACAGATTTGAGTGCTGAACAGACTTGGTGCACAGATAAACTATATCTTGAATAAACACAAAATACACTTTTATTCCGTGTTTCCGTCGGATTAATGCAAGCTATAGCTAGATCATCATAATTATGTCCAAAAGAAGGTGACCAAAATAAATTACAATCTCAATATACCATATAAAACATAGTTTCACGATTATACAAAGTGGCGCAAATGTAATCACATTAATTGATATCACATGGTATTCTTTGACGATTTACAAAATATGAACCAAATGTATTCAGTAGTTTGGCCAAAATACATTTTTTTTGTTTGCATTATTTAGAACATCATGTGTACATAATGTGTAATAAAGTACCTAGGTATCAAAGACCTCAAGCAGCGATATTAAAACAAACGTTGCCGCTCTTACAAAATCTAGAACTAAAATAACAAATAACGTTTCAAAAGCAATGTCAAGCATATTGCAAAAGAAATAAGGTCCATAATCCTGTGACGAAAAGAATACAATGGTGTTCCAGTTTGTCTAATTTTATTTAATTAATTTTGTTTAAAAAAATCAAATCTTAATTTAGCTTTTTTGTTTATGTTAATCGTCTTATATCAATCAGCTTAAGGCAGTATATCATTTAATGTGATAAGTTTTGCGCCACTTTGTATACCCGAGGAGGTAGGCAGAGCTATACACATCCATATTTCGCCAGCTATGATTTTAAGTTCTACGTAATAGAAGGCGGGCCTATTGATTCTGTGCTGCTACGAAAGGGTTTTAGACGGAAAACTGCACGGATGGCGTAGCGGTTTAAGTGATCGCCTCGCCACTGCCCCTGCTCTTAGTGTTATGAGTTCGAATCCCACATGAGACAAAACATTGTGTGATCCACAACAAGTCTGGGTGTTCTTTGTATCCGTTGTTTAAATGTTTGTAAAGTCCCTCGCGACACAAGATTTAAACCTAGTAAAAATAAAAAATCCCGGTAACAATTTTCCAAAAAGTGAATTGAACCCAAAGCCTTATTCAAAACGTTCGCATTCACTACCACTATTTCAAGCCTAGATAAAACGGCCCCCCTGAATATGATAGCAAATGTGTATATTCAAAAACAGGTATTTTCTAACTACAAATCCTTACGATGGCAAGTGTGAGTCGGCCCGTTAGTATCGCTGTCGGCGGCCACTATCTGCACATAATATCAGCATGTCCATTGTTTTGAATGTATAATTCCCACGTGTGCGGCCGTAGTCCGTAGTAATGACCTCAGATCAGCTGATAGCGAGGCTTGATTGATAAGTTTATTTCATACCTACTCTTTTGATATGTGCTATGACGTTGAGCTTATTAGGGGCTATTACGTATTGTTGTCCTAGTCTAACAATTTGTTGCTTAAGTTTATGTACATATTGTAAAATAACACATAGTTGTGGTAGCCATTTAACTTATACTCAGTTTCTGAAAGACTTATCAATGACATCTCAAAATGAAACGTGTTAAGTGATTTCATTGGCTGTTGTTGATACAGTCAGCCAATCCCAGCAGTTGTCGAACGTTTCAACGTCTATTAAGGGTTGGTTTTTGTGTTGATCTGCGTTTCAAAAACCGAGCATTAGTCAGCTAAATAAGTTTATCTTAATAGTAGCCTTTTCACTGATAACGAAAGCGACACTGTCCTCATTCATAATTTTCACAGCTATCCTTGCATTTGATATACTTATTTCCTGATTTAGTGTCATAAAAAATGAACAAAAAATACTAACATCCTTGAAATAAAAAAAAGAATCCTTCCATGATTTCCTTTACACTAATAGGAAAAATACCAAACAAATACATGACGCGGAAGCAGGCTCGTATCAGGCTAGTATCGTGGCGTATCCTTTGTTGCGCGCGCGC
Source organism: Catocala fraxini (assembly GCA_930367265.1). NCBI lineage: Eukaryota > Metazoa > Arthropoda > Insecta > Lepidoptera > Erebidae > Catocala > Catocala fraxini. Next base: position 22,460,059 of record OV884028.1, read on the forward strand.
ATTGAGGAAACACCTTGACGTGACGTCACAACGCTGAGGACGCGCATGCGCCGTGCGAACGACGATAGTAAGAAATTGTTTTAATAATAGGCTTCGACGGAAAATGTGTGTGACGCTTTTGAAGGTTGGATGATGGGTATTGTTTTACATTATTATGTAAAAAATAAAAATTAAATACAATGGTCATATTTTTGACATCTGTCTTCTTATCCGTTAACATTAAAGGTTATTATTTTGTTACAAAATTAATACTTGTAGAGATAACCCCTGTATGTCATTGAAACATGACACAAACAATGCTTACACTTGTAACAATTATTTTAACTGTGGATTAAGTTGTTATTCTGCGGGCATTGCAACCCGCAACAATAAACGCATTAATAATAGCGAGGTGAGTACTTAAACCCTTTTACCACTGAAGATTGTTTTAAAGAAATTCATAAAGGTACGTTTTACAGAAAAGCTTAAAATGTAATGAACTAGGTAAGATAATCTATACTTAATTCAAACAAAACATAGGCTGTCGCAAGGATAACTTGCGCAAACGACAATTTACTGACAATTTATGACAAGCTAATTTCCCTATCGTAAAAATCTACAAGTTGCATACAAATGGAATGATCTAAGTACGCCTATAAAACTGTTCTACACAATGCAATTAGTACGTAATTTATTATTCTTTCAGTTGAAGTATAATTCTCTAGCTATTACCCACAAGAATACCCATTTTTAACAACTCAAGTCATGTTTCTGATCTCGTTGATTTTCGTTGTCGTTCTCGTTATCATGAATCGATTTTGATGAAATTTTCTGTAGACCCACTAAGCTGGGTCTACAGAAAATTTCATCAAAATCGATTCAGCCGTTCATCTGTAAAAAGGTAACAACCAGACAGAGTTACTTTCGCATTGAGTGTTTACCATAAAAAATATCTGGTTTTTGTTTGTCATAAAACATTAATGCAGCTTTTGAGGTTTCGGCCGTCTGAAACAACTAAGACAGCCGCTGGTCAAATGATCTCATCTCTCTTGGTGAATACTTACAGTATATGAGGCTAGCGATGCAGTTACGATCTGTCTGGTTATCCAGTCGACACGCATTCCATTTAATTCTGTTTACTCAGTAAGGAATCATAAACTAATAGTACCCAATTACGTTTCAAAACAAACAATCTGGGACTTTCTAAACGAAACTGTAATGAAGAGGTTATTACGCTCAATCAACTACGTACAACCTTTGACCTCCCGGTCACTCGCCACAATTAAAGCTTTTGGCATCGAATGCCATTCTACTATTATGTTAGGGTTGCCACCGTTTATGCGAATTGCAGCAACTAACTAATAATTACCTTATTTATGAATTATTGAATCAATTTAATTAATGACAATAAGAATAGAGGAGGTATTAGCAATGACTAATAGTCATAAATAAAATTATCTTTTATTATTACAGTTGCATTTAGATATAATACTGATGTACAAATGAAACGAACGTAACATAATATTAACAGTTGTCAGACGTCCACTGCTAAATATCGGCTTCCCTCTAATATTTCAGGAACTATTGTTGCAGAGCTACTTGCATCCGACAAACTACCACAATCTTCATCATTGAATAGTTTACTTTGATTAGATCGCCAACCGATGTTGTATCAGTTTTAGTGCTGGACACGGGCCTCTTCTCAGTGCGAGAAGGCTCAGGCTATAGCGAAGTCTTATTCTCATACGAGAAGAAGCCCGTCCGCGTCTACCACGCTGCTGGCCCATATCGTTGAAAACATATAGAGAATTCTCAGACAACCAGGTTTCCGAGAGTTGTTTTTCCTTCGCCGTTGAAGCTACCAATCATTTTGTATTTAATACACACATAACTTAGAAAAGTCAGAGGTGCCATGGGATCGAACTCAAAAACCTTTGGCAGTCCAACGGTCACCCACTAGGCTTTCGCTGCAGTCGATTTACTGAATCATCATACGTTACACGGACAAACAATTCTGAACATTATAAGGTTGAAATCTTTATTCCCTACATTAATACGCTTTTAGTAAAATGTATTTGGCAACCCTAAGCGAAAAAAACGTTTATCACGATGCGTTTATCTGCAATTATAACTTGTTTCGTTAGTTATAATAACTCTGAAACATGTGGATTTTTTATATTTCCGGCGTTTCTTGTGATCAACGGATGCTTAATTATAGCCTTCGGGAATGTTCAGTGACAAGGAATAGTCTCTCTTATCACAAGAATAATTAAACACAGAAATAGAGTAATTATTTCATTGTTTTTATATGTTCTTATCTTTATAAAATATTATAATGTAATTTTTTGTTGAAGTTTTATTTTATTACCTTGCTGTTAGATAAAGGATAAATTTACTGTCTGACGGGTTTTAAGATATATAACAGTCTTTGTAATAAAATTAATGGTTGGAATAGTTTTAATCCATCGACTTTACAAGTAATAGAATCTTGGAATATGCAACTGGTTTATGTGGATTGTGTCAAATGCCAAGGAAAACTTAGAATTATAAAAACTATGTCTATAAAGATCTCTTTGGTTCTAACCTCTTGGTATAAAGAGCAGCGATAGCTCAGTGGGGAGACCAACAGACTGCAATGCAGAGGGTCTCGGGTTCGAACCCACGTCGCGAACCTCTGACTTTTGGAAGTTATATGACTTTTCGAAATTATGTGCGTATTGATTGACAATTATCGCCTGCTCCGTGCCTCGGAGAGCACGTTAAGCCGTCGGTCCCGGATGCCATGAACATCTATGGCCGTCGTTATTGGGAGAGTGTTGACACAAAAGATCCCACGGGGTCAAAGTGTCGCCGGTCTGCACTGACTGGCCCCCACATAAGATAAGATAAGATAAACCTCTTGGTATTAGATAAGCCTGCCTATGCCAATCCTAAGTTGATGGTATGAATGAGTCGGCACACCCATGGGAGGACATTCTTAAAGGAAACTGTTGTAATATAAAGCCCTGCTTAATACATTACATTCTAAATTTGATGATGTCATCTTGCAAGTAGCGATCATAAGCTACGGTAACTGCTTATGCTACAGACTGCAAGCTTGTTTGATATTTGTTGAATAAACAAAAATTTGTAAGCGTGTCTATACATGAAACAATTTGGAGGAGTCTATATAATGGATAATACATCATATCCTCCAATTTAATATGACTAGGTAATAAAACTAACCAATTACCAAGAGTTAAAAAAATGGGCATTCCAAATAAAATTTTACGAGTAAACTATCGTAATTATAGCGTGGCTTGATAGTAATGGTCTCCAAATCCATTTCTTTAGAAAATAATAACCCATTCACCCTAAGAAGGGGTATTTCCGATCGCTGTATGGGGCGCTGTATGTATCGAAATTAAATAAGGCGTTATCAGTGATCCGACCATCAATCGTCCAAGGATCTGTCGTACAATGGCATCACCCCTCTTTTGGGTTAAGTTAGCCTACAGCACAATACTGATGAACTTGAAGTGCAGAAGAAATGGATGTGGTACTTGATGGTTTAAAGAGAAGACTTTTATTCATGAATCAGAAATTAGAAGGGCGTACCGTATTTAAATTACAAGAAAGCAAAGTTTAGGATTGTCATTCTACTACTGTGAGGTGGTGAGGGTTTCAATATATAAACTCACCTCTGCTTGTACGCCGCACATGAAATGTTTGATTGTGCTTATAGTTGTTACAAGTCGGAATATTCCCTGCTGTACGAATGTCTGTAACGTTGTCAGGGATGTAGGATTGATTCCTAGAGCTATATTTAACTTTTTTTTAAACTCTAAAGAATAATACAACGATGTGATTCAATCAAATCAAACGTCAAATAGTCATTACAAATGAGAACCTAACATGAAATCACTACAAATATATATACATATTTAGCGTAGGATATCAATAAATCAAAATTGCACATTAACCTACCTGCGTAAGGTAAATGATTACTCATACTAACAATTAAGATATTAGAGTATTACCACGCCATCCGATAAAAAAGTATGCAACATAGCATTTATCATAGTTTACCTATACAGTCACTCAGACAACTGGTCCTCTTTAGTCAGAATCTAAAGTAAAGTAAAGTACTTTAATTGCGATTCTGGACCTAAAGGCGAGATGAGTGTGCATGTTGTTTATTAAACCATTATCTTTTAGCATAAAACCAATGTAATAGTGCTTCGCCGATAGCTAAAGTGCCGTTACATTTTAATTCAATCACGGATTAAATATCGAATATTGTGCGATTCCACACACAATTCTTTAAAGTTTTAGAAGTACTTCAGCATTTTGCATAAATCTAACACGACACTGGCAGAACAAGTGGAATATCGTTTTTTTAAAACAGTGTATTAATGTATATGTATATTTAATAGTTCATTTGCAGTTTTGTGGACATAAGTCGTCGTAGATAAATTGTCCTAGTCAAGATTTTAACATGATTCATATCGTGCAGATAAGACAAGAAAACACTCTGACATTCGTTGCCTAGAATTGACTGGATGCAAAGGGCGGAAGACCTCATGTTGGCAAGCTAATGCATATGATTGATGATATTTAGTAGGTAAGGAATGATCAGCTACTAAGTGAAAGTTGTCCCAAAAATTTACATCCACTTCAAAACATATGAAGAAGATATAAAAAGACCATTAAAATGCTAACCATACATAATTAATGGTAACTATTTAAATCCGTAGTTAGCATAATGATCGGATCAATCAGGTTTAGAATGGTTATGTCAAGTTATGAATCATAACTTGGCGAGACAGCTGACGATTTGCTGTTGAACTTTGGCGTGTGGTGCGTAACGCGCTGTGCATACGGCTATTACTCAGCTATTTGGATGGTGCAAATGCTGCAGTGTATTTTCCTTGAATTCATGCTCACAGTCTTATCCGTTAGTGTTATGGCAAATGCTTTTTTATTAGGTACGTAATATACTTTGAATTTAAGTTGTAGGTATAGCCTCTTTCAAGTATTACTTTATGGGATTTGAAACGTGCTTCTGCTTTCGTGGTACCGTGTTTCTATGTCATTCATATTCTGTCTTGGAATCTGTTAGAATATTTTCAGGTGTAACACAAAGTCTTGGTAGATATGCTATATTCATTACGGTCAACTTACCTTCCTTACTAAGAAGATGGATGAGAAACGATTGCATGTAGCAGAGACGAGAATGGACAGAATTAGGAATAAATACGTAAGAGGTAGTCTGAAAGTGGTGCCAATAGACGAAAAGGTGAAAGGAAATCGTTTGGCGTGGTATGGACATGTTATGCGAAGAGATGATACGTATGTAGGTAAGTAGTAAGTAAGTAAGCAAGTGATGGATATGAGGGTAGAGGGACGAAAAGGGAGAGGAAGGCCAAGGAAAAGATGGCTGGACTGTGTGAGGATGGATATGAAAGGAAAAGAGGTAAATGATCAGATGACGGGTAACAGAGAAGTATGGAAGCGAAGGACATACTGCGCCGACCCCAAATAAATTGGGACCAGGCCAAGAGGATGATGATGATTAAGGTATACTTACCTATCTACTTCTGACAGCTGTCAGAATGTGCAACAAATTAATTTTTATTATTATTATCGCTTCAGATGCATATTGCATATTTATGGACTAAGGTCGTAGATATGTTCGAAGCATAATTTTTTTGTATAACAAAACATCTGAATCTTAGAGAGGTAGTTTACTAAATAAATAAAAAACATATATAAAAATAAATATTTTAGTGATGGCACAATCTTAACCGACAAACAACTAGTTCTGCAACTTTATCTAACATTAGGATCGATTCCGGAACTCAAGGATCGTATTAAATGATTCTATTTACTCAACGGAGTGGCGTGAAGCATTTAAGTATAAAGTGCGGATGAATCGAATTATGTCAAGTTATGATTCATAAACATTGTAATGTGGTCGTGGTGACCTTTACCAAGTATTATATTATAGTTGCTTGAAATAATATGTTGGTATCTTGTTTGTTATTTCTTCTGTAGGTATATTTTAAACAGTTATTGTTCAGTAGCAAGTTTTTCACAGCAATTATGATGCTGTTTAATTGTTATTCTTTATTTACGAGTAATATAAATATTTTGTGTGTCTTGTGGATTTACGATTCTGAATTAAAGTCCTTGATGTGCTATTGTTACTATAATATATTATTCAATGCAAGGTATTTGGTCTTAAATGTAAATGTTATTTCAAATACAAATGAAAACATGTATAGGACGTAATATAACAATAAAGAGCAAACCTCCATTCTATTATGCTGTCGTATTGGGAAAATACCTTCGACCAAAATCACATCTAAGTAGGTACTTTATCACTTTGTGTGATATTCCTGCGGGGTATAGGGCTAACAAAGTTTTAAGCAGATGCTCTACTGCAAAAGGTTCACACAGATTGTATGTGGTAGTCATCATCATCAGGCTATAATAGTCCACTGCTGGACATAGCCCTCCCCTAATGAGCGCCATAGCGCCCTGTCTTCAGCTTGCCGCATCCAGCATCTGCATGCAGTCTTTCGCAGATCGTCATCCCACCTGGTCGGAGGGCGTCGTAGTGTAGGATGTGGTAGTACCACATAAAAAATAAAAGATAGCATTTATGGTTTTTAACAACATTACTACATTTAGACGCGTGTTTTAAATATCCTATAAAACAAATTTGACCGTAAATTCAGTATATTTAAAAATAAATAACCACGTCCAAGTTTCTCACATCACTGACCGATTGTCGCGAACCCTTATAAACCTACAACAATGGCAGTACACGAGGCGCGGGCGCCGCTGTCATAACATGATCGATCAGCCGCTGATGAATCGGACTCCACACCCTCGTGGACCTTGTAGGCCTTTCAGCTCATCTTACGTAGTTTAGTGGGATGGTTGGCAAGCAGCTGGTGAGTGGAAGATGGTGAACCAAAAACTCTATCCTACTAATATCATAAATGTAAAATTTTGTGAGTATGGATGGATGTTAGTTACTCTTCCACGCAAAAACTGCTGAACAGAATTTGATAAAACTTTACAGTAGGTATTATTGTTTATATAGCAGAATAATGTATAGACTACTAAAAATATAACTTAACATTAATCTACATTAACGCAGGTGATACCGCGGGCAAGTTTATATACCAGCAATCATATTTCTGATGATTACTTGTTTTGTAAGGGCAAGTAAGCCTTGATAGATTTTTCTGAACTAGCCCCTGGTTGTGCAAAGATGACGTATATACCTCATATTTAGAGGAAGAGATTCAGGAGACATATTAATACATTGGTTTTATCCGGCATTATAAGGAAAGTTATGGGACGATTTGATATGAAGTTGCTTGGGTTATTATCCATACAAAGAAATGGTATACAGTTATTAATTAGCCAGAAACGAGACACAATGTAAAAAGCATGTGGAACCACGCGGTCCAAACGTTGGCCACGAAAATATCAAAACAATTGAATTAAACTCACAGAATTTATTTTGTGTTCATATTTTTTATCCTTATTGTTTTACAACGAGTAAAGTCCAATAGCACAGTGTATAATATATCGTAGTTGGAAAACACACCACGACACAGCATCATTTAGATTTAATTTAAATATAATGACCTTCCGATCTGTATTGTTATGCTCAGGGGGAGGTGCACAGTGCATGCGTGCTATTATCCGCACTGATGCGGTTCTGCTGTCATCCTCGGATTTGCGAAGATTGATGGCCGTGGTGATTGAAGGCGCACGTAAGGGTGAGAGTCAATCTATGAATCTATCAGTAAAGATCAAAATTGACCTATTAGGTGTTATAGAGTTACATTTCGTGAAAGACTATTTATTCTTTTTCAGAAAAGGCAACTCCAGTACTAGTAATAATTCTTGTATCGTAGGGGCTCTACAAACATTCAGACAACAAACACAGAAGAACATCCAGACTTGGAACAATAATTTGTGGATCACACAATGTTTTGGGTTGTTCCGGCGTCATCCGATGACGTTTCATCCTACACTGTTTTTTTCCGTAACTCAACCTATTTACGTTACTTACTCAACCGACAGAAATTATTTCATTTTTAATTCTTTATTCATCCTATAATTATTTCTAGGTCAACCGATTACGAAATTACCCAAAAGCTCTTAGGTTTAGGTTGATGGTCTGAACAAAAATTACTGTTTTAGTAATCTATATCTATACTAATATTATAAAGAGGAAAGATTTTCTTTACCGATTTTACAACATTTTTACCATTAGGAAACTTTACTATAACATAGGCTTTTTTTTTTTTAACTCTATGAAATTTGCATATCACATTCCCCATCGCCGGTTTTGGGGCGGGCGATGGGGATATGTCGGGATCCAGCCCATATGTTTGGGCTGAACCGACTAAAACCACCGCGGTGTTCCTCACACCTTTATGGCGGAGTCGCGCGGATCGCTCTTGCATTCAAATCGCGACCCCGCCAAAGGTTTGACCCACCGATGGACGTGGCGGGTCCCACAACACAATAAAAGTTTACATCCGTAGTTGGGGGACCTGGTCCCCAACAACAAAGCGGGGGGACCTAGTCCCCTTTCCGACATCGAGAGGCGTGCGTGGAACACGAACGCCGTCTACTCGGACCAGCGCTGATCGGGCAGTGGACGGCCCCAATGGGTCCACCGCCCGCAGGCTTCTACTCAGGGTGGCTGGAGGTCATCTCGCGCCCTCCTGCGTCCGGCTCTGCGGTTAGGGAGAGGGATTAAACGATCCCTCTCCCTCTCCGCCGCCTCCTTCACTAACATCACCTCCTCACAGAAGGAGGCGACGGCATTCCAAGACCTCTCGCTCGAGATCATGGACAGAACCATAGCCTCGACCGAGAGGAAAGAAACTTTATTAAAATAATGTAATCGGATCAGTTAGGCATAGTAGTTTAGGATGAGTAAAATATAGGATGAGACGTCATAGGAAGAATACGGACAACCCAAAGTTTTGTCCCGTGTGGGATTTGACCCTAAAACTCTCGGTGTAGTGGCGGTGGCGAGGCAACTACTTAAATCACTATGCCATCCGTGCTTCTTCTTGTTTGCTGCGAAGAATGGAATAAAACTTATATTTTGCCTAATTTGGTTCTTGTAACCTGTCGATGCTAGTGGTAGCAATGCCATAACTGATGCGCTGCCAAGGCTGCTAAATCGAATATACAGGGAGTCCGGTAATTAATGGATAACCTTGCAATGTCTTGGAGATAACTGAAGGCAGTTCAGAAAACAATATTTAAAAAAAAAAAGAAAATAAATAAAAAAAGTGCAATAGCTAGTCATACTTTTGACTATCTATCTATTAGTATAATTAGCGTTTAATAATAAAATAACAAAAAATCGATGAAATTCACTCATTTATGGTCGTAATGTACAAGAAAGTAAAGTATGGTAATTAAAAAAAAACATATCTCAGGTTACTACCTGAGATATGATTTTTTTTATAGTACCTAGGATAGATTTTTTTGAACAGCCATCAGTTCTACTATAAGACATTTCAAGGTTATCCATTAATTACCGGACATCCTGTATGTGCAATAAAAGTACAGGCAAACAGCCCCGGCTACACCTTATAAAGAAATTAAAGATATATAGCTGGAACATAGAATACGGTTATATAGGTATAATCTTCTATAATAATAATAATAATATCAGCCCTGTATTAAACTGTCCCACTGCTGGGCACGGGCCTCTTCTCATTGTGAGAAGGGTTAGGTCGTAGTCCACCACGCTGGCCTAGTGCGGGTTGGTAGACTTCACATATCTTCGAGAACATTATGGAGAACTCTCAGACATGCAGGTTTCCTCACGATGTTTTCCTTCACCGTTAAAGCAAGCGATAACTAATTATTAAATACGCATATAACTTCGAAAAGTCAGAGATGCGCGCCTTGGGTTCGAACCCGAGACCTCTGCGTGGCAGTCCAATGGTTTCCCACTAGGCTATCGCTGCTATAATCTTCTATTGAGTGATAATTCCAGAGGTTAGAATGGAGACACTTTTGTGATCTTTCTTTGTAAATTATCACCAATAGTAAATATTATGAAATAAATTCAAGTTCAAATGTTTAGTTTATCAAGGTAAAACCTTATACGCAGGCAAACAGGTACAGGGTCTGTCTGTGTTCCTTATGCTAAAACGATTGGTCTTGTGGCATAAGCTTAGCGTATTGTAGTTACTTGACATCTCAAACAGACATGTATATCAATGCACAGAAATATTAACAATGATATATATATTATTATTTTTAGAGTTGAAAAGCAAAGTGTTTCGACTTAAGGTCAGAGAAGCTGTTTATCTTCCTTTTTCCTTTATACTGTAAATGGCAGTGGTTTCACTACGTTTCCTGAGTTTTAGTCCTGCAATGGTAAGAGAAGATAGTTATGGCTCATAGGCATAACTATCTTCTCTTCTCTCTGCTTGCTACCAAATGGAAATCTGACTCGTATACTATTAGAGGCGCATGCACAAACTTTATCAGCTATACATTATATTATAACCAATCTAAATATATATTATTGGTTCAAAATACCGTATACATTTTACTTTTCAATAATAATTCAATTTTAATGGAACCTTCACACACCATAAGCATTAATGTCACTCCATATTAGGCGTTAACTAGTTTATATTTTACCTCGTTTATATGAAGTATAATTTTATAAAATCCACAACGCACTGCATTCCATAATTTTGAGACGTGGATACAGCGTAATTGGGCTAAACGTCACGTTAAAGGGTAGACAGGTCGCAGGTGCGCTTGCGCAGGCTATGTGTTGCCAGCTACAGCTTTTAATTAACTTCTGTGTATCTAAGTGTTGCAGGTTAAGGCCTGAAATGTTGTCATGGGATAAAAAAGCTATTTGTCGGGTGATGTACTGACAGTCAACACTGAAATTAAAAATTGTTAAAGGCATAGAAAGATTAATGCTTCTGCAACATTGTAAGTGACATCCTAACTAGTTGTAGTACATGACATTTACTAGAATAGACAGTTTTTTTAAAGGTTGTGGCTTAAGTCTATAGTTACAAATGTTGTGAGGAATAAAGATCATATTATTCATCAATAACTACTGCAAAATAATGGATAGAAATGATTGTAATAATTAGAATCCATTTTACAATGTTGTTGAGGGCCAACATTTCACAGAAGACATTTAAATTATAATTAAAGGTGAAAGTGCGAGTTTTACTCTAAAAAAATCGCTTGTTTGCTGGTAGTCTTGGACTGCACGGATGGCGTAGTGGTTTAAGTGTTACTGCCACAGCGCTGTGTGTTAAGGGTTCGAACCCCACACTGGGCAAAAAACAAAAACTAGTTCCACAAATAGTTCTTATGACTCTAGGTGTTTATTTTATTTTTCCTTTAAATGTTTGTAAAGTCCTTCGCGACTCAGGAATTATTGCCAATGCGAGAAATGTCTAACTAAAAAAAGGATAAAATATGTTAATCTTGTTTTATATCAGATATCGCTAATATTAATTTTAATGTCCAATCTGTGAACCATTATAATATTTTGCGTTTATACACGACACCAATTAATTTCGCATTCTTGCCAGTAGTTGGCAACACAGAAGTGGGCCGTGTTATCGTAGATCTGTCGCACAGACATTAATCCAGCGATGACTGCAAGGCCGGACCTTTAGAAAGGCGCCTCATGTTTACAACTATAGGAAGAACGGTGGCTGCTCATAATGACAGATCTTAGATAAAACTTGTATAAAAGTATGCTGATTTATTCAAACAAAAAGCAACATAATTATCATTTTTTATAGAAATTTGCAAATAAACATACTTCGTAAAGTTTACATAGCATAGGTTTACACTCACTTACTTAGTCGTAAGTATTGTTATGTTCCCAGATTACATTCTAGGGTCGCAAAAAGGCTGGTCTTGTATAGTAATTGTTATTACCAGTATAAAGTATCTAAGCTGAAATACACTTTGTGTCTTGTAAGGCACATAAGGCCGTCGGTATAATTATCCTAATGTCTTTAAAATATCATAGCTAGTCAGGTTATTTAAGCCAAGCCAAGATTAGCGAGCAACTTAACATTTAAATAATTCTTACCAAATTACGAATACAAAGAATATCCAGCCTCAAAAGAACTATTTGTGGATCATACAAATGTTTGTTCCATGGGGGTCGCACCCACAATACTCGACGTTGGGAATCACCTAAGTCATTATATTGCTTATAGTTTCTTCATTAATTCAGCTAATGACATCTATATGTCATGATTAATAGGTATGACATAACGGGGCTGGTTGCGTAAACTCGTAGGTGACATGTTGTACGAAGGTGTCATTGTATTGTTGTTTCCAATTGCAGAAGGTGTATGATTCAATGTTGTGGGTATTATTGCAAAATAAAGCACGTCTATAGAATGATAAAATCTGTGTTTAAATGATTTAAAGTATTAGACTGTCATAAATAAAACCTATTAGAGAAGGCATGTCAAAAAATACGGTCAGTTGTGATTGTTTTATTTATTTTTGTATCTCTTGTACACGGAAAATATCTGTGTTGTAGTTATTTTATAAACATTCAAACAACGGCGAATAATAATATTACATTCGTATAATTGTTGTTCCGTGTTGAGCCCACAATAGGCTTTGCGCTGATGGTAGCGAGCTGACCATTTGAACAACCGCATCACAGATTCAAATCTCTATAATTTATTTCATATTTAACCTGTCAGCTTAACTATATGTAAACATAATGATAAAAGCATTGTGGACGCCAGCATATGTAGTCCGATGGACGAATTAAAATATAATAGCATATAGCAGCTACAATCAAGGCACCACGACGACACAACAATTTATTCAATCTCCTATATAATAGTTTCTACTTATAAAACTAATAACATATTTACGACGACAATACCGCACGTGCCAAATCTCTTCACAAAGCAATCTTAGATAACGAATATTAAAACTAAATTGCAAATCTCTTTGCACTCCAAATACTTCTATCGCTCTAGATCTTGCCACAGTCTATAATCAGTAGAGCAAGCATTATTACGTCATCAAGCCACAGTGTAATGTCGAACGGTGATACAACTATGACAAGCCATGACAGTAGCTCATAACGCACTTGTTATCAGTGAACTAAGAAAGTGGAGCGATGAAACAGGTTCAGCTGTCCAACTGGTCAGTTGAGGTTTGATTCTTGCATCAGGTTGATTTGGGTCATTCTGATTTGATGTGTAGAAGCATTAGTCCACTTACAGATTAATGTCAGACTATAAAAGTTGCTGACGGTAGGTAGACCTCATTGTTTGTAGGCTATTAATTGTGAAACATCCTTAATGTCGTAAAATCAAACCTGTATTTTTATTATTTGAATCGATACGAACGACTAATTATTAGAATAGCGGGCCACCTCACAGTGGCTGTTCGTAAACGTCAGCAATGTCAGGCATATTCGTAACCTATTATTAATAATAGTACTAATATGAAAATGTTAATCCAAAACAATAATTAGGCTTATTTTTAAAAAGAGCTGTAGCTATACTGGTATTTACTTCCGAATCTACGGTAGTCGAACAAGGGAATTATTGCCATCCTGCAGAAGAAGACTTTGTAGTAATCCAGCCGTAACTAGAGCTTTCAGTGGTCGGTAAGAAGGCCTTGAGATAGTGGAGAAGTTGTCTTCTTCTAAGTCAACGATAAGACGCTAGTAATAGCCCTAGTGGTCAAAAAGTCTTCAGTTACCGGTTACTACCTAATAGGTTGTATACAAGAAATCCACCTAGTTGGTATAAAAAAACACACACAGAAAATTAAAATAATATATACTAACCATTGAAATTAAACTCTTTTATACGGATTTTATCGCGTCCCACGGTAGCTAACTGTTTAGGATGGTGGTGGGATTCACCGTTTAAGTACCTATCTGTATAGGTCTTTTTCCTATACACAGTGTCGCTCGTTGAAGTCTGCTGTATGTGAACATATGCAACAAGGCCACCACTACCTGAGATTCGACAAACCACAGATTCTCGCTAAAGAACACCGATTCCTACCAAGGATGCTTCGCTAGGCTATTGAAATCAAAAAAAATCCTAATTTTAATAGATAAGATGGTTGGAAAGTACCACCCCACCAGCTTGGGATCCAGTCATTCAAATAGTCAAACCCAAGAAGCAAATCACAGCTAGACTTCATGATACTTTGAGCTCATTCTGCGTAAATAGAAACACCAATGATTAAATTATGTTCGGGTACTTTAAAATAACTACACTGGAACATTGAGACAGCTACCATCTTAGTTATCACGTGACCATGGCTGCTGAAAAGCAACCAAAACGTCGAGGAAAGTGTAAACTTAAGTATAAATAGTTTTAATAGTTTTGATAATATTCATAGCTTAAAAATTAGTAAATTTCAATAGTAGTAGTAGTGTAACAGTTTCTAAATTATATAATACAGTGTTAAATAAACAACGCGATAAAATCCGTATAAAAGAATTTAATTTCAATGAATAACATTTGCGTAAACAGAAGACAATATCATTCAATTCAATTCAATTCGTTTATGCACTCCATAATTTATTTACAGGTCTTATAAATGTAGAGAGAACAATTATGGACCCCGTCGGGCACGGAAAAATTAGGAGATATGAACGAACATTCTATTATCATATAGCATATTGAAATAAATTTTAGAGCTTAGAAGATATTTATTTAATTACTCACGTATTATAAATAATATTCTATTATAGTTTATTAAATACTAACCAAAAAGAAAATGGTTGCGTTTTCGCCATTTTTTGTCCCATGTATAACCACGGGAAGCGCTCACTACCAAGATAACATGCACTTTACGTCGCATATTCAGCGAGAGTCGTAGAAAAAAAGTGATTATGCTATGATGATAGTGGACGCACAGTTACACCCTGAGGCGAATGACGAAACCTGTAGTTAGTACAAAGGGATAAAAACCCTTCGGTGATACACATTGTTGCTTAAAGCTAATAAATACGACGGTTAATTGCTACATAGGCTGATATAATAGTAGTATAAGCAACTCGATGTCACATCAATACAATAATAACTTTTAAATTCTCGCGCTGCGTTGTATATAGTTACTAGCTATGCATCCGCTTTACTCTCAAGAGTTCTAGTGTCATGTAAGATTATATCTATCCACAACAATTATGCTATAAAATCTAAAAAGAATTTTAACATCAGACTGACATATCTAGAGACAAGCGCATTCAAATAAAAAAAGATCTGCAGTTTTTACCACGTACCATGTACCAAATCAATGTAATTTGTAGAATGATTTGATCGTGACCACATAATAATATTATGATGCATATTTTTCCCGCTACGAATCATATACAAATCAAAACAATTTAATTTGTCTTGCAGCAGAAGCGCTGGTCGTATA
Organism: Catocala fraxini; assembly: GCA_930367265.1. Lineage (NCBI taxonomy): Eukaryota > Metazoa > Arthropoda > Insecta > Lepidoptera > Erebidae > Catocala > Catocala fraxini. The sequence continues at coordinate 22,475,491 of OV884028.1, forward strand.
TCACGACACGCTCAGCTAAATGACATTATCCGTCGTGCTCTTATCACTGCCGGCGTACCAGCAGTATTAGAACCCATAGGCTTGGTACGTGACGATGGGAAGAGACCCGATGGTACGTCTTTGTTACCTTGGAAAATGGGTAGGCCTTTGGTGTAGGATGCCACATGCGTCAACACCCTTGCGCCATCACATCTTCCGAGCACGGTGAGCTGTGCCAGTGCTGCTGCTGCCAGTCTTCTGGGTATACTCCCGGTCGACAGCGATGCTGAGGAATTTTACGACGCAGCCTAAACCGGCCAACCCTTTTTATTAAATTTTACAGTCCCATATTTTGTTACTCTTCATTTGGTTCTATTTATAAGTGGTTAGTTGTGTTAATATTAGTTAAGTTGTAAATTATGATTGTTGCTTTCTTTATGTAAATAATGATTTAATAGTAGTTTGCGATTGTGACATATTAATAATATGATACATCTCTGCTTATCCTTTTGGGAATATACATTCATAATTATATGTAGTACATAACTAGATATGTACGTCTAGTATTGGTGTGCTGTCCATGTGCTAAATGATACGTCTACACCCCAAGCTACTAGACTGTAAACTTCAACAAATTCTGATTAGTGGATTTAGCGTGAAGGTCAAAGAGTCAAGAAGAGAGAGTTTTGGATTTATAAAACCATAATTTAATTGAAATAAGTTAGTTTCTAGTTAAATATTGCTTCAGCGGTGTTTTCTAAACGATATGATATCTTTCACAGCGGCCTTGGCAGCGGTTCGGATATGAATACCTTCGACATTGCTGAAATCCATGAGCGTCGGGTTGACACTTAACATCAGGTTAGCCGCTAGCCCGTCAGCCATTAGGTGCAATAAAACAAAATACACACACAACTTCTAAATGTTTTTTAATAATATGGTTTACTTTAAATATGACTAAGTTAGTTACAAGTTATAAATATATATCGCACTCTTAATAAAACAGCGACTTAACTCGAAATTTGAAAGTAAGGCTATTTGAACTCTAATTGTATATGTTAAATTCTAATATTATATTTGTGTTAAATCTTTGCAATAGAGTTCAAATTTGTTTAATCCAAAATACTGAGATAAGTCTCTGTTTTATTAAGGGTGCGATATGTAGACATCGATTATAATTTTAATGAAAATGATTTTCTATACGATATAGGAGCAATTAAGACCAATAAATAAGATAATAATAAGATTTATTTATTTAGTACATAAATATGCATGTCAAAAAACCACATTGCATTGTAGTTTTCACCTCATCAGTATGACGCACAGCATAGATACTTGAGAAACAATTATTATTGTGTAGCGGCGACAACACAGTAATTGCACTTGCTGTGAGGAAGTAGTCGTTTTAGTACCCTAATACAAGCATTAGGAAGAATTTCATAAACTATAACTGAAATAGCAGCATATTTTTTTAAATCAAATGTGTTTGCTTCGGATTGGAACCCTAACTATAGTATTTTCTTATACCAAGCATTCTTTAGTCAAAAAAATATATTAAGATTTGAAGTCAGACTTGCACGTTTAACAGTTATATTGATGTGTTTGCAATCACAATTTGTATTTGTAAAAGCTTTCGTAAAACATTGATTACTGCCTAATGTGACAAGAAAAATTGTGCCTGAGGGTTATATATCATAACCAGAACTGTGACTGGTCATGTGCCCAGATCACGCATGCTTTTACGTTCAGTTTAGCAAGAAGAACGGCACTTAGCTCTATAGACGGCAATAGACTTCACCCTATTAGATTAACTTATATATAGCTTTATTGTGACTAATGTGGGTATGATACACCTCTGCTATTCCTCATATCGATATAAAGCAAAATAAAATGTATATTTTACTGATATTTGCCATAATCAAACACGTGGCACCTGATTGCATCATTCGAACAGAAAACCTGTCGCCCACAAAACATTAACGGCTTAATAGGCAGCTATTAAAATATACCTGCATAACACTATAGTAGGTATACAGTAGCATATGTAGGCAGTTGTACCTAGGTATGGAGTGGTACCTTTTTACAAGATAGCTATCTGATAAATAGCGAACCGTCGGATATAAAATATCGTGCTGACGTCAGAAGGCATGTCGCTAGTCACGATAGCCGTTGGAAAATAAATATAGCAATAATTTATTATCGCCGCGCACGCATGAGTCCTGACGGACCTAGCATAGGCTAACGGCGTGACAAAATGTGACAAATGCTTGTTTATTATTGGTTGACAGTACAGAAGTAAGAATTCAATTGTCAAATGGCTTATTAATATCAAGTGTATATAACGGTGAATGATGTTAAGAAATATTTTATATATTGTATGGGTAATATATATATTTGTAGGGATGTTTTAAGCTGTCAATTCAACTCCTTAATTCAAAGTTCAACTTTCTGTTCTTAATCCAAAGTTATTCTATCTATATATATAAAACTTTTCTGTTACTGAGTGACTGACAGACAACGCACAGCCGAAACTAATGAACGCAAGAAGCTGAAATTTGGCATGTAGGTATGTTCCTTGGAGAGTGTAGGGGAGCACTAAGAGAGGATTTTTGGAAATTCCACCCCGAAGGGGGTGAAAGGGGTGAAACCCGATATTCACACGGGAACGGGACTTACGCGGGTGAAACCGCGGGAAAACTACTAGTCTTTTATAATATCGTAGAACATTGATTTATTTGCTTATAAAACTAATTGAACTTGTATTTTAATGAACTAGTCTTAACATAACAAGAGAAACAGTTTTGTTTCCAAGAAATATCTGCTTATGAAACAAAACTCTAAGAATTCTCCTGTCACTATCACCCGTGCTGGGTCCGGTTTATCTGTTAGTGTTTAGTTTATAATCTTATAATTGCTAAATGTAACTAGTCTTAATGTACCTGGCATTAGTATCAGCGTACTTATCTGATTGGAGAAAGGGAAGTTGTGATCAGCTTACCTTACGAACATATGTTTGTACTAGTATATATGTACTAGGGAACTGTTCAACGAAACTATTGCAATGATATGAATTTTCCTATCGTATAATCCTCATTGGACTTGTGCACATTGACGCTAGGACAAGACTATAAATTTTTCCGTGTAGTTATTAAGTGAGTTATGTAACTGGGCACAGGTTTCTCTAATGATCTTGTAAAGAAGTTTGCAATATATAAACACTAGTTTTTGCCCACGGCTTCGCTTGCATGAATACCAGTGGAATGCATATCAGAAGTACCATAATTAAAAGTATCGTATGTGATGTTCAGGGCATGTTACATCTGTATCAAGTTTTATCCAAAAGGTTTTTTTTTATACTATCTCGGTGACAAACAAGCATACGGCCCACCTGATGGTAAGTGGTCATCGTAGCCTATGGACGCCTGCAACACCAGAGGCATCCCTAGCGCGTTGCCGACCCTTTAGGAAAGGAATTGAGAAGGAGAAGGAGCGGGAAGGGGTAAGAGAGTGATTGGACCTCCGGCATTCTCACTCACCGAACGAAAAACGACAGTAGGAATACTGCTATTTCACGTCAATATTCTGTGAGAGGTCCTTACACGGTCGAGCCGGCCCATTCATGCTGAAATCAGCGATTGATTAACAAACTTCATTATGAACTTTTACATAATGTATCAAATTAGTAGCATTAGTTGATCGAGTCAAGCCAAATATGTTCAGAAGAAATTAGGCAGAGCTACAACTCATGTGTCATACATGACACCCACATTTTGAAAGTTGCTTTAGATCATACATTATATAATTATGTGAGTGCATTGCTGCTGTTTTTGTCTGCTATTGCTGACTTTCCTAATTATGGAACCACATATAATCTGACTACTGGGTACGGACTTCCTCTCCGTGTGAGTAGGGTTAATCGTCACGGCCATCGGCCAGTTGCATCACACATATTCAAAAAGATCATTCTTTTTAGAGTTTGAAAATCTCTTATACAACACCTTTGTCCGCCTGTCCGTCCGTCCGTCTGTTATACAACTTTCAACCCAAGAACCGCAAGAGCTAGAGACTCGTGGTCAACGCCATTCGACTCAGTATAGTCGATATACCCCCGAAATTACTATGACCTTTGACCAACCACTTTGACCCAAGGTCACGTGGTACAATTTTTTCGAATTCTGAGATTTACGGCAATTCATTGCCGTTTGTCACTTGTTTCCTTATACTGATGTTGTTATATCTGCAGACTGAGTTTCCTCATGATATTTTCCTTTACTGATAAAGGAAGTAATATTTAACTATTTATGACATATTAAATACCAACCGATAATTGATCACTTACTTGATTACGACATTGCCATTAGGCAATCCCTGCTTTTAAAGGTAGGTATTATATACCTACTTATAATATTTTTTATACTGCAATACCTAAAACCAAAATTTACTTATATGTAATCTACACGAATACAATATTCAATATCATTTATTTTTTACTCCGGCTGCTTCCTTGTCACACCGCTATTGCAACTGTTGTTGGAGGTCTCGGGCTTAATATTCGGGTTAGGCAAAGTGCTATTGAGACTTTTTGTCAAGAAACTCTCAGGAACATCACGGATTCTGGAACTGTGCTTGCTATACAGTAATATGTTTGCCACCTATACCGTGCTACCTACAATCATGCCAGGTAACTGTGGATATAACACACCTAATCTACAAATTCTAGCCTAAAAATGTTATAAATTATAAATTTTGATGATTATTTTATTACTTATTCACCTCTTCGAGGATATAGACGTGAGAGAATGTATCTATGTTTCTTTTTTCTTACTTTTCTCTATTTGCTTTAGAGCTTAATTTATCTATAGCTGCCTCCCCACCAATTGGCCTGGAAACACCAGACTAATCACCGGTGTTTTGAGATCGCGTCGGTCGTCTATTCAGAAAACTGATTCAAGAACCAGTCACACGATCGATTTGCAAGTGGTTTATGTTATTGCTGATCGCCTTGACGCTAGCTGCGCCCGCGCAACCCATATAACTTGAGAATGTTGATTAAACTTGAACACATGTAGATGGTTTAGTACTTTTTATTTTTATAGAAACGGGATTGTATATTTACTCCCATTTTTGTATTAAGCAATACAACAGTACGTACGAATGAGCTGGCTTGCCTAGTGAAGTAGAACCACCAAACAAATGAACTTAGAAGTAAAAAGAGTAGTATCACTGTTATTAGATTTTCTCTGTTCAATAAGAGTTCTCTCTTTCTTTCTCTCGCTTATTCTATGAGTATGCAATCAACCATAGGCTATGGTAACCGATTATCATCAGATAGGCCGTGTGCTTGTCGCTTTTAATAGTATTAAAACAACTGCATGGCAGTTCTATTAAATTTTTTATCTCGAACTCGATTGTCAACTCGCCAGTAACCATACCAACCAACTGTATTTGCCATTACTGTATAAAAGCTGCTAAAATTGCTGCTGACTTAAATGCGAATTGGCTGTTCAGAAGAATTTGATTATTTATGAAAAAAACTGTAATTCTAAAAGTTACTGTTCCAAAACAAATGCTTATGGGTGACGCAATTTTATGTTTGAGTACTGCTTAAACGAGATGACACTTAAATCACACTATGCAATCAAAGTACAGTTAATAAAAAAGGAATGTACAGTTCAAAGTTACTTCATAACTTTGTGACGACAAGAATGTTTATAAAAACACATAAATATAACCCTTTTAATACAAAATATGTATTTTGTATATTGAAATGTGTAATAATATTACTTAAATTGATACTTTATTATTATTATTATTTAAATACATACTTTAACACATTTATTACTAAATGTTATGTTTAGAAGACGTTTAACACCTGATTCCTGTTGCTTATTCCTTTACCTTATCGAAAGCCATGACTCAACCATTTTATTGGTTTAATAAAAAATCAAACACATAAAGTTTGGTGTATTTCAAATAATTGTTATAAACATCGATTTTATTGTTATGCCGATACTAAAAGTTAAGAAAGATTAAATTTTACTATGTAAAGTTTAATTGAATTATATAGTAGTCAGCTATAAAGTTGTACTTAACGTTAGATACCATTCGGTTAAGGTAAATTTAACGGCTGTAATAGGCTTGCCCTACAAAGCCATGCGTTATAAACTACAAATAAAATTACCGTAATAATAATAATTATGACTCAAGCCTCGAAATAGACTTTAACTAGATAAATACTTATTGCCCCTGAGATAATAAGACAATATTGGCGTGGTAATAACAATTGTTGTTAAATGTAAGTACGATATTGCCGCGTTGTACCCGAGGCAAAAGCTTATACTATATACGCCTAATCATGTTGTCTTGATTTCGATACGATGGCCAAGAAAAGTGTAATTGAATTTTCTACTAGAAAATGTTTAGTAGTAATGTGCTTGCCCATGTTACGCGTGATATACATATATGTGTGTGTGGTAGGTTGTGGATGAAGTAGATTTACCTATATACTCTTTTAATGATATACAGAGATGGTTTAAGATAATAATAATTAGGAATCTATTGTTTAACAGAGCTTTAGTTTTAGTTGTAAATAAAACGTGCATTATTGGACAACGCGTTTATGTCTAATGAGGGGAGGAACAGTCACACATTTGAGTATTTAGAAAACTTACTGATTGTGTAATATTTGTTACGTAAAGTTGTAATATTATCTAAAGTCAGGTAAAAAATATAGTCGGTATGATTGTTTGGCCTATCCTTGGAGCTTTTACAGTTGTTTTTCTCATTCTCTTTTATTAACGCTGAATGTTGATTTACACACTTATTATATTCAGATGTGGTGTTTGCCTATACGTGTTTGTTAATATAAATGCTTCCTTTATTTATATATTCATAGGTTCGCCTTAATTGTTAAACATTTCTTACAAGTAATAGGTACATCTTCTTCTCTCTTAGCCTTTATTATTCCCAAGTCACTTGGGGTCGGCTTTTCTGGTCTAACCGGATTTGACTGGATATCAGTTTTTACACGGAGCGGTTGCCACCTGACCTCCGCAACCCGAAGGCTAGACCAGTGTCAGGATATTAGAGGGTACTGACTTTCCCAATAACGACTGCCATAGATGTTCATGGCAGCCGGGACCGACGGCTTAACGTGCTCTCCGAGGCACGGAGCAGGCGATAATTGTCAATCAATACGCACATAATTTCGAAAAGTCATTTAACTTCCGAAAGTCAGAGGTGCGCGACGTGGGTTCGAGCCCGAGACCCTCTGCATTGCAGTCTGTTGGTCTCCCCACTGAGCTATCGCTGCTATACAAGTAATAGGTACATACATACATAACAAATATGTATGGGTGTACAATATTATTTTTTTATTGTGTATAACCAGTCTAAACAAATGTTGATTAACCAAATAAATAGTATTAAATACCAAATTATTTTGCTATTTTTTGTGTCTACCCGGGCACAGGACTTCAAAATACGAATCAATATGTCACATCATTGTCATTGCAGTGAGCATGTGCGTCTGCTTCTTCATTCCATACGAGTGGCCCGCGCGGGTAGTTATCAGTAGCGTATCATACGTACATGTATATCTATACTAATATCATAAAGAGGAAAGGTTTGATTTTTTAATTGTTTTATTTAAATTTAAAACAAAACTACAGTAACGGTTTTAAAAAAATCTCTCACCGGTAGTAAGCTATATTATTCGAGTAACATAAGCCATATTTTATTTCAAAAAAGTTACTTTTACTGATATAAGCTAACATACTTTTGTGCGAGCAAATCCGCGGCCAAAAGCTAATCGTGTATATAGGCAAAAACTATAAGCTCTATATACAATTTATTAAGCTTAGACTTATTACTTAATTTACTACTATAATATACACAACATTATAATAATAGTGGAATAATAGTCTTAAATAATAATGCGGTAAGTAAACAAAGTGTTGGCATGCGGCGTGCGGTAGCTACTCTCGGTCTACGCAGTTAGCATTGAGACTTCAAGCGGTGAAATATCGCGCGCCAACACATTCAAGGTATCGGCTATAAGACCGATACCACGACACTGTTAGATGGAGAACTTTGTCGGTGCGTTGATATACTTATTTGTATCTATAAATCCCATAGAGTTAAGCTTAACGTTATAATAATTTTAGTATCAAGTGACAAGAAGCGCCATCACTTCTTCAATATCCTACTAATATTATAAATGTGAACGTTTGTGAGTATGGATGTTTGTTACTCTTTCACGCAAAAACTTCTTAACCGATTGCGATGGTACTTGCTATGTAGATAACTGGAGACCTAAGAAAACCTGGTGTGAGCAGTCCCTCCGGCGACGGGGTGGGGCGAGATGAAGATAGCTGGAGCCCTGGATTAATACAAAGGCTACTTTTTACCCCGATATATCCACGGCATCGAGACCTACGTGGGTGAAACCGCGGGACGCAGCTAGTAAGGGTCATATTTGTAATCGTCTGTGTAGTTTCTACTGATGATACGCCTGGATTTATATTTAAAAGACCAACCCCATTATTAAAATATGTCGCGGTGAATTTTACAAGCATTCAAAATTTTTTTTTGGCTTTTTTTTATTTCACCACGTCAAATAAATAATATCCAGATTAAAACGTACAGGTCATGCATACAATGTTCTTACTGGACCTATTGTATCAAATATGAAAATAAGGAGGTTTTCGTTATACCGTGCTCCATGGTAAATCTATCTTAGATGCAATATTATGTATACCTAACTGCTACGAGCCTTTTCGTTATTATACTTTCTTAGTGTGTATATTAATTCTATACTTAATTTTATTAAAACCTGTTCAGAAGTCTAGACATGAAAACATAATAAACATAACAACTTTACATTCACATTTATAATGTTGGTGTAAATATTATGAAGAAAGCTTAAAGAGCAGTCATTACTTCTCATTAAACTTACTTCATTCTCATGAGCAGTGATAGCTCAGTGGGGAGACCAACAGACTGCAATGCAGAGGGTCTCGGGTTCAAACTCACGTCGCACACCTCTGACTTTTTGAAGTTATATGACTTTTCGAAATTATGTGCGTATTGATTGACAATTATCGCGTGCTCCGTGCCTCGGAGAGCACGTTAAGCCGTCGGTCCCGGCTGCCATGAACATCTATGGTAGTCGTTATTGGGAGAGTGTCGACACAAAAGATCCTACTGGGTCGAAGTGTCGCCGGTCTGCACTGACTGGCTCCCACATAAGATACATACATACATACTTTATTCTCATTATCAATATCAATAGCGTCACATTAACTATTACCATCATATATTCAGAATGACTAATTGTCCTTAACACATGCGCTAATGGCTCTTCAATTCATTTTTATACCGAGTACTTTACGCTTTAATAATTCCTCTAGCAGTGAGTATAGTGTTAGAGACTCCTCTAATAGTTAGTAATTCTTTTTGGCAAACAATTTGATCTGCAGAGCCTGTGGTGAACAAGACGAGTCCATATCACATCTACTATGTGAATGTGACGCGTTGGCTGGACTAAGGATGGGTGTGATGGGATTGGCATATCCGAACCCTGAAGACATCAGGCTTCTCCCTCTGAAGTGTACGCTGCGATTGATGCAGTACATTCATAGGGAGATAGCTCAGGGATAGATCTCGGGGCCGACACAAAAGATCCCACTGGGTCAAAGTGTCGCCGATCTACACTGATTGGCCCCCGAAATAACATAAGATAAGATAGTAATTCTTTTAGTAGCTTTGGTAGTTACCAAAGCTACTAAAAGCTGTAGCTAGTTAGTAGTTGCGTCCAACGAATAAGGTACTTATCATCAGGGACGTACGATTATTTGCCTTCTTTGTAGTGTTCAAAACGTATGTATATGTAATGATTTGCTATATAGCTACATACAAACACACTTTTCTCTATCCCAAAACCGCATAATGCTGTCAGTCACAGCTGTCTTTAACTCAAGATTGTGGAATAAATATCGTCAAATATTCTGACAACCGGTCTAGCATTAGAATATCGCTATCCGCCATTATATCTTAGATTGTAAGTTATCGCAAATTGCTTTACATCGTTCTATTATTATTTGTGTTTCTATTTACGAGTAATCAGATCAGTATCTTAAGATGCTATATTTAATCTGATCTTGGTCTCGGTTTAAATAAATTATTTGGGTTGTGAATTTATTCTGGGTCATAAAGTGCATTGCACTGGTGTTATCGATTAATTATAGTATTTAGCTCTTTCAATAGCCTCGCCTTTTATCCTTGGTTCTGTATATCTCATGAAAGTTTAGTTTATTTTATTGCTCTAGAGGCTGACAAGCCAACAATCGGCCTGGTGGTTAGAGATGACACATGGTCTTCAGTATTGTCAAGAGTGTTCACAGTAAATGGTCTCCAGTTACCCATGTATAATATACCGAAGACTTTAAATGGCTGTGTATTTAGTGGTTCCTTTTTCACGCCGCAAGGTACTTCACTCAATTTGCCTAATGTGTAAGTAATTTGCATTCAGTCACCGTATTTTATAGGCTATGCGTATTACATAGGACGAGGTTACAACGTTACAGATGATAGGAATTGGGTTTATCCAATCTCGCATCAAGACTGGCGACGTAGCCAGTCGGCCATAACTAACTTCAAAATTATAGCTGTTAACAAAAAAAGTTCTTAATAAAATATTTCAAATTATAACCTTTCCTACAATTACACACCGAACTAAAATACGAAAATTAAAGGTTTATATTTTTTTCGTTTATACTTTATGAACGCGTAGTAACCTATTTAGGTAGAGAGAGTTATTCATCCGTGTCCCCAGCAACCTTCAATGCTCAACTAGGTGCATTGTGACCGCTATTCGGGCCCTTACAATACACACAATGTAGCTGTTCTGATTTATAGCACTAAATAAGTACTAAATAATGTATATTGGTACGATATCGCACTAATCTTAAAGGTTAAGTGTTTGACAGATTTATTTATGAGTCGAACACAAATGATTTTTGGTCACGAAGGTATTGACCGTGTCTTATAATGACAGAATTATATTTGTAATAGAAGTTGCAGTTTATCTTACAGTTCATTTAAGTAAGTTTAAATGACTACATGAGTAGTAATTAATGGGTGTAGATTATCTTATAATAAATACCGATAAAAAAAGGAAACAAAGCAATACCAAGATTTGAGTAGATGAATTAAAATTAAAAATTCCGTAGTAATTATTAGACTATTCATAATTTTAAGGAATGTAGGCAATTAAACTAAGGGTTTTGGGTAAATTTAATGTAATGTAAAGAAAATTATATACTTTATTTACACCAAAGTAGACCAGCTCAAGACAAGCAGGTATACATATCTACCAAATTTTTGTGATGTAGATGATATTCATGAAGATTCAATTCAGCCTACATAATATGTTTTTATAAGCGTGGTAAGTAACGTAGATATTTATGAAGATATTGTAAAATCAAAATTTTAATGTTCTTATAGATTACTAATAATTTGGTATACAAATCCCTCCAGCTAAAGTATTATACTTGTGTTAGGAATGGATTCATGGGGGTTCCAATGGGTATGGTTTGTTGTTGAAAATTCTAGTAGGTAAGTATTTAATAATTATATTATATATAATCGGACTGAAACAAAGAATACCCTAATCTTGCATAAAAAATATTTTTATTTACTGTAATAAATATCACAGGCTACAATTTCTTTTTAAATTAAAGTTCAATTAAGCGTGCGTAACGTTTTTCATTTCGCTATCGTTCTAAAAGACTATTTGTACTGACGTCAAACAGAAAATGAAAATGATCATAGCAGATAAATAAATTCTTGGTTGCAATTACATAACGCAATTAAAGGAATCGAACGCATACACGACGAGTGCGTTGAATAAACACTCTGATTATCTGTCGACAATCGCCAATGGTACGCATACATTGCACATTTGCTACGTATGTTTATAAACCATGCTGTACAATAGCTGAAATGTACAGCAATGTTGTCAATAGAAAAGTTGTTGATCTCATTTATATTCATTATGTACAGCAACTTGTAATTATCGTATTATACATTACGTAAACGTGTTGAGTGTTGCTTGGCTGTGTTTTTGCATGAATTATAACAAATCAAAACGTTTATTTGCGTTGATATATTTCAACAATATGATATGGCGCTACGCTGTCAACATTCAATGATGTTTGTCTCGTGCTTAGCATGGAAAATCTTTTTGCTAAGTCGGCAACGCACGCATGATTGATAATACATCCAATCTCATCGACAGACAGGTCATAAATGGATGAAATGATGGATGAAAATGTATTAGTTTTTGCTTGAAAGGATTGTAATTACATAGAGATATCTATCGAGGTGGAACTTTAGTGATCTGCTTTCCAGACGGTTAGTGCAATTTTATTTTCCTCCATCATCTCATCACTGGTTCGCGTTACTTTTTCTCTGATGTGCTATCTGTAAGTTACCATTAAACTACAATTAAAACTGTAAAACTATGGTTCGCCGTTACGAACCGAAAAAGAGAATGCTTTTAAGTAATTAAAATGGCCAGCGTATAGACGCAAGAGGCGTATAAAAACTTGTGAATGTTTGTTACACTACGTGAACTAACAAGTAGTACAAGTTTGATGTTTCTTTGAAATATTTCTTTAATGACTAGAGAGAAAAGTAATACTGTAATCTGAAACTTATCTGAAATACTGCGGGTAGAATATGTGCGTAATTTATACAGAAATGTTTTTATTATAATTGTTATGTTACTAGAAATTTATTTCGTGTAATTATTTTGTTTAACAGTGAAACTTGATTTTCTGACGGTATTTTGATCCACGGTGTCATGCGCGTGCGCATCGGGGTCGTGCGCAGTATCTATGATCATCTACTACACTCCCAAATATATATTTTTATTTGAACGTGTCCGCATATTATTTGTATTCAAATTAAATTGTACGTTTAAGTTTCTAAATGTCCGCGGCCAGCTTAAAATCGTTATCTTTCCACTGCTCATTACGATGCTCGCGGGTACGGCTAGCAACGAAAGTGAACGAGATAAAAATTACCATCATTAAATTTATTTATCATATAATTAGACGTAATAAATGGCGATATACTTACATATAATAAAAAATGCTATTAATTTCTCAGAAAATGTTTCTTGAAATAATATTATTTTAATTGTTTTCTATTTACATTAACAGTAGAAAAAATACTGTTTAGACTACGATGTTAATGGTCTAATCATGGTTTTATGTAATGAAGAACACTGCCAAAATTTATAGTCATTATTAAACCTATTTTTCCTTAATTTACAGAATATCAACTGACAGTTTTCACAAGCTTCGTAGTAAGGTCAATAATATACTCATACAAACTAGCATATAGCTGTACCCAAGAACTAATGCAAAAACGACCACCCTATTCAAAATAGGTATATTGTGTATAACAATAATAATACAAAAACAAACAACATTCTCAATAAAATTTTCCACCAGTATTCCATTCAATTAAAACCTTAGCTACTGGAAATGTATAAACATTTTTAATGAGTATTTTCAACAACAAAACATAGGACATTCCAGCTTAGCTATTTCCACATAATGAACAGAACACTTAGAAAGTATAGGAGTCGATAACAATTATCGCGTTGTGTCGATATAATTGGCACCCATTAGCGCGTCAATCACGATGCAGGCATGATTGTGATTTGTGACATGTAGACGCTTAGGCTGTTTTTGTGATGCCTGGATGACTGGTGGAAGATTCTAGAACATGTTTGGCAAACGACTGAACATTTTTTCTGTGGCTTAGTTGAAGTTATTCTAATTGAGAAATGTTCTGAGGCACATTATAAACTAGGTACCTATAAAAATGTGTATGTCCTCGATTTCAATGCATAGGATGGTAAGGTGATGGGTTTGAAGCTGAACAAAGTATTCTTGCGTTTGGTGTAAGTTCCCTCATTTACGTTGGACCTAAAAACCCCTTTTTCACATCATAACATATGTGCATGCCTATATTTTTCTGGAAACGTCTTTCCACTGCAGCAATATGCAGGCGTGAAACTGTAATGTATGTGATTAACAATCAATTAAATCCAAATAACTTTTCCTTATTAATTGAGTCCACTCTGCCTAGTAAGCAGCTTGTAGAATCCTATAGTAAATAACACTATACTAATAACTGACATTATAACAGTGGTGTGGTAGTCCTCTATACTCTATATACAGCAACTGCAAATGTATAAAATAATACATAATTATAGACTTACACCTGTATACCACCCGAAATATTTAGCAGCCGGTGAAATATAGCCAAATTTCACCAACTGTTTTTTTAGGTCCCTCATAATACCATTTATACTAAACTTTACAATTATAACAATTTCCATAAGTTTTCAATTTACCTGCCTTAAATGTCAGAATACTGTTTGTTGTTTACGTAGTCTCGGCAATCAGGTTCAAAAATAGAACGACTATATTGCGCATAAGCATTGACAGATAAGTCGCAGATCTACTTAAGTGATTCAAGTCACACGTGGTAAGCACTACGCAGTTACTTCGTTTAAAAATGTTTAATTGTGAACGGCACCAATGTGCCAGTAGTGTAAGGATATTTGTTACTAGCTATACCTATGGAAAATCCTGGGTTTCATTACTGACAAAACGGTTAAGATGTGGTGTAACTGACGGAAATGATTCTGGATAATTATATGATATAGATACATAAAGTGATGCTGCAGCGATAGCTCAGTGGGGAAACCAACAGACTGCAATGCCGAGAGTCTCGGGTTCGAACCCCCGTCGCATACCTCTGACTTTCGGAAGTTATATGACTTTTCGAAATTATGTGCGTATTGATTGACAATTATCGCCTGCTCCGTGCCTCGGAGAGCACGTTAAGCCGTCGGTCCCGGCTGCCATGAACATCTATGGCAGTCGTTATAGGGAAGTCAGTGCCCTCTAATATCCTGACACTGGTCTAGCCTTAGGGTATCGTTAGCCTTCGGGTTGTGGAGGTCAGGTGGCAACCGCTCCGTGTATAAATGATATCCCGTCAAATCCGTTTAGACTAGAAAAGCCGACCCAAAGTGACTTGAGAATAATAAAGGCTAAGGGAGAAGAAGATACATAAAGTGATACCTGTTGTCAGAATAGGCAATACGCTTATATTTAACCAGTCATGTTAAGAAAAATGTCACTAACAGTAGGCTTGTTGCTGTATACTGACTGTTAATACTCAAAAATTCTTTAACAGCAAAATCTAATAATACTTAAAACAATACGGGTATCTAATCGCGACTTTAACCATCAGTCGTCAAAAATGCAAACGTTCGTTGCGAGATCGGTAAGAGTGAATTCAAGGTAATACAACGAATACTACGCAGTACGAACAGTTTCCAAGATCATTTTAGGTTACGTTCCTTAAAACCCAGTCGCCTTTGTCGTAGCACCATCGCCATATTAGCGCGGTATTGAAACGGCTGCGTTTGGCCACTGACGTCACCGCCCCTGGCATTGTTGCCACTTGCCAGGATAGTGAGGTCATTCACCATTGGCATCGGTGATTGATAGGTAGTACGTGCCACGGCATGTCACGTCCCCAGTTCCCATTTGGCAACGTTGGATAAGGACATTCGGTTGCCAGAGTTGTCGCTTTCAATTGTTTTGAAATTTATTGACAGCTTGCGTAATGTTGCAGTTATATTTCCATACGTTGGGTAATCGTGTCTTTCCTGGAGGTGATTCACTAACACCATGCTAAAAATAAACACAAACCTGTTGTTATAATATTGTAAGCTGACTGTGATAGAAATGTGTGTGCCTGAGTTGTCACATTGTAAGTAAAGTAAACAAAAACAAACGTACATTGTACTATATAATAAGCTAGGCTTTTCGATCCTACGTAATACCAGACGATTTGGAGATACCTATAGATAGATAGAATGTCCTGGTATAAAAATCCTATAACACTATGTCCACGACGCCACAGGAGTAATTAGACGATAAAGCATAAAAAATGTAATCAATTTAAATCATCGATACCGATTGTGACAGGTGTATATACCACTAGAAATTAGATAAAATATAAATACATACATAGTCTTTACCAAGACTGCTTGGTAAAGACTATGTATGTATTTATATTTTATCTAATTTCTACGAGAAGCAATAAAATACTTAATTTTAAGAATAATCTTATATACCTAACATAAACTTAGAATATTTTCGCTACAGAAAAGCGTATGTTAAGTATTTCTTATAAAAATATCTTAAAAAAATCAACTCATGTACTAGGAATAAATCCTGAATCGGACTTTAGAAACATTCAAACAACGAGGGCAACGAACACCGTGACTAGGAACCTACATAATACTACTACTAAGTAGTGCTCTCTTGCTTCTTTGTTGCTTATCTGTTAGATTTCCTGCTATACACAGATTATCCCTTGCATGTACACAAGTACTATTTCCTAACAATATTCTTCTTCTCTCTTAGCCTTTATTATTCCCAAGTCACTTAGGGTTGGATTTTCTAGTCTAACCGGAATTGACTAGATATCAGTTTTTACACGGAGCGGCTACCACCTGACCTCCGTAACCCGAAGGCTAACGATACCCTAAGGCTAGACTAGTGTCAGGATATATAGCGAAGGGGGCGATGGCTGGCCCATGCGTCTTACTCGTGAACGGGTGCTACTAGTGGTGACTGATCGACCTTGGTATCGTGGAATTCAATGATTTACTTACTACATTTTTATTTAAACAGTTAGATTAAACTACGGACTACAATCATGCCTTGTCTTGATTATTAATGTACATGTAAGTGGATGCTCCTATTTACTATACTGCTGCTTTAGAGGCTACCATCAAATTTTATTAAATGCTTGAGTATGTTCAGTAATAGTTCATGGAGAAATGCTTGCAGCACCTTACAGCTCTTATGATTTGTAAACAAACCTTGGCGATTAAAAAGAGTGACCATGAGTTTCTTGCCCGTTCTTCTCATGAGCCCTACACCCTTGCTTTGCTGAACGTGGCAGTAAATGTAAATTCACAGAAAAAAATAGTATAACTTTGACATTCATAAGTGTTACCTTGTAACCTAATCTAAATAAATTTACTTTAAATTTTGAATTTTTCCTGAAGTTCCCAATATCGACTACCATGGATGTTCATGGCAGCCGGGACCGACGGCTTAACGTGCTCTCCGAAGCACGGAGCAGGCGATAATTGTCAATCAATACGAACATAATTTCGAAAAGTCATATACTTTCCGGAAGTCAGAGCTGTGCAACGTGGGTTCGAACCCGAGACCCGCAGCATTTTATCTAACAACTCATATTTGCTAACAACATTAATTAAAAAATATAATAACATTAATTAATAAATAACTTACACACACGTATATGGGGAGATCGCGGCAGCAACTAGACACATCAAACTAAATTGTTCTTATCTAACAGTTTCACGTTCGTTCCCCCGGACGAGGCACTCAAGGCAGCTATAATTACATCTATCAAACTGGTCTTAAACAATAAGCACTAAAAGTGGTGGCTCTGTCTACAAAAACTCTACTGTCGGAGGGTAGCGTGGCGTGACCACGTTTTTGTACCACATGGAGTCCACACGACATACTATCGTGACTCCCGTTCAATGTGACCGGTACCTTTTGCATGGACGAAACAATCGTCAATTAGTGGTCTTTTTATTTGTAAATATTTTCAACGGTACGTACCTACTTCAAAAAGGAATAGATGGCTAGTTGAATCATTATGCCTCATCGTCAATGTATTTTTTTCAGCAGCATCGATTATTGTTTATTAAGTTTGTACTTCAAAAAGGTATCGTTTTATAGGAGCATGTTTCTTTGTCTGGTCGCCTGTCTATTTGGACTAATTCGTTTTGAAGGTTAACTAGATTAATTATTCTGAAATAAATAACAAATGAACTCTTGTTATTGTAAAAATTCCAAGGTACAAATAGCAATAAAATAGATATAAAATATTTTAAAATGTCAACAGAATAAAAATATTATTAATTGGAATCTAACGGACACGAATCGTTTTGACGCGCATTTTTTGTTTTACTTACATATTTTATGTTTCGGTGGCAGATACGGGATAGAAGAAGAAAGTATTATAATAAAATGTATTATGCATACGCACTTACACCTGTATCCCAGATTGCCACTAGCTACGATCCTGACATATCTTTCTTGCTTCATTTACTATAAGGTATGCTTGTTAGTCGTAAAGGGTACTTGTAGCTTGGTTTTCTCTAGAATGTCTCCAATCTGGTCAGAGAACGTGCGCCTGTGGCTTTCCTTTTATATTTGCCTTTTATACTTTTTTGAATAATATTTTTCCGTCTATGCTTTCCAGTTGTTCCAACGAGCTAAGTTAAACTTTACGTAGATATAATCTAATGCAGAATATTTGTAAACAAACAATCGTCAAAAATAAAGATCGCATTTGATTAAAAAGTATGGGGAATTATTGCCATAACTTCATTTAATTTTCGGATCCAGATGTGTTATTGGGTTTTCCTGTAGAGAAATTCTCTGCAGCAGCAAGGAGTAACAGCTGACCTTGTATCCGAGCTAAAACCATAACTGGCAAAATGTTGCTGTAATACACAATTAGACTATGTACGTATGTGTGAACAAAATACTTTATGCATACATACTTAAAATCATGCCTGTTCCCGGAGGGGTTGGAACAGACGAGCTTCCACTTGCTACAAAAATACTTTATATTTAGAAGTAATTGAACGAATGATATTTCACAAAATAACAATGGAATACACTTCTTTATGTCAACCCCTTGCAAATATCAAGTAACAATAATAGTATTTTTTTACAAAGACATAACCCTTTAAACGCCTGGTCGTATAAAAAGGAACAATAAGATGGCTATTAAAAATGTAGCGTTAATAACAGCACGTGATACAGGTGGAATGGTATAAAGGTGGCCACTGACTGCCAGGAAAAAAATATAAAACAAAATGAGCGTACACGTTAGTGTAAAATTGTAATCGAAAGATAATACATTCTTTTTAAAATATTTGTTCGATATTCCTTTATCTGGAAAATATGATATTATGTTAGCAGATATATCCACAGTCATATTTAGCAAGATATACTTTTAAAATTAACGCAGTGTCTGGAATTATGTACGTCAGAAGACAGTATGCAAAACCACTAAGTATCACATGGAACCTAAAATCATTCTTGGTAAAATTGGAGTGCAATACACCTTTTCCTATCCCTTCGGAGGTAGAGACGTGAAACTACGTATGTAGAGAAAATATTACTGTACAACACACTGAGAAGAGGCCCGTGCCCAGCAGTGGGACAGTTCAATACAGAGCATTTTATTATTTACACCATAATTAAAGTATAGGGTCTTCACAGCCCAGACAACTCATCAAATGTAACATGTTCACGAATGCCACACAACAATTAAACCTAATAAGTGCGCGACCACCTTAACAAGTGCGCGGGCGCGTCTTAATTAAGCTAATTACGGCGAGGCAGCTATTACTCACCACAATTAGTTTGGGCTTACTTCAGCACAGATAATTCTTATGTACCATACGGCACGAATTAATTAATTGACGGTATAACGGATTAAAACCTAATTATATGAAGGTTGTTGGGTGCAATAAGCATATAGAGAAAACAACGTTTACAAAAATTTGGTGACGGAAAATATTATTCTTTCTTTTTCTTTCATACAAAAATCCAGCTTAGAAGTAGTATCAATTAATCTGGATTTTGCACGGCGAGGTATCAAATTATCCGCGACGTGGAAACCCGTGATTAATAATACGCAACTTTGCTGTTTTTCACAGTCAGGTAACAGAATATGGACACGACGGCTGGCATAAGAAATAAAAATAACAAAAATGTCCTCCAGACCGAATTTTCAGTCACGGCAGCCAATCTTAACGAAGACTGGCCATCTGCGCAGGAGATATTATAGTGCACAAGTATGTGCGCAATCACAAGTGCTCCCTTATGATCCGGTGGGACGGATAATCCGACACGACCGGAGAGAGATCAGGCGCAGGATCAACGGCTTTACGTGCTTTCCGAGGCACGGGGGTGTCTAACACCGCCAACATCCTAACGCCGGGCTCGTATTGAGATTTCTTAACAGAAAAACTTAATACCATTTTGTTAGCCCGACCTGGGATTCGAACCGGAGACCTCATGCACAGCAGTCGCTTTCACTACCGCTGCGCCACGGAGGCAGTAATACCGTGAGTGTAGTTTGTGACGGTACATGGACAAACAAAAATATGCCATAAGTGAGGGTGAATCAAGATTCTTCTGCCTCACAAACGGAGACATGACATCGTAGCACCAATCTGCTTGTGACCACGGCCGGTGTAACCTGGTCGAAACGTCAAGCATAAAAAAGTTAAACATTATGCATGGTCGCCTTAATACCCGTTACATATTATATATATATATAAAATTATATATATATATATATATATATATATATATATATATATATATATATATATATCTATATCTCATGCAACGCGAAAGTTTAAAAGTTAATCTGGAACATTTTTTGAACATCAATCATATTTTTGTACTCTGATAAATATCTACAAACGCAAATAAATTGATCAGATGCACTTATCTGACGATCGACTTAGAATCGTTATTTTTCATACATTCTCAGACCATAAATAGTTTACTAGAATCTAGGATTTCTAATGAAGACAATCGATATTAAGTCACGCGTTAAGAACAAAAAGTTTAGAAAACAGGGGTCGTTATCGAGAGGTATTGATAAATCATGGCGCATTAGATTCTTGCAATGTTTTTATGTCTTGAAAGGTCAACGAATGTGGTAGTTAGGAAAAGTCTTTTTAATATTGGCTAAGCCATTAATTAGCCTGCATCGACATCATCTATTAACGATCATATACTGATGACAAACGTTAATAGACTGTCTGGATAAGAGTTAACAAGGCTTTGCTAACTTAAGTCATTGATTAATAAGAAACGTTAGGACCTCAATATATAACTCCTACTTTCAATTATTTTCTTTATTTAAAAAGGACAACTATCACACTAGACAAGTAATTCGTGTGCCACGGGAAACTTTACAAATATTCAAATGGACACAAAGAACATGTCTATCTTGATATGTAAAACTCTCTTCAACAATTTACGTTTAAACAACATAATATGAATGATATTAAAGTTCTAAGTGGATTACTTAATTAATAACCTGCCAGCTAACTATGCAAAAAATTTACAAATGAGTTTACGTCAATTGTGCAACATGTGCAATGCATATTTATATCTTTATCATTGAAGAATGAGAAACCATTCTTTACTAGAAGACATATCGTCCAAATATGGTGTCCAAATATGGTGATCCGCTTATATACTTTTTCGTACATGTTTCCCTTTATTAGCTAAGTAGGTGGTATCGGTGAAGCGGGTCTAATTGACACCTGTAATTAGAGTCAGCTCGCCGATGCGTTTCCCAGAAAAGGGTTAACGGATCTCCAAGCAGTTTTGGTAGATTATTAATTTTAAATTAGTGCGTGATACAAGGTTAATAATTGTTTCGGCCATCGCTCTTAACCCTTAACTTATAACTTCTTACAAACCGGATTTTTTTAAGGAATTTTGACGTTTTTTAGAGCATAGGAAATTCATAGGTAATATCAGCAGTATTAGAGTACCATATTAAAAATGTTGTGTAAGCTACTGGTATTTTAGAATGAAACTATATATTTTTGTACTATCAGGTTGTATGTATGTTTTTCAAATCTCCCCCTTTAGAGCTGGTTTAATCCGTTCCATCCTATATTTCATTTCAGTCTACTACGTTTTAGATTAGCCTACTGGGCTTAATTTATAAAGACTTTTTTTTATATTAAAGGACTCAAACGAGAATACGGTTCGCCTGATGGTTAGCGATTACCGCCGCCTATGGACACCTGCAACACCAGAGGATTCACAAGTGCGTTGCGTTCCTTTTAAATTTGCCCACTAGAACGGGGAAAGGGGCGTTTGGGCCTCCGGTACCCTCACTCACTCGACGAAACACAACGCAAGCGCTATTTCACGCCGGTTTTTTGTGAAGCCGTGGTATTACTCCGGTCGAACCGGCCTATTAAACTAGTTTTATCAATAATGATGCTAATAATTTGGATATTTTTCAATACAGATTGAAATGTGACTGCAGAAATACCTATAAAGAATGATAACTTCAACCTTAGAGATGTAAGCGATCAACGGAATCTTCTTTCAAACTTGCAGTAGGCTAAATGGTCACCATCTACTACGGCTACAGAATTTGGCAGTTAAATAACCTTGTGTTGTCTTCCTACGGTTTCTAGGACTTGACTTAACAGGAACTGTGTGCCGTCCACAGGTGTATCAGTGGCACCTTACATCAACAGTACTACGACCACTTTTTACAAAGTTAGTAACGCGCGAGTGATAATGGTGAAGAAAGCGAATATTAGACTGGCCGTATGGTTTTTGCCCCTGCAAAAGTAAAAAAACTTGTGAGTTCTGGTTGTGCATTGAAATAATATAAAATGCGAAAGTAACCACTTTTGTATTAAGGCTAACATTGTTTTAGAGGTGCGAAGCCGGTTGCTATATGACTTTGGCAAAGATCCCAATTTTTATGGGTACAGTTAGGTAACCTCAAAATGCGACATAGATGTTTTATAAGGTAACTTTATACAAAGTATATCCTTTATAAGACAAAATGTCTTTGTAAGTGACCCCATATTATCTTGATTTGTCTTGTAGATGGGTGTCCGTAAGGAGCAGTAATTTAAGTACTCATCTTGTATTTTAAAGCCATAAATGCCATACCATAAGTAGCTTTTGCGAGACTCATTTACGTTCTTCTAAGTGACAGTACACTATATATTCTAGACTTATTACGCTGATAGAAATTATATACTTAAAAGTATTTTTCTAGCACGTATTACACAACTCATCCATATCACACTATTATTCATTAAAACACAATCATTTATATCTTTGATCTCTTTATTCAACTTTCGATTCTTTCCCACGCAAATATTGTAACCAATACCATACTTGTCATTAACAATAAGGCTGAATTTACTTTGTACGTGTCATTGTTCGTACAAATAACATCATCGTGGTAAGAATTAGACTCATCTTCGATATAAATAGACATACAGGCGAGTCATGACATGCCATTAGATATAAAACAGTTACATATTATTCATATATTTAATTCAATTTATTAAAAATTATGCGAGGTTGTTTAGGATTGAGACATTTATACGATACGATTTACAATTTTATGATATCACTTTAAGCTTACTATATAAAAATAATACGTGAATATATTAAACGTATTTAATATTCGGTTTGTTTAAATTTAATTCAAATTTAATCATGACTATACTTGTATTACATGAACTATATCTTTATATATATAATTCTACTGTACGTGTGTATGTCACTGAACCCCTAAACGGCTGGACGGATATTGATAAAAAAATTGTGTTTGTTCATGTGGATTCGAGGATGGCTTAGATTTGTTTTTTTTCTTGTGTTAAAATAATAAAGATCTGTAACCATCAATTATATAAACTTATTTCTAGATTTCGAGATAAGTAGTAAAAGCCTAAGTACGCAGAAAGTCACCGGGTGCAAAATCCATTTTAAACCTAATAGTGAACTGACATTTAAACACGAATAATGTGACGACGTAATTAGCTGACAAGAGTGCGTTGCGCGAACCGATCGTACACGCACCTTGCGCGGGTAACTCGTGTGGATCGTATACACGAAGCATTTAAACCGCGCAAGTATATGAACTTGCGCATCTTACCCATCATCCTAAAGACCTATCAGAAGCAAAGTAATAATTTTCTAAATATTTTTCTATGATCTATACAATCCCGACATAATAAAATATAAAACCAAGCCTCACTTCTGTATATTCACGTCATGACATACTCTGACAATGACTTAATAAGAGCGTAAATCTATCATATCTAGAACATAGTTTTACTGGTAGTGACATGATGATCACTTAAACCTACGCGTGATCCAATAATTACCTGTACGACTAATCGTATCGAGGTCCATAAATCGTATCCAGAGGTCGCGGGTCAGGCCGACGAGCCCATATTAATGACGTCCAGTCGAATATATTCGCGAAAGCTAGAGAGAGCGGCTCCACATCAATAGTCGTCGTCCACTCAGTGACTGATACGTGTTTATTAGACGGCAATTGGACGAAAAAAGTCTGTCAAACGTAGTTAAAATGATTGATAATGTAGAACCGAAATTGTTTTATTATTGCAAGCAGGTTGCCAATTTTATTATTATTGATAACTTACTTGATTGCGACTTCGAAGCGCCATCTCATTACCATTTCTCTTAATATTTTTTTGAGATAATAAATCGTGTTTATATTACTATCGGTTATTTCACCTGTCACTTCATAAAATATTTTTTGTGAACATTTCGCCGTGATACACTTTCGAATTTACATGTTTAGGATTTTTATAAGCAACGAACGTACTGTATTATTTAATATCTTATAGTATTATCATTCAGTGAACTTTGTTCTTTTGAGATAATATAGTTTACTTTAATTCTAGTTAGGATTTAGTATTAAAATATCCTGATTTTTATTTCTGCTGCGTATGGTTAGTCCAAGCGTGCTTATCAGAGTTCTCGCTTTAAAAGTAATAAAATACTTTGGTCGTATTGTTAATCGACAATCCTGATCCCTTACGGATTAATCTACCGTCACTGTATTAAGGGTCTCATTACCAATTGTCAAAAGTATAATGAAAGCCGAAGACATTCGCCGGGTCTTTGAAGTGAGTAAGGCATGTGTAACAGCTAATTTTAGACCCATGCTGTTCCTGAAAGTTTCTTAGGTAGCGATGCATTGATGCCAAAGAACTATAAATTTATAGAGCATACAAATTTTCTTCATGCAGACATTGTACCTGTAAGTAGTTGAGACAATTAATTTTCTCAATGACTGACATATCTTTATACAAATTATAATTAAAAACTAGTTAATAATAATAATAATAATATTCTATCACATACACACAAGACCATCTAGCCCAAACTAAGCAGAGCTTGTACTATGGGTACTAGACAATGGATAAACATACATATTTTTTCTGTAAATACTTACATATTATACATAGAAACACCCAGACCAAGACAAACATCCATGTTCACGCACACAAATGTTTGACTTGTGCGGGAATCGAACCCGCGACCTCAGGCGTGGCAGTCGGTTACACTGACCACTACGCCATCAAGGCCGAAGTTACAATAAAGAATGCTACATGACAGTAATGTATGAAAGATTTTGTGTTTTGTTATTTACCTTTTTAATCTATAATTACGTATAATATGTCATAGATGTCAATGATATTCCAATGTTGTTAATTAAATAATTTTTCATTAATACACAATTCAGATTTTGCGTAGCAATCCTATATACGTACTCCTAATCCTATCCTATCTATGTATATTAAAAGCAATTTATTATATTTTTGATTTGTGTAATTTCTCTTTGAATAAGACCATACCTTTCTTGTACGATGCACATAACTACTTGTAAATGACTCAGTTATTGAAAACAACTGTTACACTTAAAGATACCTTATTAAGTATCGACCCTCAAGAAGCTTTCAAAACAACAGCGAGTGACTTAACAACTCCTGTGCCTTTTCATTTGGCTGGCTTTTCAGACCCTGGACTCACTTGACATTTTATGAACGCTTTGTGTCACTTACTACCATAACTTGAACTTCCCCTCACCCTTCATACCAAATAAATAAAGATGTGCGAAGAGGTTCTGTTAGCACGGTGAGAGGCCAAGTTATAATGGTAGATATCTAAGGTGGGCACAATATGGTATGAGACAATAACATCGATGAATATGCATGATGGCATCGCGTTGCAATTTGGACGGAACATGTAATGACAATGTGACAAAAATAACACGTCTCAGGAGTTCGTGCGCACGTGCGGTGACAAACGCCGCGTTTTGTTGAGAACAACCGTACGTAGCAGCGTTTTTAAGGTCAAGAACAGACATTAAGTCTTAGAATGCTTTGTCAATACGTGTATCTATAAATGTCTTTGTATCTCCCAAACGGATGCACCAATTTTGATAGCTTTTTATTTTGTGAGCTGGACTGATTAGGGTGGTTTTTATGTATGTTAACGATTCCTATTTCAGCTACTTGCTTCCTTTAATTATTATCATATATCACGAATTTTAGGCATGCTAATTAATGACACTTATGGCTCTTATTTACGACGCAAGTATCACTTGCAAGTGATACTTGCACGTGATACTTGCGTCATAGTTGCATGGACACGATCGACGCAAGCTGCACAAGTACTCGTGCTAGCTAACATCGTGCACAAGCACCATTAGATACAATTAATATTACAGAAATATTGTTATTTAAATGTAGAATAATTAATAATTATTTTATTACTTATTTGATTTACTAGTTACTAGTCACGAGAAAATCCATAATAGTTTAGTTGCTCATATAAATTACAATTACAGAAGAACGGGTCATAACTCGTTCTTCATAGTTATAACCTATATAGGAAATCTATATTAATTATTAATTAGTATCCTACTTGGAAAATTATGTCTGTTTGTTTGTCTGTTCTTTATATGAGAAAGGAGCAACGAAACAAACGTGATTTTTTATAGAGATACCAGAAGTCAAGTAGTTGGATGAAAGTTACTATATGTGTGTAAAATGTAATTGATACAAATAAAAAAAATTTAAGTGTATGTTTGTAATGTCAAAATAACAGCTATTGCTAAATGCATATCTATACTAATATTATAAAGCTGAAGAGTTTGTTTGTTTGAACGCACTAAGCTCAGGAACTGCTGGTTCGAATTGAAAAATTATTTTAGTGTTGGATAGCCTATTTATTGAGGAAGACTATAGGGTATATAACATCACGCTACGACCCACGGGGGCGGCGCAGTAACGATAAACGCGGGTGAAACCGCGGGTACATCTAGTAAAATAATTTACAGAGTTCACAAAAAAAAACAATTTTTAAATTTGTCTTTTTGTGGCGGCTAATCTCTGAAACGGCTGGACCGATTTTGAAGTGAGTGCGATTTTGAGTTTTTCACTGGCAGATAGCTGATGTCATAAGGAGTAACTTGCGATACTTTTATTTTGGAAAATCCCTGCGTTCTGAACTTTTTTGTAAAATTCCACGCGGACAAAGTCGCTGTTAACTGACTGGTAGCCTATACTAATATTAAAAAAGGTAAATATTTATACTTTTATTTGTAATGATTAAGTACTATTACTACTTTATCCAGAAGCCACGCTAGCGAAGCAGTTATCATAAACGTAGAAGCAAACGCTGACGACAGCTAGCTTTTTTCAATTGCTGAAGTATGTACTTGGATGAAGGTTGCTTTTTCTTTTATGAATAAATATTAAACAAAGGTAGTTAATTAGATTCATATATATCAATCATATCATTTTCTTTTATATATTGCACGAGCGAATTAATGCCCGACTGTTAGCATATTATAAACATAATATTGTCTTCTGTTTACGCGAATATTATTCACTGAAATTAAACTACTATATACGGATTTTATCGCGTTGTTTATTTGACACTAGTTTGCTTTTTCTTGAACCACAGCTAGACTTCATGATACTTTGAGCTCATTCTGTGTAAATAGAAACACCAATGACTAAATTATGTTCGGGTACTTTGAAATAACTACACTGGAACATTGAGACAACTACCATCTTAGTCTCCCCGTGACCATGACTGCTGAAAAGCAACCGAAACCTAGGAGAAAGTGTAAAATTAAATTAAATCTAAATAGGTTTAATAGTTTTAATAATAATTTAATTAGCTTAAAAATTAGTAAAGTTTAATAGTAGTAGTAGTGTAACAATTTTCAAAATTATGTAATAAAGTGTCAATTAAACAACGTCATAAAATCCGTACATAGTAGTTTAATTTCAATATTATAGACATTATGAAGCCTTAATTTTATAAATGCGAATGTGAATTTCTTTAGGCGTACCAATGAAACTCATATTTGCATTTACAATATTACGTCTTAGCTGCTAGGCCGATCATCATGAAATTTCGCATACGTGTTGTCGTGGCATAGTAAAGGATATAGGATACCGTTTATCCACAAAAAATACTGTTGGCGGGTTACAAATTTATTGAGAAAAGCTACGTTTACGCGACGAAGCCTCTGACAAAATCTAGTACTACTACTAGTAATTGTGCCAGTTCTATCTATTTGGTTTAATATGAGCCCTTGGTCATGCAGCATAGCTTTGCACTTATTTGTATGCGATCGTGAAGTATCGGGTTCAGTTTTCAGGTCAGGCAAGGTGTTATTGACATTTTTTCCTAGGAAATTCTTAGTATCAGCATGAAGTCGTGACGTGTGCTCGCTAAGCGGCAATAGGTTTGCTCATTACATAGCACATATGTGGGTGTACTTCTCTGTTTATCTTTGTATATAGAGGTGTACTGTGTAGTATCTCTATAGGTCCAAATAGGGTAATATTTTATCATTACCATAACAAGTACTTATGGTAATGAACGCGGTAATATATACATAACATGTATCATATAAAAAAGTGTCATAATTATAATAAGTTTGGATGATACCTATTATGCGGTACTATGGTAATGATTTAAAGGGTATCGGAATAATTAAGTACAATTTATTTTAATCTGTCAACACATCCTTTTGTATATTTTTTGTTAAATTAAATACTTGAATGAATGATATGATCTTTGACATCGAGTTTTTATAAAGATTTATATAACTTTAACTATATCGCTGACTTATTCATTCATCACCATAACTTGGCAACTAGAAATTCAACGAGCTTGATATTTGATAGGTAGACATTTTATTCATTAGGCTGCGTAGGCGTGTGTTTATTTTTTTCGAAAGTTCTTTTTTGAAATTAACCATCTAAAAAGCTGAGCTCTCGCTAGTAGGCATATCTATATAATTATCTTAAAGATCAAGTAAGACTAGTCACTTCTTTCACTATATCATATTCTAGGTTAGCGAAAATGGCCGCACATTCATTAAAATATAATAAGATTAATATGAATCTGTAATTTGAGACTTAATGACAACTATAAGTAATTTGTTACCTTTGGAATGGCATATAGCAGTCGTTATTGGGAGAGTGTTGACACAAGAGATCCCACTGGGTCGAAGTGTCACCGCTCTGCACTGACTGGCCCCCACATAAGATACATACATACCTTTGGAATTGATAGTATTTTTAGTAGCGTTTCTTTTCTATAAATAATAGGTCCTAAAGTCATTCCTATATAACGTGAGAAAACTATAGCTAGCAAAACTTTAAAGACATCCTGGCTAAAACGTCAAGCCTTTTAAAGAGATATGTAAATACCGAGCATGATCGGATTATATTCTTCTTCTCTCTTAGCCTTTATTATTCCCAAGTCACTTGGTTTCGGCTTTTCTGGTCTAACCGGATTTGACTGGATATCAGTTTTTTACACAGAGCGGCTGCCACCTGACCTCCGCAACCCGAAGGCTAACGATACTCTAAGGCTAGAGAGGGTACTGACTTTCCCAATAACGACTGCCATAGATGTTCATGGCAGCCGGGAGCGACGGCTTAACGTGCTCTCCGAGGCACGGAGCAGGCGATAATTGTCAATCAATACGCACATAATTTCGAAAAGTCATATAACTTCCGAAAGTCAGAGATCGCGCGACGTGGGTTCGAACCCGAGACCCTCTGCATTGCAGTCTGTTGGTCTCCCCACTAAGCTATCGCTGCGTTCATGATCGGATTATATTGTGTTATATTAATAATTACACGAAAGTATAAAACTGATAATAGTGAAACGCTGTTGCCATACACTTCTGTTCACCCTTTAATGTATGCATGTATAAAATAAAGCATAAAAACTTTAAGCCCTAGTATTTTAGGTTCGATGCCCATATCCCCCGTTGTTTTGAGTCTTGGTGTTCTTTGTGTTCGTTATTTGAATGTTTGTTAAGTATTCCGCGACACAGGATTTATTCCTAGTACGTACGAAAAAGATAGACATGTGATCGATCGCTCGCGCGGTGTTCTATCGCGTAGTGCGTACACCGGCGCAGACGCAGCCGGCAACAATGCGCGGCTGACATAACGCGCGTGTGTGTATGACTAATCACCGCCATACCCGCTTCTATAGTTCACACACGCCTTTAGCTAGGCCGTTAGGTGCTCTAGGTATTCTGAAAATTGTTCCTTGTTCTTTATCAGTCAATGCTATCTCTAGATCTTTAAGAACGTTAAACCAATGACCTATGTAGTAATTTTAGTACTGCACGAATGGCGAAGTATTTTAAGCTGCCATTTGCGGGTTCAATAGGAATTGCAGGAGCACAAGTCAAACATTTGTGTGCATGGACATAGATGTTTGCCTTGGTCTATGTATGTATTTATATATTTACAAAAAAAGGCATATAATTATGTATATTTAGCCATTGTCTAATACCCATAGTACAATCTCTGCTTAGTTTGGGCTAGATGATGTTGTGTGATAGAATATTTGTCCCTGTGCTGCGCACAATGTTCCTCAATTTGTTGTTCCAAAACTATATCGGTATTTTATGCGAACTTATTGCTAGTAATTAAAAACTAAGAGCCTATATATATAATTTTATTTATTATATATAAGTTTATTACTATTGCCCACTAAATTACGCTATGGTTTAGACAGGCGTAAGCGTACACAAAAAGTTGTTCTGTATGCAGGTATTCAAACCCTATTTTTCGTGTTTTCTCAGACAGGGACACCACAACAAGACTTTTGATACTTTGAATTCATTCTACGTAAATAGATACACCAACATTGTAATTATAATGTACGTATATTTGGGTACTGAAATATCTACACTCCAATACAATAAGACGACTTTTATTCTGCCGTCATAAGGAAAAAGGATGTACCTAAATTCGTTTTCGAATTTTTTACATATTTGAATCAGTAAAAAAAACTTTTCTGCCAGTATGTGATGTTAATAATGATATTGTAGTCTATTAAACTTCTCCCTAGCCTTTATTATTCCCAAGTTACTTGGGGTCGGCTTTTCTAGTCTAACCGGATTTGACTGGATATTAGTTTTTACACGGAGCGGCTGCCACCTGACTTCCGCAACCCGAAGGCTAACGATACCCTAAGACTAGACCAGTGTCAGAATATTAGAGAGTACTGACTTTCCCAATATTGCCTGCCATAGACGTTCATGGCAGCCGGGACCAACGACTTAACGTGCTCTCCGAGGCACGGAGCAGGCGATAATTGTCAACCAATACGCACATCATTTCGAAAAGTCATATAACTTCCGAAAGCCAGAGGTGCGCGACGTGGGTTCGCACCCGAGACTCTCTGCATTGCAGTCTGTTGGTCTCCCCACTGAGCTATCGCTGTTTTCTATTAAACATTGTGGTTAAAAACAACAAGGTTTAAGTAAGTAGTGTTTTCTAAAATAAACCACGGTAAATGAGTATAAATTAATTCAAATTCAATTAATAAGTAATTAGTCAACGATCGACACAATTTACAAAGACGGCATGAGAAATGATGTTACTAACCATTTATTAATAATGAATAGTTATTAAATAAAGTGCCCGCTGATTAATATCCAGTTTATTCAACTTCACATTTGTAGGCACTACAAGTAACTTCACTTCAACGGAGATAATTGACATAAATGCTTCCTTTTATTGCCGTTTACCCTTTTCCTTAACAGCTACTACAGGTATGTATCGACTGCTTCAGTGAAGCAGCGGTGGTGTATGCGAGGTCTTGGATACGATTCCCGTCTTAGGCAGTGTTATTGGGATCTTCTGTTAGTAACAGCACGGAGTGCTGTGGTTGGTCAACGGCTATAGGGTCATTCTGTTACGTGTGGTCTTGGATCTTGTGTGATCATAATATGGTTGTAATATAGTTCTGCATAGTCCATTTTGGATATAAGTGTGAAGATATGTGAGTATGTATAATACATTGAATACAAGCTAGTAGGACTTCTGGGAAATTTTAGTAATAAAGTCAATAACTACACTGTTACATATGGCATTTCCATCAGAATAGAAACCGGCTGTAATGCAGGCTGTACTTGACTTGAAGTGCGCGTAAACTTAACAACACTTTTTCGTTTCTTCGTTTCTACACATGCCATTAAAGCTATATTAGATGATTCAATTAAATAAAAATAAAAAAAAATAATATCCTTCTCTTGGTAGGTCATATCCTTTGACAATTAGTTTACGCAGCCATTTATATTAATAAAAATCATATAATATTATAACTTCCTTCTCCCTTAGCCTTTATTATTCCAAGTCACTTGGGGTCGGCTTTTCTAGTCTAACCGGATTTGACTGGATATCAGTTTTTACACGGAGCGGCTGCCACCTGACCTCCGCAACCCGAAGGCTAACGATACCCTAAAACTTTCCTAATAACGACAGCCATAGATGTTCATGGCAGCCGGGACCGACGGCTTAACGTGCTCTCCGAGGCACGGAGCAGGCGATAATTGTCAATCAATACGCATATAATATTATAACTATGATAATTTTATTATTGGTTTCGTAGGAAATATAGTTGGTCTTGATCAACAGACAAGACAGGTTAACAAAATGATATGAAATGGTTCTCGTCCATTTTTCAAAGTTTTCCCTAATAAAATCGGAAAATCGAGACTAATATCGATCGCAATCGTGTTAGCAACTACACGACTACAATTACTAGCACAGTGTTCGTGTCAAGCAAAATTAACTAGATCTGATCCATAGCCAAGATTTTCACATATCACATAAATATCCATAAAAATATTTCATTATAAAACATCAAACGATTGTAACTTAAGATAAAATTGCACGACGGACGTAAGTTATCGATCTTGCACAATAATCGTACAAGTAGCGACATCTATTGGTGATATATAAGTACCGCCACCCATCTGCCCCGTTACGTTACAAAAGCAAAAATAACAAAAACCGAAGTCACTTAATCATCGATTGTCAACATCAGGGCGAACGGAAACGATGCCTACTTTGCAATGCAAATCACGTCGAATTCCTTCAATGTCACAAATAAGTAGTCGATAGTCCGTAACCCCACCAGTCGGGGTTACGTCGCATTATCATATAAATAACAAGCGTTTCTCAAACTATTGATCACGTTTAATAGGGGTTTATTTATGGTTCACTTATTTGCATACTATATTGTTAAAAATTAAAGTCAAGCAGCTGGCATCTTTATACAGGTATAAAGGTGACAAGCATGGCTTCTATCGACCAATTAAAAAGGCCGTAATATTGCTGTAAGTAATATTGCTATTCTGTGAATAACGTTATTCTGTGAATAACGTTATTCTGTGAATAGTGTTATTCTGTGAATAACGTAGTCGATTACGCAGTTGTTAGTTTAAGATTACTTCATATACTATGTATTACTTACTGTGTAATTGTTTGTTGTTCCAAATAAAGAAAAATAAAATAAAATAAGCTAGTGCGCTTACGCACAACTAATCATGAGTTCCCAAGTTTGATTTTCAGATCCTGCCCGCTTTTACAGCCAGGAAAATGTCTGTATGAAACATTCTGGAATCGTTCACGGTAGGCGACAATTTTGTTATAATTTGGTCAGTTTGTTTAAAAACAGCATAAACATGACTTAATATACATACAGTTTCGGGTGAACATAGAAAACGAATAAAAAACAATAATAGAAATAATAGCATATAACTAGCAAACCATATGCGCCAAAGAGCACCAGATCCAATAAAATATATAAATTTTCTTACAAACAGGTTGCTTCTGCACTAGGAATAGTTTCTGTATCATAAGGGCCTTTATATTAAAACAACGGACACAAAGAACATTCAGACACAGAATAATAATTTCTTACTCACGCTTTTTGCATATTAACATTATTGTTGGCAAAATGTGGGCATGTCACCTCTACCTACCCCTGACACCGGCGTGATACTATTTCATATTATTTATAGCACACATTTGCATATTATACTGTTAAATGTTAAAGTTTAATCGTGTGGGTAATGCAGCTGGCATCGTTGTGCGGAGGTGACAAGCATTTTTTCTATCAGCTAATTTAAAAAGCGATTTCTGCATCCTTATACGGTTATATGCACACACACACAAACAAATACACATGTATAAGTTGGTACGTAATACATGCGCGTGAGTCGGTTTTTCCAGGCGACTCGATGCGACAGCAGGGCTACAAATCAACCGGCCACTGTAATTATAGCAATTATCCAAGCATAAGCACGTGAACGTAAATAAGCTTTTGCATATTTTGCAATTAATAGTTATGGTGTTAGGTATATTTGGTATTTGTAATTAATTTTATAATACGAAGACATCTTTTATGTAACGTATGACAGAAAATGTCAGTAACATGTTATGTAGTAAATCAATATTATATCAATATTGTTATTGTGTGTATGTGGTAGAATAGTATAGTATTAATAAGAGAAAGAAGTTCAATACATAATATTTTGGTGTAGAACTTAGGTGGTTAATACAACATTTTGATAATTGTGAACTCTGCTGGGACATCGAACTAGGAGAGAGGAAGAAAGTATTGTTTTACCATTTGCTATTTTTATTTACATAATAAGGGAATCATATAAAAATATTATTTAATGTCATACGCAAGTCATATTAAATGAAAATAAATGAAATGTGCAAATGATTTTATAAATTAAGTTTAACTTGAAGAACTGCCTTGGTTCCGTAGCATAAGTTTACGTGTGTTCATGAGGCTCTGGCTTCAAATCCCGGGTTAGGGAAAGTCTTCTTGGGTTCCTCTGTTAGGAAATTCATAGTCTGCAAAACAATTGTTCCATCATATTTTACGTGGGACCGCAAATATAGTTCGCAATAAAAGTTATTCTTATTAAGGAACCCAAATTCTTTAAATGGAAAGCATAACTACTTACTTACTAAATTAGATTAATTAATTAATTGTTTGTAAGATTAATTAAATTACCCTACTGAGCAGCGATAGCTCAGTGGGGAGACCAACAGACTGCAATGCAGAGGGTCTCGGGTTCGAACCCACGTCGCGCACCTCTGACTTTCGGAAGTTATATGACTTTTCGAAATTATGTGCGTATTGATTGACAATTATCGCCTGCTCCGTGCCTCGGAGAGCACGTTAAGCCGTCGGTCCCGGCTGCCATGAACATCTATGGCAGTCGTTATTGGGAGAGTGTCGACACAAAAGATCCCACTGGGTCGAAGTGTCGCCGGTCTGCACTGACTGGCCCTCCACATAAGATACATACATACATACTTACTAAATTTAAAATAAGTATATATACTTTACCGTAACTTGAAGCAACTCATTTTAAAATACTCATATATAATAGCATGGATATCCTATTCTATCCTATATTTATATATATAAAACTCTTCCGTTACTGAGTGACTGACAGACAACGCTCAGCCGAAACTACTGAACGCAAGAAGCTGAAATTTGGCATGTATGTTCCTTGGAGAGTGTAGGGGAGCACTAAGAGAGGATTTGTGGAAATTCCACCCTGAAGGGGGTGAAACGGGTGAAACCCGATATTCACACGGGAACGGGACATACGTGTGTGAAACCGCGGGAAAACTACTAGTAATATTATAAATGCGAATGTGTGTTTGTTTGTTACGATTGCACGCCTTAACCGATCATCTTGAGATTACGCATACACGTTATCAGAAGAACACAAAAGGACATAAGGTACTGTTCTTGCAGGAAAAAGTACTATAACTAACTTTATCTAACCTATATTTACGCGAAAAAAGTCGCGAGTAAAATCTATCTAGTTAAATATAAAAATACTACTATTGTATTTGTAAATAGTAGGAGAGCAGCGATAGCTCAGTGGGGAGACCAACATACTGCAATGCAGAGGGTCTCGGGGTCGAACCCACGTCACGCACCTCTGAATTTCGGAAGTTATATGACTTTTCGAAATTATGTGCGTATTGATTGACAATTATCGCCTGCTCCGTGCCTCGGAGAGCACGTTAAGCCGTCGGTCCCGGCTGCCATGAACATCTATGACAGTCGTTATTGGGAGAGTGTCGACACAAAAGATCCCACTGGGTCGAAGTGTCGCCGGTCTGCATCGACTGGACCCCACATAAGATAAAAAAAAAGTAGTGTCAGACCGTTGGACTGCCACGCAGAGGTCTCAAGTTCGATCCCAGGGCACGCATCTCTGACTTTTCAAAGTAGAGTGCGTATTAAATACTTAGCTTATAATTATTTGGCAAATCTCAATAAATTACTAGACAATTTTGATCGCAACTATAACGAATATACTAAAATAGTAAAATTGGATGGTTCTAATTTTGGCAGAGACATCCAAATCTGAACTCATATGTTATCTCAGCTTTGTGTGTACTAATAGTAATAATAGGTTATTCACAAATCGGAGATAATTTTTATATAAGCCTTATTGATTTCTTTGTGTGCACATAATATTAGTTACGTTACGATCCAGATCTTAACAATGTATTTATGATATAAGATGTTATTACGATTGTAATGTGTTTTGCCCATTAATAAATAAATTAAAAAAATGAAATAAACAGTTATTTATCGCTTGCTTTAACGGTGAAGAAAAACATCGTGAAGAAACCTGCATGTCTGAGAGTTCTCCATAATGTTCTCGGAGATATGTGAAATCTGCCAACCCGCACTGGGCCAGCGTGGTGGACTATGGCCTAACCCTTTTCACATTGAGAAGAGGCCCGTGCCCAGCAGTGGGACAGTTCAATACAGGCTGATATTATTATATGAAATTGTGTTAAATTATATTATTTAATAATTATAGTGGTTATATATATAATTAACTACTCCTTCAGGGTATGTAGACTTGTCATAAACAATAGTTCTCTAGAGGTAATTAAAATATACCTGTAATTATAAATAACGTGCTTACTTAATAAATAAATAAATTACGCTCTATTCATTAAGATATTTTATCCGCTAACAATATTTATTCAGTAATAAAAGGTGTCATAAAATAAGAATTAATGATTATATTAAAGATATTGATGAGACACGGAAGGCCCAGTGGTTAAAATTGTCACCTCGCTAGTACACACTGTGCTGAGTGTTATAGGTTCGATACCCGCACAATACAAAGATTAGTGCGATCCAAAAATAGTTGTTCCGAGGCTAGGTGACTTTAACCCTTAACTATAGTCGTGGGTCCATTGGATCCATATACAATCTTTGAATGTTTATAAAAATCTTCGCATTCGCTGCAGCCTCCTCAGCTTCTTAGTACCTTCCTACAGTAAGTCTAAGTATGCACAGTAGGACAGACGGGTCTCGCTTGCTACTCCTAAGGTCAATATCGTCATACACGTGGGTCCATTGGACCCACCACTATATACACGTAACTTTTTTTTGTTATTTGTATTTAATTTCACGTAGTTCTAATGGCAAATTGAAGCAGGAGCTTTTGGAATCAAATATAACTAATTGTAGAAAGGGCCTGCACTAAAATTAGTGTAGGCCCTTTCCACAATTGTCAAAAGGCTTAGACAATTTTCATAAAAATGAGAAAGAGATGCTACAACCATAGATTGCCCTATTTATCTCAGGTCAAATGATTCCCATAATATTATCAGCCCTAGAACCAGTAATGAATCCTTGAAATTAGATAAGAATAAAAGAAAGTGATGTTCATTATGCCCACCTACCAAAACAGCAAAACCTGCACCCTTATGCAGTGATTACAAGGTGCTTATTTGCATGACTTATACTAAGATAATTCGTTCGCTTTGACTTTTGTCAAAATATTTATAGGAGATGTTTTCTATTTTGTTTTGCTATGCCATTAACTAGCACATTCGGTTGTTTAAAATTAAATATATAGTTTCATGTTTGCCGTCGTTTTCACATATTTTTTAGGATTTTATCCGAAAACCCTGTTTTTAGGCTGGTATAAAAATACTGTTTCATTAAGATTAATTAGAAATACTAATATATACTCCTATTGTTTATTTTTGCATAAAATTACCTTAATGAGTGTTTGATTTTCAAGAGTAATAACAAAAATGAACATATTTTATATGAATTTAAACTAGGTGTGTCCAGTGGACCCACGACTATAGAATCGTAACAATTTCTCACCACTACAGTTAAGGGTTAAGATCCGTTGTTTCAATGTTTGTGATTTCACTTGCACTGGGCTTTTTCCTATTGCGGGCGATGTAATAAAAAAAACCTACGACAATATTCTACTATTATTATAAACTAGCGACCCGCCCCGGCTTCGCACGGGTAGTACCTTAACAAATTATACACCTAAACCTTCCTCATGAATCACTTTGTAAAATCCGTTCAATAATTTTTGCGTTTATCGCGAACAGACAGATAGACAGACGGGGTGGGGGACTTTGTTTTATAATAGATAATTATGTAGTGATCAAAAATTATGTGAAGGTCTTTCGATGTATGTTACTAAACCATCAAACGTATTTGGATGGAAATTGGCACATAGATAGGCCGTGTCCTGAATTTATATAATTATATGATACTTTTATTCCAGCCTCATGCGATTCACGCGAGCAAAGCCGCAGGCTGAAACAAACTTTTATAAAACGCTAGCTGTCCCGAAAGACGCTGTCCAGTACACACGAAAAAAAAATACCCAAATCTAAACCATTCTCGAATCCACATGAACACACACAATTTTTTTTATCAATATCTGTTCAGCCGTTTAGGAGGAGTTCAGTGACATACACACGTACAGTAGAATTATGTATGTAAAGATCAGAAATTACTATTGAAATTTGTATAACTATATATAAAGACCGGTTAAAATATTGTGTTTATCATAACTAGTTTTTGTTCGACATATTTTTACTTATTTATACATATAGGTATTTTTTTTATTATCTGTCTCCTGATATCACATTAAAGGTTACACATTACAAATGGCCACCTTTCTGCATTATTCTGTATAACAAAACACGATTAAACACATTATGTATAGACAAGTCTGTAACAGTTAATACCTTTAAAAAATAAGATATATGCTTGTAATATAAAATTTGCATATTTTTTACCTATTATTTGTTATAGGTATATGTAGTATCGGCAGCTGTCGCTAAGCTATAACCAATAGACAATATATCATTTTATTTGTATATGCACCTTTACTATTCTGATGCTAATACGTCGAGTTTGGACAAAAACACATTGATTGGTATCAATGAGAGACAATTTGAATAATTTCATAATAAATCATCGCGCGGCAATCATGCTAATTTTACTATCAAATGTTTGCGATCGTATCAATTGATTTCCATAGCTCCCATATTTTTACTGCGTTACGGAAGGTAATGGTATGAATATATTTTGTTTTATTTGCCATATATGAATCGTATTTAAATTTAATATTGTTTTGCAAAATAAATCTATACATTTATATGTGAAGAGATAAATATGCATTTTAAGCATATTCCGCGCATTAAGGAGTGTGTGGTTTGATTTAGATAGTTAAAGTTTATATGGAGTAACAATGCAGAACGCTAGGCTAAAATTTAATTTTATCCTAGCCTACATAAATAGTATCTACTTTTTGATATTTTTACTTTTTATTATTAATATAATATAGAGTTAACTATTATTAAATATTAACAAAATGAAGTTAAAATAATATTTTTAGTCAAAGTTCCCTTTTTATGTGAAAATAAATAGTATTCATTATTTTTCATTGAATTCGTATTAAGAATGGTTTACTGGGCGACCACTAGTAATGATAAATCACTTTAATAATAATAAAACATTTGAATTTTTTTTTTTAATGTATTATATTAAGTTTTGTTTACAAAGTAAGCATTATCCAGTGATTAAACATACCGTTAGTTTTTGTCGCATCGCACATAATAGCACGTTCGTTATCTGCAATCAACATTCCTAATTTTAATTCGACAAAAAGTTTACAGTTAGAAACTTTGTTAACACGAATAGTTGTACGAGGCATTATCTTTCAACCATCATATTGGAAAATAACAAAACTGTCAACGTAACGTGAAATTAGGCTATTTTATGAAATCCGTCAGGCGGCGGCATCCGTGTACAAATTGCTACTTAAAACGATAAAAATCGGTGTCGATACGCGATATCCTCCTACCGTACGCTACAAAAACAATAGCATCGCGACTTAAACACAATAAATTCGCTAAATAATAGTTATCGAAAAATAAGTCCAAAACATTATCGTCATCCGGAAAGCATAAAAATATTTCAAATCGCCAAGACAATAGAGCGGAGACAATGGACGTGGCGCAAAAAGGGACCAACTCATTTTTTTACAAAAAAAATGTTTGGTTTTTTGCAAAAGCGTTCCTTCGACAACAATCAGTGCACCGCCCTTCAGTTTTTTTTTTAATAACGGACCCTTGGTTTGTTTATTTTGTTCGTTCATATTATTGGTAGGTAATAGGTTTTATAATAAAAAGTAGAACTGCTCATAAAAATAAAGATAAATAACAAGATTGTTATCATTTTCCTTTTTGAGAATAATTATTATAAAATCAATAACTCATAGAATTTACTTTAATTATTGCATTTAATGATTGCAATCTCTATAAGGAGTTCATGAACAACGACCAGAGCAATCATTTTAATTGAAGTGTCTTATTAGTGCATACGAACTGGATTGCTTATCGGCTCAGAAATCAATAACCATATCCGTCAGTAGCGCGTAACAAAGCCTCTGTAATTCTAGCAAGTGATTAGCATACAAAAATCGTTTCCATGATAACACAAAGGCGATGCACTAACCGCGACCCTCACGACTCGAGGTAAAGGTGCCAACACTAAATAACGGCTCCAAACAACCGTTTCCTAAAACCGTAAAGGAAGTAATTACATATTCTAATCCAAATCCAGGGTCCCGCTTCATATGTCACTCCTTACAAAATAAAAAAGTTACAACCACACACTCGACCTCCTTGTAACGGTACGCTCTTTCTTCACCGGTCCTGAGAAAAAAATACATCAAGAACTGCATTTCTAAGCACACGGTGATACAAAAAAAATTGCATACTTACTTATAATCTCAAAAAACAATGAGATGAATTCAATCAAAATTGAGTCTTATTCCGATAGCGTAAGACACCCTTTCTAAAAGTAAACTCTCGTGTGTAACATTAAAATTTATGCGCGCATTTGCATAATGTGCATAGCCCCTAAATTTTATTCAATAAAAAAATAGGATGGGTAGAAACTTTTTTGCATAAATTCTTACAAAGGAAACGGGTTAAACCATTCAGGAAGTGAAATGTCGTAGATCTACTGCGGACGCGATTCAAAAATCAAAGTTTAAACATACGGCGGATTAAAATATACTCTAACTCGCGCAAATAAAAAACATTATTGCGAAACTAAACATTTCGCGTTACACCGTTCCGGTCGCGACCCCCTTTCGCGATGCACAATAGACCAAAATGTACCTGACTATAATTTATGCGAGAATATTAAGAGAAATGTACCTGCCCTTTTTGAATATTAAGTGCAACCTAACCCCTGACATTACTGAATAGGTTAAGATACTATTTGAAAGGAATAATGTAAAAAAAATGCAAATAAACAGTCCCAACATCTACGCGAGGGTTACAGGTATAATCGCATAGAAAAAAAATTGCAAGCGCACCGCGTGCGCAGAAAGTTTCGCATTTATTATTGCGCAAAGGGTTCAGGGGCATTGTGATACTTAATG
The DNA here is from genome assembly GCA_930367265.1 of Catocala fraxini. Taxonomy (NCBI): domain Eukaryota; kingdom Metazoa; phylum Arthropoda; class Insecta; order Lepidoptera; family Erebidae; genus Catocala; species Catocala fraxini. Next base: position 22,517,362 of record OV884028.1, read on the forward strand.
GGTCCCAGCACTTGTCACCTTGGCGTATAATTTGGGTGTGCACGGTTCTTTTCTTATGCATATTCTGAAGGGAGCGTCGCATAGATAGTTCGTTTTTTAATAGTGTTTTTTTATTAGGGCTACATATGCAAAGATTTATTATACAGCCGCGGGATGTGCGTGAGAATTCTATGAGATAATCGAATTTGCCTATAGACGCATCCACCCTAGGCAACCCTTTGATTCGATTCAATCGAGTTCATGGGAAATATGTGAATATTCAAACAAGATGTCATCTCCTTGAATATCGATTGCCGTTGAGATCCTTTTATAGTGCCTGGGAATTGATACATTGAATAGGAAGACCCTGTAGGGTTTTTGCATAATCTATCGGTGGCCGTGTCGCGGCTTTGTTTGGTCATAACGGAATTTCTTGATAAAGGGTTGTTCCAACTGATCGTTAAAAAATTGTGACCGTTACAATTTTTTACTTCGGCTACTGTCCGTGTATTGTCTAAGAGTTAACTGTACCTGTCTCTTACGCGTTTATTTTTTGTATTTTTTTATGAACGCTGATAACTGTTTTATTTGTACTACGCGTATGACTTTATTGTTTCATAAACGAGAATTACGAGTGAATAATAAAGAAATAACATTCAAATTAAGTGTGTCTTTTTATCCAAGTAAAACTGTAATACTTTAGTACAGCGTGCTCGACATAAATTGTTTATTATGGTAATTTTAATTTTTATTGTCAATAAAATGTAGAGTTAAGTAAGTATAATTTAATATTTTACAGAATGAAGTTAAAATAAAATATATAATAAAAGTTTCCTTTTTACGTAATAACAAAATATAAATAGTTGTATTGCTTTACCTATACAAACATGTCAAAAATGTTAGTAACCCTTTTTTGTCAATGACGGTCTTTGCAACCGCCGCACATTTTATTGGTAAAAGCATTTTGCTCTAGTTTTTGTACGTACCAAAACAAATAGTGTAATGGATGTCGATATTGTCGGCGGACACTCGGTGTGTTGTGACGCAACAGACGGACGGACAAAGGGGAAAAGTTGGCAAAAACTCGTGTCGTAAAGTTTAATTACCTTAAACTGTTGCGGTTCGTACAGGATGTTACTAGTTATAGTAATTTTGTGCCGCTAATACAATTCTAATAACATGTGCTTGTAGCATGAACAAATACATATTTACATAGACTTAGGCCTGTATATCCGTGATTGGGTTCGCAGAGGTATATTTCTCATCATTTTGCCAACTATATTTTTAAGGTCCACGTAATAGAGTGTGAGTCTGTCGTCTATCGAGCGCATTTCAATTTTTCGTGCTGATATTAAGTATTTCCTAAAAGGAACTCTGCCAACCTCTTCGGGGATGATATAGGCGTACTTGAAACAAATATTACGGTAATGCTGAAAGTTATTAAAAATATTATAACACCATTAAAATAGCGGCTTGGATATGTTAATCAGTAAGTAGCTCATTTCTCCATGAATGAGAAAACACTTTTAGTAATTGGCCGCCAACACATAATTACAGCTGTCAAAATCATATATTTAATGGGCCCATTATACCTAATTAGGTTTGTTAGTTTAACATAATATCCACATTTGTATGGCATAGGCATAATTCAATAATTGTAAACATTGAAATATTTTTCATTGTAATTAACTAAGCGTGAAATAGTTTACTATTTGCTTAAATTATGACTGTATTTAGCTATCGTGTCAAGTCAAAAAAGGTGTTTATAATTTCAAATTTCCTGTCACACCACTTTAAGTTGTTTAATATAATGCGTGTGACATTAATTTATATGTCACTATTTGATGACTTTTTATAATGACGCGAAAAGGAATGTCCATTTAAAAATCATCCTTTAGCTTATAGTTGTACTTAAATAAGCATTCTAACTCTAAAGATGTTCCAAAGACATCAATGTTCTCCATATTTTTTTCAATTGCACTCTTTTTGCCTTTCACCGTAACTTGTAAAGAAATCGTCAGCAAACAGTAATGTGTTCCGCGTTTGAGTTTTTGCTCCAATAAACGTCCCGAGTTCGTCACTGCTACCATTGAAGGGTTAAGTTATGCAAATTGCTATAACAAATTGCCCCGGAGTCGATTGGCCGTGCCTACCTATTATAACTCCGTACTTTCCAAAATAAGCTTTTTTATTTGTCAAAAGTTTTGTTAATTCAAACAAATGGCTCTTCCAGGAAATTGTTTTCGTTCGCTATTATTTTTTTGGAGCTAAATTATTTTGTTAGGTAATAAATATGTAATATGTAATGACTACCTATGGCAAAGCGGTAGTGCATGTGACTGCTGTGCATCAAGTACCGACTTCAAATCCTACGTCAAACAAAGTATCATTTCATCAGATTTTCTGTCAAGAAAATCTTAATTTAATCTTAGTGGCATCACGGAGGCTGGAATTCTATCCAATGGACGGCAATAGGATCGTTCCCTATTAACTCCTTGAAAACCAAATCTGACAAAATGTGGGTGTATCAAACTTCTTCTTCTGCTTACATCTTCATAAATGTAGAGGTGAGATACATAAGTAGAATTTAATAATAATAAAACTAGTTTTACCACATCGATAGTTTTATAATATTTTAATAAAAGTTTTCATATAATAATCCTCGTAGTTAATGACTGTTATCAAGAAGCTTTCAATCTTAGTTAATACGTGTATTTATCAGGAGCAGGTGCGTGCCGCCCGACTCTACACAGTAGCCGTTCAATCAAGAATTCGCCGAGAAACATCAAATTAAGAATGAATCAGGTTTAATTACAAAGTGAAACATCGAGAATGGAATGAATTCATTTTTGCAACAATTTTGGATACCGAATGATTGGACATCTCTATTTTTTATTGCATCGGTGGAGTGGCTGGTAAACTGATGCTCTACCGTTGTTACTGTGATGAGTATGAGTATTCGTATCGCACATTAAACAGTTACATATTTGTATGATCCAAAAAATATCCTTAGAGAGTCTGTCTTGACCTGATGAATTTGACCTATCATGAGACCTAGGTCTTAACGGCAAGAGAATGACGTCCTATTTTGTAGCGCTTAAAAATATAGCTAGTCAGTGTATGCGTCTACCCGTCCCATCCGGTATATATGTGTATGTATGCTATAAAATATATTGTTAACGTAATAAATTCGTTATAACTGCTAATTAAATTCAACCAAAATTAGTTCAGCAGTTTCACCATGCAAACATAACAAAAAGATACGTATATCGTATGTAACATAAAATCATTACTATAGACATCTATCAACACAAACCGAAAACTGTTTGGAAACATCGTGTCGTTCCCGTACCGCATGCCGCATGCTACATGCCGCATGCCGCATCTTTTCGACGTGATAATCCAGCGGAGACATAACCTGCTTACTTTATACCATATATATGTCAGATTTTAATTGAACCCTGCGTTAAGTATATTCTTAACGCGATGCCACATTATCGCTCTTAAGGCACAGAACTTGAATATTGTTCAGATATCGAGACGTATTAAAAATGTAGTTTTATCGTGAGAATCGATTTGGAGTAATGGTTTACTCTACAGTAAGAATTATGGGTGGGTCGTGTGATGCAACTGACGTTGTTCGGTTGCGTAAATCTGATATTATGGTTATAAGAATCCCTCTAATATTATAAATGTGAAAGTTTGTCAAGATTTCTGGATATTTGTTATTCAATCTCACGATAACTGTTAAATGGATTTTTATTAAACTTGGTGCAAGACCATTTTTTATCGCGGTACGCATTCCCGTGGGTATACACGCGGGCGAAGTTATAGGCAGAAACTAATACAAGACAATTTTGCAAAGATTTTTAGTGATAATGTAATTGTACAGCAATTTCTAATAATAATACAGGTACCGTTACATTTAAATTTCTTTTAATTTGTCGCCAATCTATTGCCAGTTTGCTGAGAAGTATTGACGGTTCAATCCCAAATGAGTAAATATTTGTCAGATGCAGATATTGTTGCTCGAATCAGGATGTTCCTAATGTTCGTTGTTTGAGTTTTAATGTCAGTGTCAGAAATTACATGTATTGCGTAGCGGCATAACACTTTAACTGTACTGAAACACTAACCTGCTCATGATCAGAGCATTTGATTGCTTCGAAATTTATGGCAAATTTTGAGGTTACGGTTCCGGAACCTGGTTCGGGAATTTCTATCGGGAAATTCTTATTGCAAGTGTGCTTCTATCCCCACAGAGTCAAATTTGCTTGCTACGTAGCATCTTAAAATATATACGGTGAGATATGAGTAAAATAGTTTTCTGCCTCTCCCATACATTGAATCTAAAGCATGTAATTTTACTAACTGAACCCTGCATTTCATTAACTGTTTCATCAACAGTGCAGTATACGCATTTTATTTTAAAGTATTCCGCATCTAGTCGCCTTAACTTGGTATGTGCGGCAGATCTTACAAGTTGTGCTAACGAGTCGACAATTACAGCGTGCATGACATTTGTCCGGCTGTCGCCATGGCACTCCCGCTTGTACTATAACATATCTAAATTACAAGTTTTACTATAAATAAAAATGTCGGAAAGATTCGCCTACGGGTAGAGGCAACTCTAATAAGAAATATGTTGAATGAGTTAGCTACAGTGTGAATTGCATGGTATTCCACTAGATTATTTTGTACGATGACGGTACTGAATTAGTATAAAATGTTTTTATACTAGCTGTGTTTCGCGGTTTCATTCGTGTTCATTGACGTTTATAGTGATTTCTTTGGGCCGTACCGTAATGTTATGAAGTCTATAATCTTCCTCAATTAAAAGGATTCTAGTCTATCTAATGCCTGAGATCTTTTTTAAATAAGATTGCTTGTTTCTGGTATGAGCGAATTCAAATATATATCTTTACATATTATTTTAGATTTGTGTGCCAAGACAGACAGACAGTGACAGATCCAATTACAAATTTTATTCTGAGTATGTATTACGATGGTGCATTATAGAAACTCTCTATGGCAGTGGGAGACTTAACTTAGAGCACATAAGAATATTTTTCCTGCTCCAAAGGACTGAGAAAGTACAATTAAAACCTATGCAAAAGTGTCGCTTGCTTTTAGGGGATAAAATATCGCGATGAAGCTTGCTTGCCCCACAACGTACTCGAAGAGAATATATAAATTCCACTGCCAATCCGCACAGGACTAGTGTAGTAGATTCATAGCCTGAAACTTCTCTCTGTCTCACTCGTGCACAGCAGTGGGACCTTTTATAGACACATTGTTCTTGGCAGTCATTACAGTCACCATAAGTACTTATGAAGGCGTTGTCCGCAAATATTATATTTCTGTGCCAATTGAATACGAAACTTTTCGTACAAAATAATCTTAAAATAGCATTGTCTGTGTTAAAAAAGAAATACACAGGATACAATACGGTTCTATTTTACCGATGTCTCGAACATTGAATGACATTTTACAAATTCCCGCCGTTGCGAATAAAAAATATAATGCAGGTATCGCAGCCAAGCGGTAGATACAAAAACTCGTATCGCTGATGAAAACTAAGAGAATCAGAACTGCCTTTTAAAGACAACAATAGAATTTAATTACTGACACATACACATTGTCAGTGTCAAAGATTTTTTAGAGCCCAACAGTTTCTTACTGTAAGCTGCGAGTGCGCCACCGTTACAATTACGGATCAATTTTATTTCTAAAAATAAAGCTTGCCTTCAAAAAAAGAACCATTATTAATTACTTATCGAACAAAATTGTTATTTAGAGAACATGTATCCTCTCGAGTGGAGCGAAAAAACCGCGCCAAATGACCGTGAACGCATCGTATCAAGGGATCGATACATATAATCGGTACTTATAAATCGAGACTGTTATGAGACGATAAAATCGGCCGGCGACCGCCGCCGGCTACTGGGCGTCGGCCTAAGCGACGATTACTCTCAACTCTTCTTATTTTGTTGCTGGCCACTCGATGCGAGATTATCGATAAAATAATTAAATGGTTACTCTCGAAATCGATTCCCGAGTGTTGTTATCGAGACTCGTGTTATTTGTTTCGTTTTTCTTGTTGCGAAATAGTCGCCCGTGAACATCGCTTCAAAGTTTTTGGTCGCACTGTTACAAAGTTTTACTACGAATCCGATTCGAAATCTGATTGGGAATGTTAACTTTTTAATCGGATTAGTAACTCCGTATCGTGTTACAGAACATTATTTATGGCTACTTGTTAATGTCACGTCTCGTTGTACGCATTCATTAAAATAAACGAAATTTGTCTATAAATAATACGATCTCACAATTTGATAAGAATCTTATTGGTATTGCAGCATTTATAGGTATAAATTGCATTTCTTATATTGCTTACTCACGATTAATTTAAAAAAAACATTGTTAAATCAACTAGAGCATGAACAAGAACGTCCATTATTAAAACGTACACTTTATTCAATACATATATCACTTCGTTGCTACTGAGAACTTATAAAAAAAGCAACATAACATTTGGTATCCATCGCATTTTTCTTTACACTCACTTTTATATCATTCACACGAATAAAGCAGTGTACATCAAAAAGATATGAAAAGGGTTCGGTTGACCCGCGTGCGTGCCGCTCGGCCGTTCCCTCAGATGGTCGACATCTTAATTGTCGGCCGGTGATAACTGAGACCCACTGATTTATAATGCCTCCTAAACGTATTAGTGCCTTTGTCGGCTCCACACTTATCGACCGACTTAGTAGCGGCTTCCGCTTGCACCCGACTTTTTATCTCTTTTATATTAAAACTGAACAATAAAACAACCGACTGTCACAAACAAACTCTGAACAACTTTTGTGGGAGTCACTTGAAAAGTTAATAATATCCCAGACGCTGGAAAAACGAGCGCAATCAAGTCAGCAAGTTTCGCGACATTTAAAATTGTCGCTGGTAAAAACATAAACATCAAGTTTGCAATACGAACGCGAGGAAATATCAAATAGGAACTTAATAAAAATCCAGTTAAACGTTCAAATTGAAACTAAAAGATTTTTACAGTTGTGTTTATTTAGCATAAGTTTGCGGATCGTTTTATGAGCGAATAAACTCACGCCGACACCTTTTTACAGCGTCGTTTGTTACGCTAAACACACGATAATTTACATATTATTATCGGGACACATAAAAGTCGGACGTTTGTGTTGGCGGTGTCAACGAGATATCAGAATACGGGCGCGGCGTCGTGACCGTCAGACAAAAAGTACCGGGGGTATCAGTGGCATGGAAAAACGTTGATTTAGAAAAGAGCGCGTGAGACATGCATGTGATGAATTGACATGTTCCAGAGGCCATTAGGGGCTCAGATAAAGAGGCATTTAACTCAATCCTCTGCGTACGCGCATCGCGCTCGCCGCCCATCGCATCTACAGTCTGATGTATATTTGTGAACAATTATGTATTTTAAAGGAATCATATTTCCCTGATGTTTTAACAGCACTTGATGATTCATAGACCGAGTTTCAAGTCTGGGTATTCTTTGTGTAAGCTGTTTCAAATATTGTAAAGAAGCAAAAGTCGTAATGTAAAATATCTTAATTTTTTAAAAGCATATCCTTATTGTGTGAATCGGATTCTGTCTATTAAGAACAAATTGTTTATGTGAAAGAAAATAGATGAAATAAATTTCTTCTTATAGCTTTACAACATCAGGATACAAATTATATGGGTACACACGGCTACACATCAAGTTAGACATCCTATATACGCATAACTATGCTACACACAAAATAGAGAATTGTCGGCAAGGGACAGTGCATAGTGGTGTCGATGTAAGGTAAGGATAGAGCGTAACAGAAATATAACGCACTCTCTCGCACAATTCGCAGCGTTCAACTTTTAATAGTTCAAAGTCCAAACAGGCTAGGTTGATGTGTCGCTGTGTGTACGTACTATGTCTGCAATGATTAAAAAGCGCTTTTCGTTGGCCACAATTTTAATGCATATTTGTGCAGGTTAGGGGAATGGAAGATTTGTTTAACTAAACAATATAATTAAGTATGTAACCCTTTGGTCCTACTCCAGAATTATACCCTACGCCTTACGTCTAGCAATCATTCAGGCGAACCACAAATCAGTGGTGCATCGAAACGGACTTTCAAAACCAATAATATAAAATATAATATTCCCATAATTAAAGCAACCTGTACATGATATCGTATAGCTCCGATAGGCGGTGTTTATGTGAGTGGCACCGACTCGCCCGGTAGCCTTTTAATGAGAATCGGCTTCCGTCAATAAAATAATTTCGAATCGACCCGTACCGTGAAATTTTCATCGACCACATATCGGCTACATATCGGTCGGCCACCTATCGACACTCGACACAGTAGAAATGGAAACGATATATTCTCCGATACTTATCTAATTAGACCCCTACGTTACGCTCCGTTTTACTTTCCTATTTAGAATTTAAACGTAGGTGTATTAGAAATGAGAGATAATAAGTTGAGTTTAGGATAAGTAGGAAGTTTAATTCGTGTTGCCTTTTAGTAGAACGAATGCAGGTGGATTTTTTTATATGATACGAGGAAACTTTTAATTAATAAAGTCGTAGTGTATTCAATAAATTAGCATCGGTATCAAGTAAGGAGTATAGCGCACTGCGTAGGAGTGCAAATGTGATTTCCTACCGTGATCTGTGGTATTGATTTCTTTTGTATAAGATTTTTCTTATAGGTTTGCATCGGTTTTATCACGTAATCTAATAGGACGAAACATTTACTAACTTGACCATCAAATCATCAAACCCAGTGGCACTTATTTTACATTTACTACACAAAACGTAGAGTTTCTTATGACTTGACTTTCATTTGTATCTTTATCAATTTATAATACATTTCAAACAAGTAAACACTATATTATAGCAAAATATGTTCATATTTTACATAGTGTGTAGTTATTTGTAGCTGTGTAAATACTGTTTAAAAGGCAGTCATAATCCGAATCTCGTTAAATCTAACACTTTGATAGATGAAAGCAATTCCAATAAGAACGAAATTAATTCTAGCGTAAAACACTCGTAATTATTAATCTAAGATCTACTAACAATGCATTGCGATTACGATCTGCTATTTCTTATCTAGTGTTACTTTTTCACGTACTTGCCGCGTCCATAATTGCTTACAATCATTTGGCTCCTTTATCTATATATTCGGCTTCTGTAGAGTATTCATACGTTGGCATGCCGTGATAGCCGTCTGGTATCTTATCTTATGTGGGGGCCAGTCAGTGAAGACCGGCGACACTTCGACCCAGTGGGATCTTTTGTGTCGACACTCTCCCAATAATGACTGCCATAGATGTTCATGGCAGCCGGGACCGACGGCTTAACGTGCTCTCCGAGGCACGGAGCAGGCGATAATTGTCAATAAATACGCACATAATTTCGAAGAGTCATAAAACTTTCGAAAGTTAGAGATGCGCGACGTGGGTTCGATCCCCAGACCCTCTGCATTGCAGTCTGTTGGTCTCCCCGCTGAGCTATTGCTGCTCTAAAGCCGTCTGGTATAAAGCTGTATTCACATTAACGCAAGATTTTATGAAGCTCTAGCTTGCAGCAAAGGCTTTGCCCACATCCTAACTAATATTAAAAATTCGAGTGTGAGTTTGTTACGCTTTTACACCCTCACTATTCGACGATCATCATGAAATTTGGCGTACACGTTGTCAGGACAACAGAAAAGGACATAGGGTATCTTAAATCTAGAAAAATGTACTGTTCCTGATCTAACCTAACCTAGCCTACACGCAAGCAAAGCCGCGGTCAAAACCTGGAGATAAATAAAAACAAGGTAATTAAAAAAAATTGCAGGTAATTTGTTAGGAAACATAATTTTTTATATGCATAGAAGTGTCAACTAAGATTGCATCGCATCTAATGGTAAGCATTTACCGCAATTTAAGCGCTTGAAATAGCATAGATAGCATTCGCGCTATTATCATAAAAAAATAGTTCTTGCATCAAGTTACACGCACTAACACTATGATATTGTTCATAATTTAATGCTTTATGTCTCGTGAATTATGGAGCAATCAATTAACATTGTTATAGTTTCTTATTTGACAACACAGCGTTTAGAAATTCAACTCACCGAAGGAATCAAACAAGACAAGCTTATTTGTCTATGATTTCTTGTAAGACCAAAGAGATTCTAAAGATGTTTCCAAGTTTAAACTCTGTTAAAATTAGGCTGTGCCTCACCTCTCTTGATATGTTTGTTGCAAGCTGACTTAACTTTCTGTGTGTCGGCACCTCACATACAACAGGCAAGCAGTGAATCTTTTGTAGATTTGCTTGCTGGCACGACGGGTTAACTTCTTTTGTCTTGATGACGCAACTGTGTCGCGCCGCTACCACTCCGCCGAGTGTTATGGGTCCCATCCCAGACACGGGACAAAATTGTGTGTGATCCACAAATTGCTGTTCCGACTCTGGACGTCATTCGAATCGCCCGCGATACAGAATTAATTCCTAGTGCAGGAGACAACTTTAAAATTAAAAAAAGAACCAAACCTTGATTTGATTATATTTTAAGAGTAGGTATAACGGTTAAGCAGTTTTCAGCCAAACTCTGAGCCACAAATTATAATTATTAGCCTGAAGTGAACGTGTCCTAATAAGTGGTCATACATTGGCGTCGTTCGTGGCGTGATAGCCGCTATCTGCCGATAAGCGAGCCACGACACACGACTTATGTGTTCACCGTCTCTAATTAAGATGTTCATTAACACCGTGCGTGTTATAGCCGAACACTAACACTACTACAGTCGAGTATTGCGAGCTAGTTAGCGTTCTGCTTAGTGTCCGGTGATGCGCGGAAGGTTGACAGCTTTTATGACTGTAATCATTCGGTCATTAATATCGAAAATTTTGCTTTCACCGGGTAGTAGGAAAATTGGAACAGACATGTTTTTATAAACAGTCGTTTGACAAGGACATTCACCTTTTTGAATGAGAACTGTCAAGTGTAGATGGGCAAAATTTCACATAATATAGTCACAACATAGTCACCTTAGATTTAAAATATAAGAAAATTGCGGCTTTTATATATGCATCTTGTTTCACACTTTTAATTTTAATTTGCAATTTATAATGATCCCACTGAGTATAGGAGTTTTTTTTTTGTGGATGATGTGAATTGAAGTTCAGTAAACAACTACACCTGTAACTGTGAACGTATTTTAACAGTTCTCAATCTCAATTAAAATCGTCTTAGCAAACGCTGTTAATCGATACTGCAATATATCATAAATAATATTATTTTATTGATATTCTGTAAACTACCAGTAAATCTCATCGCCTAAAATTAGACCCATGAGAAAAATCTGCCGCGCAGTATATCAATAAATAATCGAAAACTGATACCAAAATCGTATACAAAACGATTTAGAACCGACGAAAATTTAATATATTCATTTCACAAGTATGTTCACAAACAAAAGAGGCAATAAATATAATGACACAAGAACCGAATGATATCTAAGTCCGGTAGCTTAATGTATTCCGTGTAGCTTGTAACTTGAGGATTGAGAGACAAAAAAACGATATATACACTTATCGACCGGTAAGAGGACGTTTTACTGACGAATTTATATCGAAGTGTTTGCACCTTGATTTGTTTTGGGTATTAGCAGAAATATGTCTTATTATCGAGCAAGTATGGGATTAAAATTTTGAATAAAACGCTACAAAAACATATCATCTTTAATTTTTGCAGACGTAGTAACATGAGCTGAAAAAGGAGTATTGAGATGGTTGCGATTAATGGAAGTATTGGACAACAAAATATTAGCTAAGAATCTAATAAGATAAATATGAATGGGACTTTTGGAAGGGAAAGACCCAAGTAAAAATATTTTGACCAAATCAAAGATATTCTGGCAGTACCAGGTTATAAGCCTTACTTTTTTACTACCTTAAATCCAAGAATGTGTTTAAGAATTGTGATGAGAGGATTGAAGCAACTGAAAATTCCTGGTCTCTTCCTACCCAGAGAAAGAGCTTGATGTAGTATTAAATAAGCATACATAGATCAGAAGATGCCCAGCAGTTGAACAAGCATTATACACCACAAACCACCAAATCATCTAATTGCAACTTCACAAACATGTTTCAGGTTTGGTTTCTCATATTTGCCTTCGCTGTTATAATGAGCGATAACAAACTTTTTAATAGTTGCAAAAGGGTAATATAGACTGTAGCAAGTACTACACTGTAAGTGATTTATAGCAACAATTACAATAGAATTTCATAACAACGCCTGTTTAACACTGAAGGATAGACAGCTCTATTATACCTCTATTTCACCACGTACTGGATATTGTGGGTTTTTGCTAATATATGCTTTAACTTTGTAGGAACTAAGGCAAACAATATTCAATCAAATATTTTAAATGCGAATGTTAGTTTGTTTGTTACGCTTACGCGGCTTGGCTACTTGACCGATCATCATGAATAAATAGATTTTATCAGGGGTCTAGAAAAGGATATATATTAATTTACGGATTACATCCGGTAAAAGTACGGGTCGAGATGGATCCGGATCCCTAAGACTATCAATTTTTTGATAAAATCAAGACAGGCAAAATCTGGTTATAATGTAAATAGTTAAATAAGTAGTTTATGGAGCCCTGATAATATTTCCGTTAAACGCATCGAAATCTGCTACTATATTATAAAAAGTTATTAAAAGTTAAAGTTTCTCTTTGTCCTATATACGGAGCCCATCTCTTAAATGCTGAACTACAAAATTTTTAATCGTATCTCCTCCCGGCGGATCAATCGACGCAAGAGATTTATGTGGGCAATTACACTACGCCGCGCCACCACCACTAATAAAATATCCCGGATACACTCGGGTTCTTATAAGCGTAGCCTGTAAGAAATCTTTATAAGTTTTGTGTGATAGCCATACAGTAGTCTTGTGATTGAATGTAATAAGAGCGTTGATGGATTTGTTGGCGTTTTGTTGCTGTAGCTTAGGGTAAAATGACTGCGTGGATGATTTAGTTGAAGTGGTCTTCTCAATACTACTAGTACGCTGTTGATTAAGATAATATGAAACGGTATACATAATATATATTTTGTCAATATATGTATTTCTCTTCTACTTTTAATCTAGTTAGAAACTGTATTTTACATACAAAGGAGTCCAATCATGGCATAAAAACAAAATTTATATTATTCAGTATTAAATATAGTGGTGGTATTTGTATACATACATACGTTTTTAAATACATACATACATATGTAGATTTACGCCTGTTTCCCAGAGGGGTAGGCAAAGACTACGGATTTCTATTTGTTACGATCCTGACACACGTCTCTGCCTTCATTCACTTTCATCTCATTCCTCATACTCTCAGTTTAAGGTGCTCTGAACCTGGCCTTTGTCTAGAACGCCTCCGATCTGACCGAGAAACATTCGCCTAGGTCTTCCTCTTGCGACTGTTCCATTCACACTAGCCTTATAAACTTTCTTAGTCAGTCTATTCTCGTCCATTCTTTGTTCATGCTCAAACCAGCTTCATATACCCTAATACATATTTAAAGCCTATAAAATATTGTTTTAGATTAGAAATATAAAAATACGTTTTCAGTTGGCTTGCAATATTATATTATCGCATAAAATACTATGACAAGTGCTAGTAGTTATTTTTTAATTAGAAGGTACTAAATCGGTCTATGTGACTATATTTATGTTCACTGGAGTTGAGTATCAAGAACTTGATATGGGACATTTATTTTACCCATAGGATGGTTTTCTATCAGAAACTGATACTTACTGGTCCAGCTGACTTATTCCTATCGTCACCAAAAATTGGTAAATCTTCATTAAAGTTTCTAAATCTTCTGAATTGGCTCCGCTTAATGCAATTAAACAGAGTCAATTAAAATTTTTGCCTTCTTTAATTAAATATATTTATTTATATTATATGTTAGTGTCATGTACATATTAAGTTAATAAAATAGTTTATAGTAAAATGAAAATAGTTAATCGGTTTAAACATTAAATTAAAGTTTTATTTATTTCGACTGGTAAATAGAAAATACTAGTAGTCACCCAATCGTGAAGAAAAAGCATTATACTAAATTGTATTATACGTTGTGGGTTCAATATTATACTCAAATTTGCATACATGTTGTTAACAGATGAAAAGCTTTTTATATTTAGTTTCCAGACCACATCCTTATACCACTGATTACATCCTAAACATAACCTAAGAAATTAACACCTTCAACTTACTTTTTTACCTCAAACATTTTACAGCACCGTTAATGATCACGGAGTGTGATACCCGACCAAGTTTACGATGCCATAGATCAGAGGACGTCGTCATAATATGTGTGAGAATTAATTATGTACGTGTTATATTCCTATACTCACTTTATTGGAAGAGATTCCAATAAGCTTTAACGTTAGTTCCCAGGGGCATGGGTCGTGACATTCGCTCTGTAATATTTTATAAACGTACGTCGGTGATATTTAGAAGGGTTATTTAGTTACGGATAAAAATAAGAAGTATTTGTTATTGTTGTGAAACGTGACATTTGACAAGTTTGTCTGGTATAATCTGTTTATAATTAATCTAACAAGATCGTAATGCCTGTCTATTAACAATCAACTGAATGGATAGTGTAGTGGGTTAAGGGGTCATCTTTTTACTGCCTATCTTGCCAGTGTATGGGATCGATCCTCGTACAAAAATTGTGCAATTTTGGGCGTTCTTTTAATGATTATATAGTTCCCAGAAATAGAGGATTCATTCCTTATGCGAGCGTCGTCATTTATCAATCAAAATCAAGAAGAAACTCAGCTAACTTAACTTACTTGGCGCTACTTTTATGGTTAATAGTTCGGTAAAAGATTTACAACGGCTTCCTTTTCTTTTTTTTTAATATCAGAAGATGTTTGAATTCTTCGTTTTAGGAACAAATAGGCTCGAATAGAAAATAAAATGATTATACTTTTTAAATGCCTAGAAATACTTTTTAAATAATTGCGATAAGCCAGTAGCTTGCATTGAATGTATATTTTTAAAACCTATTTTGAATTGCGAGCAAAGCTACTGGCCCTGCTGGAATGCACACAGATATACACCACACTATTCCTAATGAATTTTATACGTAACTTTATTAAACATCGTAGCAAAAGTTTTGCAATAACATATTGATTTTACGATTCGATTGGACAACCTGTAAGATAATCGTAGACGTTTTTAATTGCTAGTCTCTATCAGTTGACAACGAGAGCCGATATACTCTTGATATCCTATATTTTTATTCGCCGCGGCGAAGGCAAAGGCCGGCTAATGAATTTGTATGCATGTATGTTATCATCGTATCGTAAACTCCTGGACGGATTTTGCTAAGTACGTCGGATTCGAAATAACACATGTATTAGAGTATTCCTTTTCGTATTAATGTGTAATGTTTTTAAAATGTTAATTTGTTTTGTGCTTGGTTGAGAATGTTTTACCAAATATTTATATACGGTATGTTTATATTCTATTCAACTTTGAAATAACATTTGGTCCGTCAAGGGTTCTATAAACCTAAGATGGAACAGAAAATTGTCTAACCCACTGACCCACACACATACATTTGTGTATGTTGTCTGCCTTCCTAAAATATTGATTTTCCTACTATAAATTTGTGAAAAATATAATAAAATTCTCTCAAATAAGCACGCCATTGTGCGCAATTGGTTAGTTCTTGTTAAATTTTAACATTAAATCTACTAATAGGTAGGACCAATTGGGTTTAACAGAACACCTACATACATATATAACATAGTTGCTTTATTAATTCTTATGGTGCTTGTAAATGAGGCAAGTATCTGGTTACGCCGTTGGCGTGCAAGTCACTCGAGCTAACTGAGCAAGTTAATCATTCGGATTAACCTGATACTGAACCTAATACCTCACGCATAGCATTTACATTAACTATCGCTGTGCCACCGAAGCATCCGAAGTCTTTTAAGTTAAATACATGTTAGTCTTACACATAATTATTCACACAATAATATAATAATATTAGCCCTGTATTAAACTGTCCCACTGCTGGGCACGGGCCTCTTCTCAGCATGAAAAGAGTTAATAGTCCAGCACGCAGGCCCACAGGTCTGTACTGCAGGTCAGCCGACTTCACATACTTTCGAGAACATTATGGAGAACTCTTAGACGTGCAGATTTCCTCACGATGTTTTCCTTCACCGTTAATTCATACAAGATTATAAAAAATAGTTTATTAATAAAGAATGTACGTTACTGCAGTGTCCAAACAAATGACCGCGCAGTTTATCGTCGCGATCGTTCCCTGCGGCGCCTGCGCTCACCACTTGCT
The DNA here is from genome assembly GCA_930367265.1 of Catocala fraxini. Taxonomy (NCBI): domain Eukaryota; kingdom Metazoa; phylum Arthropoda; class Insecta; order Lepidoptera; family Erebidae; genus Catocala; species Catocala fraxini. Next base: position 22,533,755 of record OV884028.1, read on the forward strand.
AATTACCCGCGAACTCACCCGAACTCTGCCGATTACTGCCGAACGTCTATATTCGTGACCCGATTGGTAGACGATACTGGGGTGTTCTTAGATTTTAGATGCACGATTTTCGTAGTCAGCTTATTTGGAAATTATTGCAGAGGACTCACTTATCTAACGACGTCTTTAAGGTTGAGATGTATCTTAACCTATGTATGTAGAAAATAATAGTGAGAAATTTATACGAAAATAGGGGTGCTTAGTTAGCCTGGCTGAATATGGACTTGCTGGTCAAATGAAACGCCAGAGAGCAACGCAGGCGTTCGCTTATGCCTTGCTTATAGATTTATTTAATATTGCTTAACCTTATTGAATATTGTTCCTTAGTGGCGCAGCGGCCGTAAATATGCTATGCATGAGTTCTTGGCTTCTTTACCTGGGTTCGACAGTGTTATTGAATTTTACGATCAAGAAGCAAAAGTAACAGCAAGTCTTTAGATATCCGCCTAAAACATGGGACCTAAATTAATAGCTCGCGACATGGGGATGTTATATATCTCTGTCTACCAGTTTCTGAATACAGGCATGTAACTGTATGTATATATGGACACTGACAATCAACATTTTTCTCCGATTTGAAAACAGTCAGTGAAATTCAAAAACCGAGCTTATCCAATCAAATGCAGGACATTATAGCCAACAATTAAATTTCCTTTGAGCTACGAGCCAACCATGAAGTCAAGTTACTAATTTCAAGCCATCATGCTCTAAATAAACAGAGCGATTGCCTCCCCTCTACATCATGCATTGTTTACTGTTCCACCTCTGGAGCAATTAGTCGCAACTCCTAGTGATATACAGATTGTGATTGTGCACGCGTACAGCCGCGACCATTACGGTTTGTCAGCGTTTCATTACGGCTTATTGCATTATAGCTTACGGCATACGTTCATTTGTAGGGAGTAATGTAACATTTTAATTAGCAATTACTGAAGTTTTGATTGATTGCAGTTTTTGTTTGCCGCTATTATTGTGACGTGTTTGGTAGTATTATATACAGTACTATGACATCTACGAAATCAATATGTATGAGTGAGAGTTTTGTGAATCTGTTGTCTTACAACAATATCTGAGGATCTCGGACAGGTGCCAGTGTATATTAAAAGACGTAATGCACAATGCGCTTTTGAACATAAACTTCTTTTTGTTCCTGAACGTGCCTAATTTCCGAACTACGTGCTGCTATTGTTGTGCCGTGAACTGTGTGATTTCTTGACTGACAATCCTCTTTATACGATCTGATCCGAGAATTGAACCTGAGACCTCATACACAGCGGTAGTATTTACTATTGCTACGACACCGAAGCACTATATATCGTTATAAGCTAAGCTTAAAACCTTTCACTGTGAGAACACAACACTTTGGTTGCACACAAGCCTTCTAAATCAGTACCAAAGATATTTATAGGATTACATCCACTAACATACCTCACTGTACAAGCTAAACAGATCCAAAGGCCATCTAAATCGAAGAATTACGTATTACGCAACGAAATTTCCCACCGAGTGGAACACAGCTTCCATTTTAAACGGGCAACATTACCCATAAATTGTTGAAGAATGGAGGAATTCAGATGTGTTCCCGTCAAGGTCAGCTTATTAGAAGTGAACAAGGGAAACCCATTTATCGAAGTGGCGGCCGATACTGGCCGATAGTGGCCCACACGATGCGGAGATAAAACAGGTGCGTGGGAGTCGATGTAATGCACTACCAATAGCTACGCATTGATACAATATTTTGCCTACATTATGGGAGCTTTCATTTCGTTCTATATTTGAAATAAAGACGGTTGCAGTTTTTGAATATGAATAACGTTAGTTTAAGTCTATAAATAAGTAGGTACTGATGCTGTGGTGTAGCGCTAGTGAATATGACTATTGTTCGTGAGATCTCAAGTTTGATTCCCAGGTTGGAAAATTGTTATTCTGCCACGAAATTCTCAGAAGTAGCACGTAGTCTGGAACTGAGCCCGGTAAAAGACTATAGACTCGACGCCATTTACGTGAGATTTTAAACCAAAGCAGATAAAATGTGGGAGAATTACACCTTTTGCCTACCCCTTTGGGGATATAGTCTAAGCTAGCAGCTACCTGTTTAGTACATGCAGTCTTAAGTCTGCAGAAAGTTACATAAAAACCTAAAAATAAATTCCATTATATTTTATTCTTTGTATTTCGGTCACAAAATCTAACCCAGAATTGCTACCTACTTTTTCACACCAAAATTGATACTTAAGTTAAATAAACTGCTTAAATATTATCAATAACGCGAAAACTTGGTGAAACTTTTAGCTTAACTGGCAACATTTTAAATATTTAATCTACTTTGTTGTATTAAAGTTGTTTTGAATAGAACTAATCTAGGTAGTAAGCAGCTTATCGACCAAGTTTAGGTCTGCGCCTAACAAATTATTGCTATCTAATACTTAAGCTTATAACTTTTATACTTTAGCATTGTATAAATTTTGTAAATAGCTATCATGAATAAATACTGCAATGCTAGGTATATAGGACGCTAGTTAGAATGATCGTGGTCATAAGTAACCTGGTTAAAAAGTGAAGGGATCAGAAAATATACCTGAATACCTAGCATGATCGCTTTAGTTCCCGTTAATACATCAATAGGTACCTACTTACATTTGAGAATAAGAATTCACGTATTATAAGTTTGAATGTTAAGTTTTTTGAAACATCACATCGCCCACTATGGTCTTAATTTCTGTGTTGCAGAGGACCTTTTATTGCGGGCTGTTGAAATAACACGCATTGAAACGGAGAACACAGTTAACGATGAAAACATCAAAAATCACAAAGAAGCCAGATTCAAACCACCTATCTATTTCTTTCTCTCTAGCCTTTATTATTCCCAAGTCACTTTGGGGTCGACTTTTCTGGTCTAACCGGATTTGACTGGATATCAGTTTTTAAACGGAGCGGCTGCCACCTGACCTCCGCAACCCGAAGGCTAACGATACCCTAAGGCTAGACCAGTGTCAGGATATTATAGGGCACTGACTTCCCAATAACGACTGCCATAGATGTTCATGGCAGCCGGGACCGATGGCTTAACGTGCTCTCCGAGGCACGGAGCAGGCGATAATTGTCAATCAATACGCACATAATTTCGAAAAGTCATATAACTGCCGAAAGTCAGAGGTGCGCAACGTGGGTTCGAACCCGAGACCCTCTGCATTGCAGTCTGTTGGTCTCCCCACTGAGCTATCGCTGCTATGCTCTATCACCACCTATCTATTTATGGAGCCTAAATATTTTTTCTGTGTAAACTGTAGGTATAAAAACAAAGCACTCGGCGTCGCCTAGTTACAAGGTTCCATATAAACCATTAAACATTATTTATGTAAGTGAAGTCTGTGTATGATCTCAATTTCTTGATATTAAATGTTTATAACTACACGGCGAACATCTTATTATCATAGGCAAAGTACGTATGATGAAATTGAAATTATCATCGTATGTGTGACACATACGATGAGAATTGTATCGATGTTGTATTGAAACGCGGATTACAGCAAAATCGGGCTTTGTTACTTTTTACTTACTTCATACCTACTTTACAAAAACTCCCGCACTAGAAATAATGCCTGTGTCACAGGGAACTTCACAAATATTCAGACAACGGACAGAAAATACACCCAGACTCGGAACAAATATATTATGTGGATAACACAATTTTTTGTGTGGGGTTTGAACCCACAACACACCGCGGCGCGGCGACAGTGGTGAGGCGATAAACCTAAACTACTACGGCATCTGTGCAGTCATTGTCTTAATAAAACAATAGAAAGTTACTCTATTTTCTGTCAGTTAGTGCTAAAAGTATAACATAAAAGTATCCAACTAATATTTCAGTTATTTTCAAATGCCAAACTGTAACTCTAATAAATATAACACCAGTAAGAATTGGATTGCTATAAAACTAAACAAGATCCAGATTTAAAAACACGGTCGTTCTGTTAGCTAGTCGGTTTTCTATTTGGTTATTGTCACTTTTTATTGGAACTCTTTTATTATTCAGTACAAAGTGCACCATTGCGATCTACGTATTCGCCAACAGGTGATTTCGAACACTGACTTTTGAGGACCTATAAAAATACTTGATAAATAACTTTTTATTAACTTCCATTTACGTATGGTTGATTTAAATGTATATATCAGTGTTTTTGTGAGATACCATACTGCCAAAGGGCCAACCACTGGCAGATACGCCTTACTACGCCAGCGCCTAGTCCTTCTTAGACTTATGACTAGCATTGAGACAGCTTATATACATAGGTTGATATTAACTATAATATAGGCAAGGTTCCCCATTTATCTATTATATTAATATTAAAATAATAATTATTTTATTAGAATATATTGCACAAATAATAGTAAAATGTACTTGTGATGTTTCGCTTCTGAACTATACAAGTTGTCTACGATCATAGCTATCGGCTAGATAAGCCTGAGTACTAGGCTCACAGAAATACTGAAGAGGTCTCGTTGCGCTGTCAACTGAAGGAAAAACGCAGATGTACTAACTGCGGTCTTAATGAGAGTCGACAAACTGGATGGTGAAGGGCTTGCACGTTGGATTTGTGAGGACATGTATGTAGTAAAATGTTGTGCAGTAAGGCAAATAGAATTAATTTTAACAAGACATATCCTGCATGTTTAATACAGTATTTATCATAATAATGTTTAATAAATTAATTAACTACTGCATAGATATTATAACAAGTTAACTAATTATCTTGACCAGATTTATTTAAGAGTGCACACGTATGTACATTTATAATTTTTGTGATGGTGTTTAATTCGTCCGACTAAATGCAAATTGTAATGGCTCGTTAGGACACGTTTAGGTCAATCAAGAGAAGACAATTCAGTTCCTATTAATTTATCTGTACAACGAATAGGCTTATACCTTACCGTTATAAACGGTGATAATTTACAATTACACGTCAGTCGTATCCATACTATGCCGCTGGGCCATCATAATACGCGCCCTAAAAGGCACTGGTATCATTACCGGACCGGTCGGCTACTGGCCACCGCCGCGCACCGCTGAGCTCCTGGTAGCCAAGCACCCAGCCTCCAATGTTGTTTTTATGCACCTCACTATGTTTGTGTTGCTATTGAGATGGCATGTTACCTAGCCCATCTGTCAATTACATACAACGATCCATTATAAACCTTTCACTCTTTAAATTAAAGCACAAATTAGTACATCAAGTTTCAATTGAATGGTGGTTTCATTCACGTTTCTTTGTGCTCGGGTATTTGGAATATGACGTAAATGGACGTATTATATTTTTTTGTTAAAATTATTTACGATGTAGGTGCGTCCTTTTTACTGTGTCCACTGAGTGGCAATTTTGTTTGGTAAGGCAAGTAGCTGGGAGTAATTTCGCATGGTATTATACAGTAGCTCTGCCGTGCTCTGGTCCCCGTGTACTGCCTCTGGCTGAACTAGCGCTAATAATAAACGTTGGGAGGCAAACCTGAGGTACATTTATTATTCTTTATTATTACTGTGGAACACTGTGGTTTGCTGTGAGATTAATCTGTTCAATAAGTCGCTGAGGGTTGGATTAATAGTCAATTGCTATGCGTTGGCATATAAACTTCTATTTCTTATTGGCTACCGTTTTTATTAATTATTTTTGAGAATTACCGTTATTACATAATAGTTGTGTGTGTATTTTTGCTTATATACAATACTAGGCTAGATCGCTATGTAAGTATAACAGTTCGAGGTTAAATCGTTTGGTTTTGATTTATTGTTTTAATACTCGGGTGTGCTAATTGGTGTTATGATCACAGTACCTTTGGTACTTGAGAGTAATGTATAATAACTGCTGTTTTACTAATTGTAAATAGGTGTTGTTCTTACGACTTTTTTTCTTAGCTTATTTACCAGCTATATAGATTGTAGATTCAAAAGGTTGGACTTATTGGTAAATCCTGTAGAATCGCGATGTGTGTCCAATTGCTTTTCCGTTCAATTGACTTTACAGATGGTGCAGTGGTAGAAGTGATCGCACTGCCACTTCTACTGCGCCAATAGTTGTGGGTTCTATCCCCACGCGGGACAAAAATTTGTGTGATCCCTAAATAGTTCTTTCAAGTCTGGCTTTTCCGTGTGCCCGTTGTTTTAATGTTTGTATAGTACCCTTGACACAGGAATTATTCCTAGTGTGGGAGCTGACTCTTGAAAAATATATTGCTATAAATTATATATTTATTATTTTCAATAAACGATTAGGTAAATTATTAACATAATATATACATTGGTGAGTACATCCATATTTCAGCCTTTTGGTGACTAAATGATGTGGAAACAAAATAAACGCGACGCGTTCGGTACGAATATTGTAACGCTTTTTAAATTTGTTTTTATTTCTCTTTAGTTTAAATTTCTTGTAAATGATTTATTTGTATATGTTTAGATTTAAATTGCAATTTTATTTTATTACGGGTAAGCTAAATTCGCGCTAGAAATAATGTTAATGTTCAAGCAGTTGTGTGTATGTTTGTCTAATGTCAAATTCGAAAACACAATTCTGGACCTGATGTGTCTGCACCTAAAGTGACCAGGTAAACCTTTAGGCTATTATTAAAGTCTAAATAAATTTGTATAAAAATGTTATTATAATAAGTATATGTATATTTCTTTTTAATTATGGCAATACGTATATAAAAACATAAAAGGTATCACAAAGGACAACAGGCTATCTCAATACAAAGATGGTCTAAAAAAAAATTGGTCGGCCTGACCTTGGATTATTTCAAATAGCTAATAATATCCTGACACTGGTCTAGTCTTAGGGTATCGTTAGCCTTCGGGTTGCGGAGGTCAGGTGGCAGCCGCTCCGCGTAAAAACTGATATCCATTCAAACCCGGTTAGACTAGAAAAGCCGATCCCAAGTGACTTGGGAATAATAAAGGCTAAGAAGAAGTGTAAAGATAGGTGCAATAAATGCAAAGAAGTAGTATACATATATATAGTCTCACGGTTGTTTACTTGTAGAAGGCAGAAATGTGTTAAACCTACGTTTCTTCAGCTAGGTATGGTTTTAGGTCACATGTGATAGGGTAATCCCTAGGGTAAAACTATAATGTCTTCCAGACCTAATTTGGGCCACGGTGGCCAATCTTAACCGAGACTGGCCCTCTGCGCAGAAGATATTATAGAGTGCACAAGTATGTGCGCAAACACTAGTGCACTCTCTGTTCCCTAAACCCTCATGATCCGATGGGACGGTAATCCGACACGACCGGAGAGAGATCAGGCGCAGGATCAACGGTTTTACGTGCTTTCTGAGGCACGGGGTGTCTAACACCGCCAACTTCCTAACTCCGGGCTCATATTGAGATTTCTAAAGAGAAAAACCTAATATCTTTTTGTTGGTCCGAACCGGGATTCGAACCCGAGAACTCATGCACAGCAGTCGTATTCACTACCGCTGCGCCATAAAGAAAGTAAAAAACCATAGGATACCTATATATAGGATTACCTATTCCTGTCTACCGAGTATAGTCCCAGACTCCATGCCCAAAAATATAGCTAGCAAGTTGTGCATGTAATACATCTCTGCCTATCCCATCAGAGAAGCAAGCATGAGTTTATGTTATATTGACTAAGTATCTAAATATAATTGTTAATCTAAATTATTGCTATAATATATTGTTGTATGGTGTAAGGATAATTAGCAATAACATCATAATAAATCGCAGTTGTATCGTATAGGCAGCAATTAACAGCCAGCACTTAGGTAACTTGCCAGCCAGTAAATCTGTTTACAGGATGCACATTAACTACCTTAAGTTGTTTTGTCGATTGCAAGATAATTTGTATTATTGAACATACATAGGTACATAGATAGTGATATCTATATATCCCTCAAAGAATAATCTAAAGATGCTTCCTACTCCAGCTTTGTTTTAGTCGACATAATAGAGGATGAATAAATGATAAATGCGAATTCGTTTGGTAGGTGAAAATGGGCTTTGATCTACAAAACGAATTCGCTGATTCCATATTGCTACTGAAAATTTCTTTATTGAAGATAGGTATATATATTATATTATATATAGGTATATAATATAATATATATACCTATTATATATAGGTATATATATTAAATAAGACATCTCTCACACTAGAAATAATCCCTGTGTTTCAAGGGACTTTACAAACTTTCAAACAACGGACACAAAGAACACCCACGGAACATCCATTTGTAAATCAATTTTTTGTCCCGTGTGTGTTCAAACCCATAGCACTCGGCGCAGTGGCAGCGGCAAGGTGACCAATTAAGCCACTACACCACCCGTGCAGTTAAATAACACATCCAACCCGGGCATCGTGCCATTAACCTCACCATCGTCTACGAACTTATGCCACGCGTCCGACGAGGTGCTATGACCGTTGGAAAGGTATAGTTTGAATAAAAAATTACATCGAAATTACATTATAATGAAAGGAATTTATCATAAAAAGAAACAATTATTGATTGATAATTAAATAAAGAGTAACAACCATACTAATATGACAAGAAATTTTCAAGCATGAATATTTACATGAATATCCAAATATGTCCAGAATTAATTATCTGCCAGATTGCCGGGCCCTAAAATATTATTTTATAGACAACAAATTATATATTACAGTTTAACTTGCCACTTTTTATTTACTGATATTTTCCTTGCTTTGAAATAACTTCACTTTTAAATATATTGCTGAAAAGTGAACCAATTATAGATATTATAAAATTTTTATCCAAACAAATCACGGGCATATCCATAAAAAACCTTTTGTTGCGATATCTTATATACGCTTAAACGTAAAACAATGGGCCCATACATAGAAGTACGCAACTAAATTCACGTTTCCTTAAACGAACCAGCCTACGCCCTTCCTCAGGATTGAAACAATCATATATTTCAACAATATTGGGTCAGTGGTTTAGTCGTAAAAACGAAACAAGTAAACACAATAACTTTCATATTTATGAGCACAAGAATCGAAACTACAACCAGCCGCTAAACTTACACGTCTTCAGCACCAGTCCTTCACGGAAATTTAACGCCTTTTAAAACCACCGAAACGACCAAGAAATTGAGCTAACCAGTCAGCACGCGAACACCGCACGCGCCGTAAAAACATGACCTTACGAAATATGATATAACTAGTTTTTTGTGTTAGTACATTTAAATAAGGAACATAAAAAAATGGACACACTGATCCCGAGTTGATTAAGTGTAAAATTATTCAATAGCTAATTACATAAAAAATTGTCAGATGAAATATTAGAGGCGTATCACGACGGCTTGGTGATCATGTTGCCACTCAATTATGTGTCCTTGTATGTCACTTATGTTGACAAAAACATGCACTTGTATACAGACGCTCGCCTGTAGATTGCGGAAGGTAAGCATAGCTGATATACACCCACATTTCGCCAGGTATTGATTAGGAACCACGTTATAAGGCCGAACTTATGGTCATGCATCAAGCACGTATCTGGAGTACGTGTAGCTGTACGTAGAGCTTATCATAGCTTTGCCCGACTCGGTAGTCGAAACATTAACGTGCACTTATGCTAATGGACTGACGTGGCTGTAGTTATATTTTACTCAATACTTAATATTTTATTTCATTCCTTAATGTTATACAAAGATCGACTTATAAACAAATTAGATCACGATGGATTCTGTCCGGCACATTTTAAATGTTCTGAGTGCACTTGAATTTTAACGTTGCACTATGGACTTCGAATCGATAGCTAGTCGCCAGTAGGCGCATCTCAAATACACCTTTGATAAAATCTTCGGGAAGAGATAGATAGGTATCCTATGATTTAAAGTATTTATCAATCGCATTAATAACTTATGTTCTGTCTTAAGGGTTAACTGAAGTGAGTTTATCAAGTGAATGGATTGAACGAATCATCAGCATTTACAAAACTGAGCTGCAGCTGACATTTTTCAGTAATTTTGTTTTGCTTTAAGTGGTCTACTATAATTACTAAGTATAAGAGTATAAATTAGACAGCCAATCTTAAGATCCAGGATTAAAATTTCTAAGCCAAGTGAAGTGTTTTGTAAAATTGAAAATTTCTGATATAGCAGCCAATTTGTTAATATTGGGTATTCCATATTGAACACCAATGATCCTAAGTAATATTACAAATGCGGATGCGAGCATACTCATGTGTGTTCATTATGCTTTCACGCCTTAACTACTAGACAGATCATTTTTTAAATTTGTCTACTCGTTATTTTTTGGTTACGTTGGACCTCGGGTCCAGAGAAGCACATGGGATACCCAAGCGAGGACTCAGACAAAACCTAGTATTTTATATGGGAAAGTAAATATTGACATATTCAATCTGACCATTGATCTTTTCAGGCTGATGAGGACAACAGCAGCTTCTAGACCGTTGTTTCTATATTGGTAGAGTGGTAATCAATAAGAGATTAATATCAGTAGCCGACAATTGAATCAACCATCGCCACAAAATGCATGAATATAGGTAAATCATATTTCACAAGAATCGGTTCACTTTTACTTAAATTGTAAAGAAAGCGCATCAAATGTGATTGATTAACCCGATAATGGGTCGATCTGACCGAGCGTGGCGGGCGAGGGCTATTATCTTAATTCGCAATTACGCACAACCTTTAATCATCAATGTGCGTCGGTCGCCCGTGCCGAGGAAGTACGTAATCTTCATGTATTAACTGTAATTGTTAGGGTTACCAACTATATGATACATCCGTATACACAGACTATTAGACATCCTCTTCCTATAGATGGTAAACCTTTTTTATACTGCCACGCTGAAGCGACTATACCTATCTGTAAGTAGCCTATAGTCGTTTCCAATTTCATTGATATTAATCATGCGGTTTCTTTAAAAAAAAGATCCTTGTGCAAGGGAAAACGACCGTGGTATACTAATCTACTGATCTATTGTTACCTCTGTAAGGGGTCTGGGAACCCTGCCTCACCTCTGGAGAAAGTGGTAGTTTGAGGCCTTCAATGGGTTGGAAGTAATTTCTCTGTCGGGTTTTCCAACTTAAGCAAAAATCGTACCAGGTTTTTAACTCAGAACCATCAAACCAAGAGCTTCATAAAGTACAGTTGCACTACCACCACTAATCCTAACTGCCAAGCAGTGGAATGAATCGATGTATTATAGCATATTTTAATGTGCTATATAATATATAGCATATTGAAAAATGATCTTTGGTATGAATCCAATACTTTAGAAAGGCTTTGCTACATCCGACCTCTGGAGAAAACTCTGTCATCTCTTAAAACGCAAAATCTATAAGTATAAATCAATTTTTGACACTAACAGCGGTCTTTTAACGACTAATCGTACTTTATGACAGACAAAGTCATATTTTTAATGTCAAATTAAAGTACAGTTTCTAGTGAGAGTGACTTCGAATAATTTGTTCCCACGTCCTATTATTAAAAACGACCTTCTAAACTTTCACCTTATAACTGTTTGGAGGCAGTATTGGTTGTTAATTTACCTCGTTTCATAGTTGTTCACATACTTAGTGCAGCATTCTGATATCTTTATTTGTCATATAGCGACGATCATCTGGGTCGTAAGAGAATATCGCGCGATGCTACGACAAAATTGGCTTATTGAAATGTCACTAATATAGTTAGAAAATTTCTTTATTAGTTGTAAAATTGTTGTTGTTGTTGTTATTGTTGTTTTGTAACAACACTAACAAAGTAAAATGAATCCGTTTCGTCTTATTTTAAACTATATTTTGCTCAAGGCTTTGCTCGCATAAATGTAGGTTAGAGAAAGTTAGGTTGGTAACAGTTTTTTTTTCTGGATTTAAGGAACCCTATATCCTTTTTTGATCTGTGAGTAGGCGTGAAAGCGTAACAAAAATTTACATTCGCTTTTATAATATACATATATATATATATAACATTAAATTCTATCATTATATTATTTATATAAGATGTATAATATATAAACTATAAAGTAGTTTAATTTCAATGAATAACATTTGCGTAAACAGAAGACAATATTATATATAATCTATAATTATAATATTAAATTAGGATAAGAATTACGTTTTTTTAAATAAATAGTTTGTATATGAATACGGAAATTAACCAGATATGTTTTTTTCAGTTTCACTTTATAGGGAACTTAATCGCAGTGGAAAATTTTTTGATTCCGTGCAGTTAGTAAGAATTTTATAACAGCAATATAATAAAACTTTGTCTAACCCGGTAATCAAACCGGAGACCTTGCGAACTACCAACATAAGCTTATATATTTTGTAACGCAGTCTGCTACTGGAGTATCTAAACATTAACAATAAAACGGAATTATAAGAACACCGGCATAGATCATTTGTCCTCCTTCCGCCGAGAGCAGTCTCTATCTTAGAAGAGTTGTCAAAGCGCGAATGATACCCAAACATTGCAAGCATTTATTGAAAATGGTAAATGGATTCTATCTAGCCGGTTTTATACTCATTTGCCACCTTTCTAATATATATAATATTATCAGCCCTGTATATAAACTGTCACGCTGCTGAGCACGGGCATCTTCTCGATGTGAAAATGCATAGAGCAATAATTTACCACTCTGAGGCAGTGCAGGTTGACAGACTAATCATTCTCGAGAACATTATAGGGAACTCTCAGATGTACAGATTTCCTCAAGATATTTTCCTTTATCATTACAGTGGGTGAGAATGTATGTTAAAATCAATATTACCTAGTCAATTTTATTAAAATGTGTGGTCCACGCCTTTTTGTCACCATATTAACATTATAATGTTAACATCTACATCATTTTGATTAGAACGCTCACAACAAATAAGGCAATATTGTAACAGAATCCATTCACTCATTTCCTGCCCAATATTCGTCATATATCAAAGTCACATTTATAGAGTCACACTTTTAGCACGCTTAATAAAACAAAGATGTAACTAGATATTTAAGATCTTTGCAATTTGAACTCTAATACACAAGTTTTAAAATCTAATTTCGAGTAGTTTTAATTTGTATTTTAAGTTATTGTTTTATTAAGCCTATATGTGCACGCTGATTATATATGTTAAACAGTATATGTGTGGTCTACTAAAGTTTTAAATTCGGAGGGCGCGGCACTCGAACCCACTAGTCTAATAAATCGAACAAAATATTAATAATGCTATAGATATGGTAATAATATTATTTATGGCACTTAGTGTCTATAATGTTGATTAATTGGTAATTATGTTTGCAAATCGTGTAATCTTGTAATAAGAATAGCGGTCGTTCGCTCGTGGCGGGTTCATTGTTGATTTGGAAGATTATGTTTTGTATTGAGGTAGGATTCATGGACTTTATCTTATTATTATATTCACAGCACTATGTATATATAATATACTTATAGACCATTTATCTTTTTTGTCTCATTTGGTAGGTAACAAATTTATAGTCGTAATAAAAATATTTAGATTTATGTATGAGTACTGTTTTCAGTCGATGCGGTGGTCGGTGGTTTTCTAATAATTAGAGATAGCAAAAAGAAATACAATACAATATCTATGTTATATATCTAGTTACCAGTATGTTACAGGAGTTTACTTTATAAGAAAAGTAACAAAAAATAGGCTAAACACAGAAACACACCTTTATATCTCCGAAATAGTAAACATAAACATAACTTACATCCCCATTTCGCTAGCTATGCGTTCAATTTCTGATATCATTATATTAGATTTTTGTTAATCACCGAGCACATTTTAAGACCGAGTGTTACTACTGGTATTTTATTTATTCAGAAAATAATAATAACTGTGGGCGGAAAACGTACATAATATTTTGTAGCGTTAACGCGCAAATGCAGTTGCTAATTATAAGAGGAAATGCAAAACAGAAAATCATTGAATTAATTAGAATGCAAAGGCCGAAAATCACTAGTAAACTATCTTCTTATTCATATGCTTTCCTGTATGTGAGGAGATTTGAATTTAGCATTAGGTATGTGACCATTTATTATTGTAATCATACGCAAAAATTCGCTATTGCCGCAGCGTCAAGTTTTGTGAATTCGATCTCCGCATGGAACAAACGTGTGCGATCCACAAATATTTGTTACGAGTTTAGATGTTCTTTGTGTCCGTTGTTTGAATGATTGAAAACTGCGACGCGGTACACGATTTAAACTTAGTGCAAGAGCTACCTTTCAATTATAGTGGATCAAATCAAGAAACTACAAAGAAAATATCCTTACTAATATTATAAATGAGAATGTGAGTTTGTTACGCTTTTACGCCTTGACTACACGACGGATCATCATGAAATTTTGCATACACGTTAGAGGAATAGAAAGGGACCTAGGGTACCTTTCATCCAGAAAAGTACTTTTGCTAACCTCACCAAATCTATACTAATATTATAAAGCTGAAAAGTTTGTTTGTTTGGTTGAACCCGCTAATCTCAGGAACTACTGGTTCGAATTGAAAAATTATTTTATTGTTGGATAGTTTATTTATCGAGGTAGGTTATTAATAGGCTAGATAACATTATGCTACGACCCACGGGGCAGCGCAGTAATCAGGGCACGCCACGATCGTGGCGGTAAGTCCCGTGTTTGAGGAGTGGCTGGAGAGGCGCCATGGCGCCCTCACCTTCCGGCTGACACAGGTAATGACTGGCCACGGTTGTTTTGGCCAGTTCCTGTGTCGTATACGCCGGCAAGAGACGCCCGGTTGTCACCACTGCGGCGACTGCCGCGACGTAGTTGAGGACACGGCGCTGCACACTTTGGCGGTTTGCCCCGCCTGGGCATCGCAGCGCCGTGAATTGATCGCGGCAGTCGAATTGGTTGCCCTCTCGCTCCCGGCCGTAGTTCAGTCTATGGTCCGGAGTGAGAGGTCGTGGAACGCCGTCGCCTCCTTTTGTGAGGAAGTCATTTCCATCAAGGAGGCGGCGGAGCGGGAGAGGGAGCGTTTGAACCCTCTCCCCAACCGCAGAGCCGGGCGCCGGAGGGCGCGAGACGACCTCCAGCCACCCTGAGGTTTGACCTGGGGGTGGCGGGCTTTGTGGGCCTGCCCGCCATCCGTTCAGCACCAGGTCCGAGAGGCGGCGTGCGTGTTCCCACGCGCGCCTCTGTTGTTTCGAGTCCGTCTCCCCTCTAGGGGGGACAGTAGGGATAATTTGTGAGGAGTACCTTTGGGTAGATCTTTTGTGTAGTGGCCTGCCGTTTCATACGGCGGGCCGAAACCTCGGCGGGGTCGCGACCGCATGCGAAAGTGATTCGCGCGGCCCCGTCGATAGTGGTTTTGTCGAGGAACACCGTGGTAGGTTTAGTCGGTATTCCGGGAGGTACTTTAACATCTTTACCATCTTTCTTTTACCCCGGCGAGTCCGACATAACCCCTCCGCCCGCCCCCGCGGAGGGGTATGCATCAAGCATTCCCCCACGTTAAAAAAAAAAAAAAAAAAAAAAGCGCAGTAATCATAAACGCGGGTAAAAAGGCGGGCACATCTAGTGATGAATAATTTTAAGAAACTAGAACTAGTATTTTTTACTTACAGTTCTCTTTCAAACACGATTCTATATTTTACGCACACGCTTATACATAGTACCTATGCATAGGCTACTGGCAATCCTATCTAAGTAACATTTAAGTTGCTTCCATGACAACAATGTTTTTATAATTTGATTGATGACTCTTTTAATTACTGGCCAGTACAAGTTCGTCCGTCGTTTACTAACTGTACCGTGATAAGTAGTTGATAGATTGTGATGTATTGTGATACAGTGATACTTGCAGAGCGCTATCTATAAAGTACCAATCCATCATAACTTGTTCAGTACTTGTATATCTCTCTATTGATAAAGAAAACATGATTATAAATCCATAGAATTAGTATATTAGAATATTTAAGCCAGACGTAACGGTATATTAATTTGTAATCCTTCAATTAATATTATAATTTAACTGCATGTATAAACATAAAGTAACTTACATCTGTTCAATTCACTTTACATAATTAAGCTGGACCTATAACCATACCTATAGTCACTTGCATTTTTCGATTAACTTTATATAATTTAGCTGGACGTATAAACAAATAGTCACTTGTATCTCTTCAATTCAATTTATATAATTTAACTTGATTTATAAGCATAGTAACTGGCATCTACTCAATCAGCTTTATATAATTTAGCTGGACCTTTTAACGTAAGATATATTAACCTGCATCTCAAATTATTAGGAACTATTTATAAATTTAGTTAAATATTGACCTTACGATTGTGGTTTTATATGTTAGGAAATGGCCTATTTGTATGTTCTCTGACCAGATCGATACACATTGGACAGTAGCCAGGTTAAGATTAGTACTAATTCATGAACGTGAAGTAAAATATGATGAGGCTAGGTTACGGTGAGTATCTGACAGATATCTTTTGTGTCGACACTCTCCCAATAACGACTGCCATACATGTTCATGGCAGCCGGGACCAAAGGCTTAACGTGCTCTCAGGCGATAATTGTCAAAGAATACGCACATAATTTCGAAAAGTCATATAACTATCGAAAGTCAGAGGTGCGCGACATGGGTTCGAACCCGAGACCCTCTGCATTGCAGTCTGTTGGTCTCCCCACTGAGCTATCGCTGTTCAGACAGATATATAGAAAAATAAACTATGGATTTCTGTCTTCCCTCTCGGAATATTTTCGGTAAATGTACTCACTTACTCTGTTACATGATATAATAATATATATTTTTGTTTTTATCTATTTTATTAGTTTGTTCGGCAACGGGCATATATATATATATATATTAATATTTTAATGATTTAAATTTAGATAGTGAAATATTTTTTGCAAAATTTGTGACACAACTATTACATTAAAATTGATTTAAAAACTACGCAGCAGCAGTTATAACTAAATATATATAACTGAATAACTCGTATTAGCAACAAATAACATTTCCTAGATATATATAATTTATGACATCATTCGATGACATATATTAATGTTAAAATATTATTATTCTCTGTGTTAGTAGTGGTATTTGTACACTATGGTAAGCTACTTGCGCGGAGTACATGCGCAAATTACTGGCGCGGGGTTCATGCGCAAGCTATTTGCCGGCTAGGCAACTGCTTGTATGCTACACCAGCCGTACCAATTAACTATAGAATAAGTATAAAATCAAAGGCGTGTGCCTTGGGATTGAATTCGATAACTCTGCGTAGCAGTCCAATGGTTCACACTAAGCTATCCATGCAAGGACTTACACTCAAAATTAGTTAAATTTATTATTTAAATCTCACGAAATAACAGGTGCTTACTAATTGGCGAACTTAAATAGAAGTAGAGTGCTACTGCCAAAAAAATGCTATAAAAATAGCCTAATAATGCTTTACTCGAACCAAGGATCGAAACTGTGTCGCCATCACCAGCAATCAGCATAAATGTATACCACTGGATGTGATTAAACAATCACTTTGCTTAGACTATATTGTAATTAGCAATGAGTCGAGAGCACGTTTACGTTTTTAACATCGGACTTAATCTATATTCTGCCTCTGATTCATCGATATTGGTTTAAAGGTTAAACGTAATACACAAAACAAACGTTCAAAAATAGTAGTGTTATAGTTTAAAATGATGTAATATACGTCTTTTAAAATAACAACGCGCCAAATGTCGTATAAAGTACTTTAATTTCTATGTTTTACATTCGCGCAAACGTAAAATATTATGTAAAACAAACAAAGTTTATATGGATTACATACTTAAATATCACATTTCACTAAGCCCTGTTTGTATAAGAAACATTCGAAGACAGGCCAGAAACACATATTTCATCCAAAGAAACATAACTCCATACGTAGACAAGTTTCGATTACGAAATAAAACTAAAATACACCATTGGTATTAATACGATACATTCAAAGCAATTGACGCCATAAAAGCTGACGATAAATCGTGCAGTAAATAAAATAACATATCGAGAACCGAACCCGCTACCCGGTAGCCACGACCTGTCTCTCACGCACTCGCTACACCGCTTATCCTGACACACGACAAAAAAAAGTACTAAAGATTTATTGTGTATCGATCTTGAAATCGAATGGCGCAGTAATCTTACTTGTATCTCGTTCACTCCTTTAGAAAATGTCTTCTCACTCGCTCTATTTCATTCAATAACCGAAGCTCATACAGAAATGTTTTTTGATCTTATTTTCGATTAAAGTATGATGAATGAATGATTTACAATGTTATAATGTAAACGCCTTTGGTCTTAGATTTGATTCTGGACGTTCTTTTGGTCCGCTTATCTGTCGATCAGACTATTATTGTAAGACTCCACAGGTTTTATTTAGTTGGTAGCTGATCAGAATCTGTTATATAACTAGTTTTTTGTTCTGATCATGTTTCAATTTGAATAACGTAACTTACCATCGCGTTTATAAACCTTTGTAGGATATCTTAGAGATTTTTAAATCCCACGTAATAGGGATACCTTGCCATAATTATATTCGGTCCGTATTAGTAGTGCTGATAGTGTTTTGACAGAAAAGTAAGAGTGCCAATTTCTTTTTAATTCGGACTATTAACAGACCTAGGAACACGGGAATTCAATATCAGCAGTAGATGGAACCCCAACGTTATACTATGGTTTTGATTCTCTGATCATGAAGTAACATTTTTCTATTTAAGCAATTCTCAGTATCAGCACGTAGTTTAGAAATATGCCTAATAGGCAACAGTAACTGGCAATATAAGTATGGATGCAATACATTTTGGCTTCATATACCAGCAAATCTTTACATGTAAGCATTACATACTTTTCTCGGTACTACTACCCGTAAGACAAGAAATACGGTAACCAATAGTTGACAAAAAATGATTCCAACTGAAACTATAAACGCCGATCGTGTAGTTACGTATACCGAACACAACGTTTTTGCCGCGGTACAGTTGTACGATGGGAACAACAAAAGATTTCAACGAACACTGTTGCATATTCACGAAATGTTGAAGCGGTTTTTAGGGTTCATAAACATATTAAAACTGTAGAATTATGTGAGTAATTTTGTTTTTGTAAATGCTACTTTACATTACTATTGTGTGAATATCATGTTTAATGGTAATAGCGCTATAAATCATTTTGTGTGAGTCCTTTTAACAAAAACTAGTGTTGGCCAATGTTTGGACATTGTTATGACGATATTACGCACGTGACTATTGTGAATTTATGAATGTCGTACATTTGTCTTAGGTATGCTTATTTCACAAATATTACAGAATTTGTAATAGCACGAACGGGCTATTCCATGAAATAAGTCAGTTTGAATAATCTATACACATTCCTGCTTATTTCTCTTTGGTAGGTATACGTAGTTATAAAAGATAATTAAATAGGTTATTATCACTATTATCTAACGTTAAAAATACATCGTAAGGCTTAGCAGGAGAACGTTGGACTGCAACGCAGACATCTCGATCTCGGTCCCAAAGCACCATATTTTCTAAATTATGTGTGTATAAAATATGTAGTTATTGCTCGCTTTAATAGTGATGGAAAATATTGTGTGAAAAACCTGCATATCTGAAAATTGTCCATAATATTTGCTTATTTGATTTAATAATAATTAATCGCGAAACAAAACCGCTTTTCTATTAAATCGGTAAACCCGCCCGGAGTATTACCGCTCTCTTACAGTAAACATTATTAATCCGTTTCACCTGATAAGTAAGACTTCCGAAAGCACAAATATTCTTCTATTCCCAATCCTTTCCTTTCATCCTATCTGTTATTCCTTTTACCTAGCGCATGCGATGTGTGAGTATTCTAAGCGACCATATGCCACTTGCACACACAAAAAATCATAGAGTCTCCCACATAAATGTGTATCGTACCTAACCCTGGTTGCGTTATCGGGTACATTCGATACCACAAATAATCTTCGACATTACCTGTTTAATGAAGTGAGACTTTTGTAATGTTATTTGTTTTAAATATGGCCGTTTATGTGCTTATAACGGAACGGAACCGATTAGACGAAACAAAAAATTTAAACTTAGCAATTCGTTTAACCAGTTAATCGCTATAATAGGTGTAATCGGTCAGGCCGGTCCATCTCCATATAAAGAACGGTACTCGAGACTAGGCTTCACCCGCGGCGTTGCTCAAGACCTTGGAACAAAACTTGGCTTACTTTTACTCGGCACTTGACCAATATTTGACGTAATAATTTATAATCGCCAAAAACAACCTTCTTACCGATTATTAGATTAAGTAATTGTAATTAATCTTGATTTTACGATGGCCTTGTTGTCTTCATGTTACTTTCATTGCATTCCGATGGATTAAAAGTGTTCTATTAACAGTAATCTACATGGTTAATATATGTAATAGAACCTTGTATTAAAGTTGGCTGGCAAGAATTGCATTGTACTATCCCTGTGTAACTCCAAACGTGTAGGCAGAATATGAGGAGTAGATATATATCATAGTAGGAATAGTATCACCCAACCGCTTGTTTAGGTCTCTCCCTGAAAAGCGATTGTATTGCTGTGTGCGGATACAATCAATCAACACAATCCCTAGCGCAAGTCCATTTTATTCGAAAGTATCATTGTGCTACGTAATCGAGCCTGGTTCTTCGCAGCAGTAACCATAACCACTATTTACCCTGAACCAATGAAACGTGCTAATTACATTTAATGAAAATAATTTTGTCAATTTTTTTTTTATTTTAATGACAGGACAGAAGACCATAACTATATGTGAGTACATATATTATAGGTACGTAAAAGTAGGTGTTTTATAAGGAGTATACATAATTATGACGCTACTCGCGTTGGCGCTACGAAACTTGTAGATTTAAATCAGCCGGCGCGGAGGGACGCGATGAAAATTATCTTTAATAATATAATGGACATCCTATAAAATTAATAATATATTACATTAAACATGTTGAGAAATGTCCTCACATGTAGTGGTGTGGTTTATTTATATTATAAAAATGGCAAATAAGCGAGCTGCTTGATGTTAAACAGTTATCGTAACCAATGATCGCTTATAACACTTGGAGCATCACGGGGTCATCAACCCTTTAAAATAACTTGAACATCTTGGTAGATCGTTATTGATATCAAAGTGACTCTTTAAATCCTAATAATTGTGTAGACCAGAATAACATATCAAAAGGCCGCTTAGCTGCAATTTTTGTAAGGGGTAGATACTTATCCCGCCGAGCATAACTATTATTTTTTCAAAGAAATGCAAATGCAGCGTCACAAATAGATCGTGTGTCACAGGGGTCTTCCCGAGTCTCCCCGTGACCATGGCTGCTGAAAAGCAACCGAAACGTCGGGGAAAATGTAAACTTAAATATAAATAGTTTTAATAGTTTTAATAATTTAATTAGCTTAAAATTAGTAAAGTTTAATAGTATCTAGTAGTAGTGTAACAGTTTCAAAATTTTGTAATAAAGTGTAAAATAAATAAAGCGATAAAATCCGTATATAGCAGTTTAATTTCAATGAATAACATTTGCGTAAACAGAAAACAATATTAATATAGTATTACTAGACTCTAGCATAAATAGGGTTACAGACAACGAGCATTAAGCATTGTGATCCCGACGTTAGATGCACATAGTAACAGTTGCACTGTTTGCCTATTAAATGAGACATCTACAGGCTCACGTAACTAACTCTCCTTTACTATTCCTCTTAACACATCTAGATCAATGTCGTAAAACAAAATATTGCTAACGACATTGAAATAGAGCAATGAAATAGCATAAATGCATACACAAAAACAAAACTATAAATTCTCATACATCGTAAAATCACCCATTTAGGTAAATATACGTACACATTAAAGAGTGTGGCATCGACCTCAACTTTTTTACCGATTTCTATGTTACAAGTATTCTCCAACGAACCAACCACATATTGAAATAGCGTGTTTCAACACAGAAGAACTTTCCTCGGCAGCTATAAATAACGTCGATATAACTCTAAAATGATTTTAAATCGACACCTGATACGATGTAGAAGGATAAAGTATCTGGCAAATCGTTATTGACGATAAGGCGGACCGAGGTCGCGCCAAATCACTAGTGTACAAGTGGTTATAATGGTGAGCGGAGCGAGAGCGATTTAATACAAACGTAGTCTGTCAAGTCGTAGAATACCAGACATAATTAAAAGTCTATTGTGTCTAGCCACCGGTGTGCTGGTGCGACTTAATAGATTAAATAGAACAGCGGCTTGATTTTTCTCGTGCTATAGCTTCAGAGCGATTTATTACCATAATTTAAACATAACACCTATCATTGAAATTAAACTTCTAAATACGGATTTTATCGCGTTGTTTATTTGACAGTTTATTACATCATTTTTAGTTTTACTTTTAGACTTTACTAATTTTTAAGCTAATTAAAGTATTATTAAAACTATTATAAGTGTAAAATTTAATTAAATCTAAATAGTTCTAATAGTTTTAATAATAATTTAATTAGCTTAAAAATTAGTAAAGTTTATAAGTAAAAGTAGTGTAACAGTTTTCAAAATTATGTAATAAACTGTCAAATAAACAACGCGATAAAATCCGTATATAGTAGTTTAATTTCAATGAATAATATTCGCGTAAACAGAAGACAATATTATATAACAACTATCGTGTTGGCTTTGTATCATAAGTTTGCTCTTATGTTGGTTTTCATTCTTGGGTACGGAAAAGTTTTATTAAGTTAATCTGTTAGAAAATTCTCAGCAGTTCGGAGATTGGAATGAATCTAATTTTGCCAGCTATATTTTAGGGACCACGTCATACAAAACGATGGTGATGCCGTCTATCAAGCACATTTAGATGTTTTTCTATACATTCCCAGAAAAACAGTCGAGGTAATAAAAAAAATAAAAAAATAAATAAAATTGTTTATTGGCACAAAATAGAGTATACATTCTCTGTGGGTTATTAAACACTAACTATACAAGTATGTATTTCTGAAAAGGTACTGTTACCAAACTAGGCAAGAGCCTGTATTTTGGCTGACAGTGTTCAGTCGTGGTAATTCACACTAGTGTAAATAGACGTTTAGATGAAGACGTGAATGTTGCTGTACATGTTAAATAAGTAAGTATCTAAGTAAATTAACATTTTTAAGTTATACATTTTATTTATAATCATTTTGGTGGAACAGAAGACATTCATCTGGATTTATATTGTGAGCGAGTGTGATGTGTGAGTGTGTTGTGTGAGTGTGTTGTGTGAGTGTGGGTGTGTTGTGTGGATGTGTAGTGTGAGAGAGTGTAGCTGTAAGTGTGATATGTTTATGTTGTGCGTGCGTGCGAATGTATACCTAAGAATGATTGTGTAGAGACAAGTATATGTGTAGATATATAATATAATAATATAATAATAATATAATAATAATAATAATAATAATATTTTTAACTAACTAACGTATATTAACTATATGTATATTAGTTGAGTGAAAGGTGAGATATAGCTATTATGCGATGTATGTAAGTAAGTCCTTCGTCATTTGGTAGTTAAGTTGCTGTAGCCAGGCATACACTTTGTGTTTGACTTCGTAGCTGTTCAGACTGGCAATATTTATTTGTTTATTTATGTAGTTATATATTTTGCAACTGAGACTATAGTATTGCCGTCTCCCAAATGACGTTTTGCAAAAAGCGTTTCGGATGATATTTTAATCACTGTTTGTCGAATATCATCATAAACAACAGTCTATATCAATTTAGCATATTATTCTCTCAAACTAAGTAATAACATCTGCAAAGCTGCTAACAAATATGAGTAGTTGTCATCAAATTAGATTAAATTGCATACTTTATTTGTTATACATACAACTTGCAAGCAATTGTCACTTAATTAACTTTTTTATAGAAACGTTGTTTTCATTCTTAGTAAATTACCATAAATGTTAATAATTGCTTTTACAAAAGCTGTACATAAAACACGTTACTTACATTGTAACGTTTACATACACTAATCAAAATATCTTGTTGGAATTTTCTTGACAGTGTGTAATGTTTATTCTAAGCACCTGCCTCCCATAATATCAGTAAATAAGGATTATTAATTGCAATTACATCGTTAAGTGATAAGCCGATTGCATGTCATGTATAAGCAGTATTCTTAGTAGCGTCAGAAACTGGAAAATCAACGTATGTTGTACATACATAAAGGCATTAACTCACACCACAAAATCGTAAGGAGAATAGTATATTTTTTTATATGTATATTCTATCACATACACACAACACCATCTAGCCCAAACTAAGCAGAGCTTGTACTATGGGTACTAGACAATGGATAAACATACATGTATACAGTTTTTTTTCGTAAATACATACATACATATTATACATAGAAACATCCAGACCAAGACGAACATCCATGTTCATGCACACAAATGTTTGACTTGTGCGGGAATCGAACCCGCGACCTCAGGCGTGGCAGTCGGTTACACTAACCACTACGCTATCAAGGCCGCCAGCGTATCCACGTTAACTAGTATATCACCTACTTTTGCTAGCTTTTTAGGTTCCACAAGAAACGGGTACGATCTTTCTATTGGATAAATTATTATACTTAGTTATATGCATAGCGCTATTTCATTATTGTTTAGTTAGTTGTACTCTCAGATTTATTTTCTAATGAAGTGTTATTTTGCAATGTTGTATTAACAACATTGCAAAATAACACTTATATATAATATATATATATATATATATATATATATATATATATATATATATATATATATATATATATATAATAAAACTAACCTTTCATTTTTACCTCTTATCATTAGATAAGAGGTAAAAATGAAAGGTTACAATGTTTTAGTGTTTAAAAGCTCGAAACCATTTGAAAGGTATCTTGAACATTGTCTATATTATATTAATATTAAATAAAACAAAATAAATGCTTTCTTCAGGGTATATCCCGTATCCCAGGGCCCGTGTGGCTACATAGATTTTCCTCAAAGAAAAACCTAGTAGCATTGTCCGACCGATAATCGAGCCCGTGATCTTGAGATCGATGGCATAAATAATTATAAACCTATGCCATGACCAACGAGGCTGTCACAGCACTTGATACACAAGTTTTAGGTATATAAACTTCAAGACTATAATAATAATAATAATAATATTCTACTACATACACACAACACCATCTAGCCCAAACTAAGCAGAGCTTGTACTACGGGTACTAGACAATGGATAAACATACATACATACTTTTTTTTTGTAAATACATACATATTATACATAGAAACACCCAGACCAAGACAAACATCCATGTTCATGCACACAAATGTTTGACTTGTGCGGGAATCGAACCCGCGACCTCAGGCGTGGCAGTCGGTTACACTAACCACTACGCCACCGAAGCCGACATGAAATTACTATGAAAAATAATTCAAGGTATCTTTACAACGAAAATAAATTTTTTAGAAAATTGTATGTCTTAAATCGCTCATATAACTTTATATTCGTTTATAAAACGCTTAGTCAATTGGCACGCTTAATGTGGACGTGCCGTCGATACTGTTATTGTTTTACCCGCGTCCGCTCCCGCCTCCGCTCGTACAGTATCCAACGCCTACACATATTTTAGGCTCGCCAGCAGTAATGTTACCTGTTTGCGTGGACATTCCGACGACGTTGCTGTTGAAATCAACGCGAACCAGATTGTTTACGTTTTAGATAGAGATAGCTGAGCACGTGAGATACGGGGACGATTAGCTTAACGTGGATACGCTCGCGCTACTGTTTTGTATTGTATACAAATATAAGCTTTTGTGGTATAAACTAACAATAAAGTATATGTATGTATCTTATGTGGGGCCAGTCAGTGCAGGCCGGCGACACTTCGACCCAGTGGAATCTTTTGTGTCGACACTCTCCCAATAACGACTGTCATAGATGTTCATGGCAGCTGGGACCGACGGTTTAACGTGCTCTCCGAGGCACGGAGCAGGCGATAATTGTCAATCAATACACACATAATTTCGAAAAGTCATATAACTTCCGGCAGTCAGAGGTGCGACATGGGTTCGAACCCGAGGCCCTCTGCATTGCAGTCTGTTGGTCTCCCCACTGAGCTATCGCTGCTCATATAATTTAATGATAGTAAGAATGATATGAGATGGTTGATCCACCAAGTCAATTTTGTGGTGAATTTTTTAAAGTAATAATGTGTCTAAATAAAATAGATCTAGTTTATTGATAAATTATTTTTATTATTATAAGTGTAATTAAACCATATATAAAACTGCAGTACTTGCTAGTAAGTCTAAAATTTCACTTTTCATAACTATACTTGGTATTTAATAGCTTTAACACACACGGCTGGAGGTGTGCGACGTGGGTTCGAACCCGAAACCCTCTGCATTGTAGTCTGTTGGTCTCCCCACTGAGCTGTCGCCGCTATTATATTTTAGAAATATAATAATAACATTAAAGAAAATAATTGACATTAAGATCGTCGCTGATTAACACTAAAAAGAAAATAAATGAATATTTGCTGCATAAGTTAAACATTCATCTTACATACATTACATACATAGATTCACGCCTGTTTCCCAGAGGGGTAGGCAGGGACTACAGATTTCCATTTGCTACGATCCTGACACACTTCTCTGGCTTCATTCACTTTCATCACATTCCTCATACACGCCCGTCGGTTCAAGGTGCTCTTAATCTGGCCTTTGTCCAGAACGCCTCCGATCTGATCAAGAAACGTTCGCCTAGGTCTTCCTCTTGCGACTGTTCCATTCACACTGGCCTTATAAACTTTCTTAGTTAGTCTTTCCTCGTCCATTCTTTCTACATGCCCAAACCAGCTTAACATACCCTTTTCTATTCTTGTCACTATATCAACTTTCATGCCGCATCTCTCTCTACATTCATCTTCAGGTCACAAAAGATTTTTATAAACTCAGCAATATGTTTTACCAAGACCAATCTACGGCAACCACTATAATTATATTAACCACTGTAGTAGTATACTAAAGAAATATTAATATTCGTTTATAATAACACAAATAGAACCAACAAGTCTTATCCACGTAAGCGAACGCTTGTTTCAATAAGTTGCCATACTGGTCAGACATCACACCGGGCGACCTTCCTTGGCGACAGGTCACTCCGTCGAACGGCTAATAGAGCGGCTGCGATGCCAACTCTACCACTCTACAACTCTAGCTAGTTTGCGAAATAAACAACCTGAGTTTTGTCCCGATTGTCACTATCTCGAAGGCAATGTTAGTGTCACCCTGTATGACTGCATGACGTATTACTGATGGCTGACACTGACGTTTACTTGTCACAGTGAGATATTTCAATTTAATACGAACATTATCACTTCGCAAAATAGGGATGCTATTCTGTAAGATTTCCCTATCGAAATCACTTCTAAATTCGTAGTGAAACCTTTCTAATTACGGTGGTTAATTTTTATACAATATAATTATGTCATAAGCAAGCATTTAGCTCATCTGATTGTACGCATTTTCCTTAGCTTATGCAATAGCAGTAGAACCATACTCGAGTTGCCGGCTATAAGAAAAGGAACCACAGATGGGCAGAAAGAAATGAATTGGAGAGGTAGCTATGTGATTCTGCATAACTTATTTCGAAGTGATGTCTAAGCTCAAGAAAACAACCTTTACAAAGTATTTGCAAAACACGAAACAGCAAATTCGTCAATAAATTTATGTCACTATGTCAAAGTTACACTTAGAATGTTTATTTGCCAATGAGCCAGTATATCACAATTAGGGTCAAACGACCCATTCAAAGTGGGAGGTGGTGATGAAACTAGAACAACATTGTTAGTTTTGGCAACATTCGAGAGAAACCCACGTTCAGTAAGACTCACGACTGTTTTCTGGAGAGGACGAGAGATACTGGAACTTTAATTATTACGATCTCCCTAAATTTTTTAGGTTATTCAGCCTCTTCATATTATTATTGCATCCCGACTTGCGGTCCTAAAAGAACCGTAAGTCGACTTGATCTATTGGCGATAATGTCTCATATCAAACATTTTATGATATAGTGTATAGATTAGACATGCTACTTTATGATCGTGAGCCTGTATTTGTTGATGTGACGTTGATATAATAAACATTTATTATATCAACATGATACTACCAAGTACATAGTTGATATAGTGATATAGTTAGTGACATAGTTAATATAAAGAACATCCATCAAGCTTTATGAAAAAAGAATGTTAATTTCGGGGAATGCTAACGGTGTTTCGACTCCACGCTTGTGCAAGCACATAAAGCCGTTGGTTCTGCGTCTGATCTCTATGGTGTGACATTGCCGTCCTATTGGACTATGGGAATGAGAGGAAAGAGAGTGCGTCAGTGCTTGCGCATACGTTTATACATTATGGTATCTCCTTTAAAGTTGCAGCGACAACTTACAGCATCAACCAATTAAAAACTAAAAAGATTACCGCTCAGTATTTCACCAGTCATAAACCTTACCAATACGACGAAAAATAGCAACCCTACAGAGATATCACGATCTTTGGCGACAGCTGTCTCTTAATAGATCAGGTTATTGTGTGGCATTGCGCAATGAACAATTTGCGTTGTCATGGTGAACAGGCTTAATGCGAAGTTGGTACTTGTGAGACCAGCTCTGTTTTGTGGAACTTGTCTAGATATTTGGCTAACTTGTCTTCCTTGCATAATTAGTATTGTGAGCCTGTTTTGGTAACCGAATATAGTAGCATGAACTTGACGGTTGGTGTGCTGGTTTATGTGGTCGCTTCGCAACTGCCACTGCGCCGAGTGTTGTGGGATCAATCACTCACGCGCTGAAAATTCCTGTGATCCTGTTTTCTACATATAATATTTGTAAAGTCACCCCGTGATATAGGAATAAATCATAGTGCAAGGGTTGTCTTTTTAAAAGAAAAATAAAGTTTATAAGATATTACTTAGTCTTGTTCATAGGGGCTGTAAATTCGTCCATAAATTTATGTCACTATATCAAAGTTACACTTAGAATGTTTATTTGCCAATGAGCCAGTATATCACAATTAGGGTTAAACGACCCACTCAAAGTGGGAGGTGGTGATGCAACTAGAACAACATTGATAGTTTTGGCAACATTCGACAGAAACCCACGTTCAGTAACACTCACAACTGTTTCCTGGAGAGGACGAGAGAGCCTGGAAGTTTAATTATTACGATCTCTGTATATTTTTTTAAGGTTATTCAGTCTCATTATATTATTATTGCATCCCGACTTGCGTCATATTGCGACATCTTTGTGTGAATGTATAAAAGTAATGATTAAAATCATAGTATCAACTATTTTTAGTCAAAAAGCACATATGTATGTATCTTATGTGGGGGCCAGTCAGTGCAGACCGGCGACACTTCGACCCAGTGGGATCTTTTGTGTCGACACTCTCCCAATAACGATTGCCATAGATGTTAATGGCAGCCGGGACCGACGGCTTAACGTGCTCTCCAAGGCACGGAGCAGGCGATAATTGTCAATCAATACGCACATAATTTCGAAAAAAAAGTACATATGTAAAATAATAAACATTTTTTTGTATTTTTAGCATAATAAGCTTTAAAGAGGCCCACATCCTTATCCTCATCATCATAGTGGACGTCTTACGGCCGAAATGGTGAAAGAAAGTTGTGGTATTTATAGAAGTAAAGCGACAAATTAGCCTTAGCCTATTTCTTTAACGTTTACTGTAGCTTAAAAAGACATAAACGTGCGTAATCGAACTTCCAAAAATCAAGTTTTATTACTGCCAGCGCAAGAGCTGATACCACAGGAGAAACTTGCAAGCCCAGGTCAATCCAAGAACACAAATCGAGCTTGTTTGGCTGTGATATTCTGTAGAGTATAAGTACTTTCACAGCCTGTTCTAGTGCAAGTGTAATCCCAGGTTCATGGGGGAAAGAGAGAGAGAATTATATGTGTACATACGCAAACACATTTCCTTAGTGCGGTAACTTTCTGAATTGGTGTCGTATATAATATCAGACCTGTATATAAACTTTTCCACTGCTGGGTATGGGCCTGTTCTCAGTTTGAGAAGGCTTAGTCCAGCACACGGGCCCAGTGCAATTTGGCAGACTTCTATCTCTATCTTCGAGAACATTATGGAGAACTATCAGACATGCAGCCTTCCTCATGATGTTTTAATTCACCGTTAAAGAGTACATATTTAATACGCACATAAGTTTGAAAAGTCAGAAGTGCGTGTTTAGGGATCAATCTGGAGGCGTCTGCGTGGCAGTTGAACAGTCTTCCACTAGGTTATTGAAACTGTAACTGTCACGACACGGCATTTTACTCTGGTCATAAGTATAGGCCTACTATTAATATATGTATATACAACCGTATAAAATTATGAATTATAAACCCACTTTCGCATTTACAACTTTAAGATGCCTGACTAATGTATAATTAACAAACGAGAAGCTTATCCAAACTAGAAAGATTGAAATATAGCACTAAAGATAAGGTGATTAGTCTGATTGAAATATAAAGACGTAGGCACACTATTCGGCTTGTAAATCAATATAATTAGGGACGTTAAATTCCTGTTAACACCTCCCAGTGATTACGATGTCGTGATCGTAAACGAACCACTTTGTACATTTCTGCATACATATACATAAATTACATTGCTGGCCGCGGAGATGTGGCAAGGGCCTGCTACTGGCCATACGATGAATAAAAATAATTGTTATGGTATGAATGCGATTGTAATTTAAGTTCATGTTTTGATATTTTACCGTCTTGTATATATTACTAACTGTCTATAATGTTTAATGGTTTATGTGTTTCGTGTATATTAAACAATGGTGCTTTTTTTTGTTTGTAGATGCATATACATACGTACATAGTCTGTAACACCAAAATAATAAAATTAAATAAACTCTGCCAGTTATGCCGCACCTACATTTTGCCAGGTAGGGTCCTATATTATAAGGGACGTATCTTTTGCTGTTGACCAAGCAGGTTGGGCCTGCTTGGCGGTGATCACACCATCACCGGTGAAACCTGGTCAATCCGTCAAGCACCTAAAGGTAAAATATGTTCGTGATCACTTTAATACCCGTTACGAATTATGTTACACTAATTATTTGCTGACCGCCTCGCTGCGTAGGATACATAGCTTTAAACTCTTAGGTTCGAATCCATGTGAAATGTTATTATCGAAATCTGGAAAACATTTTCTGGTCGGCCTTTTCGATTAGATTACAGAGCGATGGACTCGCCGTCTTCTGTTTAAAATTTGGGAGTAATAACAGCTCTATAAATTCTTTCGGTGACATATAGCAATGAATATTTGTGCTTATTTTCATATAAACGTATTGCCACGTCAACTTTTTATTAGCAAGATGGATTACCAACTAATTCTAGATGCCCAGCATGCACTGCGTATTGACAACTGCATACAAGTAGCCTTATTATTTTTATTTTACACTCATTGAGAATAATGAACTTCTGGTTATACGCCTATATGGTATTCCCGAGTGATTTATTTTTATACCTCATGTTATTCTTGGATACATTATCCCAGCTGTTTTTTATTGCTTATACCTATGTATACTCTCTCTCTCTATTCGCAGACCTATATCCTCGAAGGGAAAAGCTAAGCTGTACTACACCTGTATGTTTTACCAATAATAATTTTAGTTCCCACGTTAGACTCGGTTTCAGACTCAGTAAACTAAAAGTTTCGTAACAGACAAACCCAATAACAATTTGCACGACCAAGGAGCCGAACCCAATACTTCATGCATGGCGGAAGTTGCATTCGTTACCTCTGCGCCAACGAGGCATTCTTTTGTACTATCATTATATTCCAAAAGGTTTTACGAATCTTGAATTATGATAAGCGAGATATGGACGATAAACAATAGGTTACTAGTAATTTAGCAGTGATAGCTCAGTGGGGAGACCAACAGACTGCAATGCAGAGGGTCTCGGGTTCGAACCCACGTCGCGCACCTCTGAATTTCGGAAGTTATATGACTTTTCGAAATTATGTGCGTATTGATTGACAATTATCGCCTGCTCCGTGCCTCGGAGAGCACGTTAAGCCGTCGGTCCCGGCTGCCATGAACATCTATGGCAGTCGTTATTGGGAGAGTGTCGACACAAAAGATCCCACTGGGTCGAAGTGTCGCCGGTCTGCACTGGCTGGCCTCCACATAAGATACATACATACTAGTAATTTGGTTTATAAACTCCTAGTAACTCTGCAGCTCAGTTTAATTATATTAGTAATGTATTAGTTTACCTCGCTAGTATTGTTTAGTTTGCCCCTGCTTACTCCTAATGCTGATGTCGTACCTATAAGGAATGTATTAATTTCGCTAGTGCAACTTATAGGTACAGTTTGCGTCTACTTACTTCTTTGGAGAAGTTCAACCCAGACTATGTATGCATTTAAGTACAGCAAGGGTGAACTAGAGTTTGCTGGTTTTCGTTAAGTCTTTAGAGAAACTGTAGCAGTTCGTCTCACGAAGTACCACAGAAGATGGCAACCAAGCATACTAGGGTTGTATTCTTGCGACAAATAGCCTATCTAGGCTCCTGAAGGAGACTTTATCCTGTGGCTTTATGAGTTGATTAATATTCTATTCTATTCTATTCTATTACATACACACAACACTATCTAGCCCAAACTAAGCAGAGCTTGTACTATGGGTACTAGACAATGGATAAACATACATATACTTTTTTTTTTGTAAATACATACATATTCATTGAAATTAAACTGCTATATACGGATTTTATCGCGTTGTTTATTTGACACTTTACTACAAAATTTTGAAAATTGTTACACTACTACTACTATTAAACTTTACAAATTTTTAAGCTAATTAAATTATTATTAAACTATTTAGATTTCATTTATTTTTACACTTTCCCTGACGTTTTGGTTGCTTTTCAGCAGCCATGGTCACGGGGAGACTAAGATAAATAGAAACACCAATCATTAAATTATGTTCGGGTACTTTGAAATAACTACACTGGAACATTGAGACAACTGCCATCTTAGTCTCCCCGTGACCATGGCTGCTGAAAAGCAACCGAAACGTCGGGGAAAGTGTAAAAATAAATGAAATCTAAATAGTTTAATAATAATTTAATTAGCTTAAAAATTAGTAAAGTTTAATAGTAGTAGTAGTGTAACAATTTTCAAAATTTTGTAATAAAGTGTCAAATAAACAACGCGATAAAATCCGTATATAGCAGTTTAATTTCAAGGAATAATATTCGCGTAAATAGAAGACAATATTACATACATATTATACATAGAAACACCCAGACCAAGACAAACATCCATGTTCATGCACACAAATGTTTGACTTGTGCGGGAATCGAACCCGCGACCTCAGGCGTGGCAGTCAGTTACACTAACCACTACGCCACCGAGGCTAACCCTGCCCTCACAATGAGTGGCAGAAACACCAATTGCTGGTTGAAAGATACTCAACGCGAAAGTGATATCCCTGATGTTGTAAGTGTATATAGCCTATTTTAACCACGTACCATCAGTCAACCGTACTTGTTAACCACGTTATCAGCTATAAAAGCAAAACTACAAACCGCCATTTTACCTACACCTCTTTGGTGGTCATTTGAACTTTCCCCATATAGTTTCTAATACAGTCGTAACTCACGTACCTTATTCTTTTACTGCCGACACTAAGTGGTGTTCCAAGTTCAGGATTTATAAATCGCAGGCCGGTCAGACTGGTTATTTATAATTTCTAGTTTTCTTAATCGAGTGGATTTACTAATACTTTATGTGTTTTATCTGTGACATTATTGGATAAGTATCAATTAGTTATACTTGACTAGATATGCTTTGCTGGTCTCGAAGCATAAGTTTGTACTTAAAGGTCGTTGTAATTTTATTCGTATTTTCTAGTTTGAGATTTTAAGTCGCAGCGCGAAATCTGGCAGTGTACTCATTACGTATGTGTAGCAGGCGAGTTCCCCATTACGTGGTAGCTAAAAAACGTAGTAGACAAAATGTAGTAATATTAATATACTTATCTATAAATATATCATCGGGGATATTTCGGCTTGTGTATATGTTACGGTAAGTGTGATTCATCATCATCATCATTTCAGCCTATTGCAGTCCACTGCTGGACATAAGCCTCCCCCAGGGTGCGCCACAAGGCCCGATCTCCCGTTTTCGCCATCCAGTCACCTCCAGCCACCTTTTTTAGGTCATCGGTCCATCTGGCCGGAGGGCGTCCTACACAAGTGTGATTAATTGAAAATTATTAAGATTTTAGATTAGAAGAGATTGAAATACACTAAACAAACAGACCTACCCTTGAGATACAACTTACTTTTTAAAAAGCCCTACTATTCCTCCCTCCGCCTTGAGGAGAGACGGACACGACACAGAGCGCGCATGAGAACATGCATGCCACCACCTCTCGGACCTGGTGCTGATCGGATGGCGAGCAGGCACACGAAGCCCACCCCTCCAGGTCAAACTTCAGGGTGGCTTCGCCTTCGGCGCCCAGTTTTGCGTTTGGGGGGAGGTTTAAGCGCTCCCTCTCCCGTTCCACCGCCTTCTTAATGGAAATAACTTTCACACAGAAGGAGGCGACGGCGTTTCACGACCTCTCACTCCGGATCATGGCCTGAACCACGGCCGGGAGTGAGAGGGCAACCATACCGACTGCCACGATCAACTCACGGCGCTACGATGCCCAGGCGGGGCAGTCCGAAAAAATGTGCAGCGCCGTGTCCTCAACAACATCGCGGTAGTCGCCGCAGTGATGACAACCGGGCGTCACTTGCTGGCCTATGTGACACAGGAACAAGCCAAAGCAACTGTGGCTAGTCATTACCTGTGTCAGCCGGAAGGTGAAGACCAGGCCGCCTCTCCAGCCACTCTTCAAAAATGGGTCTGACCGCCACGATTGTGGTGTGCCCGAAATAAATATCACTAATCCAACTTTTAGCTTAGCTTTCCAACCTAACCTATCCGAGTCGGATTGCACTGATTTGGGGTGTTAACCATAATGATGGTAGTAATATTAGGTATTGTTAAATATTTCAAAGTTGGAGTTAGTGATATTTATTTGAAGGTGATTTTAGGATACCAAATAATATTTTTATCAGGGTCGCCAATGAACACCCGGGTGATTATATTCGCGGGTGATCAAAGAACCCTAAAGACCCAGGTGATCATAGTGTAGACCAATTTTACGGAGTCTATGATTGTATAATTTTTATTTTATCTGTTTTTGTTTAGTTTAAGCAAACAAAAATACGATTTGCATGTAAGTTTCTTTTAGTACCTGTAAGAAATATGGTATTATGAATAAATACCTACTGGATAACTAACTTCGAGTCTTATTTTATTATTTTTACCGACGAGAGGAGCGAATTATTAATAACAGCTGGTAAAAGTAATGAATTTTAATTTTATATTCATATTTACCAAATCACGAGATAATTATTAATAATAACAGATAATTATTAATAATTTTCAATTAATCACACTCACCGTAACACATATGTATATAGATTTAGAGGAATTTAGGTGCGATAAGTAGTGATGATTTGAATTGGTGTATAAACACCAATATCAATTAATAGATATTATACATTGCACGCTATATAACAAGTTAACCCTATAATCGAAGGTCGGCTAAACCGTAATTCCCGATGTTAGTTTCATACATTTTGTAAGGACTCAATTCACAACTTTGAGTAGCTAGTCAGCCTTGTTATGCTTGATGCTAATTCTTTCAAAATCAATAAATTTATAAAATTACCTTGTTGTGTCCGTCGCTATGTATATATTACGCCCTCTTTTTTGTTGCTTAGTCAGTTGTGTAACTTCGTCTTTCTTCTATGTGATGTCGATTACAACTAAATGACGATGACAAACAAAAATACAGAATTTGTACCCATACAGTATTATATAGAGCGTTTCTTTTTTCTATAATGTGATAAGTATTTAATTAAATATAGTGTAAATTGAATATCTAAAAGCATATAAATCTCCACATTCTGCTAGTATTAACAGCTTAAATATCAATACAATGAGACCACCAAAGCGTTTATTACCAAAAATTATCATAGCAACAAGTAAAGCATACATTTTCGCAGCACTAATTATAACGAATACCTACTGTGGGAACTCGAATTGATTAGTTTTTTCCAACATCACAAAAATATATACTAGGGAATTAATTTTTATTTCAATTCGTTAATTCTCATTTATTTATTTATTTCCATGTCGATGTGGAGAAAACATGTCGGTTGACATGTTACTTCTCTAATGGTGTACAATAAACTCACCACGTTTTACGATGACAATCATTGCGCTCGTATTCATTAGTGACGAACTGGCGACCCGCGCGGCTTTTGGTACTAGATACCATAAAAGCAATTTATACGTTCTTGTAAATACGGTATAATGAATAATTAATACATTCATAGTTGCAAATGACATATTTATAGCTACACTAACATACATTTTTCTTGAAAAAAACATCTAATTTATTAGCAAAAATTAAGATAAACCGTTATGATTTAATTGATAAGTATAATTGGTATGGTTTTTGTATGTAATGTTTGTTCTCAATACTTGTTTGGTGACATCGTTTAATTAAATATAAAAGACCTTTATTTACGAGTTAAAAACACACAAATTAGTGGCAGAACATTCGGGGATCATTACTTAATATTAGCGGAAGATGAGCCTTGTTGTGAAATAGAGCTGTGTATTTTAATGAGGAATTTATACAAATATCATTGGTATTATTTCTACGAATGTCTTTAAGTAGGACATTAATAATGACCAAGGATTAATACTAGTGGTAGCGTAAACTTTTATTATTAAAAGATGTTAATAAAATATTGTCTTTTTAGTCCAGTAGCTTATGAGAAGCGAATATTTGTTGAAGTGTTATACATACATAAATTAACCCACATATTCATCTAAGCGACAACAACAGCAGCGAAAGCCTATTGGGCAACCGTTGGACTGTCACGCAGAGGTCTCGAGTTCGATCTCAAGGCGCGTATCTCTGACTTTTCGAAGTTATGTGCGTATTAAATAGTTAATTATCGCTTGCTTTAACGGTGAAGGAAAACATCGTGAGGAAACCTGCATATCTAAGAGTTTTCAATGATGTTTTCGAAGATATGTGCGGCCTACCAACCCGCACTGAGCCAGCGTGGTGGACTATGGCCTAACCCTTCTCACACTGAGAAGAGGCCCGTGCCCAGCAGTGGGACAGTTTAATACAGAGCTGATATTATTCTATTATTCATCTAAGGGGATGGCAACGCCAAATCATACCCCATTTTGCCAGATACATATTAAGTGAAAATAACATAATTATGTACCTGGCAAAATGAATCATGCAGAATAGCAGGCAAAGCTGTTGCTTTTCACTGAATACATGCCCAGACCCTGTGCTACTACTGAAAATGTCCTAATAGAAATAGCTGTAGATTAAAAAGCAAGACCTTAATATTGCTCACAACATAAGATACTATATGTTGCAGGTACAATCAGGCAGTCTATAAAGTGTTATATTATATTTTTATTTTAAAAGATATGGCACGCCACATTGGCTAGTTAGGATAGTCCTTACGGAAGAAGGAACTTCATAACCTCATTTTAATAAAATATAGTAGGTAAACTAACATATAGCTGGCAATTATTGTAAATTATGTGCAATTGTAACACTTGAACGCCAATTCTCATAAAAACTGTTCAAAATACAATTCTTATCTACATGTTATAAATATCGCAAATAGTATTTTCCTAAATTAAAATGCCGTCAAAAGTGAACATAAATACCATTGCAGTTTACATTCGACCCTATTTTGAACATATTATATATACATTTTACGAGAATTGGACCTCAGGTCTTGCTAGTTATACTAGCAAGTTATTGATACTTCAAGAAAGAGGCTTACAATTTAGCAGCCAGTGCAAAGCACGGCTGATACTAGTACCACCGTTGCTAATACTGTAAAACTTATATAATATAGAAAGAAACTATGTTCTTTCTATTACCAGCTATATAGAACCACAAAAAATTCAACGTGCCCAACAAAAAAAGTCATTTTATGTAACTCCTCAAATTTATGCAAAAACAGCACCCAATTAGCGTTATCAGTGGCTAAAGTGAGATGTAATTACTTGAATGTGACGTCGATGTAGACGTGTGAAATATGAAGTTATTGTGCCTTGAGTTATGAGATGATAACGTTTTATCACCACCAGTGTTGTACAATCTCACTGTAATAACGAAATAACCTTCAATTTATAGTCCTCTTTACGAAACGTTCGGAGTACCGAACGCAAAACTGTTTGCGATGTATTATCTTCGTTATGTACTAAAAAAATTAAGTTGATTTACTAGAAATAAAAATGGTGTTCAGTACGCTGTATTAACTGGTAAACGCAGATTGTAAATATGTATTTTATGAGCTATGATTACTTTACTTTGTACTTGAAAATAGACAATATATTTATATATACGTGTATATTATATTGGGTGTACTGTAAACAGTTTATTATATTTATTATTATAGGGCGCTTTATAAACATTAAAACCCCAGATACTACAAATATCCAGTATACACGGTACAACTATTTATAGATTTACAGTACCATTGCGTCATCCGTGCAGTCAGTCAATCTATCAGGTCGTGCCTGCTAGTTTATGTATGAATAAGATTTCTTACAATGCCCTAATAAGGATCTTATATATATTGTTAGTAAGTAGACTAGTGCAATCTGGTCAGAAAGCATAGCGTCTAATTTTATTCATCGTCGCTATCACGTTAACAACAACGCTACTATTGATATTATTGATTATGCACGCTTTCTTAGTCAGTAAATGATTACTATGAGGCGTATCTTATGTTTCTTGCCAAGGACGTATTAAGTGAAATGATGTACCATATTATATACTACCTAATCAAAGAAAGTTGTCAACTTAAACGCCACGAAATAACTCACAGTAACAATTAAGAAAATTATAAACATTTCTAATTAGTATAGCAAAGCAATTAAGTGATCATGCAATCATTTTTCCTCTGCTATAAACGTCAAAATAAAACTCTAATATAAATATCTTAAAATCAATTAACGCTGAAATATCAACAAATCAAATATATTATTTCTATAATTACTTCCTAAAAATATACATCTATGGACTAACGATGATCATTCTTTACGACTTTCGACCCGTAAAGTCAACCGTGTGTTTCACACGTTCCACATGAGTTCGATTTATAAACATAAACTGTGTAATTAATTGTTGCTGCTATCGGTACCGCACTGCGGTTGCGATGTTCGCCACGGGGACACAGCACAGGCTCAAAGTTTTATTAGCCCATAAAGTTGCCGAGCGGCCGGTATCCGGTATCTAGCACCGGTACCCGTTACTTTAGATACCGAATTTATTTCATCAAACGCACATCTCTACTCTCGCTTAGCGCACGCTTAAAGTTAATCTTCCAGTTGTAAATAGCTTTAGTTTAGCTTTACATCGCTTGAGTATTGATTCTTATTTAGAAATAATTAAGTCTATTAATCCTTTTGCATAATACTGCCTGTGCAGTGGTAAGATATCCCATTGGCTCCGTAGGACTTGTTGACACTAACTAAGCTGTTATTATTCCAAAGGTTGATCATTTATAGGACTCTGATAATAAAAGACTAAGCAAAATGTTGGCTGTGCTGTTAATGCGACACAGAGTGATCGTGACTGCATTCTATAAGTATTTTAGTTCCGGTACGGTCAAAGACAAAAGTCGAGTAGCATCATAAAGTAAGTAATCGCATACAGTTCTGAGCGAATACCTTTGTGTGTGTGATGTTTCAACACAATGAAACATTATTCAATGTAAATGATAGTAGGTGAAATTCGTCATGCGCATGTGTGCAAAGCGAGACAAAAACGAGTTCTTTTATACATAACTATAATTACTACTATGACGTATATTTAACAAAAGAGTCCGTATTGCAAATGTCTACTTATTACCCAAATTTAGTGTTTTATTAGGAATTAAACTAAAAATTATTATTTATCAAAATTACTTAATATTAGTAATTACTGAATTCACGTTATATTTTTATTAAATTAATTAATAAATAATGCAAATTATAATTAAAATAAACAAAATATTATTTAATTTATAATAACATTACTTTAATATAAAAAAATGTTAATTAACGAAAATTAACTTTAGGTTTAAATAAGTCTTGAAGTAAAATAACAAGACATCGATATTTCTAATATTAGAAAAAAAACCCAACCCGCGCACCTCTGACTTTCGGAAGTTATATGACTTTTCGAAATTATGTGCGTATTGATTGACAATTATCGCCTGCTCCGTGCCTCGGAGA
Organism: Catocala fraxini; assembly: GCA_930367265.1. Classification (NCBI taxonomy): domain Eukaryota; kingdom Metazoa; phylum Arthropoda; class Insecta; order Lepidoptera; family Erebidae; genus Catocala; species Catocala fraxini. The sequence continues at coordinate 22,574,290 of OV884028.1, forward strand.
GCACGTTAAGCCGTCGGTCCCGGCTGCCATGAACATCTATGGCAGTCGTTATTGGAAGAGTATCGACACAAAAGATCCCACTGGGTCGAAGGGTCACCGGTCTGCACTGACTGGCCCCCACATTTGATACATAGACACATAAAAATGTGGTCTTGTAATATAAAATATCTATATATTCGGCTAGCTTTAAAGCGTTTACATCTCGCCATGGATAACATGCCTTAAATAGTGACTCGTACTCCATTAGTTGTTGGTTTTGAAGCTTTTAACAATCTCTTCCTAAGCTGAAAGCCAGACTATTTTAGTGGAGTGCCATCCTAAGTCTCCAAGACATCACAGTGACCCTCCAGTAAGTAAGTTCGGCCGTTACGTCCAACGTATTGGCACTAAACCGCGCCTCAAGTGGTGAAATCTTCGACTTGTTACAACATCAACTTCATAAGTGTTTTAGATATTATTAAAGGCTTTTACTGCTTTAGGTTTACTGTTAAACTGGTCACTGTTAAGGTCTTAAAGCCTAACAAAAGCTGCTGAGGTAAAACGTTTTATGGCTAAAGTTACTTTTTCCAGTTAATTAAAAAGCGGTAGTTCAATGGATGAGGCATTAAACATGCAATCGAGTGTGAGTAGGTTTAAATCGCACTCATTGCACTACCGGCGTGAGCCCACTGCTTACACAATCATAGTAGCTTTTAGCTGGACGGGTTACAAGGATTGCTAGTAATTTGTAGCTCAATATTCTAAAGAAAAGTGTTACTTTTATATACATGTATAGAATGGGTTATATACAATTTATGAAGTATCATTAGGCCTGTGTATTCATGAAGAGTTAGGCACAAGTACTTTTCATACTTGTTTAGATAGCTACGAATATGTCTTATATAAGGGATGAGTCTATTGCCATATCTTAGCCAAAGGTTTGCTTCATTTGATAATCAAATATAGCAGTTGTACATGTAGATTGATACCAAAAGACCAATTACGTCATCATTATAAAGTTAGCTTATTTATTTCACACCATATTCCTCATCAATTCCATCAACATTTTGAAGACATCAGCAGTAGTTTTGATTTCTGTATCTACAGGGTACTTTACAACCATTCAAAACACAAACACAAAGAATATCTAGATTCGAATCAACCACTTATGGATAACACAATTTATTGTCTCGTATGAATATGGAATCTAGGTACAACACTCGGCGAAGTGGCAATAGCAAGACAATCACTCAAACTATTGCCTACAGTCTCTTTGCAACTTACATCAAAGGATATTATAGTGTTTTTGAATGATTGATACAATAACAACATTGCAAAAAGCCGACCAAAAAACTCCAAATTGTAAATTTTATAACCCAAAAACCAAGCACCTCACTACCGACAATTAGAAACCGCGATCGGCTTTTAAACGTTATTTATAATTGAATAACATCCATTGTAATAGCTATTATACGCTTAACAGCTTTTTCAACGCGTTTTCTGATGGATTCTGTTAAATAATTGCTAATAACAACACTATTAAAACGTTGAACGTTGAGGTTTATAGTTCAGAAGTGAAGCTATTGACATAGTTCGAGTTATATGAGTAGCTATGTTCGCCTCACTGCTGCAAGGCATAAGCTAAAGTTAGAAAATAGCTTATTGACTGGCTTGTTGGTCTTATAGCTTATGTATACGACCCGGCTATGGCTAGTGGAGTAGTGGTGCCGGCCGGGTTTCAAACCCAACACAACTACACTAAACTTTTCAATAAAAAAAAATATCACAATTTTTATGCCAAGTTGCTTTTCTCTCAATATTGTTATTCTCTAATAAGAATCATGTCATCTATAAAGTATTTTTTTTTTATAAAATGCTAATATTTTTTCACCAAGTAGGTAATACATTTGAATTTTATTATTTTTCGTATATATACTAATATAGGAGATATTTTACATTGAAAAATATCACGTTCTTATATTTAATTGGTTATCATAATATACGTATACACTTATAAAACACGTATACTTCTTGTGTCCCAAATACAAAACCGTTTTTGTTCAATCCATTGACACTTACCTATAATTTAAAACAATATAAACAACACACTTCATCTCAATACCCATACATTACGTACAATAAACACCCACATAACAAAACATAAACTTATTCCATTTCTTGAGTCGGTCGCGAAATCGATTTGTATAATCGAGCCGGAAGGCATCACTTAGCCTTCGTGGATCCTTAAAAAAACTAATAGCGCTTAATCCTTGCTCGTGCGCATCGATTAGCAACAGAAATAATCGATACCCGCCAAAAAAATCGATACTGTGCCATCGTGAACGGAAATAAACGTTTGTCTATTATTGGAAACTGTAATTTTAATGCAGGAAATATACGAGCAATTATAAGACATGTATGATTTGTGGAACGATTATGATCAATCAAGTTCATGAAACCATTGCACATCATGCAATACTTGTGCACAGATTAACAGAGCACTTGGTTATTATAACCTTAATTGGCTAGTGATGGTCCGTTGCGTGGCAATGTTCTACAGATTTTCTTCGTTCCTGTCAAACATAAATCATTTACACATCTAAAGTATGTCCTAAACACGATATGATAGATATGTTAACTTAATACAAAAAAGTATAAGTGAGTTATGAAAATTAAAAAATAATAATATAGGTGCTGCAGATACCATCAGTATTCAGTGGACGGGGACTACAGTAGGTAGTTAGGTTTTATTTTTTATTAGACTTCTCTTGTCGTCAAATCTATACAGCACTTACCTAGACCAGAGCCATCGACAAATTAAACCTTTCTAAATATTTTTTGCATATGCTGTGGATTTTAAAGGTCAAAGAAGCAGTACTTTCTATTAATAAAAGATAATTTAAAATAACAAAATTCAAAATTATAAGAAGTTTAGATGTCAACATTTAAACGCATTTCTGCATTTACGATCTATTAGATTCATCCTTTCAACAGATACCTATGCCTTTCGCCAATTATGAACCTAGTCCATTTTTCTCACGATATATGGCATTGTGAAATGGCTCAAAACAATCAATTAGTAAAAGATTCTCGGGCCTTGTGGCATCGAAAGGTGTTCGCCTCCAATAAATATGATTTCGTAAGCTAATCGTAGCGCGCGTAAGTGCCTAAGACCACATGACGTCTGTTGATTTAGTGATGTTGGAACGGCCTTGGGCACTGCAGGTTGTATCGGTTTGGGCCGCAGGTTCTCCTATTTTGACAGGAATTAATTTAAGTAATGACTATAAAATATTTACGATTAGATTAATTTATGAAAAAAGCGGGCCTGAATGTACTACTTCTCGCGTAAGCTATTACAAAATTTGAATAATTAACCCCATTAATTGATCTGGCCTAACACTAAATTTGGTATACTTTTTGTATCTATTATCTTAAAATTCAGGCAGGTGAAATAACGGGCAAAGGACACCCTGATTATCTCAAAAAAGCCCACAGTAAAGTAATTTGACAGTAATCTTCTAAAGCAACTGCGCCGCTCAGTCGGTCGCCAAGTTTTAGCGAGAATTTCACTATCCCTTACACGTACAACTACACATCTCATCATAAATAATAATTCGTCAAGATGCCTCAATAATTTGTGCTATAAAAATTTGCATTTACAACCCAACAGAACAAGATTTCGACTTGCTACACAATTTGAAGTAATCAGATGAAGACCATGTTAATCAGTAATACTATTAAAGGTTAATAAAATATGTACAAATCAAAGTGTGGACTAATTGATCGGCTGTCCTTACTTCACTGATGGGAAAGTGAGAGGTATGCTCTTGAAATAATTGTACAACATGATGTACTTCAAGACTAATGTTTATTGTCGTTACTATTAACAAGGTTATATAAAACAATAATTGTATCTCTATGATGATTAATTGGATCAAATAATAATGTATGAATAAGGCAGTTATAAATCAGATAGTCAATGTTTATGTATGTACACCATTAATATGGAACACTAGTACCTATACACACTGGTTAGTATATTTTTTTAGACGTCTCCCGCGCAATATTATAATTTCACGGGGACTTTACAAACTTTCAAACAACGGACACAAAGAACACCCAGACTCGGAACAACAATTTGTGAATCACACAAAGTTTTGTCCCGTGTCGGATTCGAACCCACAACACTCGGCGCAGTGGCAGTGGCGAGGCGACCACTTAAACCACTCCGCCATCCGTGCAGTCAAACTAAAATAACTAATAATTAAATAACTACAATATCTGTTGAAAATATCTACAGGCTGATTGGTAAAAGACTGGACATATTAAAGGAAGGTATTCAGTACTCGATTCTGGACCTGAATATCTAAAAGAATAGGTACTTAACATTTGACCTAGTCATCCAATAAAAACTTAATGTGCGGACACTTTTGCGCCTATATCAAAGCTAAACAACTGTCGCCCCCCGCTACCGCACCCCGCACTCCCGAATTTGCACCCCCGCCGTCCTTTTCTTATCAAAGGTCAGCCTCGGTAGCGCGGCACGCTCGACAACTGAGTGCGACGCGGCGACGCGCGCAGTGTCCACATTTTATGGATATTTCATACACATTTTCATAAAGGTTTTCTTAGCAGGTTACACAGATATTTTTTTTTATCCGTTACCTCTGACCGTTGATTATCACTTCTTCTCGTCTGTAAGTATGTACAATGTTTAACAAATCACACTGTATAAGATTTAAGTCTAGATGTCGCGAAACTTATTGAAAATGACTGTCTGCCCTGTCTGGTATAGAGACTGGTCTCTCTGGTTACAGTTGAACATCTCCTCAAGAAAATCAAAGCAGAAGCTGCTTCTTTACCAGGTTATGGTAAGTGTACCACAACACACAAAGTTATTTGGCTGCTATCATCATAAAAACCTGATAACATGTCTATTACGCCTATGTAATATCACTTAGGTGATTGCCGTAGTATGTAGGTAATACATAACAGGGGATGACTGCCTCTGCTGTACGTTAACTAACAGGCGGTTGGACGTAAAAACAAGTTATAAACGATAATTGGAAGCAATAGTGACGGAATGCAAGCTAAACTGTTTATAAATTCACGGCTAAGCCTTTACGTAAATTGTATATTTTTAGTCATAATACATAAAGAAACTCTAAAGTATAATAAATATTTTTTAAGTGTTGATAATGTCAGTAAATCTCTCAAATTAACCATTCATGCATGCTTATCATATGCATCAACAGTTAATTTGGTACATAGCTTCCTGCCTGCATATCCCGAAGATCTCTCCAGTAATATACAGGCGTCAAGGCAATTATACATTACTTACCCACATTTTGTTGGCAAGGCCTTTAGTCGCACGTAATTGAGAGAGAACCTATTGCTGATTAAAAAACACTTATTGCCAAACAAAAGCGCTGCTACTGACAATTCTTTTAATTAGCCGAGTAAACCAGATACTCGTGATTTATTATTTTGTGTCATGATTAGTTTTAAGTACAACAATAACCAATTTAAGCTACGATCTACCAGATACAGTCTCAAACTCTGTACTAAGGATTATAAAGACATTCAAAACTTGGGATAGCATTTTAAAATTACGTATTACTAAACCAATTAAGCAAACCAGTTACTAAAATACTTCATCATCTGAAATCGGTAGTAACTAAAGCTGTTCGCCACTTCAAATACATGTAACATTAAGTACGTCATGAACGACATTAGTGCACACGTGGATGGCCTGAGGGTGCGCGTGCGACGTTCGCGTGCTGCCCGCTCGTAAACTGAACTGCGCCCGCGACGAAGTATTAACTAACCGAGGATATTTTACTTATAATTTAGAGATGAACTGGATTACCTGTAAAGATATTTGTGATCTGCTGCAATTTTGCCAGTAAAACTTGTATTTTACTTAGTTGTGGGCAGGTCAGCGCTCCCCCATATTCAATGGCTTAAGCGTGAGTGTGTGTGGGACTGACAATTGTCAGGTAGCTGTGCAATTTTTTTGCTGGCTACTTAAGCAGTTTTAGACGATGTTGTGACATGATGTGCCTTATAGGATGCCGAAAACAATTATTATCAAGAATTATATGCGAACAACTATGTGTATGTGCGTAACCTTTGTATAAAAGTATCAGTGCAACATTCTTTTGGTGGTTTATCATAAAATATGAAAGTAAATGACAAGAAAAATAATGCGAGGAGGCACATCAAAATCTTTTCTTAAAACTTAAGCTACCCAACTAAATATGAACCTTCTCACTTCAGGGGAAAGCAGGCTATACACTACGTATTGTTTTGTGTTAGCAGCAGCAATTCATTTTCAGAACTTCTTGAGAAGGCGATTTGCTGTCAGCGAAGTGATCAGAACATTATTCTTATACACAGCGTTTCTGTTAAAAATATGTGAGAATAATACCGACGTTAGCGCAAGTTCCACAAGCTAGACTTTGACAGATTAGATTTAGATTAGAAAATCTAAAGATTACAAAAATAACTGTTCTGCGCAAGATTCGAATCCAAAACAACCATTGCGGCAATAAAGACTTTCGCATGCTTGCTATGCCATCCATGCAGTTATCAAAAATAACATGTCCAACTACAACAAAAGGATGCCAAAAATAACTAAATGTGCATAAAAAAGAGATTCGCTTTCAAAAACGAAAGTGATCTTCAAACAAGAAACACGTGCATGTATAGCACGCATATGTAAAACAAAACAACACAAATATAATGTCGATGTAAAACACCGGCCCTGCAGCGATTGGCAACGACATGCGATCATTGTAAACATCGCTAAGATCAATCGCGTGCTCACCAATGACTTGGCAACGGATGGAATATGTGATACGACTTTGGACACTGTGGACTTGGGGAAAATTTGGTTTTGTGTTTTGGTGTATATTTAAAAATAAAAAGCTTTGTATTCTTGTAGATAAAAAGTGCTTGATAGCCCGCAATTTCCAATTATTAGGTTATGAGATTTATTACCTTCTTATTGTCATTTATTTTTATTCTTCTTTAAAAACTGAATGCTTAAGGCATTCTGCTTGCTGCAAAAATTATAATATTTAATTATAAAACTGTCATTACGACATTTTGGCTAAAAGTATTTGTGTATGTTAGTACCCAAATACTCCTTGCCAAAATGTACATACGTATTCAATAGAAAACTTCCGCTAAAAGAAAAGCTAACTAAAGCTTAATGATAATATTATTTTTTACACTTGTTAGGACATTTTAACATTTTTTTGAGAACCTGGTGTGCATTGCAATGTATAATATAATAGTTATTTCATCAGAAACCTTCGCCAGTGGACAAAATAATAATAATTTATTTAATCTAATTCCAATAAAAATTACCATAGTATAATTACAACAAGAAAATACACTATGTGGTAGAAAGTAAATTAAAAGTAAGTTTATTTAACCTAATCGAATGCTAGATATAGGGACACATAGACAATTGAACAAGCATATAAATTTTAATTTTTAAGTTATAGAGTCTTAGGTCCGCAGTTTACGTGTACAATGTCTAACCCAAAGTTAGCATCACGTAAAGAGGTCCAAGATGATCGGTATATCTCCAATTCTTCGCGTGTCTGTGGGTACTCCACCTGTGTCCGTTCGTCTGCCGGACAAACGGACGGACCGCCTCCGGACACCATTTCGCATACTTTATAACTAAATAGCTATGGAATGGAATACGTTCACGCAATTTCAAAGAATGGATGGAATGTCGATGGAGTTATATTAGCCGTGTTTAGGGTGGACATCAAAGGTTTTTGAAACGACGAGTTTGGTTTAAGTTTTAGTTTAAGGAGTTTTATAAGGAATAGAGCCTCTATTTTTGCTATTTTAAGCCAAAGCAAAAGTAAGTTTTACTTTATTTAGTACTAAAAGGTATTGTATCTGCCTCGGTGGCGCAATAGTGGTAAATGCGACTGCTATGCGCGAGGTATAGAGTTGGCTTCTCCGGTCAAACAAATTATTATAGGGTTTTTCTGCACGGAGTCTGCAGCTGTTCCTGGTCGGCGCCAATAGGCTTAACGTCATTATGAGGGACTTTCAACCATAGTTGACAAAATGTATCTACATCTTCGGTGATATACGTGTGAATCTATAATTACTATAGGTATAGAAATTACAAGTAGTGATAGCTCAGTGGGGAAACCAACAGACTGCAATGCAGAGGGTCTCGGGTTCGAACCCACGTCGCGCACCTCTGACTTTCGGAGTTTATATGGCTTTTCGAAATTATGTGCGTTTTGATTGACAATTATCGCCTGCTCCGTGCCTCGGAGAGCACGTTAAGCTGTCGGTCCCGGCTGCCATGAACATCTATGGCAGTCGTTATTGGGAGAGTGTCGACACAAAAGATCCCACTGGGTCGAAGTGTCGCTGGTCTGCACTGACTGGCCCCCACATAAGATACATACATAGGTATAGAATGCTACTGCCCACGGTTTCGCTCGCGTAATTTTAGGTTTGGTTAGGTTAGATTAGTAACAAATCTTTTTTCTAGATGTAAGTTTCTATTCCCCAGACAACGTGTATGCCAAATTTCATGATGATCGGTCGAGTAGTTAATGCGTGAAAGCATAACAAACAAAAAAAGAAACTCACTTTCATATTTACAATATTAGTTAGGATTACTGGAAAACACAGCCGGAGTAGGCCCACCTCCTCTCCCCTCCACAAGGACTGGCGACGCAGTAAGGGTCGCGGGAAGTGTTTGGATGCTAGCAACCTAAGATTGGTCTGCGCAGAAAGTCTTGGGGGAGACCTTTGTCAAGGAGTGGACGTCTTTCGGCTTAGATGATAATCTTCTCTCTTAGCCTTTATTATTCCCAAGTCACTTGGGGTCGGCTTTTCTGGTCTAACCGGATTTGACTGGATATCAGTTTTTACACAGAGCGGCTGCCACCTGACCTCCGCAACCCGAAGGCTAACGATACCCTAAGGCTAGATGCATAGCTCGGCTTAGATGATAATAATATGGTTAATATAATAAACAAAATGTTTAAAGGAATTCGTTATCAATGCAAAAGAACAAAGATTTTAAACTACTGTTAGTATCAATATCCTTTGAAGATAGATTGCTATTCACAAAGCGATTACTAGTATTATTTATTAGAACAAGTATTGAACAAACGTGAGTTGAACAAGATACGTTCATGTCAGTGCAGTAGGAAGCGATAACGAGGCTTTTATCTGACTAATAAATCGTTAGATCACGAATACTTGCTACAATTGTAAAGAGAGCCACAAAACACACAGCTACAGAAAACCCTTTAAAAGAAGGTGAGAAAATAGACTTACGAGCCAAGTTGATAGAATATAGGCATTGAGTTTGATGAATCAGAGCCACAAAATACATAGCTACACAAGCCAAGTTCAAAAGAATAATACATTGTATGAAATTAATTGTAATAGAGTATTGTGGACCAGAGTCACAAAATACTAATTTACAGAAAACCAGCTCAAAAGAAGACGAGCAAATAGACTCAGATCAAGCCAATAAAATACAATAGTAGAGTATTCTGAATTACTCACAAATCACATAGTTACAGAAAACTAGGTCAAAGACAGGCTAGGATAGAACTCACGAATCAAATCCATCGTATTCGTAATGATAACTCTATCTATAGGTAAAGAGAAAACACATTACAGTCGAATTTCGACCGCTGGATGAATTCTAGTACCTACAGAGTAAAGGGTTCATATCAACAGAATACAGTAATGGATTCGACTAACTTTTTTCGTAATGACTGCATGCACATAAGTATCTGTTTTTGCCTTCTATATGTATATAATCTATGTCAAAGTGCATAAATATCTTCCGGTAAGTACACATGCACTCTAAAAATCAGTACAATGATTTAAACTAGGAACTTGTATTTTTGGCCTTTGTTTTTCTGCACAATTAGAAGTGTGATTTATTAGGTAACTTTGCCAGATTTAAGTATGTTTAATCCTTGCCCGGAGCAAATATTTGTAACCTATAGATAAGTATCATAATAATACTGTTGAAGTATGCCAGGGTCGTAGCAAATGGCAAGGCGTAGTCTCTACCTGCCCCTCCGAGTCCTATAAAGAGTTGAAATCGAGAGAGAATTGATTGGACGTTTGACGCCTTCGTATAAATGTTTACCTCCCGTTAACCGAAGAGTTCGTGAGTTCGATCCCAACATATTTATATAAATTTGTTTATTTAAATCTAAATAGTTTTAATAGTTTTAATAATAATTTAATTTGCTTAAAATTAGTAAAGTTTAATAGTAGTAGTAATGTAACAGTTTTCAAAATTATGTAATAAAGTGTCAAATAAACAACGCGATAAAATCCGTATATAGTAGTTTAATTTCAATGAATAATATTCGCGTAAACAGAAGACAATATTATATTTATATAGACTTGGAAAATATAGGCACTATCCTTAATTGAAGTTGACTTTCATATATAGTATAAATCTGGGTAATGCAGAATAATGTGTATTACACACCCACAATTCGCCAGTGACAGTTTTATGTCCTACGTACATAACAGACGCCGAGCCTAATACCGTCCACCAGCTCTAGTCTTCGTGCTGCTACTGATATCTTTTTGACTGAAAAGCCATCTAACACTGTATCCGACACGAGCATGAAACCTGAGCCCTTACCTATGCAAAGTCACATTCACTACTGCTGCGCTACCAAAATAGTCATAAAAAGGCATAGGAAACAAAAAGATAGACATTAATCTACTCCTATAGCTACTACAAAAAAAACCTCAGATATAGCAATGAGGTAGACCTGGGGCACTCGTCCATATGTCCATACTAATAGTAATTCATTTCTGTAGTAAAAACATATTTTACTACTGAAATGAATGACTACTGCTTACCCCTTCGACAACATACGTACACGAGTAGAAGTATACAATATATTGCAAGCATTATACAAAGTGCGTATATGCTCACTATAACTAGTTTGCCTCACACGTGTCTCCACGTGCAAACACAAGAATGTAACAATTGTGTATAGCTCTATAAAGGTGGCAATTAAACCGAACTGCCAGATAAATAACGGCGACACTTCAAGATCGACCGGTGGCTGCGCAGGCGCCTCTATCGTGCCACACCGCTCTATCATACCTATCTATTGACTAAGATATAAAATCCACATACATAGTTACCTATCAAACTATTCGTAGCATTGTATGTTTTTAGCCATTATTTAACAGTTTTAAGCCATTTATATTGTTATTAGTTTTAATTTATACCAGTACTAGATTTTGCTTAAGCAGCGATAGCTCAGTGGGGAGACCAACAGACTGCAATGCAGAGGGTCTCGGGTTCGAACCCACGTCGCACACCCCTGACTTTCGGAAGTTATACGACTTATCGAAATTATGTGCGTATTGATTGACAATTATCGCCTGCTCCGTGGCACGGAGAGCACGTTAAACAGTCGGTCCCGGCTGCCATGAACATCTATGGCAGTCGTTATTGGGAAAGTCAGTACCCTCTAATATCCTGACACTGGTCTAGCCTTAGGGTATCGTTAGCCTTCGGGTTGCGGAGGTCAGGTGGCAGCCACTCCGTGTAAAAACTGATATCCAGTCAAATCCGGTTAGACCAGAAAAGCCGACCCCAAGTGACTTGGGAATAATAAAGGCTAAGAGAGAAGGAGAGAAGACTAGATTTTGCTTAAGGCATCGCTCGTGTAAATTTAGACTATTTTAATGTTCTATGTCTTGAGCATAGTATTTTTTTCTGGATGAAAGGTACCCTATGTCCTTTTCTGTACCCCTGATAACGTGTATGTGAAATATCATGACGATCGGTCGAAACAAACAAACTCACTATCACATTTATAATAATATTAGTAAGGATTTTTATTAGTCGCTTAATTTTATCTTAACTATTTCATCCAATAAATGTATGTGTAGTTCTTCTTCTTTTCTGTCTCTAGTGCGAGGAAGAATGCTGCGCTGTTGCAAATTATTTGAAGATAGAAAGAATAAGCTGACTTAAGGAAATATCACCCAGCCACAGGAAACTGGCATAAGAATAGACACAGCAACTAAGCTTTGCCCTGTGAGTAAGACTTTCTACATTCCAATGGTTTTATAATTTTTAATATCAACAAATTTGAGTAAAATACATGTACTCAGACCGACCAGATGGGATGACGATCTGCGAAAGACTGCAGGCAGATGCTGGATGCGGCAAGCCGAAGACAGGGCGCTATGGCGCTCATTAGGGGAGGGCTATGTCCAGCAGTGGACTATTATAGCCTGATGATGGTGATGATGATGATGACATGTACTCAAATTTGTTGACTGCTTTGAGTCGCGTAATTATTTAGTAAGTATTAAGAATTATTCATTTGTGTGCAAAAATGAGTCAAACTAAAAAGATATTAATACAACACAAAAGTGTTCGTAAAAATCACGACTGATCTGTATCCAATCATCAGACGTTTGCTAAAAGCTTCAAAAATCGTGAGACACACACACACGCACAGGCGGAAGAGATTGTGATCAGTATATCATTAATCACGGAGTATCACGAGCGACGTGACCGCAGCCGCGAGCTACCGGACGCAGCGAACTCGATGACAAACAGAACACGACAAGTGTGTGGCACTGCGCACGGACTGTTGCAGTTCTTTATTTGAAATCTAACTGCAATGACACAAAATTGCATTCGGATTTCAAAAGTGTCATAATTACAATTTTAAATTACGAATTGCTTGAATACATAAAAATAATTAACTTTTTTTCTAGCTCTGTCCTTTATCAACTTAGACATTTAGGATGATTATGTTTTGCAAGGTTTAGTTACAAAGTGAATCTTGGCCTCCGATATTAAGGTGCACCATTCGTTTCTATTTTGTGCTAAGGCAGGCCAATCGAGCACATTCATCTCTTTCAGGTCTTTAGCTAGTTCATCTTTTCAGCGGTACCTTGGGCGATCCACTACACGACGCTCGGTTTCGTACAAATATTGAAATAAGCGGCACAACACCCAGTAAAAGTCTACCACTATTACTATTAACCTAAAATTTACAATCACTGTAATTCGCGAGATAACAACAAAAATACGAGTATTTTAATTTGATAAAAAAAGGATAGGCTTTTACCGTCTACTAGGCACATTTGCATGCTACTACAAATAATTTTCTAATATGCAAACCCAGATAAATTATACTGACCAACCCGATGATCAAGCCCGAAATCTCATACAGCAAAACGCAAACGTTTGCACAAATTTTAATGAATATAAACAAATAATCTAATTTGTAAAATAAATTGCTACATCATTACTTGAAGTTAACCCAGTTTTTATTATATCTATATATACAAAAATCAATTGCTGTTCGTTTGTCTCGCTAAAACTCGAGAACGGCTGGGCTGATTTAGCTGATTTTGGTTTGTCGTAGTCCAGGGAAGGTTTAAACGATGAGAAAATATAGAAAAATTCGTTAGGATAAGTGATACGAAGTACACCGGGTCATCTATTTGTCGGCTTCGGTGGCGTAGTGGTAAGTGTAACCGACTGCCACGCCTGAGGTCGCAGGTTCGATTCCCGCACAAGTCAAACATTTGTGTGCATGAACTTGGATGTTTGTCTTGGTCTGGGTATTTCTATGTATAATATGTATATATTTACAAAAAGAAGTATATTTGAATGTTTATCCATTGTCTAGTACCCGTAGTACAAGCTCTGCTTCGTTTGGGCTAGACGGTGTTGTGTGTATGTGGTAGAATATTATTATTATTATTATTATTATCAAGTTAAAATAATATATATAATAAATACTCAAACCATTAACCAAACCAAATACATATTCAAGAAACACACACACGTCAAACTTAGAACAATCATATGATAAATAAAAATGTAAACAATAATAAATATGTTAATAACTATGTTGTTAATTCGTTACGCGGTAATATACGCGTTAATATTACTCAAATATTCAATTTTAACAATTCAAAAGCACGTCCATATGGTAATCTGCCATCGATTAACACATATAATTATTTATGTTACTGCAAAAGCTCGGATACAGACAAATCTAATAGTTGCATACAATGTAACTTAACGTTAAATGACAAGCGATTATCATAGCCTATGGATGCCTCCGTGGCGCAACGGTAGTGAATGCAACAGCTGTGCATGAGATTTTGGATCGGCACCCCGGATAAGGCCAACAACAAGTTATTGGTGTCTTCTGTTAAGAAACTCAATAGCAGCCCGGAGTTAGGTAGTTGGCGGTGATAGACACCCCCGGGCCTAGGAAAGCACGTTAGCCATTGGACTTGCGCCTGATCTCTCTCCGGTCGTGTTAGATTATCACTACATCGAATCATGAAAGTTAGGGAACATAGAATGCACTTGTGTTTGCGCACACACTTGCACTATTCCTTCTTCCTGTATCGTCTGCGCAGACGGCCAGTCCCCATTAAGATTGGGCGCCGTGACCGCAAATCAGTCTGGAGGATATTATTACTTTGTTAGCTCTGTGGTTAGAGAGGCGTCAGAGGGCGTCTATTACATGCTTATTACCTTATTACCTACTGCATATTAAAACATTTTCCTAAAATTTTTTAATACGCAGAAGGCTTTTTCTCGTAGAAAACCACCCTTTATCTTACCACTGATGGCAGTACATTTTATTTGTAGAGATTCTCAATCTATATATATTGGACATTAACCTGCTTAAGACGAGCATCATACTCTAGAGAAGGTTAATATTATCTTCGTTGTGTATTTAAACTATGAAGCTGTTGCGTTCCGACTAAAAGGCAGAATAATTCCTTCTGCTCTCCCATTCCTTTACTGAAAACCAAGCTACTATCTATTATAGTGAATTGACAATTATTGCCTGCTCCGTGCCTCGGAGAGCACGTTAAGCCGTCGGTCCCGGCTGCCATGAACATCTATGGCAGTTGTTATTGGGAGAGTGTCGACACAAAAGATCCCACTAGGTCGAAGTGTCACAGGTCTGCACTGACTGGCCCCCACATAAGATACATCTATTACAGTGGCTTAGTATTACCTCCTTGATATCACATAATCTATAGATTACTGCTCTATCTGCTGCTTATAAGCAGCAGATAGAGCAGCAGCAATCACAAAAAAGGCCGCTTGTACATCTAACAGCAAATATTGTGGAGATTTTCTAGTCAGCTATGGTCCAATTAGGTATTTTTATTTTCTTGGATCATTTAAGACTAGCTTTACTCATGTAGCAATAAAACCAGCTGCTCTCAATATCTCTAATTGACGCTTAATGTTTACGTTCTCGATATGAGATACTGACCTAGAAAACTAGAGCTTTAACGATATAGTCGTTCGAAACATATCCAAACTTTAAACTTTAACAGCAGCATAGGTACGAAAAATAAAAAAACAAGTACTTCCGAATTTTAATATGTAAAGTTATTCATAATTAGGTAGTTAACTTAACATGGACTATTTATCAATTATTAAAATGTTTATTTATGCTATAACCACACGCCAATTATTGTATCATATGTACATTTGAATTGGATGTGTTGAGATTGTAATTACTCATTCATTCTGTTAGATAATTAGAGCCGTCGAGAACCTCCTTAATTGGACGTCAAAACTGCTTCATAATAGTAACTAAATGTTTATTTAGCATAATTTTGCTATAGATAAATAACAATTGATTTGTTACATTATTAAAATGTTACCGTTTGGAATAATGGCGATAATGTTACCCCAAATAAATAATAATGATTGTGTGTGCTAGAAATAATACGATTAAAGTCGTTTATCAAAATTGAGGCAATTCATGGAAGACCTAAAGTAACTGGCAATCTAGCGTATGTCCAGCCAAAAGTTAAGCAATGTAGAGTATTAATGCTTGCAACACTGTTTGTACCACTCACGTGTTACCGATAACTCCAAAAACGGGGACACTGTGTCATTGTAGGTAACAAATTAGAGTGACAAATGATTTGGAAAGAAGTTCGTTTGTTAGTTTGTAACGACGAATTTCTTTTTCTACTAAAGTAATTTACATCTGGCAATAAAAGGTTTGCACATTACAGAAAGCAGAGGCCAGCAGCAGTTACTAGGATTGGATATAAAAATTCAAAGTATGTTTAAAAGTCCTGGAAACCTCGCAAATTGCTATTAAGTCAACAAAACAAAGCTTCACACTATATAGATTATACAGAAGGAGAATATAAAAGTAGTTCTTCCACATTTTTAGGTCAGTTGTAATAAGGTTTTGTTGTCTGCCGGGCATATTTATCAGAATCTATTCTGCTACTAAGAATTTTCTACGGACACATCCAAGAGCACTTTGCCGCTACCTCACGAGACTCTAACCCAACACCTACACACGAACATAATGGCCATACTTATGTCAAGAGATCAGAGGAGCAATCAAACTCAAAAGCAAAATCTTATTAAATCTTATTCCAATCACCACACACACGTCTTCTTCACTCTGGTTGATCCAGGTTTGAAGAATTTTACTCTGCATTTACCTCCTTCGATGACGCAGTTTTAGGGTATGCGACCTTTTTAAAGGTTTCCTTAAGAAATTTTCAGTATCAGCACGGAGTCTGGAAATGAGTCTGGCAACCGGCTTGGCCCTTACTTACGTCGGACTTATAACCATAGCTGGAGGAATGTGTCTCTCTACCCTTTCGGCGGTATAGGTGTAAGACTATGTTTCTTCATTTGTTTTTACCTCCATTGTTGACAATAATCATGCTTTCCAGAAAGACATTTCCACGTGGATCCTATTTGTTAATGTAAAATCAAGAGGTAACCATTAAATATATGTATAATGTCGTGACTAGATCATCATCCTCTTGCCCTGGTTCCAATTTATTTGGGGTCGGCGCAGTATGTCCTTCGCTTCCATACTTCTCTGTCACCCATCATCTGATCATTTACCCCTTTCCCTTTCATATTCATCCTCACATAGTCTATCCATCTTTTCCTTGGCCTTCCTCTCCCTTTTCGTCCTTCTACCTACTTACGTATCATACATACATACATAGATTCACGCCTGTTTCCCAGAGGGGTAGGCAGAGACTACGGATTTCCATTTGCTACGATCCTGACACACATCTCTGGCTTCATTCACTTTCATCACATTCCTCATACACGCCCGTCGGTTCAAGGTGCTCTTAACCTGGCCTTTGTCCAGACTTACGTATCATCTCTTCGCATAACATGTCCATACCAAACCAAACGATTTCCTTTCACCTTCTCGTCTATGGGCACCACTTTCAGACTACCTCTTACGTATTCATTCCTAATTCTGTCCATTCTCGTCACTCCACACATCCATCGTAACATTCTCATCTCTGCTACATGCAATCGTTTCTCATCCATCTTCTTAGTAGCTCAACACTCAGGTCCGTACAGTACGACAGGCCTTATAACCGTCTAATACATCCAACCCTTTAATTTCAAAGGCAGTTTAGGATCGCATGTCATATCGATGTCTTGACTAGATGATATGTATAATTATTTTTTATGCTTATTTATTCAATATTGGTATAAGTATTACAGAAATTGTATATTCAAAAGATCGTTAAGGATGTAATGGTTATTGAGGAAATGTCACTTGCTAAAGCTATGTTCCATGTATCAGTGGCATTAAAGTCCTTGTTATTTGGGAGAAGTCTCCACCTTTACCTACAAAGTGTCTACCATACGAACAACTACCAAGCGGCAGTTCGCAGGTTTTCCCGAAGAACTGCCACTCTCTTAGAAGAATCCGCCGTTGGAGTAGAAATATAGTTTATTATTTATATACTTTATTACTTAGTTTCGTTTGGGAGGCTCACATACCAATCGCTTCCATTCATTTCCTTTCATTCAATTTTGAATTTATTTTCCGAGTTTAAAGCAGTCATAGGCTATGGTTACCGCTTACCATTAAGTGGAACGTGTGCAGTTTTGCCACCTTGCTTGTTTATTTAAAAGAATCAGTGTATAAAGAAATCATCTAAAGTTAAGCTTAACATTGTATATAAGAATTTCTTTACGATACTTATTCATACATAGTCTCACGCTTGTATCCCTGAAAGAGTAGTTATTAACCTCTGAGTCTTCTTCGAAGAGGTTAATGAAAACACTTTGTAACGGTCTGTGTTAGTGACAGATTGATGTTAGTGACAAGCATAGCTCCGAAACCACTGAACCGATTGACTTGTAACTTTTGCAGACACCTTAAGGTTATACCTCGGTTGAGTTTGAATATGGGCCCCGTGGGTCAAAAGACCCCCGAGATATAGGGGTCACAAGGTCATAAGTTCAGTGGATATCCACCAACAGAGTGATTTGGAAGTCCAAGGTAGAGGCTTTTGCCCAGCAGTGGGACATTACAAAAAGCTGATGAAAAAAAAACAAAGTCACATGAAGACGAAGAGGTTGAATCCTGGGTTTTTACACCCATCTCGTTGGTATATTACAGCCAGATGTTGCCAAGTATGCTTTTAAGATATCTTGTCATAAAGGGCAACCTTATTGCCGCCCACTGAGCAAGTTTCCAGGCACAGTGTTGTCACTAACAGTTTATTGAAAGTTAAGCCCAATAACACTTTAGCTGATCCCGAAATCGAATTCGCGACTTCAAGCACAGCACTTGCGTCCATTTATTTGACTAAAGCAACAAAAGTCATCTCAATAATTACGTTTTTTTTTTTATTAATATGACAAAGGTGGATTACATTCACAATCATCATTGTTTATAATCTGATAACAAGTGCCATCTACTAACGTATCTATGATTGTGCTCTATAGAAAACTTGCTGCCTACCGGACACTGATTCATATGTACGCACTTCTGCTAGATATTAGCTTTATCCTATTCAGAACTATCTGTCAAAACGGATAAATTCTAAAACAACATGTGTGATGTGTAAATATACCAAGCTATATTTCTCCCATAGCATACATATGCGTTTAAGATAATGAATGAATGAGGTAGAAAATACCGTATTAATATATCCTTA
The DNA here is from genome assembly GCA_930367265.1 of Catocala fraxini. NCBI lineage: Eukaryota > Metazoa > Arthropoda > Insecta > Lepidoptera > Erebidae > Catocala > Catocala fraxini. The sequence continues at coordinate 22,593,289 of OV884028.1, forward strand.
ATTAAATCTGTCTGCTACGTTTTCAGGGCTTTTAGGCCTAAACTACTGTATCAGTTTTGATCAAATTCAATATGTACCTAGCTTCAACACAGACAGAAGATCTAATCAATTAATGCAAACGAAGTTGCAAGTAAAACATTGTATTACAATGTATAATACTAAATTACACATTAATTTAGTTACACATAATATAAGGAAATACGAATAGTTTTATTAACGTATAAAAGCTCTTGTAAGACTATTAATCGTAATTGCGATTGTTGACGACATTATGCGCAATTGGCAGTGGACTAGTGGATGCGCGTGCGCACCCAAGGCCGCGGCCATTTTTACTCCTACGCGCTAAACAAACACGATTATATTATAATAATAATACCCTTTATTCTGAACTAGATTTTGCCAGCGGCTTCGCTCGCGTAAATGAAGATTTTGAGAATAAATTTCTATCCCTCGAAAACAGTTTTTTTTGTGGATGAATTACCTTTAATCCAGAAAACAGTTTTACAGTACAGGCCATAATACCTTATGCATAGGCATAAGGCATTATGTCCGCCTTGATTCCCTAGAATATGATCCTCTAACTGTTTCCATAGAGTTCTAAACTAGCCAATCTTCTCCAATAAAGGCCGTCTACGGTTCGCCTATTGATATTTTAGGGAATCAAGGAGGCATTGTTGACTTTACATACATACATACATACATAGATTCACGCCTGTATCCCGGAGAGGTAGACAGAGACTACAGATTTCCATTTGGTACGATCCTGACACACTTCTCTGGCTTCATTCACTTTCATAACATTCCTCATACACGCTCGCTGGTTTAAGGTGCTCTTAAGCTGGCCTTTATTTAGAACGTCTCCGATCTGATCAAGAAATGTTCGCCCAGGTCTTTCCCTTGCGACTGTTCCATTTACACTAGCCTTATAAACTTTCTTAGTCAGTCTTCTCTCTTCCATTCTTTCTACATGCCCAAACCAGCTTAAGTTGTTAACTTTAAGGCAAATAAAACAAAGATGCGATGCAAGGAAAGGATTGAGAGTGGTAGAGATGTGTAGGTACCTTTATAACATTTTCTTACCGTGCAAAATCGAGTAACAGTATTAAATGGACATACTTAATTTAACGTGCAAATAAGTTTATTTGAGCGATCTCTCAGACATTATTCATTCAGAAATAGCTATGAATACCTCTGAGACATTTCTCATCCTGTGACACCCGTACGACTAAATGTTTAGAACAAAGACCAAGGTGTAGGTAAGAGTTTGACTAGGACGCCAAAGATTTTGTTTAATAGACATCCCACACCATTGAAAACGTTCTAAATAAATTACAGTAAGGATATATTTAGAGAAATATTCTTATACACAAACGTTTTTAGTCTTTCGAGATTTCTACACATACTGAATACTTTATTAAGTATTATTAGATAACGAGTCTTAATTGCGTTGTTAATTATTTAAATGTAATAAATCCCTTATTATGTCCTAACGTTTCGACCATCTTGCATCAATCATGGTCACATATTAAATAGGTATAATTATCTTTTATGGTAGAGTTTAAGCTAAAAAGAAATTTATGATTTACATAGATGAGTACAATATAATTTCTATCGCACTCATCTCTGTATAAAGTTGAAAGAAGTAGACGTAACCAAGTGCTGTTGAAAATACAGATGATATGGAGTTTATTTAAAAAATAGAAGGCAGCAGACTTTCAACACCAGCGCTACCTCTATTTGTTTAAGAGACACCACAATTTATACTCAGTTACATAATAAATTAACGCACATAATGACGCATCTGAAAAATGTCTGCGATATATCGTGCCTGAAACAATGGCATGAGTTCCAGCTGTAAGGCTGATTGCTGCCTTCGATCCGACATCGATCCGAGTAATGCTTTGTGAGGATGCGATGTATAAGTGATTAGCGATTTACACCAGCTCGAAGTTTTTTGAATGATTTGTACTTGATTGTAGATAAAAATATGTACAAAGTTATCAGGTGGTTTATAAATTTTATCCAGATAACACTAAAGACACAGTTGTGTGGTGTAGTCCACCTTTGTCTTCAAGACGTGAGAGTATCAATAATTCATATCCTAAGTAGGTGCAAACTAAGTGGGACTTTCTATATGGCTCACGTAAGGGACTTTACCAAGACTCTGAGCCTGAATTCTACCAACTTACATAGAACTTCCGTACAGAAGTGACATGCGTCTTTATACAAAATTAAACTTAACATACATAGCTAGAAAGTCTTAAGAAGGTACCTGTATGAAATAACATGTAATCATGTTACTCATAATACCAGACCACAGGACATATTTCTTATAAATGTAATTTTCGATTGAGGTATAAATCCTTGGTCACGGAGGACTCTACCTACATACATTGAAAATTCCGGTCACCAATAACACCGAGATAAAAACTATTTATCTATTACATAATTTTTGTCCCGTGGATCGAAAGCATAGCAAGCAGCGATAGCTCAGTGGGGAGACCAACAGATCAGAGAACAGTTCGAACCCACGTCACGCACCTCTGACTTTCGGAAGTTATATGACTTTTCGAAATTATGTGCGTATTGATTGACAATTATCGACTGCTCCGTGCCTCGGAGAGCACGTTAAGCCGTTGGTCCCGGCTGCCATGAACATCTATGGCAGTTGTTATTGGGAAAGTCAGTACCCTCTAATATCCTGACACTGGTCTAGCCTTAGGGTATCGTTAGCCTTCGGGTTGCGGAGGTCAGGTGGCAGCCGCTCCGTGTAAAAACTGATATCCAGTTAAATCCGGTTAGACCAGAAAAGCCGACCCCAAGTGACTTGGGAATAATAAAGGCTAAGAGAGAAGAAGGATCGAAAGCATAGTACCTACGTGGCAACGGCAAGACGATCAAACCTTACACCAGCCGTGAATTCTCAGAGACTAGTCTTTTATTAGTGTCTTAAGAGATGGGAAGGAAGATGTTACCCGCTTCATGTTCCAACTTAGCTCGCCATCTCGGTATCGCAGCGTAATGGGGTGAGCGATTGCGCGTATTTACGCACGCCGGGCACGTAGCGCGGGAGGAATTACGCGCGTCGGGCCCGCACCACCGGATTCGGTCAATCGATGCTCTCCCGGGATATCCCGGATATATTACATATATTTAAATTGCACGGTTTTAATTGTGCACTGGAGATTAGAACCAACATTTCTTACGCTTAAGTTCTAAGTACTCTTAAGAAATAAAATGTTATAGTTTTTCTTTCTGAATTTGTTTGTTAGTATGGACAATATCGTCGAGGATTTTTATCGGACTTAATTACTAAGACAACATATCAAGGCAGGTAACATTGTTTTTATGTTTTTTAATAAACCTTGAGTTGGGAATAAGAACTTGTCGATTGACTTAGTCGCTATTAAGTCTATTGACAAGTTCGTACAGAACCGTGAGAATTGGCATCATAGAGAAGAGGCTAAAACCAGAGGATTATATATTAATTTGGGCTGGCAAACACGATGACGCATTAAAATAAGGATTAATACCTTTTATCACTATTAAGGTCCTTGATTACCCGAGTATTTAAACGTTTTCAACATTAATACTGGCAAGGTCAATAATTGGTCTAAACCGTAGTCAATCACAGGCAACCTATCGAATACAGTTTAAATTATCTGGATGCCGATATTCTTGTTTTTTTTATTACTATATGTTTGTGTTACAATGTAACTAGTATTCTTGTTAACTTCTTTAGCCTAACTAATATAATTTACATTAAGCACTTTTAAAGTAAAGTAAATTAGATTAGCTGAAGCAGTTGAAGAACCCACCGGTTCTCGTCGGTAATATAAGATTTGAATCCTCTCGACTACATATCCATTGGGTTACGGCTGCTTCAGTGAATCTTAGTAAGTGTAGTACGCCGGCAAACTCCACAGTTTGCCAGCGCGGCTTCGATTTGTGACGTCATTTACGTCGATCCCACTATACACCGTATCTCCAGTTCTACATAACGGGTTGAGATAAAATGTGGCTTACTTCAATCGAATCGAATCGAATCGAATCGCGGATCAAGTCGACAGAAACCACTAATAGCGAGACCAGCTAACTATAACGGCTAGTTTTAAATTATACTGGAATAAATAATATTATATACACATAGTCATAGTGTATATCCCTAAACGAGTAGGTCGGGACGTATTACACCCATAATTTGCCGGTTTGGTTTTATATCCAACGTGAATCGTAATAGAGAGCGAGTGTATTGCCCTCTGTTGAACGCAATCCCAACATCCGTACTGCCATTGAGAATATCTTGTGACTAGAGGTTAACGTCTGTTTTTGATAGATAAATGATATCTTGTAATCTTCAATAATATCTGCCCACAGCCTCGTTACAATTTTATAATACAATAGATATCCAATTAAAAAAATTATAGTCCCTTCGTGGTTAATCTAGAATTGCTATAACAAACATATTAAGCTTTTAAAATTTAATCAAAGCATCTCCATTGATATAATGACCAATAATTTTTTAACTACGTAAACTGTTCTATCTACGTAGTAGCAATCTGTCTACGAGTTAAACTTTAGAGACCAATAACCCAATTAATTCCCACAACAAGGAAGCCGCAATAAGAACGGATTCGCCACACATGGTACTTGCCATGAAATCAATGCTAAACGTGATACACGAATATATATAAAAACGTTAAAATTCTTGCAAAGCTGGAACTCTAAGGAGAAGTCTGCATACATTTCGTATGACTGCACGGATGGCAAAGTGATCACATCGCCACGCCGCGCCAAGTTTTGCAAGTTCAAGTCGAATATGGCACAAATATTGTGTGAAAGGCAACTGGCTGTTCCTAGTCTGGATGTTCTTTGTGTCCGTGGTTCGAATGTTTGTACATGGAGAGGTTTTACAAATATTAAATACAACGATACATGAACTAAGACTAGTGTGGAAAGTAGTGTGAAAGTATATGACATTTTTAAGCTTCTGGATGGAAACCGGTCAAATTGGTGATTCTTCCAGTAAATTCTTGGGCAATAATTAAGTTGATAGAAGCTTGAAACAAATATCTTTTACCAAATAAAAAACGTACCTAGCGTGTAAAAATACTACATAGATGGCGCACTTGCAGCTGTCAGTACAACGACTGTTATGAGTTCGATATGGACAAAAACTCAAAAACATATGTGAGATTTAAAAATTCTTGTGCCAAGATTAGGTGTACTATGGGTCCGTAGTTGCAATGATTGCAAAGTATTTTCTGTGCGAATATACATTTATAGCGATGCAAGTTTAGAAGGTAGTCAAACATTATGTAAGCCTCCTACTACTGTCTAGTAAAGTGAAGGCTGATACTGCTTTCGTGACACAGGATGTAAACGACTGCTGTATCTGCGGTCCCTGGTTCGAATCCCAAATCGAACAAACTGTGATTTAGATTTTTTTGTTAATAATGCCTCAATCAATTCATTTGTAGCAGCACGGGCGTCTGGAAATATGCGGGCATAGTTCCAGACGCCTATGTTCCCGGGAACTTAAACCATAACTGACGAATTGTAAGCGTAATACATCTCAGCCTACCCATTCGGGATTGTAGGCGTGAAACTAAGTATGTATAAATATCAAATATTTTATGTTGACGCGTAATGATCATAATCATAATACATCGTTTACATAATGTTAAAAGCATCTGTGACGCATGATATGGACAACTGACAGCAAATATATATTACTTATTTACCTATATCTTACATAATGCAAGCAGCTGATGCGGGCATATGTACAAGCTATGCACGTTGGCTACATGCAAGACTTAATCATACGGGCTACTTGCGCAAGTAGCTTGCATAACTCGTTTACACGATACGTGTAACCTGTATCAGCCCTGTATTAAACTATCTAACTGCTGGGCATGGTCCTCTTTTCAGTGTGTTCTCACACTGAGCAGTTAGGCCATAGTCCACCACGCCGGCCCAGTGCGGGTTAACAGACTTCACAATCTTTAAGGACATTATGGAGGACTCTCAGACCTACTAGAGAGGTTTTCTCACGATGTTTTCCTATAAGTACTGTTAAAGCGAGCAATAATTAACTATTTAATACGCACATAACTTCAAAAAGTCAGAAATGCGAACCTTAGGTTTGAGCTCGAGACCTCCGTGTGGCAGTCTAACGGAATCCCACTAGGTTACCGCTGTTCTCGCTGTTATACTAGTGCAATGATTGATATTCATAACTGCATTATTTCGACAAAGAAAATTCCATTGCAACTAAGGTTATAAAAACAACGTTAAAACTAGGAGCCACTCACTACCGTTCGTCAAAATAAGCAACTAAAAAATCATAACATGGAAAAAGAAGTCGGTCACAATCGTCAAAGTCAAAAACAAGAAGTGTACACAAATGTTCTTATTTTGAAAAATCCCTCCGTGCGTTAAACGCCACCCCGTGGGGTAACGGGCACCCCCGCGGCACGGCACTGATGTCGTAATGCCATTTTATGCAATGTGTACGTGCGTGACAATCACTCTTTATTGCCGAGGACGCGAAATTGAATGGATCCCGAGCTTACTTTTTCTGATATTGACGAGTTTGATCTAAACTTGCCTGCGTTTTGTTTTTATGTGTCATCATGTCTTAGAATATCAGATATAGTTTAAAGTCTTCTTATAACAAGTAAGTAAGTCTTGTCCAACAAGCAGTGTGCCACTGCGACTCAATAGATAATAATTTATTTAAATATTTAATTTATTTAGTAGAGAAAATTCTTACCAGTTCCACATAAAGTACACTTATACATATTTTTATATATCTTTTCATTGGTATATGCATTGGCGCATACCCCTCCGCGAGGGCGGGCGGAGGGGTTATGTCGGACTCTCCGGGATAAAAGAAAGATGTTGAAACGATGAAAATGGACCTCCTGGAATACCGACTAAACCTACCACGGTGTTCCTCAACAAAACCACTATCAACGGGGTTGCGCGAATCACTTGCACATGCGGTCGCGATCCCGCCGAGGTTTCGGCCCACCGTATGAAACGGCAGGCCACTACACAAAGAGCCCTAGCCTATAGGCACTCACTCACATAACCCTACTGTCACCCCCTAGAGGGCAGACGGAGTCGTCACAGAGGCGCGCGTGGGAACACGCACGCCGCCTGTCAGACCTGGTGCTGATCGAATGGTAGGCAGGCCCACGAAGCCCACCACCCCTAGGTCAAACCTCAGGGTGGCTGGAGGTCGTCTCGTACCCTCCGGCGCCCGGCTCCACGGTTTGGGAGAGGGTTTAAGCGATCCCTCTTCCGCTCTACCGCCTCCTTGATGGAAATCACTTCCCCACAGAAGGAGGCGACGGGGTTCCACGACCTCTCACCCCGGACTATACTCTGAACTACGGCCGGGAGCGAGAGGGCAACCAACCCGACTGCCGCGATCAAGTCACGGCGTTGCGATGCCCAGGCGGGGCAATCTGCCATAGTGTGCAGCGCCGTGGCCTCAACAACGTCGCGGCAGTCGCCGCAGTGGTGACAACTGGGCGTCTCTTGGCGGCCAATACGACACAGGAACTGGCCAAAACAACCGTGGCTAGTCATTACCTGTGTCAGCCGGAGGGTGACGGCCCCATGCCGTTTCTCCAGCCACTCCTCAAACACGGGACGGGACTTACCACCACGATCGTGGCGTGTCCACACTTATAAATACTTGTCTGAACCAGGCTATACCTGTATTTCGAGCAAGAAAATACACACATACTATTTTCAGTTCATTTGTATTACCTAATAATATTTTTATGATAAACTAAGGGAAAATAAAAATATTTTAATCAATCTTCTCTAGAATTGGCAAATAGTTAAATAGATGTTATTTTAAATGGTTGGTAGTAACGGCGTTTATGTTAACGTAACATTTCATTGATTACCAACTAGTCTGCCCAATTCTTTAACTAGTATCTAACATTTATATTGGTATGAAACGCACCCTATATCCCATCCTAGAACACAATCTATCTGTTTACCAAATTTCATCAAAATCGGTATAGTGTACCCTCAAAAACATGACAGACAAAGTTACTATCGTATTTATAATAATAATAATAATAATAATTAAGCATACAATAGTAATATAATTAGTATGGATAATGAACAGATACCACAATAAATAGAAGTATTAAGTTATCAATTATTGCTAAACGTGAACGTACAAGAACGTAACGTAACGTGAATCTACGAGAAAATATCAATACGTATTCAAATATAAAAGGATATTATCACTCAACCACGCGCAAACTGAGTAACATATTTGTATGAAAATTAGTACACAGCTTGGCAATATCCTGGGTTAATATGTAATTACTTTTTTTACCCAGCATGCGTTTTCTTGGGATTTACAAGAGAAACATGTTTAAGCTGTTACTGCATTCTGCAGAACTGACACATCATGAGAATAGTAATACACCATCCTGGGAATAAAAATACGGTGTATTATGTATTTGATTCCTACACAGATAAAAATTGAAAATCTGTTTAGTGCAAATTAAACTTATTATTATTATGAAATATTATTTAAAAAAATACTCAGTATTCGGAGTTTAAGTTTGTGTTGTCTACACGTAGTTCTATTTTTAATTTTGAAACTTCGATGGTCTCCATTAACAAAAGGTAGTTTAATTTTGTTTGTCTTACCTTACCTACCTACGTATACTCATAGTAACAATATCTACTTATATTTGAATGTGTCTGGCAATAAAAAGCGATAAAACCTTACGTACTATAAGGGGGGCTGTCAGAAAAATAACGGTGTGCGTTTAAAAAGATATACAATAATGTAGCTCGTACGTGCCTAGAGGGTACCGCTACGGGGGACTGGCGCGCGGCGCCCACAAATTGTGCATTTCGACTAGCTATCACTAACTGTGGGTACGTCGATGTCCCTTCGCAGCTCAATGGTTGCGTCTTCTCAAATTCTGTGTTTGTTATTACAATGTTTTTAAAGGAAAATATGGTGGTGATTCACTATAACATTACCTAATCTAGTTATATAACTATATGCCAGGTAATGCTTGTTGTAAATGTTTCCACATATTTAGGGCTCTCAGTGCCTTATTTACCGTATTTTAAAGATCTTTTACCTACCGCCAGAGAAAATGCTTTTAAAATTTGGAAAGTTCGTTCTGCAGGTATATGGTACAAAACTTTACAACCAAATCCTTGTCGTTTTGTTTGGTTTGCGAGTTCCAGTTTAATAAGACAAGATGTTATAACTGCCTTGCGGATCCGATCCGGACCCATGCCACTGAACAGTTTCATGTATATGATGAAAAAGAAACCTTCACCTAACTGTTCTAGATGTAACATCAGAGAAGATGTGTACCACATTTTAGTGGAGTGTGCACGGAACGAGATTGAGCGGAAACAATTTGAGGCAGATGAGTCCTGTTGTTTAAGATCTATTGTATTCTGTAACAGCATCTTGTCTGCTCCTTTATCAGAGCGGGCGATACGCTTGTATAAAATTGTAAACAGGGCACTAAAAGTTAGATCCTAATACTATAAATTCATTTTATTGTTTTTGTTTATTGTATCTTCCTACGGAGGCGACATGATCACCAAATGATCAAGGCTCTTATCTTTAAAAACTAAAGTAATACTTTACATACATACAGGTGAGTTCCATAGACTTTTTGCCAGCTACGTTTTGGGTACCACATTATTACCAGGCTGTGCTTATTATCATTTAGAGGGTGCATTTTCAGGTTTCATGCTACTAACAAGATTTTTTACAGGAAACCCAATGTATCTTTGCCCGACACAGGTACTCAAGTCGGCGTTCAGATAAGATGCAAATATACTTAAGCGTAAACTTATGCAACAGAACGAGAGGCAGTAAAAATACTTACAAATTTAATGTAGAAATTTACAACATATATGATATCTATATTATACAGTCAGTTTGGATTTGAAGTAAAGTCAAAATGTTCTTGGTGGCTTTGAAAACATTGCCTCTAACTCAGCTTATAACCACGCATAATTAACACTAATCACAATATAGGACATTGTACTAAATGTGCAAAAATTACCTTGCTACTATTACGTTATAAACAGTTTTACATAGTACAATCATATTCATGACGAAATAATGACCTAAGTAATTTCATAGAGCTTAACTTATAACATTAGATCATATATCCTATAACCAACATTGACTATGATAAACAAGATACCATCTTGGATTTTATGTCAGTCGTGATGTTTTACAACAGTAAATATACACGTCGTCACCGAAATAAGTACTTGGATCCTGTAACACAGATCTGAGTAAACACTAGAATTGCCCGCGTAATCCTGAATTATTGATGCGGGAAGCGTTGCGTACATCTATTTTTACGACTGCGAGATGCTAGCCGCTTTTTACGACTATAATATATATCATGCAGTTGTAGAAAAAAAATCTATTCGTTGTATTGAGTGGTGTCGATAACCTAGTGATTTCTGATGTGTGGACGCCGCTACGCATAGTAATGTGTTCAAGTGAACTGTTATTGTCATGGAGCTGAACACTTTTGCAGAATTGGGTCGTGATCATATAATTTAAGTGTAGAATTTATCAGAAATGAGAGCGAGATTATCCTAACTTGTGTTGGTGTTTGTTTGTTTGTTTATGTGTGATGTATTGATATAGTTTGTGAATGTTATAGAAAGGTTCATCTGTGTCTGTTTGAAATGTGTTTGGTATTTATCTATTAACAGTTTATAGATTCCTTATAGATAGCTCGGCCTTTATGACACCCGATGAGGTGATTTTTACAGCAAGTACTTATATAGGTGTATGTGTGTTATATTTAATGGTTAGTATATAATAATAATAATAATAATATTCTACCACATACACACAACACCATCTAGCCCAAACTAAGCAGAGCTTGTACTATGGGTACTAGACAATGGACAAACATACATATCGCACTCTTAATAAAACAGTGACTTAACTCGAAATTTGAAAGTAAGGCAATTTGAACTCTAATTGTATATGTTAAATTTTAATATTATGTTTGTGTTAAATCTTTGCAATAGAGTTCAAATTTGTTTAATCCAAAATATTGAGATAAGTCTCTATTTTATTAAGGGTGCGATATATACTTTTTTTTTGTAAATACATACATATTATACATAAAAACACCCAGACCAAGACAAACATCCATGTTCATGCACACAAATGTTTGACTTTTGCGGGGATCGAACCCGCGACCTCAGGCGTGGCAGTATATGTTAGTAATTGGTAAAGATGAAATGTTTAGCATCGGCAAGATTGGTAAATAATATGAACATATTACTCAAAAAGTGTTAGGTACTTAAGATTTTTGAGTGCTCTGCTTGCGTAGTGGTTTACGTGGTCCCCTCGCCGCTGCACGACGTGTTGTAGTTTTGACTCCCAGACGGAAAATAATTTGAATGACAAATAGTTATTCAAAGTTTGGATGCTCATGTGTCCGTTATTTGTATGTTTGTGAAGTCCCACGTGACACAGGAATAATTCGTAATACGTTAGAAGTCTTTGAAAATAAAAAAGAAAGCTTTTATCACGTAGTGGTACACCCAACACGCTAACAACAGACATGAGTTAGACTTTCAACTTTATTAAAATTAAGAGTTCTGGTGTGGGAGTCAAAATGTGTTATAAGAAGAGCTATAAAATTAAATACAATAATTAAGCTGCTTTACCACAGTGACGCTGTAATCTAAGCGTGGCCGCGTGGGTACAAATGCCTGCATTTAATATTAACATTTAGTATACTACTTAGGTGGTAAACAAACAGCTCATGGTAGGTGGTTACTGTAGCCATAGTTTACGGTTTCAGTAACTGCCGTACCATGAGCAAAACCAGACTAACAATAGCAAATTGCTGACTTCGCAAAAGTCCCTTTATAGATAGTAAAAACATGGTGCTGCCAACTTTAGGAAAACTATGGTATGGCAACGACGCAACGATGCAATTCGATCGTAAGACCAATGTTGCCAATTATTCAATGGGCTACCACCACTAAGATGCTACGATTTAGGCTATAAATACTTATATGATAACCAAAATGTGCGATCATTGCGACTATACTCAGTATATTAAGTGTAGCGGCATTAAGTACGGATAGGAAGCGTCTATTTGTACCGTTTTCCAGCCTACCACAGGTTTATAAATTATTAGATGCGGCCAGTAGGAAACAATCGCAATAATAATAGAAAAATTTTGTTTGGACTGGTCGCGGAAACTCGAGTGAAATTCTCTATTCGGGAAAATTTTATGAAACAAAATTTTCCTTAGCAGTAAGGTAACTTTAATGTGCCCGGTATAAAGAAAAAAGAACGATGAAATGTAGGCATAATACACCTTTACAGACGAGTGAGTCTTTAAACTTAATACTATTTAAATTTATGAGCAGCTAAAGTCAAACTATTGTCTACGTTAAATAATATTTTAGGTACAAATAAAAGCTAAGATAAATGAATGTATTGGAAGCGTAATATGCCTTTACGCTTCCAATACATTCATTTTTGAAAGCTTTATAAAGAATATGCCTCAGAGTTCCTCTTAATGTAATGACATTAAGAGGATTGGAGATAGGGTTGGACGTAGTTTTCCACCTGTACTTGGCCAGAAATGTGAACTATGGCTTCATTTCATATAGCTTAACCTGAGAAACAAGGCCAAGTATTGGGACAGTTTATAGATAAAGCGAGATAACAGATATGGTCCAGGCCATTAATTCCCAAAGTGGTCCAGGTGGACCCTCAGGGTTCACGGGTGATTCGTCAGCGGTCTACGTTGACGTGAAAAAAAATGGGAGTCCACTATTCGTAAATGGGGGTTCACGAAAATTTATTTGCTTTCTATTGTGAAGAACTAAAATGTTGGCTTGACTTCACCTATCACTGTAGGCAGATAATATTTTAAGAATGTCAGCGACTGTTACTTGTAAAAACTTGCATATTCCATATTCAGTACCAGTGGTCTCGAAAACGCAGCTCGTAGAGATTTGATCAAACATAAATAGGAATATTAGGAATATGGTACAAATGTAGCTGCAGGGGGTCCACCGGAATCTGCTACATTTTGAAGTGGTATGAGAAAAACCGTCTAGGTACCTCTGGTCTAGACATTGAACTCAAAGCAGAATAGATATGACTTGAAAATCGCGACTTACAACTTACTTTATCCATTTTGTAAACTAAAAAGTTTTCGTCACCAGTTTTTGCCCCCCTTCTCTTGCGTTAATGTAGATATAGTCAATCAATTTCTATTCCTCACAAAAAATACTTCTTACCTAGATGAAAGATACCATGTGTTTTTTTTAACACATTTAACAACGTACTTGAATGCGAAATTTCATGATGATCGGTCGAGTAGTTAAGTCGTCGAAGTGTAACAAACATACAAACTCACATTCGCATTTATAACATTATAGTTAGGATTAAAAGCATGATTTTAAAACTTTAAGCGAGCTTGTCTCGTTGCTTCGTTAAACTGATTGATAATAATTGGTATAAGATTACATTCACAGTTTAAAAGGATAAGGCTGCAAAATATTTAAAATTATTTTTTTCTTGATTAAAAATGGACACGACTTTAGTTCACGATCATATTTATTGTAATCATATATTTTTAATTACAGTAACTTAAATTGGAAGATAAAAAACCTTTGCTGTATATCCTTGAAGGGGTAGTCAGAGGTGCACCCATATCCCGCTAGCTAATAGGGACGAGTCTCTTGACAAGCACTTTTTCATGGTCCGTGCATTAGCGGACGACCTTAGGGTATTCTCAGTATTAACTGAGAATACCCTAAGGCCGTCCGCTGCGTTAAGCGGGTGCACGGAGCGGGCGCCTGCTGTTTTCTGCTGCTTCTATTATCGTTGTGCTGTTTTCTATTATCATGGGTCTCTCGTAGCACGCGGCGCGGACGACAGGGCCCGCCCCGCGGACAAAGTGTCCGCGCGACGGAGCAGGCGAGCGGAGCTGTTTCTAGGAAATCAATGAGCGCTGCTTTGTTACTGCCGGCGCTGCGAGAGTTGTGAGTCCGTCGCGGGCGCCCGCGAGTCCGCGACGGAGCATGGCGCGGGTCTCCGCGGTTAGTATAACTGACTGCTACGCCTGAATTCGCGGGTTCGATTCCCGCACAAGTGAAACATTTGTGTGCATGAACATGTATGTTTGTCTTGGTCTGGGGTGTTTCTATGTATAATATGTATGTATTTACAAAAAAAAAGTATATATTTATGTTTATCCATTGTCTAGAACCCATAGTACAAGATCTGCTTAGTTTGGGCTAGATGGTGTTGTGTGTATGTGATAGAATATTATATATATTATTATTATTATTATGAAAATAAAATCACGGTTTGCCAGGCTCGGACATTAAATCTGTAATCTCTAATGACACCTTAACGTCAGTGCAAATTGCCGTTTTTTCTCCAACGAGGTAATGTTAGACATAAATCAATACATATACATCGATATTTGCTTTAGTCTGCCTCGTTGTATAGCCTAGAATCTGTTCCGACTACCGGGATAACCTTCACAGTTCCTGTAGCTAATAAAAAAATTGAAACAGATATAGTCTTAATTCAATCAAAATATCAATCTTGGTACTTAACTTTTAGAATAAATATTACACTTGAGTATAATATTGATATATTAAATAGACTCGTTTACCGACGTAGTAAAGTAAGGGTGGCGCATCTGAACACTCGTAGCTCTACTTGGACCCCAAAACCCCGCTCCATCATTGGTTAATAATAATTTATTTGTTTGGCAATGCAATACTCGTGTTTTATTATTATTGCAAGCGGTATTTATTGACTAGGCACCTATTTAGGCACATCGGACAGATTAAGTTCTGCTTTCTATCTCTATTCTATGGGAATAAGTACACAATGGGATGACTAGAGAGAAATAACTATAGGATAGGCGGTAAAGAATTATTATAAGTGCCTTTTTCTGGGAGTAATAAGCTTTTACAGTGGTCTTCTAAAGAAGGTAACATCTAGATAAATCGATTAATTGTTTAATTGTTGACGTTAAGCAACGATGCCATGGTCAGGTTGTACACAATTGAAATTTTGCAAAATGTCGTCAATATATTTGAGATTTTCTATAAGGAAAGTTTCAATAGTACGTATAGACACGTGCTATTGAAATTTTCCTTATAGAAAATCTCAAATATAGATTTTGCTCGCTCCGGCAATCGAACCCTGTACCTCACTTTTGACCGTTAATAAACGGCAGCTTATGCCACGGTACCAACGGCAGTTCAAGTCTATATAAATAGTTGTACTAAAGTGGCAAGACAACATTCCCAGCGTTAATTAGTACCAGTACTGGCTTATCATTAGCGCAGATATACGAGCATCAATCACTTGGACTTGGGTTCGACTCCAGTTTAATACCTTGTTTATTTCTATTGCAACCTACTTACGGCGACAGATTAACTGATTTAGTTGTTAGACGGGTTGGCTAAGTGATTCGGTGGTGTTTCTTGGCTTAGATTCCCGTATATGGTGTGTTCAGTTTGATGTTTGTGTGAGGCAAATATTTAAATTGCACCATTTATTTACAAATTACATACAATTTGTAAGTGAATGGTGCAATGTTTTAAAAGATTTGTTAACCACTGCTTGTGTTCATGGGTACTGTATGAGTAGCGCAGTACTTTACGTGATAGTCTTACCACTAATAGTGCACCCTGTTGTGTATTCAATCTCCACACGGTTGAAAAAGTTTATTTGCTACCAGGCTGAAAAATTGAAAGGTTCAAAAAGGCATGTTTTCCCTATCCTATAAGCTATAATTTGGTAATTCCTGTTTTCTATTAAATAAATCATACAATGCGAATATATGAAAGTGATTGTAGTTTCATCGAGTTTATGTGTCCATAACGTTGTTTCTGCGATTTTAACTCACCTACAGGAAAGGGATTACCTTAGAGATAATTTAATTTTCTTCTATTAGTTAGCTAATAGCTACAGCTAATCCAATATATTTCAAAATAAAATGACTTCAATCATATAATATTATTTACAGGTCGATATTCAAGTGAATGGTCGTTAATCTATATATATAAAACTCTTCCGTTACTGAGTGACTGACAGACAACGCACAGCCGAAACTACTGAACGCAAGAAGCTGAAATTTAGCATGTATGTTCCTTGAAGAGTGTAGGGGAGCACTTAGAGAGGATTTTGGAAATTCCACCCCGAAGGGGGTGAAAGGGGTGAAAAACTTTTATATGAAAGTTCTACACCGTTGATGTTAGTGACTTGAAAATTTGGATTTTAGTTGTTTACTACAAATTAATGAATACGTGTTAAGATAGAAAGCTGAAAATTGGTAAACATACTCCATGTTGTAAATAAAAAATTAATTTTTCAAGATTTTTTCGAAAATCCCATACAAATTTTGATTTCTTTTTATCTCGATATTCCCCCGGGAACGGGACTTACGCGGGTGAAACCGCGGGGAAAAACTAGTTGTGTATAAATTCGAAATGATCCAAAACGCATATATATTTATGTAGAAGAAATTGTATTACTTACTAAGCATAATATTTGTAAACACCTGAAATATTGTGGTGAAAAATAAACATTATTATTTATTATGTTTCTCTTATCACAGGTATTTTCTAACATATTATATTATAAAATACCTGGCCCTTTGGGAAGCTTACACGGAGACATGGGTCCAACGTGAAGAGGCCCTTCGAGAGTTTAAATCAAAGGTGGAATGCACCTTCAGTAGCACTAGCCGCAGGAGGAGTAGGACCATTTCTACGTATGGATTCTAATATATGGACTATGGGTGTTTGGTGGACCGGTATATTGGTAACTATGGAAGAAAATCGGCTTCTGCCCTAAATACTCTAATAGCATCAATGCAATGGGCAGACGGTGACTCGCCAACTCGTTTATTATTATTATTATTATGTCTATAACTAATTCCTGTTGGTGACTTCACCCGCGCTAATCACGTACCGGGGTCATATACCGGAATAAATAGGTATTGTATGAGCTAATCTATGGTATAGTGCCAAGTCTCAACCAAATCGGTTCAACAGTTTATAACTGTTGAACCGATTTGGTTGAGACTTGGTTATTGTGAAGCAAACATACATACATAATCTTTTACATTTGTTTATTTGTAAGGATTTAACTCATAATATTATGACGAAATGATAAAAAATATATTATCATCGAGTAATAAAGGCTACATAATGATAATATAGCTTTCTAATGGTGAAAGAATTTATAAAATCGGTTTAGTTGTTAATTTTATTTATTGTTTGTTATTTTAAATTAATTTAATTTAAAAAAGGAAAGTACTGTCAGGTACTTTTTTTTTACGTTTGGAATCCTTTTACGCATACCTCTCTGCGGGACGACGGAGAGGTTATGTCGGGCTCACCGGGGGAAAGATACCTCTGTAATACCGACTAAACCTGCCACGGTGTTCCTCGACATAACCATAGACGGCGAGGCCGCGCGAATCGCTTTCACATGCAATCGCGACCCCGCCGCTGTTTCGGCTCGCCGTGTGAAACGGCAGGCCACTACACAAAAAATATTTCCTCTACCGTCCCCTTGGGGGAGGACGAGGTCACGTCACAGAGGCGCACGTGGAGACACGCACGCCCTGGTGCTGATCGGGTGGCGAGCAGGTCCACGCAGTCTACCACCCCAGGTCAAACGTCAGGGTGGCTGGAGGTCATCTCGCGCCCTTCGGCGCCCGGTTCTGCGGTTGGGGCGAGGATTTAAGCGCTCCTTCTCCCTCTCCCTCTCCCACTCCGCCGCCTCCTAGATGAAAATTACTTCCTCAAAGAAGGAGGCGACGGCGTTCCACGATCTCTCACTCCGGACCATAGACTGAACCACGGCCGGGAGACTGTCAGGTACTAGCATAACCTAACCGTAAGTACCTAAATGTAAGTTATTACATTTATGCAAGCAAAGCCGCTGACAAAAGCTATTTTATAATATTAGTTTTAGTATTATTGGAAGAATACCTAGATAAACTTATTCATTCAATTACGCCAGCAGATTCAAGTTTTATCTCGAGTTTCTATTTTTAAACTTAGTTTCATTTTTGTTTCCTTGAACTGCGAGAAACTTTTATCAATGATCTCATCTTCATTTGTAAACATAGCGTTATGCTAACATCTTCTATAGGGGTAAAGAGAAACATTATAGGTATACCAACACATAGCCTGATATGATATATTTTAATAGTTATCTACCAGAGTAAGTATAGGGTCGGACCATTGCTAACTAATGATACAACGGTTCAGAGTGTTGGAATGATACAGCAATAGACTATTATATAGAACTAAAACTATAGCTGATGTTATTTAAATATAACTTGACGACTTCGATGGCGTAGTGGTTAGTGTAACCGACTGCCACACCTGAGGTCGCGGGTTCGATTCCCGCACAAGTCAAACATTTGTGTGCATGAACATGGATGTTTGTCTTGGTCTGGGTGTTTCTATGTATAATATGTATGTATTTACAAAAAAAAAAAAGTATATAAGTGTGTTTATCCATTGTCTAGTACCCATAGTACAAGCTCTGCTTAGTTTGGGCTAGATGGTGTTGTGTGTATGTGATAGAATATTATTATTATTATTATTATTATTACATCGCTGCCTACCCATCCAGATATATACAGGCGTGATTATAGATTTGTGGAATAACGGGCATTAATGTTTCGTAGCAAGTGGCAATCCCTTGTCTCTTACCTCTTCGGGATACAAACGCAAATCTATGCTTATGAACGTACAAAATTTTCCACGGCTTCACTTGCGCTAATGTAGTTTCTATCAGTTAGTTGTTATCTCTCGAGAACACTATTTTTTTCTGGATAAAAGATAACGCGTATAAGAAATTGAGAGTAGAGTAGTTAAGGCCTAAAAGCGTAACAAACAAACTCACATTTTCATTTATAATATTAGTTAGGATATGAATGAATATCAATGAGTTATTTCACACAGCACTTGCAATAATATTAGGAGGGCGTAACCAGTATGAACATTTATAATATTTCCTTTTTCAGCCACCATATGATAGTTACTCTTATCTCGACAGCCATACACAATAGGCGTACTTCAAACAACCTGACTCAAATCACTTCAATGTCCAAACAAGACAATCACGTCCTAGTTCGATCGCAGACGCAGCTGCGTCACGTGCCCATGCGCAGTAATTACCGCGGCTAATTAAATTATTTCGACCGCCCGAACGACAGGCGCCCGCGGCGATCCCGCTTTAGAACCAAAGAGTAGATCGAGTAGATACGACAAACCTTTTAACTTTTGTAGGTTATATATAATTAAAGGTTAGGTTTGGGATGGCGTAATGCCTTAAGTGTTCGCCTCGCCATTGCCAATACGCTGAGTCTTTCGGGTTCGATCCCCGGTTATTCTGGGTGTGAACGCCTTTGTGTTCGTTGTTTAAATGGTTTGTTAGTTCCACATTATGCAGGAATTATAACTTAGCTAGGTAGTATGAGTGAGAGGTTCCGCTGTTCTCTATGTCATACCTATCCTACTAGTATTATAAATATCAAATCAAATTCGCTTGACTTCGCTCGCGTTTTAGTACATTCTGACAATAAATCTCTTGAGAACATTACCTTTTACTGTATGAAAGGTCTTCTTACTTATGCAAAATTGTATGATAATAATCGGTCGAGAAGTTAAGGCGTTAAAACGTAATAAGCAAACAAACTCACATTCGCATTTATAATATTAGTTAGGATTGTTAAGATACTTAAATTATTGTTTATTTGAACCAACCATTGAACAGATGAAACTAGTCACACCGACGGAATACCTGGAATTAAGACATAATACTCTTTTTGACCCGATATGTGTTCCGCTAAAACTTTTCAGTCCTAAAATGGCTGTTGCTAAACATTTCTCTGATACAAACTGAGCTGTTCTAAATCATCTATGGCACTATTTGGACGCCTGGTTTCCATTATTTATACTTAGAATTGGTCATAAATACAAACAAATAAATGGGAAAGACAGCCACGTGACCGAGTATATCCATTCAGCGAGCTGTATGCTATTAGTTCCACTAGCAAGCAATCATTAATCATTGGTCTGAGACATTGATGACTGTGCAAACGGACGAACGCACTCTGATTGGTTCATGAGTTGAAAAGGTTACCGTCCTCCTTAACTTCATTGTATCTTTGTTTAATATATATCTTGTATATTTAGGTGACGACTAGGAGATGAATATATCTTTACAACAAGATTCAGGTAATATGGAAGAAACAAGCTAGGGATCGTTTACAGTTTATGGTATATTGCTTGGGTTACTGAGTTCCATGCTTGTGAAAATAATATTTTAACTCATTGATGTGAGTTTTTCTACATACATAAATAATTATTTTGACGTGATATACGACTATATTGCCGAAAGGGTAGATATAAATGCATTACAACTACATTTCACCTACTACGGTTTAAGATCACACGCAGTAGATGTCGAGCTTATTGTCGCCGAACGGGTACAGTTCCAGAACTCATGAAAAATTTGAGTAAAAAGCGTAATAGAAAAATATTCACAGAAATAACACTGCACGTGCAATTCAACCTAAGACAGCACAGCAATCGCATGTTCTATCGCTTCATCATCGACACAGTAATTTTCTATAAGCATCATTAATGCACAGACACAGCTTTTTATTCTTAAATAATAGTATAGATAATACACAGAACATAAAAACAGTAGCACTAGTATAAACATACAAATTACCTCGCAATTATTTAATAACCCACTACAAGTCGTGCCTGTCTATCACTTGTCATATCTGTTGAACGCCCGGCTGATCTATCAATTCTTCTAATAACTTGTACAAAAGTATCGACTTGTCTCGGAGGTTGTATTTTTATGGTCAACCTCAAGTATTTTTAGTATAGCTTTATATTACTAACAATTAATGAAGAACATCGTAATTTGTGACCTTCGTTTCATTTAGTACTTATAAATGTGTCAGACTTTCAATTTGGGTTTTTTAGTGTTGCTATGCGTAATGATGACTTCTTGATGGGACCTTGGATGGGTACGATACCACTTCCAAATTTTGGATCGAATTCTTGTACTGAAAAAAATGTCTTTTAAGTTGTATTGGTAGTCAATAAGACTTATTGGTCTCAAGAATGAAATAGAATCAAGCTATGAATTGCAGCATAAACACTAACAACCTTAGGTTTTATGGCATGTTTGAACTTAGAAATATAGGTAGTTTACAATATGTGTACGAATCGGCTACGAATCAAAATTGTATTGTAAGTATTAGTAGCATATCTAGACACAATTCAAAAACACTATGCCTGGGGTCCGGCACCAAAAGTCAATTTACTCGTAATTTTTTGTTATTTATCACCTCGCAATATTACCTAGAAGAAACCCTATTAACCCTCCTGATGAACCCTCCTACGAAAAAGCTTAATAACTCAACATATAAATTTACTTTAATTCGACTTAAAATACTGCAAGTTGCATCGAGCGAAGCT
The DNA here is from genome assembly GCA_930367265.1 of Catocala fraxini. Classification (NCBI taxonomy): domain Eukaryota; kingdom Metazoa; phylum Arthropoda; class Insecta; order Lepidoptera; family Erebidae; genus Catocala; species Catocala fraxini. Next base: position 22,614,862 of record OV884028.1, read on the forward strand.
CAATCTTAACCCTTCCGTAATGAGCGGTGAATAAACCCGCAGTGGAGGGTTGAAGCTGAAGGGTTAAGGGATTCACTTGATACCTAATATCTTTGTTAGGAAAGTAATGAAGCGACTTTATGTGATGGCATTTTGTTTTTAATGACGGAAGAAGCTTTTAATGTATTGAGCAATCGTGGATGGAATTTTTAACCGCGGTGTTTAGGCGATCAATAAAAGTTAAACCTGAGATGTTTTTAACGTGGTTCACATTACATCATATATTCTGTTTAGTGTTGCCAGGTGTTGCTTTGCGCGGTACATCCCGATTTTCAGGCATCTGGTGACACGTCAAGATGCACCCTAAATCCGGATGTCTCGAACTTTAAGTCTTCTTTCATAAGCCAGACTAAGGAAAGAAGACTAAAATTTATATACTTTATTTGATAATTTTGTCAGAATATTGACATATGCGAAAGCTGTTATTACAAAAAAAAAATCAGCTAGAATTTTTCCAGGAAAGATTCTTATTTTCTTTTGCAGCTTTTCCAATTTGATAACCAAAATCCCGGTTATTTTTAACCTGCCGTTCCGTAATTTGACACACTGGACCTAGCATTACTGTTTCTGTTTTGCTTTTATTTATATATTTCACAAAACAAGATATTTTTATTTTTTTTATTCTGTTGTATTTAGAGGCTTTTACCTTATAAAGGTATGCCAGCCTCATCGTACTCTAAATTACATTTTCCTTATGTTTAATTATATGCTTGCCTTATTACTATGAGGGAGAGGCAGACAGTGCTGCAGATACCATGTCATAAATACACCTTGCTGCCGACGATATAGGTTCTGACAAAATCCTTATAAAAACCCCAACGTCATATTTATTTATGTTAAATCTCTGCATCATTAACTCCCCCTCCCTTTGGTTCTTCTCACATTCCACCAGTAGGTGTTGGACATCGTCTATCTTGCCACATACTTCACAATTAGGTGAACTGACATAGACTTAGAATCGTTGAGATGTAGAGTATATATAAAGGCTTTTTGGCTTTCTTTCTTTCCAAGTGTCATTACTGTCATCACTCCGCTGTTCGGACAATTTTTTGGTCCTGTATAGGTTGTTCATAACTTTTCTTCGAGTGTATTATGGTATATTTTGCGAACAATCGCATTGAAACTTCGCCATTTACGATTCATGGCAGGCCAGTTTAAGCGAAATTACCGTATCTAGGAAAACCACTATAAATATTTATATGCAAAATAATAGCGATTGTGTCGGTATCTTATCGCTCATAATTAACTTGATTGGAAACAAGTGTACTTACGTGGCTTTTTAATTGGTCTGCTACCTAATAATAAGGAACAATTAGCATTTGTCCATTTATAAAATATTTACTTTCGATTCGTTTATCCAGTCTGCCTCTGTGGCGCAGTGGCTTCGAATATAATACTATACATGTCTCGGGTTCGATTTTGGGTTGAGTTTTTAGAGTTATGAAGTTGTACAGTCAAGAAATATAATATAATATTCTATCACATACACACAACACCATTTAGCCCAAATTGAGCAGAGCTTGTACTATGGGTACTAGATAAACGTACATATATACATTTTTTTTATAAATACATACGTATTAGGTGTACATAGAAACACACAGAGCAAGACAAACAGCCATGTCCATGCACACAAATGTTTACCTTGTGCAGGAATCAAACCCGCGACCTCAGGCGTGGCAGTCGGTTACATTAATCACTAAGCCATCGAGGTCGTCGATTCCTAATAGCACTATGAAATCTGAAACCGGTGTCGGTTGACAGCAATAGTTTCTACCCTGTTACATGGGACTTTACCATTGCTAGCGAAATGTTAATATAATGGATCTTGTGTAATTATAACGGATGCTAGAAGTGCACTTCAACATGTGGCTCGATGCACCTCGACTTTTCGAGGACTACCGATTGCCTACACTATATTGAAGACCATTCAACAGCTTGCAACATCCAATAAGAACGTGATAATGCAGTGGGTCCCGTCGCATATAGGTCTGTATGGCAAGGAGGAGGCGGATCGCTTTGCAAAAATTGCGGTATCAGATGGAATTCCTTACAATGTTTCTTTACAACAAGCTCTAAGAACAAATATATTTCTTAACATCATAGATATTAAAAATGTTGGCAGTTGTAACAGCGTGCTATCTGAACCAGATTCCAAGGCAGCTAGGGCATTATACAAATTAATTAAGAATTATTTACAAGTTAGGTCTCTCATAATAAATGTACCTAATACAGTCTAATAGTGTATATGACATAGTTAGTAAGCATAAATTGTATAATAGTTATAAGTAGATTTACGAGGACGACATGGTCGCTCTTTTTTGTGAACCAAATCCTTTTATAATAATAAAGATTTAAAAAATATATTAATGGTCTTAAACTGCTATATACGGATTTTATCGCGTTGTTTATTTGACACTTTATTACAAAATTTTGAAAATTGTTACACTACTACTACTATTAAACTTTACTAATTTTTAAGCTAATTAAATTATTATTAAACTATTTAGATTTAATTTATTTTTACACTGTCCCCGACGTTTCGGTTGCTTTTCAGCAGCCATGGTCATGGGGAGAAAATTCAAATGAGAATTCAAAATTCTTTCTTTTGATGTAAGATGCTGCCGATTACCAAGTATTGAACACGCAAGTCATAAAATGATAAATTTTAATGGCTAAACCTCCAGTAGTACGTAATATGATAGATTATATTTTATAACATAGAATAAAGCACCGTCCAAAGCACTTGCAAGAAAAGTCAAAAGATATGTATCCAAATGTAACTCGTTACTGAAAAGAGTAAACGAACGATAAACGGTAGCCTGTAATAATACTTATGAAATTAGTATTCAATACCATTCAATAAAACCTAAAAAAGGTTTTATCTGTACTAATATTATAAAGCTGAAGAGTTTGTTTGTTTGTTTGGTTGAACGCGCTAATCTCAGAAACCACTGGTTCGATTTGAAAAAATATTTTAGTGTTGGATACCTCATTTATCGAGGAAGGCTATATAACATCACGCTACAACCAATAGCAGCGGAGCAGCAATGATAAAAGTTGCAAAAACGGAGAAAATTCTCTTATGTGAAGCAGACGAAGTTGGGCGGGTCAGCTAGTGTACTTATATAGGTAATAAATTATCAGCCTTGATTATATATGCTGTCCCACTGCTGAGCACGGGTTTCTTCTTAGTGTAAAAATGGTTAGGTTATAGTAGCCACAGGGTTGACCCAGTGGAGCTGGCAATCTTCACATGTATTCGAAAACATTATGGAGAACTCTCCGATATGCAGGTTTCCTCACGATTTCCTTCAGTGTTATAATTAACAATTTAATACACAACATAACATACATACATAACTTCTAAAAGCCAGAGGTGCATGTGATCGAACAATGCCAAAAGAGCCTTCAACTTTGTCTATTATGTAATAATTTTAAGAAATTTAAAACTTGTCCTAATTTAAGGAATCAGTATTGCTCCATTTCCTCTTGGCGTAGCACTTTTTATAATTATCAAAGTGGCATTTGAGTATATGATCCGCCTGATGCTGATCGGTAGCCGTAAGCGTATGGACCGAAACATATTCTCTGAGAAGCCTGGGAACCCTATACAGGAATCAGAAATAAACAGCAAGGTGGTTAGCAGCAATCTTCTGTATGTTTTAGACAGACTGCTCCAGTTCAGCGAAATCTAGAGCAAAAGCTCTTTTCGTATTGTTGTAATTCTCCCTCTTAAAATTTAATAATTAAGTACCTTATTCGCTTCAGGGTCATACAAAGAATGACTGGAGTTTTATGTCATAGAAGATTTTATAAAACAAATATTTGACTTGTTGATGGGATAGACTTGTCCCGTAGAATGTACAGTTTAAAAATTAAAACACAGCTGGTGCAAAGTGAATGTAATAATGCTAGAATGTAGAAGAACAACTACGTATCTCTGCATAACCTTCATAGATATAATTATAAGACAATTTCTTATTGATTGAAAGACCCATAAATGAAAGTGTAATCTTAGAATAGCAGCGATAGCTCAGTGGGGAGACCAACAGACTGCAATGCAGAGGGTCTCGGGTTCGAACCCACGTCGCGCACTTCTGACTTTCGGAAGTCATATGACTTTTCGAAATTATGTGCGCATTGATTGACAATTATCGCCTGCTCCGTGCCTCGGAGAGCACGTTAAGCCGTCGATCCCGGCTGCCATGAACATCTATGGCAGTCGTTATTGGGAAAGTCAGTACCCTCTAATATCCTGACACTGGTCTAGCCTTAGGGTATCGTTAGCCTTCGGGTTGCGGAGCTCAGGTGGCAGCCGCTCCGTGTAAAAATTGATATCCAGTCAAACCCGGTTAGACTAGAAAAGCCGACCCCAAGTGACTTCGGAATAATAAAGGCTAAGGAGAAGAAAAAATGAAAGTGTAATCTCACAATGTATAACTAACGTTTATTAAACAGGCATACCTAATGTCACAGGCTCATGTGCTGGTTATCTACCAAACTAAAGAGATCTATAAAAGTTGACCACAATAAACAAAGATCACAATAACTTGGCCGTGGCCGGCGGCCACAGCGTTCTCGAGTTGCAAATACACAAACAACTAATTTATAATGAGATGAGAGATGTAGGCTAGGAGCTAAATGGTTAAGAAATAAACGTATGTATAAAATTGACTGTCGCGTTGGTGGAGTGGTTGTGTATACAGCAGCTATGAATGAGGTCTCGGGTTCGATGCCTGGATCGGAAAAAGTGCTATTGGATTTATCTCATGAATATTTCACCAACAGCAGAGAGTTTGGCACTATATCCGATAAACGACGAGGCTTCGCAATTACGCGTGTCGTGTTTTACGTAGGATCTAAAACCAGAACTGGTCAAATGTGGGTGCTGTACAGTCTGTACACCGCTATCTACTCTATAAATTTAAAACGATAGTAAAACGTAAATTATGTTCAAAAGGCTAGAACTCAGACACAGAATATATAGAAGATAAACAAGTGAGAATCGTCAATTACTTGCCGTAAATCTTAGAGTTCGAAAAACTGCAAAGGTCACGTGATACCATGTGACCTTGAGGTCAGAGGTCAAAGATCATAGTCATTTCGGGGTTATAGCGACTATGCTAAGTCGAATGGCGTTGGCCGCGAGTCTCTAGCTCTTACGGTTCTTGAGTTGAAAGTTGTATAACAGACAGACGGACAGACAGACAAAGCTGTTGTATAAGAGTTTGTACGAAATCTAAAATGCTTGGGATTGAGTTGCTATCACTCACAGGCTATTTCCAACATTGATGGCCTCGATGGCGTAGTGGTTAGTGTAACCAACTTTCTTCATCTTCTTCATCTTCCCTACCTATGAACTATACCAATCCACTAACATTTTAACAGTGCGTCCGTTATTCTTAGGCCCGTTTTTGTACAATAAACTAAATAAGTTATTAGATATATATAGCATTAATCATAATCAATGTCACATAGTTTTGACAAAGTACCTAAAAACGCTTACGTATTCAGATACAAAGAAATCGCTAGTAGCAGTAAAATAATTTGTTATTGTTTAAAATTATTTTAATTGTATACTTAACTATATATGTTTGCAGTACATGTATAAATGTTATATTAGAAACAGCCTAAAACATAGGTCTCTGACCTAGTTCAGGTAATACAATGTAAAAACAGACTTCATAAAGAAATCTGTTTGTCCAATATTTAAATTGTAAATGTTTTCCTTTAGATTAAATATAGTTTTAACGTGAATTTAATACAATAAGTAGCCTGTAATATGTTTTGTAAAGACTTTCATTTATTGAATACAAATTTATTTATATTATTATTAAAAAGAAATGAGTTGCTGTGACTATTACTTCATTTGTTACATATTAATAAGTATCTTAGATTTTCCAAACTTTAACTTTTTAAGTATTATTGAAATAAACTATTGTAACAATTACACACAGCTCATATATGAAATATAATAAAAAATAAAAATAATGGCCTTGAGTTTTTTGCCTGCTCCTACTCATGAAAGCTCTACTCCTCGAACAGCCTTTTTTAATGCTAATTTTTAAATTATTTTTCTTTATTTTAATTAAATAGAACTATATCAGTTGATTGACGTGTACAAGAATTGTTTACACATTTTTATGGAAATAAAGATTTTTGGCTTTGACTTGGACCCCTTCTGGTATATGGGATGTGTAATATATGAACGACTCCATAGAACTAGTAACGGCAATTTTCTGTTACTGGTACAAAATACTAACTAATCTATGATGATCTAACACGTACAAACAGACAAATGTACTAAATATTCGCTGTGCACAGAACATCGCTCTAAGTATATTAAACTAAGCATTTGATTAACCTTGTAACTTTATTATGTGTCAATAAGATTAAGCCATTTGTCATTATGTTTAATCTGTACCAAATAAGGACACGAATCGGTCATTAAGACTTATGACTATTCATAGTTTCTTGTTTTTTGACCCTAATACCGCAATGTCAGAAGGGAGGTCGAAAGCTCAGTATATGTTAACTGCCTCCGTGGCAGCGTGGCGCAGCGGTAGTGAATGCGACTGTGTGCATCTCGGGTTCGAATCTCGAGTCGGGCCAACAAAAAGTTATTGGGATTTTCTGTTAAAAATCTCAATAACAGCCCGCAGTTAGAAAGTTGGCGGTGTTGGACACTCCCGTGCCTCGGCAAGCTCGTAAAAGCCGTTGGTCCTGCGCCTGATCTCTCTCCGGTCGTGTCGGATCATGAGAGTTAGGGAACAGAGAGTGCATTTGTGTTTGCGCACACGCTTATGCACTCTAATACCTCCTGCGCAAATGGCCAGTCTCCGTTAAGATTGGCCGCCGTGACAGAAATCGGTCTGGAGGACATTATTATTTGTTAAGAAAATATCGGCGTAAATGTTGATTGTGATACTATGTTAAATGTTCCTAACCACTGGTACTTAGAATTTGTAAAATATATCAGATAACCACATTTTAAATATTAGTAGGATGTCTATCCTAACTTATATTATAAATGCGAATGTGAGTTTGTTTGTTACGCTTTCACGCCTTAATTACTTGACCGATAATCATAAAATTTCACATATATTTTTTTAGGGGTACAGAATAGAACATAGAGCAATGTTCGTCCAAAAAAAAGTCCTGTGCACGGGGGATATAAATTAGTTGACAAAACTTAACGCGAGCAAAGCCGCGGACAAAATCTAGTAGATAATTAATACTTTTTACCAATATTACATATTTCTACAATGTTATGTACATGCACAAAACTATTTAGTGAAATATAATTTTTCAACCGCATATTTCATCGACCAATAAATCAACTTGGAATATCACATAATTTTGGCTTGTCCTTTTAGAGCAAGAAGTATTTTATTAAAAGCGACCACACACCGCTCCGGAATAAAAATTTTGAATTGAGAATATTATGTCACATGGTTTATTCAGGTATATGATAAGGCTAGCCTATAAGGAGATACCTGCGAGAGACTCAAAATAGTTATGAATTCGAACAGATTTAGCTTTACAATAGTATTTACTTCACAGTGATAACTATACTTGCAGCTAAAAATACACATACCCAGAACAACCCTTCCATCGACATTTAAAATAATGACACTGTAAGTCAAATGAGTGGACACAAGAAGACGCAACACAATACAACATCAGCTGACGGCTATCTCCTGTACTACAAACACAGGGTGTTATAAATCCTCGGGCCCACGGCGCGCAATAAATAAGGCCGCCGCCACACCTGGTGGTTTGACGGACTCCTACGTGCGCCAGCCAGCGCCCCGTCGCGGTTTGACGCATGGCCGCCGGTGTGTTATCGGCCTAATCCACTGTTTGCTGTCTACAAGCTGGGAAGTCAGAACAGGTAACTATTTAATTGCAAAAAGTTGATTCAACTACAACGCCTTAGTTTGTTTAGCTGGTCAAGTACGAGTTGGCTGAGATAATAAGGAATTATAATATCAGACCTATTTATAAACAATTAGATTTTACGCACGCATTAATCTAGATTTTCGCAATAAAATGATATCCACCTGGAACAGTACTTTTAAAAACTTAAATGTACCCTACGACCTTTTTTGTTCGCCTGACAACGTTTATGCAAAATTTCATGATTATCAGTTGAGTAGTAAGGTAAGGGCGTGATAAAAGCGTAACAGACAAACAAACTGACATTCGCATTTGTAATATTGGCATATTGGTATATTCCACTGTTTGTCCAAAGTGTCCTTGTAGAGGGATAGAGCCGTCAATAACGATACCTAGGTGCAAGATGACAATCCACATTTTTGGTGAAAATGTCTTAGTTATGTAGCTTTCACTATCATACATATATAGTCTAAGGGTTAGCCAGTAGTGTATGATAGCCACATTTCGTCAGATTCTTGAAGAAAACGGAGCACGAAATAGTGCCCGATAAATCCTTTAAAATATCGAACATACCAAACTTACGATTGCAATGATTTGAATAGTGGATCACCAGTAGACTGTAATGCCTATCACATCCGTTAGTGTAACCGACTGCCACCCCTGAGGTCCCGCACAAGTCAAACATTTATGTGCATGAATATGGATGTTTGTCTTGGTCTGGGTGTTTCTATGTATAATATGTATGGATTTACAAAAACAAAAGTATATATGTATGTTTATCCATTGTTTAGTACCCATAGTACAAGCTTTGCTTAGTTTGGGCTAGATGGTGTTCTGTGTATGTGGTAGAATATTATTATTATTATTATCTTAAAATTTAATTATTATGACAGGCAATAATCATATTTTGAGATATATAGAAAACAAAATAAACAAGCAACATCTAGACAAATATTTTGATTAGACTGCTACGGACATCGTTTTATTTCAGTTTATTCTATCTTAATAGACTGGTCCATTATTCTCACCCTAAGGCTATCATAACCATATTAATCTGCTTTAATTAATATGTAATATCTGTATTACTAGACGCAGCGATAGCTCAGTGGGGAGACCAACAGACTGCAATGCAGAGGGTCTCGGGTTCGAACCCACGTCGTGCACCTCTGACTTACGGAAGTTATATATATGACTTTTCGAAATTATGTGCGTATTGATTGACAATTATCGCCTGCTCCGTGCCTCAGAGAGCACGTTAAGCCGTTGGTCCCGGCTGCCATGAACATCTATGGCAGTCGTTATTGGGAAAGTCAGTACCCTCTAATATCCTGACACTGATCTAGCCTTAGGGTATCGTTAGCCTTCGGGTTGCGGAGGTCAGGTGGCAGCCGCTCCGTGTAAAAACTGATATCCAGTCAAATCCGTTTAGACCAGAAAAGCCGACCCCAAGTGACTTGGGAATAATAAAGGCTAAGAGAGAAGATCTGTATTACTAGACGCATATATTAAAACAGTAATCAACGTGCCGAGTAAAATCAGCGGAAACTAAGGCGGGTATTTATTTATTATTATTATTTAAAAAATCTTATGTTTTTATTATTAAAAACATCTTTCGCACTACAAATAATTCCTGTGTCGCGAGGGACTTTAAAACATTTAAACAACGGACACAAATAACACACAGAGTCGGAACAAGCATTTGCGGATCACACAAAGTTTTGTCCCGTGTGGAATTCGAACCCACAACACTCGGCGCAGTGGCAATGGCGAGGCAAACACTTTAACCACTACTCCATCCGTGCAGTCAAAAATTTAATTACAAAACACATAAACTTGGCCAAGTAATAAGCTCACACCATTAACAGTTCACAAAACATAAAACTAACCCGTCAAGTGCCATTAAAATAATTGAAAATCACACACCACTGTATAAATATATCGAAACAATAAAGCTTTGCTAACGAGACACGTCATAAGCTACACCCACAGGACGTCTCACAAATCTCATTATGTTATTTGTAACCCGTCGGACGCGCATCGGTACCAGTTACCAATACCACCATCCTGGTATCCATCCCGAATGACTTATTACGGATGTGTATTTCAATTGTATTTACGCACTGATTTTAAAAACATCTCCTCATTAAAGATTTTGACACCGATAATGAAGCAAAACAACGATCTATAAAAAGGAAATGTACATCTTTGCGTTGAGCAATAAAAAATAATTGTGTACTTGTATAAGTCTTAGATTGCTGTAGGAGTACCAACAACAATCTAAGACAATTGCCTACAGTAGTAGGCAAGATATAACCTGTTCTTTGTTATTGCAATATTTAATGGCGATATATAGGTTCCACGTGACTTTATCCAGCTGCCACTAATCACTAGGTATTGCATCCATAATCCTAAACGACGCATGTATGTTTGTGTCGCATTATGTCATTAATAAATACATTCTACCAGAGACTATTCCAGCAAAGGGTAAATAAGAGATATTTAAATTACCCTACTTAATAAATCCACTTTGCTAGCAATTTTAATCTCGCTTTTAGACATTCGCGTTCCCATATTAATGTGGTTATTAGTGAGAAAAGCATATTATCTAGTCGTGAATCCGCCTCTGGAAATTTACTGATGTTTAAGTTCACATTTATCTAATAAATGGTGACTAGTCGTACCTAATATGGTGGATAAACAATAATAGTGGAATGATATATCAACAATACATAGTATGATACGTCGCACATTATGTGGGGCGCGTGTTGGTGCCAGCCGCCGCCGTGCCGGTCGCTCTAGCGCCCACTTCCTACACCACGTGTCAACAATGGAATGTAGGCTTGTGGAATGCGCGCCGCGAGACTCCAACCAACACCAACATATCGATACCCAGTACCTAATACTACACGGACAGTTTAAAAACGCTCTCTATTCTCTGTATCAACTAATTGATAACTACATACCGTATTGACGGGTTAATACATTTGCCATATACAGTCCTATTTAGTTCGATTCCTTTGCACGCGTATAGAGATAATGGTAGACAATTTATATGCTAATATGTTAATGTCCTCGAAATTATAGCTGATACTCTATCGGAAGTCAGTTAAGATCGTCTTTTGTACGATAGAACTTATAAAGAATGCGTGCCTCGTGTTTTTTCTAATATTGGCACATAAATATTGCTTAAACGTTGTGCAGAAGAATGCAATTAAACATAGTTGGCATAGTTTCAAAAGAGGCTATCTTGTTTTATGTGATAAACAGTCGAAAGGGGGACGAGTGACGCCTCAAGCATACTACACAGCCTATTACAAAAAGATGACCTTTGTTCTTAATATTTATTGTAGCAATACATGGGTGGGCGTTCATAGCCAGTTGCACTCACTGATCGGTAAACGATTGGCGAGGTTAAGCAACGTTGGATGCGGTCAGTCTATAGATGGGTGAGTGGTGGTATGCGTAGTAGAGCCTCGCTGATTACAGCAAGAATGGGCCGGCTCGACCGGGGAAGGACTACCCTCTCACAGAATATCAACGTGAAATAGCAGTATTCCTACTGTTGTGTTTCGTTCGGTGAGTGAATGTGCCGTGCTGTATCGTATCTGATATCTGAGCGTCTCCGTGCTTCGGAGGGCACTTAAAAAGTTGGTGCCGGTTGTTATCAAATTGACAGCAGTCTTTAAGCCATGTCAGAGGCCTACGGGCGGTTTGAACAACTCTCGACAACAGGTTGGCCACTAACCACATGAAAAGAAAGAAGAAGAATGGGTGGGCTTAGAATATCAACTTAATTGCAAGCTAGAGTGGATAGGCATAAACCAGACCATAATATATTTAAATCTGTATTCTTATACTGGCATCGTGACAATTGTCAGAAGGTTACGCTGAGCTTTGCATGCGATCGTGAGTTTGTCTGCACGGATAGTGGCTTAAGTGGTCGGTTCGCCGCTACCATTGCGCCATGTGTTATGGGTTCGAATCCTACACAGAACAAAAAATTGTGTGATCCACAAATGGTAGTTCCGAGTTTGAATGTTATTTGTGTCGATTGTTTGAATGTTTGTAAAGTCCCCCGCGGCACAGGAATAATTCCTAGACCGAGAGTAGTTTTTCTTGAAACAAGAAAAGGATCTCATGTTTAAATCCCAGGTTGAGAAAATTCTCAGTAGCATCATAGGGTCTGGTAATGAACCTATTAAACGGCTTTAGGCTTTGCCTTTTTTGATACACATGCCTACCCCTCGAGAACCTAAAGATGATTCTATGTTATGTTAAAATCTCTTACTGCCACTCCTAGAACTAACAAGTAAAAGTTATCCGAAAGATAAATCTCATGCTATCTCACTCGTGTTAGGTTAAAGAAGAGAGATGGCGAAACTTTTATCTTATAGATAAATTCTATCTGGAGCTGGTAGTTCAAGCTCTTAAGATCATTAAAGTAAGAATTACCATGTCACCTTTACTCTGTCAGTGATCAGAATACTGATCTTTGTTGTTAGTTTTTTCATTTGACTGAAGTCAACTGAACTAACTGGTTACAATGGGCCTATCATTCTATAAAAAGCAAGAGTAGATTTTAGTTAAGAGTGACCTATTTCTAAATATAGACTGGCTGGTTTATGTCACCAAATAGTTTGATATCTTTAGTTCTCTGATAATGTTGTATGTTACGTTAATATAAGTTCGTAAGTGGCATGTCATGCCCCATTTGGTTCAGTAACATAAGCTTACTATTGATTATGAGGCCCTGACTTCGTTTCCCAGCTCGAAGACTTTAGATTTTGGCGCAAGACCTGTTTTAGTAGCACTACAACCTGGTAGATGGATTCCGCAGCAAAAGCTCTGCGTTACTTATACGACGTGGAACCGAAACATCGGGACATGCCGGTCTGCACTGACTGGCCCCCACATACATATGTATCTTATGTGGGGGCCAGTCAGTGCAGACCGGCGACACTTCGACCCAGTGGGATCTTTTGTGTCGACACTCTCCCAATAACGACTGCCATAAAGGTTCATGGCAGCCGGGACCGACGGCTTAACGTGCTCTCCGAGGCACGGAGCAGGCGGTAATTGTCAATCAATACACACATCATTTCGAAAAGACCTATAACTTCCAAAAGTCAGAGGTGCGCGACGTGGGTTCGAACCAGAGACACACACCCGAAACATCGGTAACAAAATTTAATACCTACCCTTATCCTTTCATAATACAAAAAAAGACAAGCTCATCAGTTATTTGAATATAAAATGCTATTTCAAAGGCGCTGATCTTGTATAACTCGACAGCAAAATTATGACTATTTCAGTTGTCTAGTACGGCAAATAGACACGCGATCTGTCACCGTGCAACACCACTGCCTTAACATGCTATATTTATGTGAAACGATTCAACTAGAAGAGTATGCTATGGTTGTATTTTGATTAAACATGTCACAAATAAATATTCAGGATTTTGAATTGTGAAAACGCATGCTTTGATGGTGAATTATTGATTGACGAGTGAAGGTACTTAGGTTGCTGTTACTCACTGTCGTCTAGACTACGAGGGAGATATTTGTCTTTTAAAAGAGCTGTTCTTAAAAAGAAAATAAGCTCAAGTTGCTCCGTAAGGTCAACCCAGTAATATTATATATATCCCCATGCAAAATAATCTTAATTTCCTGGAGATAAAACAGCAGCAAGCCACGTACCTGCTGGTCTGAACTAAAATTATAAATGCGAAGGTGTTTTATTTTCTTCATTTTTTGTTGGCTTGTTTGATAGGATTTCACGCTTCAGATACTCGACCAATAATCACAAAATTTTGCATACACGTTGTCATGGTTACAACAACCGAAGGAGGTACCTTACGAGCGTGCAAAGCCGTAAACAAAATCTAGTGTTACGATGTTAAAAAGAGCCATAATTAACTTTATATTCAATAGTTCAAATTGTAAGTAAGAACTCAAAAACTTAATCTTTGCAGTCCAACAGTATCTAACAATTATTTATTTATGTTGTATTTTACTAGTAAGCTGTAATAAATTCAATTCTTATGCTTAAGACTGCGCCGAGTGAAATGTGCCAAAACAGGCGGTCACAGTTAAGTTGATAAAATCAACACTTATTGTTTAATACAAATATAAAATATACATTTACCATAACAATGAGCGTGTTTACAATTACTCCGTGTAAAAAACTTAAAATAATTAATATTTTTGCCTACAAAATTAAGTAAATTTGCACGAAAAATGCAAAAACGTAAGCTCGTGTTACGTGATTTTTAGATTATAACAGTAGAAATCTATCCTATATTACAGCTTAAACGAAACATAAATAGTTATATTACAATTTGTCCGTCCGAAATATTTAAGTTATTGGTTGACAATAAAGATATATATTTATCAAAAAAATACTTCAAATCCTCCATACAATATTACTATAGCGGCCGCGCGCTGATTTGAATTTCGAGCTCTCTCATTCAGTCCAACCGCGTCTTACGCTCGGCGCAGTCTTAACTGTTTTATTAGTTTTACTTTCTTAGAATTTTATATTAATGGATTTGCTTGTTTGTTACGTAAATAATTTTAGGTGCTCGTTTTCAAATATCATTTGTCGTTGTTACTGCTTATTATTTAAATAACAATCGATTATTCGAATCATGATCATATGATGATCTTTCTTGGTGTCGTTCGTATTTTAAACTATGCTGTTCTAAATGTTGCTCGTGCACGTGATCAGCACGTGATCAGCACGTGATATATACAGAGATACAAATTAGGTCCATTCGCATAGCTATCAATAGGTATGATTCGACTAACCTATTCATTCGAATAATCGAAGACCGCTAGGATGAATATATTCATAAAGAGTAAAAATGTAACAACCTACCCTGAAAGACAATACCGATATCAACTAGTGATATACGAGATAATGTTGAAGTAATTCAACAGCAACAACCAAACAAATACTTAATCACTCTTTGTAAACCAATAAACAACTTGACAAACTATCTGACCGAAACCATTGGAATCAATTCTCGATTCCCATAAAGTTCAAACATTCCAGCGTGCGATCCCACAACTCATTTTTTCCATAAACATGTTTTAACGGTGACAAACAACGGTGTAAGCAAATAACGAGATATGTACGAAGTTATAAATAACGTGAAGATATTTATTTTTATTGCCCAGATCAGATATAGAAAGAATGGTGAAAGGCCAACGTATGTGAATATGTGATGCACTTAGATACTATGGCGAATGAATGACATATATTTGTACGATGGTTGATACTACGATCTTAATGGAGAAGCATCGCGATACCCGTCAGCTTGTGACGCGGCCGGTGTAGCCTGGTTAAAATGTTAAGCAATTAAGATAAACATTATGCATTATCGTGTGAATACTCGTTATTATTATATGTATATAGAATTAGGTTTATCAATTATATGTTACTTTTGTAGTAACGGACGTCGAAATATCGGGCAAAAACAATCGGTTCAACAAAATCCCTTGGAAAAAAAACTTAAAGCGCATTTGTTCAATTGGTAGCTATTTTTATCACTCTTGCTATCCAGACTATTTAGTATAGGGAAACGTTCCAATTGGGACGTTTTGCGTCTTCATTTTGAGTGGACGAGTAACATATTTGCTTATTTTCTGTAAGCAATAAAAGTCAAAGTCAAAGTCAAAAATCATTAATTCATTTAGGTCACAAAGTAACACTTATGAACGTCAAAATATATAGATTAGTGAGTTTACTAAGTTACTGAAGCTACATTTAGGTTAGTTGCTAGGTTCAGGCAAAGGGGCCTATGAGAAGAAAACTGCAAGAAACTCACGGCCACTCTTTTAAATCGCCATATATATATAATATCATTAGTAATTATGATATTCTAGATGGCTTAGAATCGAAGCCTTTATTTATAGCAACATTTTAAAGCAAGCAAGCACGCAAGCACTTAGCTTGTGATTTGTATCACTGCAGAATGATAGAATTTTACATTAGTCACGCCAACATTGGTGATTTTGAACTGCGTCTGGTCTGAGCAGTGGACACAGCGGTCATTGTGTAGAGATGACCTACTTACTGCTTAAATTGCTCAAACTAGAACAGTTTGACGTGCAATCTAGATACATCTACCTTACTGAAGACTGTAGCAAACCAACCTTGTGGTTTGTGTCTACTATGAAAAAATAATTTCTCATCAGGCTTGCATTTTTTGCCGATTGCATCAATTCTGTGACGCGTTTTAGCGAATACTTACGTATACTTAAAGCTAGGAGATCAACCGAGCAAACAAGAAGACATACGACTCATTCGCGGCGATTAGCGTTAGCTTGTCCGTAATATTTTAGAGTCTTATATTAAGATCTAAAGTAAGATACTCTTGAAAGATTACGTGGCAAAAACGTTTTGAGGCTATGACTATGACAATGTTATATTCCAGTTAAAAGGTCGAAGAATCTTATCCTAGACCTCCCAATCAGCACTTTCCTGCACTCTTAAATCACTGCACATACAAGTAGGTAATCAATCAGCAATCCAGTAGCTATTTAGCCACCGATCACTTACACACGTATTACGAAGTACTGTTAGGTACATGTTATAAAGATATTAATTATGCAAATGGCTCCATAACTTCACTTACATTAACGACCTTAGGACTCGCTTCGGAATGTTGATTAAAAACACTTGATTGCTACCAGTTACACCTTACTCGTCGTGATTTACTTGAAGCTAGTCTGTTCATCACTCAAATCAGAACAGATCTGCTTGAGAAAAATTCGGTGGCGCAGCGATAGTGTATACGACTTGAGAGCGATTTTGGTTCAAACATATTGTTACTGAGTATTTTTGTTATAAAATTCTAAGCTATATATTCTACCACAAACACATAACACCATCTAGCCCAAACTAAGCAGAGCTTGTACTATGGATACTAGATAATGGATAAACGTGCATATATACATTTTTTTATTACATACGTATTAGGTATACATATAAACACCCAGACCAAGACAAACATCCATGTTCATGCACACAAATGTTTGACTTGTGCGGGAATCGAAACTGCGATCTCAGGCGTAGCAGTCGGTTATATATATATATATGTGGCCGATAGCACGGAGTTTGAGATTGTGTCTGGCAATCAGCAATAGGCGTGCATCATCATCATGCATGGGTCCTTAAGCCGAAGCTGACGAAATATAGGTGTAATACATCCCTACTCTACTCCTGCGGGATATAGATGTGAAACAATTTATGTATCAGAAACCAACCAGTGTTAGATATTATAAGTAATATTAGCCTTTGCCTACGGGTTCGAAATCGGGTATCTTACAGTATGTATATGATAGTATATGATCATATAACGTAAAAAATATCTTATGTGTTTGGCTAACCGCACACACACAATAATATTGTCAATGCAAGATTGTCAATAATCTGCATCAATATAATATATGGTCCTGCACACTACGAAATATTATTGTCAATTTTTCGTGATACAATGTAACTCAGTCGCTCCACAGTTATATTCGTGTGCGCACGTTTTACGTAATGGATAGAAAGAAAAAGTCGTAGCACATGACTATAATAGCAATAGTAAAATAACAATTTTGTTCTTGTTTACTTGCTTGTTGTAATAATAATTAGTAAACTTATCAAAATATAATACTAACCCCCGTTGTTTTTTTACCGATTGTTCATCATTTGCCAAAAACAACATCTCATAATACGTCCAAGCAGACGGAACTTAGGATCGGTTCCCTTACCCGATGATTTTGATTTATTAATCATCTTAAATTCCTTTCAAATTTTTTCCAGAGAGAATTAAGCTTTTTCTTTACGTCTTCTCTCGTGTAATAATAATTTAATTAGCTTAAAAGTTAGTAAAGCTTAATAGTAGTATAGCGTAACAGTTTTCAAAATTTTGTAATAAAGTGTCAAATAAACAACGCGATAAAATCCGTATATAGTAGTTTAATTTCAATGAATAATATTCGCGTAAATAGAAGACAATATTATTATTACACTGGGTAACAAAAAAATATATTTTTTCTGCGGCATTAATTTTGTTACTGGTTATAATAAACGCCTTCATTAGTCATACCCGAAATGTATTTACTTTGTATGGATTGACTCTGGTTCTTGAGATATTCAACATAAAGAACGGTTCCCTCAGGACATTAGAACAATTAAAGAAAGATACCAAGGCCGATGAGATAGCCATATTATGATGGCAGACTTGAGTTTAATAAGGAATTGTCCTGAACATAAACACAATTGAAAAGCTTACAGATAAAGGTTATCACAATATATTTTTTTATGATTTTTTGTTAATAGCATAATTATATATTAAGTTTTCTTGTCGTTATTATAATTATAGCTGCTTCTAAAATAAATATTTAATATGTAATTGTATTTTAATTTCGACCTTCTTTTAGTCATATAGTTATAAAGTAAACTAGAGTCAATTTAACAAATATGATATTTTTCTCGTATTCGACATACTAAACTTACTTACACAAAATTGACTTCATCTTACCATGCCGCAAAATGACTGTTCCCCAGTGTTATCATATGAACAGTGTCAACACTGTTTTCGCTATGCATACTGTTTTCATTCTCCATTTGGAACAATAACAAGGACGTCTGTCTGCTCTGAAATCATTTTCTCAACTAAAATATTGCTCGCATATCAGAATATTATTGACAATACCTCTGCCTTCCCCGAATATTGTCGTGACAAAATCAGAATTTCTGAAAATCCACAATGATATTGAACAATACCGCAATACACACAATATTATTGACAATATTATTGTATGTGTGCAGCTAGCCTTAGTCCAGGATATGGTCTTTCTGTGTGTCACATTTTAACTAAATGCATTGAACGGTAGTAAATTATTATGTAACAAACAACCAAACATCCCATAATGTTTTACATTCATGATATTAGCCAAATATTCATGCTTATCTTACTTCACAAGCTTAGGTAGACTGCTTTGAACTCCGATCTCACTAGTTATTTTAAGGTCTCGATTGATCCGAAAAAGTCCTGTTCTTTAATGAGTCGAACATAGGACCTCACTTTCGATAGTCATATACACATTTCAAAGAATAAATGGAGTCTTTATTAACTTCATAAAAAGATAATGTTGTTGGGTTAAGTTAACTAGTCACTAACTTTTGACGTCTATAAGCGATGACTGAATAATTTTTACTTTTACATTGATTACAGCATTTTGTAATACTTTGAAATTTGTGTCTGAAGTGTAGACACAAGTAAGTTTCTATAACTAACAATACTGGCAATGATCATAATCTGCAAATTTGTATTTGATACGAGGTACCTATCTCATCATTACATTAGCTAAAAACATTACCCAATGCGGAATGATCTGAACTCGAAGTAATCATTACCAAGAAAATACTCAATGAAAAATAATCAAGACTCCAAACAGCCAAGATTCTGACGTACCAAACGACGCGTGAACGTTACAATCAATACTTACTTTAAAATTGGCCCTAAATCCGGTACGCCCTTAATTCCGCTCCACTTGTCGCAGCTTATAACGGGGAAGTTTAAAAAAATAACCATTTCAGGCTTGGCTAGTTCACCTTGCGTACACTGGGGGTAGAAGCAGGGTAGAGATTAAGTACCACCTATTTAGAGTGAAAAGATTACGCAATTACACGAAAGAATTGGATTACTTTCAATAGTGTCAGTGGGGGCGATTTGGCGTGTCATGTTTTGGTGTCGTGAATTATGGGAATGTCATATTCAAAGCTGCGGGGGACGTCGTACTAAGGAATGTTGGTTTGACTGGACGTGTCTCTTCAAATAACACTTTGATAACCAATGCAATCATAAGATTTAGTTGTGGACAGCTTTAATAATAAATCAGTTGTGTGGTCACCTAGTTGTTTCCAATCCGTGTCTTATTGTTGGTAGGTGCCCAAAAGAGAAAACGGTTATACATAGAATGTTGTTCTAAATCTTGTTATCCAATATATTTACTTACGTAGAATATTGAGCAATACTGAAAAGACTACTTAATTGGCGGTTGACCCTTTACGCAAACAAACCACAAACAAAACGGCCAAGCCATGAATAAAATACACGCACACAAATGAAGATTAGCAACGAACTATATTCCTTTCGAGAAGGCCACTAATTAACCAACGCAATTAAGTCTATCGATGCTTTTACTATAATCAACACAATCGTTACCAAATTAAAACAATTAGTTTGATTACAAACAAACAACCAAATTGCGCAACAAACGATTATCAAGTGTCAAAACGCTGCAACCTACATTTTTGTAATCAACATGAAAAGGTCAGATACTTTATTTCTCTAGGTGGCAAAGGTAAGTAAAGTAAGAATCCGAGAGTCATCCATCACACCGTTTAAATAATAAATAAATCAGTAATAATCTCCAAGTGGGTCGGGGAACAACCACCGATGTTATTTACAACCTACGAGATACGAACATAAAAATCTAATGTACGTTTGTGTGCAATAAATCACTCAGTGCGTACGATATATGTCTGCTGGAGCCCGGTTTGATGGCGAAAATTCCACTATTTCGACACACCTTTCCCACAGAAGACACTAGCCCGCACTTCGGGTATAAATATAAGTCTGTCATAATATTCATAATTATATGACAAATTGTGAATAGGTTGGAAGTCTAAAGGGAATATAATGATGTATGATGTAGGATGTAACTCTTTCGTAATACAAGGTTAGGTAACAAAAAGCAGATATTGGTGACAAAGCTAACCGGTGAATATTCATGTTCTGTTTTATTGCAGTTGGTGTTTGAAACTGTGAGTGAGTCTGTTGTTTTTGTCGTTCAGTATTTTATAGCTTTTGCCCTAAACTTGCTGGAATGTTAGAGGCCCATGTTTGAAGTAACATTTGCTTATTTTGCTTAATGGAGTCTACAAGTTGTGCGGTTAAGATTTCTTAAGATATTTATTGATGCTATTCTACCTGCCGTACATTTAGTTTCGGATTCGATTCGTAGGTCAAGCAAAGCGATATTTGGTTTTGCTATTAAAAAAATTAGAGTGGGAATACGACTATATGAGTAGTATGACTAGTACTGTGTCCTATAGATGGCATTAACCTCACTCTATATGACGTAAGACCTAAGTATAGCAAGCAAAATTATGGTATATCACACATTTTACCAGATGTTTTGCAACGGCGATTTAAAACTAGAGTAAGTGGAAATATTAGTACGTTTATAATAAATTAACTTTTTGGAACAATTAAGTTTACGAAAAAAAAATCCTCTTTGAATCTTAGACATTATCTATCCCCTAAGACAAATCCATTAGTAATAAACCATCCACGGCATTTACTTTAATTTTATTTTGTACTGCTACAAATTAATTTACGGATAAATTTTCCTTTATGTTCCACCTTGGGGGATGTTTTTTGCATGGAGGGGTGTCGTTTAGTTTTTTATCGGATGTATTTAAAGATCCCCCGGCATCCGTGGGGTTAAGTTGTATGACTTTAATACTTCCTTGTCGCACGTACGCGGCACGCGGGGGTTGACGGTCGCAATGCTGGGGTTCGTTCTAGATACGTTTTGTAGTTTTGTAATCAGGGAAGATATTTATTATGTTTGTCGATAAGACTTCTTTTATTTGTACGACGGAGTTATGAATGTCCTATTATTGCAAGGATTGATATCTACAAAAAATTGGTTTGCTTTACTACGGGAAAATCTTATTTCTATTTGTGAGGTAGGAAAGAGCAAGAGAGTGGGTATAGTGTAGAATAATGCGATATTTTTTCGTTGAAAAAGATTCTTAACAAAAGGAAATAATGTATAAATCTAAATCGATTTTAATAAATGAGTTAAGCACCAAACGAGACCAGTTAAACTGTTTATACCGGCTAACTGCTTGATAAGTCGGTATCTACGTCACCTGTCAACTTTCACTAGCACACTGCTCGGATTAGTTTTACCTTAACTGTTTATGTTACAGATCGTCCAATGCTAAAGCTTGTTAATTAACTCATCGTTGTAACATATTAATGATAATTTATTAGATTACTGTTACGCGTCAATTGGTATAATTTCGTAGTCAAATGATAATCTTGATAATAGAATTACGTACAGTCTCACTTTTGTATATCTCTGAAGGAGTAAATTATTATATATATATATATTATTATTATATATAGTTTTGCATCTCACGTAATAGTAAGCGTGGTTACCGCCGTCTACTGGATAGAGTTCCATATTGTTACGGAGAATTTCCTGATAGAAAAGTTAACTAACTTAACTGTACTTTACTTAATAGTATCTTAGTAAACTCACTAACCTAAATATTTTGACGTTCATAAGTGTTACTTTGTGATCTAAATGAATACATTATTTTTGACTTTTCACAGTAAACTGTTATTGTGATTAGTCACAATAACAGTTTACTCGACCCAGTAATTGAACCTTACGCACAGCAGCAGTAGTGTGTGTAGTGTAGAAATAATATATTAATTAACCCGATATTCATTACAATGAATATCGGGTTAATTCATATATTATTTCTAGAAAAGTATAATATGCACCTACTATTTCTTTAGAAAGCAAGGAAACTTACTAGAATAGAAAGGTTATGACATTGTGAACCTGACAGTAAATTATGACATTCGAATAATTTATTCGTTTTGATCACTGAGTAATATTTAGTGAACATTAAAACAATTAATTATTCGAAGTATACCCTGATGATTGATAAACCGTGTCAATAGACAATTTATGTAACTTTCTATAAAATTGCGAAAATATTTAGAGAATTAATACATTCTACAGTATTAAAAAGATATGCAGTCATTATCTTGTTGTTTTTAAATCTTTTTTATATAGTAAATGGCTTTATAATATCAACTACCATTAATCTTCAGGCTGTGCTAAACTATACAATAATTATAGCCACGCCCGCCTGCAATTCGGTCGGCATGTTAGGTCAAGAGACATTATAATTAAAATATTAATACAATCAGTCTTGCTGAGAAGTCGTTAGACTACAAAAGTATGATACACTTATCGGGATTTTTTACTAAAGATTTCATTCTTTATGAATTTATGTGCCTATAGAAAACTCTTTGTTTCCTCTACAGATATATTTTATTTCTTATTTAGATACGTACCTACCTAGGTACCTTTCTTTCTCAAATCACTATTTGAGTAACGCCTCCAGCTAAGTTATAATGCTTTTATAGAAGTTGTTCGTGTCGATACTGCAATGGGTGGAAATTGATCGCGATCACTCGATTACAAATGTAATGCCTTACTAATAGGACTCAAATATTTAAGATGTTTTGTAAGTATTGTTTATCTACATGCAGTCACGAAAGAAAATGGTATTACTCTCTCTTGTATTTTCAGGAGATCATAAATAACCTTTCAGTTTCAAGCTCTCCTTTCAGACACAACGATACAATGAGAGTTTCAGAATAACCTAATTACACTGCCAGGCCTGGATACAGAAGCGAACGATCAACGGTGATAGTTACGTGTACCAATGAGAAAATCATATCAATCAATAATCATCTCAATACATAAATAGTACAAGGCAGCCTCGACGGCGTAGAGGTTAGTGTAACCGACTGCCAAGCCTGAGGACGCGAGTTCGATTCCCGCACAAGTCAAACATTTGTGTGCATGGACATGGATGTTTGTCTCTGTCTGGGTGTTTCTATGTATAATATGTATGTATTTAAAAAAAATATATTTGACTAGATATCAGTGTAAAAACTGATATCCAGTGAAATCCGGTTAAACCAGAAAAGCCGAACCCAAGTGACTTGGGAATAATAAAGGCTAAGAGAGAAGATTTAAAATATATATATATATGTATGTTTATCCATTGTCTAGTACCCATAGTACAAGCTCTGCTTAGTTTGGGCTAGATGGTGTTGTGTGTATGTGATAGAATATTACTATAGTCTTACACCTACGTTGCCTAAGAGATATGTATATAACACTCATCTTTTCCCAGGCTGTTCTAAATAACGGTCTCCAAAGCCGTCTTTTATAATAGGTATGTCATCATTCCTTCTTAAATTGCATATAAAAAGAACCGCCTACTTCATTTCATCAACAAATTCAATTACTACTATCTTCTACGAATATTGCTCTACAGAAGCGTGCAGAGCGATCTCAATCAACATTATTCTTTTTTTTTTTACTTCGCAGCGGGTGTCAGCTACCGGCGTGTGCGCACTAGAATTAAAAAGTTAATTGCTTTGAGGATTCAATTTTGTATTATCTTTTTATTTAGTACTAGATTTTGATGTGGCCGAGAAGGTTAATTGACATTATTGTCATTATTATCTATATTTATAACATTAACTTAATAATATTATAATATTCATATAATTATATGCTCTGTAAAAGAAATACGAGTAAATGTATTAATAAATGCATATGAGAAGTAATATGTGTGTATGTGTTAGATATTTTAATGTTTAGATAGATCATTGATTTATAATAAAAAACACTGTTTTTGTAGAATGCCGAAGACTTACATTTTTATATAGCCAATACAGGTCTATAGTAATGGTTAGAATACCATCCTTTCATAATAGGTATACATCAACTTCGCTTTAGCATTGAAGTCCATTTCTCGGACTACTAAATCAAAATAAAATGTCCATTATTCATTCAAATCACAAAGTAACACTTATAAACATCTAAGTTAAGCATTGAGGGAGTAAATTAAAGAAACTGAATATTCATTTACTCAGAATGCTTAACCAAAAGTGTTCCTGATCTGTTAAAAGAAAGTTAATACACTTAGACTTTGAAAGCTCAAGCAGGTTGTACTCACAATGTTTCCCGTTACGAGATTTACTTAATTAATTTTTATTACGCACTTAATTTCGGTGGTCGGCGATGCGTGGCACAGATTCCAAGAAGAAGAAAATTCGTCTTGACATATACACATACCATCATCTAACTGATTAAACAAAATCGATAAGATTATACCAAATTGTAATCTGTTATAAGCATAAACATAGAGGTATTGTTCATCACTATTAACAATCAGATCACGTACAAACAAACAGAGCAATCGAAACAGTAATTCTAAAGAACGTTTCGATTAAAATCGCTCAGTTTTATGACCTTGTACTTGAGGGATCTTGCATATTGCTAGTTCGTATAAGAATTCTTAGTTTCCTGCCGAGGGTAACCTAAATTGCCGTAACAATAAGGGTTCCACTCTAAGGGAGACTTCGTTTTTTATTTTACAGTAATTTCCCATTACATTTTACGTGAGTCAGTCGCGTGGGGTGAAGTTTTTGCGATTGCAATTCTTAACCGCTGTTCCGTTCTGTTTTATGATTGCCTTAAGTGGGTACCCGTGTACTTAATAGAAAATGTAATTGCATTTGTGCCCTAAAAACTAAAAGTATTAAGAAATATTTGAACCATTCCGATAAGCCACAAAACATACCATTAATCATATACATCCGTAAACGATGGTCGACGGTGAATCAAAACCACCCGCATTACTCTCAATGGGCGACGAGAATGGGCAGGATTAGTATTTGTCGTTTGCCGTTGAAAACAGAGGCTTTTTATGGCTCACCGCCCGCGGCTCGCTAATCCTACGCCAAAAAACACAATAAGCCATATCGTGACGTCACTAGAAGAATGCCACCAAAATTATTATCCTGGTCCGCGGAACCCCCGCGATCTCTGTAAAGCGTTTGATAAAGTGGATCACAAAACGCGCACTGTAATATAAATAAAAACGCGCCCATAAGTGGCCCTCGCGGTAAG
This sequence comes from Catocala fraxini, assembly GCA_930367265.1. Taxonomy (NCBI): domain Eukaryota; kingdom Metazoa; phylum Arthropoda; class Insecta; order Lepidoptera; family Erebidae; genus Catocala; species Catocala fraxini. The sequence goes on from OV884028.1 coordinate 22,640,610, forward strand.
CCGCAGTCGCAGCCCCACGCCACATCGCGAAAGTGGTTTCATAAGCTAACCGTGCGAAACGCCTTCTCAGTTGTTATTGTGAAATATGAATTATGAAAATAATAAAAAATAAAGCGTCCGGGGTAGATCGGAGCGGGGTAAAGCGCGCCACGTGGCAGCACGTGCGCACCTCACTGCCAACCAAAATATTGAAAAGTTTAACCGCACTGCATTGTGAGCATTGTGCTCTGCTATACGGAGTGTATGGAGCCGCACAGTAGCCGCTTTCAACGTGACACGTGACTGTCTTAATTTCATCAATTAAAGTGAGAAATTGTAATCAAATTATGTATTGGGGCCCGGCTATAAAAATAACTGGTGAAATATCTCCCGGAAGATTAAAAAGCGTGTGAGTAGTTATTGCAACATGCGTATTTTGTTATGAGTGATACTGGTAATCACATCCCTTAAACATAACAATTACAAACAACTTACAGTACTCATTTGTAGTGGTGAAATATTATTATTTAGAACTTATGTTATTGGTAACTATCGGCTCTTCTAAGAATTAGTGTTGGTAGGAATATATTCCAAATATCTGTCTTCAATGTACTACTCATTAGATAGAGATTGACAAAGATCCAAAATGTTATGGATATTTAACTTCTTAAAATCCTACAGTTTAGCCACAGCATTATTCAAAACTGCAATAATTTACAAGTTTTCAAATTGAAAACCAATAATGAAAGACTGAATACATAAACTTAGCGAACTCGTGATTAACCCGTTGTCTCACGGAGGGTCGTTACATCTCCTCTTAATAAGGATTATCTGCTCCTGCATTCATCCAATATTTACGCGACGCTAACGCCATTGTATTAATAGTAGAAAAATTTAATACTGTTTGTGCGCCGCGCCAGTCCCGCCACCGGATTACTGAGGGTAGTTTTTTAAATAGGGTTAGAGTTTTTTCCACCCGCGCCATAGCCAAGGGTCGTGATAAATGACACATGCACATTTTTCGAAATACCCAATTTCGGATTTAAGTCACCCCAAAGTGGCCGGTATCGCCGGACAATAGGGCGCGCGCCCCGTTTTGCGCGACTCATTTACACCGGTGCTTTGTTACTAAAGGGTACCACACGAGGATGCCCAGTTATGGGACTTAATAATGCATTTTCCTATCGTGACGCCTCATCATTACTTTGAGATAAACTGTGCGTAAAATTGGTCTCGAAAAAAGTTAACGAGTGTTTGCTGTATCGACGTATAATTATGGATTCAGTATGTTACATTGGCGAAGGCAACCTGTGTTACACTTTTTCTTGGTGAACAAGCAATTGAACAAATTGCTGGTGAATACACAACTTTGTTAAAAGTAACGGTAGAAAAAGTGTAGTGATCGGTGATCGCGGAGCATTACGAGTTTATGAGATAGAGGCGTCAAAGCGATCAATTAAACCGTCTGTCAAATCGACTCGCGCGCAGCACATGATCACAATTAAGATGGTGGTTGATTAAAGGCTTGCAATTAAACTGTGATTACTTATCGTAAAGAGATATTGAGTAAATGAATGAATTGAATGTAATTATGCGTTACTGATAGCTATTTATTTTGCAAACTTAAGATGCTTCGCGTATCACCTGGCTCATTAAACCGCAACATTTATTTGAATCAACTTCAGCTATAATGTATTGCTTATATGGAAGATTAAGCCGTTATATTATATAAAGTATCGAGTATTGATTACTAACTAATTAGTTAAACCAGCAATCTACGATGCCGTCAGTGGAGATGGATAACAGTTAATCTTTGTGGCTGCTGGCATTCGTACGAGCGGTAACACCTTTAGACAAGAATTTCGATAGTACCACTTAAAGTATTAGGTGTTGTCTGGACAAACAAATGGTTAAAAAAAATGTATTTTGTAAGCTAAATAGCTTAGCGCCGAATTTTTTATCGTCAGATAATTTTTATTAAATATATTTTATGTTATTTATTTATTTTTTCTATGTAAGACTTACAGCTAAATTAACATATTAGCAGAACAATGATTGATTTTGAGTAGTAGAGCCTTACTGATTTCAGAATGAATGGGCCGGCTCGACCAGGGAAGGACTATCCTCTCACAGAATATCGACGTGAAATAGCAGTATTCCTACTGTTGTGTTTCGTTAGGTGGTTGAGAGTGCCGGAGGCCTAATCACTCCCTTTCCCCCATCCCGCTCCTTCTCTTTCCCACTTCCTTTCCTAAAGGGTCGGCAATGCGCAAGTGATGCCTCTGGTGTCGCAGGTGTCCATAGGCTACGGTGATCACTTACCATCAGGTGGACCGTAAGCTCGTTTGCCGCCTAAGTTGTATAAAAAAAAAATTACAGGTAGCCAATTACAGGTCTTCGCTTATATAAAGTTGATTAATGATTAAGTGTGACTGGTTTAAGTTTACCGTACAGCACAGTCATTGACATACATTATATATTATTTTTAAGTACCTAAAAATGTGATAAAAGAATTAAACTATATCAAAACCAATTATATCTAAAATAAACTACTTATATATGAAATTAAGTCAAGAAAAAAGTTAAGGTTCAAGCATCTTCTTACTGCAGGTATATTATTTACAAATGGATCAAGATTATGCTGTTTACACAATTTATTAAAAGTTCTACTCGCTCGCACAGTATAAGTGTTTTGTCTATTATTAATAGAAGCATGTGGAAAAATAGAAAATATGTCAAACTGCCATATTTTTTTCTTGGATAGGAGTTACCTGACAACTGAAAAATAGGCGCTTATGTTAACGTAGGACCTGGATGACCTGGTTTCAATAATTCCTTGATCGATCAAAAGCGTTATCGGGTCATTCTGTAAGGAAATTCTCAGCAGTAAAACGGAGTCCACAAATGTGTCCGGTACGACAACGGGTCCTGCACTATTACGCACCTTGCACCTTTGCCTGCCACTTCGAGGACATCGTAAGTCTATGTGTTATTTTCAGACTCCATGCTGCTTTCTTCCATACATCCATCTCTCCCCATATTTATCAGGCAACTATTAGTAGTAACTAATAGATAACCCAAAAACGAGCAGTCTATAGATAAAATCTCGAATCAAAAACATGTAGTCACATGATATCCGATGAGAGGTTTCTGTGTCAATCCGAAAACACGAAATAAACTTTCTTCTTAATATTAATACTAGTGGCCTGCAATCCAGTGAATTATGGTTTTATATTTCCACAACCGCAACGTACCAAGATAAATGGATAGACGAAAATATCTTCACTATTATTAATGACGCCATTAGATGTGGGGTGAGCACAAATCAAAGTGCCATAAAACAATTCTTAAAGAACGATTAAAGAATTTCATGATAGTTTTCCATGATGTAGCGCATAGTTTCGCTTCAGTGGATATTGCTGAAGTTTTGTTAACAGAATATTTGCATAGTTTTGTTGAGAATACAGTGAGTTTTTGCTATAAGTGATTTCTTCTTTCATGTTATGTTAATGTATCGTTAAATAGTATTTACTTTCTGCAAATATCTAACTATAAAATATCCTAATTCTAACTAAAATTGTAAATGCGAATGTGAGTCTGTTTGTTTGTTACGCTTTAACTCATTATCTACTTGACCGATCATTATGAAATTTCACATACACGTTGTCAGGGGAACGAAAAAGGACATAGAGTGCGTTTCATACATATAAAATTGTGTTTTTAGTCTGACCTAATTACCTACATTTACGCGAGCAAATTCGCTGAAAAAATCTAATATATACGGATCATAGAGATAATTTTAAACGGATTCAAAGAACTTCAAGACTCAATACAACTATTTGGCAATCACACATTTTTGTGTCTCAAGCGAAGTTGCAATTTTGACGTATTGATGGATGACGGGGGTACTATTTAAACATTTGCGCTATTCGTGTAGTACCGTGACCGCGTACAATAATTAAAATGCTCATAATAGGGCTTCGGACTTCTTTCTAGGTAATCTGCAAATTAAATATAGACAACAAACAGTTTGCTCATTTTAATTATATGTTTTATATTTAATTTTCAGTTGAGTGCAAAAAAGTACAAGTGAAAATAAAACGAAAAGTAAACATGTACCTTTATCTATTTAGTTTGGTAAATAGAATTTACGGGACATCTTCGACCTTATGTAAAGTATCTCTCAGACAGTAACGTGAACAGTCTTAGCACTCTCATTTTGGAAAGCCATCTAGTAATATAATAAACAATAATACTATTATCATTAATATAGATACTAGACACTATATTATTTAATTAATTGTATCTGGAAGATAGTAGTTTAGATTAAATGCAAGCTATTGCCTCACCGCTTTGCCACGCCGAGTATTGTGGGTCTAAATCCGACACAATTATTTGTGTAATCCATAATTGATTTTACATAATACCCTTAAGTTTACAAAAATGTTACATAATATTGTCTTCTATTTACGCGAATATTATTCATTGAAGTTAAACTGCTATATACGGATTTTATCGCGTTGTTTATTTGACACTTTATTACAAAATTTTGAAAATTGTTACACTTCTACTACTATTAAACTTTACTAATTTTTAAGCTAATTAAATTATTATTAAACTATTTAGATTTAATTTATTTTTACACTTTCCCCGACGTTTCGGTTGCTTTTCAGCAGCCATGGTCACGGGGAGACTAAGATGGCAGTTGTCTCAATGTTCCAGTGTAGTTATTTCAAAGTACCCGAACATAATTTAATCATTGGTGTTTCTATTTACGCAGAATGAGCTCAAAGTATCATGAAGTCTAGCTGTGGTTTGCTTCTTCTTGGGTTTGACTATTTTTATTACTGGATCCCAAGCTGGTGGTACATTCCAACCATCTTCTCTATTAAAATTAGGATGTTTTTTTATTTCAATAGCCTCGCGAAGCATCCTTGGTAGGAATCGGTGTTCTTTAGCGAGAATCTGTGGTTTGTCAAATCTCAGGTAGTGGTTGGTCCCCTGTTGCACATGTTCACACACAGCAGACTTCAACGAGTGTTGGTGTTTTACATCAGCTATGTGTTCTTTTATGCGGGTGCCTATGTTTCTCTTGGTTTGACCAATGTATGAGAGTCCGCAGTCACAATCTATTTTATAGACCCCTGCCTCTTGTAAAGGTAGTTTGCACTTGACGGATGGTAAAAATTGACTTATCTTCGTTGGCGGCTTGAAGTATGTGTTGATTGAAGCTCGCTTCAAGATGTAGCCAATCTTGTCATGTTGATACATATTAAAATGTTACATATTAAAATGTTACATATTAGATGTTACATATTAAAATCACTACTAAATTACGAATGAAGAAAAGATAAAATTTTCACTATTCCACATACCTCGTTTATTAAGAAATTTGCCATCTATCTTGGACCATTTTTATATAACAAAATTAATGCAATTTGTCCTGTCTACGGTTTACCTTATTTCACTGGCAAAAAAACTGTCATGAAATACCTATTGACCTTGAATTATGTTGAAACTTAAATCCTGGTAATAAAGTGACAACACATTCACAAATACACACATACACACACACATACACAAACACAGACACAAACACACACACATATTTGGGTGTTCTTTGTATCCGTTAATTGTAAGTTTGTAAACACACACAGACTAATACCGAATGCGGTTGTAGACTTTAAAAAGAACATACATCGATGATAGTGTAACTTTATCTACTTTAACTTTTTGCTGACTATGCTAAGGTTGCTAAGCAATTATTTTTTTTAGGTTGTATTCGTATTTGCGTTGCGCCTGATGGTAAGTGATTACCGCCACCCATGAACACCCGCAATACCAGAGGAGTCACAAGTGCGTTGCCGACCTTTTACAAAGGAGTACGCTATTTTCCTGAAGTGTTGAAGGTCGTATTGTTCCGGACATACCGCAGGCGACAGCTCATTCCACAGTTTTGTTGTGCGAGGCATAAATTTCTGGAGGAACGCACAGTTGTGGACTACCAACCATTTAAATGATGGGGATGAAAATGCTATCGCGAAGAACGATGGCGAAAAGAGGCGGCAGGGATCAGTCCGAACAATTCCTCGGAGCACTCCTCATAGAAAAAGCGATAGAAGATGCATAGCGAGGCCACATCTCTACACAGCACCAAGCGGTCTAGCCGATTTGAAACATCCTGGCAGTCGAAGATTCGAGTCGCTCTCCGTTGAATGCGGTCCAAAAGGGAGAAGCTGGTACTGGGGTTATTGGTCTAGCCCGCTAACTTAATCCACGAATCCACTAACATATTTTATGCAAGCGCAAGCTTAACATTGCTTTTCAGGTCCCAGATTTGATTTCTCGGTCAAACATTAGTCTTCTTTCTGTTACTAAGCATTGTTCAGTAGCAGCACGAAGTCCGAAAAAGTGCCCGGTTAATGGCTTCGGTGTTACGTGGGATCTAAAACGAGATTGGCAAAATATGGGTATTAAACACTCTTGCTTACCCCATCAGGAACACACCTATAGGCTTGAAGTAAGCTAATAAGTAAACTGTGTATTCACCATAACGTAATATTATGGACAGTAAACAGTCAGCTCGATGGTTTAAAACCCTCTATAAAGTAAGTGCACCAGTTGAGCGCACTAACTTGAGATGTGATCATTTTCCACTCGTAATCTTAGTTATGTCGCTCGTGATTTTGTTATGGGAAATATGAAAATGTACTAAACGATGCTTTTTTTACGATTACCGTTAGAAAACTGAATTTGTATAGACAACGTTTATCTGGCGTCCATTTGCATTGTTTAAAATATTGGTTCGAGCCAAAGATATGACTTGTGTATTGTTTAACATACTTTTAATCGCTTTGTGTATATGTATATGTGGAATCTTCAATTCTATTTTAATCTACTTACAAACAAAAACTATGAATGAAGATTTTATCTTATGAACCGATGACAAAATTAAAATGATTTGAAGCATTTACTTTTATCATCACTATGTTTCCAAAAGCTTTTGATCTAGAAGTGTGCGCAGTAGACGGCAATACTCCGCCGACCTCTAGAATGAACTTAGGTTACAGGAACTAATCTTAACGGAGACTAACTTTATCTGCGCAAAAAGTACATTTGTGCACAAACCACAAGTGCATTCTCTTCTCCGATAGGACGTCAATCGGACACGACCGGAGTGGCCAGGTGCAGGCCCAACTAGCACGTGTTTTCCAAGTCACAGAGCTGTAGGGATTTTAGTGGTCGCTTTGCCACTGCTAATGCACCAAGTGTTGTGGGTTCGATCCACACATGGGACAAAAATTATGTAATCCACAAATGGTTGTTCCGAGTCTGTGTATTCCTTGTTTCCGTTGTTTGAATATTTGTTAAGTCCCATGCGAAACAGGAATTTATTATTATTCGTTTAATTCATGTAATTCATAGTAATCATGTTATTCATAGTGTGGGAGTTATCTTTCTTAATAATAAAAAAGTCTCAGTTATACACAGTATCTAAATCAAATCTTGTAAAAGTGAGTACAGGCCTACATCTCTGCCTACCTCTTTGAGCATACATAGGCATGTATACGTATGTTGTTGCTTTACCAAAGTCCGGGTTAAGAAACTCAACAACGTGTAATTAGCTCCTCACGCTGCCCGTATATTATCGCCAACGAGTGAACATGGCGTGCGCTCAGTGGCGCCACCACGCAACATTAGCTTGTGCTCTGGACTTTATTAGTTGTGGTTGTGTTTAATCCCTTGTGGTTTAGACCTAACACGTTGCGGTTTTTTGTGTTTGTTTAATGTTTGTAGGTGTTTATTACAGAAAACCCAAGAAATAACTATGTCGACTTTTTTAAATTACATGTATAGCAGCGTAGAATCCTATATCGTTTCTTATTTTATTCTTCATTTCTTGTTGCCACCCTAAATTTTCATATTTATATAATATTTTGCCCGCTTAAATGTAGGTTAGGTTAGTAATAGTACTATTTTCTGTTCCCCTGACAACGTGTATTCGAAATCAGGAAATTATCTTTAAAAACACAGAATCTGCAGAATCTGTAGCATAGAATACCTAATAAATTACCAAATGTTAGCTTTTTTTTTGAGGTTATGTCGGGCTCACCATGAAAATGATACCCCGGTAATACCGACTAAACCTACCACGGTGTTCCTCGACGTAACCATAGACGGCGAGGCCGTGCGAATCGCTTTTACATGCAATCGCGACCCCGCCGTGGTTTCGACCAAAATACACACCACAATTTTCATACACCAAAATACTGCCTCCACCGCCTAGGAGGGACACCCTAGGAGGGACAAAGAACCAAAGATTGGCTTGCCCCAACACATATCCAAAAATAAGTACGTGCTGAACAATTCATTTGACAGACAATGCTGTACTCATTGTTGTTAATTTGGAAATCAACAACAACACAAAAGAATAACATGCCTAGTTTCAAATTCATTTATATAAGTGCTTTACTTTGAGTACCTAAAATGACAGCAAACCTTCTTAAGAATTTCACAAACAGTTTTACTCGCCCCAAAGGAGCAACATTCAAGCCCAATACATATTACAATCCAAAACGGTACGTGCACGACAAATGTCCAACAAAAACTTTTGATTTTATTCACCGTCCTATCATTCAGTAAAAACACCCCCGATAGGAAAAAGAAAATGGCCTCTAGGAATTTCTCTTCAACCCTTCTAACCGTTAATAAATGTCACGGCGAGACCGTTGACATTTGGGGTGACCTCGCGACGCCATCTGCGCGGACAGTCCCGCTAAACGGTGTCTCCACGGACCGCTTCCAACGTTTATGGTCACCGTGGTAAATGTGCGTGTGTAAATTAGTATGAGCATGAAATGTTTGTTCTAATGTGAGGTAGCACAGTTTCTTGTAATTATAAAATATTCTTTGTTTTAAGATATTAGTGTGTGTATCTATTTGTCTATTCGTATAAGGGCTGACCAAAAAATATTTCTTTGTTAACTGTATACTAGCAAAAATCGATTATAGAATAGTTAAGATCGACTTCGCACAAACATCTCATACCTAGAAAAGTTTTGAAATATGCATTACACATTTTCCAGCTGTCAGTAAAGTACTACAGCTATCAATCAACAATGTCAGTGTTCTAAATAATGAAACCAAAAAAGGAGATAATGATCAAAGAAGTACAGCTGGCTAGTTATACCCGTCACACAAAAACAAACCACCCAATTTCCCAAATAAATAACCCTTCAAGTGCTCATTACACGCGTATTGTACCGAAACATTGACAATTGCTTTCATTAATTGAATATTTATATGTGTAAATGACAAAACGCAACGTGCATGGACGTAATCTTGCCGAAACGTCGAATTATAACCCACCTTGTGTGTACACCTTTTGCCGGCCACATTAAATTGGCCTTAAGTGTACTACAACGGACGAAGGTCGAAGTGTAACTAATTGCAACACTCCTTACACATTATTGCAAAAAAACTGAACAGAAATTTTATAAAAGCTAACGGTTGTTTTTATCGATGATGATTTGCTTTATGGGAACTGGCCATTATCCTTAGGGCAGTAATTGTAGTTGAAACTTTTTAACGGCAACTAGTTTGATTGGCAGGAATCTAAAAATGGTACCTTTTCTTGTGTATTTCAAACTTATAATTATTATAAAAGGATTATTATTATTTTAGACATGTTACAATACAATGATATTCCTCATTAGCGTCGACCATTTAATTCTCACATACATATATCCACTTATACTTATATATACTCTCAAAGCTATATATATAGTCTTAAATAATACCAAACAAGTTTAATACCGTTCACCAGTCACATGGTATTACTGAAAATTGCCTTACAAAAGAATCCAATAATAATTTACAATTAACCATGATCAAATCCGAGTACTTACAGTTGGCCGCAAACAGAAGCACAAGTTTATCCTTTAATGTAAGTCTAAGCAGACTGGACTATGGAAGATACATTGCACTCCGTAACCACAAATATCGCACTGCTTATTGGAACATGGAGTTCACTGATACTTCTTCGTCTTCATTGTCTTGAAAAAAACTGGTCATTATTAGGGCTTTCATGAGTCATATTTGGTTGCCAAAGCTCAACATTTGATCATCATCATCATCATCGCAGCCAAAAGACGTCCACTGCTGCGCATAGGCAAAATGTACTAAAATAATTTTAGTGGCACTAAAGTTCTGTTGCAATAGACACAGCAGCTATTAAATGTAAAACAACTAGTTTTACATTCAGTCATTTATTAATGTAAACGCTTAACGATACTGTATCAACAGAACGCGATCACCAATTACATCTATCACATTACAGAGTTACTGATCAGAAACAATTAGATATCAGTTCCAACATATCTAGCCACATATCAAGAAATCTATCGCATAAATTCTATTCTATTGTTATACCGCAAAAAGTCTTGTTGTCTTTTTGTACGATCGTTTGTCTTTTATTACGGTAGTCTTAGGATATGAAGTCTTGGTTTCTAGAAATTGTATTTCAATACGTTTTAAAATATGCAAAACGTGACGTGACTCTGACAATTTTCAAAAAACAGTAGTAGAGCGCCTGGATTTAGTTATTGAAATCAACTGATCTTCTGCGTACAAAACCTTTTCAGAATGCTATCCGAGTTATGCATTGACCGTTAATCATTCTGAAATACCAGTGTTCGAAAAATAAATAATGTCATTACTATATCTGCTTTTGGTTAATAGAGGGTAAAGGACACTTTCAACGGACTACATCTTCTTGTATATGGACAGTAGCTTATAATATTCTATCACAAACACACAACACCATCTAGCCCAAACTAAGCAGAGCTTGTACTATAGGTACTAGATAATGGATAAACATACATATATACTTTTTTTTGTAAATACATACATATTATACATAGAAACACCCAGACCAAGACAAACATCCAACAAATGTTTGACTTGTGCGGGAATCGAACCCGCGACCTCAGCCGTGGCAGTCGGTTACACTAACCACTACGGCGTCGAGGCCGACAATGTATGTAATGTAAGTACCAAATATTATGTAGTTTAAGTACCAAAGACGCTACGCGCCAACTTCAAATCGTGCTAATGATTATTTTTTAATGAAGACACACATTTAAATAAACCTTTGGGTCGGCGTTTTCAGCTACAGCAAACTTTATATAACCTTAAGCTATGACAAGCATAAAGCATGGAACTAATCGAAATAAGAAAGTTTACCGTAGCAAGCAGACCCGCAGGCTCAAGACAGTCTTTTACTACGAACTAAACGCAGATGTTATCGTGCACTAAAATGGTAATTAGCACTTTATTAGTGTTTATACACATGCGTCCATGCGTACGATTATGAGCAAGTTTTTGTGCACTTCACTAATGGATGCAATAAAAGGTAACAGCTATCGATGCCTAAATTTATAGTTACAGTTTAATTAGTTTTTTACCTGCTATTTTTGTTACCAACGGTCCTTTTCCAACAACGTTAGTGACGAGCGTTAATTAGTATCGTATATTATTCGAATGTAATTCTGCTCAGTCCTTTCGATATTTTTTGGTTACAGTTCCGAATTGGATTAACAAACCAACTCGTTATTACGATATTTTGAAACTATGCAATGCCATACAGGCACTGAAGGCTATACGCGTACATAGCGGAGCATGGTGAAGATGCCTAGCAGATCCGGGCTGCTATTGTAAATTGCATAAGGAAACCTAAATATGCTCGTCCAGGTAATTAATCTCATGTCAATACAGGGCCCTTAAATCAAATAATTTATCTCTAAGGCGGTTATAAATTTAATAGGCAATATGCCTGCTTACCTAGCCTATTATTTGGTGGAGGTAGGAAAAAGCCAGCTTATTTATGTAAGGTGACAGAGGCTTACATATCTGGAGTTAAAAATCGGATAAAAACAAAGCGATGGAAGAGATTGCTATGTGATACTACCTTTCTTTTAAAACAAATCCAAAGAAGATGGATTAAGTGATCCATTCCATTTATTGTCAGATAATAAATCATATCTGAAGTTTTTAACATGACATAAACTCAACAATAACCACTAGCAGTTCAATAACGGCGAAAATTACTTAACCTCATTAATCGTTTACCGACCACTAGACAGTGACTTCGAGCAAATATGAACGCTTCAATAATTCTGTACCCTTTGAAAAGATGTGTTACAAAAAGAAGCTTATCGTGTATTACCTTATATGTAAACTTTTTCTAAGCTCCGTACATATAAGAAAACTAACAAACAGGAACAGATCCGTATCGTGTAATATTGATTACGATTATGGATTAATTATGCAGATTCTACACCGGCGATAGTTTTGAACGACGCTTCATTAATCACGTGCGTGCAAGCTATTTGTACTTGTAAAAAGCGTTCATCTTTTACAACAAACGATAATACTATTTTATTTTTGTTCATTTACTGTATAACTGCACATGTATTGAAATCATGGATATGAAAGCTTGAAATTTGCACTTTTTATTTAATTTGTATGATACGAATAGTTGAGAATTTTCCAAATAAAAATAATAATTTGATTCAATTATTTGTAGATCTACAACTGCCTACTTAGTCCGAAAGCATAAACTTTTGCTTATGTTTTGGTCAATCGACTCGTGAAACGCGCAACGTCATTTTCTGTTAAGAAATTCTCATTAACTACTTACTGATATATATATGTATACATATATATAGTATATACTACGTGGGGCTTTTTAAAGTTAACGATCTTTAGAAGCTCGACTCTACATGATATTTAGCACAAGTTAATGAGACAAGAAAATAAAAGGAACAGTTGGTATAAACGCCTATTGTCTTGGTGTCCTAATAAGTAATTAAAATAATCAAGTTTTTATCCAATAATTACCATAATCATGACGTGTTTCTTATAACTCCTGGTTATGTACTGGTTTGTTACAATGGCACAATTCAAATGAGTCAGGTTGCGGTAACACGGGCGGGTTGGTTACCAAACATCCCTGTTCGGTACCGTCACGCGTCATTGGTTCCACAGAGATTTTAGGTTTGACTGGTTCTGAAGATCCATTTCTGCTGTCATTATGTATCGGCAAGTAAAAAAAAAGTAGTTGTTGTTTAGCAGGTAAAATATGATAGAGGTAGGTTTTGTTCAGTGTTGCGACATTCTGATGTTGCAGTATATATAGAACATATATTATATGTTGCGACATTCATATGGTGAGGTATGTCTAACCATATAAATAAGAATATATTTTGGTCACACATTGCTATTAATATTGCGTTTATATTATTTTAAGATATGCTCTTTATATATTTTTGTTATTGTATTTATAGTGTGTAAAACTCGAGACGGAACATATTTTTCACATGTCTTTCTTGCATGCATTTTAACGATTTTTCCATGTAGTCGGTGGCATTAGTGGCCGATTATATGTATGTCAATGGATGCTAACAGATAATTTGACTACGGATTTCATCTTTAAAGAAAACACATTTCGCAGTAATCAGATAATACTACGACGAGAATGCTAAATTATGCTAAGCTATACTAAGATAATCTATTTATTGAAGACAAGAAACGCTTCTCACTGTAAACACTTACTCCATTTAGAATTGTTTTAAGTAGTCACTTCACTATTGCGAGTTCGCTGAGAGTTGTGTGTATCTCCAAAGGCCAACATTCTGTGATCCAGAAATCTCACACAAATTTTGTATTCTTTATTTAAATGTTTAAAAATCCCTCGAGCAGAAGCTACAAACCAAACAAATAGTATACAAATTTATAATTTTGTTGATAAGTTGCCACCTGTTTGACACGACCAAAAAAGAGTCCAGCGTCTCAATAAGAAATCATGACAAACCATCAATAAGATATTAGTTACATACGATACTAATTAACATATAGCATCTGCAGCTACGCCCTTCAATAGTACAATAGAAAAACCAATACCGTGACGTGTAAATAAACTAATTTGAACCTCGAACTAGCACGGTATCCCTGACCCCTACCGCGGTTGCAGTGTTATCGTCCATCTCAACGGATTTTAGACAACAAAATTAGAAACCCACTAATTTCACTAGACAGCCGTGTCCACTAATACAAAGCATAAAAAACACGCTTTATATTTAGCTAAATAACCTTAATCTTAACGTGGGGTGGTAACATCTTTCCGCGTTCACCCTTGACTATTATCGACATAGAAAACTCAACCCTATCGATCAAGGCTTTAAAGTCTAATTATGTAATAGTTACTTAAGACATTTTTACAGTTTTGTTAATTGATATCTTGTAGTATCTGGACACAGTACGTTATACGAGACGCAAGGTGGTCGCAAGGTGCTCGCTGACCGTTGAACGTTGGTGCACCTTCTCGCCTCGAGACACAGGTAATAATAGCTGTAACGCAACCAACTGATTAGTGGAACGAAACGGCGACAGTTTTCCACATAACAGGGGAGATTTATTGATAGTTTCGGTGACGACTTACTTCCTGAATGCTGATGAGGGTGACAGGGTGACGGGACAAAAAAGTAATGGCTGATTAAGAGTTACTTAGCACGTGTTGCTTTTTACACAAGTCAATATCATTAGCGTTCCGATTTAGACAAATTACTTTATTATGTAGTTGTCTGCGTTGGTTGTTCCATTAGGTGTTAGCTTTTTTCTATAGAGAGTTCTATATCTTGTTTCATTCCCATGTATGTATTTGTTTGATAAATTGCCTGCTACTAATGTTCCTATTTGCCCGAAAACTTAAATAGTTGTAGATGCGATCGATGCGTTCGTGACATCTTTTTAATTGCCTTGTGATTTTAGCACTAATAAGTAGCAAATAATATGGTCGGAGTAGGGTATTCATTTGGTTTTTCGTTAATGGAACGGAATGGCATACCAGAACTAGACGATAGTTCCGTTATTTGGTATTGCTTAACCATGCCTACTTTAGATTAACTTGAATTCCTTGCATTAATTTTAAACATAAGTTGAATGCTGATTGAAAGGTGAAATTTTTAATAAAACCACATGTATTTAAACTTGCTTTAAATCAATTTTATCAGGCCCAATATTACAAGACGATACTGTTTTGGTGCTTTTATAAATTGGCATCCTTACTAATTTTATAAATGCGTATATGAGTTTGTTTGTTTTGCTTATACGACTTAACTACTCGACCGATCATTATAAAATTAACGCATACACGTTGTCAGAGGATCAGAATAGACATAAGGTACCTTTTATTCAGAAAAATTTACCTACTGTAATTAACCTAACTTGAGCTAACATTTACGTGAGCGAAACCATTCCCATTCCAGATTATCTTTTATGCTATATTTTCAAAAAATCTTAATTTACGTGTATGCTATGACTAGGATATCTTAACGTTACCATCTCTTCATAATGTCTAATCCTCACTTACTAAAAAAATATGATCCAGATATTTTCTTTCAAACTATACCAGCCTCACTGAACTTGTTTCGTGAATCTTTTTTCATCCATTATTGCCACATAGGATACTTTCGTCATTTTCTAGTATAATTGTTTACAAAAAAGTTCGCGAAACCTACTACTTAACGGCATGGCCACGCCGTTTCAACGAATACACTCCAATAAATTCTTATCAAATTGAGCGTGTTATTACTCAGTCGATAATTGCGAGTTGACGCATATACGCATTTCGTACGTTGCACTGCGCCCAGGTACTTATTATGCATTAAGTGTTGTGAACAATATAAATTACAATAAAGTATGTAAAAATTATTTTGTTTCTAAAATTATATTATATACTATCTTATCTTATCTTATGTGGGGGCCAGCCAGTGCAGACCGACGACACTTCGACTCAGTGGGATCTTTTGTGTCGACACTCTCCCAATAAATTACATACTAACTAGGTATTAATGGATTTAGGACTCCTAAACTAATATTAAGAAGCTATAACTCTGTCACGAAAACGACATTTTACACAATTTTCTGTTGATCATTGTTCGTAACCAATTAATAATGACTCGCCCGCTGCATCGCGGCGGTCAGTGTGCAATTCGCACACGCACTCGTTTACTACACACGTTTAGTAATACTTTAATTATATGTAGTAGTGTGAAGATGAATGCATAATTGTTAGCTTGCGGTGCAATTTAGTTGACAACTGTTTTAAAGCAAAAAACAATTATCTTACTTCCTTTTAACTAAGCTATTAGAAACGTGAAGATTTGTGTTTTTTGATGGTTGATACTCAATTAACGCAGATAGACGATGTACTAAATACACAAAATACAGACATAACAGAAATAACAGATACTTTTGTTGGTTCGATACCCGGCCAGCCCAATGTCTTATTTCGTCTCCTGCTACGTGGAGCTCTACATATTGCTGGTGCCCATTTATTATATAACGTAGTGCCAAGCTCTGTTCTCTTTTGTCTCGAGTTCGATCCCAAGGCGCACAACTCTGTGTTCCAAAGTTATATGCGTATTAAATAGTCGATTATCACTCGCTTTAATGGTGAACGAAAACATCGTGAGGAATTCTGCATATCTAAGAGCTCTCCATAATGTTTTCAAAGACATATGAAGTCTGCCAACCCACACTAGGTCAGCGTAGTGGGCTATGGCCTAAACCTTCTCATTAATTTATAACAGAGCTGATATTATTATTATTACAGTTATTTGTTACAATTATGGCTAACCTTTCTGAGAAATGGGCGTGGGCGCCATGTCATGAACTTCAATAAATCCACTAACCACGTAATTTTATGAACTGAATTATTTTTACTTCAACTATGAACAGTAATTTCTATATTGACGTTAGCGATATAGTAATCTAAACAAATTATACCAAATTATTCCAGAAGGAAATCGAGGTCACACATTATGAGAGTTCGAGCCCATAGCTGTCTATTAGGCACATTTCTAGACTCCGCGCTGCTATTAAGAATTTTCTAACAGATAATCTCAATGACACTTTACCTAACCTGGCACCGAACCCGAGACTACACAACCAGTCCTAATAAAGCTCAACCAATTTAATAAACCGTATAAAACATAATTTCTTCTAATAATTTTAATTGTCATTTCTTTATTTACCTTTGTCATAATTTATCACTGTAATAACTAAAATGTAATGCATGCTGAATTTAAATATAATTAGTTACACAAATGGTTAGATTTAAAATGTTTTTCACACGTGTATGTGGTATTGTAGTAACTGTTGGTGAATCTTAATAAAAAAATAATAATTATGGCATGTATGAGACGGTATAAAACACCAGCTGCAGTCTTATAGTATAAAGTACACACGCAATTTAGTACTTAGTAACATTATCCTACACTTGAATCGTTTAAGTAGCCTGTGATATTATAATTCGGATCGAAATTATATACTAGAATCCACAAGCGGTTTCTTAGTGTTGTATGTCATTATCATTGATGAATGGCGCAGTACCCGCCTTGCTATGCTAGTGCGTGGCATGTTTTGGTTTCGATCCCACAGAGAACAGTCTAGTTTAGGTTTTTTAAGGTGTACAAAAGACAGGGATATTAATCCTAATGGGGCTGACTTTTATTAATACAAACATTGCTTATTCTAAAAAAATATTTGAGTGCCTATTGTACTTAAGTATTTCTACTAGAGCCAGATTTATTAGAAAGGTATAGTAGTTACAAAAAATACCCTTTAATCATTTGTTTATTCGTATAAAGAAATTGTTCTGTCTTATAGTATTAGCCTGACTTCTTATATTTAGTGGTTAATGTCCTTGTGTCGGACAATTTGCCCGAAGACCTCTGAATACCTTTCCTTTAAATCTCGTTGTTTCAGTGTAATATTTAAAATTTCTACTATTATTATTAATTTGTGTGAGTATAGCTTAGATAACTATCTAGCTAGCGATAGCTCAGTGGGGAGACCAACAGACTGCAATGCAGAGGGTCTCAGGTTCGAACCCACGTCGCGCACCTCTGACTTTCGGAAGTTATATGACTTTTCGAAATTATGTGCGTATTGATTGACAATTATCGCCTGCTCCGTGCCTCGGAGAGCACGTTAAGCCGTTGGTCCCGGCTGCCATGAACATCTATGGCAGTCGTTATTGGGAAAGTCAGTACCCTCTAATATCCTGACACTGGTCTAGCCTTAGGGTATCGTTAGCCTTCGAGTTGCAGAGGTCAGGTGGCTGCCGCTCCGTGTAAAAACTGATATCCAGTCAAATCCGGTTAGACTAGAAAAGCCGACCCCAAGTGACTTGGGAATAATAAAGGCTAAAGGAGAAGGATAGCTTAGATAACTATGCGTATGATATTATGAGTAGTAGAGCCTCGCTGATTTCAGCATGAATGGGCCGGCTCGACCGGGAAAGAACTACCCTCTCACAGAATATCGACGTGAAATAGCAGTATTCCTACTGTTGTGTTTCGTTCAGTGAGTGAGAGTGCCGGAAGCCCAATCACCCTCTTTCCCTCTCCCCGCTCCTTCTCCTTCCCACTTCCTTTCCTAAAGGGTTGGCAACGCGCAAGTGATGCCTCTGGTGTTGCAGGCGTCCATAAGCTACGTTGACCACTTACCATCAGGTGGGCCGTATACTTGATTACCAGCTAAGTTGTATGAAAAAAAAATTCCATTCACATTTTAAGAAACAAATACCTATCATATATAGAATAAAGAGAAATAGGAAGGCCAAGGAGAAAGTACGTGGACCAACAGCAAGCAAAGAGTATTCACTTATGTTTGCAGTTGGTTCAAAAAGAATCGAGTCTGTAAAGATATACAGAACATTTCAGGAGTTGGCAGTTAATTAAGCTTTTAAATAGAAGAACAATCGATATACATACATCTATATGTATATCCTGAAATTGTAATAAACCCACATAACGCCAGTTTCATTTCGTACCATTTGTAGACTCGCTTTTAATATATATTTTTGAATAGAAACACAATAACACTTTTTCTGACTCAGGATCAGAGCCTCACAATTATGTAGGCTCTACAACAGAGAACAAATACCAGCGATTTTTAGTGATTCTAGTCTCTTGCTAACAATATAATAAACCGAAATATCTCCCAAACTTCATGCTGCCACTAAAATTTTCCTGATAAAACAATCCAAAATAAATATTTTCTAATCCGCTTTAGGATAATCGAGACAGATGTATATATATATATATATATATATAATAAGACTGTATATAGCAATATAGTGTAGTGTTCTTCATCTTATATATAAGCAAATGGGTTCCATTATAATCTTAATCCACACTTTCAATTATGAAGTGAAGAGAAACCTTATCGTCAAGTTCAAAACTTAACTTTTACGAAGCACTAAACAGGACATGACAATTCCTCGCTAAACGGCTGATAACCGTCCTAAGGTCCCGGTCATCAGATACCAACCGGTCGCAATAAAAGACCCCAAGGGCCAAATGTCACGACTTCACACTTACTCTAAGACGCATTTTTTTTTTGAACACATAGTTTAAGTTGATATTTACATAGAGTTGGTTATACCGCTTTGGAATTATGTATTTTTTATATTATTAATGTAGCAAGTAAGTACTCGTGGTAGGCGGGTATGTAACGTAAAGCCAAATTCGGAATAAAGATGTCACTGTAGGAGAAAATGAATACCTAGGCGCCACGGCTTCTAGAAAAAAGGGAAAATATATATTTTCCCCACTTTTATACCAGTTACGCATGATGGTAGATATAATTAGGAACATAAATATAAATATGTCCTACGACTGGCTAAGTACAACCAGTGTTGTTTTCTTTCAGTGATTAGAGTCGTTATTGTTAAGGTAGCGCTGTGTTGCCAACATTGAGATGCCTAGACTATGGTCATTATGATGGCAATGCAGCAGCTGTTTCCAGTAAGCTGAAAATTTTGATCCAAGGATTTGAGCCAAAAAGTAGCTCACGACAACAAACACTTTAGCACTGAAACTTGACTACATAAAATTACATGACAAGTAAATTAATATGCAATACAAATTAATGCAGTTGCAACATACAAATTTTATTCTAAATAAAAATACAGTTGTTTATCGAACTAACATCTCTATACAAATATAGACGCGACACATAGGATGGAAAGAGTTGGTCCGGTACATCATTACGGCCCCTCGGTCCTCCGTAGTCGCACCCTCCGCATTACCATCTGATGCCGCCACTCGATTTACTTCCATACTACACAGCTACACATTTCCTACAAAATATATGAGTAAACTCGTACATTTGTGTTGATATTTTTATAAAGATATATTCTACATTTTTCAGGCAGACACGCCGGTTTTCATTTTTGTTAAAATTTTGTTTATTCCTGGGTTTTTAGTGAATCTGAAGTTCGATAACTCATTTTATTTCTGAATAGGGGTACATCTACTAAACGCACTCCTCATAATAATATAATATAATATAATAACATAATATTCTATCACATACACACAACACCATCTAGCCCAAACTAAGCAGAGCTTGTACTATGGGTACTAGACAATGGATAAACATACTTATATACTTTTTTTTTTGTAAATACGTACATTTTATACATGGAAACACCCAGACCAAGACAAACATCCATGTTCATGCGCACAAATGTTTGACTTGTGCGGGAATCGAACCCACGACCTCAGGCGTGGCAGTCGGTTACACTAACCACTACGCCATCGAGTCGAATAATATGAGACAAGTGCCGTTTAAATGAGACAATCGAAGAAAGGGAGAAACGCCTCTCTCGAAATAGGAAATCTACCTCCAGGGCCACTTCAAAAGAGACTTGTGAAGAGCGCAAAAATAGGCTTTCGAAAATGCGGGCTCACATGAAAAATGTTTTAAACGGTATACCGTATACCGTATATAAGGTCATAGTGTATCTCATAATAATTTCAAATACGGTTGGAATGATATGTTTTATTCCGGTGCCTAATGGCTTCAGCGTCATTTTAAAAGTTGTATTATAGAAATAATTTTTTTATTAGCTTTTTTGTATATACCTTGTTGAGTTTAATAGTTGCACGTAACTTCATACTATTAATGCTATCAATAACCAATTTGGAATTGTGTAATCAATACATATACATGTATGTATGTGATTATAGCGACAGATTTGCTGTCATTTATCAAAGAATTCCATTGTATAAAACCGAAGATCTTCATCAGAACATCACCAAATTAGAATAGGGCTACCTCGAAATACTACGAAGGGCTTCCAAACCATCCTACACAGTTGTTTATTTTGTTCTTGCTTAAAATGAGAACATCATCAATGTAGCCAAATACAGAAAGAATAAATCAAAAACTACTAGTAAAGTAAAGAATAGATCTTAATCAAATTTAAATGGGAACAATTTGAAAGCACCAGCTTTCATATAAAAAAGATTCAACGAAATCGGTTCACCTACAAAAGAGCTATGAGGTAACGCACATAGAAAAAAAAGAAAGAAAATACAGTTTAATCGAGAACCTCCTCCTTTCTTCGTAGGTTAAAAAGTTATAATTCCAATTAATTTTACCCTTGCCTAATAGCAGGCAAATCTGTGGTTTATATAACAGAAAAAGAGTATTACTGCGGTCATGCTTAGTATTTACATATGTACTTTTTTGAAAGGCTTGATAGTCCTACCAGGTTAGTCGTGGTCATAAGTCTTTCAAAAAGGTACTGAGCATGATCGCGTTAATAACTGTTTTCAATTAGATAAATCATGCAACGTGATTAAATCTATGGTAGTCCGCTAGTCACATTTTGAGAAGACAATGTAGTTATTCAGCACATTCATACAGCAAAACTCTAGTTACACCTTGGGATTGGCATCGCACGTTGAAGACAAAGATGGTGAAGCTCATTGATGACTTTTTCAATAATAAAATATACCTAAACATCATACGATTAAATCTAATTGTACGATCAACATATTCCTCACAAAACAGGAAGCCTTAATACAAAGCACAGCTTGACTAGAAACGGTCTGATTATTCACAGTATTCATAAAGTAGGTAATCTATCGTCAACGTTATCTGGTAAGAAATCTTGATAGTCCTTTGCTTCAAGCAGTTATGTACTAGTATACCTATATAAATAAGTACAATCTCTTAACAGTTATCCTGTTATACCTACATATATAAGATAAAGAATTTTCTTTATCTTTTTTTGTCAAACTACGCACAGGACTAAATCTTTTGACACGGGGTACTTTACAAACATCCAAACAACGAAGAACATTCAAACTCGGAACAACTATTTAAGGATCACACAAAAAATTGTCCCGTGTGGGGATCGAACCTACAACATAAAGCGCTGTGACTACTTCTACACTATCTGTACAGTCAAGGCAAAGGAAAGGAAATGGCAATAACAGAGTGAGAGCGCATCTGAATTTCATTCGCACGCTAAATTAAAGCAGTATTCTGGTCTCTACCCCTCGAGATCGTATATTATTACAGAGGAAAAAGACAATCTATAAAGCTTGACTTGCACCTGTGACTTCGAAAAACAGAGTTTTCTTCTAGAGCTAGCAGCTAACTAATCCCACAGGATAATCTATGTACTACATTACCGTAAAAAACAAAACACATTTTGTTCTGATGGTAAGAGCGGACTCCAGATCCCTCGAAGAAGTGTTGAGCTAGCAACATCTTTAATTTCTTTTTGTACCTGTCATAAATCTATGACAAGAAAAAGCCCCTCGTTTAACCAGAGTCCATCAGCAACTGTAACTGCTCATTATCAGCCTATATGCTCGTAACATCATGAATGTAGTACTAAATATGAAATAACTAAAAACGATTCACATAAACTATGTTTTTGTACCTGTCTGCTGATTGCAGACATTAATCCTTCACGTGTCAGTCACACACAGTTGATTCTGGCAATTTGTACAGACACCTATATATCTTTTATACCGTTATTGTAAAGGATTTACAACTTTACAAAGGTCATGTGTTTGTTATCTATATTATTATGAAAGTATAAAGAAATTGTGAAATGTGAAATGTACAGAAGATACATGAAAGACATTTAAAGAAACGAACACATGTCAACTACTTAAGTCATTCTAAATCCGAAGAAATGGTTCTTCTTTGTGCCTGTTTGTTTGTTTGAGCATCGCGCACACGAAAACTAGAGTACAAATGTTCATGCAGTTTTGGTATCCTAATAGCATATGGTTCAACTTAAAATATGTTTGCACGTTTTATCTAATTCCATTTAATACAATCAAAGTTTTGGTACTATGTACCAAATCTTTGATAGTATTAATGTGACTTTTCAGGAGAACTGTACTTACTACTTCATAAAAACCCAAAATCCCAGCCTACTTTAGGTACTAAGATAACTTATTATAATAATTCAATTTAGAACTAATTTGCATTTAGTGTGCTTTGGTGAGCATATCTACGAAAGTGAAACCAGATAATATAGAAGAAACAAGATGGATTTCACTTCATACTATAAAACGTACCGAGCTTACTCATTCCAAAACCCTGACAACCTAGCAGTAAAACGCCTAGTCTATTGTGGTAAGGTATAATCTAGTGAATAAATAAAGTGGCTTCATATATCACTTACGTATCCCATACATAACTATTAGATAGGACGGAGGCATTTATGGAAAGCCAATGAAAATTCCCTGTAAACTACCTTGGAACAAAGGTCTGAATAATGGCTAGTTATCCGAGGTGAGCGAGGACAAAGCAAATTGGCATGCCTGGACTGACCCTTGCTTGTTGGCTGCGACGGACGTCTTAGATCCGTATGTTCTAAGGTATAAGCGATAGAGATGTGTACTATCTTGGTGTAATTTTTTGACCGCAATATTTACAAAACCAACTTAGGACTTAGTGTCATATTTGAACCGTAATATATTTACAGAATTATCTTAGCACTTACGTTAATTTCTGCCTACCTCTAGGATATTACGTTATGGCTGCTATTATATTTTCTACGATATGTTATTGTACTTTTCGCGTCCATACATAATAATATTTACTTATATAACTATAGTTAAAAAGTTTCGCAAATAATTAAACTACAATACGTACACTATGTTTTAAAGAGTACTAAAAGAGTAATTTCTTTTAAGTTTAATAGGTTTGAACATGGCCAAGGAGCACGTAAGCATCAAGCCATCTTCTACGTGAAGAGAAAAAATAAAGTAATTAAAAACAAAATACATAGGTTGTGCCAGCTATGAGGCCCTCGATTCGCGCGGCCTCGCCGTCTATGGTTATGTCGAGGAACACCGTGGTAGGTTTAGTCGGTATTACCGGGGTATCAATTCCCTGGTGAGCCCGACATAACTTCTCCGTCGCCCCGCGGAGAGGTATGCGTCAAAGAATTCCCCCACGTAAAAAAAAAAAGCTATGAGGCCCTGGCTTCGATTTTTGTATCGTATAAGGTGTAACATATTAGGATTTACTGTTAGAAAATTCTCAGAATGGGCCAGGGCAATTAGATTTTGAAGTGTATGTATGTATTTAGCAAGGGAGTCAAAAAGCCATCATAAATATGTCTTTAAATCGCTACTATCTTACCTGCTGCAGCATGTGCTAATAACCGTGGTCGGAGAGACGTCTCGTCAATAATCCCTGGATTAGGGCGGCCGGCTTACGCAAATACGATCGGATCGTACCGGACACGCACCTGGGCCGATCCGATTTAAAAAACGTTCCTCTATTTGTAGGAGAAACTAGGATAATTGACTTGATGGTGATCTGGGTGGTCGGGGATTAGTAAGTTCAAGTATTAGCTTTGGAATTAAGTACCATATTTAACAAAGTAGTAGACTGGAAGGACTTGTTGGAATAATCCTATATTTTGCGATATCTATCTCTTCGTTATATGTTTGTGATATCAATGGTGATAAAGGATTATTTCTAGGACGAGATTTAACTTTTTCAACATTTTTAAACCTTACTAATATTATAAATGCGAGTGTGAGTTTATTTATTTGGTTGTAACGCTTTGAAGCCTTCAGCTTTAGCTACGCGACTGATTATCATTATATTTCGCATACACGTTGTCAGAGGTACAGAACAGTTTATATTATCTATTATCCAGAAATAATAATTTTAATGTAATAAGCGTGGGGTAGGGTTTATCAAAATATCTTAGAAAGCACCCCACGCTTTTTTACATTAAAATTATTTTTTACTTTTTAGAATGTTTTTTTTTCTAAATTATTGTATTGTCATCAGTCTTCGATAAGTGTGCAAAGTTTCAGGGTTTCAGGGTGAAAATCACGTTCAAAGATTCCGTTACATAGATTCATAGATTCATACAAGCTAATAAAAGCGTGTTAAACAAGTGAGACTCGGCAATTCATTGCCGTAAATCTTAGAGTTCGAAAAATTGTTTAAGTAATATGTAAAGGTCACGTGATACCACGTGACCTTGATATCACGTGACCTTTACATATTCAAACACTTTACATGGTCATGGTCAAAGGTCATAGTCATTTCGGGGGTATATCGACTATGCTGAGTCGAATGGCGTTGACCGCGAGTCTCTAGCTCTTACAGTTCTTGAGTTGAAAGTTGTGTAACAGACAGACGGACGAACGGACGAACAAAGCTGTTGTATAAGAGTTTTTTCGAACTCTAAAAAGGAAATTTGCCGAGGGATGAAAATTGATTGACAAATCTATATTAACGCGAGCGAAGCCGTGGGCAAAATCTAATATAATATACAATTGTGAATAGTCCTACCCACAAGACACGGAATCAAATCACACTAACTGTTGTGTGTAACTAAAGACTACTTTTATCGTGTTCTATGAAATTCAAGGATGTCAGTGACAACTACATCGATGATTAGATGATTACGAACTTGACACTTAAATTGTCGAACTGATGGAGCTACGTGAGTTTGGCGCCGTCCATCACTTGACTCGATTGCGATGCTGAATATTTTATTCTTGTTTTAAAAGCACATGCACGAGTTTTAATGCCTGTGTCATGGAGAATTTATAAGATTGAAACAACAGATACTTGGTGTACTTTACACCTAAATTCGAAACAATAGAAATGTTGTCTCGTGTGTGATTCAACTGACAATACTCGTGGTAAAATACACTGGCATTGGTATAAGTGGTTATCTCGACACTACCAGTGTATCGTCAATTCTTTCAGTTTCTAGTGTTACCAGAAATACTAACCAGTAAACAAATTGTACGAACCATCTACATATAATTTGAGATTGAGGTAATTCGTAATGGGAATTAACGTGGTCCTGCATATTGGTTACCTGTAACCTGGTCGAAAGGTCAAGCACCTAATGATAAATAATATGTATGATCACGTTAAGTCCCCTAACATATGATATATATGAAGCAACGCGAAAATTTCGAAGTTATTGTGTATAAACAACTCACATAATATACGACAAAGGACATTGACAGGGTTTGGACCAAATGCTGCCCAGACATGGGAATATTTTCAAATGATTTTCTAGATCGAATTACATGTAAAATAAAATATTAAAAAAATTATCACAGGATTTTTTTTTAAGATTTTAAATACTTATCATTTTCAATTTTTTCTTATATTGGGGCCTCCACATGTGTGCAGAATGGGAAAAACATCATTCAGCAAACTACTTACTGTTGTTTGGCACGCGGCGCGTGGACGCCCTTTAATAATAATACGTATATAATATTAATTTCGAATCGATTCAATCGGTGTCGTGAGAAAATGTTTTATCGCTCGCGCACACTTAGATTTTGGTTTTTAGGATGGGCCAGGTACCAAGAAGTTATAAGTCGCCCTGCGTTATTCCTTGACACAGTTATTTACAGTTACACAGTTAGTTATTAGATAACGATGAAGATGATTAAAAAGCATCAATAATAGTTATTATTAATAGTTTATTGTCAGTAATAATTAAAATAATCAATAATAGCTATTATTAATACTTTATTATCAATAATTATTAATAATAGTCCATTTATTTGTATTTAAGTTCATTTTTGGTTAATAAATATATCACAACGAAAACCTTTTTTTTCTTGAATACGTGGACAGAATTTGAAGCGCTTCGGTATATAGGTTAGTATTGACGTGTGGAACAAAATGCACTATGTGTTCATTTTGGACAGCACTTGGTCGAACTTCCATACATAGATTGTCAATGTCCTTTGTATAAAGATGTTTATACGCCAGTCAACACATTACAGTCCTGTGCGGGTGCTAACTGCGGGGGGTTTGCGGCTCATTTGTTGCTGAGACCCGTCTTACGGTAACACGTCGCGCGTTAACTTACTCTAATCTATCTAAACTTCGACAATATCACATACTTTCTTCATTCATAAATTACTATGCATAAATAATTCGCTTAATATAAGTGACGTAGTAAAACGAATGATTTTGTATAGAGATGTTTATACGCTAGTCAACACATTACAGTTCCGTGCGGGTGCTAACTGCGGCGGGTTTGCGGCTCATTTATTGCTGAGACCCGTCTTGCGGTCGCACGCCACGCGTTAACTTACTCTAATGTATCTACTTTCGTTCATATTTGTACTTTTTCTCTGAATAGAACGCGATTTTATAGGTGAGTATAAATAATATTTAGCAAATTGATTTTTATAATTTAAGGATCTCGTGATTGCAATGACGCCTATCCATACATAGATACTTACACAAACTTACGATTGTTTCCAAGAGAGGTACGTAGAGACTAAGGTTTTCCACTTGCTGATGATTCTGGCATATGTACTATGGCTCGTGTTTCACTAGCTGATAAGCTATTAAATTAACAAATGTTGATCCTCTCTACCTAAAACCCCAACCTCTTAGGGAACATGCAAGCGTGTGACGTTGATTCTATGTATAGCTTTGACTTTGTGAATGGCGCAGCAAACAAGCAGTCAACTCGCAGCCGCTGCTACCATACTGAGAATCGTAGGTACCAAACTATACTAGAAATTGATTTCAGTGATCCACAAATAAATTAAGTAAAGTTTGTAAAGTGTTCCTGTAACAGAAGGCTCGAGCCCTCATGTGGAAGATTTCTTTAAAAAAACATTATGTCCGTATATATTTGTACACGAATACAGTTTTGGATATTAATCCCTTAATTCTCCACAACGTTTTCAAGCAGACTAGTTTTAAGCGTAAGGTCACCTGTTACAGCTGCCGTTTTATCAAAAGTTAACCCGCCGTATTAATGTCAAGTGTAATTTATTGTTTAATCAGCTGTTTGCGCATTGTTGATATGTTATTATAATATAGATATTACACGTTCATTGTTATGCGTGAGGGTTAAATGCGGTGGACGTCTTGTGGACACACGCAATGGTCGCTGTCACTCATAATACGCTACAGTAATTACGGCCAAGCTCTCTTTCGCTAAATACTGGGTCAGCCTTCCTACGGACATTTGCTTACTTCTAATGACATTTGCCCTTTAGATCGTTCTCTGTGCCGCAAAGGATTTACAATTAAAGTACACAAAGTACATCCAGACTCAGAACAATAATTTGTAAATCACACAAATTTTGCTTTTTTTCTTAGTGGTGGCAATCTAGGCGACATATCGCCTGATGGTAAGCGATTACTGCCGCCCATGGACACCCGCAACACCGGAGGAGTCGCAAGTGCGTTACTGGCCTTTTAAACATTGCTCCCCCATTCTAGAAGGGGAGAAGGGGATTGGGCCTCCGGTACCCTCACTCAATCGACGAAACACAACGCAAGTGCTATTTCACGCCGGTTTTTAAATTGACCTTTGTAGGATTTGAATCCGCAATATTCGGCACGGTGGCAACTTGCTCACTGCGCCATCTTTGCAGCGTAGTCCTGGTGCTACGAATCTTGCATTTAGAAGTAATTTAGAATAATCTATCGTTGGTTTTCCTTACCAGCGATAAAATATTGGCATAATTTGTATGGATCTTATTACAAATTTCTATCTCCAGTAAGGAAAACTACAGATATAAAGCTTATTGGGATGTATCGTTAATTAAATACTGCCTGCCGTTGCGGCGTACATTTGTTTTTGATATTTAATATATTCCTCGCAAGTTTGGATTGTTCTTTCGGTATATAAGTTTCGTGGCCTGGAGTCAGGCTTCATAACTCTATAAAAACGTCAAATTTATAAATATAGGCAGTCATATTATAAATCAGTTTTATTCATCAGCCCTAATCAACACCAAATTATTGTTGAAAGGCATAAAGCATTTTTTGATAACCTGCAAACAGAAAATATTATGTGACCGTATGATAAATGCTTAAACTTCACAAATTATTGCGCTTTATTTAACCATACCAACACTTTTTATTTTTAATGATACTGTGTCAATACATTTTGCCCATTTATAAAAGGTAAGGTCACACTACAGCTGTCCTTTATCAATATTAATCCGTTTAAATAACCTTTCAGAAAAAAATATGGTGTTGATAAATAAAATAAAGTGCTTTCACTGAAACATCATTAACAAATAAGCACACGCATGTCTTGTCCCATGTGAGCGGTAACTGCGGTTCGTTTGCGGCCCATTTGTTGGTAGAACCCACGTCTTGCGGTCACACTGCGCTCGCTAACAGAGCGTAATTCTGCCTGATGTACTACTTATTCAAATACCTGCTGTAAATGAAAATGTTTGTTACGTCATTTGTGTTTCGCGTATATCATTTTAAATGTAGAAGCAAGAAAATAATGCACGTACTTCCATACATTAACGTGAAATTTACATATTCAAGATTTTGATATTTTGGATTTTATTGCAGGTTTTTTTATTTTTGTCATATAAATAGCGATAGCTTAGTGGGAGCCCGTTGGATCCCGTTCCATCGCAGGGCGCGCATCTCTGACTTTTCGAAGTTTTGTGCGTATTAAATAATTAATTATCGCTCGGTTTAACGGTGAAGGTAAACATCATGAGGAAACCTGCATGTCTAAGAATTCTACATAATGTTCTCTAAGGTATGTGAAGTCTGCCAACCTGCACTAGGCCAGCGTGGTGGACTATGGCCATGGACTATGACTATGGCCTAACCCTTCTCACATTGAGAAGAGGCCCGTGCCCAGCAGTGGGACAGTTAAATACAGGGCTGATATTATTATAATAAATATATTATTATATATATAAATATATATTATTATAAATATATTGGTATGGAAAATACTAATATCGTGCACTTTAAACGTAAGTAAGTAAGTGTGTCTGTTTGTATTTAACACAGAGATGCCGCAACGGATCGACATCGTTTTTGCACGCACAAATAGTTAATGAACCGTAAAGTGATGAAAGCTGCTTCTTATCACAAAAATTCATAGCTCCTGAGAGATAAAAGAAGCGTGACCTTTAGAACAAAAGCGTAGCCGCGAGCACAAGTTATTGAAAAATAAAGATAATTTGATGCTTTTTATGACTTCTAGTTTAAACAGAGGTTACAAGCTTCAATATAGTATTTATTGATTGGTTACATATTATAATAATTTTTTAAAAATTATTTACTTATTATAATACATATTTTAAAACCTTCAGTCTTGCTTGAAGACAGTCATATTTAGTAAATGATTGCCGATCATGCGCTGTGTACGATTTTCTGACAGAGGCAAGAGCATTTGATTTTTACCGCCAAGACTAGACAATTCCAGACTCCTGACGAAAAGCTACTCTACTCTAACACATAGGTATTATGTATGTATGCTTGTTCTTTGTAGATAACAAACGCAATACAGAAAATATTGTATTTTCTGTATTGCGTTTACTAGATTATTCATTACAACCAACTAAAGCTACCTAAGCAAACCACCATTTTTTCACAACCCTCTTGAAAAGCTTCACACAAGATTTCCCCAGAAAATCTTCGTGTCTATAAACATAAACGGTCTTGTTTGCAGTATTTCTGTTGATATTTACCGTGGCGCAATCAGACTGGCCAGCAAATGTATTCAGCCCATCGTCTTGGACTTTGATTTGCGTCAACTGTTTATCTTTGGTGTAAAATGAAAAATGACGCACAGGAAATTTAAATATCGAGGCGAGGGATTGAGGTGGCAATGCTTTCGCTATTTTGACATATTTGAGAATACATACATACGTACACGTATACATATATTGCCAGAGCGGTAGGCAAAGATACCTAACTCATTTCGCCAGTCTTGGTTATAGGTTCCAGGTAATAGATACTGTTACATTCTACTGGGCGCAATTTTAGGCGCCGCGCTGCTACTAAGAAATGAATGGTAGAAAAACTCAAAAACGCTTTGGCGATCGCTTAATTGAAAAGAGGACTTCATATATAGAAGTTGCATTTACTACCGCCGCAGTTATTCGAGAATACATTGTTTAAACTCATACATTGTTATGTTACATTAAAATTATCAACTGAAGAACTGCCTACATACATTTTCGATGCTAGGTATTAAGGCCTCTTTGAATAAGCCAAGATATTATCCAATGCGGTTATGTGACACAACTTTCAGATCATTACGGAGAGTTCTCACGCAATATTGGTTACAATGTCTTATTTTGTCTTCTCTATAAAGGCTAGCGGTAAGTAATTGTTAACTTTAAGCAGATCGAATAATTCAAAACTCGAAAATGTAGCAGTAAAACTATGTTTAAAATAACGTGTTTGTCAGTGAACAAATAGTCTAACCAAATTCGAAAATAGAATCTCGACAAACAGTTTCTTTGCGATCGGTTTCGTTTAAAGAAAACTTCCAAACTATTGCAGCAACTAAAACGTGTGTCAATAAAACCCAACTTGTTTAATCTCCGAAAACATCGAATGTAAGGTGTAACCCTACACATACCAGCATTCGGTCACGAGTACCCCGACTACCCTAGGGGTCGGGACATTCTTAAGATGTTTCTTCGAATTTTTGCAAGACAAATAGCGACTGCTTGACCGAAATGACATATGGCGGAGTGGGCACGCCTCATACACTCCCCGGCATCCTGACTCCTAGAGGGTTGGTCGTATGATTTATGCGCTGGTCGCGTAAACTTTCAGGTCTAGTTCCGGTTTACGAGCGGCCGTATTTATGGCTCTGTTTAAAGTTGGTCCGCAGAGTCCTCGTATTTATTGTGTTACTCCGACGGAATTAAGTTTGTTTCGTAAATGCACGAGTATTGTGGTTGTTTCAGGAATATGTTTTTAGAAAAAGGTAGCGGGATGCGTGTGTTCCATATATTTCGGTAACGGAGAACTTACTCTAAAACGAAATGTTTAAGCATAATATTGTACTTGGGTTTATATAAAATGTTTCTTTTTAAAAAGTCAAGCCTATTGCGTATTTAAATTTCCAACAATAAAAGCCACTGTGTTTCTTTATAGAAACTGGTGACAGTATCATAAGAATATTCGGGCTTAGGTAGTATTTATTTAAATAAATATGCTCTATAGTTGTTAACTGATACGTAATGGATAAATATAATGAAGAAATAAAATTAATTACTACTTACAACTATGTTTTTTTAAATATACGGACTTTCATACGAATAAATATTACATCTTGCACGAATTTATATTGGATTTCCGCGAAGGGATAATCAGAGTACTATTAATGATGCCAGCTATGTTTTAAGGTTTCATTTAATAGAGGTCTATTTTAAATTTGTACCATGTGAATATCAAACTTACAACACTTGTGTACAGCTTGTGACAACATATATTTTAATTATTAATCGTTATATGTTTACACTGTATACAATGTTGCCATAACCACCATTGTTTAAACCAACTTTCATCAAAGTTGCCCCTATCTTGTTAACCTTTAAACACAATTATTATCATCACTTCTGTCTCACAAAAAACTTCACAATACATTAAATAACCACAAAGAGGTTCGACCACAAGCCACGTGAACAAATGACAACTCTTAACCGCAAGTGTATAGACCAGTGCGAGGCGATGTAAAAAACGTTTCAACCGCAAATACGCTGCAAATGAGCGAATTAGAGGCCGCATTAGTGGCCGGTGCCGGCCCGAATGCCCCGCGTTTTTGCTGGCCGAGCCCCAGTAATTGATTCATTTGTTTTTTGTGACGTACTCTTAAATTGCAGGGTTAGAAAAGTTAGGTGCTAGGTTGTGTAGGAAAGATTTCCAGGTTGACATATTCAGAGCATCAGGTGGTTAAGTTGACCTTGCGGTTGTTCGGTTTTTATTAAGATATTGAGCCTAATGTAAAGAAGTGGCTTGAATGTAGGTGTGCAGTTATTTCACTTGGAAAACAAGATATGTGAAATATTGAAATTGTAACGATAAAAAAGCTGGCTTGCTCCAGGGAAGTTCTACCGTCTGACGGTAAATCGGCGTAAAAGTAATAAGAATGTTCTTATCGTGCCATTTATTATTCATTTCTCGCCTATGATATTTGAAATATCAAGAGTACCACTTTCGCGTTGTTGACAAGAAGAAGGAATTAAATATGAAATAGGAGAAGATATGACTTCTAGAAGAGCCCAAATTCACTAGATAAACCACAAGTAGCTGTGCTTATACGCCGATTTCCTATAAGAATTCATATTCGGCGGACAAGCTAGCACATCATTATCAAGTAATTGGCAATGTTCGTTTCTTGCACTCGTAACTTTAAACAATATCATCATCTACCCTATACGTTGTACACATTGTCACTTAAACCTACAGAGCAACAAGTCCATAAATCCATAAGAAGGTAACGTAAGAAAATAGCTGCAAATACGATGGTAGATATGGAATCCTATAATCCTCTGGGGCTCGTATTCAATAAGTGTTCGCAAAAAGCGGCAATCAGCCGCAAATTCGACCGCCCAGGAGATTTGTGTCCGGCGTCCGACCGCCGGTCCGGCCGTTAGCCAACCTAACTACCTATATGTGATTATAGTTGTTATTTACTGCAGCATAAGTGTTAAAATCCTTTTATTGTGATTTTCAAATCTAAACTAGATGTTTAAGAATTACTTAGTAGAATACTAGCTTGCTTACATAGATTCGTAGCCTTAGGTGTGTGTATGTCCAAAAAAGTTAGAAACTGCTGAGGGCTTAATACTAAAATTATATCTAAGTTTACAGTTCACTAGGGTTACATGGAGTAGAACGATACTATTCATCCTTTTGTTAAACGTCATTCAATACATCAGTAATTAAAAACTGTCTCCGTGGCGCAGCGGTAGTGAATGCGACTGCTGTGCATGAGGTCTCGTGTTCGAATCCCGGGTCGGGCCAACAAAACGTTATTGGGTTTTTCTGTTAAGTAATCTGAATAGCAGCCCGGAGTAACGAAGTTGGCGGTGTTAGACACCCCGTGCCTCGGAAAGCACGTGAAGCCGTTGGTCCTACGCCTGATCTCTCTCCGGTCATGTCGGCTTATCCGTCCCATCGGATCATGAGAGTGAGGGAACAAAGAGTGCACTTGAGTTCGCGCACACGCTTGTGCACTATAATATCTCCTGCGCAGATGGTCAGTCTCCGTTAAGATTGGCCGCCGTGACCGAAATTCGGTCTGGAGGACATTATTAATTAAAAGCTCTACTCATAAACCGCCCACTTTCCTATAATTTAAAAATTCAAAAGAAACTGACGTGCAACGTGCACTTACCATCCAATTGTCGTCCACCGAGTTTCACAGCTTTGCTTGTTGTTCGGTTATTGCTGAATTATTGGATTAATACTTTAAATAAAGAGTCCAGTTACGACAGGGATGATTGAGGACACGGCGCTGCACACTTTGGCGTACTGCCCTGCCTGGGCATCGCAGCGCCGTGAGTTGATCGCCGCAGTCGGACTGATTGCCCTCTCACTTCCGGCCGTAGTTCAGTCTATGGTCCGGAGTGAGAGGTCGTGGAACGCCGTCGCCTCCTTTTGTGAGGCAGTCATTTCCATCAAGGAGGCGGCGGAGCGGGAGAGCGAGCGTTTAAACCCTCTCCCCAACCGCAGAACCGGACGCCGGAGGGCGCGAGATGACCGCCAGCCACCCTGAGGATTGACCTGGGGATGGCGGGCTTTGTGGGCCTGCCCGCCTTCCGTTCAGCACCAGGTCCGAGAGGCGGCGTGCGTGTTCCCACGTGCGCCTCTGTGTCGTGTCTTTGTCCCCCCCAGGGGGACAGTGGTGGAAGTATTTTTTGTGAAGTAGCCTGCCGTTTCACACGGCGGACCGTAACCTCGGCGGGGTCGCGATTGCATGTGAAAGCGATTCGCGCGGCTCCGCCGTCTATGGTTATGTCGAGGAACACCGTGGTAGGTTTAGTCGGTATTACCGGGGTATCTTTCCCCCGGTGAGCCCGACATAGCCTCTCCGTCGCCCCGCGGAGAGGTATGCGTCAATGCATTCACAAACGTAAAAAAAAAAAAACAAGGGATGATCCTGCTGTATTCTGAATTAAACTGCAGTATCATACGCAGTGGACAGAATCAACGCCTACTATGTTTCTAACCAGTGTCCATCTGCCCCTACATAGTTCTTACGTTCTTTTCTATGTACAGCTATGAAAGAAGCGTTTGATGTTCTAATTATTTTACATTATTAAATAGACTCACACAATTCGCACAAGAAATAATTGCTGTATCGAGGAGGACTTTAGAAACATTTAAAGAACGGACGCAAAAAACAGTCAGATTCAGCGCAACCATTTATTTGATTGATTAAAAGAGATAAATATCTAATTGTATTGCATTAATTTAGGGCTTTATTTTAATATAGATGTGCCCGCGTTTTCACCCAGTTTATGATTACTGCGCCGCTCCCATAGGTAGTAGCTTGATATTATATAGCCTTCCTCGATAAATGAGCTATCCAACACTAAAATATTTTTTAAATCGGATCAGTAGTTCCTGAGATTAGCGCGTTCAAACAAACAAACTCTTCAGCTTTATAATATTAGTATAGGTTTATGTCACATTGTAATATTAGTATAATAGCAATATATATATTATTATAATATATTAGTAGCAATGATTATTTTTGTTTAGTTTTAGTAATTAGTACTAGTTACCTATTTACACTTATTCAATCTTTTAGCCGCCGCTCGGACCTTTGGGTGCAGACACAATGAAAAAATATTTTAATCTATTAAAGCATTAAAATCAATGAATTATCCAGTAGTTAAAGAAATTTTTTTGAAAAATAAGTTCTTTAAAAAAATCTGTACGACTTAACAAATCGCTAAATTGCAGTTTAGTGGCCCCACAGTCTGCCCACCGCGCATCCGCCCAGCCGCCGAAGTTGGTTTTATTTCCGTGTTATCTGATTTATCAGCGATTTATCTCCCGCCCTGCCCCGGTGTTCGCAGAAACAATTACCAGACAAGTGGCTTTTCATTTTCCTGTGATTTTTCATGTGGACGTAGCCCAAGATAAAGTGTCGTAACCTTTGATTTGAGATACCGTGGTTTATGTAAATAAGTAACTATACAAACTTCTACATTTACTTACAAATATACTTAGTTCCAGGCTCACATTCTCGAATTTGGCATAAGTGTATTACCTAGTTACATTTCGGCAGTTATGATTTTAGCTTCCACGTAATAGAAGTCGGGCCAACTGTCGTATACCGGGCACAGATTCTCACTACGTGCTGGTTGTAAGAATTTATTGACAGAAAGTATTAAACAATATTTTGACTGAACCGGTAATTGAAAGTCGAGAGACCTCATGCACAGCATACACTACCACTGCATTACCGAGGCAGACAAAACAAACAAATTATGGATTAAAAAGATATCTGCAAATATTTTTTTTCATCAGTTTTATTTAATGTATGGGACATTGCTGGGCAAAAGCCTCTCCCTTGGACTTCCAAATCACTCTGTTGGTGGATATCCCCTGCCAGTCTCTATCAAATGCGTCTAGGTCGTCCCGCCATCTCCGTTTAGGTCAGCCCCATCGCCGTCGACAGTCTTGTGGCACCCAATTGGTGACGCTTGGTGCCCAGCTCTCTGGGTACATGCGGCAGACGTGTCCGGCCCAGTCCCACTTCAGCCTGGCGGATTTCACACCTACATCATGCGTGTTTTGGAGCGCAGAGTAGTGTTTCGGACGGGATCCGTTCTTTTGACTTCGAGAATGCTACGCTCCATAGCTCTCTGGCAGATCTTCAATTTGGACTACTGATTCTCAGTCAGCGAACATGTTTGGGCACTGTAGGTTAGGACAGGCAAGATACACATGTCGATAAGTTTCCGCTTTAGTGTCATTGGAAGATTACCCTTCAATAGCTCTTTCATCGACCAGAAGCTCTTCCAGGCGTTATCTGTTCGTCTGTTAATCTCTTTATCCTGTCTGCTACTGAAAGATCCTATCTGGCCAAGCAAATGTACTCATCGACATATTGTACCTGTCTAAAAATATCTTGCAATACTTTTAGTCTTGGATGAATCTGAGTAAAGACCTGTATTAAACCTTGTACATGTATTCATAATTTCGTCTCGGCTACTTTGTTTTTTGCCCTTTTCATCCTTAAGGCTGGTAATCCAGAATTTGCCTTTTCTCATACCTTGTTTTGCTATTCTGAGTGACCGGCTTTTTATTAGTGCTGATGTAACTAAATTTGTATTGTATTTTCTTATATCATTTTTAATGCTACGTTTTACTTTCTGGTCCATAATACGGTATTCTAGTGAAACTTTTATTATTAATTTTCTATTTTCTATTAAGCTTTAGTATTTTGAGAAAGTTTGTGATGATTTTTTAGTTTTTGCGTAATTTGCTTATACGCTGCTGTTATTTATAATGTTGCTGTATTGAACCTCTACATCGTCAATATCAGTGTTTAAATGTGTAAATTGATTTTGTAAAACAAAATTGAATTGCTCGTCATTGGCTGCGAGTGTGAGTTTATCTAATTTAATCTTTTGTTTGGTAAATAATTTGCTGCCATAAATTTTGAAATTAAAAATAAGCTTTGTTCTTATTGGTCTGTGATCTGAACAGAGTTTAATATTATTAATAACTCCTACATCTTTAACTATCCTTTGTTCTGTACTTAGAAAAAAATCTATTTCATTCTTAATATTTGTCTGCAATAAAATAGAGGATGTGCAACATTTATTAATAGAATGTGTCAGAAACATTAGTAAAAGGGAAGAACTGATAAGACAATTTGCATTAAATAAATTAGATGTGGACTTAATCCAGTCTATCCTATCATATCCAAAGTCTGATGTAGCAAAAAGTCTGTGTTCCTTGGCTACTGTTATATATCAATAATTTATAGATTTAGCTGTATAAATTGTCCTATTTTATTTTTGTGCTAGTTATGTTATAAGGTACAATAGGGTTGGCATGTCCATGTAGACAAAAACCTTTAACAAACAAAAAGATATAAAAAAAAAAAAAATCTTAATATTGAATCTGGAGATACCCAAGTCCAGCGCCGTTGTTTTCTTTATATATTGATGTTTTATAACAATGCAATCATTTTCATCATATCAAATAACAATTATATTTTTAAAAGCTAATCAACCGTTTCAGTAACTAATACTAAACAAAAATATAGTATAATACAACTTTTATACACTCAGTTGCACGAGTTATCCGTTGTGTTTTGTTTTTTTGCGGCGGCTACCGGGTTAATAGCCAGTCATAGGATTGATAGCCGACAAAAACGGCCATGATTGACGAGCTGCGCGCGCGCATGTAATGAGAATACTCGCCGTGTTTAGATATAATATTAATGATTACGATGCGATGATCGCTTCACGGTTATGATAAGCGTAATGAAAACGTAATTTGTTATTTATTTAATTATTTTTTACTTATTATATGTATGTTTAGTCTACCTCGTTATCAGATCAGATTGTTAAGTTTGTTCTTATGTTTGCGAGTGATCGTGAGGTCTTAGGTGCAATTATCGAGTACGGTAAAGCGTTATTGGTACTTCATTTTAGGAAACTCTCAATAGCAACATGTACTCTTTAAATCATATAATATCAGCTTTATATATAAGTCATTCCTATGCTGGGCTTACGCCTCTACTCAGTGTAAGAAGAATAAGAACATAGACATATAATAGTATTAGATATAAGTTTTCATTTGAACAACGATTTGGTGTATACCGTTATGTTACCCATTTGATTTTAATAATAAATAAATAAAGTTATCCACAGTACACAACTGCGAATTGGACTTTTCATATGTTCGATGCCATTATGACATGCAGGTTACTCACAATATATTTCATCTTTGTGTTAAAACGAGGAAGGATTAATTATTTAAATACGCACATAACTTCGAAATATTCGAAATATGGCAGTCAAATCGTCTTCAAGTCATAAAAGAAGATAAGATAAGATAAGCTTTATTTGCATAAACATGTGTGTGTACATACAAAGAAAGTGCATACATACAAATGATAGTGATAGAGCATACATAAAAAAATTATTCATTATAGTATTATCCCATAGTCTTAATAATTCAGTTCTTTTTTTAATTCTAATTATCTACTTGCACATTATACACATTC
Organism: Catocala fraxini; assembly: GCA_930367265.1. Taxonomy (NCBI): domain Eukaryota; kingdom Metazoa; phylum Arthropoda; class Insecta; order Lepidoptera; family Erebidae; genus Catocala; species Catocala fraxini. Next base: position 22,679,983 of record OV884028.1, read on the forward strand.
TTACTCTTCTCTCCTAGCCTTTATTATTCCCAAGCCACTTGGGGTCGGCTTTTCTAGTCTAACCGGCTTTGACTGGATATCAGTTTTTACACGGAGCGGCTGCCTCCTGACCTCCGCAACCCGAAGGTTAACGATACCCTAAGGCTAGACCAGTGTCAGGATATTAGAGGGTACTGACTTTCCCAATAACGACTGCCATAGATGTTCATGGCAGCCGGGACCAACGGCTTAACGTGCTCTCCGAGGCACGGAGCAGGCGGTAATTGTCAATCAATACGCACATAATTTCGAAAAGTCATATAACTTCCGAAAGTCAGAGGTGCGCGACGTGGGTTCGAACCGGAGACCCTCTGCATTGCAGTCTGTTGGTCTCCCCACTGAGCTATCGCTGCTATATACACATCCTTACTAATAATATAAATTCGAAAGTAACTCTGTCTGTTTGTCGGTCTGTCTATCTGTCTGTCTTTTACCTATTCACGGTTAAACCACTATACCGATTTTAATGAAATTTGATACAGAGGTTGTTTAAAACCTGAGAATGAACCTATGTTCCACCCGCGTGGTACCTACATCAATAGCCTATGCTACCTCGTGGGTGGAGCCGCGTGCAAAAGCTAGTAATAATATATTTATTTATTTGATAGATCAACAATAATTGTTTACATAACAATAAAATAGATTTGAGTCAACGAACAATAATATATATTATTAGAAAAACGTGAAATAAAGTTTTTGTGTTTAAGCAATGTTACATTTGCATATTATTCAATTTAATAAATGATAATAGTATGCCATTATATTTTGAATTTATGTTAAATTTAGTTTTTTCAGAATGTGCTTAAAATCTTGTTTATTGAATATAATAATATAATATAATAATATTCAATCACATACACACAACACCATCTAGACCAAATTAAGCAGAGCTTGTACTATGGCTACTAGACAATGGATAAACATACATATAACAATTTTTTTTGTAAGTACATTTTATACATAGGAATACCCAGACCAACACAAACATCCATGTTCATGCACACAAATGTTTGACGTGTGCGGGAATCGAACCCGTGACCTCAGGTGTGGCAGTCGGTTACACTAACCACTACGCCATCGAGTCCGTTTAAGACATTTCATGTGCTTAATTCTAATCTACTAAAAGCTCGGTAATAGACATTACTTTTTAATAAAATGTGAATATCAGAAAAATTAAATGCATTTAAATATTCAGAAGAAGTAACAAGTCGTAAATCGTGGTTTTATAATGACATGAAGTTTTCATGGTAATTGGCAAAAACTACTCCAGGACATGACGTGTTCAAATTATTACAATAATAAAATGTTTATATTGATATTATGGGCAGTTTTGTCCCACAGCTGGTGTGAGAAGAGCAGACCATAGTCCACCATGCTGTTCCAGTGTGGGTTGGCAGTCTTCACATACCTTCGAGAACAATATAGAGAACTCTCAGACATGCAGATTTCCCTGCGATATTTTCCTTGAACGTTTAAGCAATCGATAATTTACTAATTTATACGCACATAAGTTCGAAAAGTCAGAGGTTGGCCTTGGGTTGAGCAATGGACCTATGCATGCAGTCCAACGATCTCCCACTAGAATATCACTTCTAATTCGTTCATTTTTGAAATTCATTGAAATTAGAACAAGATTCATTTTCGTTGATTACCAGTTTAATAATAAATATATGTATGCTATTGCTGCGCATAATAAATAAATTATAAAAGCTAGTTGTAATTCGTAGGCACTGTAAAATACATATCTGGCCCATTGGATGTCTTCGTAGACTTATCTACCTCGTATAGATGGTACACACTACAATGAATGATGTCAAACGACAACTTAGAAATTATCGTAAGATCTATAGTCAAAGTCCTAATTATTTTCTATGGCAGAGCCTGACCCATTCTAAAAATGGTAGGATACAATTAATAATTAATGCAGTTCATTACATAATACTACACATCATCAAGTTTTAACAGCAACTCCCACGTAAAGCATATTTTTTATTAAACATTCGCAAATTACAGAGCACAATGTGTGGATTGATCAGATCACACGTACATACATTAGTATAATTCACAGCGGTGTGAACGATACAAATTGCTCTGTGATCAGGTTGATCAAACTCGTTCATTGACGGGTTAAGAACAATAAGTTTTTTTTTTTAATATCCTGACGCGATCTTTTGATTAACTGTTAAGGCCAATACAAAATTGACTAATCCAATATTCATATTATTTTTATTAAAGTGTCTTTCAAACAATAATATCAATTCTGTTATCTTCGACCTACTTCGCGCCAGATACATTATTCGCCGTAATTTTAAAATCTCACTGACTATTATGACACTTGCCTGCCTTACGACCGAATAGTGCTCAAGTAGTTAATCAGTGATTAACCTTTGATCATCGACTTAACTAATGCTTAACATTAGGTTAAAGTTAGTTAAAGTTTATACGTAAATCATTTCTGATTAGTTGCTAGTCAATTGATGAAACTCTGTACCTCTTAAATATTTAAGATTGGCTTATAAGTAATGCTACATTGTCATACAGCCTTACTTATTTAAATTTAAAGGCTTTTGGTGTTTCAAAAACCTAACATTTCTGTCCACTTGTTGATGAAATTTTCTTTTTCAGAACCCACTTCAGTAATTCCAGTGCCTTCCTCAACAACTAATTTTGTGTTCTATTGTAGTATGGTATGTACATATGTATCATGTCTAACAAATTTGCTCCTAAGTGCTACTTTGCAATTCTTTGTTGTAATTAAATAAATTCATATCAATGTAAATCTAAATCAAATTAATTAGAAAATCCACTAACTCAAAATCAAATCAAGTCCTAAATATAGATTTTGATTACTGATATATTACATTAATTGCAATATTGCCATAGATACCTTTTTACTACGTACTACCAATACCACACATGTAATAATGTCTTTATATATTCTTTCAGTTATGGCTGATCATCAGGTTAGTATCAAAAATAACAATGCTATATTCAAAATGTTCCCTTAGATGTCAACTACGAACGCAGTTGAGTAGCTTTTATGTAGTAATAACTATCGTTACTACTAACATTAACCATAGCTTCACAAAAACCGATAATTCGTTGCTCCGCAAACAAAAAGATTAACTTACAAATACATTCATTCATTGAAATATCGCTAACTTATACTTATCTACCTTTTAACTGAATACCTCTCAAGTTTTTGATCAATGATCGACGGGTGTTATTTAAACACAGAACAATTATATTTTATATGTTATTTTTTTCTAAGTTACCTTAATACTTAACTTCCTCTTAAATATATAAGATTAGTTTATAAGTAAGGCTATACCGTCTTTAAATAATCGATTGAATCAATAACAGCTCTTCAGTCGTGAATAATCGTGGCTTTATTGTATAAACTCACAGAGTCATGGTGATAGATCGACTGGCTACCGCACTACTCGTTACACAAGTATACAAGTACACGAATACAATGTAGCATCGATATATTGAATGTATCGGAAGCGCTTTTGATTGATTGTTTATGTGTGTTGAAGTAAAAATTGACTTTGTTGATTAAATATGCTAATGTTTGAGTTTAAGACTTATTGGACTGCAATATAAATGATTACATCGATGACCTTGGGATAAAGAATATGTTATTATTGCATCCTGGTCTAAAGACTGTTATATCGATGCGGGATATATCGACGATTTTATCCGCACAGAAAATAAATTTTCAGTAGATTTGGTTGTGATGTTTACAGTAGTAATATATTTTCGACACTAAGGTTTCCGATCCGACCAATAAAAAGTTTTGCAATTTGAAGAATTTTCCATGAAAATACTTTCAATTACTGATAAATTTATTTACAAAGACATTTCTGCAAACATTTACAGAACTTGTTTGGTTATTGCTAATTAAGTCAGCCAATCCCAGCAATTGACATACGTTTGATCGTCTCTTAACTAATTATGTTTACCATCCTTTTAAAAATCGTGTTGTTATATGTTATTTTAAAATATTATATCGCTCAAAAGCTACGTTTGCTACTTAAAAAATATTATTAAAAAAAATACTGTCTAGAATTTCTATGAACGATTTTTATTGCGATAGCTTTTTAAACTCGCTATTAGTGGATAATTTGTAGCCTGAAATATTACTCTATATTCAGGCAAGAAATATAAACCTAGAAACGAATAAATAAAACGACAGCGGTTCACTCAAATTAAGTATGTTTTAAACACACTATCACTCACATTTTCCTAGTAACATACCCAACATGTCTCCTCCAAACCCAGTTTCGTCGCACGCACACAAACGAGGACCACAGTGAGTCAACACAAAACACAATGGCTATTGTACAGCGACACCAGACGCATTGTCTCAGCTTTCTATTAACCTTTAACTACCGGCGAAAAAACCTCACCTCCACGCGTGGGCAGGACACTAACGAAAAACTGGATGGGTATTTAAAAAAATATGTTCTCTTTGCCTTATAATTTGGCTTTATTTTTTGTTTAAAAGGCATAGCAGGATATTTAGAATCACTCAAAACTAAAAGAGTACGACGGGTACTATCGTACTAAGCTTCTAATTGGTGTTGTGTTTTAGTGGTGAGGGGTTTTCTGCAGCTCTTTAGGTATACGCTGTTACCTTGAGTATAGCCAAACGTTTACTGCATGTACTCTACATACACGCATTTAGGATATTTTTATACTATTTTCATAGAAATCTTAACGAATAATTAAATTTTAGACAGCATTGTTGTACGTGTTTAGTGCCAGACTCCGTACTGTTATTTTCAATATATATATAATTTATTCTACCACATACACACAACACCATCTAGCCCAAACTAAGCAGAGCTTGTACTATGGGTACTAGACAATGGATAAACATACATATATACTTTCTTTTTTTAATACTTAGTTACTTACTATACATAGAAATACCCAGACCAAGACAAACATCCATGTTCATGCACACAAATGTTTGACTTGTGCGGGAATCGAACCCGCGACCTCAGGCGTGGCAGTCGGTTACACTAACCACTACGCCATCGAGGCCGACAAAAAATTTATTGAGCAATACTCAAAAAGATTTCGCCCGTACCTACCTGGTAGCATAGCAGTCGCATTCTAATACCTAATAATTATATCGAATGTTTACATTTGCTTTATTCATTGGAAACTAAAATTAATAAATGGTAAATATGGCACGGATACGAAGGTGACTTAAATCACTACGGGATTTAAGTCGCCTGGCCATTGCTACTGCGCCGAGTTTTGTAGGTTCGATCTCGATTTGGGACAAACATTTGTGTGGTCCGCAAATAGTTGTTCTGAGTCTGGTTGTTCTTTGTATCCATTGTTTAAATGTTTGTTAAGTCACCCGCAACACGGGCTTTATTCCTAGTGCAAAAGTTGTCTTTCTTAATAAGAAAAGTAAAATAGGGACAGTTATAGAGGAAAACCTTATCAAAAATGGCAGAATAACTAAAATGTTGCTGATAACGATTAATTCGCGATGACAAACCATAGAGAAATTTAACTCGGCAGTAGAAGAAAAGAACAAGCAACTCAATAAAAATACGCCTCTACTTATGACCATGTCTTTTTGTAACACGCAGTATTCGGCAGCAACAATTTGTACCAACGTATGTATATAATGTGTGCGCGTCGTGTGACTGTAAGACAGTACATCTCGTGCATGTTCGAGTATCAGTGGGAGGGCACGACATGGCCTGCCACTGTGTCTGCCTGTGTCACTTGAAAGTAGGTTGAATCGATATCACATCGTACGGTAATATTGCGACAACCTGTATTGTAATAATTGATTTGTTTATATTAATTTAAAACTGCGATAGTCTAGTGGGAGAGTGGTCTTCCACGTAGAGATCCTGAATTTGATCCCAAGACACTTACTTCTGACTTTGCCAACTATGAGCCTATTAAATAATTAGCTAGTATTAAATAATTATCGCTTGCACTAACCGTGGAGTAGATATTGTAGTATTGAGAGCAGAGATAGCTAAGTGGGGAGACCAACAGACTACAATGCAGAGGGTCTCGGGTTCGAACCCACGTCGCGCACCTCTGACTTTCGGAAGTTATATGACTTTTCGAAATTATGTGCGTATTGATTGATAATTATCGCCTGCTCCGTGCCTCGGAGAGCACGTTAAGCCGTCGGTCCCGGCTGCCATGAACATCTATGTAATGGCAGTTGTTATTGGGAGAGTGTCGACACAAAAGATCCCACTGGGTCGGAGTGTCGCCGGTCTGCACTGACTGGCCCCCCACATAAGATAAGATAAGATATTGTAAGGAAAATTGAATGTCTAAGAGTTCTCCGAAGATGTATGAAGTCGCCCAACCTGTACTGGGTCTGCGTAGTGGAATATGGCCTAACTCTCTCCATACTGAGAAGAAGCTCGTGCCCAGCAGTGGGATAGTTTTTAGATAGTGTTGATATTATTATTTATCCATTATTATAAATATTGAGGGTAAAGTGCACAACAATCCGATTACATCTCTGATGTCGCTATAAAAGCTGGAATGCTGGAATAGAACTAGGCTAGGCTGGACATATCATGTTAAACAGTTAATGGGCCAAACTTACGACACAATAGATAGCTCAAGATGGCAAGCGACTTTGAGGCAGGCCCAGACGGTTAGATGAGTTAGACTCCTTTAATAAAGATAGGTACCTAATGGCTCTAAGAAGGGAGAGATGGAAGAAAACTGGAGAGACCTTTGCCTGCATAATCGTATTGCATTAAAAAAATCTACAGTTTAAAAAAGGAGTTATTTGCCTACTATAGTCTCATAAATATATTTAATTTATTCAATTATATTTGATAAAACGAAATATATGGACAAACACATAAGATATAAAAAAATAGAATTATTCTATACAACATGTTGTAATCAATTGACAATAAAACCGATAGCCATGATTTTCTTATTCTGATTTGCCTCACGTAAGATCCGCTCCTTAAACTGGCTTTTTATGATGGGTAATCAATTATTTCATATTATATTTTAGCTATTTATTTTAAAATAACCAAAAAATATAATAGGATTAACCAAGTAAGCAGTAAGAAAATAAATTATATAAATGTATAATTATACTTAAATAAATTGTCCACACCAAATTTCAGACAAGGCGGCTAATCTATACAAAGACTAGCCATCAGCACAGGAGACATTATAACGCACAAGTGTGTGAGCAAACATAAATGCACTCTCTTTTCCCTCACTCTCATAATCCAACTAGAGAGATCAGGCGCAAGACCAACAGTTTGCCGTGTTTGTCAACGCTCGTCAGTGTGCAATACCACCATCTTCCTAACTCCGGGCTGCTATCAAAAATTTTTAATCACGCGATGACTTAGGCTTCGAATCTGAAGCCGGACAGAAGTCACAATCACTACACCTGCGCCACCAAAACAGTTACTAACCAATAATACTTACATTACTATTATAATCGTTTTATAATAAATAAACCCTATTTGAAATATTTATGACGCATAAATACGTATATGCCTACGGATGACTACTTTTACGATTGTCATATCTACATGTTCATGATAACTGAGACCTATGACTTTTGCTCTTTGGATATTATAGGCAATAGTGAAAGCTTTTCTTTCGAAATCAGTGTCACTCATGTAAATTACTTTATAGAAGTATCCAATAATATGTTATTCGTAGCAAAGAAATTTGCTCCTGAATCTGTACAGTTTATAGTTAACCTCGTTCTACTGGTCCATAAAAGAAGATTTCTTTTGCCCTGGAGAGAACTATCTTCCATTTATAATCCTTGTAACGAAGGATGTTACAAACATTTAAACAATAGACAGAAGTAAAACTCAAACTCGGAACAACTACTGCACATTTTTCTTAATGATATGTTGCAATAATAATTGCACATAACAAACCTACACCATCTGTATAGTACCATAATCGCTCAGAAGGGACTAATTCTTAAATTTCATCTTGAAATATAATATCGGACTTGTACATGAACTGCTTCAATGCTGGACACATGCCTTAGAATAAAATGGTTAGATCATTGTCCATCACTGTGGCCGAGTGCGGTTTGGCAAAGTTTAGATACCTTCGAGAACATTATGCGGGAATATAAAATTTTATGTTTGTTTAACCGACGTATCCATTACGATCGTAATATTTCCTTTATTTGTACTAATGTACTTTGTTACCACGGAGTACTGTAATTTCTGGCCTAGCTCGCAAATTCTTCAGTGCGACGAATTCATCTTTGGGAAGGTTTGGTTTGAGCACGATGCAAAACCGATGAAATTGCCTGACGTATAGCCTTTAAATCTTCCTTTCTTACGTTATTCTTGACTAGGCCTCGGGGTATTTTCTTTCGCCATTAAAGCGAGTGATATTTAACTAATACTCAAAAAGCTCGATGTGTGCTGGGATTAATATGGAGGTAATAGAACTGCCACGCACACGGTCGAGGCCTATGCATGGCAGTGACAGTCATAAAGCCTCCATACTAGCTTATTATCGCAATTCCTTAAACTATAGACATAATTATCGGTAGACCTTTACCAAATGACATTTTTCATGGAAAATTGCCAACATCTTTTATTTAATTAAATTCAATTGCCTATAACAATTTATTATAAGCTTACAAACAACATTATAATATAAACGTCATAATATTGACATTAGATCCATTGATAGCATAGATTTGCTGATACCAAGCTGGTTAGTAGCGCTATTAACATAATTATCAAGTTTAGAGATTGGCAGGAGTATACATTGTAACAAACTGACATGTGGTTAATTGTCAGTGGCCATTATAATGTTTTTGTAATAAATAATGGTGTTGTCAGTTTTCTTATTAAGGAATCCTAGATTCCTATCTTAATTATCAACAAAGTTGGTAAACAAGCATACAACGCACCTGATGATAAGCAGTTACCATACACTATGATCGCATTTTATGCCAGGTATAGGAACTATATCACGAGAAGTGTTCTGAAGAGCTCTTGCAATTTATTCCACCCTCTCCTTTTCTATCCAGAACAACATGCTTAGCTGTGAATCTTACAAGCTGGAACCGATTAGAACGCGTATGAAAATTTTTTTTGCTCAAAACTGTTAAAACTTATAGTGAATACTGTCGAGGCACATGTTTCCTTCTTCCTTCGATCCTGGATGCTTCAAGTAAGGCGTGGGAAACACTTACTTGGGCTGCCAAGTAAAGATTTCGGCTTCGCTACACCTGAGGACAAACACCTTGTCAGGGGTACCATATAGGACATCGGGTACCGTTCATCCAGGGAGAAACTACTGTTTCCGAGGGATTAAATGACAAAACCTAGATTAACGCGAATGAAACCGTTGGCAACATCTAATGTATAATATTTGTATATACAGATTGGATTTTGCTCCATAGATAGATAGCTAGTATAAAATAAAATTAACAAATAATAATCTTGTATCCGTTGTTTCAATGTTTGTTAAGTCATTTGCGATCCAAGAATTATAACTAGTACATAAATGTAATGTAAATATACTTTCAAGCTTAAAATACATATTTGAACGGGTCTCTCAGAAAATGACAGACACGTTACCAGATTATCAGATTCTTGTTTTTGACGAATGTTGTTTAATAAGACAATACTAATATTGTTGTATTATTGTTGTATTGTTTCACTAATGAAAGGACAGTTTAAGAGTACCCTCAACTGGTGAACGCCCATTACAAATATATTGAGAGTGAACGAAACAATAGAAACAGGTCAGGATCGTAACAAGTGGAAATCCGTATCTCTGCTTTTCCGGAAAACAAGCGTGTCTAGTAACGTGAGTATCTACCTAAGTATACATTACAGTACCTATACATTTATATAAATCTACTAGATTCCCGTCTACGCACACATACGACCAACCCACACACACATAGGTATCTGCCTGTATACGTATCTGATTGTCCTTTAATATGTCGTTCGATCTTGTTACATGTCGTGACGACCTTCGAGTTCCTATTACGTTCCTTGTGCGTGGCACTGCCAGTTACTAAGAGGATACCCTGTCACTCATTGCTATGCTATTCTTAACCGGGTTAAATCAGGTCGGAGAATATTGTACTGGTATATTATATACCAGTACAATATTCTCCGTAAGAGCAAAAAGTCTCAAAAATTATTGCATTGCAATATTTTGTTTACTACTGTGGTATACCCATATTTTATATGCACGCTACTATTGTATACCTACGAAACGAATTTATATTTATTTTAGTTTTATAAGGATATTTTATAAAATATCTAGTTACATATTTTTTATCTGTCCATATTTTATTCAAATCATTCTACTAATAGAAAGACCTCTAGGTTAATGAAAAGTTAGGTCATAGGCAACATTCCTGGCAACAAACCGAGACCATTATTATTATTATTTTTATACGAACTTTTACGTACAGCGTATGTCAGTTTCCATTGTACCTATATTATTGACTATTACAAACTCTCAGACATTGTAATTGCTTCGCGATGTTTCCTTAATCATTAAGGCGAACGATAGTTAACTATATAACACGCACAAAAGTTCGTAAAATCAAAAGTGCGTGCTGTGAGTATAGATCGTAATCGAGACCCGTACGTGGCAATCGGGCTCTAAGCAAATCTAAAATATGATTAATAATCATATATAGAAAGTGTATATGGACAGGGGACTAATTGGTAGTAACCTTTTAGAGTCTAAGAGCCTTACAAATAGCTGCATACCTCCATAGCGGCTTTGTACATCTATGACTAAATTGCCAATAAAATTTTACATCTTCGATGTTATCAAGGGACTAATAGGAACTAAATAAGTGGGCAACACTTAACCTCTAAAGATCAACGGCACAGGATTATTACAGGTTAAAGGAAACAAAATGTAGGTGAATGTGTGCTTCTAGGGTCAATAATGGGTACCGTTTGGAAATAGTAATAATATATTATCTGCCTACTTACATATAGGCAGATAACCTATAATATTGAGCTTCTACTTATTCTTCAAAAAGGATTTTAGTTTAGCTGCGAGTAGTGAAAAATTGTAGAAAGTGCACCTGTATGCTACTAACAAAGCATAAATTGTACTCTGACTTAACAATCATGAAATTTGTAGATATTGAAATGAATTAATTATTCATTTTGATAGTTAAACCATTCGATACTCAAATAGACGCTAGTAAAAACGTGTAATATGTAAATGAATCAATCGTTGATTCGAGCCGTTAAATCGTTTCTGTCAATGTCTAAAATTATTTTGAGCCGACTATGGCGGATCCAGATGTCACCGTCCAATGCAAAACGTCCATGTTTTATGTATTTATGTAAATAAATGACCGATCAAAACAAAATCCATTATCGGATGTCATTCACGGAATTCACGGAAATCCTGTATATGTCAGACGAAAATTTCAACAGAGGAAGTCCTTCAGAACTATTGTTCGAAAAACAAAATAGGCGGCTAAATTTGGAAGTTGTGCTGCTATTATCAATTCAGATGAGTGGTTTCAGCGTTGTATTAATGATGCGGCATTTTAGATATTTGTGGGTAATACATAAAACATATGATTTTGAAAGAGCTGTGTTACATTATACGATTCATTTGAACTGTCCATTCGTCAATACGTATTCCAAAAATAAACTTAGTCTGGTTCAATATTTCGTTTATATTGACTATCTTATAAATTCGTCAGGATTAAATTTCGTAAACGCAAAATATCACATATTTTCGGTTAGATTCAGCAGCTTCACTTAAAGCTCTAAATTGAAATTGTCAATAGAAATTAGTGTAATAAAAATGAGATTTACTTCGTTTGGATCTTATGACGAGGTAGAGCCGTGACACTTTCTTCGTGATTAACAACAACAAGTTCAACTAAAACTACACTGTTAATATAAAAATGGTAGGTTGGTCTAAATGGTCTACTACGAGGCAAGGCAAATACTTGGTACCTTAATAATATATTAATAAAACTAAGAAAATAACTACAGCATTGTCTTTATATGTGTAAGCCTCTATTTCTTTACTTTCGACTCTAGTACCTACCTTAAGTACATGGTACAAAGCAAAGTACAAAATTACATAATTAAAGAAAGGTGGGTCTCATTATAAAGTCGTCAGAACTTCTTGACACGGCAGAAAAACGGAACAAAGTGCATATCTGATGCGGGTACTAAATAACAAATTATCGTCTCTTAACATCGTATATCATTAGGCAAGTATAGGGGTAGCAAAAGTAAATGTTAGGGTCCCATGGTAAGAAGCCACTGTATACTAAGCTACAGATGCTTGTAGAATTAGCACTTAAGCGGTCTGCCTATCTTGCAAAGAAGAGTTACTATGCTTTCAACGATCAAATATTACTGGTAGCCCACAAGTAATGATATTGACTAAGACTTAGTGAGCCTAGTCAATATCTCATCAAATTTTACCAGATACCTGTAATTTGTGTATTTAAATGTAAATGTTATCAGACTGCACGGAACGTGCTGACTGTAGGTTCAAACCATATACAGAACTATAATTTGAGAGATTCACAAATAGTTATTTTGAAACAAAGTGTTATATTTTTCATATTTTAAGTTCTTCACGACATAAGAATTTAACAAAATTACTTTTTATAATTAGTTTTTAATAATATTACAATTTGCTTTGTAAAGCAAACATACTGCCTAACTTACATTTCTGTAAATCCATAGACTCAAAAATGAGCCTGCAATGCGCGTGATCAAAGTGACAGGTACATAAAGATGACATTATTAGTTCAGCAATGAACTCTACAATTAAACATTCAACATAAAAAGCTACAGACATTAAATACACAGAGCGTTCACACAGTCATAACAAAATATTTCGAATTCTACTTGTGAGTTCCAATTTTACGTTTATCGTCAAATTTAGATAGTTTTCTAATCACTCAGACAAATTACTCAAAACATATTAAAGAACTATAAAAGCTCATTAAATAAGTAAACTTAACTCTGTTAATAGGCCTCTATATCTTTATTAAACGTTGAAGGGTTAAGAGAGTTGTGCGCAATAAACGAAATGGAATAGTTAACCCTGCAGCGGTCTTCACACTCACTTTAATTTAGTTAACTGTTTCGTTGCGCTCGGGGCGATGCAGCCTGGTAACTGGGGAAAGGGTTGAATAGTGATGGGCAGTTCGCCTGTCGATGATTTGATAGATGCAGCTGTTGTTGTTTGTTCTTTATTTGAAAATGCAGGTCATTTTATTTACAGGCCATACTAGTTTTATGATTTTATTGTAAGTGTTGCATAGCCTAAGTTGTGCCAATATACAACATTGATAAGTGTAAGTGTGTATTATTACGACGGGCGAGAAATGATCGAAAAACGAAGTCGCATTCTATCGTATTAGAGGTCAAGACAAAGCTTGAACCCCAGAGTAAATTAAGTATCTAGTAATATAATTAGTTTTCAACATTCGGTAGCTTAAAAGATCATTTAAAACCAAAGCCACGTTTCATATAATCTCGTTTAGTAAAATAATATAATTCAGATCCATATTAATGACATCGTGGTCGAACTGACACGTAAACAAATTCGCGTGCAAGGCTCATGGTAATTATTTTATAAATACAATTATTTTTACATTTCTTAAAACAAATATAACAATTAACTCAAGTTCTATCTACATTTGTACCGACTCAAACGTATCGACAAAATCATCACAAATTTTCCAGCTTTCCATCACTACGCAGACTCGTTTTCATCGCCAGCTAATTTATATAGGGCCGGGCGCACCCCCGCCTATATTTAAAAGCTTATAATCGCGCGATGAAGTGTTGCCAGTGTTGATTAATCACGACTGAATTCCGCAACGCTCGCAAATTATTGAGGCAACACCAGCCGTTTGTCAGTGGAGCTCAACGGATCTAATTAAGAAATGAATGGTTAATTTTCGATTGGTATATTATTTCAATATATTGAAATAAAGCACAGGATACTGATGTTTTATTAGTGACCAATTTCAATCACCTGAATTTAATCATCAATACCGGTATTTAAAACATGCATAGCTAACATGATAGTTCATTATCACTCGCTTTAACAGTGAAGGAAAACGTCGTGTAGAACCCTGCGTGTCTGAGAGTTCTCCATCATGTTCTCGAAGATATGTGAAGTCTGCCAACCCACACTGGGCCAGCGTGGTGGACTATGGCTTAACCCTTCTCACACAGAGAAGAAGCCCGTGCACAGCAGTGGGTCAGTTTAATACAGGGCTGATATGATTATACATTATTATATAGGCATGGGCATCTGCCAAGCTGAAGTGGGACGGTGTTGGACGTCTGTCGCATGCACCCAGAGATCTGGCCAAATATCGGCGATGAGGAAGACCTAAGCGGCGATGAAATGATTGGTCGTCAAATGGACTGGCAGGGGATAACAACAGCGCGATTTGAAATCTAATTTGGAAATCTAAGTATGGGGGCTTTACCTAGCAGTAGAGCAGACATACCAATAAGCTTATCGGTACAAAAGCAATACACCCTTGTGCAATAACGATTATACGATTGACGACTTAATGGCGTAGTGGTTAGTGTAACCGACTGCCACGCCTGAGGTCGTGGGTTCGATTCCCGCACATGTCAAACATTTGTGTGCATGAACATGGATGTTTGTCTTGGTCTGGGTGTTTCTATGTATAATATGTATATATTTACAAAAAAAAGTATATATCTATGTTTATCCATTGTCTAGTACCCATAGTACAAGCTCTGCTTAGTTTGGGCTAGATGGTGTTGTGTGTATGTGATAGAATATTATTATTATTATTATTATATAATATCATTATTGCTTCAGTCATATTGGTTATTTTGACAATATTAAGTAGCAAGTTAAAACGTACGGCTCTAAATACATACATAAAATGTAGTTACTTTCCAGAGCTCAGATATCTTCTTACCAAATTTCATCAAAATCGTTTTAGCGATTCCATCGTGTAAACATAATTTTCAAGCGAACAGATTTACTTTTGTATTTATAATATTAAATGTTCACGACAAACTTACTCTGCGACATCATAAGATACTAATTTAAAATAACATTTTACAATAATAATACTTGTCATCGTTAAGTTTAATTAAAAACGTTAATACATACAGATAAAAAGAATACCACATACAAATTAATTTAAAAAAAGAACGACACAGACATTTCATACATAACTATAAAAACAAAATTGCGTCTTTAGGAAACAGTAAATCTACCTTAAAACCCTTTATTAACCCTTCAAACTTAAAAATAGCAGGTAATACGTTTCGCAATCGAAAAATTTAATTAACTGCGTACTAACGTGGGCTTTTAACCCTCCCATTACCTAACAATAACACGGCGGGCATCGAACCTTGCACCTGCCGGCAGGTTTCTATATAAAGGCGCGTTTGATAAAATCAATGAGGTTGTCACATGATGGTCGAGTTGAACGGTAATTATCGGGAATGTTTTGAACTCTGTGAATTGTCGAACCATTTTCAACTAAATTATAGGTGGTATGCGAATTATGGTGGCCGTGTTTGGGTAGACGAGCAATTCTAACGCCCTATAATATTACTTTACAATTAACGTAAGTGCCAGCACATCGACGGCCAGACACGATAGGTTTTTTAATTATGTTTGGCATTCCAATAATTGACAGGTCAAAAACAAAGACTGTATCGATATTTTTTTAATATTTAGGCGATAGAGTACGACGTTAGTGCATGCGGTCTCGGGCCGGATTGCCGGTTTGGGCAAAATAATATTGTATTTTAGAGTATTATTGTGTTTTTGTTCAGATATTGTCACAAGGAGCTCGGGTTCAGAAACAGTGCTCCTCGGTAAGCAGTTATAAGATGGCTCCTATTTCGTGGGACGTAAAGCGTGAGCTGGCGATATGTGGGTTTTATACTTTATTTATCTAATCGTGAAATCATGTACGTATGAAATATTGAGGGAGGTAGAACAAAGCGGGATCCTTTCTTAAACCTGCGATCATATCAAACTAGATCTGTCTACCTGCAGAAGATAACAACTAAATTACCCTGTATTAGTAGGTTTTCTAGGTTCCTTACTGATGTTTGTAATGTCAATAGATAACCAGTGCGATCTTAATTCGTTATACTTTTAGAATTCCGATCCGATCCAATCCCTTCTTGTAAAAGTGGACAATCTGGCCTATAGACATTAATAGGCTTACTCCGATATTTTTTCTACGGTAGTAACTTATGTTATGTAAATTAAATAAGTAATATTTATCTGTTGAAGCTTATAATACATATTTCTGCAATTTAATTTGTTATGGAACAATATATATCATGCTCTATGAGAAAAATAACAAACATAATTACTAATTCTACACATAGGTACTTGATATAAATATCAAGCATAAATGCATACACAATAAAATAATTTAAAAACTGTTTTAAGAGACAGATAAGTAAACCTCTCAAACTAAAATCACTCTGGCAGGAGAACCTACATTCATTACAAGCAAATTGCGGTGAGCCGAATTTCTAGATATAGCTTATTTCCAAATAAGGAAGTCTTGCTCTTATACAGAAGTATCATCCTAACTAACATTATAAATTGAAAAATACACCCCTATAATACGCGAATGATTAAGTTTATATGACTACATTTCAGAATATTGAGCAACATACATAAAATGTAATTATATTCCAGGGTATAACTGTCTCCGTACCAAATATTATAATTAAATGTGAGTTTGGTTGTTTGATACTTTTTCACGCCTTAACTACTCGACCGATCATCATGAGAACAGAAAAAAAAGCGGTAACTTTTTATCCAGAAAAAACTATTGTTGCTCACCTATCTTACATTTTTGCGAGCGAAGCCGCGGTCCAAATTTAGTAAGCGATATAAAATTAAGCTGCGAACCACGGGAGCGGAACAGTCATAATAAACGTGGGTGAAAACCGCAGGGCAGGCATAACTAATATAATGTAAGGTGCAGCAACATTACAGTAATCGTATTGCAGTCTTTAAGTCGCTCGTCTGCTTCACCATAACTGTCCGCCCTCGGTGCGCCCGCGCCGCGCCTTTTACCATAGACAAACTATTGACGCCTCCACCGACGTTATAATTACCACCTAACTAATTGTTTCATATTACACACTGACAATATGTATTTGTCATGTATTCTTGTCTATGTGTATGTGTGTACACACACATGAATATGTAATTACGTATAAGTAATTTGAGTAGTGAAGTATGGTTTATGGTACGTATTTAAAAAGTAAATGTGCTATTAGTATGTAATTTTATTGATAAACTGCATTAAATTAATTAACTAGATACGTTCAGAAATCAAATGCACACAAAGTCATCAATTAACCAAAAATCAGATAAGAGAAAGAAAGAAAAAGATAAATCATTTATTCAGCATATGCACATTTAGTTACAAATATAGATGAAGTGATGTGGGTTGTTATTCGATAACTTGCCTGGATTTCAGGCAAGTTGCCCAAATGATAACAGATTAATTTACACCTTGTTGCCCTAACTATACAGGATGAATAGTCAGATCTATACTCCATTTGGTTAGTTAGTACCTATACTTAACTAAAGGTAAACAATCTTGATGTAACTTTTTACACAAACACATATTAAACAAATAAACAACAGCTGAAGCTAATGGTTCAATTGATTTAGTAATCGTTATTGTTGTATGTACAACTCAGTTTAAAAAGCAGCGATAGCTCAGTGGGGAGACCAACAGACTGCAAAGCAGAGGGTCTCGGGTTCGATTATCGCCTGCTCCGTGCCTCGGAGAGCACGTTAAGCCGTCGGTCCCGGCTGCCATGAACATCTATGGCAGTCGTTATTGGGAAAGTCAGTACCCTCTAATATCCTGACACTGGTCTAGCCTTAGGGTATCGTTAGCCTTCGGGTTGCGAAGGTCAGGTGGCAGCCGCTCCGTGTAAAAACTGATATCCAGTCAAATCCGGTTAGACCAGAAAAGCCGACCCCAACTGACTTGGGAATAATAAAGGCTTAGAGAGAAGATTAGCAGTATGCGTTTTATTGGATGAATGAGAGCGCAGCGCAGGCTAACGATACCCTAAGGCTAGACCAGTATCAGGATATTAGAGGGTACTGACTTTCCCAATAACGACTGCCATAGATGTTCATGGCAGCCGGGACCAACGGCTTAACGTGCTCTCCGAGGCAGGGAGGAGTCGATAATTATCAATCAATACGCACATAATTTCGAAAAGTCATATAACTTCCGAAAGTCAGAGGTGCGCAACGTGGGTTCGAACCCGAGACCCTCTGCATTGCAGTCTGTTGGTCTCCCCACTGAGCTATCGCTGCTAAAACGCATACTGCTAATGTACATATGTCGAAATTCTGTGACAGAGTAGGATGTTCTTGGTCAAGCAACATCGATATATGTACATGGTAAAATCAACAAGGCTGTATTACTCTAACCATTAGGACATAGCCAACATTTGTCGGCCTCGATGGCGTAGTGGTTAGTGTAACTGACTGCCACGCCTGAGGTCGCGGGTTCGATTCCCGCGCTAGTCAAACATTTGTGTGCATGAACATGGATGTTTGTCTTGGTCTGGGTGTTTCTATGTATAATATGTACGTATTTACAAAAAAAAAGTATCTATGTATGTTTATCCATTGTCTAGAACCCATAGTACAAGCTCTGCTTAGTTTGGGCTAGATGGTGTTGTGTGTATGTGGTAGAATATTATTATTATTATTATTATTTAAAACTATTGATCAATATAATATAACAAGGTTAAAAATTGCCATAAGTATAATCACATTTAATAATGGACATAATAATATGCTTAGGGGCATATCTGTGTGTCATAAATTGTTGTTACAATAAGGTTATTATCACATTTATTTTTTTATTATATAAGACGCCATATTAAATAGCTATAAAAAATGCAATAAAAAATATGAATTTGCCGCTATTGTATCTTAAATTACAGCGCAGTTTTTATTAATTGTAAGAAACTTATTTTTAATGTTGCTGGCTATATTTCCTACTGGCCAGTTTTTAAAAGCCACATGAATTATGTTTTTTTTTTATACTACGTAATAAAATTATTATCTGGTTATTTTAAAATTCGAACGGCTTAGCTGTCTATGCAACACTGTTTGTACAATTATAGTAAATTTATTGGTAAACAAACGTTAGAACAGGTCCATTCAATAAAAGACAATTCGCATACTTATGCAAAACATTGATTTTGATTTAAGTTTATTTCTGAAGCTTTGACTAACTGCAGATGTAAATCAGATATCTTGTTACAAATCAATACATACATAAATTAAAATAGACCATTCCGTTAGCGTATCGACAAATGCGTATTAACAATTATTAATAATTTGTTTATTCATACAGACCAGTTCGCGGATTTCCTTGTATGGACTTTAGATTTATGAAAATGACAAAAGCACAAGTGACATTTATCTAGTTTTCTATTGGTTTAGAACTTGATTTACAGAGTAGTTTAACTTGATATTGCGTACTAACAAAGAAATTAGGTTATACTAGAATAGCTTCCGCTCTGGCTTCGCTCGCATGGTATGCCATTAAAAATAAGTCAATTGTAAATATGAGTTGCTGTGACTATTAATTTATTCGTTATTAATATGTATCTTAGATTCACCAAACATTTCCTTTTAAAATCTCATTTCCATAAACTTTTGTTACAACTACACACAGCAGCTCATATAAGAAATAGGATTCGTATATTATACATTTGGCGATTGAAAACAATGGCCATGAGTTTCTTGCCTGCTTCTTCTCATGAAAGCTCTACATATCAAACAGGCTTCGTTCAATGCTAAATTTTTATTGGTTTTTAATTATTCTAATTTTTATTAATACATTTTATATAGGCAGTTAATTAACGTGTCCAAGAATTGTTTCAAGATTTTTGACTTTGACTAGGAATACCTTATATTACTCGAGGACAGTGTAATTATCTTCCCTTCTCTTCTCTGTTAGCCTTTATTATTCCCAAGTCACTTGGGATCGGCTTTTCTGGTCTATCCGGATTTGACTGGATATCAGTTTTTACACGGAGCGGCTGCCACCTGACCTCCACAACCCGAAGGCTAACGATACCCTAAGGCTAGACCAGTGTCAGGATATTAGAGGGTACTGACTTTCCCAATAACGACTGCCATAGATGTTCATGGCAGCCGGGACCAACGGCTTAACGTGCTCTCCGAGGCACGGAGCAGGCGATAATTGTCAATCAATATGCACATAATTTCGAAAAGTCATATAACTTCCGAAATTCAGAGTTCGAAGGTTCGAACCCGAGACCCTCTGCATTGCAGTCTGTTGGTCTCCCCACTGAGCTATCGATGCTCGACAGTGTAATTATCTATAAAGTAATATTTTAGAAGTAGTTTAGCCCTTACAGATATTTTAATTTCTATAGTTAAGTTGTAAATTATTATGATTGTTGCTTCGTTTATGCGACTAATGAAAAAAATCTACAACCTATTTATAATAGCTATTGTAATATATAGGATACATAGATAGATCAGTGGTTCACTGGTCTGACTTTAAGAACGATATTTGTTTTACCCTTTACTAGTAACAAACATCAGTCCACTCATAAAAGAAGTAAGTATTTTCTTCTTCTCCCTAGCCTTTATTATTCCCAAGTCACTTGGGGTCGGCTTTTCTGATTTAACCGGATTTGACTGGATATCAGTGTTTACACGGAGCGGCTGCCACCTGACCTCCGGAACCAGAAGGCTAACGATATCCTTAGGGTAGACCAGTGTCAGAATATTATAGGACACTGACTTCCCAATAACGACTGCCATAGATGTTCATGGCAGCCGGGACCAACGGCTTAACTTGCTCTCCGAGGCACGGAGCAGGCGATAATTGTCAATCAATACGCACACAATTTCCAAAAGTCATATAACTTCCGAAAGTCAGAGGTGCGCAACGTGGGTTCGAACTCGAGACCCTCTGCATTGCAGTTTGTTGATCTCCCCACTGAGCTATCGCTGCTAAACAAGTAAGTATTTTTAAATATAAATTATTTGATACAAGATATTAATAATTTGTCGGACCAAAATATAAGTATTTAGTAAGCATTTTTACATGCACATATCGTAAAATAATCGGTAATAATATTATGATATTAGAATATTTACATATTTACATTTACATTTAAATGTATAAATAAAAAAAAGACAATTCGATAACAATAGTAATAGTAGTAGACGGTAGCATTCTGTACAAAGCCCAGTGTAAGAGATCAGAAGACCTACAGCTTCGAGCAGTTCCTTCTACTGATAGCTTAGTGATTCCTTTTTACAGGATCACCAATTTTAGTTATACTTCAAGCAACGATAACCACTTACCCTCAGGTAGGAGGCGTGTTTGTTCCCTTAGTAAAAATTCTATTACATAAAGCAATTATCGTTTTCATATATACTACAAAGATAATATACGATAACATTGCCATATCTGCCATTCAGCTGTTCGCGCCCAAGGGGCTTCCTTAAAGGACTTTCTTTCTCAACCATTGAGTCACATATAAAGTTTCATATGTATAATGATTGGCGATTTAATCGCTTGATTTTTTATCAACGTGTAATGGGTAAAATTTGTCGGTTTTTTTGTGGAAGGTATTTTTTTAGTTTTGTTTTCACCTGTATAAACTTTTTTTACCTCGTCTATTCAGCGTTTGAATGGGCAAGAGAAAGAGAGAGCAACTAGAAAGGAGTACTCACATAAAATACGAATCATATTAAAAACGTTTGATTTTAACGTTATATTAAATCAGATACCTTATTGCGACGAAATTAAAAAGAATAATCGACTCCAGCAACTTTCTTTTTCAACGTTTTTATAGCTTTGGCAAGTAGCTAACGTGGTAAATGGGTGATCTATTAATAGTGAACTATCAAATTTCGGTTCCTAGTTTGAGCAACGTATTATTGCAGATATAGCTGCAGTCAGACAATTCTTTATAACAAGCGGCACATTTTTTAAACAGTGTCCGATAGACTGCAATAAACTCTATACCTTATTATGTTCAACATAGACATAATATACAGAATCTTTTATAGGTATGTCTGTTTTGTTTATGTTTTCTAAATACAATTTAAACCTAATTCTAAGTAGATTCACCGACTTTATGTTATTAAATATTTAACCAGTATAATAATATAATAATATCAGCCCTGTATTAAACTGTCCCACTGCTGGGCACGGGCCTCTTCTCAGTGTGAGATTGGTTAGGCCATAGTCCACCACGCTGGCCCAGTGCGGGTTGGCAGACTTCACATATCTTTGAGAACATTATTGAGAACTCTTAGACATGCAGGTTTCCTCACGATGTTTTCCTTCACCGTTAAAGCAAGCGATAATTAACTATTTAATACGCACATAACTTCGAAAAGTCAGAGATGCGCGCCTTGGGATCGAACTCGAGACCTCTGCGTCGCAGTCCAACGGTTTCCCACTAGGCTATCCCTGCTTTTTTTTTAACCAGTACGTACGATTAAACCGTTTTATTATGTAAAATAGTATAACTTCTAGGTCTTAGGTATGAAAATACCATAACTCGTATACGAGTGTGTTTGATAGTTGTCGCAGTGTATTGGTCTGTACAAAAGTCAACAGGGAGCGCAATACAAAGGCATTTATTGTACGAATTTCACGCTTCCACGTGGGGTGCGGTGTACTACGATTTGTTGTCTTGATACTTGAATAAAAATATAGGTAACTATTGGGATGTTTGGCTGTGCGGATATTGTAGTCAATGACGTAATGTAAATAGACGCGTCATGCATGAACATCACGGCAACATCGAAAACAGCGTAAATACATCATCATCGGAATTCCTGTTGTTAGAGAGAGATAAATATATTTATTTAATTACATTGTCATTCTGTGGTGCATGCTCATTGGCAGCGTATAGAGCGCGAACAAGACAGGACGTGACTTACCTTAGGCGCCAGCCGCCATTAGAAAGCATCGAAAAAAATAATATGAAATCCATTTCTCTTGATACTTACGCATGAAATGATATTTTTTTATCTTTCACAGTTGCAGTATAATTTTTACATTTCCTAAAAACACTACACATAAAGCATTTTTTTGTGTTGTTGAATAAGTTATTCACTCATGTTATTTTAATGTCACGTACGACCGCGGCAGTGGTTGATACGTGACTAAATGGACTTCTGGTAATTACCTTGTATTCACAGAGACAATTGTAATGACAGAGCGCGGGCAACGTATATATAGTTTATATTATCATTGATTGCAGTGGTTCAAATGCTCGCCTTATTGCTAATGATGCACCGACTGTTTGAGATCGATTCCTTTACTATTATTGAGATTCATATTTGTTGTGCTTTGGTAATCTTTATGTCAATTGATATTCTGATTGTAACGTCCGCATAATTTTAACTACCAGCTGTGTTTTAGCTCCCTCGTGATAATACTAACCTATTGCCTATAGGATATATTGCTCAACTTTATTCAGTTACTGAGATTTTATTTACAGAAAAGCTATTAAAATTTGCCGGATGCGAGACTCAAATTTCATTGATCGGCCACAAACTTATGTGGGCCAGTGAGCCAGTAATATATTTTTCCTGGTAAAGTTTATAAATTATATAATTGATTATATTTCATATTAGTAAAGTTTACAAATATTATATTAGAGCATTGCAGATGCTTTGACCACGTAATCTGATTGAAATCCGATAAAAAATTACAAAGCATTTTCTAAATTATATTTTAATTATAACCACGTAATACAAAAGTATAAAATACCGAAGCAATGGTCAAAATTTCAAACTCTAGTACACAGCATCCCTACGCGGCCACAGACCGCGGTGTGAAACTGAAGGGTTGCATCACCGCATACCCCATGCACAATTTCGTCACGCTTGTCTCCGCACACACACATACACACACGCCACAGCATATCAACTTCCAACAATAACCCATTACCTTACTGCGAGAATTACAAAAGTCACTCTTTGAATATATTATTCTGTGGTTCTAAAATTGTTCAGGGGTTTTAATTTTACCCTTTGTATAGAAGGGTGAAATATATTTTTTTTAAATCAACAATAGAGATGGATAACTAGTTTGCAGTGTAAACAAATTGTTTTATTGTAACTTTTGTAAAGTCAGTGGTTTTGTGTCCGTTTGGTAAATATTTACAACGCATTTGAATAATAATACTTGATGTATTAGACTGTCAAATTATTGGAATTGAAAATAAATGCTCTTCGTTTATCAAAAGTAATGACTCACCTGCCTTAGAATGTTTTTTAAATAAGAATCTGTACATCTATTTTATAGATTTACTACATAATCAAGGTAAATTAGCGATATTTTAAAATAGGTATTGGATACGACTATTGGGTCTTAAAATTAAATACTGTTTTTATATTAAGATAAGATAAGATAATTTATTTGTGTAAACCTGTATATACATCCAGAAATATAAATGCATGAAAGATGTTACATGAATTTTGTTCCAAGGTGTTTGCCATATTGTATGACGTACAAATATTAGTGAAGCTAAATGTCAAAATTTGCATATACATAGTAAAATATCATTTAAAAAATAACACTATTCATAGTTGTAATTGAAAATTGTCAAAAGAATAATTATATTTGTAATAATGATAAAATATAAACAAAATTCGCCTTTTCTCTTCGCCAATTTCAAGTAATAGTCATAATAGTCAAATAAAATTACAAAATAATAAATAATTCAATCTAAAATAAAAAGAAATAAGAATGTTCATTAATATATTATAATATCTATGTGTAACGTAACATATAAATGCACCCGCTCATCTGTCTACTTATTTATTTCGGTACCTATCACTGGTCGGATTTTAATACAGTTTAATAGCTTAGAGTTTAGTTTAAAACCAGAACCATGTTTCATGAACTTATTTCTTTACAATAGCAAAATAAATATTATGCATAGTCTGAACCACCTAACCGAGTTATGTGTAGTTTAAGCGGAAGAAATCACGGGCAAAGGCTAGTTAGTTAAGAAAAAACGAATTAAGTGACAGCTTAGTCAGTTCAGTGGCAAAAAATATCTTAAGTTCAATACTAGGTAAAGACTCACAAAAATTCTAAATAATAATTTTCCGTAACATCTACAAAAATATGACCAGCTAGACAACTGGCTCAAACTTATCGTTGCACTGTTGTGCTGTCTATATCTTCAAAAATATAGAGCCGTAATGAGAAGTTGTTTATTAAATACAGCCTTAATTAAATGCTGTACTAACCAAACTTGTACGTATAATTTAAACAAACAAACTATACATTTTCCTGTTATCGCTTAATGAAAATAGATTCATCACCACGTATTGAATTTGAAATTGACCTTAGCTATTTATCAGTTATTGGTATTCCATTTGAAACTATACAGGCTGATTGGTAAAAGACTGTATTGAAGGAGGGTATTCAGTACTTGATTCTCGACCCGAATATCAAACAAAAATAGCTACCTACTTAAAATTTGACCTAGTTATCCAATAAAAACTTATTGTGCGGACGCTCTTGCGCATACCAAAGCTAAACAAAATCTACGCCCCCGCCCCCCACTACCGTACCCCAAACTCCTGAATTTGCACCCCCGCCGTCCTTTTCTTATCAAAGGTCATTAGCCTCGGTAGCGCGGCACGCTCGACAGCTGTGTAGGACGCGGCGACGCGCGCAGTGTCTACATTTTATGGTTATTTCATACAAATTTTCATAAAGGTTTTCTTAGCAGGTTACACAGATATTATTATTTATTTATTATACGTTACCTCTGACCGTAGATTATCATGTCCTTAAGTATGTACAGTGTTTAACCAGTCACACTGTATATCTATGACAATCTATGTCAACGACAATTCATAATTATTATTTATTCTTACGCGTATACATTCCAAACACTGAAAACGTATCACATCCTCATTTCATAGGTTACATTTGAAGTCCAACGATGACTACTAATGTTAGAATCTATTGCCTTCAATTACTTGTATATTTTGCAATACCAAATCGATACCAATTCTTCAATCACGTTCGTCAAAACAAGAGGAAACCTTACATATTTTTTGTGAAATTTGATTATGTTAGTTATTTTACAGTAGAAGTACAAGACGCAAGTAACTGGTGCTGATTACATGCGCAAGCTATCAACATGGACTGCAGGCGCTAGCTACTCGCACAGATTACATGCATTACCTAATCATGCGAGCAACATGTGCTCGAATCGGTCGCTTACACGACACGTACATACATACATCTCAACGCAAAAGCCTCAACCTGCGCGTGATACCTCTCTCAGTCTATATGAGCCAATGTGGTTTTGAAAATTGATATAGAGTGTCTCGATTAACTATATTTATTCAAGTCATATTAGAGCAACCTATTGTGTTAAGATAAACATATCTAGATAAAAAGGAAAAATTGATTCTGAACGCCGCCATCCGAAGGACTTAGAAATAAAGTAAAATAAATCTTCCTTTTTGTGTCTTTGGTAAACCATTGCTAAATCACAACAACCCGCAACTGTTTCCCAAATACTACCCGATGTGACCAATCACCATTGATTTATTTCCTATACAGTGAGAGATTAATAATTAATCCAGCAATAATGTGAAACCATGGCACGGGGGAGTCAGGACGCCATATGGGCCCAATATCAGACCGAGTTAAAGTCGACGCGCCGAATTACCCGTAATCCAAGCCATCATGTGAACATGTTTCAAAAATTTCAAATGGGGTAAGGAGGCCTTTGTTGTGTTGTTGGACACAATGTTGTGGGCTACGTCAAAAGAATTCAAACATTTTATACGCTTTACTTTGGAGAAAATACAGTAAGTAGCAAAATAGGTATCAAATTATATAATCACGTGATAGTAACAAAACCAAAATACTATAGTATACAATACTAGCTAACCCGGCAAACGTTGTATATTAAAATTATTTCTTAGCGGTATGAAATATACTACTACTAAAAATTTCAAAAAAACCGGTCGAGCCTTTTTGGATGAGTGCGACCACAAAACCAGTGACATGCGATTTTTATATATATTATATATGCCGATAGATTAACTGGGCTTGAGACAAAATGTTAACAAAGTAGAAATAATGTCTCTAACCCGACAACATACGAAAAGACGTATTCATCCTTTAACGTAATTCTTTAAATATATATGTATGTGTGTATTATATTTTTACAATCACAATATTTTAGGTATTTTGGCATACAATTTATAAATTTGAATGTATTTTGAAATAACAAAAATAATTATCATACAATTGAATTCACTTTTACTGCGTTTCATAGTAATAGTGACATCTAAAAATGTTACATATGGTTTGTTTATACTGTCTCATCACAAGTTAAATAAACTACAGTTACCTACTGAATTTTAATAAAAAATACTAAACTTCAGTAGGTAATAAATTAAGTACCTAATATAGTCAGTAACGTTTAATGTGTATAGTTTATTATTCGTTTTACTGACGTGTTAAATTAAAAATAAAATTAAAATTTATTGGGTCAAATAATTTTCTACAGAAAGTTGTTTTCGGAATCTTCTTTTAAGCAAATTATGCTTGTAGTAGAAAATCCGCTCCTCTATATTTTAAATTGCGTGTTAATTAACACAATAATTTGAAATAATGAAATTAACTCTATACATTATTTTAAATTTAAAATTTACAAAATTATACTTAAAAATTAGTGTGTACATGTGGGTTTGCCTGTGTGTGTGAGTGTGTGTGTGTACGTGTAACATAAGTATAACATAAAATCATTATTTTGTGTTTTACTATCATTCTCTCACTCATCACTCTTCTTTTATAAATATCATTATTTATTTTTATTGTCATATATAGTAGTAATTTTATCTATATTATACATTTACCTTTCGTACATGTATGTACGTGTCCTACCGACATTTGTTTTATCCTTACTCATCTACGGAAGATCTTGTTGATTTAAATATCACACATTAATTTAAATATCTTATTTTTATGACTATTATGTAACTGTCTCCTTTTCCGTAATAAATAAAACAAATAAAATATTTATTTATTTATTTAATTATGGCACTCCAACGACTTATTCACTAATACACTCTGACATAATTTAATTTTAAACATAATTATACAGAGCGAATTTGCCACTTACAGATGTGCACAGCACTTACAAATTCAAGGTCGTATATACAAGATTAAAATAAACAAAATTAATTAAAATAAGATTAAAGTAGATAAAATTAAATCACAACGAATTAAATTAAAAAAATTGTTAAATTTTGTAAAATTACACATTAATGAAACCTAAAATTAAATCATATTAACTAATAACCATCTATAATGAAAATAATAATTAAACTAGATACAACATTAATAATTATTAATTACACAATAATAAATCAAATATAAATCACTTACTTGAAATTTCAGTTAGTTTTCAATACACCATTTTAGTCAACGAAAGGTGGTTAGTCAGAGAGTAAATTTTAACTTTAAACTTCAGTGATTGTGTAGTCTAAAATTAATTAAAACGAGGCAATTCTTATCTTATCTATGTTTAATGATTCATTTCATTCAGAGACTCCGTGATATCATGACTATTATAGCAATTCGGCCTCGATGGCGTAGTGGTTAGTGTAACCGACTGCCACGCCTGAGGTCGCGGGTTCGATTCCCGCACAAGCCAAACATTTGTGTGCATGAACATATGGATGTTTGTCTTGGTCTGGTGTTTCTCTGTATAATATGTAAGTATTTACAAAAAAAAAGTATATATATATGTTTATCCATTGTCTAGTACCCATAGTACAAGCTCTGCTTAGTTTGGGCTAGATGGTGTTGTGTGTATGTGGTAGAATATTATTATATTATAATTAAACCCATAGGATAGACGACTCCTAGTTATCTAATCAATCCAAGCTAGTACATACCTAATTTATCAAAAGCCAAACACAACTACAGTTCAAAGTTACATAACAGTAACAATATCGTCGCAATATTCAGTGTAGGGCCGTCTAATTTCACCGTTGACAATATAAGGGTTGAAGGTATTGACACAAATGTTGAAGCTACCCTCTGTTTGCGGTTATTGTTTCCTTGATTCAGACCCGTGGTTAATTCATTTATGAGAGACCCCTAGCTGATTGTGGCGATGCGGAGGTTCGGCGATTAATTTTTTAATTTTGATTATTTATAGTGAAACTAAAATGAAAAGAAGTTTTAGAACGAAATTAAAATAATGAAATTAATTTTAGTTACCTTTCAACTAATTTCAGTAGGTAATGATTTCATATGGCCATTGAAACGTGGCATAAAGATTAATCTGCTTGTGTTTGTAAGATTATCACGTATCACCAATTATCAAGTATAATTTTTTTATATTATTTTATCATGTAATTAGTTTATAGTAAATCTATGAGATTTAGCAACGATTTAGCAGCGGCGATAGCCTAGTGGGCAACCATTGGACTGCCACGCAGAGATATCGGGTTCAAACCCAAGGCGCGCATCTCTGACTTTTCGAAGTTATATGCGTATTCATAATTAATTATCGCTTGTGTTAACGGTGAAGGAATATATCGTGAGGAAACCTGCATGTCTGAGAGTTCTCCATAATGTTCTCGAAAATATCTAAAGTCCGCCAACCCGCACTAGGCCAGCGTGGTGGACTATGGCCTAACCCTTCTATCGCTGAGAAGGGGCCCGTGCCCAGCAGTTAAACAGTTTAATACAGGGCTGATATTATTATTATTATATGAGATTTAGTCAATACACAGACTGTCATACAGACATACAAATATATATTTTTGAATCCATTCACATTTTATTATAAGGATGGAAAAATCAATTCTTGTGAATTATTTGCAGTAGATAAACATATTTCTTTAGTATTACATTATTACTGGTACCATATTATACTGATAATAATGGTAAAACAAACTTAAGTCTTAATTAGTCAAGTCTTAGAATACCAGACAAAGTTAAAATGTATTGGCTCTGGCCACCGGTGTGCCGAAGCGACTCAATAGGTTAAATCAGATAGAATTATTATTCGTATAAGACATAGAAATACTATTAATACCACTACAATTAATGCAACTGTGCTGTGTCCGTCAATAAAAATAAAATCTATTAATAAATATATACATAAGTTTTTGTATATAAGAATATATCACCAACTCGTTTTATGTCGCTTATTGTAGATTATAAGTATTAGTATCAATACGTCCATGAATTAATTGAATTATGATGCAATACATCATAATATTACAAGTGCATTAAAAATAACTAATGTATGTAAAATGACAAACGTGTTATTGATAAATTATACAAAAATTGAATTAACTGCTTTATACGTATTTTATCACGTTGTTTATTTTTAAAACACTATTATTACATAAATTTAAAACTTTAAACTAGAATTGTTAAACACTGTTGCTAGTTTACTTCTATTTAAAATATTTCTATACCAATATTTTAAAGAGGCAAGCTCAGATTTTTTGTTCGTTTGTAAAGATTTCACTCAGAAACTACTCAACCAATATTAAAAATCTTTCACTATTAGTACCTAAGCTATATTATCACCAAGTAACATAGGCCTTATTTTAATCAAAATTTTACTTTTACTAACATAACTACTTTTAAGCGAGCGAAACCGCGGGAAATAGCTAGTAAATTATAAAAAACCTAGTCAGATTTAATTTTACTCTTTCACCGACGTTTCAGATGCTTTTCAGCAGCTGTGAAAATGGATAGCATATAATTTTAATCACCTGTACGTATTTGTAATTCACAACATTGCAAAACCAAAAAGCTATAGACAATGGATCGATTAGTGAATTTCTATAGTACAGCATAGAATGCACAATCAACTCAAAATATAACCGCAATATCATTTAAACACTCGAACTAACTTTCAAACATCTATTCCAAAACAGAAATCAAATTTGATTAAAATTAAAGAGCACACAAAAGGCACCACGAATGTGCGGCGGCGACAGCTTGTTGAAATCAAATTATAAATAAAGGAGGGGAACAATAGGGTCCAGGCACACTGCACCGAGATGATCCCAGTGATGGATGGAGAAACTACGTGGTTACGCGACGCGACGGAATGGATAATGTGAGGACGAAATTGACGCGCGAGTTGACAAACTGACGGAGCTGAAGTCATGGGTGTTGGGGAAATGTACTATTTGTGTGCATCGGCATGTCGTGTAAATAATGTGCTCGTATTTGATTTTGTTTTCATGTTTGTATAGACACTAGATTTTGACTCCGGCTTTGCTCGCGTGAATGTAGTTTAGATTAGGTTAGTAACAATACTTTTTCCTGAATGAAATGTACCTTTGTCCTATTCTGTAACCCTGACGACGCATACGGGAAATTTAATGATTATCCATTAAGTAGTTAAGGCGTAAAAGCGTCAAAAACAAACAAACTCACATCCGCATTTAAATATAAAAATTTAACTTAAATTCAAAGAGTTTTAAATAGTTTTAATAGTAGTAGTAGTGTAACAGTTTCTAAATATGTAATCTAGTGTCCAATAAATAACGCGATAAAATTTATATATAGTAGTTTAATTTCAATGGATAACGTTAGCGTAAACAGAAGACAATATTATCAAAAAGACTATTTAAATAATAGTTATTTTCAACTAAACAATAAGAAAAATAATTAAAAAGCACAATACTGGATCCAAAATAACGTATTTGTAATGTTACGCTAATATTACAAATACATTCATTGCCTCTATATTGATTAAAACAATTTTTTAAGTGCAAAAGTAATTCTGTCTATTACTTACACTTATGCAGCTACAGAACTACTGTTCGACAAATACAACTTTGACAAAAATCGGTATGGAAAAATCTTGAACTCTGTACCTAATAATTTCAGCAAATATTTTTCTTTGTAACAAAACCATTTCTTGCTGTTTTTTAATTTTGCGGTTTTTTTCCACGCGTCAAACAAATTGGTAAATGATTTTGAACGTAAACTCAAAACCATACACAAACCGTATTCGCAAAGTAAGCCAGTTGTTAAGCAACAGCAGTTACTGTTAATTGTGGCTCGGTGGAATTGTTCGGTGGTTGCATTCGTCGTGTTGGTGGTCGCGAAGTTTTCCCCTACCCCGTGTTATGTTGCCGTGTTGGAGCGACAGCTTTGGGGTTGCATTACATACTGTTACGAGTTTTGTGTTTTTTGATGTGCCGCGGTCTCAATTTTGGTTTGACAACTTCTGTAATGGATTCTCTTTGGTTTCATTGTGAATATGAGGCATATCGCTGCTTAAATTGCTGTAAAGATTAGATAGAAGTAGATTGCTGCTGTGTAAGAAAGCAAAAGTAGGTTAAACTGTAAGAAACAGTTATACAATATTTATAATTTCTTGAAATGCTGTAAAATTAATTTTAGTAATAGAATTCCTGGATGCAATTTGCCTTAACAGAGCTCTAAATAATATAAAATTTCATAAGTAAAGTTCTGACGATTTAAACAAGATACAACCAAATTATACATAGAAAACTTGTACATCAAATTTATTAATACCTACTTAGTTATATCGAAATTGAAATCTTAAAATATTACGTGTAGGTTTAATTTCATCGTCACATAATCCTTTTAGTTTTTAATATCAATGATGTTATCGTCTGTCCCTTTTAACCCAATGATCATAAAACCAAGCCACACTCTAAAACCCTCCCACACATGCAAGCAGAAAACATTTGAACATTTCCATTTGAGCGTACGCCACAATATCGCGGTTGGCTCATATCGGCCTGTCAGCGCCAACTGACGCCATATTGACGCGAGCTGTGACGTCACATTCGTTCCTATTTGATTTATACACCATCGCGTCGCGCTTTTTACTATCTACAACAAGTTAGATTTATGTCGTCAGAATATGTAGTAAAGAAATTATTAAGTTTCCAGTTTTCTTTTTTATTTATAATTTATTTATCTTTAAAGATTCTTATTATATAAATATAAGGTTATGACTCCACTGATTAGATATTAAGTTACGATATATGATATAAACAAATCATTTCGAAAATCTTTAATATTGGTCCGATCCCGTTTAGCGCTTATGATAAGCTTTTAATTTTAAGTGAGATAAAGTTTTATTAGCCGATTATCACATTAAAGGTTTAAGAAGATGTACAAGACTAAGCTATCACCTTTTCTGTTGAATTATTTTACGCTTTTTAAGTACATAATTGAAATCTTTGACGAACTCAACATTATGTCATTAATTTTGAATCTGACTTGTTGTCAGATTCAAAATTAATATTACCTGTCTTATCAATTTCTTGCCTTAAAAAAGCAGTTCTATCTAACAGCTTCCATCTTATACAAATAATGTTCTATTCTCTAAAAGCAATTCCCAACGCATATTAGAATCTGCAGTAACAATTCTTATTCGTGTTGTATGTGCGGGCTGGCTCCTCAGAGATAACTCTTTAAGCCATTAGCGAGACTAATTGTGAAGCTGCACGGTCCCCAGATTCTCCTACCGATTCCCAATACCAACTCGTGTAAAGGTCGGAATGGATGGTGAGGTTAGACGCTGCGGTTCAATAGCTACACCTGTTATAAAACAATCATATTTAGATAGAAAATCAATTTGACGCGGCAGTAGTGGATAGCATCTGGTATTAGAATGCCGATTCAGAGGTCATGATCGAATCCCATCACTATAAACGTACACCCATTCCCGTGCCCATTCCTAACACAAGCCTCCTAGCTTAGCTGAAAGGATTAACAATAATACATAACATGCCCATTTCTGGGCCCACGAGTTACAGCCAAATTTTTTGTGGCATTTGTGTATGGCCACATTTCATATTCCTTTTATTTACAAATAGAGTTATAAAAGTTATTTCGTTGAATTAAACATTCTTATAAGACTTATAGGGATATCAATCTTAGGAAGCAAATAGCATTTTAGATGTCAGAACTGTTGGATATAACGCCAATTCTATTCATATTACAGCCATTAATAAAATATAGCCTTTAAACAGTATCCTTAAGCAATTTCATTGCACCTGACTTAGAAACGCCCTCCGCACACACCTGCCAAATACGTTTTAGCCCTAAGCATCAGCTTCACGTAACTCGGGAAGACCGCAATCGGCACGAAGCGGTTTTATCGAGTGTGACCGAGGAGATTGCTGCTTTCAAAAAAGCGCACTTTAATTTTGGGCGCGGCAATGGAGGCGCCGATGCGGTCGTGCGTAGCGACCGCCTATTTATTTTATTACCTATAAAAAGTTTTAGCGACTTCAGTTCTCTCAAAACGTTCGACGAGATCTTCCTAGGACAGATTCTAGGCTAAGTTGACTTGAAATTGACCGAAGAGATTTGAATTTTTATTCTAGGATTACGGAGGCAACGATATTATTTCGGATTGAGTAATGGTGAGTGGAATTAGGGTAATAATTTATTATTGCAGAAAGCCTTATGTTTGAATTATTATTTGATAAAATTTGCTCAGACATATATTTGGTTATTCACTCTAAGTCAAAAATGATTTATTCATCTAGGTCATAAAGTAACACTTATGAACGTTAAAGGTAATCATTTCGTAAGTTTACTAAAATTACTGAATTTACATTTATGTTAGTTGCTAGGTCCAGGCGAAGGGTTGAGCCTATGCGAACATACGTGCAAGATACTCACGGTCACTCTTTTATATGGCCATTTAATCACAGCGTTTCTTTTAAATAAATGTAACAGGTGATTCGCTAATGCCTTGATATAAAGATAAAGCAAAGATTGTTACACAAATAAATCAAACCATCGGACCTATTTCATTTCTATAAACTTAGACGAAAAAACACCATATAAATCTTGTTAAAACTAAAATGTCCGAACTTACAGAACCAATTCGACTAGGGTTCTGGCCCCTTTGACTAATCGCCAAGCAATCGATACTGAAGTTTTTTCGTTGCCCTCAAGCGGCAGACAAATTGTCTTGCGAGAAGAAATTAATTTGACAAGTCGCCGGGTGGAGTGGTCCCAAGACGCCTGTATTAATTTATTTGGACAAGAAAAAATGTGGTCACGGTCAGGGACCGAGCTGTGACAAGATGGGGATGAATTGCGGAAGCTGTCACTGGAACTAACTGAGAACGATTGTTGCTTACGCTGCCAAACAAATGATGCAGTTTGTGCATTTAACAGAAATGTGGGAGAATGTTAAGAATTTGGTTGTTTTAATATTGCTTGAACCAACGAAGTTTTGGATATTTTGAAATATATTGTTTTTGATCTTAAGGTACATCATTAGTGGCTCTAATACAAGTGACTTAATAATTATATGCTCACATTGGACCAGAGAAATAGCTCGAATTCCTGTCGTTCAAAAACGTTATCTATGGTATTAATAATGAGTCAATAGAGATAAATACTATATGTCTTCAAAGAAGTAGGCAGAGATGTTATACACACATATTTCACATGCTATCGTGTACAAACATAACATTTGAATGCAACGGCAATTCGAAACATAATAGGGTAGTTAGGGTAAGTAGCTATGTTTGATTTTGTACAATATTTTACGTACAAGAGTAAAAACCAATCAAAATATATCTTTTTGTGAGAATGGTATCAAATTTGGTAGCAAAATAAAGGAGTAATTAATATTTTAAATTTGGATATAATAATAATAATAATAACAATTTTATTTCGCATGGCATAGACGCATAGATAAATACCTTATAGACTAACTTACATACAATTTGTGTTAGTATTTATATAACTTATTAACTATGTTAGTAATGCTTCACTTGCACTCTGTTGTTGTGCGTTCATGTGGCACTTGTCCGCGGAAGCGACGGAACATCACACCCTTCAGCCAAAAGTCCTCCTTCATAAATACATGTAGAAAGCAAGTTGGTACTCGCACCACGAACGCCTTGAAGTTGACGTTGCGATGCGACTCCAGCAGCTGCACCCTTGGCATGTACTTGGACTTCTGGCGTACATACTCCGCGATATCCTCCGCCTTAGTGGTGTAATGCAGGCCAGACATGTACACCGGTGCTTTCAGTGCTGCAGCACGCAGGTTTGCACTAGGCTCCACAGGAGCTGTGCCGCAGCAGTTCTTATTGGTTTTCTGACGGCGCTTCCTCCATTGCACCGTCACAAAACCACCCTCAGCATCATCCTCCCGGTTCTTTGCCATTTCAGGCACCGACTTCGCGGCGGGAGCAATAGGCGTGGTCGCAGCTATCTGCTGAGCCTCTATCCATTTAGGTCGATAATATCCTCCAGACCGAATTTCGGCAACGGCGGCTAGTTTTAACAGAGACTGGCCAACTACACAGGAGATATTATAGTGCACAAGTGTGTGCATGAACACAAGTGCACTCTCTGTTCCCTAACTCTCATGATCGGTAATCCGATACGACCGGAAAAAGATCAGGCGCAGGACCAACGGCTTAACGTGATTTCCGAGGCGCAGGGTTGTCTTACACCACCAACTTCCTAACTCCGGGCTGCTATTGAGATTTCTTAACTGGAAAACTTAATAAATTTTTGCTGGCCTGACTCGGGATTCGAACCCGAGACCTCATGCACAGCAGTCTCATTCACTATCGCTGCGCCACGGAGGCAGTCGAACTTGGGTATAAGAAAAAGTAAAAGTGAAGTGTGCATATCTCGTTATCTACCTCGGATAGCTGTAGGTTGCAAAATTAAAGAGTCATATAAGAAAAAGTGGGAGTTTAGTAGCTTGCGTGACAAGCCTATAATAATTGTCGTCTACAGTGCACATTGTCGGGCTCCAACAGTTTTCCCGATCCGTTATCGAACTCAAAACCTTATGCCCAACATTTGCATTCACTGCCACTGTGCCTCCGAGACAGGCAAGTCCCATGAAATATTATCATTTAACAAGAAGCGTGTATTTTATTTATATTATAAAATACTAACCCAAAATTACAAAGTTTTAAAAATATCTCGAATCACCAATATAAGCGGTAACATGTATCTATTTTCATACTTCGATAAAGCAGCTTACAAAGAGGGATCAATACCCAATCTAAAGCATCATAACCCACAAAACAAACATAAGATAGACAACAAACATCAAAAAGCAGAAATCCCAATAAAGCTTAATACTAGGGAGGATTCAGTTATCACCTATATGGACATAATGACATCAGGAAAAACTCTCGTGGAAATATATATCGGTATCGAAGGGGACGCGGCAGGGGAGGCCGATTTATGACATTCTGATGATACAATCGAATCAAATAAAGCATCTATATAAATCAATGTCCGATTGGCATGCGAGGTGAGAATGATATATGCTGTTATTTCCGCAGATTTTTTGAGTAGTGTAGGTAGTTTCGAGAATAGTGATGTTAGTTTGGTGGTGAGCTTTCTGTTTTCATTTATTGTGTTTTAAGATATTATTGTATGTGGCATCTCGGTGGCGCAACGGTAGTGTTTGCTATGTATATGACATCTCAATACACTTGGGGTTCGTCTCCTAGGTCGAGCAAGGTGTTATTGTGTTCTTAATATATTATATACCTATTTGCGTGCGGCTATGTATGCACGTATTGCAGAGATAATCATTGCAATAACAAGCTATCTATAATATGAAATATATAACCAAGTAGCCGCACATTAAAAATCTGAAAGTTTGTGATGGTATATTCTTTGGCTTGTGGTTAAAGTTCAGCACACAAATAGACTGACCATATCCTAAATTAACACATGTGACTCTTCATTCTGCTTTGATTTGAGCGGGTTCAGCCGTGGGCTTTCTAGTCAGGTATAAATCTGTAATTCAATATGACTTTTATAAGATACTTAAATGTTATAAGGTTGTTCTCAGTAAACTAAATATATAAAATTTAAATACGGTCACTAACAACTGTCCCTTAAGTATCGATCATATTACTCCAGATCAAAATTTGATAATTAATTTAATATAATCGACTAATCGTCAAATATCCGATATATAGATTTCTATTTATAATAATATGATCCAAGACTGGCCCAAACAATACAACACCATACCTGAAGGCACACACTCGTGTGTCGCTGTCCTCGCCATAAAAAAGCAAAAGTTTCAATTAACAACGTTCGGATATCGAGTAATGAGTGGTTGCGTGGATTTATCGTCGTATAACCGACAATTAAACGTCTTTGTTCCCGGGGACGCAGCGACACCGCTGCCACGCCCGCTACAAAACATACCAAGCACACCCAACTAAGAAGTGCAACAGCATTTTGGATGTAATATTTCAATACTTTGTTATTATTCGCAAAATAATTACACAAGCTTAGCTTTTATTCGAAAGCGGTTTTCGGCACTTGGTCCATCTTTATTTTTCAATTTGAAAAGATTGTAAAATTATTCCGAAAATCGACAAGACAATAAAATTTCCTACCCTATTAAACTTAAAGCTATACAAGTGTACTAATGAGTTAAGTCTTGTTACAAAGAGATAAAGAGTAATTGACGCAATAAAACAACAGAAATTAAAACATTAACCTATGACTCACATACATCCGTGGATTCGTGGATCGTGGCCGGCGCGGACGTCGAGACAAAGGCAAAAAGTGCAGGCCTCACAAGACGCGACCGCATTGTTCCTGTGTGCTTACGGGAACAAAGATCTGTCGACGACCAAACCGCCGATAACATAATAGCCCTTAAATTTAACTAATAAACGCCCGCGCCATCGATAAACAATGAGGTTTGTGGAAAAGGTATGAATGGGACGAGTCAATTGTTTTGATATCAGACTTGAAAGGAAGAGACCGTGACAAAAATTGCAGGGTCCGGCTTATACCGACATAAGACTTGCAGAACTTAAAGTACAAATGCATAAAGAGCCAAGGGGTAAGAGATTGGCCGTGAGTTTGGTTACCTTAGCAACTAACCTAAATGTGTCTTCAGTAATTCTAGTAAACTTTGTTGCTTATGTGAATGTGTAACCATAATTAATAAAATTATATGATAAGAGGTTTAGTAAAGAGTATTCATAATCCCAAGTAATATCTATTATAAATGTGAATGTAAGTTTTCTTGTTAATTACGCTTTCATGCCTTAACTACTAGTAGTTGTTGGTCTAGACCAGAGACGCATACACCTTGTCAGGATACCTCCAGAGAAATATAAAGTCATTTAACACGTTCCATGATAGTTATCTGAAATAATAAACAAATTTAAAACATTGTAATATAAATCGTATAGTTTGCACGGCCTACCATGAAAAAAATGTAGAATCATATGCCTAAGAAAGTAAGTTTTAACGAATCTGAACCAAAAAGAAAAGTCAACTTATAGATAAACCGAAGCGTAGACATCATCCAATTTCAATAAATCCTTACGCTTCAGCGGTTAAAGAGCTTGTAATAATTCCAATATTTCAATCGATACAATCCTATAACACTTTCTTTAATCAGGAGATCTCAAATCGATTCCCAACGCCTATTGTAACCGTTGTGAGTTCATATCGTACATCATCTTCATCACTCAGTACATATTTTGATGACTTGACATCTTTGACAGAAACAAATCTCTTAAATTTTGCGTTTTTAATAAACTTTATTTTACTACCATAAGAGTTATATTCCATTGTACCAACAGTAAATATGATTATATTTTATAAGTTTACAATTTTATAGAATGCTGATCGACATTTTTTATTATTCCTTATTACATTAATTTTAAGGTTTATTATCAAATGCATACGTGTGATTTGAATAGCAAATACTTGTTTTAAAGCGCAATGTAGCACATAATGCGTACATCAACAATCTTTCATGTGTTCCATTCACAAAACGTTACCATTCAAGTCTTTGATATTGATTTGATGTTTGAATGAGAGATTGAGTGTATGGACGCTCATTCATAAAATTATAAGTACCTAGTATAATAAAATAACTCACCGTGTATTAAATTTGTGTACGCTATTTTCTACAATAATCTCTTATAAGATAATCATTTATATCAACTTTGATGATTTGGTTCTGTTAACAAGTTAGATCTTTTGTTCTTTGTTATTATTAGTTATAATATATTGTATTATTTAGTTAGTCTATAAAACTTCAAACGATTTGAAGTTCATACTGCATCAAAGAATAAGCAATAGGTTTAGTAACATTATGGAATGTTAAATTAAAAATGAATTCGCTATGTACTCATGTGCGTTATTATAATAATAGCATATGTAGAATGTAGTCATATTGATATAGACTGATATATGACTGATATATAGATAAATTAATGTCTGCTTTTTCCTTAAGATACGTATGTATGTACCTGTCAACTTTAATTCTCCGATTGCGATAAATCTTTGGTAATTTGCATGTACGCTTGATTGATTATCCAAGATTTCTGATAAAAACTGCAAATTTGAAACAAGCATAACCATTAATATTGTGCATGTACCTACTAGATCTTTATCATAAATAATTGATATTAGGCCTTAAACAAAGGTAATAAGGCTGATAAGTGTATAGAGTCAAACCTAACGCATTAGTGCAGTGAAATTTAACTTTAAACAGTAAGATGATTAAATCTCCATTTAAATATGAGGCCGATTTCGATTAACACGAGAGTGATACAGAAGTCAAATCTCAGCTAAACGATAGATGACGAACTTTTCAAAATGTCTCTGAAAGGACGTAATCCTATAGGCATAAACGACCAACCCTAACCAAATTCCTTAATCACAACAGACGTGTGGCACGAGCCGGGACGTGATTAATACAGCCACACCCCGCGCCCCGTGCGGTATGCTAATGTGCTTTGTCTTGTGCGAGTAGGCGCGCGCGCATCCTGTCTGTGGGACGAAGAAAAAATTGTCAATTGTTGTGACATGGTAGGCGATGATGGTGCAATGATGTGGGCAGCAGGGATCGTGATTGAAGAGAAAAACATTTGAAGGGCGGTTATCTAATTAGCTGTGTTGTGTTAGTTAGATGATTAAGCAGGCTGGGACTACAGTTACTGCTTCTGTTGTGGAGTAGACCATTGGGTAGGACTGGGTCACCACAAAGTATAAGACCCAGGTAATATAGTCACCATCCCAGATAATAATCAATATTGCACTGTTCTAAACTTGATACTGCTATTGAGAATGTTCTTAGAGCACATTTCAGAATCAGTCAATAGTCACATTTATTATTTAAATCAATAAGTTACCTTATGCAAATTTTAAAACACAAAAGGTTTTCTATTTATTTAGTATTACTGAAAATATAAAAGAAATAATAGACAAGGTAATTGTTAAATGATGATGAACATAAAAAGGGACCTATGATACATTGATACTATTGCAGGCGGCTATAGCTTAGTGGGAGACCGTTGGACTGCCACGCAGAGTTTTCGAGTTCGATCCCAAGGCGCGCATCTCTGACTTTTTGATGTAATGTGCGAATGAATAGTTAATCGCTCGCTTTAACGGTGAAGAAAAACATCGTGAGGAAACCTGCCTGTCTGAAAGTTCTCTATAATGTTTTCGACGATATGTGAAGTCTGCCAACCCGCACTAGGCCAGCATAGTAAACTATGGCCTAACCCTTCCCACACCGAAAAGAGGCTAGTGCCCAGCAGTGGGACAGTTTAATACAGGACTGATATTATTATTATATATAATGATACTATTACGTAACATAACAGTTATTTGATCGCATACATGCAAGATAAATAGCGATGTAGTTATGCATAGACAAATTATCAATATTAATTGCTCCTTAATTTTGCAACCAAATTTTAAGGCTGTTTTATAAAACAGGTTTTTTAATGCTATTTGTTATCGCACATATAATAAAGCACAGAATCATACTTTTATCTAAAACAGATATGCAGGATTCCTATATTTAACCATATACAAGCACAACACGTAAAACTGATGAATTCAATTTAAATAAAGCGACAATTATAAGAAGTCATGTAAGGCACATTTTATTATCATGCAGAATGACTAATGTATTGATTTAAGTACATACATAAGTAGTATGATATTCTAAGAAAATGGTAAAATGACTTGGAGAATAGGTATTCAATCTAGTTTAGGCACAATTCTTACACGATAATCCAAATTCTTCACTAATTCACTAATTCTTTGAGGAAAGATTTGTTTGTGTTTGTTTGTAAGAGTTTAGATCAAAAACTACTTAACCGATTTTAAAAATTCTTTCACCATTAGTAAGCTATATTATTAGCGAGTAACACATTAGGCTATATATTATGCAAAAAAAAATGCGGAGCCGTCTTTGGGGACTGCCGATAAAAGTGAAAACTAAGCAACTTGTGAATTGTATCGTCGAGATATTAGATAATTATTTTTGAATGTTTAATGTGTTCGGTGACGATGACGCGAGTTCCATGATTTTTGTTCACCCAAAAAGTGCTCAACGCGCCTAATGAAGCTTTCACTTCAAAAATACTGTTACCAACATAAACTAACTTAGTTTTACGCGAGCGGAGCCACGATCAAAACGTAGTTAAAATATATGCATGCTAGTGATTTATATAGGTATATTTATATAGGTAGTTAAAATATATTTGTCCATGGAGAATTTTATCCGGTCTGGAAAATGACACTAAAACATTCATGACCTTATTAAGTCAGACCTTATTAAGTTCATGAACTTATCCTTGAAGGCAGTCTCCGATTGGGGTGATGCCAACATATTTAAGTTCAATGCCTCTAAGACCCAGGCGTATCTGTTCTCCGCAAAAAATATCCTGTTTTAACTGGCTCCAACTTTCCAAGATGTATTCGTGCCGATAACTGATCGTCTTGAGCTTCTAGGTATGTCTTTGACTCCAACCCTTAACTTT
This sequence comes from Catocala fraxini, assembly GCA_930367265.1. Taxonomy (NCBI): domain Eukaryota; kingdom Metazoa; phylum Arthropoda; class Insecta; order Lepidoptera; family Erebidae; genus Catocala; species Catocala fraxini. Next base: position 22,722,934 of record OV884028.1, read on the forward strand.
GGGTCCTATATTGCGACAAAAGCTCAACTAGCCGCCAAAAAGCTGGGCATCCTCAGTAAGGTGAAGCAGTATTTCATGCCTGAACACTTGCATAATTTGTATCAAGCACAGGTTCGATCCTGCATGGAGTACTGTTCTCACCTGTGGGATGGGTGCGCAAAATATTAGCTGGAGGTTTTGGAGTCAGGCCAGGAGACTTATCGGCGACGACCAAACTGGTCAACACACGACTCCAAAGCTTGGAGCATCGTTGTAAGGTTGCCAGTCATACATACATAGATACATTTCGCATCGTTGTAAGGTTGCCAGTCATACATACATAGATACATTTCGCATCGTTGTAAGGTTGCCAGTCATACATACATAGATACATTTCGCATCGTTGTAAGGTTGCCAGTCATACATACATAGATACATTTCGCATCGTTGTAAGGTTGCCAGTCATACATACATAGATACATTTCGCATCGTTGTAAGGTTGCCAGTCATACATACATAGATACATTTCGGAGAGTGTGCTGAGGAGTTGCATAATTTGTTTCCTCCTGCCCATTTTTGCCATCGGACGAACAGGCAAACAGACCAGCGGCACAGGTACATGGTGGATATACCACATTTACGCACAAAGTGCTTTGCTTCCACTTTTATAATGCGTACTGCAAAGGAATGGAACTCACTACCTAAGTCTGTATTTTCTGATGAGTACAATCTGGGTGTCTTCAAGTAACGAGTGAATAGGTATCTTCTAGGCAAGTGTGCTCCATCGTCGACTGCATCACTTAAAATCAGGTGAGATCGCAGTCAAACGCAAGCTTACTACAGTATGAAAAAAAATGACCAGACAATCTAATAAGTGCGAACTTATGCCATGGAATCAAAATAGCCTTACAATGATTACTTGACAAAAACATTAGTATATTTTAATATAATAGAATTATAAGCAATTACATTTGATAAAAACCCATGATACAAGTTAAATCTTACTTTTTGTACCAGTGTTCGAACAAATTATTGTCGTCACCTAATTTTGTGTTAACTTTGCTATTTTTAAACTATGTACTTATTCTGGACAATAATATTTATTATTATTATTATTAAATAGTTAATTATCGCTTGCTTTAACAGTGGAGGAAAAACATCGTGAGTACACCTGCATATCTGAGAGTTCTCCATAATGTTCTCGAAGATATGTGAAGTCTGCCAACCCGCACTAGGCCAGCGTGGTGGACTATAGCCTAACCCTTCTCACGCTGAAAGAAGGCCCGTGCCCAGCAGTGGGACAGTTTAATACAGGGCTGATATTATTATTATTATTATAATTCTTGTGCAATGATGTAATCCGTACACTTTATCGGTTTATTACAGGTTTGTTGGCAAAGACAAGACGCCGTATAATATGAAACGACGAAATATAGATCATCTTATTATTTTACACTTCGAATACTTAATTTAAACTTATCAAGTATTTAATGCTTTTTAAATATAAACTGATATCCTGTGTGTAAAGGGATATAATTTATCTATATGCTAAGTTTCATCCAAGTCCAAAGAATGGTATACAGTAAAAACCTTTAAAATTTCATACACTCTCTTTTAAGATTTTTTTTCGAAACATTATTTGATTTTATTTCGAAATTTATTCATATATAAATTCGTACTGTGTTATAATTTCGTTGAGCTCAAGATGGTCGAGTATACTGCCGGTTAATTGCTTGATTAGCCAATACCTCCACTGATATGAGAAAAGTACAAAATTACCTACACTGTCCTATCAACGAGCCTTAAATACCTAGAATAAAACATTAGTTAGGCTGAGGCACTTATATAAAATTACTATTAAAATTTATGTAGAAAAAAATACCTACATAAAAATTGATTTGATTCATTTACATAGAACTGTTTAATTTTTAGATCCATTACGAGGTCCCTATAGGTATTAGATAGTTACTTATTCTGGCACACAATTGTTATTCTTATTTAGTTTTTAAGTAATATAAAAGTAAATAAGAAATGATCAGAGCTTACATTGGCCGGCCAATTTTCCTTAGTTCTTTGAACAAGGGTACGGTTGATATAACCAAGTCGTATTGTCAACACAAACGCGGCACATTTGCTGTAATTACCCCTGCCTGCCCCACAATCCGCGTATTAGCAGCCTCGGCTTTCAACACAGGCCTTACTGCTCCACGCCTTGAGGCCACAAAACATACAATAGAGAAATTCAGGACAAATTTTCATTCCAATGCCTCTTTAAATGTAACCGTCTATGAGAAAACTGCTACTGTACCAGTAATGGAAATGATGCGAACTAAAATCGTAGTGAAACGATTTCTAAGTAGGAGTACCAGGGTGTCAAACCTATGATTAGAGCATTATTATAGGAGGGGAGTAATTGTGGCGAAAAAACGTTGCAGTTTCGCGTTTAAATAGAGTATTGTCGCTGAGCAAATATTTAATGTAATTTGGCCAACATTTTGAAAATATTAATTGATATTTTTGGTGTGGCATGAATTTTCTTATTGATAAATTAGGGTGTTATCCGTACTTGCACGCTACTAATTATATATCTGGCTGGCAATATATTGAAAAGGTCCAAATAATTTGAGTGCACAGATGGCGCAATGGGTGAAAAGATCACTTTGACACGGAGTGCTATGAGTTTAATGCCAACATAATTATTATATAATTATGGTAAATACATATTCTAAGCATAGCTATTTATGGATGCTATTTGGATATTCTAGGCATAATTTGTTTATATGTTTTAAAATACTGAGCTAAACTAAACTAGGATACACACTGCGTGTAAATCTTAAAAAGAAAGAAAAAACAATTAACTGCTTTTATATTATTAACAATATTTATTACTTACTTACTTTCTGTTGCCAAATTATAAATAATATACAAAATTCTCAACGTATTGAAATATTTCCTTTGAATAATAATAAAAACTTTAAAATATTTGTGAGGTTTGTAAAATAAATATATTTGTGCAACTTTTCATTCTCAACGAACGCGGTGTCTCGCATTCGAGGTTGTTTCAATTAATCAAAGTTAACGAAGGCTTTAATTAAAATTAATAACTTTTGGTGGATATTGTCGTCTGTTTGTCTGCACGCATATCTCGGCTTGTTCGCTCACTCATATTTATCTTCAGCTCAGATTTATTGTTTAATATTGTTATTTTGAATCTCCATTTTGGATCTTTAGTAAGGTACATGAAGGCATAAAGTAGAAAAAAAAATGAGCTGTGCAACAATATAATTACTTGATTCAGCACCTGTGGCATAGTTTTGTGGTCACGAGAGGTCCTGGCTTCGATGACCGATTACAGCAGTTTTGGTGAAATTATGGCGTTAGCTTATAAAGTGTTTTTTATATTTTTACGTGGACATTTGAATGGTACAGCAAATCTCCTAATGATGATCTTCTGTGTGTGGAAACGCTTATCAATTTTTATATCAACGGGAAGGATACATAATATCTTGGAAATAATCTCGTCAAACATCAATACCTTTATGTCGAGAACTCAATAGGAGCCAATTTTTAAACTGATAGAATCGCACGCATCTACAATAGTCCAATTTGAAAGTCACTAAATTGATCTTATTTAAAAAAGTGAAAAATTGTAGCACATTCTAGGAACGGGCAGATTACACGTGGCGATTGCGAGAAACACCATTGTACCCAATAACACCGTCACTGATTGATGAAGTCAAATTTTTTTGACAAACTCTCGCGTCCATTTAATCGAAGTCGGAAAAAAAGTTCGTCTAAACACGTAACAATGGTTCTTTTTTCATAACAATAAGAGAGCGCTCTATGCGATCATCGATTACTTTTTTATCGGCTACAATATCAATAATCTGTTTACGCCCACTGTTAATTTCGACGTTAGTAAAATTGAAATTTGACACGTGTTACGAAGCGAAAATAATTTTGTGGGTGCATGATTGTGCGCTTCTAACAATTTTGTTTGTTTCGTTAGACCGACGCCTCGTGAGTCGACTCGGGGAGGCATTTAGTGCGTGACTAGCGCTTTTTTATTGCCTTTGTATTGAAAAAGTGGTCCTATGTGAGTGGCTTAGCCAGTGCAGTCGAGTGCAGCTATGGAGCAGCCACACCTGACGGCGCACTATCACTCCATCAGGAACTATCTCGAAAATTCACTTCAGTAATTGAGTCCAATTTGGCGAAGCGAGCAACCGCCATCATCGCATCTGTTATTAGCGTCATAACTAGTAATGGAGTTGTCGGTGCATAGGCAATAATTTCTAACGTTTTATTAGCAACTTCAACATTAACAGTTTTTATCGTGACGCCCGGCATTTTAGACTGTGACAGCTCGTTCCGATGGTATTTTTATTGTGCATCGCTGTTCCCCAGTCGTTTTCAACCCATAGAACAAATACTTAAATACGGATAGAATATCGACGCGTGTTTGAAGAGCTACCATAAGGTATTTATAGAGGCCATTGAGTATCATAAAACACACTGATTGAATCGATATTATTTCAATTTTCTAATAATAATAAAGGGACTTTCTCGTGTTTGCTCGGAGCTCATTACCGGCGAGGTGGGTTCACACGGCGCGCGCGCACATGCCCCCAAAACATTCAATAACATAACTTATAACTCGAAAACGAGCCTTCAAATTACACAAAACTGACAGCTTTAATATTTGCCCTGAGCCGTGTATCGTGGGCCAGAGGACGCCTCACGCTGAGCTTTTAATTTGTTCCATACATCGTTTCACGTGGTTTTTTCTGTGTTTTGTTTGAGAGGAGCAGTGATCGATCGTTTGCTCGCTTTTTTACCTTGTTTAATTTTGGAAGGAGCTGGTTGGTTTCGCTAAGTCATTAGTGGTGTGCCCGGCCGGCGACGTGTTTCTCGCTTTTAAATCTTATTGTTCCTATTTGACAGCCTTTGTTTTGTTCTACACAATGTTGTGTTACTGGAGAACAAGGATTTTATTTGAGAGTAATTTAATTGAACTGAGTTCTAAAGACAACAAAGGGACAGCAAGATGCCTGTCGGAGTAGCACGCACCTCTATATAACTTCTCTGCATTCTATGAACTGTTTTCAGTCAGTAGTTTATGCTGGACGTGTTTATGTATGCATATTTGTTTTCATTAAGTAGTATAATGGATAAAAGCGTGCGTGAATTCAAGAAGAATGCGATTATCTGGTAAGTGTTATCTGCCACATTCTCCTAAAGGTTCACAAAATCACAAGATAAATCATCAATTAAAATTAAATTACTATATACGGATTTTACCGCGTTATTTAAACGATATGACACTTTTTTACATAATTTAGAAACTACTAGTATTAAACTTTACTAAGTTCTAAGCTAATTAAATTATTAAAACTTATTAAATTAGTTTTAACTTTTATATTTAAGTTTACGCTTTCCCCGACGTTTCGGTTGCTTTTCAGCAGCCATGGTCACGGGGAGACATTTGTATAGTAATTTAGTTTCAATGAATAACATTCGCGTAAACAGAAGACAATATTAGTTAAATCATCAAATTCATAAACATGGGCGAGACATAAAAGCTGTTTATTTAGACATCATAATATTTCATACATTTATATTACCAAAATGCTCGATAAGAATAAATCACATTACTAAAGCTATATTATAGGAACATAATAAAAAACTAGCTTATACATCATCATAGAGGCACCTCCAGCAGTAGACGCGTTTTAAAATAATGTAAACTTTGAGACTTTTAACCTAAACCAGGGCATTAAAATAACTAGAGAAATACTTATTTAAAAGACCAGTGCTCTACTGGAGTAAACTCTGCATCGATGGACACAAAAACATTCAGCATTTAAACATTTTTATCCCATACGAGGACCATCAAATCCACAAGATAGCGTATATAACCATTCATACCACGCTATCAGTGCCGACTTACCGAGGCAAATACTAAAGACGACTGCCCCGAGTAGCAATATCGCGGAACAAGGACGCTGACTACATAAAATCCGTCGTGCATACGCAGAGGTATCAATATAATCCGTACGATTTATTATGAGCCATTTATCAACGAGCGATCGCAACCGTATAATAAAGAAATTTTTCCTTCCACTAGGCTCTACAGCCAAATTGCGAGAACAGCAAACAGAAAGTTGCACTTATCAATAAACGGCCGATGATCCCAAACCGCAACCGTTACCGAAACACTACTGATGGCCAAATTGGCATTCATAAATCAAAATTTAATTTGAATTTAACCTTTTCTCAATCTCACGTGAAATTTCGAGCGATTAACTGATATAATTCATGTTGCTTTCACGGATGAGCAAATCGATTTTGAGGACATTGTTAGCAAAGAGTTTGTAGCAAAAAGTTTGTAAGAAACTTAATGTCTTCAATACTATCCTTGATACCGCTAAAGCAGGTCTCGTTTTATTAATCATTTATTTATGTAATCAAAACATCAAAATGCCCATTTCAGCAAAGAAATCAAATAATGCAATGAGACATTCTGGCATTCTACTAATGTGCATCTAAATATATAAATATTTTTCTACTCTCTGCCTATATTCACCTTCATTTTAATATGTATATGGTACTGTAACATCTTACCATATAGCTATTTTTTATCTTAGCGGTATAAATAACAATTAAACCGATTATTGTAGACGATTCTTATTCAGACGGGTGTATTGCCAGCAAACGATTAGCAACAAACGATTTGCTAACTGAAAAAGTTCCCTTATTTGTTGTCACGAAGAAATGTCAATGATTTTTGCTAAAGCGATGATTGATTCGCGCCGAAAGTGGGCTGGTGAAATAGCAGCCACAGCAGACGCGAACAAATTGTCGCCGCCTCGGGCGAACGCTGATTTAACGAAGAGTACGCCACTTAAGTTTGTGCCACATCTCATCTCAAAGTTCTGTGGTCTGTTTTAATGGTCACTCGCTCGTGTTCGTTTTCTTCAGCTCGTGAAAAACGAGTTTTGAAAATAATATATAATAATAATAATAATAATATTCTATCACATACACACAACACCATCTAGCCCAAACTAAGCAAAGCTTGTACTATGGGTACTAGACAATGGATAAACATACTTATATACTTTTATTTTTTTGTAAATACATGCATATTATACATAGAAACACCCAGCTCAAGACAAACATCCATGTTCATGCACACAAATGTTTGACTTGTGCGGGAATCGAACCCGTGACCTCAGGCGTGGCAGTCGGTTACACTAACCACTACGCCACCGAGGCCGTCAAATATATCACTAACTGGTTTAAGTGATTGTCTAGCCGCTGCCAAAGCGCCGTGATGAATACCAGACGACAATATCCACAAATTGTTGTTTCAAGTCTGGTTGCTGTGTTCATAGTTTGATTGACTGCTAAGCCGATCCTGGATTCGAATACGAGACCCCAATACGACCGACCGTACATATTTGCAAACTTTTGCCACAGATACAGGTGAATAACTAAATAACCTAACCCATTTCATTCTAAAAGTGCACCTTACCCATGAACAGTTTATAAAAACCTAATATTATTATTATAAACAATAATAAATGTAAAAAGTAAAACAAAACATGTTTTCCGTGACCTCTGAAGGCAAGTTCCCCATAACTCATTTCTAAATGTCTTTACGCGCGAACAAATATAAAAACCATTTTCACTCACACTGTGAACGAAATTAGTCAATTAGTTTGAATACCACGGATGTTTAAGAGTTGATAAATGTACCTTTTTGGGTTTCCTTCGAGAAAAAACCAGCCAGGTGCAAGTTCTTGCACAATCAGAGTTCGGCACAATAGGAATAGTGGTAACTAGTAAACACTGGGTATTATAAAATACTAGCTCTTGCCCGCGGCTTCGCTCGTACCACAATATTTTTTAAAGGATGTTGTGTACTATATGTCCTATCTCGTACCCCTGACAACGTGTACAAGAAGTTTTATAATGGTAGGTCAAGTAATTTAGGCGTGAAAGCGTAAGGAACAAACTTACATACATGCCAATGTATGTAAGTTTGTTGCTTATACAATGTAAACTTACAAATCGTAACTAATATTATAAAATGTCTTTTATAATATTAGTTACGATTTGTAAGTTTACAGTTTATTTGTAAGCATTACTTACCAAAAAAAGAAATATTGTATTCATAAATTTTTTACAAGTTGTTTGGCACCGCCCTTGTTACTACTAATCTCAAAGTTATAAAGCTTCTATTTTAACCAACCAAAAAAACCAACCGTGTAATGTGTCAAATATCTTTTCGAACATACATACATCCTAATATTGTCTTCTGTTTACGCGAATATTATTCATTGAAATTAAACTACTATATACGGATTTTATCGAAAGTGTGAAATTAAATTAAATCTAAATAGTTTTAATAATAATTTAATTAGCTTAAAAATTTGTAAAGTTAAATAATAGTAGTAGTGTAACAATTTTCAAAATTATGTAATAAAGTGTCAAATAAACAACGCGATAAAATCCGTATATAGTAGTTTAATTTCAACACATACATCAATTAATCACTAATTGTACTTAAAATGGCGTCAGTTGACTTGAGCTTTCAATTGACACCTTTGAAAACAACTGACTGCCAGATGGCGTAGTAGTTAAATGATTGCCTCGTTATTGCTACTACGCCGAGTACTGCGGGTTCGAACCCTACATGGGACAAACATTTGTACTATCAGTAAATAGCTGCTCCGAGTCCCAGTGAGACAGGATTTATTCCAAGTGCGGCAGTCTTTTTAATTATCTTTATTTAGTCTAAAAACTAGATATTCAAAATTTGAATCTTAAATCAATCATCATCACATCAAACGTTATTTTTACTTTCAAATAATTAAAAGTAAAAATAACGTTTGATACAGACTGAGAGAAAAATATGTGAAGGTGTAAGGCATACCTACCGATTATATTTGGAATCTGGAATTCTAAAGAGTACACAGATTTATCAAGAGATCAATTCACAAAATAAGAATGCTCAATCAAAATAAATACTTTCGTAACACAAACGAATTAATATTCTGAGAGCAAAGACTTTGGCCAATTAATTCTGCGTTCAAATATTCGTGTGAAGTCGGCCACTCTCGGATGTTATCGGTGTTTGATGCGTAAGCGCTGTAATCTTATAATTATGACGACATTTTGGATGAGACGATGTTTATTGAAAATATTATGAGGACGCTTTTGTTATATTTAGGTGGATGACTTGATAATATGACTGCTGATGTATTTACTGGAAATATATAGGACAAAAAAACCGCCTTTTTAAAATGTGCTCTACCTACGTATAGTAGACATAATTATATGTAAGTAGAACACGATAGGATTCTAACTGAGACTGGAGAAAATAAGCTGGAATAGTATCTTACCCCGTGGATCGTAGATCGCAGCCAAAGAACCCAGTGTGCCTACTCTGAGTAGTGTTTTTATGTCAAGACAGTGTTACAAAGGATAAATAACTCTACAGCAAACTTCACACATGTTCCAGAACATTATGGAGAAGTATACAATATGCAGGTTACCTTACTCACGATGGTTTCTGTCACCGTTGCATCAACTGATTATTCACTATTTAATACACACATAACTTCATACCACATACTAGGAATTATGGGTATTGCGTTAACACAAAACGTTATAAGTCCCTTTAAACCTAGACGAATAAACAGCATACGGAAAATACTAAAAATAGCACCTTTTAAATATTACACCGCGACCGTTAATTTCTTGTTAACTTAATAAAACTGTGGCATATATTTCTTTATACGCGGTACCCCGAGGTCAGTACTAAGTGTATTAACTTTTAAACACAGTCCTCGCTTGTCACCATGATGTAGTGCTCATAATTGGTACCTATGCCCTACGGTAATAGGCTAAAACAATAATTTTACGCCTCACTTACTAATCTTTGTTAATACATGCAATGAGGCAGAAGTAAATGTGCAATAAATGGTTACGGAAATGGTAGTTTGGTCGTACTGTTTGCTGCAACTGTTTTGTTGAACAAAGGAATTTTAATTGTTCAGTTTTTTAAATGCTGCATCTGAAAAACCGATATCAATGATGGAACTTTGCTCTCGCTACTAGATATTCCAACTTCCTAATCGTAATCCTTACTAATATTATAAATGCGAATGTGAGTTTGTTTGTTTGTTACGCTTTCACGCCTTAACTACTCAACTGATTCTCATGATATTTTGCATACACGTTGTCAGAAGAACAGAAAAGGACAAAGAGAAATTATCCATAAATAGTACTGTTACTAACATAACCTTACCTAACCTACACTTACGCGAACGAAGCCGCGGGCAAAATCTAGCAAAAAATTACATGCGTATGCATGCCATTATTTGGTTTTCAAATATTTGCGATATCAAACCCTACTGATTACATACCTGCCCGCCTTCATGCTCCTCTTACCTCCTCTTTCTTTCCTTCTCCTTTATCTCTTATGGTGACACGCAAGTATTGCGCTTGGTATTATAAGCAAAATAGCGTAGTATAAACCACTACTTCTAACAAGACCGCAAAAAACCAAACCGTACTGACAGCAGTCAGTGACCAGGGCGTACTTAGTCCCTGGGCATCTTAGCACCTCTTTTGTTTTTTAAGGTCGACAATGCGCGTTGTTTTGATGTAGCACACGACGATATGTTAAAGGAATCAATTATCACTAAGTGAACCGTGTGTTTTTTTGCTACCTTAATATTAGAACATATTATCATTCTAATATCAATTTAGGTATGTATGTATCTTATGTGGGGGCCAGTCAATGCAGACCGGCGACACTTCGACCCAGTGGGATCTTTGGTGTCGACACTCTCCCAATAACGACTGCCATAGATGTTCATGGCAGCCGGGACAGACGGCTTAACGTGTTCACCGAGGCCTAGAGCAGGCGATAATTGTCAATCAATACGCACATTAAAATTCAATTTAGATAAAGGAAAACTTAAAATAATTTCATTCTCTAGAATGCGTTTTAGTTCGATGTGTCACTTAATAAATATTAATGTGTTGTATAATTTGATTGTTTTAACAGCAAGTTTATTTTATGATCATATATATGTTATGGTAAGCTCAGTGGGGAGACCAACAGACTGCAATGCAGAGGGTCTCGGGTTCGAACCCACGTCGCGCACCACTGACTTTCGGAAGTTATATGACTTTTCGAAATTATGTGCGTATTGATTGACAATTATCGCCTGCTGCGTGGCTCGGAGAGCACGTTAAGCCGTCGGTCCCGGCTGCCATGAACATCTATGGCAGTCGTTATTGGGAAAGTCAGTTAACCCTCTAATATCCTGACACTGGTCTAGCCTTAGGGTATCGTTAGCCTTCGGGTTGCGGAGGTCAGGTGGCAGCCGCTCCGTGTAAAAACTGATATCCAGTCAAATCCGGTTAGACCAGAAAAGCCGACCCCAAGTGACTTGGGAATAATAAAGGCTAAGAGAGAAGATATATGTTAGTTGCAGTACTTGCTTGACATGTTGTTGTACTGCAAGACAACAAGCTCCAACAGCCGCGCCGCTGTCACAGATCCCGAGAAAAGCCAGCCACAGTCGAGCGCCAGCCTGCTATACTGCCTTATGTAAGGGGTGTCACTGACAAGATTGGCTACATCTTGAAGCGAGCTTCAATCAACACATACTTCAAGCCGCCAACGAAGATGAGTCAATTTTTACCATCCGTCAAGTGCCAACTACCTTTACAAGATGCAGGGGTCTATAAAATAGATTGTGACTGAGGACTCTCATACATTGGTCAAACCAAGAGAAACATAGGCACCCGCATAAAATAACACATAGCTGATGTAAAACACCAACGCTCGTTGAAGTTTGCTGTGTGTGAACATGTGCAACAGGGGACCAACCACTACCTGAGATTTGACAAACCACAGATTCTCGCTAAAGAACACCGATTCCTACCAAGGATGCTTCGCGAGGCTATTGAAATCAAAAAACATCCTAATTTTAATAGAGAAGATGGTTGGAATGTACCACCAGCTTGGGATCCAGTAATAAAAATAGTCAAACCCAAGAAGAAGCAAACCACAGCTAGACTTCATGATACTTTGAGCTCATTCTGCGTAAATAGAAACACCAATGATTAAATTATGTTCGGGTACTTTGAAATAACTACACTGGAACATTGAGACAACTACCATCTTAGTCTCCCCGTGACCATGGCTTCTGAAAAGCAACCGAAACGTTGGGGAAAGTGTAAAATTAAATTAAATCTAAATAGTTTTAATAATAATTTAATTAGCTTAAAAATTTGTAAAGTTTAATAGTAGTAGTAGTGTAACAATTTTCAAAATTATGTAATAAAGTGACAAATAAACAACGCGATAAAATCCGTATATAGTAGTTTAATTTCAATGAATAATATTCGCGTAAACAGAAGACAATATAATGGTAAATTTATTATTTCAATGGGTGGTTTATTAAAAAAACGTATACCGAGTCCCGCAAATGTATTGTGAACTTTATGTAAACGATGATATGGACCTACTAACTTATGCTTATTTCTAGTGTTTAAATTATGAATATCACTATTCTTATTATATAAGTGAATATTATGTTTAATAAACATAATGTTTGCAAAAATATAAATATAATATATTGTGGTATTGAAATCAAGTCTGTCGACACTGCAATCTAATACTATCCCCACTATGCTATTACTACTCTATTATACTATATAAATACAAAACTGAAATCCATCCTCTGCTATTGCAAACCACCTTTCAACCACCGCAAATAAAACCTCACTAAATATAAGTGGTATTATAAACATACGATAGTTGTGAACAGTCGGAACAGTGGATATTGTGCGCACTACATCATATTGTGACGCGCAAATAGTGCTGACATGCATAGTGCATGGACCTCTGGTTTAACTATCGATAAAAATAAATAATACACTATTTATTTTAAATATTTTGACAGTTGTAAAATGTTTGAATATCGTTATCTTTTGGTATGTAGAGGTTAGATAGCTGTCGCGCTGTGGGATAGCTGGTCTTCTACCGCATCTGGTTAGTAAAATAATTTGACCCTTATATAATTGGTTTTAAAGGCCAGGAAGATTATCACTAATATTTCATCGAGTTTAAATGCTTGGAGCAAAACTTTGCGTAAACGAAAGCAGGAACTGCCTTATAATAAGACAGGGTAATAAATATACCTATTGATCTTTATCTTAATTACCTTTAACGTTTATTGCAACTAGTTTCATCATCGGTAGACAAGATTTTATTAATAAGTAGAACATCGATTATTTCCAGAGTATGCATATCGATTAAATAAATCAAATCATATTAACCATACATTAACATTCAAAGAAACACATTTATAAAAACATTAACATAATTCAATATAATATGCAAATAAAATATATACAGCAACATTTTAGTCATTTTCAATTTAACACCGCGTTCTTGGCCAATGATTTATCAATATCAAACAATTATAACAGGCTCGATTCTATTTATAAGTGCATCCCTAACACGCGAGGTGCAGGCGGCCAGTCGCGGCCTACACGCGGATTTATCGAGTGTCGACACAACAGCGCAGCACTAGGGGGCCTCACGCGTCGTGATACGTCGCTTGTAGCTCGTAATTTAAAATCTCTGATTTATAGTCCAACAGTAGCATTAAATTTGTAATCATATATTGATTTACAGCCTCGATAAGGGCGCGCCCGCTGTCTTCCGAGAATACTCGCGAGTTCTATCGTTGCTTGGCCCCTTTGTGCGCAATTCGTTTTGTGCTGAAATTGCTTTTCGAGCATGTGGGAGCTGCGACCGTGCGCCGCCGGCCCGCAAGATATTGCGCCCATTGCGCCCAATGCCCAACCTGACATACCAAGAATGTTTTGATGATGTTGTATAATCGAATTTGTTTACGACTAGATAAACGTTATTGCGCGTAAATATTTGAATTTCATCGCGTTATTTACGGCCTGATCTTACTCTAAACTATAGGCTGTTAAGTCGTTAATGTCGTGTGCAATTGTGTTTTACGAAAGTGTGAAATTCGAAACGCTTGCAATTTGAATTTGTAATGTGTATTCTGGCATTATAAGGGAATTTCCTATGGTAATCTGATGTACTTATTTAGCACATTTGAGAAGAGAGCATTGGTTACATCGCAACCTACATAGCTACACGCTTTAGTGCTGCACAATAAAAAGTGCGTGTGGTTTAAACAATGGCTGTGAGAGCGTATAAATATAAAATTTGTCTGTATGTCCGCGCGTGTGATTCGATTTGGTCGACACTTCCTGTGCATTGTCGACGCGTCTCCCACAACATCAATGCTGACTTGCGCTGGCGCTTGTACAAAGATTAATTGTGTAGATATGACAAGACATACCTATTAATATCGTAGCTTAGTAGTTTTCCATATTAGAACAATGTTGGTCATTATTCAAAATAATATAAATTATATTTTTATTGAAGTAGCCGTCGCTGATGATTGAATTTCTTTTACAACTTTATCGTGGAAGCTTAAAATGTCCTTGAAATTTAAAAACAGTCATAATAATGCATTTAACGTACAAATTCATGGGCCTGTATTCCAGAAGAGGTAAAAAAGGTATGCATTACAATTATATTTGGCTAGTTGTGATTTTTGGTCCCACGTAATAAAAGGCGGTTGTCATCTACCGGGTATACAAATAGACAATTTGTTGCTACTACGAAAACCCAATAATACTCTTGAGAATGGCATTCGATACTTCAAGCACACTTGTATTAACCGCTTCTATACCACCGCGACACAGATACCCAGTAACACAATAGTCGAAGACTAACGATATCAGTGAGACATTCCCATAACATATTCTGCCTACGCACTCGTGAACGACAGAGGGTTGTACACTCGGGATGTGGGTGTCAATGTGACGCGCCAACACTATGATTTACTCCTCGCTCCGCTTGCGCCCAACAAACGATTGACGAACGTTGACGAATGATTGATGGTAATCTACGTCATCGAAAACCGCGTGTAATGCTCAAATTAAACTTTTGGAGTTTAATTTTGGTCCAATTTTGTCGTTAGTCGTCATTGTTGTGAGGGGAAATTGGGCTTACAATTGATTTTAAGTTTTAAGTTCGTTATTCTGTGGGTAAATAGAAAAAAATACTTAATGAGAATTAATGGTCGTATTGTAGTGGACTACACAACATAAATTTCAAAACTGCTACAGTTTATTGTTAATTTTATAGAAGGATCAAATCTCCGACACAGTATTGATAATTGATAATGTTTTCTCTTGTCTTCAAAGTCGTACAATAGGAACAGATCTTTGACTTCGATGCATGCAATTGTTTTAAGAGTTAAAAGTAGAGTGTATTAACTTAGTACAAAACATAATGTTGTCTCTGGCAACATACCAAATAGTTCTCCTCTCGCTATTAAATTTTCTGTGGAATGTGTGTCACTTTTTGAGCCATCGTGTATCGATACCACTAACTACAACATATACAACTCAAATCCTGCGCTCATGGCTAACCCTTCAAATATAGTCTGCTATTGTTTGTCTTTTAACTATCTTCAACGTGCATCTTCTATTTGTTTAGCACCAGGATTCACAAGCATATCTCTTACTCTTCGATGCTTTCTGACCATAGTGTCAGTACAAAATACCCAAGACAAGGCAATTTCACAACAGCCTAGTAAAATGCTGAGCAATGCTTAGTTCGGCATTAGACCTATTACAATTAGAAGACACGCATTAAGGCAGTGAACACGCTTGCGTTGCTCGCAACGTGTTTACGCGACTATTTCAATGCAACGTTTATCGTCTGTAAAGTTGCGGACAAACGAAACTGCACACACGGTGCCAGCGAAGATAACTGCTTCTCGGAACAAATGAAAGTATTATCAGTCGCAGTACGCCGCTAAAGGCGTGAAGTCGTAACCTCTAATAATAAAACATTATATATTCGCGACCACGTGCCACGAATAATGACAAAATGTGCCGCGTAAAGGGAAAACAAAAGTAGGTCTTTTTAGTTGGACTCTCGTGTATGGTTTTATAAGCTATCGGCACCTCTGTGAGTGGCGGCGATTGTTCGCGGGTTTAATGGGCCCGCAGCGTACGAGTCGTGAACGACCACTATCGAAACATGCGCAAGCGCACCGAGGCCGTATACATGCAATTTATTGCATCTCAATGCGTTGCCTAAGTCCGAAGTCGTCGTGAGGTGAAATAAAATTCTACGCTAATATGTTATAATTAAAACAAATATGAGAGGGAAAACTATTATGGAATCGCTTTCGCTACGATTTGAATTACGGACACCACTTTCCACGGTTTCTCTTTCAAAGAAACGTTGTGAGGCAATGTGACTTACAGTCGTTTAAATACATGTCAAACTAGTTAAATGATTTTAGCTTCGTTCACTCGGAACGTCTACTATGCATAATTTCAATAATTTTCTTCATACAAATTTCTCACATCTTCTGGCTCATAACGACAAATTTCCCATAACACAAAGCTGTTTTGTTGTTTTGTTTTCAATTATAATTTTATTATTTGTTCTAAGATTCAGATTTTCTTAAGAAAGGTCTCGTATGCTTATGTATTAGGTAAAACAAAGGATTAGAACTCATTACTTATGTCTATATTGTATGACGAGTACAATTTGGACCTATTTAGATTGGGAGTGAATAGGTACCTTCTAGGCAAGTGTGCGCCATGTTTGACTACATTGTCACTTTACATCATAAATAAAAATAAGGTCTGCTGACAGATAAATTTTCTACTAAATACTCTCACAACCCAGGTTTATCATAACACTATTGTCGTAGTATAAGGACTTGATACAATTTATAGGAACCGTAAAAAGGTAAATGAGCTGGTGGCTCTAGAGCTAACGGGTGCCAGAATAAAGGTAGCGAATTGTTAAATAAAGACAGTGTTGAATAACAAATTACAAGAGGATTCTTTCAAGAGTTGGCTGGTACGGGCTGATTGATAAACTTCTTAACATTTCTACAAACGGTAGGCTGGTATATATCATAAAGGCGCCACTGTAGCAATAAGTACGCAGTAGACTATAAATTATTTCGATCTACTAACTGCACACTTGAAGTCGTAAAGCAATTATAATAATTAAATATATTGGTGCTCAGCTTGATTGCCCGGTTAATCACGATGCTTCGCACCACGGTTAAAACTAAGATACTTGTGTAATTCTGTTTAAAACTAGCGTCTGGCCTCGGCTTTGTCTGTAGGAAACCCACGAAACTGCATATAATTAAAAGTAGGTATCCTATGCGTAGGACAGGGTCTATCTGTCAATCAAATTTCATCTTAATGCGTTTGGCGGTTTACTCATGACATATTAACAAATATTCAAAGATTCAAACTTCTTTATAAATGTATACATGAATAATATTAACAAGAAGTAAGGTTCAGTATTGTTCATATTTCTCTAAAACTGTTTATAGGAAAATGCTAGCTGATCTAAAACCTTGCAAAGTTGGTGTCACAAAATCAGATAGGTAGCAATCATTTTTATAAAGCTTTTTTTATCACAGGTGCTGGACACATTTTCAATTATGACTAAATCCATATTTTGTTAAAACGTCAAAAGATCAGATCAGGACTTCCTCGAAATAATTTTGTGTGTAGCATGTAACGTAATTACTCGGTCTAATTTGTGACCGCCATTGCTGGCGCCGCAACGATGCGTAACTGCGCACGCGTCACGCACTGACCAAGATAATGGTGATAATAATGATAATAGTGACATTGTTTAGTGTGAAACGGTTTTGTGATTGATAATTGCGGCTTTTTAACGTTGTGATTGTTGTATGGTGATTAAATTCTTTTTTCGGGGAATGTAATGACGTACCTTCATTGCAAAGAGTATGACTTTTTATAGTAATCTTAATTCGACTTATTTCAAAAGTATGGTTTAAGAGATCAGGATGTATTATCCTGAATATGATTTCTGGCTGGCTTTTAAGGTCATATAACTAGACGTAGTAATTTTGTAATAGGGTATACAGGCTTCAAGTGCTAGTAAACTTATATAATTTGTACTATTTTACCTATGTATTGTGGTTTTTGTGTTGTTTACGCATGAGGCCCTTTGATTTGTTTCTAGAGTCGGACAAACAATTGTAGTAATGGTTTCTTTTATTAGGAAATACCCAGTACCAGCATTCATTTTAAAATTCTGCTCAGGTAAACTAGGTATTCTCGCGGATTTTTCTACGCTTTCCCTTTTAGGTGAAACTTAATACAATAGTAGAATTTTGGACGATATGCACTTCTGCAAACCATATCAACATACAAACATAAATATGTATATATAAAATAAGTAATGAAATTCTTTTTACATCATTTTCTTATCTAAGACGATTATCAAACTCTAATAGAGTAAATCCGAAGAAAATCCTCGTTCACCATCGATAGGTTTCACCCCCGGTAGGCAATGGTTCATAAAACGCCTATTGCGTCGTGTGAACTTCGAGAGATCTTACACGTAACTTTTCTAGTGGACCACCGATCTCATTCGGAATTGTCACAGATTTAAGTATTTTCTGTGACTAGATAAGACATGGTGCTACTGTAAGGAGCTCAATTGTTTTGAAAGATCATATAACTTTTACCATGCCTTTCCATTTTATCTTTCGGATTGGCAACCTCCTTTTGCGAGCAATCATACCGGACTATATTAAGCAGGCTGTATCCCTGTATTTCCTTACCCTTACCTTATTTTTGTATATAACTAAACTTGTTATGATTTATATTTTATATATGATTAAATATTTTTTTCATATAGGCAATATTCTTTTTTTTTATTCATCTTCGGTGGCAAACATGCATACGACCCATCTGATGGTAAGTGGTCACCGTAGCCTATGGACGCCTGCAACACCAGAGGCATCACTTGCGCGTTACCAACCCTTTAGGAAAGGAAGTGGGAAGGAGAAGGAGCGGGAATGGGGAAAAGGGGGTGATTTGGCCTCCGGTACTCTCACTCAACGAACGAAACACAACAGTAGGAATACTGCTATTTCACGTCGATATTCTGTGGGAGGGTAGTCTTTCCCCGGTCGAGCCGGCCCAATCGTGCTGAAATCAGTGAGGCTCTAATACTCTAAAATTTTACAGCATTTCTTCAATCTTTGTGTAGTTACTCATTTCAATTCCAGCCCATCGTCTAAAAGATCATCGAATAAAAGATGAAATGCTATGAGATGATTTTATAAATATTTCGTATATCGATATGTGTGTGTCTGCCAAATAAGACGAACATTACTATAATATCTGTACGCTTAAATTACTTCATTACCTTAGCATATTCGTAGCCAGTTTTATACTACTTAACTATATATATTTCTACGTAAATCATACACATACATAAAACATCTTCACATATTAATTCTTCACAAAAAGCAAGTGACGTATATATACGTCAGATGCATTTCCAGATCGTCAAATTTCCTTGTTCCAAATGAAGCTGAGCGAGTATCAGGGCGGTAAGTGGCGGCACTTAACTGGCAGTAAAGGGATAAGAATGGAGCGAAGCAGGAGGGCGCGATGTGTCAACAGATACCACATCCACTGCTAAATATACTAGTTTTGCTGATCTTGCAACCCCTGTGGTATAAAAGTATGGAAACGGTTTGTTGCTGCCGTTTGAATTTTCAGGAAATTCTTTCTTTCATTGGAATATATTATAATTTTTTTAAAATATTTATCCGAACTTTTTATTTACAATTTATTTACATAATTAATTTTAAAACGAAATTATCTAATATACCTATATCTACAAACGTATTAAAAAAATAACATTATTATAAAAACACAAATAATTATAATACTAAAAATTTACAAAAATGGTTTAGGCATCGTAGAATTCTTCACCATCGCTGTCAACTGGTAACGGGCCCAGAAGACTGGCAGCATTACCATTCAACGTGGCATTCAACGTGATTCTTTGGGCTAAGAAAAAACCAGCCTCCTGATTATGCGAAACGTCGATCAGGCGTTTTGCGATCTCCCTGTACAAAATACGAGCGCTCGGACCCCATGAACCTAGGATTTCCTCCCCAAACGGCTCAAAAATGTAATTTTCAACTAAATTACTATATTTGCGCCGTTTGAGGGTTTCCGCGGTTGCAGCAGCAGCGCCGGCACATCCTGCAGTGCTTGGAAGATGTGATGGTGTGTGTGTTCAACCATAATGTGTGTTTATACATTATGAACATACGGACTTTGATGTGTCAATGCAGTAAGCACAATTAAATCATAATGTTTATTGATGTACTATGCGTATGATGATTCTGTATAGCGAAGGCTGAATCTAAAAACTATTGGGACTCATTTCTGTATGCCCTTGCCTTACGTGAGGTGTATGAGCAACTCTAGTTATGCCCTTTCCTAGATGTTCTTAAGTACGATTTTATTTTGCAGCTATCAGCTATCTCGTCTCTCGGTCAAGCACTTTTCCCAATGTTATTAAGTTATAAGTGGTAATAACCATTAGCTTATACGATCTTGACAAATAGTGCATATTTACTAATGCCGATATGCTGGTGGGTAATATTTTGTAGATTGAGCGCGTTGAATTTATTAAACTTATGCAGATTTATTTATCACTAAGCAGAACGTATAAACTAATATAAAACCTAATATAAACGATATGATATATACATATATTTTTCCAGTTATGTCGAACTTAAAGCCAGCTTATTCAAACAGAAAATGCAATTCAAAATTTTCTACCCGTCAAAGTACCACTCCATACTAAGTATTAGCTGAATCCTACAAAAGAAATCAAACGGTGCACGGTATTACAAGAGGCCGGTGTCAATAGCTTATCAATCGCCGCTTGACCGACAACTTCTTAAATACGAGGGGACAAGATGATCTTTATGAGGCGATGAAGTTAACTGATCGAGACTGGAATATGAGCTTGCACTTTGGCAGAGGGTTCAAAGACCCATGTTTACTTTTATGCGTTCTCCTAGATAAACCAATGTACCAATTTGATAGGATTAGGAGTCAATAATAGTGGCAGTGATTTTATGATACCAAGTTGGCAAGCTTATATACGATCTGTCTGATGATAGGCGGTTATTACAACACTGCTGACTTTGCAATAAGATATCACTATTCTGCCAGTTCAGAGAACAAAATCCACTTTACACTATGCAGAGAGCCTCCTGAATCGTTATTCAGTGAGAAAAATTGAAAAAATGCAAGAAACAGGCTGAGATCATCATAATAAACTTATATCTACAGTTAGGCTACTCTAAGTTTGGATTAAAGACATAAGAAACATATTTATATCACAAATTAGTAAGTTATTCAATTATAATTGAACATTATTTTTTTCACACTTAACCAAAATCCATAAAACTTGACTTCTTCCCAGTTTACGCAATAATTTAGTAGTTCTGAATATCTTGTATAACCGTTTCCAATAAGAAAGGAGAAATGATTATGAACTAAAGTCATTTAATGTCAAACAACCATTTCACATGACACTTCACATTCCCTGTTCCCTATAACCTCTACGCCTCAAAAGTTTCGAGTAGGGAGTGTTATCAATCTAGATTGCGCTGTTGAAGTAGTTGACCGACGACTTCTTGAACTTAGGGGACATTGAGCTCAACTTTATTTGGTAATATGTAAGTGTATTGTAGGGGCGTGAAGCAAACTACATATATGTATATGTTGCAATACATGTAGTGTTAATGTGAGGTCTCGAGATAATATTCCAGATAGAGCCAAGGTATTACTGTTTCATTGATAAATGTAACAGTAAGTAGTCCATAGTTTAGTACTGGTGGAGCAATGATTGAGTAATACTGGTGGGTTTGACACTACTTAAGCGACGAATGTGGCTTCTTGCATCGATCAGTAAATTGGTGTTGTCCATAACAGTACTAGACTTAATTATATGTAAATTGAAAGCTGCTGCAATAAAGTGCTTAACAAGAAATTCTTAGCTACAGCTCAGAGTCTGCAACTACGTCATTCAATAGATGATAGCAATAAATCATCTTAAATAAACCGTAAATATAGCTGCCAAAGAGTTCATAAAAAAATTCAAAAACCTTTTATCTGTACAAAGATAAAACTTGTTTTTCAGTGAGGTATTGTTTTAATTTTACTCATATTGGAAAAGCTTGGGAACAGACGTCTCCTATCGAAAATCGTAATCTAAAAATCAAACTGGATATTCCCTCGGCAAGTATAGTATTCCTGCAGTAAGCGGGTATTCCAGGTGCCAAGTGGTGCTGTGCTGCCAGCAGAAAGAAAAGAGTAAGCCATTGTATTGGCAGCATATGCAAGGAGAATATGCTGCTAAAATAATGGCTAACTCTTTACGTAGTTATTCTCATAATAAAATCTCCTCAAAATAGAGTACCTATCTAGTCTAACAAACGTCAAATGCGACCTGAGATTAGATCGGAACACTCTTTTGAACAGTTTTTATTACGATAATTGGCCCTCAGGTAAGCAGTCCGCTTGATAATGTATAAAAAATAAATATAAATCACTTTATTTTTATCCAGTCCTTGTTACGCATAATAAACTCAGTATTATATAAGCTCATTATTATCTTAGCGTTAGTGTTCAATTAATAAGCCTTACGTTAAACGGTTTTTTGTGTGCTAAAACCACAATAAAACTCGACAGGTAAGAATTATCTCAAGGCTTTCAATGACGTCTTATTAACTTATCTAGAATAGACAGCAGTGTAGTCAAGCTACATATAGGAGGTGTAGTTAGCTAGTAAATTAGTTGCACATGTGTTGTCCACACTTAGCCCCACAATTGGGCCATTTTGCATAAGTGACCAACGCGAAAAATTTGTTCGGTTACTCATACCACCTCAGCTCCGACCAGAAAAATAATAGAGGACCGGTGTTGCGCAGTACTTCCTTCGTCGTTTTTGGACTGCCTAGGAGGAGTAGTCATAATACTTAAGGGCTTATATATATAGTTTACTCATTTGAAGATTTAAATGAGTAAACTGAAGTGTTTTACATTAACATTTGACAACGATGGTTTAGGCACTACGCATTAGAAAATGAGCGTATTACCATCCACCGGGTACAGTTCCAGAGTAGGGAGTCTTTTGAGAAGGGAAAGAGAATCCTCAGTAGCTACAGAGTCTTCTACTAAGTATGACTTGACTTGAGCCTATAACACTTTGCACAACAATCGCAAATATTATTTATTTTTAATCTCTTTAACACCTGTACTATAAAACGTAAATTTATGTGTCGCAGCAGATGGTACAAAGAAGAAGACTTAAGATAACTATTTATGTGTCATATTATATTTGTTCCGTGTAGGGTTCAAATTCAAACGTCAACAACACACAAGGCCACACCAAAATACCTGCAGTAAAGCTGTTGAAAACAACTTAAAGTACTGCCTTGCTCCGTGGAATAATTTTGGAATTATGTTTTCTCAGGTCCGATTTCCAGATTGAGGAAAGTGGTGCTTGATGTTTCTGTTTGGAAGTTCTCAATTACAGGATAGCATCTAGAACGGTAGACAGCAGAAAGTTTCCTTGAATCATTTGGGATCTGAAATAGTAAGCGAAATGCAGTTATAATACACCTCTTAAACCTGCTTACTATGAACACGAAATCAGCAGATATTTATTCAAACTGCATACGTACCTTATTTTAATAACATTTGCCTTTGTTCTCGATGATACCTGTTTATAAGTATTGTAATGTACCAAGGTGAACTTAAATGTCATTAATAAAAATGTTAGCTCACATCAAAATTTATTGAGCAGAACACTACATAAGGGTAAACAAAAAACACATAAAATATAATTATTTATTAAATAATTTATTAGAGGTCAGTTACTGCTGCAGTGCAAAAAGTAAAAAATAAACAATAAAAGATATAAAGATAAATGTTTATCTATATCGTGGGTATATTTAGGAAGTCATAATAATATAATTTTTCATAGAATATATTTTTTTGAGTAGTGTTTGTTATTTCTAAGTACGTTGCTAGTCTAATGGTTTAAGTGTGCGCAACCACTGGGTTTTGATGCTCTGGGTTTTCTGTATTTTCTGATCCGGGTATACATTTTCTTTTCTTCTTCTTTCTTTGACCTTGTCCTACACAGAAGTTCCTTATTTTCTTTTCTTTAAAATACACATAAGTCGGTAAGTCGCAAACTTAAGTAACAAATATTAATGATTTTGATGTATTTTTATACATACTTGTCAGAAGTCTGTTTGCCAGAAAGATCGGTAGGGGCGCCGAATTTCTATTTACTATAGCCTAAGTCAGTTTAAAATTCATTACCTACGCATAAATTGTGTTACATGTTAGTTAACCTTGATCAATATTTACTTCAGTACACAGCTAAAGTTACCACGAGTAACATATTCACATAATTTATATTATTGTTATTCAAAACCTTAACACTGAAAAGCGTTTACTTACTTTCACGGGCAAGTAAACTTATAACCTATAATAAATCATCATTAAGCCTTCGTTTGACAACTCTTTTCTGTCAAAGCAAAGGCTTTGCTTCAAAGGTCTTCATATCAGATGTGGCACAAAGACCGGAAAGGGCATATGGGGGGTGTAGAGGGGCGGTCCATACGAGTGTGTCCGGCGGAAGCCGGCGCTGGCCAGCCCCTTCCTTCCCGCGCTTGTTCGTTCCTAATTTATGTACTTGTGGACTAAGGGAGGCTATTTGATAGAGGCGATCTGATTCCTAAATTAAGTGCTGTTATGTATTGTTTATCTAGTTTGATTTACGTCATACATGTCGAACGATGTTTTTATTCAGTTCGATATGTATGTTGTTTATTATCATGTTTCCTAAGGCAGGAAATTTTAATTAATATTACGTGTATGTACAGTTGTCACTCCATAAATCATTTAAATTAGGACGTTATATTATTTTAATTGTAATTTGTATAATTCATTAATATTATTTGTAGAGCAGCGATAGCTCAGTGGGGAGACCAACAGACTGCAATGCAGAGGGTTTCGAGTTCGAACCCATGTCGCGCACCTCTGACTTTCAGAAGTTATATGACTTTTCGAAATTATGTGCGTATTGATTGACAATTATCGCCTGCTCCGTGCCTCGGAGAGCACGTTAAGCCGTCGGTCCCGCCTGCCGTGAACATCTATGGCAGTCGTTATTGGGAAGTCAGTACCCTATATTATCCTGACACTGGTCTAGCCTTAGGGTATCGTTAGCCTTCGGGTTGCGGTGGCAGCCGCTCCGTGTAAAAACTGATATCCAGTCAAATCCGATTAGACCAGAAAAGCCGACCCCAAAGTGACTTGGGAATAATAAAGGCTAGGGAGAAGAGATTAATATTATTCGTACACCGTGATGTGTTAGTGTGTTGTGGTACTTCAAACGTAACCTTAAGATCTGTAACTGACCTATGTATGTGCCTAAATATAGTGCGTTACATGACTATGTGACGGAGTTTATTTGACACATAGGTCAGTCTACGTCTACCTACGTCTTCATGTCCAAAACAAAACTGTAGGTTTACATCTCTGTAATTAATAATAATAATAATAATAATAATAATATTCTACCACATACACACAACACCATCTAGCCCAAACTAAGCAGAGCTTGTACTATGGATACTAGACAATGGATAAACATACATATATACTTTTTTTTTGTAAATACATACATATTATACAACTATTATATTAATTATAAGACTTATATATTGAGTGCCTCCGTGGCGCAGCGGTAGTGAATGCGACTGCTGTGTATGAGGTCTCGGGTTCGAATCCGGGGTCGGCCAACAAAAAGTTATTGGGTTTTTCTGTTAGGTAATCTCAATAGCAGCCCGAAGTTACGAAGTTGGCGGTGTTAGGCACCCCCGTGACTCAGAAAGCACGTAAAGCCGTTGGTCCTGCGCCTGATCTTTCTCCGGTCGTGTCGGATTACCGTCTCATCAGATCATGAGAGTTAAGGAACAGAGAGTGCAATTATGTTTGCGCACACACTTGTTCACTATAATATCTCCCGCGCAGATGGCCAGTCTCCGTTAAGATTGGCCACCGTGACCGAAATTCGGTCTGGAGGACATTAGTTATAAGACAAACCCAAACTCACACATGTATATGCCAAAAAAAGTAGAAAGAGGTATACAACGACATCTCACATAAGTTACACTTAACCTTAAGTTTTATTTTTCTTTAAAAAGACTACTCCTGCACTAGAAAAAAATCCTGTGCCGCGGGGGACTTTACAGATATTCAAACGACAGATGTAAAAACACACAGACTTGAAACAACACAAATTGTTTTTACGTGTGTAAATCGAACCCACAACATTTAGCGCAGTGGCAATAGCAAGAGGACAGTTACACTACTACCTAAAGCGTTTTCTTACTTAATGGATATTTATTGTGAAACTCTAAATTTTACTTAAAGTAACGTCTGGCGACCTTAGGATTTAGTACCTACTATAAAAAAAGTAAATGAAAACCACAATGTCACAAAAAAATCTTACTGTTTATACTTATATAATTGTAGGTTAATTGGCTAGTATTTTAAAATCAGGTAGCATAATTAGTTCTTACATTATTAACTTATAAAAAAAACACTAGGTATATATATTTACAAAAATAATTGATTATAATAAAAAAGGTGTAACTACCGCACCGTCTTAATAAGTTTAGGTGTGTGTCTAAATGAAGACAACGTCCTTGAAACCTAATTTCGGTCACGGCGTCCAATTTCAACGGTGACTGGCCATCTGCGCATAAGATATTATAGAACACAAACACATGCCAACAGTCTTTTCCTCACTCTTATAGTCCAGCGCGATGGCCATCCAGCGCGACTGGATTTCTCTCTATTTTTGCCTAATCTCCATCAGACAGAAAAGCTTTCCGTGCTTGCGGCAATACGGAATATACGGAACTCACTCACATCATCAATTAACTGACTTGATAGAAAATCCATTTTTTTAATGTTGGGCTCTCCGCAGTACCAAACTTAGTTATCCTCTAGCTTTAGTACAAATTAACTCAGTGCCATTCACTCTAACTAAGACGCCACAGCAAAAGAGAAACATCAAGTAATGCGTACCGCAAAGGAGTGGAACTCACTACCTAAATCTGTTTTCCGATGAGTGCATTCTGGCTGTCTTCACGTCGAGAGTGAATAAGTATCTTCTAGACAAGCGTGCTCCATCGTCGACTGCATCCTCACTTACAATCAGTTGAGATCGCGGTCAAAAACAAGCATAAGAAAATTTAAAAAAGAAGTATTGGTACAATTATTTTGTATGTTCTCTTCCTTTCTATATTATGTATATTTTAGCAACTATTGCCTAGTAGGAGACTATTAGACTACTACACAGAGGTCTCGAGCTCGAGCCAAAGGCACGCAATGCTGCCTTGCATGTATGAACCTGCATGTTTGAGAGATCTCCATAATGTTCTCGAAGACGCACGGGGCTAGCGTGGTGGACTATGGCCTAAACCTTATTTCACTAAAACAATGATCGTGCGCAGCAGTAGACAATTTTATACAGGGCTGATATTATTATAACATGATTATTCTACATTTTGTATTTTATAAGGTTCACGGTAGAGGCCGCACCGCGAAATGCACTACATACACAGCTACAACAATAATGTTCACAAACATACATATGTACATACATACATAGATTCACACCTGTTTCCCAGAGGGTAGGCAGAGACTACGGATTTCCATTTGCTACCATCATGACACACTTCTCTGGCTTCATTCACTTTCATCACATTCCTCATACACGCCCGTCGGTTCAAGGTGCTCTTAACCTGGCCTTTGTCCAGATCGCCTCCGATCTGACCAAGAAACGTTCGCCTAGGTCTTCCTCTTGCGACTTTTCCATTCACACTAGCCTAATAAACTTTCTTAGTCAGTCTTGCCTCGTCCATTCTTTCTACATGCCCAAACCAGCTTAACATAGCCTTTTCTATTCTTGTCACTATACTATTATCTATATCCACTTTCATGCCGCAAACTTTCACAAACATCCTTCATCAATACCTCAAATAAGAAGCTGAGTAAGCAGTAGTCAGTATATAATGTGTTCAATATGTAGTATAGCCACATAAACACGCGTCGAGACGGTGAAACTAATCGAGTTTTCAGTTCTAAGTTATTCTGTTTGAAGCACCTCGCGACCAAGTTGAAAGACATTTAAATGATACGATTTAGTTCGATTGCTGTTAAGATGAGGACTTCAAAATGTAACTAGATTGTCTCGATAGCGCAACGGTAGTAAATACGACAACTGCGTATGAGGTCTCGGGTTCGATTTTTATGTCTGGCAAAGTGTTAATATAATAGAGGTTTCTTCCAAAACAATTACAGTGTTCGGTAGAAAGCAGTAGGCTCGTCCCATGTTACGTTGGACCTAAAACTATATCTGTTGAAATGTGGACATGAAAATAGTAATAACATTTCTGCGTATCAGAATTATAGAATTATATACGAGTACGTACTTAACTCACGCCTATGTTATCACAAAGCTAAATCTACTATATCCAGAAGTAACATAGGCTACATACAATCATGTTATGAGCCATAGAAATGGAGCAGTAGTGATAAAAGTGTGTGGTAAGCCGCGGACGACAGCTAGAATGGTATAAAATATATTTTTTTATTCTGTCAAGTCCAGACATTATTAAAATCTATTGTGTTTCGCCACCGGTGTGCCACTGTGACTCACTAAGTTAGTTTCGCATGGAAATCGTAAGTTCTAAAAGGCGAATATCAACATCTTCATAATGTAAATTTCTTAAACTAAATTCTCGAGTATGATAACATCGCATTTATGTATGGAGTACTGGTATTAAAGGTATATTGAACGCACTCGGGCTAAAGGGTTGTATTGTATTGGAAAGTTTTAGTATAATTGTCGAATGGTATTTGGAATCTGATAACATTCTTCCTATATTGGTATTAGATGTTCGTGAGTATAAATCTGTCTAGATAGCACAGCGGTAGTGAATGCGACTGCTGTACAAAAGGTCTCGGGTGCGAGTCCTAGGTCGGACAAAATATATTAGGATTTTGTCTCAAACATTCACAGTAGCGGAATGGAATATGGACGACGGTAAACCTTAACCTAAAGTAGTTAGTTTACTTAAATTAATGAAGTTACATATAAGCTAGTTGCTGGTTTCAGGGTTATGGGAAGATATATATATCTAGGCTAGGTTGCAGCCATAGATTCTTAGAACTATAGAAGTGAAGCCGCAGACAAAAGCTAGTTGTAAATAAAATAGCTAATATATTATTACTTTTGTTTCTAAATGTACCTGATTAAACCAATAATTATATTGTGGAAAACTATTGTACGGGTCAATAGCCGTACAACACGTGTATATTTTAAATCATTTATTTTATTGCACTTTACGCTGCAATCATGAACTAGTTCATCGTTAGTCGTCATATCGCGCGCGTGACTCAAATTTCTTACCTTTTATTATTTTCACTCATCCTCATTCTTTAATTAATTTTATCTTTATTGTGAACTTTAAATATAGCGAATTTTATCTTTTATCTTTTATTTATTTTATCTTTTATTTTTTATCTTTTATCTTAGTTTATCTTTATCTCACCCCAAACCCGAACAGCTATGATTGTGATACTGAATTTTTAGAATATCCTACCTAAATCGTTGACTATACCGTCGACAAAATTACAGGTATTTTAGGAATTTTAGAAAAATTAATAACCTTGTGAACAAGGGGATCAGATTCTTGGATAATAAAATCTGAAGAATGACCTCCGCCCTACAAAAGATCGTAGCCATGTAGTCTTATGTTTTGTTACCGTAGAGAGCCGAGTTACCAATAAGGCATAAAAAGCAATGCGCCGTCAACAGGACATCAGTATTAAGGACTATATTTCTTGTACTAACAGCTGGAGCAAACGGCAACTATTTTAGTATTGGAAGGGTCGCCCTAGTATTAAGTATCAAGCGTCCTATAGACTACGATAGTTGCTTATCATCATATCATATCAGCGATAGCTCAGAGGGGAGACCAACAGAACAGGACAGGACAACAGAACAGTTTCGAACCCACGTCGCGCACCTCTGACTTTCGGAAGTTATATGACTTTTAGAAATTATGTGCGTATTGATTATCAATTATCGCCTGCTCCGTGCCTCGGAGAGCACGTTAAGCCGTCGGTCCCGGCTACCATGAACATCTATGGCAGTCGTTATTGGGAAAGTCAGTACCCTCTAATATCCTGACACTGGTCTAGCCTTAGGATATCGTTAGCCTTCGGGTTGCGGAGGTCAGGTGGCAGCCGCTCCGTGTAAAAACTGATATCCAGTCAAATCCAGTTAGACCAGAAAAGCCGACCCCAAGTGACTCGGGAATAATAAAGTCTAAGAGAGAAGAAGAAGAATGGCTTATCATCAGGAGATGTGATGCAAATATGTGAAAATTGTGAAAGAGTGGTAAATTTCACTGGTCACTTCTAAATCAGCAAAGAAAAATAAAGCTATCTATTATTATATACTCAATTTAAGACTCCGTACAAACCATGCCATAGGTGTTACCAAACCTCATATAATCGTCTCTTTAATATGGACGGATGGCTAACATTTTGATTTGGTATGCACTTGTGTGCTAGCTCTAGCTTTATGAACAATAACTACAATATTTGGGCAATAATACTTATGCATTAAGATAATAGATCAAAATTAATTTTTACATGCCACACGCACGCCCAAAACCTATGTAAAGCTTATCCATAGTGACGTGCGTACCATATCGATAGTCATTGTCCAAGCCCGACGCGTCGATAAAAAGATTACACATTTGCGTATATGATTCGTGCGTGATGTGAATAGTAATATGCTCTCCCCTGCTCCACTCGCTCGAACAATAATAGATTTTAATCGGTCGCCAGACTTGTGTGTGCGATTTCATTAATTTTTTGGTTTCGTGTTTTGTTGTACGTTTTAAATGTAGCTTTGGAACTGATAACCATACGATTCTTAGCGTCTAGACGCTGCAACGCGATGCTTCTTTGTGATCCAATCTGTGACAGACAGTTTGCTCTTAAAAGTAATATTTTATGTTATCTCCAATACAAGTCTCTTTGTCC
The DNA here is from genome assembly GCA_930367265.1 of Catocala fraxini. Classification (NCBI taxonomy): domain Eukaryota; kingdom Metazoa; phylum Arthropoda; class Insecta; order Lepidoptera; family Erebidae; genus Catocala; species Catocala fraxini. The sequence goes on from OV884028.1 coordinate 22,754,089, forward strand.
TTACAAAGACTCTTTGTCCTTCTCTTTGGTCCTTGCCATTGGCGAACTTAGCTCTGGTTATTAACATCTCGAAGTGTTAGTGGATCGGTTACTATGATAAATAACCATTAATAGGGAAATCATTTTCTCACTTTGACAACACGTCTCCAGTAGGTGGAGAAACGACCATCTTATAATTAAGATCATGTCATACGTCTGACATGATCCTAATTATAAGATGTTTCATGTTAATACTCGGTCAAACTTTTAGCTCGCGTCGAAATAAAAGAAGAAATATCCTTTAAAATAAATGAGGGTGACTTAATCATATTCCAAATACGTATCCAACATCAAATTGGATTCATTACATTAAGCAAAACACTTGCATATATTAGTGTGCAAATGATTTTGTACTTGTTCACCCGTTTACTGCCACCAATTTTTCTAAATTGAATGACTGCTATACGATTTCTTCAATTAAATTTTTCCTATCATCTTTATTTGTATATTCGCTTAGATATTTTAGAAGAAGGTATTTTTATACTTATAGTATGTATAAATAAGTGTACCTCGATCTACAAAAAAATGGAAGTCTATATAAAAATAGTTGACAATAATACATTTAGCTCTGAGCTGCTTTGAGCAAAATTTGTGATGATGACTTAGGATCGTAAAAAGCTTATAAAAAAAGACTTGCTCATATTACGCGAATTTGCAGTGTCCTTCCAACAACACATAGTGGCATCCACAGTAACAATCAGCCTAATATAGCATTTTATTCTGAATAATCTTTATTAATCATAAATTTTCTCTGTTTTGCCTGTCTAAGATACCTTATTAAGGCGATCTTCCACCGGCACAGAAACTGTCAATTAGCACTCATTGCTCATGATAGGTTTATTTCGCTTTAATTTTCTTGCATTGTCTTGCATATAGAAAATTTTATATACTATATTTGCATATAGTAATTAGAATTCGAACATTAAGGGCCGATTTTTAATTGTCAGATACATTACCTAAAAAATCATTTTGACATATTTGTTTAAATTATCAAAATGTTATTCTATAGTTACGACTTATCTGGTAATTAAAAATCAATCCTTACTGTATTGAATTGGAATTTATCTTCTAAAAAATATAGAAGATTCGCTTATATCAAATTGATAAAGTAATAGGTATGTAATCAATAAACATGAACTACCGCTTGCATAAAACCTTTGTGATATGAGCCGAGACTGAGTTTATTTGGAATGTACCTAAATCTTTCCCATGAAAAATAATATAGAATTTAAAATTGCCTATGCTTTTACTCGGTTGCATCTCTCTCTGAATTTGTGTTCTCGAAACAAAAACATTTGATAAGTAGCTCCTAATCCTTCCCCATCCGATTGTCAATGGCTTAGCCAGTTCTTGTTTTTTATCTAGTTTATTTTGAAATATTGATGCTAAAAGCATTGAGAGTATTAGTCCCCTTGTTATTGCAGTGTGAGAATTTGCATGGCCTTTGCATAGGGCGGCCAATGTATTCGTCAACACGTAAATAAATAATGTAATACGTTTTATATGTGGGAACGACATTGTGAGTCCGTGTACCAATATGTTTTGTAGCTATTTATACTTCATAATTGTTAGTCGGCCTTCGAAAAGCAGCGATAGCTCAATGGGGAGACCAACAGACTGCAATGCAGAGGGTCTCCGGTTCGAACCCACGTCGCTATAAGCCTTATCGAAATTATGTGCGTATTGATTGACAGTTATCACCTGCTCCGTGCCTCGGCAAGCACGTTAAGCCGTCAGTCTCGGCTGCCATGAACATCTATGGCAGTCGTTATTGGGAGAATGTCGACACAAAAGATCCCACTGGGTCGAAGTGTCGCCGGTCTGCACTGACTGGCCTCCACATAAGATAAGATAAGATAGTCGGCCTTCGAATGTTCGGATGTCTGCCAAATATTGGATTCTTGTATACTAGTTTTCAATTCCAATCGATACCTGACACTTGCAAGCTAATATTTATGTAATTCTATTGCCTCGATGACACAGCGGTAGGGAATACGATTGCTGTGCGTGACGTTTCGGGTTCGATCACTAGGCCGTGTTATTGGGTTGTTTTGTTGAGAAATTCTAAGTAGCAACACGTGATGTGGAATAAAATGAATATGTAGCTTCGTTTCATCTGGTGAGATGCACGTATTTGAGGTCACGGGCTATAATCCACGCGGACGCCGTCCCAGGCTTAAGATGATATAAAGGGCTATGTTTGTATTTTTAAGCAGAAAACTCCAATACTCCTACATCTTATGAATCGCTAGCCTTCCAACGCATTCAGGTAAAAATAATCAACAATACGAAATTATTTCCTTTTAATTAATAAATATAATAATATAATATAAATGACATAGAGTGCTGTGTCTCCCAATATTCATTAAACAACGCAAATATCTTTAAGAAATCTAATCACTCAGTCACTAAGATCTAACTAGATTTAAAACAACACTATCCTTTATCTCTGAGAGGGCAATGTTCAATCCAGGTATAGTTGTTTTCATCGAAATAATAAATAAAGCAGTACCCGAGTTAAATACTCGTACAACGTACGAATAAAACTGAGCACAGTTGATAGTAAATATGTTTTCCATGTAGTACCCAATCGACCGATATAATCTAGAATCCCAAGAATTGTCATACAACATTTGCTTACAAATTTACGACTACTAATAGCAGCTTCATAATACAGCAAAAAGAGCCATTAATTTTCAGCTAATGCAAACTAATGTGCAAAACTTTTAAATCTGTAATGTAAAATAGATACTTACCTATAATTACACGGGCGAATCAGAATATTTGCAGCCTACAAATACAATAACAAAAAGTTACATTACAAAGACAAGCCAGCTATTTACCAGCAATATTCCACAGATCAATGAGCAAACACAGCGTTTTAATAAAGCAACGGTACAACCTTATACGGAACGGTTAAAAGATCAATAAAGTGGCGATATGAGCCCGCCGAGATATCTACGCTCACAACAATATATCTAGCGATAGTGGAGCGATGTCTGCCCATAATATTCTTTAGGGTGCATCTCATTTGGCTTAAGAACCAGCCTTTGTCAACAAAGTTGGGGGTGGACGGAAAAATCGATAGTGGCCACGAACGCAGGCCTCCGATCATCGTTGCTTGTCTCCCGTAATTCGTGTCTCAATTTTAAATTTTGAATTTGGAATGTTTTGTTTCTAATATTGTCAGTAATGAATTGGCCGTTGATTGGAGCTGTCGTGTTTAGATTGTGTTGAATTTCGTCCATCTACCTGCTAACTAGCTATAGCTGGATGAATAAAGGTTAATGATTTTATTTATGTGATTTAACTTAAGATGATAAGCATGATAATAATAATGCACTAATAAAAGATAAGTATTGAAATAACAAAATACTATAAGAATGCAATTCCTTTTTAATGTTCTTGTTTTTTATATAATTAAACCTGTTAATTATATAACAAATATATTCATTACATGTTCTACAACCATAGCTAAGACGCATATTATAATATACATAATATCGGGCGAGAATGACCAATGGTATTGCTAATGAATTTTATGTCTGAATGCAGGTTATTATGCCAGCAGCCTACTGCCGCAACATATTAATCTTCGCACTTACCTATCTTGCTGTAAGTCTGAAAGATTTCATTTGTATAGAATTCGTTGATCTACAAAAAACTATAAATTAAATCGTTCCATTATTATGGTCTCTCAAACAAAAAAGTACTTAATTTAAAACTTCGTAACTGATTATTTATTAAGCTTTTGTTTGAGCAGCGATAGCTCATTGGGGAGACCAACAGACTGCAATGCAGAGGGTCTCGTGTTCGAACCCACGTCGCCCACCTCTGACTTTCGGAAGTTATATGACTTTTTGAAATTATGTGCGTATTGATGGACAATTATCGCCTGCTCTGTGCCTCGGAGAGCACGTTAAGCCGTCGGTCCCGGCTGCCATTAACATCTATGGCTGTCGTTATTGGGAGAATGTCGACACAAAAGATCCCACCGGGTCGAAGTGTCGCCGATCTGCACTGACTGGCCCCAAGATAAGATAAGATAAGCTTTTGTTTATTATATCTAATACTAATCTCTATAGCTGTTAATATATGGGGTCTAACCCAACTCACACAAAATTCGCACATAATTACAGATCAATTGTTACTAAACACCGACGTTGAAGACACACACATGGAAACCTGCAATAGGGTTCTAAAACTACCCATAAAATAAGATTTTATAAAAGAGGTTTCGTTTCGCTAATACAGATATCACTTTCAAAGCGATAGTGATGGAATATGCATAAATTATTTAAATAATAGTCGTGCTTATAATGACCGGTGATCACAAGCTATCTTGACGTGTCGACTTAATAGAGAAGTAAATTATTAATCATTACTTCATTAGCAATACAAATATATATGCTAATGTGTTATGTAATTCCAACTATGTATAGGCTCTAGGGAAGTGTTTGTAGTAAGTTTGTTAGCTTTTAACACGCCGTGAAATATTCAAGTGTTGAATGCAGTGAGAATTGAGTTGTTAATATCGAATGGTACATAAAATGTGATTACTTAAAATGGTTTTGAAAAGGGAAGTTTTCTTCACACACCTAATAATATTACAAGTTTTTGTTTGTACATATTATATAGTATTATGAAACTTAAAAGTAATGTAGTCGCTTATGTAAAATTGAACTATGAAATATGGAATAATGTGGCACATAACAATTTATCTCTCTTTTCATCCCATATTTAATTTCGATTCCAGGTATTAAGGATGCCCTGCGACGTGAACATCTTTCGTCGAAAACGTCAAGACGTCAAGAGCAATAAAGCTTCAAATTAAGAACAACCATCCATGTATTACTGTTTAGAGTTCGAAAAACCTCTTATACAACAGCTTTGTCCATCCGTCCGTCCGTCCGTCCATCCGTCTGTCTGTTATACAACTTTCAACTCAAGAACTGTAAGAGCTAGAAACTTGTGGTCAATGCCATTCGACTCAACATAGTCGATATACCCCCGAAATGACTATGACCTTTGACCTCTGACCTCAAGATCACGTGATACCATTTTTTCGAACTCTAAGATTTACGGCAATTTTTGGCCGTTTCTCACTTGTTTATCGACATTCGGCTCTCGGCTATCTAGATTAGGAGATCACAAGCAATATGCACCCAAAAGATGATAAGCTGAGATTGGCAACGCGCCAAGTATAGCATTGACAGCTGCTATAGAATAGTGGAAGACCATTGAATTGGATTCCATTGGATTGCCACATATAGCTCTAGTGCGATCCAAAGGCACGCACCTCTGACGTTTCAAAGTTATGTGCGTATTAATTAGTTAATTATCGTTTACTTTAACGGTGATGCTAAACATCGTGAGGGAACCTGTATATCTGAGCGTTTACCATAATGTGTTCTAAGATATGTGAAGTTTGCCAATGCGCACTGGGTCAGCGTGGTAGACTATAACCTAATCTTTCTCACACTTAGCAGTGGGTTTAGTTTTATCCGGAACTGATATTATTAGGGATAGCATTTCTATTGCAACTTCCGCATGTATGACTAGAGGATATTAGTAATATTGTCTTCTATTTACGCGAATATTATTCATTGAAATTAAACTGCTATATACGGATTTTATCGCGTTGTTTATTTGACACTTTACTACAAAATTTAGAAAATTGTTATACTACTACTACTATTAAACTTTACTAATTTTTAAGCTAATTAAATTATTATTAAACTATTTAGATTTAATTTATTTTTCCACTTTCCCCGACGTTTCGGTTGCTTTTCAGCAGCCATGGTCACGGGGAGACTAAGATGGCAGTTGTCTCAATGTTCCAGTGTAGTTATTTCAAAGTACCCGAACATAATTTAATCATTGGTGTTTCTATTTACGCAGAATGAGCTCAAAGTATCATGAAGTCTAGCTGTGGTTTGCTTCTTCTTGGGTTTGACTATTTTTATTACTGATCTGTGACAAGAAACACCTGGACGCCGAGCTTCAACATGTCAAGCAAGTACTGCAAGACAACAAGCTCCAACAGCCGCGCCGCTGTCACAGATCCCGAGAAAAGCCAGCCACAGTCGAGCGCCAGCCTGCTATACTGCCTTATGTAAGGGGTGTCACTGACAAGATTGGCTACATCTTGAAGCGAGCTTCAATCAACACATACTTCAAGCCGCCAACGAAGATAAGTCAATTTTTACCATCCGTCAAGTGCCAACTACCTTTACAAGATGCAGGGGTCTATAAAATAGATTGTGACTGCGGACTCTCATACATTGGTCAAACCAAGAGAAGCATAGGCACCCGCATAAAAGAACACATAGCTGATGTAAAACACCAACGCTCGTTGAAGTCTGCTGTGTGTGAACATGTGCAACAGGGGACCAACCACTACCTGAGATTTGACAAACCACAGATTCTCGCTAAAGAACACCGATTCCTACCAAGGATGCTTCGCGAGGCTATTGAAATCAAAAAACATCCTAATTTTAATAGAGAAGATGGTTGGAATGTACCACCAGCTTGGGATCCAGTAATAAAAATAGTCAAACCCAAGAAGAAGCAAACCACAGCTAGACTTCATGATACTTTGAGCTCATTCTGCGTAAATAGAAACACCAATGATTAAATTATGTTCGGGTACTTTGAAATAACTACACTGGAACATTGAGACAACTGCCATCTTAGTCTCCCCGTGACCATGGCTGCTGAAAAGCAACCGAAACGTCGGGGAAAGTGGAAAAATAAATTAAATCTAAATAGTTTAATAATAATTTAATTAGCTTAAAAATTAGTAAAGTTTAATAGTAGTAGTAGTGTAACAATTTTCAAAATTTTGTAATAAAGTGTCAAATAAACAACGCGATAAAATCCGTATATAGCAGTTTAATTTCAAAGGATATTAGTAATTCGTTGGCAACCATTTATAAGTAAAATCTTTGTGCTGCCAGCGTAAGGGAAAAATACTACTGGTTCTCTGTTAAAAGCGCTACGCCTCTATCTGGCGCCTGGAAACAACTTACAACAGTAACATAACACAAGGCTCGTTTATATGATTATAAATTACTATATTAACGCGATAGAAGATACATCTTTATAAGGACATCTTAATTGAGTTATATCATTTTAAATACTCAATTCATTAAATAATCATAACAGCCTTTTTACATTTTTTAGACGCAAATAGCGTTTGATTTATTAATAATATATAATTATTATTTTACAAAGTTTAAACTTACATACATTGTCTGACACCTCATTTCACCTTTATTTCCTACCAATAAGAGTCGAGCCTTCTATCGGGAATAGTTTCAGACTAAGTGCTGCTACCACTGGTTCGCCGAAAAATGCAATACCACTTTTCCATTCCTGTTTAGCATCCCTACACCATCGTAGCAAGCATTAAACATTAAAATAAATCAAATAAAAAGGGAAAATATGTATTTAACCAAACCAAATAATCTCAATATACACCATAAATAATTAATATAATTATTTGGTTCAAGCTTTTTAACTATTATGATAAAAAACTTAAACCGAAAAGCTGGAACTAAATAATTTGGTTAATTTTGCTATAAAGGTGTGAACTCATAACCACTAAATAGTATTCTTCTGGAGACGAAAGTAGTTATAATATTCGTGCCAAGCGACGAACCGTGCCGAATGCCAGGTACGTTCTATGACAAGTATATTTCCAGCAGATAGCCAGCTGTTCCATACTCTCTCTTACAACACTGTAAAATGCTACGACATCATCCGTATATGAGTCAAGCCTACTAGACCGTTCTACCACCGACCAACACGCTATCGTGATCTGACCATACCGACAACAACACAAGGCTAGGATTATTTGTTCCATTCAAGCAGGCCTTCGCTGTTTACTTTAATGGTGAGTACGTTCCTTAATTATAATATGTTACGGTATAGTAAACAAGTAACCTCAAAGTAAAATCTAATAATTTTAATTGTACTTAATGATTATATTAATTATAATTTATGTGAAGTTTTCACTAAACGATGAATAATTTTTCATAGTCACACGTGTGAAAAGATTAAGATCGAGCGACTCACGCGCATACTCCACTGTAAGTGGGTAAGCCCGAGGCGCTATAGCGAGCGTGTCGGGAGATCGAAATCCAACTGTCGTGTTCTCATTATTTAACAGAATAACTTAGTTTCATTACTATGTGTCTTTATATTAATAACTCTACATGAAAAGGAATGCATTCTTTATTAATATAAAGAAAATTTAAAATTCTCGAATTCTAATTTTGAATTAATATTCAAAATTAGAATTCGAGAATTTTAAATTTTTACAAATGCACTTGCCTCGTATTATTTTTTTAATTTATAGGAATATATTATTCACTCTTGTAAATAATTAGCTAAAGTCTTTAAGAGATAAGAGAAAATTCAGCAGTCCAAAGCTAATTTTGGATGCACGGGTGGTACATTGCTTGTGATCACCTCTTCTAGATAGCAAAGCGCCGAATGTCGATAAGAAAGAAATACACGGATATTTGATCTTAATTTGAAACTTTATTGCTCTTGACGTTTCTGCCTAAATGTGTTCACAACACAGGGTTTATTTCTAGGGCGCAAATTATCTTTTACCATTGATATGTTGAAATCGAATGCTCTAAAAACGCTACAAAAGTATAACGCAATCTTACGCCTATTTCAAAGACCCCTTAAAAAAAGGAGAGACTACGGATTGCCGTTTTTTAGTTCCAGTTTAAGCGGCGGTAGCTTTATGGATAAGGTGTCGGACTTGTGGTAAAGAGGTCGCGAGTTTGAATCCCACCTATTGCAGTACCGACGTATACCCACTTTTAATAAGTATATTAGCTAAGCTAAAGAGGTTGATAATAAAATTAGCGTACAAATCCTACACCCAAATTGCTTATAATATCTATATAAAAAATAAACATGGATAAGTCTCATGTGCACTCTTGGCTTAAGATAGGTACTCTAACTTGGCTTTTCTCTGGAATACCTACAGAAACTTAAAATGTTTAATTTATAATAGATATCAACCAATCCAATCAAAGGTGATAATAATAATAATTATGTAGGTATATGTATAATAATCGCTTGCAATCAACAGTGAGACGCTTGCTCAGTGCGCGTAATGAGCAGCGAAATGCTAATCCGCAGCATACATGTTTGTGTAATGAGACTACTTGCTTGCTTAAATAAATATTGAGTGACCATTCAACGTGTTGAGTTAATCAATCTCTCGACATAACGTTTAAGAAATACACTATATAACTCACAATAATTAGAAGTTATGGGTAATGATTAATAAAAACTGTGAGTGTGCAAAATGAGATTTGTTTTAAAGGCAATCTTTTTACCTGAAGTTATTGGAGCAATTAGGTACAAGAGTAAAAAAGACTTATTAATGCATACATACATTAACTAACGCATGTTCTCAATGAGATATGAGTAGGAGCTACGAATTGCCAGTTGCTACGATACAAGCATAGTATTCTCATCAATCATTCTCATCAAACTCAGAATGCATACTCGTGGGCTTATAATACGCTTGGCAATTTTGTTTAATTATTATCACAGGAACCAATTAATTTTAGTTGAATTTAGACATTTGCCAAAAGTATTTAGATATGATTAATTAAATCATGCAGCATTTAGATATATGTATGTTATTATATTTCAGTATTGCAACTAGAAAATGGCATATTAAGCTCCCGATAATTTATTCTCTTTACAGGGTTAAAGAAATAACAAAATTTTCGATTAGTATAATTAGTATTTTTATTTTTCTAAATTTTCAAAATTTTGTTATAGTATCAAATAAACAACGCGATAAAATCCGTATATAGCAGTTTAATTTCAATTAGTATACATGTTCTGTTTCACATATTACCGTTTTATAAAAAAATATAGGGATAATATTGTTTATGTAAACAAAATGACAATTAAGGAACTTTTTATACACAACAAAAAGTTCTATTTAAAGCACGTTCCAAATTCAAATCAGACACCCGCTTGGTTTATTACGTCGATATGTAAATTTTGTACAGCGTCACTACCCTTATAAAGACCCTGTTTGAATTGAAAATTTAGTAGAACGAGCGAGAGTAAAGCCGACATTCAGCCAGTGCCGCTACGTCTTTCAGCGAACTCACTGCTTCTCTAACGTTTCACGCAAATAAAATGCTCAAAATACAGTATTCCTATACAAAATCTCTTTATTTATACATGTTGTAGTTAATTTATTAATCTGTGACAATTGATGTACAAAAAACGCGGGAACGGAGTTGTGTTGGAATATCATCTGTGACTATTGCTGATCTGTCAAATAGCGCGCGTAAAAGCAACGAGCTACATAATGGTTCGTTTCTATTCTGAACTGATGGTAAAGATAGGCGGTGACGAGTGACGTGTCACGTGGTATTCGATCTGTCAAATTAGACAGAGACGGAAGACGATGTCAGAGGGAGATGGAGCGATCGCGTGCACGTTACGTTTTACGTATCGTAAGTAAACATTGTACAATAATATAATTGATATGAATTTGTTCTTTGCTTTGCTTTTGAATTAGTTATTGTCTCGCAACTTATTAGTCTAGAATTTAAACGAACATTGTTGCTAATTAGAGATCAATATTAAACATCATAAAGTATTTTGGAAATTGTTTAAATATTGCAAGTTTTTATCGTACTTTTAGCCTTAGTCTCAAAGAAACTTAATTAAATACCGCGATAAAAGCCGTAAAATAACACACACACTCTTATTGTCCTAATTACGCATAATCGTAATTTATGCAATGAGAAATGCGCATATTACGTAGGTAATTGATAAAAATATAGTAAGACAATACAATATTTTTTATAGGCTATTTTTATGTGAAGTTTAGATTTTTATATGGTATTTTAATAAAGCCCTGGTATGTGTGTTTAGAGAGAGGCGATAACTCATAGCGGATGACCTCATCACGTGGCGGAATGGCATTTGGTATGCGTCATAAGTACGTGACGAGGCAGCCCGCCTCTGTGCCAGTTCTCGCTTACATATCTCTATTATATCGGCACGTTATCTACGTACTTATAAACGATGGGTGATCGCTATTTACTGTTATATCATTGGGTATCATTTATACAATGTGTTAAAATAAGGGGGTTTATTGAAAGGTGAGAATCTTGGCAATTAAGGATATTTCAAAAGTCAAATGAAATTGCATGAATATTTTCTCTAATTGAAATTAGAAAGGGTAGGCAGAGGAATATTACACGCACATGTCTTTAGTTGTAATTTTATTTTAGTTTCTACGTAATGTCGTTCATTCAAGTATTTTTAATTTAACTTAATCGAGGGTGGGATCCATGGCGAACCTTTTACCATCTACAGAGCACAGTTTCAAACTCCAGGTTGCTGCTAAGAATTTCCTGACAGAAAAATCCAATTACACTTAACCCAAGACGGAAATCGAACCTGAGACCTCATGTACAGCAGTCGCACTCATAACCGCTGCGCCACTGAGGCATCATTTATGTCCCATATAATACAATTCTATTGAATCTTCCTGAAACATCACTCATACGCACAGTGGGTCGAAACTGCTATACGAGGGAAAAGATATATATTAGAAATTCCATTTAAAAAAATACCTATTGAAAGATCTCGTCATTACGATGAATAATTGTCATTATAATTTTTCTCGAAAACATAGTATATAGCAGTTTCGACCCATTGTGATACGGGGCGCACTCTTTTTAATTATATTCAGCATACGCCAATCTATTGTGAACGCATTGCAATTGATCAATTCTGCTAAAGCATTGAACCCGTACGTACGCTTACAGTCTACAAACAAACTTGTAGCAACAGAACCGACTTGGCAATAACTAACTTAAATAGATGATACTTAAAAAGCCTATTTCTGACTATATATACATATATACTATATTATATAGTTTGAAGGATCCAAATCACCAAATAGCTTTGAAGATTTTTTATTATTCATTCTATAAACAATCAAGCATAAACCGCTAAACGGATTTCGATAAAAAATTGCCACATATATGCTCAAGATTAACACATGATAGGTATACGTTCCCGTGACAATCCCGTGGGAAAAGTCGCGACTAAATCTAGTAATTAAAAAATCACCTTTAAATAAGGGTTAATATTCGATATATACATATAATCTACTTGACTCCTCAGTTACAAAGATGATAAAAAAATCTACTCTCTGTCATTAAATTCACACGAGAAGCAATAAATAAAAGGAATGCGAAGCGTCGATTAATTAACCCTCGATGTGTTACGCGTAGACATAATTTCTGTAATTTAATCAACCCTTCAGACGCGGGGGAATGCTGCGTGCATCAGATATGCAATTCATTTTAATTTCCTTTTAAAGTGATGAAATAATTGTACATTATATTTCTTATGATAATCAAATAATATAGCGCTTTTGTTTAATTAGGATGCCTACCAAAAACCGTGCAGGTGCTAAATAATTATACAGCTCGCCTAAAGATAAGCAGTTACTGTAGCTTATGTGCACTTGCAACACTAGATATACGAATTGTACATTATAAGATAAAAATTTTGTAATTTGGCAACTTTTTCTACTTTGACTTACATATGCCTTTTAAGTGGAAGAAGAAATTTTTTAAAAATATTGCTATTTTAAAATTTTGAGTACTGATAATATTACCCACGCAAACATGGTATCAAATATATGCGTCCGTTAACAATTCAACTGTCATCAATCACACTTCCCATACACTTGGAAACATGTGCGAAATTCTCCCAATATCCAACTGTTCGAGTCCTTACCAATCGATGACCACTCCAATATTGAATCCTGCAGTACCCTCGCAACATCTCAGCCTCGGGGTACCGATTACCATAACAAGACCCCCATTACGCACCTACGGCTACACATGACCAATATAAATTTGCAGCTACAAACCCAAATTCTAGTAACAACGACAACTTAAAATAATTTTCGGAACCGCATTCACAACTTTGCATAGTCTTTTGTTACTCTGAAAACTAGAATTTGACAGTAGAACGCTTCGTTTGTCAATTGCTATTGATTATATACGGTGCAATAGGCAGCCGGCGGCTAATTTGGGGGGCCTTACTTAGGTATTTTTCGTTACTAACTAGATAACAAGTGGTTTTAAATTGGAATTTACATAATAATGTGACGGAGGGTAGTGTAATGAAGTTGCGAGGGTGAACGTGTCACTCATCTCGTCTGGTAAGGTTATGTGCTGCTTATTTATTACATATTGCATTGCATTTACAAGTTCAAAGTTATTCCAATGAGGTAGGTACTTTATAGATGATGGAAACTAAATTATTAAGCACCAGTGGCCCATTGGCAGATAATAGGATTTATGTCTGGCATTGTAACAATTAACAGGTCAATGACGTATTGACATTCATTTAGGAAAGATAACGATAATATTCATCTATTTATTACATAAGTAAGTACATACATAATAATATATCGTCACACCCCGGTATATAGAGACATGTATATCGCAGCCAAATTTCAACACTCTAAAAATTTAAGTCTCACGTAAAACAGTTTATTACCGTTTATCGGACCTTACCTCGTCCTATGAGCGTTTTTGACAAAGTACCCAATAAAACTATGACCGACCCGGGAATCGATCACAAGTCCTTATGCACAACAGTCGCATTCACTACCAGTGCGCCACCGAGGCACGTTAACCTAAAAGAATTGATGGTAATAAAAATACTATCAGTTTTACACGGTTAACTAAATTTGCATAATTTTCATTCGCGCCAATAGATGGCGCTGTACTAAAAAACAATATCCAGTTCCACCGAAACATTCGAATACACTCACAAAACTATGTGTTTACGTTGTTTTAAAAAATATAAAAGGGCAACAGTACGGTAGCTAGCGGACGGACGATTAAAAAAACATTGGATGTACCGAAGAGCGGAGCACGTGCTATAAATTATCAATATCCCATGATAAAACAAACGCCGTCGTTCATTGTTTATTTGTCCCTTTGTTTTTAAACAAAACTTTGTGTTGCCGCTTCATAGCACCTATTGGTAAAGATGTAATAACAACGCGTTGTAGTAATAAAAATATTCACAAAATAACAGAAAAATGGCAAAAAGTCGTTTCTAGCAGAGCGTGGTTTCGATCCACGGACCTCTGGGTTATGGGCCCAGCACGCTTCCACTGCGCCACTCTGCTCTTGTTTCGATTGTCGAAATAACGGTTTATATTCTACTGTCCTAATGAAACTTGTATATTTACACGTTTTATGTAACTAGTCAGCATTCCTAAATAATTGTAGGTAATACCAATATAGAATGCTAGCGTTCAGTACTATTTATGTAATATGATAATTGTAATATAAAAAATACATGCAAAAAAGCATTTAGATAAGTGACCGTATAAAAAGTGTTTGAAAACCTCTCGAGATTATATGAATGGAAAGTAAGTTATGTGTGCTTAACTGAAGGGGTACTGAGTGGTGTCAGTAGCCGTAGGCCACTTTCGCTTAGTTCCACATGACAAACCTGAATACTGTATAAATTGTTTGGATGAATGCTTCAATTTAAAAAATATAATAGTCTCGAGTATTTTTAAGGATTTAGCTACCCATATAATCCTAACAGTGCAATAGTTTATATTTCTTTTATGATTTCTATCGTATCTGTTTATAGATAATATATTTTATGATAACGTTAGCGTTTCCCGTGACTTTGTCCGCGTAGAGTATAGTTTATCTGTGACTTTACTTAAGTATGTCCAATATGTTCAGCCATACTGAATGATATAATATGAAACGTATCTTAGTGTTTAGACTGAATGTGAAATCTAGGAAACCATGATAGCTATATCAATAGTTCAGTTGGTACCTTTTGTATAGTGCCGGTCTGCAAGTCAGTAATATCTACTAACTTTTAAAGATTTAAGGTATAATTTAGTCTAACATTCTGGCAGATATTGTTACAAATTACCATACTTTATTCTTACTATCTTACACTTAGCCTTAACACAATGTCGTTTTCCTCACTCTGGAAAACAATATACTTCTATATAAACATGAAAGACCACAATTTATACCAGTAAGCTACGACATGCTATCGTATGGCAAATTTATCTAATAACTCAAATAATATTCTTTCTGACACTACCACCCACCCTACGGATAACTAACGAGCATTCACACAAACGTAAAAACTACCAATTGCCACACCATACGAGCATAAGCAATCATATACGGCGCTAAATGGTTATTACGACAAATGACTTACCCCAGTGAGAGAATTAACAAATATGGCATATCATTTCGGAGCAAGGGTGTAGGCCCGAACGAAGCACTTGCAACAATACACATCGGGGAGTCTGTGGACGCCAATAAAATGGTACAAAGGCACCCCGCAGTGTCCATGGAGCCCCACGGTGCCCCATAGTCGTTCTTTATGGTATTAGAACAGTTAATCTGGTAGGCTAGGGTGTCGACTTTATTGCTTTTTACGTCGGTAGTGCTAATCTTGTAAGAATGTTTGATTGCTCTTATTTTGATGCAAGTGCGTGAGGTGGACCTGTTGACTGTTGGTAATTGCAAGTGTAAGTTTCAGGCAACTGTCAAATATTATAGAGTCGTAATAAGTAGAATCTTATTGTAGTTTGGCTAAGATTTGTGTCCAAATTATCATCAATATGGTTATGAGAGTATAAAAATGATGTTTACTGAGGCTTTAATATTGTTTTTTACGTTTACGTAAATGTGAAACATAAGTACAATCGAAATCAATTCATATGTAAGGCGTCTGCTTACGTTTCATTGTCAAAGTCACAATTTTTCTGAGACCACAGAACAGATGTTTAAAAAGTTGAGCAGGAAAACAATGAAAATAAAGATAATAAACCCTCACGATAAAATGCAAACAATGTTAACATTTGTAGAACATTTTTATAATCACTAACTTTTAAAATATCATATTGAATCATATTATGCATATTAACATCAAGGAACGTAATGCAATAAATTTTAGATAAAAGAATTTAATCGTCTCTAATGCCTAAATCATCGTGATAATTCATGTAAATTCCTATAATGCTTTTAAAAACCTTCAATTACCAAATCAGCTTATACCAGTCCACTGCTGGATATGGGTCTCCCAATTTCCAAACTTAACTTGCAATTATTAACATAAGAAATTCTCAATCTTAGCTTAAATCTGACTTCTTCAAACTTTACAACTAATTTACATAAAATGCCCACTATTTAGTTTAATGTAACAATCTACTGTTGCTAAAAACGCAACCAGTACCAAAGGGTAACTAAAGAGGGTGCTTCACATTTCTCGCGACTCATAAAGCAAAATTAAAACTTTTCGATACATTACTCCAGCACAATGAAACCATTCCGCTCCTGACTAAATACTCTGCATTAAGGTGTCGTTAGTCAGACGACATTGCTTTTCAACACCAGAGGCTTAATACCAACCAAAAATGTACTTTATGCTCCAGTTTTAGAGTTTAAAATACAAATGACAAATATGTCTAAATAGGCCATAAGGACAAAAAAAAATCTTTATGAATGGGGTTGACGAGTGTGAGCTGCCCCACATTAATAAATTATTTTAACAATTCTGACAATTGTTTTATAATTTTCATATCTTTTTCTTATGTCTTAAGTAATAATTTGTTAAACTTCACAATCTCTAACACTCGCATTTCTTGCTTATATGATAAGATTGATAAGTTACAAATCTGCTAAAACCCAATAATTACGTAAATAAATAAGTAGGTACTTTTAGGAAGCATACAACGTTGCTCTTTATTGAAAACAATTTTTCTAAGTGCAAATCAAATGGCATCGATGATGAAGCACTTTATGATACTTATAGGAAATGACCAAGCGTCATCTGAAACCATCAAGTGGATACTAAAATAATCGGAACAATCAATAATTATTCAGATAATTGTCGAAAACCTGACATTTTGTCACAGAATTTAATTACTATTTACCTTATTATTGCTTAAGAGCAATAATAAGGTAAATAGTAATTAAATGAAAAGGATAATAGTCAAATAATAATTGCAACAAATAGTCGGACATTCAATACTGAAGTAACATCAGTATAAAGTACAGTATTTAGGTCCCCACATCCACCCCAGCATCATTCATAAAATAATAGTGTTCGTCATCAAAAGGGACGTTTAACAAATGATACGACGTACTTCTATTGTTAAATCTTTTGTTGTTTTGTTCGTACTTTCTCGGCTGTCATTGTAAAACATCATAACGGTAAAAACTAGCTCAAAAATTTTGAACTTAATTGCTTTTACGTTAAAGTTGCTTTTGCATTAACAAATTCTTCATTGACTCTATGTTTTATTTTCACATGATTTGTAATACGTACAGCTAATAAGTCACATGTGTATAATTATTATTTTATTGCCCGCGATTCGAATGCAAGTCATGATCGTTTATGTTTGGGTGCAGTGTCTTGTCTTTTGCTTTCATTTTTACTTTTGATCGGTCTCTCATTGTTTTGTTCAGCGTAGGCTGTATTATATTGTCAGTTGTGATTTGTGCTGACTGCTTCACTGTCGCTTTGAGTTTACACCTTATTGTGAACAGATAAGATAATTTAATACGCTTTTGACTGGTTTTCATTGTCATGTCAACGTTTAAGAGTATAATTGGCGACGTATGGTATTGTGATACTGTTAAATGGAGCAATCTAGATAGTCTGTATTGCCATTCATTTCTTCGAGATTTAATACAATCTATTATATATGAAATATCAGAAAGGGAACCAGTAGTCCATTTAGATATATTAGAGCTTAAGACATAGAAATACGAAAATATCTTTGGGTTGCTGAGTAAGCTTAATTTTAGATTGCAACAAGTTACTGCTAAATAATAAGATTGCGCACAGAGCTAATTTATAAAAAATATATATACAGGCTGTAACAGAAAGGTGTGTTCATATTTTAGGATCGCTATGTATATCTGGTAAATAACCTAAGTGGCCTAACCCCATATCAAAATATCGAATTTACATTTTATGTCAATTTCATTAATTTTATTTATTTGTTATTTAAATATCGATACAAAACGAGTTACATCACTATCGTTTTTATCCTTTCAACTAAGGTCATTGATTCTTAGTTACAAATCAATATGTATGTTAATATGTATGTGTATATGACATACACATGACTGTAAATGGTGTTTAATGAATGATATTCTCACTAAATATATTCTTTCTTAATAATTGCATAATCAGTAAAAAAACATCTGTGCAAGAATTAAAATTAAAAAAATAATTACAGATTAACTTAAAATTAAGTTAATCTGTAATTATATGCTTTACTTACATACGAATAACTGCAACGTTGCGAGATAATATACTTCAAAGTGTTGAGCTGTAAGATTATATTAGCGTTAAAATTCCTTTATTACATAAAATTTATGACACTGTTAAAGAAAATCCACGACAGATATTTAAATGTAATGAGATTATTCAATATTCAATACAATACGTTAGTATATCGAAGTAGGGATAGGCTAATGTTAGAGCATTAAACATTGGAATAGCGTTTGCGAGTTCGTGGATTCGATATCTACCTACTTTCTGCATTATCGACATTGGCTCACTACTAATACATACTCTTCCTATTATTAATTAAATCTTTGCAAATAGTTTATCAAATTATTAACATAATATGCTAATTGAAATTAAACTACTATATACGGATTTTATCGCGTTATTTATCTGACACTTTATTACATAATTTTGAAAACTGTTACACTACTACTATTATTAAACTTTACTAATTTTTAAGCTAATTGAATTATTATTAAACTATTGAAACTATTTAGATTTAATTTAATTTTACACTTTCCCCGACGTTTCGGTTGCTTTTCAGCAGCCATGGTCACGGGGAGACTAAGACGGATGGATGGATGGAGATTAGATAATATGCTAAGTATCGACTTAGAAGACACATCATTTTCACATCAATGTGCCAAATGGTTTGTTTTATATTACAAACTAGATGATCCGGTGTACTTCGTATCACCTATCCTAACGAATTTTTTATATTTTCGCACCGTTTAAACCTTTCCTGGACTACGACAAACATTTCAAAACCAAAATCAGCTAAATCGGCCCAGCCGTTCTCGAGTTTTAGCGAGACAAACGAACAGCAATTGATTTATATATATATACTAGATGACCCGGTGTACCTCGTATCACCTATCCTAACGAATTGTTCTATATTTTCTCACCGTTTAAACCTTCCCTGGACTACGACAAACATGTCAAATCCAAAATCAGCTAAATGGGCCCAGCCGTTCTCGAGTTTTAGCGAGACAAACGAACAGCAATTGATTTTTATATATATAGATATATATATATATATATTTAAGTTTGAAGAAGATATGTATAACTAACACTTTTGAAAACCCTGGTGTGTATACAATGATTTTAATTTGTTACTTTAGGTCGTAGTGGTACTGCAATGATTTCAAAACGTGATACAGTGTTTCTCAAATGCAATTGACAATAATCTCACACATTCACTTATCTCCGATTTCTGAAAGGCTAATCAAGGTCGTGTCAAAATCAAACTCACGTCAAGTGATTTGATTGGCTATTGCCTGTTAAATAATTTTTGTATTGATCCGTCAGAAACCGCGGGTCACACCAAAAAATATATACATGTTTCTTTCATATTTAAAACATTGTTAAAGCATATGACCCCAATATTGCTAGAGTCTATAAACAATTAGCTCAACCACACTTAAGAGCACCACAATACTCCGAACAGACTCTTCTAATTACGAGTAATTAAAATAAATACCATGAACAACCATGCGAATTTTCTCGGAATCACACATCCATAACTCATCCGCTAATGTTTTAGTGCAACGCGTTTTGTTACCCGTCTTTCATTGATAGCGATCGACACGTGCCTATTGTACGGCCTGGCCTGGTCTGGTCTATGGGCCGTATTCGACACGTGCTCTTCATTATTTTCGCGCCAAAATGTTCCAACAACGCTTTGTTAGGAGATTAGGCGTGGGGAGGTGTGAGACTTGGACTGTTTTTGTTTTGTTATTAGGTTTTATTAAAATGTCCGGGGGCTTGTTGCTTTATGCGTGTGATATTTACGAGGCTTGAAGTTTAAAGTGTTTTGTAGAAGTGCATAAAGTATTATTTAATAGCTTATTTAATTTATACTCTTCAATTAACCAATTAATACCCAATAATATCTTCAAAGTGGTAGCCGTAGGTGATATTGCACCCAAATTTTACCAGCAATGGTTTAAGGTTTCATGTGATTCGTAGACAGGCCTATTGCCATTTACTAGACAATGTTTAAACTCCGTACATACTGCTACTAAGAATTTCATTGTTTAATTGTTTTACTCAAATCACGAATGAAACCTTTCGATTCGATTCTGACACGGATCAAAAATTAGTGTTATCCAAATACTTGCTCCCAGTCTGGTAGTACTTTGTTACCGTTTTAATGCCTTTAAAAACGAATGATTTTAAGCCTACCGCGGCAGTTATCGTTTTAAAAGTGAAATTTAAAATAAAAGTGTGACGCTATGTTATAGATACACACAACTTACAACTCACAGGCCGAAACCAGTTATCGTTATAGGTATCGTTATTTAAACTAATATGAGAAACAAAAACTGTACACGACAAATAAATTCACCCAAAAATACAGCCAATTCATCACACGCACAATAGCCGGAATCATAAAACACTATAGTTGGACGACGATCGGAACAGTCACCCTACCGGCCGTATCAATAGCGAGTTAGTTTATTTCGCTTTTTCGTTCCCTTCATTAATGGCCCCAATACGAAAATATTGAAACACAGGGCCGGTACTATTGTGCCGTGGGCGGCTCCAAGGCGTATTTATTATTTTTGTCACCATTGTGCATGGCGGGCTTATAGCCAGTATTTAGATAAAATTGGGGATAAGGTCCGCTAATCTGGGCTTTCACCCTATTGTGGTGTTACGTTATCGATTTTTTGCTTGTGGAGCTAATTTCAAAGAACGATGCATATACTTTATTTATAGTACATTCAAAAGACAAATTTTTAAAAGTTCAAGCCTAATGAAATTTTTATCGCCTTAACTGTCTCTTCTTTACCGTCATAATTAAACTATAATAATAACAAATAACACCATCTAGTCCAAACTAAGCAGAGCTTGTACTATGGGTACTAGACAATTGATAAACATACATATATACTTTTTTTTTTTGTAAATACGTACATATTATACATAGAAACAAGGACCAAGACAAACATCCATGTTCACTCATTCATGTTTCAACTGTATCACTCTTTATGATAGGTATATAAACGCGAAAGTTACTGTAACTTTAGCAATATTCTGTATCATAGAAGCCTAAACCCTACGCCTTATCAGTTGTATCAGATCACTAGTGTTACCAATATCACCTAGCTGATGACTACAAACTCATCAAATCGACACCAGACCATCTCAAATAAGGTATTACTGATCATCCCTGGCTCATACTAACAGCAGTCAAAGTAGCTGCATGAGCTTCATGTATGCCAGAAAGAAAGCCAGTGTTTTATACCGATAAGTCGACAAGCGTACAGGCAAGCTGCTGTACAAGCAGCTGATGATAAGCAATGACTGTAAGCTATCCATAGACCGCTTTTAAGAAATATCAATGACATTTTGATGATCCTGCAAGAAAACAGCCGCTGAGCTATCAACGCATAAAACGAAAACGGCTACTTCTACTACTCACACCAACCTTCAGGAGATTAGGAAACTCCACATCAGTACAACACGAGGTTCTTTAACTACGATCGATTTAGAAAAGTGCCATTCAATTGACCTGAGACCTTACCAGCATCTCTCAACTACTGCCATTACATGCAAGACAGCACGTTAATAGCTTTCTCTTATTCTTGTACATGCAATTACAATGCTTCAATATATGTTGGTAGAGCTCATATATCTGGTTTGAGTGAAGATACAGCTGTTTGATGGGAAAAAAAGACTTAAATACCTCCTTTATAAGATCAAATATCAATAATTTAGTATAAGAAAGCAAATTTTAAATCGAGTCTTGCAAGACGAGCGTGGGCTTAAATCTGTTGCGCGACTTTACGACTACGTTTATTGCGTCAAGATAATCGTTCGCACAATATTATTATGTTATTGTCAATTCACGACCTTTATACGACTGCGAGCACAATTCATGTGTGAACAATGAATTTTGTCTCACTTTCGATGTGAACAAATCGATGAATTTTAAGTTTTTATTCTCTATAATTATGATTTCATCTCGCACTCTTACATTAACGTTAACTATAGTATATAGTAACTTATGATTTGCCTTAAAACATGAATAGAATTTCAATTACGTCATATTGCACTAGTGGAGAAGATAAAAGTACTCGATTTTTCCCCGAAAGTGTGTTTGACCTATTGATGTGGTAGCGGTACAACACATAAAACTCGTAATTAGAAATCATATTACATCCTTAATTGCTTACGAAACACTGAGAACCGGAGCTTTCAGGTGTTCAGCAGTTTAGAATCAACATTTATCATATCATAATAATATAAACATGAACATCCCCAGTAGATCCCATAACATTAACCTTAATCTGCCTAACTTAGAATCAAGACGTCTTTTTCTTGACACTATGTTCTTATACGACATATGCAATAACAGATTCGACTGCCCTGAACTAACTAATAAGCTATGCTACATTGTACTGAGGACTGTTATCAGACGAGAGGTGCGGTCGCGTCCACTATTTACCGTATTCTCTAGTCACACTATTGCCGACTTCCGTGCACCTCTTCGTTGTATCGTTGATCATTACAATACTAATTTCACAGATTTCGATATGTTTACTTTGTCGCATAGCAAATTTAGGCGTTCAATATTACAAACGTTAACTTAGATAATAAAAGAGTAACACTATCTGTAAAATTTGAAACTTTTGGCTCTACATAATATTGTAAAACTTCATGTCGCATTTACTGATATTTTTTTCAGTTCACAAATAATATGTAGATAAATAGATAAAATGTGGAAAATGTTGTTAGCTACACAATTACACATACAAAGCGGCGCAAATATTATCACATTGATACCATTACTACATGGTATTCTTTGACGATTTACAAATTATGAACCAAATGTATTCAGTAGTTTAGCCACAGGACATATTTTTTATTTTCATAATTTAGAAATTTTAGAGCATCATGTAATGCAGAGATAACTGTACTTAGGTGACAGCGATATTAAAAAACCGTCGTATTGTATCGGGTCCAGGCATTTCCGGATCCTAGCGAGTTGACTAAGACGATTTCTCGGAACCTATGACCGTTAACGAGCTGGCTACAGCTCACGATTGGTTACAATGGTGTTCCAATTTGTGTCTAATATTATTTTACTTATGAAGTACAAAAAAATAATTTCTGCGAAAATAGGTTTTTTGTTTATGTTAACCGTCTTATATCAACCAGCTTAGGTTAGTATATCATTTAACGTTAACATTTGCGCCACCTTGTATACATATAATGTGAATACTCTAGATTAAGAAAATTGTGTAACTGTTTACTTTCTCTAATAAAATAAAATAAAATACATAATTGCATACAGATATTTGATAATAGTGTTAAAAAATCAGTCCGCTTAATGAAACTTAGATGTTTGCTGTGTTTCACTACATTATGACCACTTGCAATACCAACGAGATGCCTACAATAATAGTACATATAAAAAGTAATTTTTTAGAGCATGTTCTACATCACTATAGCACACTAAAGACCTTCCAGAAAGATTCGACAACCGAAATCAAATAACAAGCAATATTACTTGAGACTGCAATATATTACTGCATTAATATTTCTAAATTCAATTGGAACAGCAATTGCGGCCAATTTATATCGGGTATAATCTCAAAATAGTGGTACTTTGGCAGTGTCCCGAGTCATGTACGACATTAGCACTACACTATGCAGCATAACCCTTGGAATTCCGCCTCGGGTCAGAGCGACCCCTCACTCAACAATATCAGATCAAGGAATGTCTTTGAGAAAATTTACAACAACGCTTTAGACGTCCAACTTTGAATAACTTACTCCGTTCCGGTATACTTGTAAAGTTACAAAATGCCGTCGTTTTAAAATTATGCGCATGCCTTAATAACGTGATAGGTTATATAGTTTTAAAGGCAGTGGTTGACTTGTTCTCGTGACGCATGCAATCAATAAATAATATATTAATAATATTAATATTATTGTAATATTGATAGACTGACGCATTTATTTATTAGCTACGGTAGTATTTTACTTATCTTCTGTTTATTATCTTTATATCATCTTTATCCTACAAAAATGTTTTATTTAATGCCGCAATTATATTATATTTGTATAATATAGGAAACACTTGTTTACAAATGCTGCGTATGCTTGACTTGATTAATGCGCAGTTAAACTAAACTAGTTAGTTGTATTATCCGCACTTAGCGCCACAAATGGGCCATTGTGCGTAAGTGATCGACGTGAAAAGTTGTCGGTCACTCATACCACCTTCGTTCCATCCAGAAAGATAATAAAAACCGATGTTCCGCAGTACTTCCTTCATCGTTTCTAGGCTATTTAGTAGTTTCGCCCGGTGGTTGCTCACGTTTTTACTATGTAGGAGCACGTGAGCCGGTGTTTCCTCGGTCTCCATGCAGCCTCTACATAAAGGGGCTGTCAGTAATGCCGATGTTGTTAGTAGTAAGGCAGTATAAACAACCATTGATATAAATTACACTTGATAAGTTGCAACGTTTCACACATCCATGATATAGTAATCAACTTAAATTGCAGCGGTCAGTCATCATAACCCATATATTCACTTCAGTTCGGCTCTACACAATATGAGAAGAAGGAAAGAAAACACAAACAATTAACAATCACATGCCTGCCCGTATAAAGTTACACGAAGATAATACATGACTACCGAAACCCGGAACATCAGGTCAAAACTAACAATTGAATTATTCGGTACCTTACAGCAAACCCCGAGTTTGAATATGAATATGAATTTGACCGCTCGAGGTACTTGTGTTTTTGGTGAATCGATAGCGTCTGTGTTTGCAGAATTTCGAGGAAGCTGAATCATTGTGCATATAACTTGTACTAATTAAACTTTGACCCAAGTTTTCGGCATACCATATTAATTTTACTTGTCATCTTTATAAACTTCACACAAAATAGATGTAGACGCTGTGCGCTAAGTGAGGGTAGATAGATAACAGAATGTTTTTCCAGTAGAAAAACAATTACAACGTATAGCATAATTCTTTTTCACAATTACAATCGCCGAAAAAAAATCTAAATCCTATTCCCCAGCAGTTGCACGTCTTAAACATCAAAAACAGAACTGAGTACGGAAAAAAAATCATTACGCTGGTATTGTTTTGAAAAAGGCCGCCCTACGCGTGGTACGGCGGGCGGCTAGGGCGAGCAATCAATACACGGCCATGCCCGAGCAGAATACTAAACAGTCAGGTACTGAGTCCGCTACCACGTGCACCGAACCCTGCGATATAACATCGATATTCAAGACGAGCGTTTCGGTACTAATTTTTAGATTACGTTTGGAGTAGTGTTAGTTGGGAATTGGGGATATCGTTATTATTTAAACATTCTGATCTGCGAATAGATCTAAGCTATTAAATTCTAAATTTGCATACGTAATTTTGTTTAAAAGATTGATGAGAAGACGTAAGGTTTCCTCAGTTCAAAAGAAACAGTGATTGTCCAAAGGGTCAGGTGTAAGGGTTTTAACCCGTTACATTTTAGTATGCCACCGATTATACTATCCACCCTTAGCATACATATTTAACTAGTTTGGTAAAATTAACAAGAATAGAGCATCTAGAATTTGCATATTTGCAGTTCACAACGTACAACGATATAAAATAATAAGTTTATCTTTGATAAGTTAGACTGAGACGTATGAAACGTTCGTCCGTTTGATTTGGGTATTAAGTAAGAAAGTTAAATGTACACTATAGTGATACTCTATGCTGTTATTAAGATTTTCTGTCTGTTTTCTTTATTTATATATTTATTGGCCCGAGAAACAAGACCGACTTTCGCTCAATCTTAAAGAATTCAAACATTTAGTTAGCAACCAGACTTTCGCCTGCAGTTACCTCGTTAGATCAACGAGACATTTCCTAAAATAATATCAGCGGTTGCAATATCATATTGAATAAATACATTTAATGTAAGATAAATATTAAATGTAACGTATACGTTAAATGGTATACTATAAATGAAAGGATTTTGCAAAAGTTACGCAATATCACAGCTACAATGTTCTATATACAGCCTGGCATAAAGCAGCGAAGTTAAACTGAAGTCAAAGGAAACAGTACTACATTAAATCGTAGAGATAACCCGTTTCGCAAACACTGACTCAAACAATGAAGCACTCATCTCTAGAGCCAATCCAATCATCTCAAACAGTAACCGTCTGAGACAACAATACGCTTACAACCCTTGAGAATAGGACCAAATCAACTTACCGCTACATTCTGCCCTTGTTGACTTTTGACGTTTCACTATATTGCCAATGTTATCTTAGTTTACTTAATCAGCGTTGCGCGCAACCGATTCGGTGTGTGGTCTCTTGGGCCCCCTAACCGGTTAACCGGTCCCATAGCGTGGGTCTACCCCTCCCGCGCGCACTGAAGGGTTTATACCGTTTCTACGAAAGGAAAATATTCCTTATCTTTTTAATTATGGCGCAGTCGACTGTTCCGGTAGATCATCTGTTTTAATTTTCCCAGTGTCCTTTGGGAGATTGATAATGTAATATGTGCAGGATTAATAACGCTTACTTTTGTATCGATATCGGTTATTTATGTTCTTTGATTTTCTTAGTAAATGTTTGCGTGTAAATACACGTGATCTTATCGCAGTAATTTACATACGTCACTGCGTCATTTATGAATGTACATTAGAAGGATGTGTTTATACTAAAGGGTCTTAAAGCATTCAAATGCAGAGTCAGCAGGACAATTAATTAAACTAAAAACATTACCATAAAACCATTTTAAAAAACTAATATCTAATAAACTTGACGACTGGATGGCGTAGTGGTTAGTGTAACCGACTGCCAAGCCTGAGGTCGCGGGTTCGATTCCCGCACAAGTCAAACATTTGTGTGCATGAACATGGATGTTTGTCTTGGTCTGGGTGCTTCTATGTATAATATGTATGTATTTACAAAAAAGAAAAGTATATATGTATTTTTTAGTCATTGTCTAGTACCCATAGTACAAGCTCTGCTTAGTTTGGGCTAGATGGTGTTGTGTGTATGTAATAGAATATTATATTATTATATTAAATTTAACTTTAATGAAATATTCCTGGTGTGAAACTTTCTTGTATGTATAGTAAAAAAATTTTTTTACTATACGATACAAGAAAGGTAGGGCATACTGAACAGCATACAAGAATATGTGATACCAAACTTTTAAATGTGAATAGGTAGATATTAAAAAGTGAAGGTCATCGAAGCCGAATGGAACACCTGAAATTATAAATACGACATTGGGTACTTCATAAGTAACAGTTAATAATTATAACACAAGAAGAAAACATATATGTATAAATATTTAATATTTTCATCGACTACACAAGAGTAATTGTAGAGAAATGTTGGTATTTTCAAATCCAACTAATTTTAGTTGTAAGATGCAAAATATTTTACTCGAAAAACAAACATCGAAAATTATGGCGAATAAACAAATGAGAACATTAATTCTCGATTTCACTGGAATCACTGAGACAGGCTAACCCTCAAATCTGGTGTCAAGCTACAGCCCATCTGTCACAGCATGGCCGCCATAAAAACTTAATAAGTGATCCGTCACCATAAAATAACCATTAAAAAGCCGTCGGACGCTTTTAAAAATGCATCAAGAAATGAAATTGGTAGTTAATTACCAAGAGAATTCGCGGATCGGATTTCAGTGGGGACCGCGAGGGTGAGTGTTGGTTATCACGCGAAATCCAACGAAATATTATATTTGGAACCCCACGCGTCACCACGCGTACAAATGATACGAATCTCTTCCATGTGTCACACATATTACTTACACAACAGAAATGAGAATGGCAAACATTGTAGGCACTTATTCATTCATAAAACATTTTGGTTAAAGAACGTCGCGTTGCCAAAACCTATTTGCTCTTACAACGGCTGAAAGCACATCAAAAACTGAATGTCAATACAATTCATCTAGCCCCGCCATAACCCTAAACAGCGCATTGATATGTATGCAAATATTTACTATCACAGCACATAACAGGTACCTACGTACCCGACCCTGTTCACGAATGAACGCTTGACTGACTCCTAACGAATCATTCGCCCTCTGTGTTCGTAGGTACTTTGTAGTAGGTATTATATTAGATATAGCGCAGATATGAACGGGTCTCAATTTGAAATTTGCACGTCTCGGGTCTGTTAGGCCCCGGTTGCGATTGGCCGGGAGGGAGCGAGCGGTGGCTGTGTTAATTGCGTTCTTGAAGGGTTATGATTTACGTTTGTACTGTTTGTTAATTGATTTTTGTGGAGTATTTAATGATGGAGTTGATTATTTCAGGCGATCATGTATTTCAGGCGGAATAATTAATTTTGAGTAGATATCAATGTGTGTATTATAACAACAAGTTCATCAGTGGATGGTAAATTGCATTTTAAATGGAAACGAAGTTAATTCAACAAACAGTTACGTCGCTTTCTGTTTTGCAAATTTCGTCGCCATTTATGGAGTATGTTTTATCCACAGAAATATGATAAATAAGTCAAAATTCTACATTATCTCTAAGTAACAAAGACTGTTCCAAATACACATCACGCGAGCGAAACCGCAAACGGAAGCTAGTCTACAATATACTACAAAATTAAATGCTCCTGAAAAGTATAGTAAGCGTTAAAAGTGAGAAATTACGAATTAAAGTGACGTAGTAGAAGTTGTTGCAAATGCTACCGTTGATTATTTTTTTCTAACAAAAGTAGCAAACAAATTTGCAGCTAATTATGCGATGGATAGCTGACAGTGGCCTATGATTTCCTGCAATGCCAGTAGCATTAGTCATGTGTTGCTGATTCTATGAAAAGGAATCCAAGATGGATAAAGAAAGAAAGGCAACGTTAGGTAGCCTCCAGAACACATAAAATGTAGTCAGAAAACGATAAAAATACTGATAATTAATTTTATATGAATTGAAGGCAGAGAGATTTCCCATTGATCGTGTCGGCATCAGACACTTAAGTTGTTTTCTGTCTAATGACTTACAATCATATTTTGCTTTACGTGTTTTAATTGCTAAAACTATTCAAGTGGTTTGAACCAAACTTTGGTGGAGGTTTTAAACATTTTAGAAACTGAATAGAAAAATCTTTCTTCCTTTACGTGCGGCTTATTGAAATTTTCTTTTAGAAATTCTCAGTAGCAGTCTAGAATCTGGCAATATGCCTGGTGAGTCTGAAATAGTACCGCCTCTACAACATTAAATCTATAAATAATTGGTGCAAAATAAGGTTGCATCTCAGGTGGTTGGTCAACACCTCTATCTACCACTTCAAGAGTATAAAGGCGTGAAGCTGCAGCACATATATAAATTAAACTATAGTCCAATAAATAAACGTTCGAAAGTATAAGCGAACATTTTACAATATGTTACGAATGTGACTTAGAAACTCAAAAATGACTCAGTTAAGCTCTTTAAGTGCCACACAATATGAACAGGCCAAACTGAAATGGAAAAATAATCCAATACGCATTTCATTATCGGTTTAATTTAAGTGACAAAATTATCCCTTTGCATTGATAATTACAGGCTGGCAACTTTCTCGTTAGTTATCCGTGTGTGGGGATGCACAATAAGTCTCCGTGTACACATCACTAACACAAATAAAAACTAACTCTATTAATACTGTGTTTAAGTTGAATTTTACTTGCTGCCTCGCATATCAAACAGGTGTCGACTCAAAATAGTTGTGGACTTTATTTTTTGGGTGATAAAGTTGAAAATCGTTTGATTATATAATATGTCAAATGTGGTAGAATAGGAATGTTTTGCGGTGCACCGATACTGACGAAGGCGTCAGCTTGTATGATAGGATTTGTGTATGGAAGTATGAACTAATCTCCCTCCATGGCGTTTGATAACTCAATAACGTCGCATAATGAGAGGACCTTTGAAGCCGGGGTAGGCAGAGAGCAGGGTACAGGCATACACTAGGGGAGGTGACAAAATCCTAATTGCAGATAAAAAGATAACTTCGTCGTGGTTTTGTGCAACGTGCTTTTAGTGTTATTTACATAAGCTTGTTATATACGTTAGGTTTACATTTTAGGTGGTCATGTTTGGACTTTTTGGTAATTATATCTCTGGACGTTTTTGATGAGGGATTCTGCACTTTATTTGAAACGTTTTTCATTAAGTTGTAACCAAATCTGACAGTTCATGGTAAGCATTTTCATTTGGTTCAAAGTGTTTTTGCTCTATCAAATATTGCTTCTCTTATGACGCCACTTTTATGTAAAAATAGAACATATGTCGATCATGCATTGTGTGATCATGTGGGATCACCTACTGATATAATTTTTCGTTGCTATGTCTATACCATTGTATATAATATAACGTACATAAATAGTTTCACAACTACATTCACGAATTGGTAAACAGTTTAATGTAGGTGTAATACGAGGTGTATTACATATACATTAAACTGGCGATGGTTTTAGATCTCACCATGCACAGCTTTAGTGTCCGTGAACTGCTACTAAGAATTTCTAGAGACGAAAATCCAATAACACTTTGTTTAACCCGGAAATCATACCCGAAAACTCATGTATAGTAGTCGCGATACTACTGCGCCATGCGTTAATGACCTAGAAATTCGAAGTATACCTAGCCTACAGCTTTTATATCTGAAGAAACTGTTTGATGGAGATAGTATACTATTACGATCTAGCAACTCGCAAACCAATATATTAGTTAATCTGTCAATTCTCAGAATACAAGACATAATTAAAAATGTATTGTGTCTGGCCACTGGTGTGCTGCCGCGGTTTGAAAGGTCAATGGATAGTGGAATTCATCAGTCATAAATATCCAAATCCATTTCAACAACAGTCTGATCAGGCCAGTACAACAGTAACGGTAAACAACAAAAAGTTCTTATCTCCCGCATCAATATTAAGTGTCGCCACCTCAATTTCACACCCTTGCGCAATGACAACTCAATGTTCTTTTATCTTAAAATAAGATCTACATACGTCACAACGAGATGCATCCATCTGTCCATCCATCCACGAGGGCTCCGGGGTGTCGGCCCAACAAATTGCAAAATTAAAAGTCCCATGATAATATCTCAGTTTAGAGTGAAATGGGGTTCGAATTATAATACAGTGTTTTGGAGTATGCATGCAGAATCAACCACTTCGTATAAAATGAATTGTGTAAAAAAAATTTATCAATAAATGAATAAACTCAAAAACTAAGAATGCAATTTTAAAAATTCTTTCACTGTCTGCGTCAGGAACTTAATTTATCCAGAAATACCATAGGCTATATTACATCACGTTACAAACTACAGCAGCGAAGCAGAAATTGTAAACGCGAGTAAAACCGCAGGACAGTTAGTACTCAATACTGCATGATATAATAGATTAAGCGCTCATCTTGCTTCTGCCAATACGAAGAGTATTGTGGATTCGTTCTCCACACTGGATAAAGCATTCTGTGATGCACGAAAACATTCCTTGTGTCATCAGTATGTAAAGTCAAATACCTCAGTGGTTCACACCTAACAACGATCTTCTTTTGTTATCTTTACCTTTCCTTCGTCGCCACTCGGGAATTATACTCATAGTCACTTTGCAGAATACCTTTAAGGAAGCTGTAGTATATAAATTGCTCCTCCTTATAAGTTACTACATTTTGCCCGCGTCTTCTCTCGCGTTTATGTAATTTCGTCAATTAATTTATTTCCCTCCGAAACTATACTTTTTTTTGTACCCCTGACCACGTATATGCAAAATTTCATGATTATCGGTGAAGTTAAGGCAAAAAAGCGTAACAAACAAACAACTAACTACACAAACTTCCAAATTTATAATATTGATTAGAATTTTCATAAGCAACACGAAGTCTGAATCGTACACTATGTAAAAATGTGTATTAAATACATAAGCGTAAGTCTATATGTATATGGTAATTTCTCATACATACATTTCACTCAACACACATACGTTCCCATCATCAAACCATTAATCACGAATTCGCTGTTCTTAGGAAAAAACGCCACAGCTAAAGAACATCTAGAAGAGCCCTTCACACAAGTGCCGATATCCCACAGGCGTACTTGCGTACTTCAGATTCGACACGGCAATAAAACACACGCAGGCTTGTAAAAAACCAGCGTGTCTTGTTAGCTTGTCTAGTGCAGCGGTTTTTGGTCGGTGGTGTGGGGTAGGGTTGCAGTTAGTTGCAGGATCGAATTATCTATTCATAATGTAGGCTGAAGATGTGAGCTCTGCTCTTGGAAAATTGGACTGTGAAAGAAATGGTGGATTTAATATCAACACGATTATTTATTGTTAGTTATTTTGGGTATATTTTCCATATTTTAACTAACAACCGTACTAAGTAAATCGGGCTGATTTCAACATCCAAACTTGGCATATGCTTGCGAATCAATGCAGCCTTATGTGTTATATTGCCAAAATTATGTGCGATAGGTAACCCTACGGCAATTCTATTATTCGACTGTTTTAGTTACTTAATTGCATTCGAATAAAAAACGATGCTCTTCGATTTTTGTATATTTAGTACATCGCGTGTGATCCTGGACCACAGTCTTAGATGACACGTCATTGTCGTTAAATAATAATCATACAGTCTATTGTTACTAATAAATTACTTTAGATATTTAAATCTGATTTTGTCGAAGGGCCATCCAGTCAGATGAAGATCGATTAGTATTAGATCACAGTTTCGTTCCATTTATTATCCTTCGTTTGTGTAGGAAGCTAAACGTCTGACCTCTTAATTTATAATACACCGACTTACCTTGACATTTTACTTAACACATATGTAGATCAATCTTTATAGAGTAGAGAAATACACATTAATATTATAAATGCGAAAGTAGCTATGTCTGTATGTTACACTTTCACAGCTATACAAGTAAACCCATTTCGATGGAATTTGGCAAAAAGGGATATTGTATTCCGGTGAAGGACATAGTTTACCTTTTATCTCGGTATTTGATCCCGTGGAATTAATTTCAAATACCAAGTGAATCTCTTCTTGTATCAACTTTAGTAATAGTAAATCATCTTATAATGCAAAGCAAGCGTATGGCCTGTCTGATGGTAAGAGGTCCCAGTAAACTATGATCGCTTGCAATACCAAGGGAACCACACGTTGCCATGCTAAAGCAGTCTTCAGTTTCGAAAAAGTGGTGACGTAACACGCGATCCGAACCACGTAGAGCACGAATTTTCATAAAGGACCACCCATCTGAAAATTCACCACGGTTCAAAGTTGCTTCGCCTTGATGTCAATCATTATGAAGTTTAACTAAAATGTACTACTTTTATAATAAAAGAAATATTTATTAAAATTAATGTTTACGATCAACATTAATTAATAAACGTTTACAACATTCTTAGCGTGTCTGTTTAAAGCAATTCGTCGAACATTTTATTGAAATTTCTCTCTATAAATTATTTGTGAGGTTAATATAACAAAATAATTAGTACTGCCCCACTGTTCGGTAAATATCGTGCCGTTGAAAGGTAACAAATGTGTTCAAACTGTATAGCATTGTGTTGATATTATCGTTCGTATACAATTTGTTCTGTATACGCGTTTAGTTACAAAATACCATCGCTTTTGTTTAATATTGAGTAGTTGGAATTTTTGTCTAATTGGGTCTGATTGCATATTTTCTTAAGCGTATAGATGCTTTTGAGAGGAATGGCAATGAGATTTCCGTCTGCCTTCTTTATTGTGTAATAAAAATATGAATATTTTTATTACACAATAAAGAAGTCACAATAAAATTTCAACTGAAAACCAGCGCTGGTGCACTCAATTTGGGTGCCCAGCTAATACTGAGGTGGTGACCCTTTTCGGCGAGGGCATACATATTTTGTTTTTAATATGTATAATATTTTTTTATTTTGTTTGTTATAACTAATTGTGTGTGCTCTATACGAAATAACATGATTTCTTTCTTTCTGATTTCTTTCTTTCATATTTCACTGAAACGTTCTTAAGCCATTTTTTTACTAGACCAACCTCGCCAGCTTTTTAAACTGCTACTGTTACAAAGGACTTCACGTCAGAAAACTATGAATGACAAAAAGGTTAGATTCAAACCTACAAACTTTCCAATGTTCCAACCCTTAAGGATCCTGCCACTTCTTACTATTACAACAATAATTTAAAAGAAATTGATTGGTTGTTACTCAATCACACCTAAACCCTTCAGCGGATTTGCATCAAACTTGGCATACAGATAGATCATTTCTTTAACACACAGAATACTTTTACGTGGGTGAAACCATGGGCAGAAGATACCTCTACAAGAAAACTTGATATGAAACTCGTAATTTTCTGTTTCACATAACAAGCAAGTCAGTGTTCCACTGCAATCCTTCATAAGGTGTAGCGACAATCCATTTTCGCGTCATGTATGCAGTATACTGAAGCTTTACTGCGAGTAACAAACAAAGTATTGGACTCGAACACCGCTATGGTACGTTGGGGACAGATTGTCGAACAACACGGTTATGGGCCCGTACAATCATGTAGGATGGATTTGACTTTTTATAAAATCTAGTGAATTGCACGGATGGCACTGTGGTTTCATCACCTCGCTATAAACAAAGCGCCCAGTGCTGTGGGTTCGATTTTCACACGAGAATAAATTTTGTACTAAGTTCGCGTGTTATTTGTGTCCATTGTTTCAATCTTTTGAAAGTTCTCTGTGGTGACTTTTGAAGGTGGCTATGTAAAATCTTCTATGACACAGGATTCTAGCTGAAATAATAATTTCGACAGCGACATGCAAGGTATATCCTTACCAAATTCAATTGGTTTATAAATTGTGCAGCGATAAATCAATTGAATTTTCTTTCTATCGATTCAATTGAGTAATACAACATTCATAATGACGTAGAATATATTCTATACAGAAAGGTGGAAAGACAAGAAACTTTGTGACGTAATCGATGATTAAACAAAATTAGGCTTATTCGAAATACAAAATGAAAAACAGTTGAACATTGTCCAATGAGAGCACACTTAGCATACACGACGGCACAACTCATTACAAAACTCGCCCCAACGAATCACGCGTACAATAACTCAAAAACCGAATCTGCGCTAAAAACGTTGCTTTTATTGCGGTGTGTTATCATACGTGCCCCGTCCGGCGCGCAAAAACACGCGGAACAACACGAATCGGGCTCATGTTAATATTTGAGGTATTTTTATTTGAAATTTCCATTTACACGCGGACGTACCCCTCCTCCCGCGGTCCCCACGCCACCCCTGCCACCCCCTCATACATATTCATCGGATGCACCCTCCCTCCGTTACACTTTCTCCGTGCAAGAGTCGTTTACGTAGAACGATATTTGTGCGATCTGTGTACTGAAACCTCAGCAACTAACGTCCGCGCGCGCTTCATAACCGCTTGATTTATGTATTAATATTTTAGTTTTCCAGTACATTCTCGTCCAAGTTTGTTGTAAGTAAAATATCGAGTGAATTTATTGGATATTTGTAACATAGTGATAGTTCTTTGATAGTTTAGAGAATACCAATACACGTGCATTAAAATGGCAGTCTTGTTTGCTACGACCCAATCTTTTTGTACCGAGAGACGAAATGTTCATGGCGATAGAGAATGAATTATAAATGTTTTTATGCAATTGGAAAATAAATGTACAATACATTTGAAGATAAGCAGTAATCAAAGTAATAGGCTCTAAGTATTCTTTTTAATATACTACCAGGGAAGCAAACTTTCAGCCTATCTGATGGTAACGTAACCTAAATTGTTAGCAATAACAAGGTTACCACTTGAGCGTTGACTACTCCTGGTGAAAGAAATTGAAGATGGAATGGAAGGAAAGAAATAGTAGAGATGGATGTGTGAACTTATGGAACTCTTACTAACCGGTCGAAATGCAGTTATGGTATTATTACTTTTATGAGGCGCTCATAGCCAGTTGCACTCACTGGTCGGTAAACAATTAGCGAGGTTAAGCAGCGTTGGGTGCGGTCAGTCTATAGATGGGTGACCACTTAGTGGTGTTTCATATGAGCGTCTACGTGCTTCGGAGGGCACGTAAAAAGTCGGTCCCGGTGGTTGTCAAATTGACAGCAGTCGTTAAGTCATGTCAGAGGCCTACGGGCGGCTTGAACAACTCTTGACAACAGGTTGGCCACTAAACACAAAAAAAAAAAACTTTTAACCTGGTTCCCTGTTTAAGGGTGGTTTTCTCCGTATCTTCCGACGCTTTATATCATCACCATATAATTGGCAACAATATCTTTATCCACTATAAATAATTAAAATATTTGAGGTACTTGAAAGGTCAGGTCTCTATAGCAACCAATGTTTCTATGCTGGTTGTGCACGAAGTTCCAGGTACCATGCTATTCCTGAAAATTTCTTGTGAGAGTATCCCAATAACACTTTGCTCGACCCGGAAATTCAACCCAAGACGCCATGCAGAACAGTCGTAATTACTACCGTTGCACCACATACTGTATATAATTAGTAACTTACTCAATATCCTTATACAGACCATTTTGAAAAATGGTCAAAGTTTCTTTCTCTTTTTCTATTATAAAAATGGTCTTGCATCATAAAAAATTGCTTAAATATTAATGGAAGTTTTAGTAACTCTTTTTTATTTATTACGGACAATGTCGGTAAAATAATGAGCCTTCTTTAGGCTTTTTTTTTTTTTTTTTTACCTGTCGTAATGCATGACGCATACCCCTCCGCGGGGGTGGGTGGAGGGGTTATGTCGGACTCGCCGGGGTAAAAGAAAGATAGAATTAGAATAATGTACCTACCTCCCGGAATACCGACTAAACCTACCACGGTGTTCCTCGACAAAACCACAATCGACGGGGCCGCGCGAATCACTTGCGCGTGCGGTCGCGACCCAAGCCTTCTTTAGGCTTATTATTTCATAGTTAATGCATGTAACCTATTCTATTCTAAAGAAATCTAAGTATATTATAGGTTCCAGAAGCAATTTTTTTTTTATACTCTAATAGGCTTGCTTTTGACCGAGATCTCACCTGATCTTAAGTTAAGATGCAGTCGACGATGGAGCACGCTTGCTTAGAAGTTACTTATTTACTCGCGACTTGAAGACACCCAGATTGTACTCATCGGGAAACACAGACTTAGGTAGCGAATTCCACTCCTTAGCGGTACGCATTATAAAAGTGGAAGCAAATAGCTTCGTGCGTAAATGTGGTATATTCACCATGTACCTGTGTCGCTGGCCTGATTGTCTGGTCGTCCGATGGTAGAATAGGGTAGGAGGAATCAAATTATTTATTAATGAAATATTGTTTAATAATATTAAGGA
Source organism: Catocala fraxini (assembly GCA_930367265.1). Lineage (NCBI taxonomy): Eukaryota > Metazoa > Arthropoda > Insecta > Lepidoptera > Erebidae > Catocala > Catocala fraxini. The sequence continues at coordinate 22,791,873 of OV884028.1, forward strand.
AGGAAGGATCTCTGCGTCCCGATTCATTGCTTTATCATTATGTCTCGTTGATGGTAGCTGACAGCTTTTTTGTCTCAAGGTTGTTAATAGTGATGGGGTACAACTACCACAACCTATGTACGGCATTTCTCTCGCTTTTGAAGCATACTATTCAATTGTTAAACAAGGCTATAGTATTAAATTAGCAATAATAATAATAATAATAATAATATTCTACCACATACACACAACACCATCTAGCCCAAACTAAGCAGAGCTTGTACTATGAGTACTAGACAATGGATTAACATACATAGGTATATACTTTTATTTTTGTAAATACATACATATTATACATAGAAACACCCAGACCAAGACAAACATCCATGTTCATGCACACAAATGTTTGACTTGTGCGGGAATCGAACCCGCGACCTCAGGCGTGGCAGTCGGTTATACTAACCACTACGCAATCGAGGCCGTCAATATTACTGTTTCGCTCTTCCACCATACATACATACACATACATCCGAAGAGAGAAGCAGAGATGTATTACAGATATAGGTGTGTTATGACATTTTGCCCGCAATGTCTTTTAGGTTGACAATTCTACTACCATTTACTGGACTGCGTGCTATACAGAGATATCCAATAACAGTTTGTCAGACCCGAGAATCGAACCTGTGGTTTCACGTACAGCAATCGCATTCACTACTGCTGCACCAGTGAGGGAACCCAAGCTGTATATTAATAAATAATAATTACTTAACATGTTTTAATAACTTATATTTTTTTGGAAATAAACTAGAATAGCTGAACCACGCAACTTCATCTGCTTCATATAAGAGAATTTCCCCCGTTTTTGCAATATTTTCATTGCTTTTTTTTTCATTGCTATCATTGCATTTTTCATTGCATTGCATAGCTCCGCTCCTAGTAGTCGTAGCGCGATTTTATATAGCTTATAGCCTTCCTCGATAAATGGGCTATCCAACCCTGAAAGAATTTTTCAATTCGTATCAGTAGTTCCTGAGATTAGCGCGTTCAAACAAACAAACTCTTCAGCTTAATAATATTAGTATAAATTTTAACAGGTTTATGTGTAATATCTTATTCGTTCTTTTACCGCCAACTGAAGCTATCTTTTGGACATTCCTGAAACGGAGCCTGTTATTTACAGTGACTTGCGGCGGAAGTGCGTAACACGCGCACCGGGTGTGACGTCACGGCGGCCGAGGACACCGGAAGTGGACCGTGGCGCCGCACGCCGGAACCGGACGTCGCCACAACGCACGATATGGCCTGGCCAGGGTAATGACCGATGATATTATTGGACTATTATATTTAACTATATTCTATATTTATATAAATCTATACTTATATTATAAAGCTGAAGAGTTTGTTTGTTTGTTTGAACGCGTTAATATCAGGAACTACTGATTCGATTTGAAAAATTATTTTAGGATTGGATAGCCTATTTATCGAGGAAGGTTATAGGCCATATAATATCACGCTACGACCTACGGGAGCAGCGCAGTAATCATAAACGCGGGTGAAGCCGCGGGCACAGCTAGTTAGTTATATTTACGAGAACCTTTATTACACATATGTACACGTACATACATGTAACTATGTAGGTGGTGGAAAGAGGTGTTGTACACCCACATTTGGCCAGCTTTAGGTCCTACTTGATAGAACTTGACTTGACTGCATGGCGCAGTGGTTTAAGTGGTCGCCTCGCCACTGCCACCGCGCCGAATGTTGCGGGTTCGATCCCCACACGGTACAAAAATTTGTGTGATCCACAAATGGTTGTTCCGAGTCTAGGTATTATTTGTGCCCGTTGTTTAAATATTTGCAAAGTTCCCCGCGATACAATAACTATTCCAAGTGCGAGAGATGGCTTTATTAAATAAACAAATAGAAAATGAGCCTTTTGCCGATTACCGGGCACTGAACCAGACTCCATACGGCTACATCTAATTACTTGAGATAAATGCAATAACATTTTGCCCGATCCGGGCAACGAACTCGTGACCTCATGCACAGCAATGTTATACGCTACCGCAGCGCCACTGCGACAAACAACTTTAATCATATAATTATACCTAAATATTATAGCGGGAAAAGACTGATATGCTAAGTTCCGAAGCCTGCAATAGTCGACTGAATCCGAGTTACTTATAAATCTATACTGATATTACAACAAGATGAAAACGACTACGATCGTCGCTTGGCGACAGATCTCGGGTACAATATGCGATCCTAAATTGCCTTTGAAATTAAAGAGTCGCATGTATAAGGCAGTTATAAGGCCTGTCGTACTGCATGGAGCTGAGTGTTGAGCTACTAAGAAGATGGATGATAAACGATTGCATTTAGCAGAGATGAGAATGTTACGTTGGATGTGTGGAGTGACGAGAATGGACAGAATTAGAAATGAATACGTAACAGGTAGTTTGACAGTGGTGCCCATAGACGAGAAGGTGAAAGGAAATCGTTAGGCTTGGTATGGTATGGGTATGTACGTTAGGTATATATATGTATGTTATGCGAAGAGATGATACGTATGTAGGTAAGCAAGTGATGGATATGAGGGTAGAGGGACGAAAAGGTAGAGGAAAGCCAAGGAAAAGATGGATGGACTGTGTGAGGATGGATATGAAAAGGAAAGGGGTAAATGATCAGATGACGGGTGACAGAGAAGTATGGAAGCGAAGGACATACGACCCCAAATAAATTGGGACCAGGGCAAGAGGATGATGATGATGATGATAACAACAAGGAAAGATTTTATTTTTTGTCACTTAAACACCCTAAATTACTTAACCGATTTAAAATTTCTTTTTACCATTAGATACTAATCACCGAGTAACATAGGCTATATATATATATTTATCTGATAACCTAACCTATTTTTACTTTGACTAACATAACCTAACCTTTTTTTTATTTTGATTAGCATAACCTAACCTGTTTTTACTTTGACTAGCATAACCTAACCTATTTTTACTTTGACTAGCATAACCTAACCTTTTTTTTATGCGTAACCTAATCCATTTTTACTTTGACAAGCATAATCCAACCTTTTTTTTACTTTGACTAGCGTAACCTAACCTTTTTTTTACTTTGACTAGCATAACCTAACCTATTTTTACATTGCTCGTAACAAATAAAGTAATAGTCACAGCACCCCAAACATATAGGACACATTACCAGATTCTTTGCTGTACCGAAGATTTTCCAAATAAGAAGTCTAACATACATACATAGATTCACGCCTGTTTCCCAGAGGGGTAGGCAGAGACTACGTATTTCCATTTGCTACGATCCTGACACACTTCCCTGGCTTCATTCACTTTCATCACATTCCTCATACACGCTCGCCGGTTTAAGGTGCTCTTAACCTGGCTTTTATCCAGAACGTCTCCGATCTGGTCAAGAAACCTTCGTCTAGGTCTGCCTCTTACGACTGTTCCATTCAGTCTAAAAACACTCAATTTAATATGATGATTGAGCCAGGGATGTCTTGTTGAGCTACTTTATACCATTGTACCTAAAAACTCAATTTAATAGAGATCAAGGTTTTTGTAAAATGGTAATATTCGTAATTTTTTTATTACTAGCTGTCCCGCGCAACTTCTTCTGCTTCACATAAGAGAATTTTCCCCGTTTTTGCAACATTTTTCAATGATTCTCCGCTCTGGTGCAAGCATGATGTTATACAGCCTTCCTCGATCAATCGCCTATCCAACACTAAAATAATATTTCTATTCGAATCAGTAGTTTCTGAGGTTAGCGCGTTCAACCAAACAAACAAGCTCTTAAGCTTTATAATATTAGTACCTAGGTATAGATACTTATACAGTCAATGGCCATTCAAATATCTGAAACAACACTATTATTCACTCTTGATGGCGTATTTATATCGATAGAGTTATGTTACTAAACAATCATTATATGTATTATATTGTGCCAAAGATATATTTTCTATAAAATTATAAAATAATTATAAATGAGAACGTGAGTTTGTTTGTTTATTTGATACGCTCCACGCTTTAACGACTTAACCGATCATCATGAAATTTTGCATACACGTTATCAGGGGTATCTTACATCCAGAAAAAGGAGTAATGAGAAAAACTGTGGGCAAAATCTAGTCATTTATATTTTTGCTTCTTACTGGTGTCATATTTTATTACAAAACTTACCGCAAAGAATCAAAAAACTTATAAACAAAAGACCAACTGGTTTATTTTGGGTTCCTGTACATAATATAGCGTTATTTATTATAATAGCTAACTTATATTTATTGTAGTTTTTGTTCATGATGAAGTACCTAACAAGCCAAGGTCGCGGCCGTCGGTTTGTTCCTGATTTAATAACATTGGAACATTCTATTGTTAGGTAGACATTCACAGCCATTTTCAATGATGAAGATGAAAACTTTTTCATTTATTTAGAACTACATATAAACAATAATAATGTATTAGTTCAACGACTCGATTGTTGCTGTCGGCGCACATAACAGTTCGTTATTTCATATTATTAATGTTCGCGATTCTAACTTCTTTCAACTCGTAGACTATGAAAATTATCGTTGTTCTAAAACAATGTCTTGGTTCCGACCGCGACCCAAAGTTCCCTCTACAGTGAGATTAAGAATTATTACCTCTTATCTCTGTCCTGAGTCCACGACTCGCCGCCTATTCGCTCTTACTGCGTCACACCCGATATCTGAGTGAAATTATTTCGACAAACTTTACCTAACGGTTGAACACCCCTGGTAGGACTCTACCACTTATCAAACCAAATTCAACTTTATTGAACCGATAATAAAGCTTAATTCTCATATTCAAACAGCCTGGCTTTTGAGACACGTGATTAACGAAAAGCGGGAAACTGGGAATCATTTGTGAATTTCCGAAAGGGACAGGTGACGTGATATTATGCAAATGGATAGCGCGTGCGAGTAAGACAGAAACACAGCTGAAGTTCAGCCGAACAGACGCGTCTCCGGATAAAATTTATACGCGGATGAAACGATTTATTACAAAAGCGTTGAGTAGGTACTCGAAATTAATTACACTAAGTTTTGCTTTCATTTTGTAGCATTGTGCGAGGTCCGGGGGATTTTCCTTGTCTTGTCGAGATATCGGCGGTTTTTATTACAGCCTCGACAAAGGGGATTTTGGAGGTGGATATTTATGACAAGTTTGCAGCGCTTTATTTTCTTTATTTTTTTTCGTGTCTATGAAATATATGTCGGATGCTCGACGCTTACGGTTGTTGACAGAGACATTAAGCTGTGTTATCGCTACAACGTGATCGAGTTTACTTGCTCGATATGTTTCAATATATTGCCGTTGTGTACAAGTAATATGTAACGAGATGGTATATTTATATTTTCGGGACGTTTTAGGTAATTGTACCAATCGTAGTGCTAGTCACATCGCGTTCGATATCTAACAAATCTTCTTCGATATAATTATGACCTTCAAGAATTATATTGAAGACAAAGAGAGCTTACAAAGGCAATTTTAGGTAGGCTGAGTGACTTTTATTTGTGTCATTATTGACAATTAAATTAAAGCTTTTTGTAAGCAAAAATAAGTAAAAATAAGTTTTCACAAGCCTTAGCGTATAACTCCCATCGTGGCATGGTAGTCTAAGTGGATGCCTGGCCACCGCCACTGCGACGAAAGGTGAGGGGTTGATCTCTACATAAAAAAACAAATGAGAAGCGGCAATGAATTGCCGTAAATCTTAGAGATCGAAAAAATGGTTCAAGTAATATGCAAAGGTCACGTGATACCAAGTGACCTTGAGGTCAGAGGTCATAGTAATTTCGGGGGTATATCGACTATGCTGAGTCGAATGGCGTTGACCCCGAGTCTCTAGCTCTTACGGTTCTTGAGCTGAAAGTTGTATAACAGACAGACAGACGGACGGACGGACAAAGCTGTTGTATAAGAGTTTTTTCGAACTCTAAAACTGTGTGATCCACAAATAATTGTTCCGAGACTGAGTATTCTTTGCGTCCGATGTTTCAATACTTTTCAAATAATACAGTCTTTTCTAGTGCGGGAGTTGTCCTTTAAAGATAACGATAAAATGTGGTGTTGAGTTGAGTAACAGGAGTTAGCGCCGGGATGCTATGAGCTGAACAGGCAGGTTTACGGGAGGTTAATCAAAACACAGTCGAAACAATCATGAGTGAGAATATAGCAGTATACCATAATATTATATTATCTCTCGAACTCAACTTTATTGATCTTTTATCCTTAATACTACGTGCCCTTAATCTATCTTAGCTACGTGCATTTATGTTATTTTACAAGCTTTATCGACCTTATCTAAATACTTTAATTATCTATAGAAGGGTACGTGATTACATGCTCACACTACAAAAAATTGCTTGTGTCAAAAAGAGCTGTCAGAACTCTTGCCATTGAGAATTTCCTGTACTGGAAGGTCTTTTTGTCTGTAGTGGAGCAACTTTTCTTTGTAGTAACATAAACGTGCAAGTTAGACCTCTGGTATGTAAGCGGCCGTAAACTTCGTCAACTACTTACCATATGATGCATGCATGTTATGTTGCACGTTTTAACTGTTAAACTAATTTAAATGAAACTAAACTAAGAGGTAAAGCTTGCAAAACTTCAGAAACTCTAACAAAATGTTTAAAGGTACAATTTCTTTGCAAATACACTAACTACCGCTCGTGACTTCACTGACATACTATACCAAATCAAGCTGAATTTTAAAAAAGAGTGTCATTCTATCTTATTATTTATTCTCACAGTATCGTTTGTCAGTTCGACATCACCTTCATTCGCCTTTGACGAGCAATATGGTCGTCTAACACATTTTTGCAGTTAAAATTACCTACACATATTTCCATATTAATATTATAAATAGAAACTAACTATTACTTAACTTGTTAATTATTATATTTGTCATATACTGACTTCGCTCTTGCTAACTAATTTTGTCGTTAGATTTTGTCAATAAATTGCTGTACTTCGGCAACAGTATTTTCTAAGATGAAAGGTACCTACATAATTATGTTCTGTTTTATACTTCTGACAACGTGTATACAAAATTTCATGACGATTGGTCGAGTCGTTAAGGCGTGGAAGTAGCACAAACAATCTCATATTCGTATTTATAACATAAGTTAGGATTACAATTAAAGAAAAGAGACGTTTTTAAAATTCAAGGTGACCGTTGCTTGAACTTTAGCACAGAGCACCTACGTTTTAACTCGGACGAAATCGCGGATATTAATTATTATGACATATAATGCAGGCAAAATCGCGTGCATTAGCTACAATAAAAGTATCTAAATTAACAAGTTCTTAAGTCCAGTTCAGATATCATATCCATAAAAGCGTAAATATTTTACCATCGCCGTTATCACGTACGTTTTAAAGCTGGCTTCTTGTACAGTTTATAGCTGGTATTCACGATTAGAATGCCGTAATAGTTCTGTTACCAAACTGGTATACATAATAGCATATTTATGCGAACCCTAAATTAGCAAAAATATGTGCGTTTTAATATCGGTATTTGATAATTACGGCTTTTAATTACTGGTTGGCACGGGCCTTTTCTTAGAATTAATTGGTTTACTACATTCCTTGTTAATTTTATATGTCTATGACAAATAAGCATATGTCCTGCCTTATGGTAAATGGTTACCGTGGTCTATGAACGACTATAAAACCAGGAATATCACTCGAACGTTGTAAAGTTGGGTGTGAGCGGCTGTGATGAGAGCAAAGTGCAAAGATTTCTGATCACCTACTGCCAGCGCGTAGAATTCTAGAACGTAGGAACGTTAACTTACCGCAAAAGCGCGCAAATAAGATTATAGGTAACCTACTGCCAGTACATTTTTTTTTATACCACCAATGTGGCAAACAGGCATACGACCCACCTGATAGTAAGTGGTCACCGTAGCTTATGGACGCCTGCAACACCAGAGGCATTACCTGCGCGTTGCCGACTCTTAAGGAAAAAAAGGAAGTGGGAAGGAGAAGAAGCGGGAAGGGGGAAAGAGAGTGACTGGGCCGCCGGCACTCTCACTTACCAAACGAAACACGCACAGTAGGAATACTTCTATTTCACGTCGATATTCTGTGAGAGGGTAGTCCCACGGCCAAGCCGGCCCATTCATGCTGAAACCAGCAAGGCTCTACTACATACATAGTTTCTGAAACTACAGGCTCCACCCATCCCTATTCACCGCAAAAACATAACAGTAGTTTATTTGGCTACATTCTTCGTAGCAGAGCGTAAGGCAAAGGTATTTTCCAACAGGTCTGCTTTAGTTTAAATAACATCTTAGATTAAAGAAGTCGGCTGTGCCTTACCTCATGCTGCGACAATAAACTACATGTGCAAATATGCGTCGTGTATCTCCGAATCGGCAGTGTTGTTCGGTTTTCCAATTAGCAAATTATTAGATGCTCTATCATGTTTAGTAATTGGTAATAAGCTAGTCCTATAAAGTGTTACATGGAATTAGCTGACTAAACTCCGGTATTTCAGATCTTAATCCTTGAGGCATATAAAGTTGTTCACACCATATTGGCTGATCGCAAGTGGCACAACTTCAGATACCTTTTAGAACTTTTTAGATCACACCCCAATTGAGACGAAAACTTATCCGTTTTTCTCATTATAAAACGTCATCAACATTTATAAAGATTATACTTATTCATCGTCCTCCGATACCAACTGCCCTGAACCCATTTCCATTACGTTTTCCAATCTCGGATAGAACAAGTATTATTGGGCTTCTTGTCAGTTTTTTTCATAGAGGCTACGCCCTCGCTTTCCCAAACTTGCCATAAAATTAATGTATATCTATACTAATATTATAAAGTTAATATTAAAAAAAGATTTTATTTTTGTTTTTTGTTTGTAATGATTTAACTCAGAAATTACTCAAGTGCTTTTAAAAATTTGTTCACCATTGGAAAGCTATCGCATATAATTTTTTTTAAATGCTATTACACCTAACCTACTTTTACGCGAGCGGAGCCGCGGGCAAAAACTATTTAACAGAAAAAGCTAGTTTTTATAACTTTGTCGTACGTAGTCTATCAAATAAATAAATTAATGTAGGTCACACAATATTACTTAAGTAGGTATTTATTTTGTGACCTACATTAGATTATTTATTTGATTGACTACGTATGACAAAGTATAAGGCAACTATTACTTCCAAGATTGCTGGTCGTCTAAAAAGTGAATAAAGCATTTTCTTTCTTATTTCTAAGAGCACGTAAATCGTCGACTGACCAAAGGATTAAATGTTAGTCTTAAAATAGCGAATAGTAATTTTATCAAGCCATTTGACTGATTCAGAAACCTCCAGACTATATTTTGAATGCTTATTCTTTGTTGCAGAAAGTAATCCAAAGCAGAAGTATGGCATAATTAATTGCCATTCAAAATACATTTGCACACTAAACATTTTAGAAATCTTAAAACCATTATCTTCCTCAAAGCAAAATTGGTCTTACGTAAGCGTATTCTAAGGGTAGTGAGGGCAAATAAATCGTCGTTTTCAAGAGGTCTCTTAGCTGCTCCTCTGCTAAGCGCTCAGCGAAACGGCGTGAGTGTTTGCGCAATCTGCTTTTATTAAACAAAATACAGTTGAATAATTTGACGGCTTTGACTATTGTGTAAAGAGTAAACAATCAATTCTGAAACACAGAAATAAGTTGGAAAAAGAGAGTGTGGAAATGTTAGTATTAATAAGAGTACGCATTTACTTTTATTGCAAGTCTTCTGGACTTGTTGATAGGATCGCGAAGGAATCGTATTATTTCTATTAAATTTTTTTAATACGCCACTATTTTTAGTGTGTCGTAATCTTTGAAAGAGTTTATTCAGAATCAATAATATAATGTGCTGTTTTTGTTTACACTAAGCTTAAAGTTGACCTAATAGTAAAAAATAAATGCCTAGCATACATTATTTGTATTTATTTATACTATTAAGATTATTTATTACTTTTACAAAGCCAATCTGTCGAAACAATTAAGTAACCGATATGTTGCTTGTAGTTACCAAGTTCAACTGTCCCTACGGCAGAGTTACGTATGTACATTCATGGACTAGGAAAGGCAATGAAATTTTTCTAATGACAACCACAAGCTGAAAAGGCCATTATGAAGTGCTAACTAACTGAACATACAATCCAATTTCAAAGATAGTGTAGTAGTGGTCACCTCGCTACATGCTACGCGCAGTGTGTTTTGGTTTTGATCTCCATATAAAATTGTGTGATCGATAAATAGTCGCTCCTATTTCTTTATATCCATAGCTTAACTGAAACATTTGTTGTAGTTGGCACAATATCAATTGCTCTAGAAATCTTTGTATGTGGCCAACAGAGTTGGCTATAGTAGGAGGCAGCAATATGCTGCGATGACGATGGTAATAAGCTTTAAACGTATTAAAAATCAACTTTTATGATTACTGTGCCACTTCTGTAGCACTTAGCGTAATATTATATATGTACCGGACGGGCGAACTCGGGGCTGAGGTTACTATGGCGATGGTTACGATAACAGCCGACAAGTCGCTGACGTCCTATACACGGTGTGTGGACTGTACTGTAGTGGTTACTGGTCTCGGTGTGGAGGCGCTGAAAGGCGTGTTGTACGATGTGCGGATCGGGGCTTCAATCAAATAATACACATGCTTCACTGTTCAGTTGTCTTGAGGTTTCTGGCTGGCTCCATTCGGTTCTTGAGGCTTGAAGATGAGGTTTCTTGAGCACCTAATATCGACCGATACTGTGTCGCTTAGGTACCTCAGATCTTTACTGTAATGAGAGCCGGCCAGAAACCACGGTTTAACAAGTTTTATTTTAATTATAAAAATCACACATTTCTGCTTATAACTACGGAACTATGCTAGCTAGCGCGATGGTACAACCAGTGCCGCGCAGGGCACGAAAAGACCTAGCTAGTGCTATTATTTTCATCTTTCGGAAGTTAGGTCTAAGGTATAAATATCTTAGGTTTTATGCTAAAAATCTAAGTTGCGGTTATATCTACAAAGAGAAAAAGTTTAATAACTTTATAACTATGATATATAGGAATATAATTACTTCAACATCCTATAGCGCCTTTCTTAGCGCACAAATAAAACACAACAGGTGAAACCTTTTATTAAAGCCTTATGACCTAGGAACCCTAATATACCTAACTTGAGGTAAAATGTACATTTTTTCAGTAATGTTTACATATTCACAAAATATTTCTATAAACTACAGGAACAATATATTATTACGTTATTTACACTATTTAACTATATTAATTAGGTCTATATGTGACCTAATTCGACACTATTTCCGAACTATAAACTTTATTGATACAGTATACTTAAATAACACGTATTGAATTTATAATCTTAATATTAATCTTAAGTTACTGTTGGCGTTGTCGCGAACAATATAGGCTATGTTACTTCTGGATAAAGTATATTTCCAATTATGAAAGGATTATTAAAATCGGTCCAGTAGTTTTGAATTCATTCATTACAAACAAAAATACACTTACACACATATTAGAGTAAATGTGCTTCAAGACTTTCACTAAGCCTTTTAAGAGTATATCTTTAAACGAATAGCTGTAACTATATGTGAAGTACCTTAAAACAGAGGTCCCTAGTTAGTAAAACAAGATAGAAACACACACAAACTAAACAGTACATAGCTCGCAAAACAGATAATATTTACTGACGAAACATCACAATTTGAACGTTGTTGTTTAGCGTGTAAACGTTGAACAATTAAAGCATACACGTGTCTTTAAAGAATCATACATACTGTATATATAGTCACATGCCTATAAATACGAAAAGAGGTCTACCTATTTTAGAAGCATTTGAGAATCGAAGACGAAAAATGTTGAGACACTTGATACGACATGAAAACTTTATAAAGATCTTAGAACTTAGAAGGGATGTATGATAGTATTGGTCAAATAGCATACATTAGAGGTTTTGTTTAGATTCCATTCCCGTTCGTTGTGGTTTGATGTTGAGTGTGTATCTGTTAGAATCGTCTTAGTCGCAAAAGGAAATCTGTATACTTGGGCTTTATACTGCAATAGTGTTCAATCAATAACAATTATAAGGTACCTTCGCACCTAAAGGAATGCAGGTGTAATATGTCTCTGCTCAGCCTTGTGAAGACAGAGAAGCTTTATGTTCATCGGCTTCTTATCTTTCTATTTTCTTATCTGTCGGCTTCGATAGCGTAATGGTTAGTGTAACCGACTGCCACGCCTGGGGTCGCGGGTTCGATTCCCGCACAAGTCAAACATTTGAGTGCATGGACATGGATGTTTGTCTTGGTCTGGGTGTTTCTATGTATAATATGTATGCATTTACAAAAAAAAAAGTATATATGTATGTTTATCCATTGTCTAGTACCCATAGTACAAGCTCTGCTTAGTTTGGGCTAGATGGTGTTGTGTGTATGTGGTAGAATATAATAATTATTATTATTATGTACATATGTATATCATAATCTAGTTTCATAGCTAGGTCATAAGTATGTAAGGATGTCCAAATCTCAGACATAGTCGACAACGATAAACCCATTCTATCGTTACTTGCCATACCTATATAACGCGCAATAAAACTAAGAAGCCAAATTCTTGCATGTATTATCATAACACGAAATCTACGCACATAAACACATACACAGCCAAACACATACAGACTTAATGGCTTAAGTCTTGTAGTCTCAAAGCCAACCCACGCTCACTAATACGCTACCCATTACCTCGTAGTGTGAACATTGATTACCTGTATAACTGTACATATACGTATATAGAGACGCATCGAAATCTCCTGTCGAGGACGCTGATCAGATAGAGATGGATAAGTAAGCGAGAGGACGCTCTCCCGGGACCGTCTCAACACAACCGGGAGAACAGGGTCAACTGTAGAGTTGCATCTTATATAATCTTTGGGCAAGCAGTTTATTAGTGTTCCTTCGACTATTTCATATGACTGCCTAGTTGGTCGCTTATAATAATAATAATAATAATATAATATTCTACCACATACACACAACACCATCTAGCCCAAACTAATCAGAGCTTGTACTATGGGTACTAGACAATGGATAAACATACATATACATATGTATACTTTCTTTTTTTGTAAATACATACATATTATACATAGAAACATATAATATAAGTGTACGCTTATTATTTTCAGATTCTCGGGTCGCGAAAATTGTTGTTAGGCTATTTTCACGATGTCAGGCAATGGGCTCAGTAAACCATAATAGGCAGGTCCCCATACCATACGTGGGAGACCTGAAAAAGATACTTGGCGAAATGACACACCTTTGGTATGGCACAATCATAAACAGACGTGTATGTACATATGTATAAATTTATAGACTGATAAACTGACTGTTATATTGCATGCATGGATAAAGCAATTGTTAAAGTATTTACTAGCCACAAGCAAACTGGCACATTTTGTCGACAATTTAAAATCTCACGTAATAGGGGCGATCTATAGGCATAATCGGGTTATATTTTATACTTCCTGCCGCTAAGAATTTTCTTACAGAGAATTTCAAAAACAGTTTTCTCAGGCCACATTCAGCCGAGCAGCTGATGCAGCAAAACGAACAAGAGACTTCAATTCAATATTTGATAATAATTGCACTCGAACACTACTCCACCCCTTTTCGAATCCATGAGACAACATCAAAGCCTCGCTACTAAATTAGACGTTTTGCAGATACTAAAAGATATTTAGCCGGGCCGTCCTTCGTCCCTCCCCCCTCTGCCCGTCCCTACCCGGCGAACCCCCCTGACACCCGTCAGTAAACTATTTAAAAGGGTTGTTTACACCCTAAGATATCAAGTCTGTGTATCTAAGTGTTTCGTCGTCTGAAGTACGGGTAAAAGTTGATTTATATAAATTTATGTCAAATTGGTAAACACTTCAGAGTACTTTCGCATACATACATAATGGCTATTCTATTAGGGCGCCCATTACATATTTGGACTTCTTGCTATTGAGAATTTTATATCAGAAAACCTTAATAACACTTCGCCTGACCAAGACATCGAAACTGGTACGGTTACATGTTAACATGAGTTTAACCGGCAGTTGTGTAATGTACTTCTATACATATAATAACATCGAAAACAGAGTATTGGTTGGTTCTTTTTCTAGGTCACACACCATATCATCTGTACCATTTTATAAAAGTGCGTCTATTCTAAGCGAATCAAGCAATAGCGGTGCAGGTAACTTACTAAATTTGTTTAGCATAGATAGAAGCTTCGAACGAGTACGCTGATTCAAGCCTCGATCATTCGTCTCTTTTTTACAAACACAACAGAAATTGATAATAGTATTTCTAGTGAATACGATGTACGTCCACAGTTAATGCGGCGAACAGAATATCTCCGATCGTATTCAGCGCATAGTGTAAACCTACCTTAAAAGATTTCACCTCGAACTCAAATACCACTTCGACAGCAACTATAGTACTGAATTAAAAGAGTCTTCACAGCGGATTTCGAAGGTACTTGATAAGAAGATCAAACAAAATAGCAGATATAGGTACGTATGATGTAACCTTCATTGCCTTTGACACAAATACAATTTAGCACAGTACTAAGAAAAAGGTCATAACTCACAGCCTTTGATGACCACAGAAATAGTATTACCACAGAAATAGTTCGTGATATTAGGCTCCGCGTAATAAAGGCTAGGCTTATCGCCAATATTGGAAACTGTTCCAATCCAATCCCTGGATGTGATTGGGAAATTTTCTTATACAAATTGAGATGTGGGACTCCAATTGCAGATTTCGGATGGCACTGATTAAGTTGCCTAGTCGTAATAATCGCTGAAGTCTGCCTATGAATATCGTGTTCCTACATCTAGATAATAAAATGTATTAAAAGTGTGTGTGTGTTTTTTGGTTTGTATACGTCAAAGTAGTGTTATGCGGAAGTATTTACTACTCGGTGTAACAAGTTTACGCGGTCGTTAGTATCAATGGAATCTACTGATAGCCGTTGCGAATGTGAATCCATTGCTACGTGAAAGGTCATCGTTAACGGATTTTTGTGCTTAGTACAGTAATAGTTTCATAAACTTTCAAGCACATATATTTTCACTGACAAAAACTATTTTTCTAGATAATTACCTTTTTTTACCATCCATTTATAAAACGTAGAAACTATTGTTTAAGAAACTTTTGTTCATGATTGTAAATAACAACTCTCCCTAAGCCTCTTCTAGTTATTCAACCTATCATTGACTACATCATGAAGAACGTTTAACAATACAAGTTATCTCTTAATCATATACCCATACCACGTAAGCAAACTGTATTAATGTTATAATCTTAAAGTATTTTCCCTACTGCTAACAGTAGGAAAAGCATTGTAAAGTAGTGTGAATGATCTCGGAGCTAAACCCGAGATCGTTCAGATACTTGGCAATAAAGCAATCTCCGCAGTATACAAATGTGTTACAGCTACTGCCACATTCACACATAAACATATCACATACATAGACGAACATATATCTCTCAAAATAAACAGAAAACATTAACAGAGTCCCGAACCCGAATGGCACCTATCTGTTACATAATGTATGACTCAAAAAAATCGTTGCTGAAATTAAAAATACATCCGAGATCGTAGCGCACATCAAACAGCGATCCCTAAAATATTCCTTTTGACAAGTGACAGTATTCCTTTGATCTGTGAGGGAGGTGGAATTGCAACCAATCACAGGCCGTTCACACTGTGATTGCTTGAGGGACTGTTAATTACTCGATGACCTTTCGTCCGAAGGCGTGTCAGAGGCCCTTAACACTCCGCTGAGTGCCAATTTGGTCGGTCGTTTCGCAGAAAGGGGCAAAGACGTTGGTGATGTTTCGCTGTTGGGAACACTATTTGATCGAAATGGGGATTAGTTATGCTGATTAGGGTGCAATTGCTGAGCTGTCATGGTTTATCCGTGGCAAGTATTAGTTGAGAAAAACTGAGTAACTGACTGATTCACATCTATTGTAATTTTATCGATTGCTAACATGCGTATTTCACATTACTAGTATCCTAGCTATTACGTAAAATGGATCATATGAAAGTTATCTGTAACCGAGTTTTGAATTTTAAATATACGAAATACAATGAAATAAAATATAATAAAAAAAAAAAAAAAAACTACTATAATATACGGATTTTATCGCGTTGTTTATTTGACACTTTATTACATCATTTTGAAAAACTGTTACGCTACTACTACTATTGAACTTTACTAATTTTGAAGCTAATAAAATTATTATTAAAGCTATTAAATAACTACACTGGAACATTGAGACAACTACCATCTTAGTCTCCCCGTGACCATGGCTGCTGAAAAGCAACCGAAACGTATATAGTAGTTTAATTTCAATGAATAATATTCGCGTAAACAGAAGACAATATATAGTTTAATTTCAATAAATAATATTCGCGTTAACAGAAGACAATATTATAGGAAATACAAATTTGACAGAACCATACAGTACGCTAGTCAGAAATACGTATTGATCATAAATGCTTCTACTAGAAGTTTTACATTCTTGCTGGTGAGAGTGTAAAGTAACTACTCCACTGTGTAATGGGGATAAGAATAGTTAATAATCTACCGTAAGTTCGGTGCATTATATAGTGGGATATCACCTTCTTGACTTAGCACTCTGGGCAGTCCTGCGAATCTAATTGCGGTACACTGCCACAATCTTGGAATGTTTAATGTAAGAAACTAGTCAGAGAGTAAATAATTAATTATTACTTTAGATTTCGCGCACAGTTTTGCCTGCGTGAAACTTATGTGAACGCGTACCGGGATACTAAGTTGCCTATGTGTTAATCCAGAATGTTTATCTGTGTCTGATTTAGATAAATGCCTATGTGTTAATCCAGAATGTTTATCTGTATCTGATTTAGATAAAACTTCGCAGTTATATATAAATCATTTCAACGGTTAACGCAAAATGAAGTAACAGACATATAAACATCTTGACAAAATTTTAGAATTTCAATATTAGTTGAAATGGCTGAAAAATAAATTACATGTTCGTCTAAGAATATCAATTCTATTATATATTGCACCGAATGTACGAATTCGAAACATAATATATATACTACAAATTTTTAATAGTAGAAGTGTCTTACTTTTAATGAAGTTCAAACCGTATGATCATGTAAGTTTAGATTTTAATCATAGTTAAATTAGTAGAAAATAGTCATACCCTAAGTTTTGTGGTTTCGCGGGGCACATATTTATTATATCTTATGTGTACTGTAATTTGGGTTAGTATTTATCTATAATTATCATATTAGAACCACAAACCTCTTAATAAACCCTTTCAAAATACATTCAGTAGCTTAACACGCAGATTTAACAAACAAGTTTATGTTCACATTTATATTATTAATTCGAATTAAAACGTAAGTAACTTACTAAAATAATACTAATCACCTGAGACTTGTAAGCCCACAGTACTCCCACAACCAACTCCCACTATACTTCACTCATTATATAATTCCCGTTTCCAATCACTGGAGGTCGATTGCTCTGGGAGTCCCTTGCACGTTGACCTTAGCAAACGATACCCATGTCGCTAGGGAGGTCTACAGAAAGACAATTTTATTATTAAAGGTAAATACGCCGTAAAAGAGTTATAAATAATGGCTTCGTGACGTAACCGATTGAAATTTAAACTAATTTAGTGTATAGGATTATAGATTGTTAAGCTTTATAATTTCTTATTTACATTTACGCCGAGAGATTTTGAATTTGCTATCCATAGTTGTAAATAGACTTTGGGATAAGGGTCAATAAAAGCTATTAACTGATAAATATGCCATGTAAGACACATTATTGCTTTGCCATACAAATAGTCATGAGACATAAATAAAAAAATATGACTAAAATAGCTAACGAACTATGTAGCTGATATAAATCGAAGTTAGTAAGTAGCGTTACGACTTATTAATCGCATATACCCCGAGAGGATCCAGATAGTTTTCTATCACGGATATCCACATTCGCTAGTACACGTTACGGTAAGTGTAAATCAAAAATTTTCAATATTATTATAAACTGTAAATATACAATAAAAAGTTTATTAAAATTTAATAGCTTTATAGAAAGAGTAGACTACTTTAATGTAATTTATTTACACAAATACATTACAACTTTTATTTTAACTTACCCCAAAGGCTTTCGGATACATTACGTACTTGGTTGTAAGCGAAATTTCGTTAAGTGTCAAATGTACAGCCTTTAATTTCTACGTATAATAATATTTTGTTTAATTAATTGCGTCTAAGGTCACAAGGGTTAGAATGAATGTAGAATTTGTTGTAAGTTGTATGTCATTTACCGATGGTAAACGTTTTTAGTAAGAACGGGTCTTACTCAAAACCTAGCATTAAATTAAGTATGTTTACCGATCTTATCTTATCTGGGGGCCAGTCAGTGCAGACCAGCGACACTTTGATCCAGTGGGATCTTTTGTGTCGACATTCTACCAATAACGATTGCCATAGATGTTCATGGCAGCCCGGACAGATGGCTTAACATGCTCTCCGAGGCACGGAGCAGGCGATAATTGTCAATCAATACGCACATAATTTCGAAAAGTCATGTATCTTCCGAAAGTCAGAGTTGTTATGGTATGTTTACCGATAGTATTGCGAGAAAACGTACCAATAAAGATTTTACTGGTACATCATTTACTTCTTGGATAAGCTTTTTACTGTGTTGTGTAATTTGATGATGCATATTGAAATGTTAGTTGAATCTATTAGCAAAATCCACCATCCCAATCGCTAACATTTGGAAGGCAGTTTTATTTTAAAGCTATCAACAGATCTTTCGTTACAGTTCGCTTTAGAAACTATTTTCAAAACGAAGGCGCTTTCTTTTTTATTTTCATCCCATTATCAAAACAAACAATATATATTTATGTTGAATTTTAGAATTAACTAGGCGGTAAGATGTTTTAATCTTGCTATAGGCATTTCCCCGACAGTCGGACCTATGGCCTGTATCGCAGTGTCCGAACTATCGAGCTGAGTCGCAGCGCAGACACGCTGTCCCGCTCGACAGGATGTGTTAGTTATGTTCCTGTGATACCATTAAGCTGACTGGCTCGCGTGATCCCGCACCTAGCTACAGTATGATCCGCTATCAAAGAGATTTGCGAGATTTTGAGTGCTGACGTTTTGTATATAGATTCCTGAGAAAAGCGTTTTAATCCAGCTCAGGAACAGATAAAGAGCTGGTATAAGAATAACTTCTTAGAAACATCGTGAAATGGTTTTTAATTATACCTGGTATACCGAGACTTGACTGGTTAATGTGAAATATTTGACACACTTATATATATATGAAAGTCCTCTCGTATATATTCATCAGCCTAATTTTTCTATTGTTTGTAAAGTCAGAACCAGGATTGCATTTACAGGTCAAGCATAGTGTGATTGAGATATTGTTGGTAAATTCTACATAGTGTATACCGGGTATAATATTCTAATAGTAAACCTAATGCCCGGTAAACAACAATAAAGTATTCTATTCTGGCATGCAATATGTGTATATTACAATATGCCACCTACATAATAATAATATCAACTCTGTTTGGAAACTGTCCCGCTGCCGGGTACCGTGCCCACGAGCAGTGGGACAGTTTCTAAACGGAGACCTCTGCTCAGTTATGAGAAGGGTTAGGCCATACTCCACCGCGGTGGCCCAGACCGGGTTGGCAGGCTTCAAAAATTATATAAAACTTTAAAACATGCAGTATTCCTTACGATTTTTCCCTTCACTGTCATATGCCACCTAATTCACGAGTAATATTTTACGACCAAACGATGAAATGACGATGTAATGTAGCTAACATATGTTCAATACAACCCAATTGTCCAATACCATAAAAAGTCACCCGAAAATCCAGTCCAAACCGAAGCATCCTGTATCGACATCGAGACGCGGAGACAGACAGCTGATGTCTAAGATCAATCCTCGCTACTGGCGCGACGGGTTCGTGCTTCACTCCTACATATACCACGATACATTCCACCTTATTTATTTGCACTACAGCTCAATAAATTCCTAACTCAGACCCGATTGTTCGATGCATTCAAAAAAAGAACTCACTGTCATGGCAGCCAACAATTTTTTCCTCTTTTTCTTTGTTTATTCTTTTACTAAATTAGATCGAACTTTTTCGTGACATCCGACTACTGAATATAAATTGTAACTAATAACAGTTTCATCGGTTCATATTGGCGTTTTTGGTATCAGATTTGGTAGACGTCTAATGTTGATTTATTCATCGTTCAAGTAATAAATCTTTGCAGTTAGTTGCCTTTAGTTTTGATAGGATTACTGTATAAGTTTTGATTTTGATATTTAGAATAGTGTATTTATCTTTGTTCTATGTTATTCGATGCTTAGGAGAATATTTTATCGTATAGCAATAATGCATGGTGCCTCTTTCAATATTGTTTTGTTTTTTAGAGTTCGAAAAAACTCCTATACAACAGCTTTGTCCGTCCGGCCGTCCGTCCCTCTATTATACATCTTTCAACTCAAGAACCATAAGAGTTAGATACTCGTGGTCAACGCCATTCGACTCAGCATAGTCGATATACCCCGTAATCACTATGACCCTTGACCTCTGACCACGGTCATCATCAAGGTCACGTGATACAATATTTTTGAACTCTGAGATTTATGACAATTTATTGCCGTTTCTAACTTGTTTATCAGTACTGTGACTATCACGGTGTAGAGATAGAATACTGTAGTATGCATAATAAATAATTCACGGATCATGCAAAGTGTTATTCGGTTTATATGTTAATAAAATTACGGCAAAGTGTTACTCGCTTTATTGTTCATAAATGCTCAGCAGCAGTACGGAGCCTGCAACTGCTCTTAGAAGAAGTCAGTTAGCTCACTCAACATATTATGTGGGACCTAAAACCATAGTAAGCGAAATGCAGGTATATTACACCTTTGCTTACGCCTTCAGGTATATACATAAGCATCAGCTTATGTGTTATACAGATTGGCTCAAATAAAAACAATATAGTATAGATATATATGTATGTATATAAATATTAACAATATAGATTTTCTAATTCGATTATTTTCCAGAATAAATAAACAAAGTCGGAACATTACCAAAGCTCGGCTTAAAACTAAAATAAAGTCATTTCGTACAATACTAAATCTCCACAAACATATCCGAAACTCATTAACGAAATAATATAATTAATTGAAATTCCTTAGATTACGGCAACAGCTCACACTAAAAGCAACTCTGTGTTGCGCGGGCGTCGGTGGGATGAAGCGGGGGCTGGGGGCGCCACTGCGCTGTGATTAACGCGCCGGCGCGCGCGCATGTTTCAGTTAATTAGCCCACAGACACGCGGTGTTCACACTCCCCCCCTCCCTAAAAAGGAGATCTCAGTTAGCCTTAAGTAGACGACAGTGTTCCCCACCGCTCGTTTTGTTGCTACCATGTTGGTATTTTATGTTGCTCACACCGCAGAGTATTGTTTACAAGGGCGCCGGACGTGTAATTAAGCTTTATTTGGTTTTCGCTACTTATAATATTACCCGAGCAAGCAAATACCTCTTAGCTTCGTTATAAGTTAGTTGCATAAACTTCGTAAACTTTGGAATACGCTCAGTCTTCTACAGTTTACGAAGAACCAACAAGGACTGGATAAAGGCACCTTTCGAACATAGCAGAAGTAAATTACTTACAATAAACAAACGCAGGAAACAAACTGTCATCTCCATCAGCATACATAATGCAATCTCATCAAAGCATACGAAACGCTCATCAAATAACCAGCATTGAACGAGAACATTACGGAGACGAATATGACAAATTATCTCACATCCGCCGTTTCAATCATACCAACTCAAATTGGAACGCAGAAATAATTACATAGGTACACATTCAAGATCATATCACATGAGACTTACATAACACACATAGAATGAAACCTGCCGGCAAGCAAAAACTTGACGTGGCATTGAGGAAAAATAAAAAAAATAAGAACACAAATACACAATACCGAGGAGTCTTGGGTAGTATTACTCCATTCCGAGCGAAGCTTCTGTACGGCGAGGGCAATGCGAGCAAAAACTCCAAGAACGTTGCAATGCGACCAACGGTAGCAAAATAATAAGATCGCACAACAAAATAAAGAAATGCCCTGGAAACAAAAGGAAGGCTAGTGAAATAAGGCGAAGAGGTTTAAGGAGTGACGCGGTGTGGGCCCGCGCTCATTGTCTTCCAAACACACCGAGCGATGCGTAGTGGATGTGGCAGTGCCTTGCGTCTCGGTTACAAAAAATATAACCACAACTGGCAATCAAATATTACGGAAAGAGTTTCATTCAAGGATTGCACCTCATCCTCAAGGGAAAATGAGAGGAGACATTCTCACTTTTTTTAATTCCTATTATTTCTAAGCATATTACTCAACAAATACCGTTTATTACAAGATATCTCCAAACAGAGGGCATCTCATCGTAAATTACAAACAAAGAACACGTCACTGATGAACTTTTTACTCACGAATATATTCCTGGATGGGTCTGTGGTTTAGGTCCATATATTGGGAGCGAGTATATTGCTGTCTACCGGGCACAATTCTGCTTCCATGCTGTTTAGAAAAAAATCTTGCTAGAAGAAAATCCAAATAAAACTTTGCAGGCAAAACAGTTTCATCTCAAATTCTCAGCGAGTCTTAAATTCAATACAAAGATGACGTCACGATGAACTTTTAAAGATCGCGGAAATCTCATTTTGGACTCACGACTCACATGCAACGTGTGACCATGAAAAAAAAACATTATGCGTCCGTATTGTCCCTTTAAAGGCAAAGGTTCAGATAACTTGGTACGGAACCTAAAGCCGTGGTTCTGCATCCAAATGAGGTTGCTAAAACCGGCAAGGTTGTTGCACGTTTGGGTCCAGTTCAATCGCACTCTATAAATGATTGATTTATTAACTCTTATAACTTAATTTTAATTCAAATGTATGTAATTATTTAGCATTGGCTGTTGATTCACGAGATTAAAACGGATGTATAAATTCTGGATGATTTGATGGCTGTCAATATAAATTAGCTGATCGCGATGTTACATATGTTATAATGTTGTTGTGTTGTAATTTTGTTACGATGATATGAAATATAATGCTCTTGACATACATATATTTACTCTTATGTTTGTGACCACTAATGCAGTCTCAGGTTCAAATCTCTGGTTGAGCAAGCAGCCATGTTCACGTTCACGAGACACTTCGTAATTAGCGCGTTGCTTCAGATGCGCTATATATAATACTTAATTTTTATTATATATTATACTTATATAATACTTAATTTTTATTTACAAAATAATTCAATATAAGATCTAAATAAAGTAGTTTAATTTCAATAGGTAATACTAGCATAAACGTAAAACAATCCATGTAATGGATGTCACATGTAAATATGGTTTTCCCTTTTTAATGATACTGTTTTCACAACTTTTATTCTTTCCCGTAGCATGTTTTATATAATACGTAACGGGATTTAACACAGTCATGCTAGATATTTACATACCCTTTTAGAACGTTTGACGTTTTACCAGGTTCCACTGATCTTGGTCACAAGTAGACATACATTTTCGCTATCATATTTAAACGGGTTCATAAACCAAAAGGGGATTATAACAAAAACTGCCTCATCCATTCTCTCATGCCTCCCCGTAACCCTCAGAGGATACTGGTTAAAAAAACCCCTTGCAATCGGACTGGTTGAGGTACATCATTGTTGTTCCCGATACCTGTCTGTGTCGCCGTTGTACCGACACGACACTTTGGCCTCGAAACACGCAAATTTAACCCTTATGACTAAGTTCATAGCGGCTACGATGTCTTGTGTAGCTGGTCGTGATTGTTAAACGTACTAGCTAACAGAATTGGTTCGTTATTTTTCGTTGATTGATCGATTTGTGAAGAATTTTAAGCTATCTGGCTTTAAACAGTTATTAATACGTATGACGATAATCTAGGAGGCAAAATACCTTCATTATCCGTCATTGATTTTTTTTATGACGATAATGTTCATGAATAAAATTTATAAAAATAGATAACCTTTCCAAAGAAACAGGTTGTTTGGAAACATAAATCTGTTTTACTTGTGGAATCCACACTAGGTAGAGCCTGTCTCGTGGAGTCCTTGAGTAATGTTGCTAGTTAAAAACAATCTGTATAGATTCGTGTGTATCGATTATCTAATTACTGTGATTTAAAAGAAAAACGAACAAACACACTTTATAAATCTACACACTATCTACACTAAGAAATAAAAAGAATCTTTCTCTACATCATCTCTTACTACTGAAACAGCAAGGATGCACACGGGCAGCTTGATGGCGAATAGTAATAGTACGGATGCTTGCGATACCTGGGCTTGCAATACATTAACTCTTAAAGAAGGAATAGTTGTACTGATAAAGGCAATATCTCATGATGCACTGCTGACAGAACAGAGTGTCTTGATCTTTCAAGGCTCTTGCCTACCGAAGCTACACAACTATAACATGAACAACCTCATGTTGTATTTGTGCTAAGAGTAGAGATTCTTTGCACAAACACAACATAAGGTTCAGGTGTTTAACTATGGTCTTCTGAAGGCACTCGACAATTTGGATTGCTGCAGCTTCATCGTAATGCCAAGTTTAAAAGGCAGCACCTTACTTGATTCTGATTTTACATGACTGTACTTTACAAGCAATATTACAGTAAGTTACCCACAAAAGCAGTACCTAAAGATGTCAAAGAAAAATAAAATATGAAGTAGTTCTGCATTACTTTGCAAAAGTCGAAATACAAATCGGTTATTCTGTACCTTGCCCAGAACAAAATTTACGGTATCACTCGCCCACACAGCAACTTTGTTGTATGTATGACGAACCAAGTATCTTTTATTTATTTATTTATTAGATATAGTTACCTTGTTTGACCGATTATATTGGCCCATTTTGTAGTAATATGCAATTTATAATCATCGCACTGTACAATTATCCAGTCCACTTTTGTATACGTCTAGAATTTATAATAACGTTATCAGTATGCTAAAGCGAGGTGACATATAAACTTAGACACAATTACAGTTTTAATACAAACTTATAACTGCTAAAGTATCGCCTATCGCTGTTTCGATACCCAAACACGATAAAAATGTAACCAGTTGAATAACATAATAGTAATCTTCGACACAAAAGCATAATTATTTTTTTATAAATGGTTACCAATCTACTCTTGACCGCGATAAGGTTACTTAACTTCATATATCGATCTCCCTAAAGTCGACACTAAGATATTATACAAAAATAGAGTATAACATTTCACACAAAACTTTAGTCATCGAGTGTACAGTGACAGTGGAAGTACAGTCGCATACACACGACATCGATACTGAAATCCTAATATTCATTTCAGATACACACTCATCATAAACTTTATTGCGGTATAGATAGCAAATATCGCGCTGTCCAACTGTATAATATCAACAAACTGACTTCGATACTTTATCAAAAATAACAGCAGCCTGCTAACACCTGGTTAAGACTGCACCGAGCGAAGTGCCAAAACAAGCGGTCACAGAGTGAATAAAATCAACACTTTTTGTTTAATAGACCCAGCGAACTTTTCTTGATCAGATTGGAGGCGTTCTGGACAAAGGCCAGGTTAAGAGAACCTTGAACCGACGGGCGTGTATGAGGAATGTGATGAAAGTGAATAAAGCCAGAGAAGTGTGTCAGGATCGTAGCAAATGGAAATCCGTAGTCTCTGCCTACCCCTCTGGGAAACAGGCGTGAATCTATGTATGTATGTATGTATGTTTTTGTTTAATACAAATATAAAATATACATTTACCATAACAATGAATGTGTTTACAATTACTCCGTGTAAAAAACTTAAAATAATTTATATTTTCGCCTACAAAATTACGTAAATATGCAGTTAAGTAATTTTTAGATTATAACAGTAGAAATCTATCCTATTTTACAGCTTAAACGAAACATAAATAGTTATATTACAATTTGTCCGTCCCAAATATTTAAGTTATTGGTTGACAATAAAGACACATACTTATCAAAAAAGCACTTCAAATCCTCCATACAATTTTACTATGGCGGCCGCGCGCCGATTTGTATATGCGCCGCACGAGCTCTGTCATTATCTGTCTCAGTCTTAAGATAGAGATGTGATTTAGGTTTAAGTCTAAATGCTATAAGAACTAAGTTTATTGACATATTCAGAACATGATTAGTCCTTGGACTGATTTCATTATCAATATTAAAGATGATCTGATAGAAAAAGCCATTTCAACTGACCTGGGTGTTTTAGATGGACGTTACTGTGTTTCATTGGATGAGTAAGACTGCCGGGATTTCACATACTTTCCTATTCCTTGCCATTAATTTAATTTCCTTTGGGTTGGCAATACGTGAGCTAAAAGTAAGCGATCATAGGCTAAGACGATCGCTTACCTTCAGACCGGTAGTATACTATTTGCAAAGTAAATTAAAGACAACATGGAAAAAAAATACCATTTCCAGATCTTTGTTCTTTACTTCATCCTTTTAATGGAAGCCAGGAAAGACTTTATGTTTTTCAGATCAAATGTTTAACCAATTTGAGCAAATTCGACATGCTGTGACGTAGAATATCATAAAGAAGTATAAAAGCTATAGTTTTGATGTTTAAAGCCCGCCCAGCTGACGTTTACCCAAAGTTTCCATACACATATTCACTTTCAAACCAAGTCACAGTTTTTAACTACCCACCTCACATAACTTCCCAATTAATTCACGACATTATCTTTTAACGGCCCACATTACTATCTACGTTCATAAACGTGAACGTAAACGTAACGCGAACGTGCACGTCAGACAGTCACGTGACGTAGATCCACGTCACGGCGCAGGGCCGACTCGCGCCGAGTTAGTTCTAAATCCGGCCCCGGTTTTACATTACAATTGTCGCTCCAACCTGCACTGGAATATGATAAATCAGTCGATGTACATACATGCGAGTGCACAAGTGTTAACAGAATGAAAATGTTAAAATATCACATAGGATTTTAGATTCTTCGGTTATTATAGATTCACACCGGTTCATCGCCGAATGAGTAGGTTGAAATGTATTATAGCAAAATGTTGCTATGATTTTAAAAGTTGATTCCTGCACATATCTAGATCAATAATATGTAGGTAACGTTTGCTTTACATTATATACAATATAAACAATATAATATAAATAAAGTTTTATACAGTCACTCCTAACTACTGTAAATAAAGACATCCAAAATAGAGATCTCAAAGTGCTCTTAAAAAAACTAATATCTGATTTAAACATCGGGCTGTGAATTTCGTCATAGCCTGCTATAGAGTTGTACATAAACTCTAGTTAATGATCAAACAAACAATATGAACAATCTATATATATAAAACTCTTCCGTTACTGAGTGACTGACAGACAACGCACAGCCGAAACTACTGAACGCAAGAAGCTGAAATTTGGCATGTATGTTCCTTGGAGAGTGTAGGGGAGCACTAAGAGAGGATTTTTGGAAATTCCACCCCGTAGGGGGTGAATGGGGTGAAACCCGATATTCACACGGGAACGGGACTTACGCGGGTGAAACCGCGGGAAAACTACTAGTGAAAATATATGATAAGATAATATAGTAGAGTATACGTACACTATACGTACAACTTTAGATAAGCAGGTTGGTTGTTAGGTTCAGGCAAGGGGTTGACCCTTACCTGAACCTAACAACCAACCTGAATGTAACTTTTTACGATTACATATTTTTGTCGGCTAATGAGAACTCTCGCACTAGGGATAATCCCTGTGTCACGGAAAACTTCAGTGGTTTTATAAAACTTTCTAATTACTTATTTAACTTTCGCTTTCATAAATGCTGGTTTATGATATAAATGAATAAATGATTTTGACTTGACTTGTATATTATTTTGTTTTATTTTTTAAGGTTTCTGACTAATATTTCAGAGATAAATGCTTGCTGGAATTATACATCCCTAACATATGTCTTATATTAAATTATAATAACCTTACAGCGATAAATAGTTCTTGTTAGAATAAACGTTACGTTATAAGACATGTAATTTTTTAAGTAAAACGAAAAATCAATGAATCTGATCCAAAAAAAAAATCTAATCATGTATAATAATAGTTATTAAGTACATATTTTGATACTGCATTCAATAAAAAGTAAATAAAATCGTAACATTTTAGCGACGCGAGTGTACATGTTCGAGATTTACACAGGCGACAGGTACAGAGCTCATATCTGTAGGAATCCAGTAAGTTTAACACACCCTGTAGCCACTCGCTTACTCCACTATACACAGGCTGCTCTGGCTTGTACGTAAAACAAAAATGTTAGGAATCAAGGCGAACATTTTGGAAAGTGACACTCTTGTTAGAATTTTTTATATAGTATTCGCCTTGGTTATAGAAGTAGTACTTATGGTTAAATCCGATTAACTTTCTTCTATAGATTATCGCAGACTATTGTACTATCCGAGATTTACGCCTTAAATTTAAGGCCACACGATTTAAATTTTGAAGTGATGTGTGTATTAAAAGATCTGGTCACATTGCCAAACTCTATACCGTAAGAATTTACTATCAAAAATACCTAAGGATACTTTGCCCAATTCAGGAATCAAATCCGGGACAAAACAAACAAACGAAGCGTATACTGCAAAACCAATGAGCTCGTCTAATTATAATCCTTAGCTAAAGAAAACTGGAATAAACCAACATTCCTCTTTTTTAAAGATTGAGAGAGAGAGAGTTGAGAATACCTTATAATACTGGCAAAGGGGTACGGAGACGATCAGAATTGTAAGCCCTACGTTGTTCTTTCTCTTCTGAGGGTAGGCAAAGTTACTCAGAGGGAAGGGACTAAGGATTTCCACTCGATGCAACCCTGCTAATATGTTATCTAATTGTGCTGTCAGAGTATGAACCATGAGAGATATCTCTTGGTTCATACTCTGACAGCACAATTAACATACACTCGTCTCTTTAGGTTCTCTTAGAATAGTCTTTCTTTAGAACGGTTCTAAATCTGGTAAGATTAATTATCGGTATGTCCCAGGAGTAATCCGAATAATATCGGTTATCAAGCTTCTAACGTACCTGTATTTTACATATACATTTTAAGTTGCAACATTAGTTGCTGATTAGATGCTTATCTAGTCGTAACATTTCTATATTTCAGAACCACATGCGGCATTTTAGACGTATATTTTTTATATTAATTTAGATACAGAGTCGTCGACAGTTAAAAAAGAAAACATTAAGCACATTAATCTATTGATTTTATTGTATCCAACAAAACCGCGTGCTACACCGGCGGCGGCGCGGGCGCACTATTCGCGGAAGGCGCCTAATGAAGATCTTAATTGGGTGCGCGCGTGTGTCCTGGCCCTTATCGCCACGCTGCCGGACTTCAGTGTTTGTATGATTGGACTAAATATATTGTCATTTGAAAATATTCTTAACCTTGGCGTGCTTGCAACCTTATCTTCAAAACGATGTATGAAAACAACTCGAAGTAGGTAATAGCTTCAGGTAGTAAGTGAACGAAAAGAAATATTTTACCAATTTTATTCGGAAATGATTAAGAAAAGTAATGCTTCATAAACATGTCAACGCACACGACAATTGGCAAGATTTAAATAGAACTTCAGCCAAAACTTGGGACTCAGTAAAAAATCAACAAAACAAAATATAACAAACAAAAACGTCAAAAAAGCTCACGCGATACCACCATTACAAAATAACTCGGTCGTGTAGCAAGTGATTCGATTTAACTGAACGCAAATGTGAGATGCGACCGACATAAAATCAATCGGGTGGCACGCGAGGCTTAACACCGAAATAATGTAAATTATTGCTCGTAAAAGTGTCATTTTCGACGTACACGTGACGTCATCGCTGCGACGTACAACCGCACGTACGTCTTCCACTGCATACAATACAAAACCTTAAATATACCTTTGGAAGATATAAAATCCTATAACCACCAACGGCCTCTCAGACTAAACGTATTTGAAAATTGTTTATGCTCAAACTGCCCCTGCTTTGTTATCTTTGTCATCGGTTAGTGAACATTTGCATGTCTGCCGTATTCGTCTACTACGACTGTGCACTGCCGCTGTTTACAATATCAACAACTACGCGTAAATAACCGACGAAAAGAGAACCGTCAACGGATCTATGAAGGACGTCGGGACGCATCGAATCTGAAATTCGTATTTAAAATAGGACAAAAGCTGTCACAGGGCAGTAAACCTCAAACATCGAGTTATCGGTGTGTTGCCGGTGCCGTGTTGTTATAGGCTTTCGCACACATAACCGAGGAGACGTTCATTTACATACGGCGGGGCGGGCGGGCGCGGGGCGCGCGGCGCGGAGTGCGGGGGCGCCGCCCCGGCCCTGGGGAACGCCGCGACGCCCTGGATACCCGCGCGCTAGACAGAGACCACTATATTATTATCCTGAGCTAAAAAAACGAAAAGTGGGCGGGGGATTACATTATAGTAGCGAAAGTAATCGATATTCTGTTTTAGTACGAGGTTGTTAGAGCTGCACCGCTGCAGCCTAAATACGTTAGGCTGTTAGGTCACGGAAGGCACCCGCCACGCCGCTGCGCCACCGGCCGCCAGGTGGACCAGCTTTATTTTTATACGGGAGACGCTAAGAGGATTGCGCCCATGAAAGAGGTGGGAAGCCGTAACGGTGCGCTCCTAGAGCCTTCAAATATATCATAAACACCACAGGCTTTTATCATTTACGTGCCGTACGACGACCGTCGCTTTAATGTTCTGAGTGCTGAGATTCTAAGCGATAGTTTGATGTTGAAGAGATGGTAATGGACGCTTTACCTATACGCTGCAATGTTTATTTACTTAGTCGTTGATATATTTTTGTTTACCTTTCTATACGAGAAGCATTACGTACTTCAAAATCTCAATTTGTTTACATGTGAATGTTTGCAGACCTTTGAAAGGTCAAGGTAGCTAACATAGCTAGCTAGCATAGCCGCAAATTTCAGTATTTTCTGTTTAACTTTATGTGTGCCTATTTTAGGTATTTTGTATATATCACTTCTTATTACTTCTATTTCGTCATCGCATGCTATTGAGTTACCTGTTGGCTCAAACTTTTTTTACTGTTAATACTGTAAAGGTACAATTGTATTGATTGCTCCTTTAGCTGCATTTAACTGTGGTCTACAAATTTTTTTAGGGGCAACACTCGGCTGAGCCCTATTCTTGGAATTTAAAACTGACAGAGTCCAATATTGCTGGAACTTCAAATTTGTCGAACTCTCATAGTACTACACTTTTAAAGTTCGACACCTCAATTTTTCGATAATAGTCCTATTATTCATTAGTCAAATATAAGTTTCCAAGTTCAAACTTTGGGATTTACCGTCTTTAAACTTAGTAGCTTCACGGCAAAACTTTTATAAGAAAACTTTAACTTTGACGAAGAATCTTTCTTGTACAAATTACACGTTCTTACAAAATTCATCTAATAGAGAACAGGGCTATCCCTTATTATTATTCCCTTTGGCCGAGTTGGACCCTTCGCGTCTTGGATGCAGCGCTCAGCGCAAATGAGCCGAGGGCCATTCGCGCGTAATACAGCCTTCAGGCTTTGACCGGTGACCGACCGGACCTTGTTGGTGGTTTTATGGTTCCGGGGTTACCAATAGATGGGCTATTGAAATATATTCGATAATGGTTAGGGATTGTAATGTGGTGGTTTTACGAGTGTTTAATTTAGAGGTATTAGTAGGTATTTTGTATTTCATTTATGCTCACCATTTCGTGTTTGTTATGTTGCACTTTACTAGGATTCATTGTTTCCTTTTTCGACTAAGCTATATGCTTGTTTTCAAGTGAATTCAAATAAATGATTAGTGTTGTACTGAGATTTCAAACTACGAATTATTCAACATTGATAATTTAGCTTCAGGGCTATTCAAATTAAAAACAACTTATTTACGATTTAGATAAATTTTATAAAATAGGCTTATTACTTGCGTTCTGTAATCTAATACGCCTACATGTTAGTTGCAGTTTGGTCGTCAACTAACGTTTGCGACTATCAGATATTCATTCATACTAGATGTATCCTAAGGTGGTCTAAATTTACCTAATACAAAACATACATATGTTACGCTATCATCTACATACATACGTTAACCTACCATTATACAAAAGTCTCATAAAACGAAAGTTACACTAAAAATCACGTACAAACATAGTTATATCGAATGTTGACGTGACGTAGTAAGCATCGTAACGTAAGATAGGGAGATATTTATATAGTGATAAAATCCATTTACGACGAGCGCCATACAATGCGGGACGAACAAACTTTATTTCCATTGCTTTCATATCTAGAGAGCTAGGGTTGGGACATCGATTTCAATTTATTGTTAAGAGGTTTCGAAAGTTACTTTTTGGATAGTAGTTGAGTTTGGCATATTACGTGTACGGGTTATAAATATCTGATGTGTGTATTATCTATTGTAGTGGTTGGCCTGGCTCTTTGTTTACCTCGAATATAGGGCTACACACTAGATAATGCTATCTAAGAAAGACTCCAAAAACATTACGAAGAATAACATACGTTTTCTCATGATATTTTTCTTTACAGTTTAAG
The DNA here is from genome assembly GCA_930367265.1 of Catocala fraxini. Classification (NCBI taxonomy): domain Eukaryota; kingdom Metazoa; phylum Arthropoda; class Insecta; order Lepidoptera; family Erebidae; genus Catocala; species Catocala fraxini. The sequence goes on from OV884028.1 coordinate 22,824,727, forward strand.
CAATCTATTATTATTTGGTTTACGATAAGTTCGTAGCCGAGATCTCTGACTTGTAAATCTAAATATCGACCCACTAAAATTATGTTACAAAATACATATGGTTAGTCTAGTATTTATGTAACCAATTGCATTATTCCTAAAGTTATTTAAATTTTATGAAAGATAATAAGATAAAGTTTAACAAAGAAAAAAAATTCACTAATTTTATGGTAGAGAATCTGGGTTAAATTAAAAGCCTTAACATTATTTTAGTAAGTAATATTTATAGTATAACCTTAAATTTAAAATGGCATTATTTTCATGAATGTCGTTTTATATTCGCTCTCAAATACCTACAACATAGTTTAATAGGTTGGTGGTAGTAAGTTTAACGCATGGCATACGCGCAGCCTATTGCCCACCCTTTTGATGTACACCATCAATTGAATGGTCCCTTGCAAAAGGGTAACATACACGCACAATAATGACTAAGTGATGTCTGACCAGAGTCGAAAAAGGCATTCCCATTTTATAACTAAGACATCGAAATATTATTTAGACTATAAATACGTAATTACTGAAACAGCTTAATAAGGCAATTACTTTTGCATAAAATTTTATTAATGACGTGATGCGACATTTGACAATAATTCAAAATAAATATCATTTTGAAATGACATGTCAAAATTTTATCGACATTTGACCATCACTAGCAAAGCCACCCTCAGTTTTTCCTTCAATTTTCCTTTTGCTGCGATCTCCATTCACTTAATTGACGAAGAATTTTGATTGGTCCGTACCTCCGCCATATTCTATGCATTCGTGGCGAAGGGAATTTTCTTTTTTTTTATTATTCTTTTTTTAATTTCAGCACAGCTTCATTTATTATTCTGCCTCTTATTTTAATGGGTAGCTTCGTTATTGTCTGTCGAGTTCTCGATATTATTTTCGATTTTAATTGCTGGTAGTAGGTACCTTGTGTTTTTGCTCTCTCGTTGATTGAAGTGTTGCCAGTGTTTTTGTTCCACTTGTATATTTAAGCGTTTGTTTTAATGGTATCCTTATTATAAAGTTTAATTTCGATATCTTTGTTGTCACGTATGGATTCACGATTGAGTTTACATTCTGACCTCTTTCTGGGTATGCTTTATAATTTTAATCTTCGTTTGTATTTTATTTGAGCTGTAATTTTTAGTGTAGAATAAATGTGGCTATTAAGACAGGGAATCTTATGTCCAGTAAAGACTTGTATAAATGAGAAGATAGTATGGAATAATGGTACTATGGAGTGTATTCCTGGAGAAGGGCCAGCTACCTAACTAGCACGTATATTTCTTTTATTATGGATAATAAAAATATATATTGTGTTTAAGGAAAGAATAGTGATGTCGGCAGGCTGAACATTTACAAACTCAGACTTTGAAGGGGTATAGTGTCATAAACTTTAAAGACAACAACAACTGAATCAATCAATGAAACAAGCTTCATACTTAACGTGAGATCTGGTAAGAAACTCAAAACGTACTAAATTTGCTAATCGCTTTTATAATTTACATAATGTCACAATACAAACAATAATTTCATTATTTCAAGAAAGAAATTTGTAAACCTAAATTAATTAAAGCTCTTTCCGTAGCCTGCTAGTGAAGTAATACATATGTACATAAGTAGAATCACGCTTCATTTCAAACGGTGATAGAAGACGTGAATTATACTGATAATCCGCCAACCTTATTTAAAATTCCACGTAATTAACATCGAGCATTTTCAGACATTCCCAAAGACTCTACTCTATTCCGACCAGCTACTTAAAGATTTCTTAACTGGAAAAACCAAGACTACCTTTGCCTTCTGCCTGATCTAGGAATTAAACCAGAGACCTCACGTTCGATCACCATCTCACGTCATGACGTGAGATGGCCAAGAAGTAATCTGTTAAAGTGTCATTATATATCATACATAATGAATGTTTAATTTTACATTAAAATTAAATTTAAATATTAGAACTACAAAAAAGGCATACATTTTACATCAAAACAAATACAGAGCACTTAACTAAACTTTAAACAAGCCTCAATACTTTAAAATAACATTTCAATCGATGCAAGCAATTACTCGTCAAAGGCGGTACAGTTGAATGCAGAACTGATTAAACGGTACAGTCGCGGACAGTATTGACAAAACTGCGCGCGTCGATGCGCAAGCGTCTGGGATCGAACAAATTTCCAGTAAGGCGGCCCATTCAAACGTCACGATGCTACCATTGTATGTTCGTCTTTGTATATAGGGAATAGAATAATCGGTATTATTGGGATTTTTTAACGTTTTAAGAGACAACTAGCCTCGTTTGTTAATCGTTTTGCTTTGTTGTTGACTGTATTACTATATATTATATACTGATTGGCTTTAAAAATAATACCCGTTTATTTTAATAATATTTATACTATATAAAACGGTGTCATGTTTAAGAGCCTTATAGAAAAGGCATAAGGAAAATCTTGAAGATCTTGAAAAATATTTACCTCATTTATTTATATGAAATTAAAATGTTGTTGAACCTGTGATATTTTTGCATATTTAATCGATAAGTATATAAAAGCCTTGAGTTAAAATAAGACACTGGGGATACCGCTGGCATGTCCAGACATGTTAGAAAATATTTATGTAAAATACTAAACGGCGATTGCTAAATTGTTTTTTGCGACGCTATATCGGGGTTTGTTTATAATGGAGAGCTAATTAAAAACATACATATATAGTCTCACACCCACATCCCGAAGAGTACAGCAGAGAAGAACAGGCACATAACACCAGAAATGGTTGATATAGTACGATCTAGAAGGGCTATTACCGCCAAAATTCAAAATTCTTGGCTGCTAATGAGAATTTTTTGGCAGAAATATCCAACACATTATTTGACCCGGGAGTCGACTTGAGAGCTATCGCACAACAGTTGTATTCACTACGATTGCGCTACAAAAGCGGTATTTACAAAGTAATATACAAGCAGTTCAAGCAAGCAAGACTTATGCTAAATTAAATGCTCGAAACTTAATAGGCGAAGAGTTTAAAAAAATGTGCACGCCGCTTATTCTGTGGAGATATACCTGAACATGTGATTATCAAAATTTACCTCATAGGCTTCTTCATGCGACTCGTGTATATGACCACATATTTATATTACACTGTGAATATTAGAAAGATAAAAGATGACCTTCAGTAATTCCATCAAAGATTATTTATGATTCACTCAAAAACTTTTCTTGTTGTTTATTAAATAGTTTATAATCAGTAAGGAAGTAGTAGCGATAGCTCAGTGGGAAGACCAACAGACTGCAATGCAGAGGGTCTCGGGTTCGAACCCACGTCGCGCACCTCTGACTTTCGGAAGTTATATGACTTTTTGAAATTATGTGCGTATTGATTGACAATTATCGCCTGCTCCGTGCCTCGGAGAGCACGTTAAGCCGTCGGTCCCGGCTGCCATGAACATCTATGACAGTCGTTATTGGGAAATTCAGTACCCCCTAATATCCTGACACTGGTCTAGCCTTAGGGTATCGTTAGCCTTCGGGTTGCGGAGGTCAGGTGGCAGCCGCTTCGTGTAAAAACTGATATCCAGTGAAATCCGGTTAGACTAGAAAGCCAACCCCAAGTGACTTGGGAATAATAAAGGCTTAGGGAGATGAAAATAGTAAGGAAGCCTGCATGTCTAAGAGTTCTTGGAGATGTTTGAAGTCGACCAAACCGCACTGGGCTAGCGAGGTGGATTATGGTGTAACCCTCACTGAGAAGAAGAACTGACGTACCTTACAGTGGAACGGCTTATAAATAGAGCTAATAATTATAATTATTTATTTTCCTGCCTGTAACAATAAGGATTTTTCTAATACAAACGAGACTACTGATAATTGTCAATAGTCAATAAATAATCAAATCATCAAATCGTCAGATAATCAAATGATTTCTTCATTAATAAATATTTTTAATTATATAAACAAGCACATCGCATAATTAAACCAGTAATCGTCAATAATAATGATCTTCAATCCCATTATCGTTATCGAATGATACTTACAATCACACAAAGTTGCCACCTGCCGAACAAGTAGTTCTTGTTACATCGTCAGAGAACCGAACCTGCAGGCGATTAGCGCGGCTGCCAGTGACGGTGATTCTTCCACACAATGTCTGATTAATGGGCATTAAGATTCCGGCCGCGCGCGGTCTGGCGCCGACCGTACCACGCGGTGCAAAAATTGTGCACCTCACATAACAGTACTGGATGAACGCCTACTTTATTTTGAACTAAGTAATGCATTTCAATAAGTCTTTAGATAAAGGAACTTTACATCGCACTGATTTTTATCGCAATCGAAATGAATAAAATATGTACGCATCCGTTACAAACCGACATTTATTTTGAAAGTTATAACTTGTACAATTATAACTTCAAATAAAAACAATGAAGCTATATTGGCTTATAAAGTAAAATGATGCTGATAAACTGCCTTCTAGTTCGTTAATACCATATTTAAATTCCTGGTTAAATAATAGTGTTATGAGAATTTATTTTTGATCAACTCTGTAGATACCATTAAGTCTAGTGTGCCCGGTAGATATTTAATAAAATAAAGAAAACAGTTTGCTTTAGTTTACATTATATTGCTAAAGGATGCTTAGCAATATAATGTAAAATTTAAATAAAAAACCCAGATTTTATTTTACAACAAACAATGACAAGAACAAAAATAAGAACAACTCACACAGTGCAAAGCAGTTTTCGTAGCCTATTGACACACCGGTAACAAGGCCAAGGGAGACCAAGTCAAAAAGAAATTGTTGTGCCAGCGCTAAAAATAAAACACCTTCTTAAGAAGCTCATTAACTTTGCTCTTGACAAATCTAAAATATATCACCATAGTACTTTTAATTAATCAACATTTCGCATAATCCTCCACTCGCGTACCGCACCACAGTAGCGCTGCAATTTTTCCTATTCGACTTAGACACATTTATAGGTCATATTGGAATTTAGGAGAGATTTTATTGACTCCATTTTATGTTAATTGGATTTCCTTTAATTCCAAAAGAAAAATATTCTATGTCGTAATTGGACAAACCACCGTAACACGTAAATACTTTCAGAGACGGAAATAAACAGGATAAGGTGAATAATAAAATGTACATATTATGCACATACATTTTAGTATGATATCCGCGCTATTTAGATTATCCAAAGCATGAAACACAATTTTAATGTACTTTCATAGATGCAAAGAATAAAGTACCCATAAAGTTCTACAATATATTTCTAGGTATTCTGTTAAGAATCTCTGCTCTACCAGCGCAAAACACCAATATTTCTGATCCTATGCCAGCAGAACAGCGCCTTCTAAATTGGTAAGGGCCCTAAGAAGGCAATGCAGGTGAGACTAGAGACTCTCGGCAGAAACATAACATTCCAGGTAAGCCTGACAACAAGACAGTTGCTTACATACGAGTATACTATTAAACTATAGCCAAAAAATATATAAACAAGTGAGAAACAGCTATGAATTGCCGTAAATCGTAGAGTTCGAAAAAATGGTATCACGTGACCTTGAGGTCAGAGGTCAAAGGTCATAGTCATTTATTTTTAGACTATGCTGAGTCGAATGGCGTTGACCGTGAATCTCTAGCTGTTACGGTTCTTGAGTTAAAAGTTGTATAACAGACAGACGGACGGACGGACGGACGGATGGACAAAGATGTTGTATAAGAGTTTTTCGAACTCTAAAAGACCATGATAATTTTTTCGGCGGCACAGCAGTAGTGAATACAACTGTTGTGCATTAGCTCTTCGTTTCGAAACCCGCGTCGGCTGAAAGTAATATTAGATTCTTCAGACAAAAAGGCGTCTAGAACTGTGGCTGATAAACGAGAATAGGCTCTAAAACCATAACTAGCGAAAGTTATAATAAGCCTCTGCCTACCCTTTTAGAATTATAAGTGTGAGGCTAGTCATGAAGCTATTCTCCCTAATATTATTAATAATTAATCTATTTTAAAATGTAGTTATTTCATTTCAAAGAACAGTTACTTCAAACTCTCCAAGCGCAAAATTAATTCTATGCCAAAATCTTTTCGGCCATACAGGCGGCATTTCAGTACTGAACTAATATTATTGCGAAATGTCCGACGACTTGCATCCCTGTGGGTTCATTAACCGGAGGGGGTATCACCGCTGCGTTGCACCCCCTCTTCACCCCAACAACCTACCCCAGGAACTAGTATGACTAGATTATTATAGGAGACTCATGTACGGAAATAAATAGGATTGGGCATGACAGAGTATGCATTCGTTATGTTACACGAAAAGTTAGTTTTTGATATAGCTTTGATAGTTTGTTTGCCACTGCTGTTGCTGGTTTATAGCATGTATGTATACCGAGCCCATAATGTTATGGCCAAATGATCATCTCGCCTCTAACAATGAGCCAAGGTTCCATCCTTGGATCAAACAAAATCTGTTTGGCAGTTCTGAATTTTCTGCAAAGCCACTAGGCAATATGCTTTACATCATCATCATTCTCTTGCCCTGGTCCCAATTTATTTGGGGTCGGCGCAGTATGTCCTTCGCTTCCATACTTCTCTGTCACCCGTCATCTGATCATTTACCCCTTTTCCTTTCATATCCATCCTCACACAGTCCATCCATCTTTTCCTTGGCCTTCCTCTCCATTTTCGTCCCTCTACCCTCATATCCATCACTTGCTTACCTACATACGTATCTCCTAGCAATATGCTTAACATATTATCACTAAAGTCCATATAGATGGATAGTCTGGAAAAACGAATACATTTTAAGTCTAGAATTCTTACTAAGCAGTTAGTTGCTGTTTACGGTTGTTTAATAGAAAGATTTCGAATCTATGGACGGAAATACCCGTTCACCCGAGGATGTATTATCCTTTGAAATTAAACTACTATATACGGATTTTATCGCGTTGTTTATTTGACTCTTTATTATATAACTTTGAAAACTGTTACACTACTACTACTATTAAACTTTACTAACTTTTAAGCTAATTAAATTATTATTAAAACTATTTATATTTAAGTTTACACTTTCTCAGACGTTTCGGTTGCTTTTCAGCAGCCATGGTCACGGGGAGACTACCCGTTTAATTTCAATGAATAATATTCGTGTAAACAGAAGACAATATTATTTATTATCCTCTTACAGATCGATACCCTTATACAAAAGGTAATCACAGGCCAAGCTTACTAGCTACCTCTGTTATATAAAAAACATTGTTTGTTTACTGAACAACAATGTAAACACAATAGATATCAATGAACTCATAAATAAAAGCACGCACCTAACCCAAAACTTCAAAGGATTACATCATGAAAAGTATTATCCAAAACACAAAACTTTAAACAAATTGTTCATTACTCTGAATTAATTAAAATTGTTTAACCCGGCGAGGAAACGTACGAATGAACTTTAGATAGAACTGCCAAACTGTACGTTGTAAACTCGCAACCAAACTCAAAAATATGCAAACTGAGGCGGCCCTTGACGCCGCCCTACTTCAAGACTTCATTATAGCATAAAAACAATACCCGTTATAAGGGGACGGACATATCGTACGTTGTGTAGACGTCGCGTAACAGCAGAAGCGTTGTTTCTGGGTATATTAACTACCAGCATTTAGGCAACAAATTAGTGTGGAGACAAACTATAGAGTTATCAAATAAAGTCAGGATTGGTGGAGCCGCGGCTTAATTCTAGAGATGTAGGAAATACATCAAAAATGTATTTATTTATTTTAAAACGTTATGCAGAAAATAACATATAGGCGGACTTAATGCCCTTGGCATTATCTACCAGTTGACCCTAAGGTCACCCTAAGGTGATGCAGAGATTTTAACATACTGGAAAATTATAAATATACCGATTGAGACATGTCTATAGTTCAAAGTCATACATATAATGTAGAAAGCAGCAGTAAAAAAACTAGACTAGAAAAGATAGCAGTAAATTTTGACACAAGAAATTACGACAGAAGTCATAATTATGCAGCAAGCTCTTGATGGTATATTATGAAAGTGCTTTCCCTTAGCCGCTGTCTCGCTTCAATTGCTCTTTGTTTGGTCAAACTGATGTCATGACAGAGCTCTCAAATCATCCTCATGTCTTTTTAACAGTTAGACGACCTGATTTAAACATCAGTATGCCCCATGATGAATAGTGATCCGGAATTCTCGAGTATTGCCGTCACATATTCCTTCTCGTGCTATTGACAGGTCCCCGTAAATAAATCCATTAATTATACAATAACAATGTACTTGCGCTTACGATTCAATAAGTGAAGCTGCTGGTCAAGCTTAAAAAGAAGATCTATTCCTATCATTACACAACGCGTAGGTCAAATACATATGTATATATGTCTTGGTATTATAAGCTATTATCATCATAATTTATAATATATAGTAAATCCTGAAAGTTAACAATATATGCATTTTTAATTATCTTTAAGTTTTTTGAACGAGTACACACCATATTATTGATAATTTTACCAAAGCCAGCATTGCAATCTCATCTTAATTTTCCAGACTTAATCCATTTATTGTCCAAAGCACTCCGTACAATGAAATATGTACGTACGACTGAAAGTCACCAATCTTAATTTCCCGTCCCTGGCAGATGTCCAGATCGTTTGTCTCCTCTAAGTGACGCTTGGACAATGCTAGACTGGATGAATGTGTTCTAATACACACAGCAACAAGGTACCAGACTATTTCATTTCCAAAGACACGACGCGACTTTAAAACAGAGGTAACGGCTTTTCCTTTAAAGCACTAAAGAGATAACGCCATAAACAACGTATCACAATCTTATCATACAGGATCTACGTCTCTTTGTCTCACCTTCCAACTTTAACGCTAGCATTACATAATTCATGGATGATACCTCACGCATCTACACGCACACATACACCGCACAAGTGACATGTGTTTACAAACAACTAATTAGAACGAGTCCTGTGTAGTGTGAGTGTTTTTGTTTCGCTGACAATGGGTTGCGGGTGTGTGTGTAAGCTACCCTGTGTGGGTGTCGCGGCTGTGTGAAGGCTAAGGTAAGGGGCCTCATGGCTGGCTCGGCTCATGTAAAATGCATAAGATACGCTTTCATACAGGCCCGGGTCGCGTCTCGAGTTTGTCTCAGTACGCACAGATGTTCGGTGAAAGCCGCTTTTTGCGTGGCCGTGAAACTTAACTGAAAGTAACGAAAATATCTCGTTACGATTACATTTGAGTGTATCTCAGGGCTTTGGTAGCAGCCTGCCTTCTCAAATATCGGAAATTGTTTTACGTCTTTCTAATTTTACATGGCATCTTTACCAAAAATCTCTGGCTATAAAACATATCCAACAAATAAACAAAGTCATACACACAATACATTTCCTTCTAAGAAAAAGAAATCACGCTCCGTTTGAAGTCATTTTATTACTGTCACAGCACCAACAAACACCAACAAGCTTATGTAAATTGATGTTTAGTAATACTTCAAAGAAACCAACAAAAACACAGTAATTTCGTCTTAGACCTATTTAGTACGCAGGTTCCACAAAGAACGTTCGTCCTTTTAAATTGCCCAAACAGCCTACAATGCCTGTTGCCATATGTTCTCCACAAAGCAGTCATCCATCAGTACCGTCACATGTTCTTCACCCATATATCTGGAGTCGGAATGAGCATGACCTTATTCCAGAAGCGACAAAAGTATAGCGCGTGTTGCGCATTGCAATAGCAAGGTTAACGTCCCGGCAGGGATGAAGAGGGGGGGGGTGAGACGCGAAAGGGGGCGCCTCGTCATTCCCTCCCTCCCCGCACATTGTTTTCACCTTCAGACACAACAAGCTCCTGAAAATATAAGAATTAAAGTTCAGAGGTCGGTTTGGGAGTCTGGAAGTGTTTCAAAGGAAATTGTTTTACAACTTATATTATACAGATATAGTTGCTCTTAAAATGATATATACATATTAGCTTAAATAGATCCCCGAACGGTTAATCAACGTATTTATAGTAATATCAGTTAATATTTGTATTAACTGATATTAGTTTAAATATATTGATTGATGTTTAAAGCGACTTTCTACAACTATGCACTAAAATCAAATTACGTCAGAGAAAGACAAACGATTTTGTTTTCTCATAATACCCTATGGACTGACTAATAATGTTTTATAACATCACAACAGTATAAAAGATATAGTACTTTAAATGCTTTTACTTTATTTACAGGTTCAACGGAGTAACATCAAATAACAAAAATGGATCAAGACGTCGAAGAAGACGAATCTAATGAATAATTAATTATTTTCAAATAATGTCTCCACTATAAGACTTCTTTTCAAGTAATGAAATACTAGTTGAAGTGACTAAGAACAACCAGGAATCTGTTGATAGCAAGATGTTTTTGTTCAAAGCAACCAGTGAAAGCTTTCTAAAAATCATCCAAAATTAAATCAAAACCTGGTTCACCCAAAGTGTACATTTTCTATAACATGCATCCGGGACATTTTAATCCTTCGTAACGTTAGGCTAACGGGTGGTGGGTAAAAAGGCAATATCGGCAGATAACATCGATGGCTTCGAACGTAAGTAGGCTGCGAAAATGGCCGTGCGTAACGCTGTGCGTGCACACTAGTTAGGGTTATAGTGAAGAGATTTTACGCTACTAGAAAAAAGAAAACATATTCGAGTATTTAAAATAGAGAGAGATATTTAAAATAATAGTGTGACAGTTTCAAAATTTTGTGATAAAGTGTAAAATAAATAACGCGATAAAATCCGTATATAGTAGTTTTATTTCAATGAATAACATTCGCGTAAACAGAAGACAATATTATTTAAAATAATTTTCAGAAATTGTGTAAATATGGGATCAGATTTATTATCAGAGACTTTTATATAAATTTGGAAATATAGTTTGGCACTTATTAAATTTATTGAGAATTAAAAAAAAAATCGTTTATTATTTCAAAATACGAATGTCATCGAATATTTTTTATAAAACAGCAATTAGACAGTATTAAAACAAAGTAACTGAGTTTCTCTTATATTTTACACAAACAAGTGATTGCGTTTTTCTAGCATTTCTTATCATACAAACAGATGCACAGAAATCCTTACTTCTCTTTAGCAATAACCAAATTACTAACATCATTAAACATCTTTGTTTAGAAACACAAATTTACGCTATAATTATCCTTAAGGCACCTTTATAAAACATCTAAGAAGCATTAATAAAGAAAGCCAGTGTTGTATTCATTTTATATTCAAAAAGTGTACTGTAATTATTTAAACCAAACTTTACACCTGACGACGGCATTTTACTTCAAACCTCAAAACCACCAATACTTACTAACATACACGAATTACTCGGTACCTCACACCGTACACTCACTAATGTCTGAGCTACAGGACATCTGCTAGTGTCACACCGCTGGAATAGTAATAGGCCTCTTGTGACAACGCTCGACTTTCCAACGACATTACGTATTCGAATGGTGCCTCAGGACCTTACAATAACCCGCTTCACGCCGGACACGGTGGAGGATCAATTGTCTCCCGTCTGTTTTTATTAAAATCTACATATTTTTTTATTTTTCTGCTTCTGTCTTGGTGGCAGCCTATGATCATCATATTATGTATGTATCATATGTGGGGGCCAGTCAGTGCAGACCGGCGACACTTCGACCCAGTGGGATCTTTTGTGTCGACACTCTCCCAATAACGACTGCCATAGATGTTCATGGCAGCCGGGACAGACGGCTTAACGTGCTCTCCGAGGCACGGATCATCATTTTAACTAATATTATAACTGTGAACGTGAGTTGATTTGTTTGTTTGATCGATCATCATGAAATTTGGCATACTCTTTGTCAGGGAAAGGACATAAGGTACTTTACATACAGAAAAAACTGCTGCGCCCGAGTGAACCCGCCGGCAAATGCAAGATCCAATATAATTTGAGTTACAAATGTATGCTAAAATTAGTCAAGAAATGCGTATTCATTGGAAAAGTGTAAAGCTTGCGGTTAATCCGTTTAGAAACCTGACATACATAATTATATTGAAGATTACGAATAAAAAATGCATAAATTTTTTTTGCTTTTGCTTGTTTGCAAGCTAATGGAAATCTGTAGTCACCAGCTACTCTCCGGAAAACTAGCGTCAAACAATGTATGTATGATATGTTTAAAACAAAGCGTCGAAATGTGACAGTAATAAAATAATGTAAGTACACGACAGACATCTTGCCACCAAAGAAATTTAAAAAAAATGCTTATCTAATTTAAACAATTCACAAAAAAAAATAAGTTTTTAATTTCAATTTTAAACTTCATTGTACTCCAAAATGATATGAATGTCTTATAATTTTCTTTTAATCATTTTCTGCACATGTGTAAATATAATATAATATAATAATAATATAATATTCTACCACATACACACAACACCATCTAGCCCAAACTAAGCAGAGCTATGTATACATCATATACGTATTGTATAATATAATTTACAATTATATTACACAAAGGCTTAGATTATATAGATTAGACAGAATAGGTGAACGCAGTCTACTGAATGTAAGTCATAGTAAATGAATATACCACGATCACCAAACAATTAACATCGCACAGACAAAAACTTTACTCGAACTTGTATTTAAAAAAAAACCAATCTACAAATAAAGCCCCATCTGATTTTGATGTGCTTTGCGTAGATTTACACCTGCACAAAGGTGTATAAAAATTTCGCCCATTATAACAATTATGCTGAAATTCATGAAAGTAAATTAAATCCTTATGTATGATATACACATAAACGTACCTACTTATACAAAACTTCTTTAGGTATATCTTTATTTTCACTAATTAGTCTACAAGTCTATACACAGTCTACAATATTAGACATGTGGCAATTGATTTTGATCAAGCGGTTAGCTAATACAGAGATCGTTTACATATGCCAGCAAACGAAATATTAAATTTCAATGTTTACATTGTCACTTACATCCTATAGTTAGACGGTGTCTTATACTAAATAATGTATTAATACGAAACAGGGTGCTGTAAATTTCCTCTTTCTATGCGCATAAACCACAACTACAAATAATAGTACCTAAATTCTGTCCAAACTAATTGTGAAGTCCGAGCTAATTCATAACTGTAACATCAGACGACTGTCAACACTAAAACTAATATAGTTAGTGTTACCGAGCTAATTGTTAAACGTGACTACAATGTTAGACCTTGAAACGATATTTTTGTTTAGCTAAATAGTGAAACTGGTAGACTTTGCGAAATACATGAAGACATTCATTTTGTTAAGACTCTTGATGAGGTAGAAAATGGTCATAGTAAGTACGAGGTTACCTATGATATTCAAAGAACGCAGAGGTGTATTATTAAACCAACACCTATCACCTAACTATCACCAGCCCCGTTTTTTGTGCTACGTGCGAACCATTACTTTGGACGGGATACTAGAAATATTCATCTTCTGGACACAAGCATCCAGAAACTCAAGATAGGAAATATAAGTGCAAATTGACCTCATAAGCAACAAGGCGATCTACGCCATCCAGAAAACATAAATACTCTATTAGCTAAAACTGCGATAAGGATGCAAATAATATCCTCATCAGTTTTGGAATACCTTCATAACATAATCACATCATATAATAATCAATTATAAATTAGCTGTTACGATCACTGATTTTACTATCAGTCGCATAATTTCCACTGAACTGTTCGCCATGTATTTCCATAATATTACTTGAGAGTGAATGAAGCTGAACCGCGACCGGAACTAATCCCACAATACGTAACTTACGTTTCACATCTCTGGACATTACAACTCTAAGTATTGCAGAAAATTTGTAAGTAGGTGAAAATTTTGCAACAGAAACATATTTGACATGAGATCATTAAATCGGCCGTACCTAGTTTTGGGCATCCTTGGACATAGAGCTTTCAACAAAATAACTCATTATCATTAAGTTAAAAGAAGCTTCTGATTACTACGGTCGATGACCTTCCAAACACACCTTAAAACCGTCGACTATGACCTATGTCAACAAGCAAACCCGAAATATTCCTTCATTCTCTTTACACCTTCCCTCATCATTACTCGTATTGGAGTGACGGACTATGACGAATCGATGATACGAATAGCATCAGTACCTTCTCTACTTTGAAACCAACATCTGGTAACCGAAACGAGTGTACCGAAACAAAATCGCTAAAACTTAAGGGGCCGACGACACCGCGGCCCGAACTGCGCCGCTCGAAATGTATTCAAATATATGCGCGATTAATTCAGCCTGCATAGCCAACGGGACGGTGTTAGTAGTGGCAGCCAGTCTCACTTTCTACGCCGGATCGATGGGGCCGTGACCTTCAGTGCCTCTTATTTGGTTCCTGAATCGATTTTTTGGCGAATTCCAGGTATTTTGGGATCGATTTTTTTTGTTAGCTACACCTAACCGCTCCTAACTGTTCCTGCGGGGCACATACAGCCAACCTGTCCTCATATCATTGACTTTGCGATTGATGACCTCCGAAATTCTTTAGTGAGACTAAATATCGATTATATTAGAAACAGGCTGCTTCGTCGAAGGCTTTAAAGCAAGCCGTTCGTGTTACTTATGGGAAGTGTTGACTTTCAAGACCGATAACACACTTGTTGCTAGCTTCATTATGCTTGATTTTGGACGGCAACAAACTTCTATTACATACTCTGCATACATAAAGAAGCGTAAACATAGTCATATTTCGTACCTGGCTGTATCATACGTGTGCATATCTTGACTAGACTAGCAAGTTGTAATTTTGATCGTGGAATTTACCTTAGCTGGTCTACAAGTTAAAATACATATAGATTAAGTTGATTACGACCTAAAACTATTGACAACAAGTTGAATATTGATTTTATCGAGGTGTTATTAAGTATTGACATTTAAATTTGAAATTCTACCCGACTGTCTTCCCATATCTGGCAGTTTCCGTGACATAAACATTATGTACCAGCTCGCCTTCGCTCTAAAATCTACATACCTAGATAATCTGAATCTATTTGTGTTTTTAGTAAATAAATATTCAAAGCAGGCACCTAACATATTGAAAAGTAGTTCCATTTTGAATAAAGAACAAGATTTTCCGGATTATACGGATTGAGAGTGGGTCAAGGCTGGCTTAGTACCTAACATCCAACTTAATGACTGCCACGCATAAAATATTAAAGCAAACCTTCGCGCCAAAAGAAGCCACTTAAAATAAAGTAGGCACTTAGGCTGTGTACGTATATGGATTTTTTTATCTTTACGATTACGGGAGAGTCCCGCGAGATGGGAACTACAAAGGAACCACTAACTATCAATACATCCCTTTATAACGGTTAAGAGCCCCCGTTTTACAGCCAAAGGTTCGCTCAAAAGAAAAAGGCGCCCTTGTAAAATTCCTTTTCAGGTCTCGAAGGAGTTTTCGAGTTGAAGTAAAGAGTGTTGGAACAAACATAGTGGTAGGTATGTAGTGTGGGGCGTATCGTGTAGATGGGTGTGTGTGCGTGTGTGTGTGCGACGTGACACACTCACACAGGCGCTCGGTGAGGGTGTGTGCGTGGAATGCGGTACACGGGAGTCGGTATGATGCGTCGCGATAAAATGAAAATCGTATGACGTCACAGGATGTTTACCAAATATGTTAAGTATGATTTTTGGCGTAAGTATGATTTATGAGTAAGTATTACCTTTAAAATTTACATTATATTGACTGCTAAATAAGAGAATTAAGACTTATTCATCTATTTATTGGAATATTCTTCTAAAGCCGTTACGACAAATATATCCAATATGAAAATAATCTACAGAAATATGAAAACACAAAATACGTCCAAAAATCAATTTTCATTAATTCCTGAAAATACCGCCACAGAACATAGACAATAACAGACAAAATCAAATATAGGAATACTTGTTTAGCTATTATTAAATACGAACCATCGTACACGCTCACTAACACACAGACATACCAGCGCGCACACAAGCTCACTTTGGTACGTGCCGTCGTCTTGGCAACGACGCGCATGCGCGGCACCGCCCATTGCCCCCTCTCCCCCTCTACCCACTACAGGCCAGACTTAGCACTACTAGTATGAACAGAATCTATCCTGTATGATTGGTCATTGAAGTAAAGCTGCTTTAAGAACTGACAGTTTTTTCTTCAGGTGCACTTATATGAGTTAAGTTTTTAATCGTACGTATTATTCTCATAGTTATTACGTTCTAGCTAGAACAGTCTTATAAGAAAGTGCATCTATTTTCATGTATTATTTAATCAATGTTACTTACTTTTATTTTCATATTATTCGCTACATTAACAAAATAATAAAAAAACACATTAATATTATTTAACCTTTATATATATGACGTTGCAAAATAAGGACAATTAATCTACCAAAAACGATAATACATCATTTAATACTTACTTTTACATAACTTATAGAGTAGTGAGTGAATCCTGACTTTTGAATAAAGAACGTAGGTAAATCTGTGCAATAGATGATCCGTTACATTGGTAGTGATAAATTAAAGGACCATTTATCAACAGAATAAATAATATTATTTTAATTTCATCGTACCGTAATTGAAGCGTAAACTTTAATGAATGTACAATTAACTGATCATAATGATGTTTATTGCAGCCAATTATTCATTTACCGATGTTTATCAATTACTTGAATATTGATAAGTGCCAATTTATTATTATTATATCTCAATTTACATATTGAATGGTGGCAAGTTATTAACGAAATCTGAATTATCAATATTAATTATTTATATTTGCAATAATCATAAATTATAAACATCAATAAATGTTTGGATGACACAAATTTAGTTTTACTTTTTCCCTTTACAAATAAATGTGTATTATTTATTTACAAATTACAATTATAATAGAAAAACAAGGGCAGACAAAAAGAAAATTTATGATACCGGCAGAAGTTGACCACACAATTTTTTTAACTATAGACTGATAGCAAAAACTACAGCACTCACATTCATAACAAAAACGGAACAAGCAACAATCATTTAAAACTTCGTAAATCAGTAACTAATATTTATTTACAAAAAGCAAAGGCTAAACAGACAATAATGGACCGGCGAACACGGGCCCACACAACTATAGCTTCGGGGAAAGAGATGTAAGTATACGATAGATAGAGAGAGGACATACGCACACAGAGTCAATGGAATACAGTGTAGACAGTGAATTGCACAGCCACGCACTTTGGTAGTGTGCGTTACGGGAAATACTTGGCTCGTAGTATGAATGTAGGTACCGAGATAGCGTTTGTCATGCAAGATATGAATCCAGTCTCGCTAAGGGCTGTTAATACTTTATTTTTAACGACAGACTCGAGACTTTGTGATTGCGAGAAAACTGCCGTCGATTTTCCTTTGACTTTCAGTGATGACAGGGAAATATTCTACGTATAAGCTGTAATGTTTATGTGCATGTTGAATCAGTTGTAAGTTATCCCTTTGGCTTCTAATTGTATAGAATATAGATTGACGTTTATGTTTATCCAGTTTATGAACGTGACTTCAATTGGATTGATGCTTTGATAAGTTTATACTTACAACCAGGAATAATACTTAGAAAATAATACTGATTTCTGATATTCAGCGTGAAATACGAAAAAAAATTGGTGTTGTTAAGGTTATTAAGGTAATATAAATGAATTATAGGTAGGTAGATGTGCTATCAATGGCTGGTATCATTGGCTTGTACAATACATTAGAATGGCTTTGAACAATTAGGAATATAAGAAAAAGTATCTGATACATACAAATGTTGACATATGTATAAATATGGATAAGAATATTTATTCGGCAATAATCGATTTCAGAAGTTTTTGACACCATTCTACGTATTTGTATTAAAACAGAAGATTCTTATTAATGCAACACAAATAAAGGCTTGAGAATGGATCATTTTAAAATAAATCAAACTTCCTCCCAAAAAAGGAAGATAGATTTGTTTGCGTTGTATCTGAATATTATTTACATAATTTATAAATTATATCCTGTTCTATTCCATTCAAGTTCTATATTTCAGATTATTATAGAAAGCCTATAACATATGTACAATGCAGATAGTGCCGTCACACCAATTCATTTCATAATCTCTCTTACCGAAAACAAACTTACTACAAGTAGTAAAAAATTGACATATCATTTCAGTTTCGCTGAGTTCTTTACTGGCACTTAATTGTAATAACTACGTCGGTAAACATATAAATGACAAGCACGAAAGGGAGCTAATACTTTCTGCATAAAAAGTGTGAAACGCCGTCAAAACTCTTAAAAGTTTACGACGATATAATCGATTGTGACACCCAAATAAACATAAAACCACGTTTACACACGGCGATTCATTCACAATAAAACATGCATTATAATTATTTAAATTTAAAACTGTTGTAAGTCTGGCCAGACAAGCGGCGACCTAAAATAAACATGAAACAAACTTTTAATAAAACGTCTACCACTCGCTTTACGTGGTTGGAGTAAAAACGAGCTCCAAAACTTCGTCAAACTTTGGAACTACTAACGCCATCTCGTGCCGAGTAGCGGAACTATAAAGCTGCGTGGTTCGTATCTAGGTTGAATGAAATAACAGTAAATAGTAAAAACAATGATTTTTATTTTATAAATAAGTTACTATAGTTACGCAATAACGTAAGTGTGAAAGCGTTTTGTTGTACTGCTAAAGGAAATGAATTCAAATGACCTTGGTTCATTAATGCGAGGAGTGATAAATAATACATGAGGCATTATCATTGTTCCAAGTTTCAACAGCTTTTTCATCAGCGCCATGTTCTCACATTGTGGCGTATACTTCATTCATATGCGATCATTACACTAAATGAACTATTAGTATCATTTATCATAACTACAGCTAAACGATATGTTTAGGATAATTTATTTATTTATTTAATACAAACATAGTGGTTATGTTAAATTGAATTGTTTGAATGTATTAGTTTATTGTAGTTGTTTGTGATTAATCTATTAATCTAATAAATTTAAATAAATTTGTTAAATTTTTTATTTTTTGATGTTGGTACGTCATACATGTCGAAGTTTTTCTTAATAAGGCTTACTTATGTTAAAAATAGATTAATGTAGTCAAAAAACTACTTTTGCCTGTCGAGACTTCGCGTTGTTGTTTGAGATTATGAGCTTACTCGTCACATGACTCAAATACTAATTTTAAGACTAAATTGTATATTTTTAATTGTAGCATCTAATTACTTATACTTGCATGAGTATATTAATAAAATATAATAATAAAAATAATATCAATCCTGTTTTTATGAACTGTCTCACTGGTGGCCTCTTCTCAGTGTGAGAAGAGTAATGCTATATATAGTAAGGCCATAGTCCAATCAGGACTGCAACAATCAGATTTTTTTTATTCTGCTTATGTCCAAACATAAGCCTCTTCAATTTTGCGCTCCAATGTTCGGTCTTCCATCTTTGGCATCCAGTCTAACCTAGCCACCTTTTTTGGTGATCTTCCCATGTGGACGCGACTCCAACTTTGCGATTACCATCTTTTACATGAATATGTAGTAATATTTATTAGCTACAAAGCTCTATAGGAGATCAGTTATAACTCATAATATGAGCACGAAATAAATGTGTAATCTGACCTCAATCTATATTAAATCATAATATGTTCTGAAAACTTGTTATTATAAAAAATACAATTAAACTGTGCAAAAATGTCGCATTTCTACAGAGGAATGAATATTACCAACTTTTGTCTGCAATAATTACACATTGGGGTAAAAAGATGAAGAATATTTCAGTCTCTTTTCTTAAAATACTTATAACTATATGTATTAGGATGAACAATAAAGACAAACTAGAACGCATGGAGAAATCTGGGAAACCTGCCTTACACCTGGTTTATAAATCGTAGTGACATGCAACAAAGGTTTTAAAAAAAATGTGTTTGAATTTTACAAATACTTTACTTTTTAAGACTGCGCCGAGCGAAATGTGCCAAAACAGGCGGTCACAGTTAAGTGAATAAAATCAACACTGTTTGATTAGTACAAATATAAAATATAAATTTACCATAACAATGAATGTGTTTTCAATTAGTCTGTGTAAAAAATTTAAAATAAATAATATTTTCGCCTACAAAATTACATAAATTTACAATGTAATAACGCAAGCTCGTGTTACGTGATTTTTTTATTATAACAGTAGAAATCTATCCTATTTTACAGCTTAAACGAAACATAAATAGTTGTATTACAATTTGTCCGTCCCAAATATCTAAGTTATTGGTTGAAAATAAAGTTACATATTTATCAAAAAAGCACTTCAAATCCTCCATACAATTTTACTATGGCGGCCGCGCGCCGATTTGAATATGCGCCGCACGAGCTCTGTCATTATCTGTCTTACGCTCGGCGCAGTCTTAATGTTACCTACATTTAAAAGTAAAGTAATACTATAATACTAACTATACTTTAATAGTTTAATATTTAATACTCGTCTGAAACACAGCTTCGCCTAGTATAGGCAAACACCTAAGTTACGCTTTGTAGTTATTATTTCATCTTGTCAAGAGTTTTCGAATAAATCATTTGATTTTGATTTATTAGTTGTAGAAATAAAATTCAGATCTATTCTTTATATATCTTCCTTCATAGATTAGAGACTTCCTTTTTAGCAAGACACGGGGTATAATCCTTAATGTAGAAGCTGTCTCTTTAATAAAAAAATATAAAAAGCCACATACATTTTTATACAGGTCGACCATTTACATTGCTTGCCTGGTTAATTGTCGTCAGTGAACTATATAATTATCAAGAAAAATGTGTAAAATAAATATTGACAGGCATCCGACGGCATGTCTTATAATTACAAAACAACGCATTTCATCACGCTGATAAAGCATTAGTCAACAACTAGGCAAGAATACAAATTATATTAATAATAAACAATATATATTTTTTACATGTTTTGTTTTGTTTAATTACATGGTTATACTTTAGAAATAATTGTAATTGTAATTATAATACAAACCGGAGGGAAGAGGACTGACTGTTAATCCTTACAACAGGTTAATAACTAACCTAGCAAGGATAACAGAACTTCATCCATAGGATTGTACGTAAAATAGTTGTAAGAACTACCATGTATAATTTTCATTTTGTACTACAATCACTATTTCGTAAATAAAAATATTATTATATTATTATATTAATATGAAGCCGTGATAACTTTATGGATAAGCGTAGAGTTTGTGGTCGCGAGATTGTGGGTTCCATAATAAATGGTGGTAATCCCACTCATTACATTATCGACGTTCACTTAGTACTAACACAAGCATTCAGTTTATTTACAAGAATACTCGTAACTCGTAACCTAAATTCTAGTATTATTTTTTAAAAGCAATCTCCTACCGTATCTTTAGTACTGTATGCTTTCAAATAATATTCTTCTTTGCGGCCTTAAAGCCATTATTTTCCAAGTGATGCACTTATAACCGCTTTCTGTCAAACAGGCCGTATGCATCTTTGTGATATTTGTAACTAGTTAATCATACTTGTACTAGTGAAGCGCATAATTCTATTCGAATGATATTCGAACACAAAGCTTTATCTACTTTGTATGGTCAGGAATAAAGCGCACGTACTTATGTAAAGTTTTAACGAATTATATTTGAATGCATCTACCTCATTAAATTGTACATGCTTGTATTTTTTAATAAGAGTCCAACTTTCGCAAATCATCAACATGCTACCTAGCCCTAGCTATGTTACCCTTTTGTTACGTTCTACTGCTGGGCAAAAGCCTCCCCCTTGGACTTTCAAACCACTCTGTTTGAAGACATACCCTGCCAGCCCCTTTCGAAGACGTCCAAGTCATCTCGCCATCTCCGTTGAAGATCCTACATTAAATGATAATAAATGACGATAACCTTCGTCTTATAGTAAGCTATATCTTATAGTTTGTTGTACGATACCCACAACGACACACAGTGTTATTTTATTGTCAGAAAATTTTGTTATAGTCGAAATGTTACCTTTCTTTAAAGCGATGAACAAAATAACTATATTACTATATAATTAGTATACACATACATATACAGTGTATCAGTCGTGCGGGCATTGTTCTCATCGATTTGCGTGCGTTACGATGCGTGAAATGAACGAAAATAACCACCCATACGCCTGCTGTGTACTTATGTACACGGCACACACCTGTGTGTTTAGTGGTACATAGCTGTGTACTGTCACACCACAGCGGTGTAAGGGATCAGATTGCCATATTAAAAAAATATATTATAACTTGTTTTTATTAATTGGCAATTAGTAATACAATCCTAACTTAAAACTTATGCGAATGTGAGTTTGTTTGATACGCTTTCACGCCTTAACTACTCGACTGATCATCATGAAATTTCGGATAGGTGCACGTTGTTAGGTGAACAGAAAAGGACATATGGTAGGTATTTACGCGAGCGAAGCCGCGGGCAAAATCTAGTGTATATTGTAAAGCAGCTTCAAAGTAAATTCAGCAATAGTATGTATATATATAATATCTTTAAAATAAATTTTTGTTGTAAACCTAAAGAACAGATAAAACAACATTTATAGGTTTAACTAAGAATATTCAAACCAGTCGTTTATTTTACTATATATTTTACCCACATTTATGTACATAGAATGACGGCTGTTTCGCAGGCACCCGGGTGCTTACCAACAATTTTCAATTATTGCGATCCTAGATATATGTCGTGCTTCATTTGCTTCTATCATATTCTTAACGCACGCTTGGTTTAAGATATTTTTAATTTTGACCAGAAAAATTCTGACTTGGAACTCTGGAATACAAGTCAGAATTTTTACTAGAAGAGGCGATTGAAACCACCATTGTTTTCTGCGGTGACGAGGCTAAATGTAAAGTTGTTTTTAGAATTCTTAACACACATACTTTTGTATTACAGTGATTGACAATAAATAAGTTTCAGTTAATACCTAATGAATATACAATAGGACTTTTTGCAGACATTACGCTCTTAAATATGCTGATTTTCGTGATATGTTGCCCTAGATCGGTCATACTTGAAGGTCAGATATACCATAAAACTCAACTGAGGATGGCAATCCATTACTATGCCTCCAAACCTATAGGTTTCTTGTAATAAAAATATATTCACGGGAAGACTCATGTGTCGTGCATCTCAATCTAAGTGTAGAATTATTATAAACAGTGTAGTATTTAAAAATCCGTATAAAAGGATTAAATTTCAGGATTTATTACCAGAGCTCTCTAAACCGCATCGTATTTATAAAAATACTAGCTGCCCGGACAGACTTCGTTCTGTCAAAAGTAATTTTCTTTTTTTTATGTTTTCTTTATCACTAAGGGGTATGAAAATAGATAGTAGCCGATTCTCATACCTACTAAATATGCATATAAAATTTCATAAAAATCGGTCAAGCCGTTTCTTAGGAGTATGGTAACTAACATTGTGACACGAAAATGTTATATATAAGATAAGTAGCAATAGTATCTGCTGCTTCTCGTAATAAAAACTGTTCAAATGAGAATTCCGATCTAATCTCAGAGTCATAATAATAGCAAAAAGTATTCTCCTAAATTAAAATAACTGTCAAAAGCGAATTAAAGTTGCATTTCAGCTGTCGTTTATTAGGCTAGCTCGAAACTATATTTTGAACATATTTTATTACAAGAATTGGCTTTCTGATCAAGACTAGTACAATATAAAGTCAAGCCACAAATGTGAACACAAATTGCATTTCTGTTTACATATATTAGTCTAGATGGGAACTGTATTTTAAACATACTTTCTTACAAGAATTGGTCTTCTGATCAAGACTATCGTAATATAAAAGGAGAGCGAAAATTGTAAACGTCAAACATGGACACGAATTGTATTTCAGTTGACGTTCGATTCAAGTTCCGATCTAATGATCGAAATTGTACTTCGAATATATTTTATTACTAGAATTGGCTTTCTGATCAAGACTAGCGTAATATAAAGTGAAGCGTTGACATAGTGGGGAAGGCGATGGCCGGCATGCCACGATGCATCGTAGGTGCGCCGTCGGGCGCGACAGCAGCCATCTTTTCATTTCACGCATCGGCTTACACACAAACGACACTGCGCTTCAGATACCTTTTGATAGACTCTAATAAGACCGTGCTTGCTAACAACTCAATAAGATATTTGATTATCATACTGTAATTATATATCCCAACTAATATTATAAATGCGAATGTGAGTTTGTTTGATTGTTATGCTTTCACGCCTTAACTAATCGACTGATCATCATGAAATTTTGCATACCCGTTGTCAGGAAATATAATTATCATCTAACTATACCATTGTGTGTATATTACATATACATTTCGTCTAATGGGCCTAGTGGAATACTAGCGACTGTCATTTGTCTAATATATACTTAATCAAGTCCTATTTCAACAATGCCATGAGATGCTTCTCCTTCCCACTTCCTTTGTCTCTTCTTCTTTTCCTAAAAGGCTGGCAACGCGCAAGTGATGCCTCTGGTGTTGCAGCCGTCCATAGGCTACGGTGACCATTTACCATCAGGTGGGCCGTATGCTTGTTGCCACCTTAGATGTATAAAAAAAAATGCTTAAAGCAGCTAAGATTAGCGATAGGTCGTGAGTTTGAATCCCCTTAATGCACTACTGACGCAAACTCCCTCCAAACGCAAGCATTCTAGCTTAGCTGGACGGTAATAATACTAGTAATTCATAATGCTAACTCCTGAAAATAATTTAATGAAAGACAGTGTCGTGGCGTTCAGAATAAGGCAGTTCGATGTAATGATCGGATTTCTAACAGTTAATAAATTAATTAGTTGCCTATTTATTCTCTAGTTACATTCGCATAATATTGTCTTCTGTTTACGCGAATATTATTCATTGAAATTAAACTACTATATACGGATTTTATCGCGTTGTTTATTTGACACTTTATTACATAATTTTGAAAATTGTTACACTACTACTACTATTAAACTTTACTAATTTTTAAGCTAATTAAATTATTATTAAAACTATTCAGATTTCATTTAATTTTACACTTTCCCCGACGTTTCGGTTGCTTTTCAGCAGCCATGGTCACGGGCATGTCATGAATCAGATCACCAAAGCGCACTGAATGCATGTTAGTGCTACATACCTGACTGAGTGTTTTAGAAAGACAAGCCAGCCTTTTGAGACAACATTGGTTTCCTTAATGTTACTTGCCCCAATCCTGACTAATATTATAGTTGTGAATGTGAGTTTGTTCGTTACGCTTTCACGCCTTAACTAAATTGCATATACACATGTTAGGGGTACAGCATATGACATGACGTACCTTTTATCCAGAAAAAGGTACTGTTCCCCAAGGGTAGATAGGTATTTATTGACAAAACGTTAACGTGAGCGAAAACGCTAGCAACTTCTATTGTAACTATATTTTATTTTTATAATGTTCGTTTTTTTATGTATGTATGTTGTAATTTAGTAGAATTGTGGTTTTGGCACAACTTGTAAGCAAAGACAATTTTCTTTTCTTTCCATTACTCGATGAAGGCATTAATGCAATCGATTTTGTTTCGACTTTATTCTTTAATTTCAACTGCATGTGCAAGAGACCTTCAAAGCACACTAATAGTAACTTGAATATAACAACTTATTCTAGTAAACAAAGCCGAGCTATAAAGCTTATAATTATGACTTGTCTACTGGCTTAGCAAAACATAAGACTGCTCCTTTAAATTGTTTACAAAATACAGCAAACGCGTAAACAAATTTTCCCCCACTCGCCCAAAACAATCCACAACTAAAAACCCTTCATAAAACAATGCAAATGACTACAGTTTAAAATATAAATGTGAATTTCGTTTACTATACGTAATATGCGTAGATATGGCAATAAATCCGGGTTGTTCCGGGAATACAATTAAAACGATCCAGGCAATCCGTGCTGCATCGGCGGGCGAATTATAAATTCCGTGGGAAAGGCGACAGGTGTCGCTGGTAATCGCATGAAGCCTCCGGAATCATACCGAGCCGACGGTACCGCACTATATGCAAAGATTATACAGAAAACAGAGGTGATACTATTATTATATATTCTTTCTAGATTATTCTTAAATGCCTGTTATTAGGCATAGCGTGTTGTTGATGTAAGGAGTAGAATTTGGGATACAGTGATACGATGGTGGTATTTGAGATAAAATAGTAAAGAAACGACACACGTTGCTACCATGGTACAAGTTCGTTTTTGCGGTCAATTAAGAGATCCCGTATCAAAAAAGTAATATTGATAATTGAAATAGCAGTACTGAATGTGAAAAAGTACCTAATGGGACGCAAAAATCCCGTCCGGTCTTACGTAAGACTTAAAAGCATAGCTGGTTAAACGTTGATTTGATACATCCTTGCCTCCTTCATCCTTCCTCCATCTTTGCATCCAGCACCAAGGCTTAAAGTAGCTAAAGGGATTAACAACAATACTAGCAATTTGTATTATATAATATTATTTTATATTACAATAAAACACTAACATTGATGGCTATTGTAAGACACATACTAAATCTAAGCATGTAACTCACGCGATTAGCACGAATTTGTAGGCCACATCAACTACTTGCGTCGTATAAAGTAATCCTTGTGAAAACTGACCGTAAAACTATTATGTAGTCGTTGAAAACTGCACATACTTCGAAATCATTCGGCTCAGTGTCAGCGGTCACCCAACGCATTCTAAATATGATTACGTCCATTCTTGAATAATAACTTAATCTATGTGACTGTTCGGTATAATTGTGGTGAAGCGAGTATTTGCGCAGCGCGCGCCGTGAAATAACACGCTGCCGATAACGCGACCCGTCACATACTATTGTTTTTAGCCTTTAGTGGATCTACACTACTGTTATTGTACAGCCATCATTCAATTCCATGTTATTGTTAGTTTTATCTACGTTTGAAGACATATTTCAGAGCCCGGAGTGAAGATACCTGATTTGAAATAGATGTGCTTTACTAGTATTTCCACTCTACAGAAGATCGCCGTGAAATAGTCTTGTGTTATATTGCTGCGGAAAAGATTATTTTTGACTTAAGGATGTATTAATATACACGTTAAGCCGTCGGTCCCGGCTGCCATGAACATCTATGGCAGTCGTTATTGGGAGAGTGTCGACATAAAAGATCCCACTGGGTCGAAGTGTCTCCGATCTGCACTGACTGGCCCCCACATAAAATATAGATATTGATGTATTATGCTATTATCAGAGGAATAATTGATCTTAGTCGACAAGGTACCCTATTATTAATCTTAGCGTAACAATCTTTGATTATGTTCTTGTGGAAATAGTTTCTAGACTCGGAGATGTTGTGCTGCTAGCTATGAAAACGGTAGATTTTATAATTTGAGCTGGCAGCACAACATCTTTTTTGTATCAAGTAAGCAACGCGCTAGTGCTAGCTTGAATGTCGCTATTGTCCATAGGCTAACCGCCAGGAAGGCTGTATACTTGTTTGTAAGCAAAATATAAAGAAAGTCTAATATCAAGGCTGTTTTCTTAAGGATCTTTCATAGTTTGATATGAAACTTTTCTCAATATCCTGTATGTTTGCGCACAATTATATCACAACAACTCTAAAGTACCTACAGCCCTAATAGCCCTAAAACACTAAGGCCCTAGCCTACCGTATATAATGTGATGAATAAATAAATAGATAGATAAATTAGGGATGCCTGCACCATACGTCCTAAGGTAACAAGCGGAGAGTAGATGGGATTTCCAGGATGAAAATAGATAACTCACTGTCAGTCTGACTGGCAGTGAGTTATCTATCCTCATCCTGGACCTACACGACTGAGCTGACTCACACGACTGTTCAAAGATGACTACAGGTGTCTTGGCCACAGTGAGTGGCTGGTAAGCTATTAAGTCAACCTATTTCAAACTGGGTCAAGCTGCTCGAAACCTCTCAATCGACGGTATAATACTACAGATCAGATCCAGGACTGATCTGTAGAATTATTAAGTCAGTAAAACTTTTAAGTCATCAAACAGTTTTTACTACAATGCAGAAAATGTATGCGTACCACCAATAGTTATTTCGATGTCAGGTATATCCCAACCACTTATCTAAATATCATATTCAGAGACCTCTTGCTTGAGAACCACCAGACCAGCTACTAAACATAAAAAGGCTAAAGAATTTCACTATTATTTCCCAGGTAACTAATATACATAATACACGAACTCCCCACACTTGCCTCGACTGTCACCATTCCACTTAATTACCCAAAAATAAATTTCTAATTGACAAAATCACTTACTACCGGTTCGTTACACCCGGCACCCCTGTTCCTCGATCAGATCACGACGCCACCCTGTACGCCACTTCCGGTGTGGCCGCCGCTGATTGGTCGGCTACCGTGACGTAACATCCTGTCATATACACCACGCACAGGGGTTGTAGGTTATGACGACATAACACTAATTATATTTTTATGGAGTCGTTTTGGTAACGAAATAGTGACGGTGAAGTAAAAAATATTGGGAGAATTTATGGTTGGGTATTGTTTGTAAAAGCTTGGGTGGTTATCATTGGTGAAACGGTTTCGAAATTTAAATTACTTGAATCGATGAAAGGGGTTGGCGTAGTCTATATAAAGTTCTGAAAAACCGTTTGCGCGTATAATATGTATATTATACGTCTGTAGACTTAAACTGATGAAAATGCTAGTTTTCGTCGCATATATTTCGCCCAACCATGATCATTTTGGCATCTCCACTTCAGAAACCTTTAATGCATCTGAAAATTCTAAAACCACTGATTCTAAGATGAAAATTCAAATAGAAGTTATGATAAAAATATATTTATGTAGCTATTCGTCCAAAACCATTCACCATATTTGAAGCCTACATATGTTATAGGATAAAGTAGAGTAAAACTGATTGAACTACCTTATCGGATGGCATAAGTGATAAGGATTAGCTTAGCTTAACGAATAGTGATCGGAGCATATACATAAACACGAAAGACCTAGACCGATTCTCAAATTGGGCAAAATCATAGTTGACAAGTGTCTATAAACGTCTGTGCTCCTCCAGTGATAGAGCCGTAAGTTTAAGTACGTATGCACAATTATCAATATGCTAAGTGGGTTTCACAATGTATTCACAAAT
The DNA here is from genome assembly GCA_930367265.1 of Catocala fraxini. Lineage (NCBI taxonomy): Eukaryota > Metazoa > Arthropoda > Insecta > Lepidoptera > Erebidae > Catocala > Catocala fraxini. The sequence goes on from OV884028.1 coordinate 22,854,049, forward strand.
CTTTCTTATATATGAGGGGATGTAAAGCTGGTTTTACAGTGACGCTCACCGTCTGCGCGGGTGGTAAGCGCGGCCCGAACGCGCGCGGATGACCAGCTCGAAACAATAAAGCGAGTAAAGTGCCGCGCGGTTAGCTACCTCGAACAGTCGCGATGAGACTTCTCATAATTGTTATTTTGGTCATATAACCTATGAAAAAAAAGGCAACAACGATGGCGTATTTGTATACGCCGTTGTTGTTGCCTTTTTTTACTACTTATACTTATGTAGATTACAATGCCACTAAATTGCAGATGATAATTGAAACGCGCGGCCGAGTTGCAGTCAGCGCGGGTCATCCGCGCGGATTCATTTTACTATGTAACGATCCAAGACACTCAAACCTCGTCGCCCGCGACGCTTACTAACCGCGCTGGCGAAAGCGCCACTGTAAAACCAGCCTAAGTGTTTTCCCGTTACTTCAACACATGCAAAACCTTTACAAGAAAGGGTTATGCGGAATTTGTGTATAAAAACAAATGAACAAACTGTAACCAACATTGCAATTATATCTATAATTATCTAACCTAATCAATTAGTCAATCAAATTAGGTGTGAGAAAAAATATCTCATTTGAATACACTACACTAGTGCATCACAAAAACACTCCGTAGGGTTGGTACGCATTTACATATATTTTAATAATCTTATTTACATAATTACGATGAATAGTTTTGTCAATACAAAAAAGGTGAAAATGTTTAACCGTTTGCAATAATATTGCTTTTTTAAGTCATTTGTATACCTTTCAAGCCTTGAGTTGCAGGGCACTTCACGAACAAACTACAACACTCAAATTTTCTTTCAAAAAAAGGCAACTCTCTCCCTCTTGCACTAGAAATATTTTTTATGAACGTAAGAGAATTTACAAACATTCAAACGGGCACAAAGAACATCCAGACTAAGAACAACCATTTGTGGGTCACACAAAGTTTTGCTCCGTGTGGGATTCGAACCCATTACAATCGGTGCAATAGCAGTGGCGAGGCGACTACATAAACCACTACTCAACCGTCAATTGCTGGCCAGACATAATTGAAATCATATTGTGTCTAGCCGCCGGTGTGCTGCTACAACCGAATAGGTTAAACAGATTACTTTATGTCCCTTGCATATTTTTTTTGTCATTTGATGTATCTTATGTGGGGGCCAGTCAGTGCAGACCGGCGACACTTCGACCCAGTGGGATCTTTTGTGTTTTGATAGTTTACACAGAAGTTATTTATTATTGAGTAAATTACATAATTTCTTTGTATTTTAGTGTTTGGATAATGTAACTGTTTCACTTAAATATTACGATTATATGCTTTTTTTATGAAAAGGTATGCCTTTTAAAGTTAGATAGGCGTGATGGTATAATAATATACTAAAAACTGTATAATTTACATAGATATAAACTACCACATATTTAATTAGTTATTGGCTTATTCTAGTGAACAACCAATTATTTTAATCATTGGCTACAAATTTATTTAATATTTCACATGAATAAACAAACTATGCAACGTCGGAATATATACCTGTATATTAATAATTTATTATAGTATATATACCTACATATTTTATAATTAATGGAGATATTGCTTTTATTAAGATTTTTTTGCTTTTGTTACAAAACGCCTCTCATTCTACTATAATAATTATCTATATATTTCTTATTTTTTAATGAAGTAAAACTGCTTCGTTACTCCCGTGGCATAAGTCGTAAGTCGGCCTCGATGGCGTAGTGGTTAGTGTAACCGACTGCCACGCCTGAGGTCGCGGGTTCGATCCCCGCACAAGTCAAACATTTGTGTGCATGAACATGGATGTTTGTCTTGGTCTGGGTGTTTCTATGTATAATATGTATGTATTTACAAAAAAAAGTATATATGTATGTTTATCCATTGTCTAGTACCCATAGTACAAGCTCTGCTTAGTTTGGGCTAGATGGTGTTTGTGTGTATGTGGTAGAACATTATATTATATTATTATATCGTACCTATTTTTGCGGTCGACCGTTATGTTGCGAATTCGATTCCCAGCATATACAAAATGTAACTGAGATTTTATGGCAAAATTTTATTTTGTGGATAATGGTGCTGGTTATGTAATGATTTAAATTGTTATAAGTTCTATGTATATATATTAAGCTTTATTACACAATTGTTTGTTATCTCAAAGTTATAAAAATTAAATTAAAAAAAACATCTTAGTAGCAACACGGAGGCTTACAATGACGTATTAAGAAGAACCTAAAACCATAGCTGGTGAAATTTGGTTGTAATACAGCTCTGCCTTCCTATTTGGAAAAATGCAGGCGAGAACAAGGAAAAAAATTATTCAAATATGGGTTTACCATTGAAAAACTTTTAGACTAGTCTAAAAATTTATCGACAGCCCTGTCATCACTGACTTACGACTAACTTTTAAGTAACTTCACATGTTTTGAAAATCACCACGCATGGCGCATTAGACTACGATGCAAGTTTCTTTTGCAGCCGTTTTTACAAGCGACCGTTACGGTTGCACACAATTGCGTACAAAAGTAACTGGACTTGTCACTTATGATGGATTATGTGCGTACAATACTTACCTGCTTGGTTGGTTACGCGTTTAAGTTGTTTAATTTATTGCTTTACTACTCGAACCTAGTTGGAATCACCTCGAATGCCACCCACTATATTCTTTTTACTGCACGGGCAATAACGCGTTATATCTCTCATCTTATCTCTATCTCTATGTCTCTTATTATCTCTTTTCTGTCTTAGTTATCCGTCGAAGAACTAAATTGTGTAGAACTAAGACTGCCTTCGATGCGTAGCGGTAGTGAACGCGACTACTGTGCATGAGGTCTCGGGTTCATTGTCTGGGTCTGGCAGAGAGTGTTCTTGGCGTTTTCTGTTAAAAACCTCTCATTAGCAGCTTCTTCTCTCTTAGCCTTTATTATTCCCGAGTCACTTGGGGTTGGCTTTTCTGGTCTAACCGGGTTTGACTGGATATCTGTTTTTACACGGAGCGGCTGCCACCTGACCTCCGCAACGCGAAGGCTAACGATACCCTAAGGCTAGACCAGTGTCAGGATATTAGAGGGTACTGACTTTCCCAATAACGACTGCCATAGATGTTCATGGCAGCCGGGACCAACGGCTTAACGTGCTCTCCGAGGCACGGAGCAGCCGATAATTGTCAATCAATACGCACATAATTTCGAAAAGTCATGTAACTTCCGAAAGTCGGAGGTGCGCGACGTGGGTCCGAACCCGAGACCCTCTGCATTGCAGTCTGTTGGTCTCCCCACTGAGCTTTCGCTGCTACAGCATGGAGCCTAAAACCATAATTAGCGCTGTGTGTAATACAACCCTGCTTATTTTTTCGGGGAAATAGGTGTGAGACTATGTTTAAATGGCGTGATGTGTTATTATGGCGGCCTCGATGGCGTAGTGGTTAGTGTAACCGACTGCCACGCCTGAGGTCGCGGGTTTGATTCCCGCACAAGTCAAACATTTGTGGTAGTTGCTAGTAGTTATCATAGGTGTTTCTATGTATAATAAGTATGTATTTACAAAAACAGTATATATGTATGTTTATCCATTGTCTCGTACCCATAATATAAGTTCTGCTGAGTTTGGGCTAGATGGTGTCGTGTGTATGTGATAGAATATAAGAATATATAGAATATTATTTCAACAAATTGCCAAACCTAAAAGATAATTATTTTCAAATGCTTAAGAATACCTTAATAATTTATGATTGCGTGTATAAAATTGCTGATCTCATATAAAAAGTAAAATACAAATTGCACATGCTTTCATGCATCACGAGCAAAAGAAACCGCTGTTGCTAATTATTTGGTTATGGTACTTATGAGCCGGCTCGCATGACAAAGTACATAATCTTCTTCTTCTTTTAAAAATACAACCTCTGTGACAATAATTTCTGTTTCACGTGATTTTACAATCATTTCAGCAACGGACGTAAAGGACACTTAGAATTAGACAAAACGAACAATCATTTGTTAATCACACAATGTTTCGACACGTGCCGAATTCGACAACACCACCACAAAACATCTCAAAGACTCAAAATCTTAGCGCAGTGAGAGTGGCGACTTGACCACATACCACAAACCACTACGCCACCCGTATAGTCAAGATACCTTCTAACATGAAACCGGTACATACATAGTATTTATAAATGTTATTGCATATCGCCCCATTAGTAGGAGCGCCAAGGCTGAGAACCTTGCCTGATCCTTTATCTTCATACCATTTCTAATAATTTTATCGGCAACTTGGGCATCATACTCCTAGTATTGTCAAGCGGTCATAAGCAAAGGCTAGTTTGTTGGACGTGTGCTATCCGCGCTTAACCTCCCAATTAGGTCATTGTCCATAAGTGGCAGACGCGAAAGGTTTTCAGTTACTTATAAAGTCTCAGCTCCGTCCAAAAAGATAGATATAACCGACGTAGCACAGTTTTTACTACTTAGTTCCTCAATTGCTCAAACACCTCGCCTGTTAGTTAAAGAGCATCAAGGAGCGTGACTTCTACTATTTAATAATGTCCTTCAGACCGAATTTCAGTCACAGCGGCCAAGCTTAATGGAGACTGGTCATCTGCGCAGGAGATATTATAGTGCACAAGTGTGTGCGCAAACACAAGTGCACTCTCTGTTCCCTAACTCTCATGATCCGATGGGACGGTAATCCGATACGACAACGGCTTTACGTGCTTTCCGAGGCACGGTGTCTAACACCTCCAACTTCCTAACTCTGGGCTGCTACTGAGATTTCTCAACAGAAAAACCCAATAACTGTTTGTTGGCCCGACAGGGGATTCGAACGCGAGACCTCATGCACAGCAGTCGCATTCACTACCGCTGCGCTACGAAGGCAGTTAATTCTCACTTCTACAATGTAAGAACACATAAGCCGGTTTTTTCACGATCAACATGCGGCCTCTACATAAAGAGCTGTCGGCAATGGTAAACGCTTGCCATCAGCCCGTATACTATTTACCACGTAGGCAGTCTAAAAATACTCTTCAGACAAAGTACCAACTGCAGCGGCAATTACGCAAAACCTGCATAAAAATTACTTCACTAAAGGATAAGCAGTTTTCTCCACAGTGTGTTTTGACGCGTAGTGCCGCGTCTATTTACCTGTCTCATTAATGTACGTAGTACGTACGTCGCAAGTGTTAGCAAATTATATGAACCATACATTAATATTAATGCTGTTGGCTTAATTATGCTGAAAGACTATTTTTTGCTGCTGTTCGTTGGGTCTATATGTGATTGCAGGTTACAGTTTAATTCGTATCATTATAAGTTAAAGGGTTGATGATGTTCTTGGATAAACAGTGTTCCGTAGTAGAGAAATTTGAAATAGGCAATTATAGTAAATTTATATATTTTTTTTATACAACAATCGTGGCAAACAAGCATACGGCCCACCTGATGGTAGCGTTGCCGACCCTTTATGAATGGAAGAAGAGAAAAAGGAAGTGGTAGGGAGAAAGAGCGGAAAGGGGGCAAGACGGTGATTGGACCTCTGGTACTCTCATTCACCAAACGAAACATGTTTATACAAGTCACAACTCTGACGTCCATTGTCAACGATGCTTCAAAGTTTATTAATTAACGATTTATGATTATTATTATGAGTAAAAGTGGTATTTATTAAAATTAATTAAATAAACGGCTAATACACAAAATTAAAAGGTGATTTATTTAATTAATTAATAAAAATTCACAGGTTTATAGCATCATTTCTTTTGTGTACACCGGCCAGGATGTTTTAAAAACGAATAACCATAATAACAATTTTAATTACCTGTCTCAGACATAAATTAGAAATCACCTAAACTTAAATTTAATAAATATTTTAATGTGCCTTACTGATCGACTTTCTAAATGAAATTTATTTATTAGATCTTATAAAGATTTAGTAGGCTAGTATTTAAAAATAAATACCCTAATATATTGCAATATGACAATACCACCGATTTAAAATTCATTAGATTATTAATCTTTGAACTTTTTTGGTTATCCAAAAGAGCTTAATTCCAATTATTAATATATCTTTTATTATGATATTTTTATGATAATGATCTAAACACAACTTGAATTTTAATAAATACTAGTGTCATAATTTTGCAAAATCCCGTTTGGAAACCAGAGACATTAATTTAACGGTCAATCGATAAATTTGCACCGTTTCAAAATGACTTTCGAATATTTTTTTGACCATAAAAATTTCTAGTTCATGTATATTCTGCGATGACAAGGCCATCACTTCAAACGGGATCGGTGAGAGATCTGTCTAGACAAGGGTGCACCGTATAAATGGACTTGTTATTCGGCTAAGACTTCAAACCAGGATATGAAAGCTATATAAATACGACATTGACCTTCTATTCTATATTGAAATCAATTTTTTTTTCGTTATACGTCTCTGATGGCGTAGTTTCGGTTACTTCGCTACAAAAATTTCCACTAGTGTCATGTTCTATAGCATTTACCCAAATGTTGCGATTTCGAACACTAGAGGTCAGAATGTTGAGCCATCCACCAATATTTGATATGAGTATAGATGTTTTCGACAGAGCATAGAATCTGACGAAATTGCACAAGAAGCCAGCTTGCCACATTTCTATAGAAGCCTGGCATATCAGTGACAACTACACAAATGATTACAAATATGCATGTATAGTCTTGGTCGCCAAGCCGTATTGAAAGCAGCTGATGTACATGAGGTCGGATTCCTTTAAAGTCTGTAACTGTTCTCTGTAGACAGCAATAGACTCGCTCACTATTACGTGGTACCAAAAACCATAACTGGTAAAATGTGATTTTAATATACCATTACCTACCTTTAGTTACTGGTACTACTTTTCTTACGCCTATATAGGCGTAAGGGCTTGTACACAAAACTGCGATGCGACGTTGCATCGTAAAAATCTACGAGCTCCCACGACGCATCGCAAGAACTTGCAAATTGATTCGCATCGCGCATTCGAATTTTTTTCGAATCGTGGAAGTGAGACGCCTTGCCGCACGAAATCGCATCGCAGCAATTCGTGTCGCAGTTTTCTGCCTTGCGAATTCGCATCGCGCCGATTCGCAGTTTGTGTACAAGCTCTAAGATAATATAGTCTTACACCTTAGTATAATAAAATAGTCTGCTTAGGACAAGAGGGAATGCAATGTTACTGACGATGATGTCGAAGACGGAGCGAAGGGGAAGAGAAAAATAAGGAAAGCTGACCCCACCACCATGTGGGATACATAGCTAGGAAGAAAGAGAGTATATTTGAATGTATGTATATATCGATCTCTGTCTATATCCATATTTGTTTGTACTCTTCGTCTTCCATCACTTGGAACGCGCGGCGTAGTATTCCTTGTTCTGTATTGTTCGTTGCATCCGTTGTCTAATATAGCTGTATAGCTATAAACTTAAATATAGCTGTCGATTGTCGAATCAAACAATATACTACGATGGAAGGTAATACGCAGTTACACTAAACGGTAAACTCGTAAGGTAAAAACCCATGCTAATAATAAATTCAGCTCATGTACAATGTCCTGGGAATGCTGGTAGTACCAGCTGCCTTCCTATGAACTGCCAAAGGCATGTGCATGCTAAGTATTCATCACACATTATAATGCGTTACTAGCTTAATAACTATATGCTTAGAACATTCATACATTTATATTATGTCCACCTCCGATAGCATTTATTTTCAGGTCTCGTGTAATAAGAGAGAGCATAATCTCTCCAACCGAGCACGTTTCTTAAAACCAGTGGTGCTACCTTAATATACGACAAAGCAAAATTAAAATAAATATCTTAAATTGATTCCCAGAAGGTACTAAGCGCCAACGTAAAGGAGACGATGGTAATATAACTGTGAATAACACGGTGATGAAATAAATGTCATATAAAAATCAACAAAAATAGAATAGTATTGCTTGACACGAAACACCTCGTGAAGACACGCATTCGCTAGACACCAAACCACCAGTGGCTTGGATTTTGTTCCGAATTCGGTGGCTATAAAAAATCTTATACTTTTATACTTCCAAAGGGGTTTTATATAATGTTATAATTTTGAAAATGTGTTAGAATGAAAGATATAACAATAATATAATTAACCTTAATAGTGCTTTGTCGGACCTTGGTATCGAACCTTACCTTCCTCTGCAAACTTATACGCATACCTATGCCACTAACAAGATAAATAGCCGGCATACCTAAAACTAAATATTTATTATACTGAAGTATATTAGTTATTAATCTAATCAAATATTCATCCAAATGTCTGAATCTAGCAATTAATCTTAATGAAACTAAACGTATGTATCTTAATGATTTATAAGTGTTACTTTGTGACTTAAGAAGCAGACAAGTGAGCCTTTGGCCCCATGCGTAAAAGTTTACCAAAACGAGTAAGTGAGAGTTTTAACAGCGAAGTTGGAAAATTGCCATTACCTTAGAAAGGGCTAAGCGGCAACGTGGTAAATCAAGGAGACAATTGCGTTAAGGTCTAGACAGGTCTGAAAGAAGTTTTCTTAAGTGTTTGTTTGTTATAATACTTCACAACGTTTTTCTTAATCATTAAAACTAACTACAGTTAACTAATTATTCCGAAATATAACATCGAAACACTAGAAATACGTGCGTACGTAGTATTGACCTCGAGGCTCCTGCGTGGAAATCCAACGTTTTTACTCTTGAGAAATTATAATTGCACCTTTGAAGTCTCATCGTACACCAAACGTCAAACTACCAATAAAGAGAGCATCAAAGACGGTTACAACAAAAATGTGGGCTTACCCCTTAGCCCTTAGCCTGATACGAATGCAAATGGATGCAAATGTATGTATCGGTAGATCGGCGCGGACGCACTTCCTTCCTCGCGCTAATTATGCGTGCGCGGTGACGCTCGCCCCGCAGTTATGCTCTACACCGTAGCCGTCCCTAAAAATATATCAGTCAGGTGCTTGTTTCAAACATATTGGAATTATTTAATCGGTAGATGTTAAAGTCTTTTACATAAAAAGTTGAGTCCTGCTCTAAAGATTGATGACGGTCAATTTGGATTTCGTGCAGAAGTATCAACCGATATGGCTATTTTTTCTCTGAAGCAAGTCGTGTCACAGTATGTCAGTCAGGATACAAGCGTTTACGCTTGTTTCCTTGATCTAAGTCGCGCCTTTGACACAATAAATCACGACTTGCTATGGGAAAGACTAGGTAACAGTAAGGTACAGGCTGGCGTTGTTGGACTGATTAGGTATTGGTATTCTAATCAGTCCAATAATGTCAGGTGGGAATCAGCTTTGTCTGACAGCTTTAAGCTGTCATGTGGCGTTAGGCAGGGTGGGCTAACCTCTCCTGACTTATTTAACCTTTACATTAATGATTTGATCGGGGAGTTGAGCAGGACACCAGTGGGGCTTAGACTTGGTGATAGATATGTCAACAACCTAAGTTACGCTGATGACATGGTCCTGCTCAGCCCCTCGATCAAAGGTTTAAGAAGACTGCTTATTACTTGTGAAAGATATGCCAAAGAACATGATTTGGTTTACAACTCAAAAAAGACAGAGATGATGGTATTTAGGTCGGGAAGAGGTCCACATAACATCCCACCGGTCTGGATAGGCGGCCAGACTATTAAGGTAGTGGAGAAGTTCAGGTACCTTGGTCACATACTGACTTCAGATATGAAAGACGATGCAGATATCGATCGCCAGCGTAGAGCGTTATCAATCGTTGGTAATATGATAGCGAGGAGATTTTATAAGGCCAATGTAGAAACAAAAGCGCACTTGTTTAGGACCTACTGTCAAAGTTTCTACACGTGCCAGCTCTGGATCCGATACACGAAGAGATCGTTGGATGGCATTCGTGTTCAGTACAATAATATCTACCGACACCTAATGGGTTTAGCACCGTATTGTAGCGCCTCGGGAATGTTTGCAGAGGCAAGACTGAACACGTTTAATGCCATCCAAAGAAGTCGAATCGCTGGGTTCATGGCCCGGGTTGGTACGTGTAGTAACAGTATAATTAAGGAACTTGCGGACAGGTTGTGTGCTAGTTCTATGTTTAGAAAATGGTTAGAGATAGCTGCATAACCAAAGGTATGTCTTAGTCTTAGTTTATAATTATTACTTATTTGATTTTTATATTTTTATTTTCTTTTGTTTTGTATGTAAATGATATGGAGATTCTTTTTCTGAAATAAATATTTATTATTATTATTATTATTATTATTATAAAGAGTTGATTCCGTCGAAAAAATGTTACCGCTTCCTTGGTATCCTCAGTATAAGAATTTTTTATTATATTTATTTATTCTACAAAAAGTAGTAACTAGTTAGATTATAACTAAATACTGTTCATAAACTACATTTGTAAACATATAATAATAATACGTCATGTTACTCCGTAAACATTGTATAAAAGTTAAAATATAATAGAAATATAATATCGTTTATTAAGGAATAACTTTATAATATTGTACATTACCTACCCACTGACCACATACTAGGCATGCCTGTAATGTGGGATGTCATGGTAGTTGGTGCTTATTATGTATGGTCTTCTATTATATTGGAACGAAAGCAAAGCTGGTGAAATTTGGATGTTTTGCACTTTTGCTAACTACTTTGGATATATACAGTTGTAAGTCTATGAATGGATAGACATTACACAAGAAAGAACTAAACTCTTTCATATTAATAGCAATTACTCAATATTAATTAACTAAATGTATGAGGTCGCGGGTTCGATTCCCGCACAAAGTCAAACATTTGTGTGCATCGACCTGGATGTTTGTCTTGGTCTGGGTGTTTCTATGTATAATATGTACGTATTTACAAAAATAAGTATACATATGTGTATTTTTATCCATTGTCTAGTACCTATAGTACAAGCTCTGCTTAGTTTGGGCTAGATGGTGTTGTGTGTATGTGGTAGAATACTATTATTATAGTCTTTATTTAAATCTTTACAATACATTTTTCATTTTTAAATATACATATAAATGGGATATATGGTATAAATGGGCCCCCTGAATAGCCACCATAGGCATATAAGCTAGCAGCAGAGGGCAACATCGGTGCGAGTGGCTAGGGGTGTCGAGCGGTGCGGCGCCGGTTTCACCGTCACGGGTCTCGTGACAACGGAGACCCGGAGTGGGTTTCCCCGTACATATGCCCTTGAAAATGACACTTCCACCCTCAAGCATATAGCTCTAGCAGCCCCTCTCTGACCGGCTGACCAAGACAAGCCAAGTTGAGAGTCCTACGGGTGCTCTTGAAGTTCCACCCCAGCCAACCAGTAACGGCAAGCCGGGGACTAGGCCCTAGCCGACTCTCTGAGGCATTCAGGACCGCAGTGTCGCCACTCACATTTAACTCGCCACAAGCTGCCCTGCGGTTTGTGCGCTTTTATTTAACCTGGTGATACATTTTTTGTTTATGTTACAAGGCGAAGGTGATAGTTTAAAAGCTAGTGTACTGTGCCCTCGGATATCGAGTTAGTCTCATGATGATATAACGACTGTCCCAGAATTAGGGTTACAAATTAATAATATTCATATAAGCTCCTCCAGCTAAGCTTGAATGTTTGTGTTAACAGTGGGTTCACGTTGGTAATGCAGTGAGTAGCATTCGAACTCGCGACTTCTCGATCGCAATTCTAATACGTTTTCTAATAGGATACCGCTGCGTCGCATCGAAATTTGTTTTCTTGAGCTTCTTGTTTATGATTAACGACTGACATACAATCAATACAATTGTCTTGTATTAAGTAACTGGTGTTAACATGCCACTTACTTACAAGTTTGTGATAATTTTGTATGCTTAACTAATCAGCACATCACGCAAGCAATCACAAACTTGTACCAATTTATTTTTCAAGTCAACAAATTGTTCAAAGTTCCTCTATGATGGCTTAATACATGACCGCAGTAACTCAATAATGTAAGTCCCAGTTTATACAAAAGTTCAAAATCTACAATTTTACGTGTAATTATTTTAAAACATTTACAAACTCAAAATAAAATATTTACAAAATTATCCCAGCACTTCATAACGTCAAAGCATCTATACATTGCCAAAACAAAATCAAATAGCTGTGTCAGCTTCTATATCGCCCCAATAGATTCGTATCACGTCCCTACTTAATATACATGGAACTAATTAAGTTGGAACAAAACACCAGCCATAAAACTATACGCCGTCAGATAAACAGATAAACGAACAATAAAATTACCTATCATTTGTTGAAGGAATTATATCCCATTGATAGAATAAAACTATCACTATTGATTGGTGCATCGCAACGAAAAGATCAGGATTTTTGTCGTTGTACAATTTTATAAATGCATCGGCGTTAAGTTATTAAAATCAGTACACAAACGGCTGTCGAATCAGTTAACTAGCTTAACTCAAACCATTTACCAAACCAATCAATATCAAATTATTATAGTTTAGCTATGCCATTTATATTTAAACCATTGGTTTACTTAAGTAACCATTTATACGTACATGGTATTTTTCTTATACACTATTAGTTTAAAGTCGTAATTCTCTTATCATTTATATCAACCGTAAACCAATCATAAAACCAAAAAGGTATTCGTCAGAACCAGACGAATCCGAACCTTTTCAACTATTATATAAGCCAAATCAATATCAAACCTGATTTTATATAATCTAGTTCTACTGACCGCTGTAGCGGCGTAGCTGTAGTAAACAAAAATGCTGCGCATAAAGTTTTGTTTGATTTCCGGGTTAAGCAAAGTGTTATGGAGTTATTCTGGTAAGAGATTCTTAGTAGCCGCACGGAGTCTAAAACCGTGCTCAGTAGACGAAAATAGACTGTACCTTGATACGAAAGAGCCAAAGCTATATCTGGAGAAATGTAGGTGTAATTCTTTACCCGGTGACGAAATTTGTAGTTCTAAAGATAGGCATAGGACTCGTATTACAATAAGAGGTTGAAGCCATAATCCAGAACATGCCAATTATTGGGTTATGGTAGGAATGTAATCGTCTTGCCGGGGCATCGTCCAGGAGTCGTAGTCTGCTGGGTAGGTCGTTGAGGTAGTTTCTTTACAAGCGGCCCATCCACTATACAAGGCAGCGAAGAGGCACACCGTGGGGTTTTAGTCCGTATGCCCGAAATACGGGAGACAACCCTCTCGCCTCCCCTTGTGGCGAGGAGGTATGTATCAGGTGCATATCCCCACGTGAAAAAAAAAAGGAATGAAATCGTCTGGGAAAGTACCTTACTCATAAAAAACCGGTGTAATATTGATATAACTGTTAGTAGTGATATTGTTACATTGCTCCAGAGATGCACATAGGTACCTATCACATCCTTCCCTCTTAATGGCCTTTTCTTGCATCCCATATTTCCCTTCCTTTTCCTTTCCGTTTTTTCCCCAAGGACCATAGGCTGCGACTAACGCTTACCACCACGGCAAGCAATGTGCTTACATGCCACGTCCTTAGCATAAAAATAAAATAACTATTGAAAATAAATTATCTTTACGTTTATGCCACTAGTCAAAGAAGGTAATTAATCTCTTCATAAAACGCGCTATCTATATATCACTGTGTTTGCAGTGGTCACATTTACACTAGCATTACGTCCCAGCATCGTGTTATTTATTAATCTATAATCAAGTAGAAACAAAAAAATGTCTGTATGTCTACGGATATTTTCTTGGTAATCCCAGTGCTGTGGGATCGAAACCAGACCCAATCTCAGAGACAGAGATTGGATCTAGTTAGTCACGGGAAAAATTAAAAATGCACAAATAGTTTATCAAATTTTGTGCATTCTTTGTATCTAGTGTTTCGACGCCTGTAAAATCTCTCGGGAGTCAGAAATTTACACCAGTGCTGCAGGAGAAGTCTTTTTGAGGACAAATAAATTCTAGAAACGAATTCACGTAATTTGAAAGTGTATACGATTTCTTTTATTAACTCTAAATATTATAATGAAATCGAATCTTAACTTGTTTCTTAACTATCGATATAATCAATATAATCTAACAACTTTAGATAGATATAAAGATAAAAAATTCGTTGAGACGAGGAAAAAATGTTTAATCTTAAATCTTAAAGATTTCGGATAAGATTATTAATTTCTACACAACGATCGTAAATCTAGATAAAAGAGCTTATCTACTAATACACACATATGTAGATATATGTTAGCAAACACATATCTATACATATAATACAATTGTGTTTGATCGATGTCTGTACATAAGATATACATACACATTTAAGAAAGTTAATGTTAGGTGTCTCTATAAGAGCTATAGAAACCAAAACAATTGTTTTTATAATTTTAGCTTTCTGTCTGTTTGTTTTTACGCGCATCACGCAATAGGAACTGCACAAAATTAGGTGCATGTTTCATCTTGATAAACCGCCTAGAAGTCGAATATTATGTGTGCAGACCAGCGTCTTCATAAATGCTAAGAAAGAAAATGTAGAAAGTTACTTACTTCCAAATTCAACCCGTTCGAAGTTGCGGACAAACGCTGATTACGTATATATACGTCTTAACCGACGAAAGAATTATATATACGTAACTAACTTTTACGTACGCGCTACGCAATGCTTAGACATTTGACTGTCGTACCATTTCCCAGAAAATGAGACGGATACCGCTTAAGTTTTCCAATCTTTTCCCTTCAAACATTAGCATATAAATAAACTGCATTCAACATTCACCAACCAGCCATCAACCACTCGTATTTATAGTCTATACCTTGACAGTTTGACAAGCAGCCTAACTGGTAGAAGTCCAGGTAAAGCCGGTTGAGAGTGTTGTACGGAATGTGTATTGAAATGAGTGCAATTTGTTATGTGAACGATGTTGGCCTGTTGTGGTTGGCGTTGTTGACTATGAATATATTTATGTAAAATACTTATAGATCAGCAGGTATTTCATACTGGTGATGTTTGCTACATTGTAGTATGAGGTTAAGCACTCGTAAACATACAAAACCTTTTTTTTAGCAGCATTTATTAAACCACACGTTTACACGCACTTTTCTTAAAAATGTTAAGGCCCGTTTAAAGCGAAGCAATGCACGATTGCTGACGTTCACCAGGCACACATTCAAAATGGATGCTGCTTCTATTTTATTTTTATGTCATGCCTTGCACTTGCATTGCAAAAAGGATCACAAGCAGGATGATTTTCTCTAAACAACTGCAAACTTACGACCAAGATAGCAGTTACTCAAAGCTATTTAAAATTGGAAGGAGAAGTCAATTGTCCACATAAAATGACTATAAATATACTAAATAGACAAAAATATAAAAGGCAGTAGAGAAAGGAAAGACATAGACGGAAACATACGTCAAAGAAAAGTGCAAATCATTTCATAAGAAAGCGGCTGGCTTTGGCCATCCGGTGGAAAAATTCTCAATAGTAGAAAAAGAAATATGGGAGAGCCACGGCTCCATCGGAGTGATACCGCGGCCTCACAAAGACCCGACGTGAAATAGCGCTTGCGTTATGTTTCTTCGACTGAGTGAGGGTATCAGAGGCCCAATCCCCTTCCCCCTCTTCTGAGAGAGAGGGGAGAAGTAGGGCCAAATATAAAAGGCCGGCAACGCACTTGTGACTCCTCTGGTGTTGCGGGTGTTCATGGGCGGTGGTAATTGCTTACCATCAGGCGATCCGTCTGTTCGTTTGCCGCCTAAACCATAAAAAAAAAGAAAAAAAAAAAAAAAAAAACTTAAACACATTTTTAGTTTCCCTGCTACTATTGAGAATTACTTAACAGATTAATTCAGTTACACTTGGGTCAGGATTCTGTCTGGATTCTCAGGATTCGAAACCGGCATATAAGCATCGAACTTTCAACCTTAGATTCAATTGTCCTCACGCACATGAAATGTGAGTGTTATATACTTCTGCCTACCCCTTCAGGTATTATAACTATACTGTTGAGGAACAGGGTGTGATGTCCCTCCAACACAAAGGGAGGATCTTTGACTAGGCTGGTTGATCGTACCTGGCGGGCTGCGGCCCGACGATTAATGTCAAGAGCTTGTATACATACTTAGTCGCTGTGTAAACTCCACTTGTGCGATGCAGAATAGTATGACGTCATGTTAAGCGCGAGTGTATCGCCATCTGTTAAATGTAGGCGGAACTTCTTCGTCTGTGCGGAGTCGCCACTATACTATAACTATATAAGGTAAGTTTACAGCTATTTGCTTACTACAAAATACAAACAAGTAACAGCTATTAACAAAAACAACATTATTCCACTATGTCACGGCATACCGTCATTCAGTATTAAGTTAAACATTATCCCGCTGAAATACTTATTTACTGGCCCATAAGCCATTTTACGATGGTAAAACATTACTCAAATTTGTTACTACGCATATTAGCCGCGTGAAAAACTGTTTTTCAATTAGAATTTCAGTGTTCTCATTGATATACTGAACAAAATATTTTTTGTTAATATATTATTTCATAATTTTTTTTATTTTTTTATTTTTTAGTGCCATGATCTGATTTTCGCTGTCGTTTGCTGATCGATACATCTCATATTCAGTTCTTAAGGGCGTAATGTTATTAGGTTTTTGGTAAACAAATTTTCAGTAGTAGCACGTAGTATAGAAATGTGCTCGGTAGAAAGCGATAGAAGGCTGCAATAGATGATGGAAATATAGATGTAATATACTTGTCCCTAACTTTGCGTGTTTCTACGTATGAATGTGAGGTAACATTTGGCCTTGCTCAAGTGGTTGCTTGTTGTAAAACGCACTCTGGAATCTCTGGAATTGCCAATCAAATTTGATAAAACCTTTTTGCTTTTTATGGCCTTTTTATTAAGGCTGATAACCTCACTATAAAATTATCTTATGTAAATTTTAATAAACGACGATAAAAACCGTCAAAAGTAGTTTTATTTTAGTGCCATTATTTTTATTTTCAAATAGGTACTACTTTCTTATAACAAAATCGGCTAGTGCCCCAGTAGGAACAAAACTGGGTAATTAAGAAGCGTGACGACTCACCATGAAAATACCATACCGTTCTATTATGAGTAATGGTGTATAATTACTAGTGGACTACCTTATTTTATGGGTCACCACCTATTATGGGGTACACTTAGTTTTTTGTATTACGGCGAAGACGGTGGGTTAATTTTATAATTTAGATGATTCTTGATTGCATAGAATAAAGTTATTAACATTGTTTTTTTCGTATTGCATTTTGTATTTTATTGCAGTGATATCCACAATAAGGCACTGTTAGGACAGTGCCAGTTAGCTATCCTGATAGTAGTAGTCACTTCATATCACGTTTGAGAAAGAAGTTCGACCACACTGTAAAATTAATTATTAATAAATTGTCGGCCTCGATGGCGTAGTGGTTATTGTAACCAACTGCCACGCCTGAGGTCGCGGGTTCGATTCCCGCACAAGTCAAACATTTGTGTGCATGAACATGGATGTTTGTCTTGGTCTGGGTGTTTCTATGTATAATATATATGTATTTACAAAAAAAAAGTATATAAGTATGTTTATCCATTGTCTAGTACCCATAGTACAAGCTCTGCTTAGTTTGGGCTAGACGGTGTTGTGTGTATGTGGTAGAATATTATTATTATTATTATTATTAATTATATGTGAATGTCTGTGTTTACCCTGTAAATATGCGTAATAAATAATTCCTCACAAATATCACTGTGCCATGAAGCGACAGCTTTCTGACTTTAAAATCTTAAGAGATAACGATATTTTAACATTAAATAATAATAATAATATTCTACCACATACACACAACACCATCTAGCCCAAACTAAGCAGAGCTTGTACTATGGGTACTAGACAACGGATAAACATACATACCTAATACTACCTATATCATTTTTGTAAATACATACATATTATACATAGAAACACCCAGACCAAGACAAACATCCATGTTCATGCAAATAAATGTTTGACTTGTGCGGGAATCGAACCCGCGACCTCAGGCGTGGCAGTCGGTTACACTAACCACTACGCCATCGAGGCCGACATACATAAATACAGTGAGGTATCTCTTAGCTATCTGTTGAACTAGAAAATCTCGATGGCAACCAAAGAACATTATGCTATATACCTCGGTAAACACGAATTTCTGGAGGCTCTATGGTGTCAGTAGGGGACGAGTGTAATCTTTGTCCCTTACAATGCACCGCACAGCGACTGAGTTTTCGGACTTTTTAAAAGGTCGATAATACAAGACTGATACCTCGGTTTTTGCAAAAAATCATTGCATATAGTAACCGCCTGCCTTCATTCAGACTGTAGAATTATATACCTACCACATAAGCAATTTAAAAATATGACCCGAAGTAAATTTCCGCTCTTGAACGTCAACAAAAATAATCTTTCACAAACGGGTTCAAAGTTGATTACAACACAATATACCAACGGTGATGACGCAGTACATTTGCAGATTAGATCTAATGTTCCTAAACCGTTCTATGGAGTTGTTTACTCGGCACACTCTTCAGGTGTCAAGGTTTACCCATTCTTAGTAAATCTAAGAATACTCTTGAAAACCTTACGTAACCTCTTTTTGTCTATTTCTTATTATTATCCTAGCTGTGCTTATGTCAACAGGACAATCGGAAAGGGAAGACCTAAATGTTCTCTAATCATATCGGAGTCGTTCTGAAGAAAGGCCAGGTAAAGATTACCTAAGCCGTCGAGCAGAAGACTATAATGAAAGTGAATGAAGCAAGAGAGGATGCCAGGATCGTTACAAGTAAAAATTCTGAGTCCCTGCCTACTCCTCCGGAAAACAATACATAACGCATGTATCCTAACGGTAAATTGAAATGATTTAAAAAACTGGCCACTGTTAAAAACTGAGTGTCACAGTAATACAGTGGTGGTAAATGAGGCTGTGCATGAATTCTCGAGTCAGGCAATATTATTAGGTTAGATTTCTCGGTAGCAACCCGAAGTCGGGTTGGGAATGGGCTCGGTAGACGGCAATATTACGTAGGACGTCTAACTTTTTAATCTATTAAATGTCACCAAAGAACATCAGGCATTCTGGTCTATAAAATAAAAAATGCGCGGCCAGACCTAGGAATATTTCTTATGGCTAGGTCATATACACCTAAAACTAATACTATGGATTTAACCCAGTAACTAAGTTCCCAGACTAGTAAAAAAAAATTATGAGCCCATTCCCAGTACGACCCTGTTCCTAGTACGACACCATTCCCAGCACGACCCCATTTCCAGTACGACCTCATTCCCAGTACAACCCTATTCCCAACACGACCCCATTCCCTGTACGACCCCATTCCCAGTACGACGCCATAGTTTTCGTACTCGTATTAGGTTTTTTTAAATGCATTTAGACATTTTTTAAATCTTTTTTTTTTCTAATCTGTGTAACTACTCAGAGAATGCAGTTACAGGGTTAAGTTCATATATTTTCTTGTAGGTCTTAATATAAACTAGCTATTGGAAATAATCGTAGGTCTGGCCACGCAATGTTTTTTTTAGACCAGCTTTTTATGGCGATTGCCTGATGTCCTTTTTCTATGTTTTCTATGTTTGTTTTCACAAATTATTTTAATAATACTAGCTGCAGCTAGTGATAAATAATATAACTTATCTCTCGTCGAATTAGAACGGCTTTAAATAAAAAAATATAAACCTAATTTGCTCATGAACAAAATTAAATTCATAGAAAACTTTCACATCGAACATCTAACATTACTTTTTGCATGAACAAAAAGCCCTCAAAATGAAAGACAGACATCCCTTTTTAAAATTTATTCATATGACAAGAACAGTTACGAAATGTCTTTGAGAGAAAAAAACAACATATTAAAAAGATAGCAAATCTTTAAAACCGCTTATTTTAATGCATTTGTTTCTGTCATATGGTTTTCGGATCTGGTTTACTAACATACTTCAATACAATTAATAATATCCTCATGCAATCTGTTATTTATCAAAACTTGCTACTTTAAATACATTATTGCTTAAAAATAATAAAATTGAGATGTCTTCGAGATAAAAAGAATTATAATCTTGTTGTTTATGTTTTAGAAATGAAAATGTTTATATTTATGCTTAGAAGCGGCGATAGTCTAGGAGTGCCATGCAGAGGTCTGGCGTTTGCCAGCAAGGCACTTAAATGTAACTGACTAGTCGAAGTTATGTGTTCATTAAACAGTAAATTATCGCTATGATATAATGTTGTAAGAAAACAGCATGGAGAAGCCTGCATATCTATAATTTATACATAATATTCTCGAAGATATCGGAAGCAGTATGGTGAAACAGTTTTTACAGTAATGGCTTCTATCTTTGATACGATATCCACACATGTAAATATAGACTTATCTTACCTAATCAACCAATCTTTACAGACACGTATTCACTCACTGCTGCTTCTATCCGAATTACGCTATATAAGCATGCAATTGCCTGTCAAATCAACCAATTTTTACAGTCACGTATTCACTTACTGCTTCTTCTAAGGAAGTAGCAGTAGATGAATAGTAGTAGAATAGTAGACTAGTATATGTACATACGCATACAGTCGTCCTGTCAAGTCAACCGGTTTTTACAGGCATGCCAATCTGTCGTACCCACCAAAGATTGCAATCACACCTCGGCTATCGATACGGTATCAAAACGTTAGTTTGTACGTTCGTTACTGCTGCAGGGGTCGGCTCTATAAATATTCATGAACAACGAAACGTCCATATGCCGTGTACTTGGGTATGGGAACTGAGGGACAGCGACGGCGCGGTTCTGGAGACGTAGTTTGGACAAAATGTTTGTGTGCGTAAAATTTTCCGCATCGAATGTCGTTTTTGAATGTAAAATACATTTATATGTCATACGAAATTCAAGTTCAGTTCTGGACCGCAACAATATTATTGTAGCAATATCTGTCGTCAAAATGTTAACAAGAAGGAAATAAAAAACCAAATAAATACATATACCTACTTATATATATAGATACAAGCATGTATAGGGATGCAAGGGATCCTGCAAGGGATAAACAAAGGTGTATATGTATATATAGTAATAGTTTATTTTTTCTCATTTTTTGTTATTTGTAAAATTGTATGCAGCTGGCTTGACGTCCATGCGTAACGGTGGTCTCCATTGAAAATCAGCGTTGCGATATCACGTCAGTTTTATCGCAACATCAATGCTGAATGGAGACCATTTGTTGCCACAATAGCATGATGTGTATATATTTTGTTACTTATGAACTATTTATTTAATCGTCTTTTTTATTATTTTGTCTTTATTTTGTGAGAAAAATATGTAAGTAGTCATGTTTCTTTGTGGCAATAAAGAATGATTTCTTTCTTTCTTTCTTTCTATCTATGTTATTATTACTAAATACATACACCGTCTAGGTACCTAGACGGTTTTCTATTTAGTAATAATAACATATCGTAACCACTGTTTTCACAATAAAAGAATTTGATTTGATTTGTTATCTGCGGCGGCAAACTAGTTGCTGAAAGGATTTGGATGAAATTTGCCACAAATCTATATACTTATGTACAAGTTTTATCCAAATCCGTTGAATAATATTCTGGATTGACACATAGAATATTTTTATCCCGGTATGCGTTCCTCTAATCCTACACAACAAAAGCTTCTGTCAATACCTGCGTGAATCTCACGCAAGCGTAAGTGAGAGAAGCTTCTGTTTAATATCCCAATAAACATATAAATTGTACGTTTCTTAAACGTCACAGTATACAATCGCGTGTATTAAAACAAATAGTTGGAACACAATGTTTAGCACCCGACGCTAATACACGCAAATTTATTCGTCATACTACACACTACGTATGAATAATTAACCTGAAGAAATTCCTATACACCACGTTGAGCTTTACGTTCCGTGGTTGTCTTAGGAACTGTATTTTTGAGCGGGGGAGCTGATTGGTGTTACGAGATTTGGTATCACATTATGGTAGCGTAGCATAAGTTGGCGTTAAGTATCATATATCGATCCATAGAATCACACTGCTTGGCCGTGTCAAACAAACAATGTCATAAAAGAAATATCCAAAACGTATTATTATTAAAAAGAAAATATATTAATAAATCAAAAATTGACATCATAGTGAAATCGCGAGATAAATACCCTGATTCGGCTACTAGGACACAGGCTCGAGGCATCCATTCCGCTTAAACCTATTACCTAGAAAGGACCTACAACATAATCGCTTCGACAATCTATTCAAAAAAATATATAAATAAAATGAAAAGAACGTACATAATATACGTAAGTATTTCGCTAATATATAAAAGTTGGCTAAAGAAAGAAATACTTGCAGTGTTTTTTTCTGAACCATATGACAAGTGCTTCTTTAACTGAGGCTAACTGTCGTCACATAAACTTAGCTGTAATTTGACTCCTGACATTAATTATGTTTAAAATGGCTGCTTGTAGTTCTTGCAAACACTATATTTTTAATTATCGTATAATTAATTGATGCTTATTGCTGCGTTATGTTTGTGGATGATCGTATTGGTCCCGGTTGGATTCCGGGACAGACAAACTGTTATTGGATCAGAATTCCACAGTTCAGTATGAAGTCTAGCAATGTGTCTAAATGACCTCTCATCATATTATCGAATCGTCGGATCTAAGATGAGACGGAATGTTAGTATAATACTCGTATTATATATCTCTACTTACCCTTTAAAGATATACTGAATATATTTCTTTTTTACATCTATCAAGACAAGTATAAACGTAAGAAATAAATTTTACAAGATACTTAGGATGTAAAAAGTCTTGTAAAATTTACATCAACGCCATCTGTCATCGAATAGTGACACTACCACACAGTATCAATTTACATTTCCATACGAACTCATCAAACAAACTTGCGAGTAAACACAACTTCGGAAGCTACATTGAAAAAATATGTCGAGAAATAGGTTTCAACAAACCGTTGGAAAGCGAAACAGATAGGAAAAAAAGTAAAAACAACGGTTTTAAAAAAGCGAAGCATGTGCGTCTAATTTTATTCCCCTGTTCAGTGGTTATGAAATATATGCTAATATATGCGCGGGCTGCGCGTGTGAGCCGACGTGTGTTCGACGGGTCGGCCATGGCGCGACGGCGGCGGTGGGACCCGGACAGTGACAATTGAATATTAAAAATATGTATCGGTGAAATTATAAACACACATTTAAATATATTTTACGACAAATTGTATTAATGGAAACCATTGGACTGCCACGCAGACATCTCAAGTTCGATCTTGAGGCACGCACCTCTCACTTTTCGAAACTATATGCGTATTAAATAGGTAATGACAATAGAAATAAAGGAAACCTGCATGTCTAAGAGTTCTCCATAATGCTCTCAAGTACGATCCAAAAGCAGGCACCTCTGACTTTTCGAAGTTATGTGCGTATTTAATAGTTAATTATTGCTCGCTTTAACGAAGAAAAACGTCGTGAGGAAACCTGTATGTCTCTGTGTGCTTCATAATCTTCTCAAAGATATATGTAGTCTACCAAACTGCACTGGACCAGCGTGGTAGACTATGGCCCTTCCTACATTGTGAAGAGATCCGTGCTTGTTGCCAGCAATGGGACAGTTTATATACAGGGCTGATATATTATGATTATATTGCAATAATCTATGTCGTAGCAAGCAGATATTATCAAACATAAAAAACTGACCATTTCGCTGTTAGCTACAAAATATATCTTAGAAACTTTATAGATATATCCCAAAGGGTAGTTTGAGGCCACGCAATAGAAAACGAGCTCATTGCCGTCCCCACATGTGCCCACTATTAATTTAACCTGGCTCACCTGAGACCTTACGATCGGCTGTAAACATAAACGCAGAGTAATGCCCCAAAGTTTACAGTTATATTTAAGTCCAAGTTCAATTCTGGGGTTAGGCAAAGTGTTATTACGATTTTGTGTTCGCAAATTCTCTGCAAATGTGCCTGATGGGCGACATCTCGCTAACATGAGATTAAAAATATTGCTAGCAAAATGTGGGCGGAAGTACTCTTCTGCCAACCCCTATAGGATATACAGGTTGTCAGTTCTATGAATATGCATGTATATATGTTATAAATATAGATTCCCACGTAAATATCCTAATTTTATATAGTTATGTTTTCCACAATCCTTTCACCAGCTACGCTTATAACCTACGCTGTGGGAACTAGTCTGAAATCGTGTAATTGTAATCTAAATATTTCAGTTATAGTAAATTATGTTGTTTATCTTACTACAATGAATACGCAATCCCCACGTAATTAATAATCATATGATTTACAAAGTTATCCATAAATAGTCGTATTAGTAGCCCGTCGGCGACTCAGGGATTATTGTACGTAGCTCGGTAGTTAGTGTTTAATGTTTTTGTTTATGTTATAGGTGCCTACAGCCTGTACCTACCTGTAATAGCGAAAGCATAATAGACAGATTGTTGTCAGTTCAACGATTAGAGAATCTCAAGTTCGACCCCATAGCTTCCCTAACTTTCCGAAGTACGTATTAAATAATTCATTATCAGTTGCTTTAACTAATTAATGAGATGAGAAACAATCAGTATACCACATGCTCAGCTCTCGATAATACATACATACATACATAGATTCACGCCTGTTTCCCAGAGGGGTAGGCAGAGACTACGGATTTCCATTTGATACGATAATGTTTTTAAATATGTCTTAAATTTTCAATCCTCAATGGGCTAACGTTTTGACTTTGTTTTAAGCTTTCTGACACAGAGAGAAGACCCCCTACTAACTTCGAAACAGCCTATAGAGTAGTAGGTATATTATAGTTATTTTTATTGTGTTTATGATATCGACGCAATCATAACTGTATGGATGGTGTTGTAGTCGCCTCACTATTTCTACACCGAGTGTTGTCAATTCTAATCCAACATGGTACCAAAATTTGTATGATCCACCAATGGTTTTCCGAATCTCGGTGTTAATATATAATAAAATCAGCCCAGTATTAATACGGGCTATCACTTAATAGAGTACAAAGAGTTAAGCACTTGGGTCACATACTGACTGAGAAGCTCGATGATGACGAAGATATTGAGAGAGAGCGGAGGGCGTTGTCGGTCCGATGTAATATGCTGGCTCGCAGGTTTGCACGTTGTACAGAAGAAGTGAAAATCACTCTTTTTAAAGCATTTTGCCAGACTTTTTACACGTGCAGCCTGTGGGTTAGATATACTCAGAGGGCCTACAACGCTCTTCGAGTACAATATAATAACGCCTTCAGGGTGCTTTTGGGGCTCCGGTGATTCTGTAGTGCGTCAGGCATGTTTGCGGAGGCGCATACAGACAGCTTTGAAGCTGTAATGCGAAAGAGAACAGCATCTCTGATGCAAAGGATTCGCCGGAGCAACAACAGTATCCTGAAGGTGATCAGTGATAGGCTAGACTGTCCCTTCCTGTTGCACTGGACCCGTAGGCATAGCGGCAGGGCCGGTGCAGCAGGAAGATACATTAATTAATTTTAATTTTAATTTTAATAATTGTACAACTAACATAGTTTTAAAGTTATTGTTACTAACAAAATATGGATGATTCTGAAATAAATGTTTATTATTATTATTATTATTAAACTGTCCCACTGCTAGGCACATATCTCTTCTTAGTGTGAAAAAGATTAGGACTTTTTTGTAAGTGTAATACAATTATCATACTTCTTGAAGAAACGTTTAAAAAAAAAAGTAAGTTGATGATACAACGCTCAAGCTAGTATTGTTTTAACACCGATGCAACCACATTCCTTCCAAAAACACATTAACCGATAACCAAACGGCGAAACTGGCTATTTTGAACAAACAAAACTGAACTATTTCGAACAAAGGTGAAAGAATTTAAAACAATAATGTAATGATTGCACAGTAAACGGTTAAGTATTCTTAATCTACGGTTATGGGCATCAAGTTGAGTCGTACCTACTTGTACTGAATATAAAGCAGCAGTTTTCGGTCCGTTACAAGACATGGTTCGGTGGTCAACTCTTGTCGGGCTAAGAACAGCTGATTTGGATTTCGGTAGGTGGGAATTGATCTTTATCTTATATATCCCTTTGCGTCTGACATTATGAGGGATGCGTGGGTATTGCTTGTTTGTGTAGCGGCAGAATGCGTGGGTTAAGTCTGCGAATCTTTTATATAGCTAAATAGTAAAAATCGCCTGCTATGTGGTCGTTTTTACACTAAAAAAGAGAGTTTTATAAGTTTGTCACCTATGTCTCTTTGTATATATGTGCGTTAGTAACTTCTGAATGGATGAACCGATTTCAATCGCATTTTTGCCGTTGTAAGTTATTTTAATCGGGTTAATTTTTAGCTGTATTTGATAAAAACTGTAGGTAGTGCTGTATGGACGTATGAGTGTTCTTTCGATTCTATACCATGAAATCACCCAGAAGCAATAAATATGTATTTTTAAAATGCATTTTTATTTAAAACTTCCAACTAAAATTTCCTATACCATCTTCAATTTTTATTTTACGTTTTATCACACAGAGCCAGGTATTGGATACAACGTTAATTATTTAAAAACTCTGCCAAAACTTCAGCATTGAGTGGCGGACCCGCCATTTTTCTAATTTCACGAATATATTAAAGTAATTTTTTAAAAACTTTCTGTTTGTCCGTCCCTCGGCCTGGTCCGTTTTTAATTTTTCCATTTATTAATTTCCATCTTGACGCTTTGGTAATATATTCTGGGCCTCAAATTGAAAAGTTGCCGTCGCCGGTGAGAGAAATGATACACGTACTTTTGATTTGAATAATGGCGAAAATAATTTAAATTAAAACTGTGTGTCTAATGGATTCCATCTGTATATCATCATTAATTGGAATTACCCAAATTTTTCAGTGTTTTCACCGATCAGAGTTAATGTTTTACAGACATGGATTTCGAAGATACTTTATAGCCTTCAGCCAAATAAAGAAGCTGATATTATGTTTGTAATTAGTACTTATTGCCAAATAGTGGCATTAAATAAATACTTTTTATTCTATAAATAGATTTGCATTTAAAATGTCATCAAATTCGTTGTGTGGTACAAAAAGCTTTGTAGGTAAACTAAGCACAAGAACAATTACAGTAGCAATACATTGCGAACATTATTCTGTTAGATTTCATTCTAGGTAATTTGTTATTAATGTTATAATAATGACAAGACAATACGGTTTTTAAAATTATTCTTTGTCTTACCTACTAAGAACAGTTTTAAATATCACAAATGCATAAATAAATGAATGCTTATCTAAACATGACAACGTAAAACGAAATTAATGCAAAACAAATTACCCACAATCCTTTATAATCTGTGTGAAACAAATCAAAGTGCATTATAGCGTTAGTTCGTCTACTTGCTAAGAGAGGGCGCTGTTCATTTACATATCAAACGGGCAATTAGCATCGCTCGGTTTCACCAAATGTAAGCTTTTTTTGTTAAATCCTCTTAATTTGTTTCAGGGTTACTCTTTTAGGGGTTGAATTCTGCCTTCCTTTTTTTATTATTTACTCGGTTTTGCACTTCTTTACATGAAATAGGTAGGTAAGTAGATTTCTTAACAGTCAGATATAAAATGAGTGGCACTTAATGGAAAAAAATAATGCGGTTTAATAATATATCGATGTATATCGATTTACTAGCGCATTTTTAATGTAAAATATGTTTTAATAATATCTAGGTATTCTAATTTAGTTATTAATAATATCTCTTTTCAGTGTGCAAATTTTTATACCACAAAAGTGAGTACCATCTAAACAGTATACCTACCTGTTAGTAAGCAATGACCGTAGCTTATGGATGCTCATGATACTAGGAGTATCACTGGGATGAGGCCCACCCTATCACAGGAGAATGGGACGTAAGGGTATTCCCATTATCAGTACAATACCTCCTCAAGGTCTGACAGCGCTGCTTATGGAACATGCACAGTACTTATGGAAAGATATATTAAGGATTAAACTAGTGCTATAAAAGCTCTTGGTACACTGTCAGTAAAGTCCTACCCATTTTACTTAAATCAATTGAACCTAAACAACGCCCAGTCAACAATTATTTTACCCTTAATTCAGGGTAATTCTCAAAAATAGCAACACTGTAACAAAATCTTAAATTTCACCAGCACTTCGCAAGTAAAGGAATGCAAATCGTAAGACATTAGCGTGTAAAAGATAAGAAGTGGGATTAGTGATGCGCCGCGGCGTCGCCCGTCATTGGGGTGCCTGATTGAGTACTAATTAGTTGCCACTAAATGGTTAAAAATGTCTGTGTGTAAGGAGTAGCATAGTTTTAGATTCTATGTAATAGAAATCCTTTTGCTGTTTACGAGACATGTTCCCAGACTTCGTGCTGCTACTGAAAATGTCTCGTCAGAATCCCAATACCACCTTTCCTGACCTAGGAATCGATCGTGATACCTCATGCAGAGCAGTTGGATTTACTACCGCTGCGCTACTAGCACTTGCTTAGGATCACATACTAGTTAAAGCTATATCATTTTGGTTTTTACACTTTTACAAATATTTTGTGCGTATGAGATATGTACATATATGTAACAAAGCTCAATTAAAAATAACTCACCTGAGGGTTCATAATAAGGAGGAATACCTACAACAAACCTTCCATTATTCCACAGCCTCTTACTTTTGTAATGTTTCTGCGAGTATACTTTGCAGGAGTCCATTCCTTCCAATGTGCTCTTAGCAGAAGTATCTGTAGTTTTTGTCACGTGCATTGGCGACGCTGCAAACGCTTTTTACGCAGTATATAACTTGATGCAGCAAACTTTCATAGACTACAGAAACTACTTAACATCAAATAAGTATGTTAGGCTGTAAAAACAAAATCATCCTTTCCAACAGCGACTCCTTTTTCAATTGTCGTCACAAAAAATCTAATTTGTATAAGTAAACCAATATTTTAGAATAACACAAGCAAATGATGCATCTTCATCACTATAAAACATATAAATAAAAACCATACCCTTTCATGGCCTTCATATGCACATCGTACACGACGGAATAAAGGAGTCATTCCCCTGGCGAGTTTTATCAATAAATGGCCACAGGAAAATTGATAAAATAAAAAGAATAAGGTAATAACAATAAAATATAACGGTTCGTATAAATTTTCTTTTATTTTCTTTTCCCTGGCCGGTGGCCAGTGGAATGACAGGCAGGGTGCATATATAACGCACGAGGGACGAGAGTTCCTCTCTAATTTGGAAACAAGATGGATTGGGCCGCGGACTAGAAGTTGTAATTTATCAAGTATCGACTCTTATTGTTGTGGTTTGTGTTTATTCTGGCTATTTGCGATATTACAGGGGATGTTTGGATGTTTTTAGTTGCTATGTGCATATTTTATGTTAATGGGAAGGTGATATACGTGTTGCAGCTGTGTAGTTGTGGTGGAAACTTATTAACATTTTGTATAATTAGGAATATGTTGACTAGTTAATATATTTGTCCCAATTTTTGCCGGCGGGAGTTCATGTTAGGTTAATGCATCTAAAGTCAATATTACTTTATTTATCTAACTGTCATCTATATATGTGTAAACATGTGTTATGAGTTCACAGAGCGACATAAATATTAAGAGCAAATTGCCGACGCTAAACTTGATTAAAACATGCTACACTATTATATAATATGTTGCCAAAATAATAGTATATAGTCTAATGCAGTCATAAAAATTGATGAACTCATACAATAGAAATCTAATAAAACAAAAGTCAATAATATTTTATTCATTTATGGACAGATTTTTCTATTACCAGATAAAAGCTTTTCATTTAATATATTATAACCCGAGTGGATATGAAAGTAAATGGATAGAACTATTTTATTGATAGGCCTGACGTTTTTCATTTGTTGATTTACCCTAAGAATAACGTTTACCCTGATAATTAAAAATCAGCCATATATCACAAAGTAATACATATATTATTATATGTTATCGGAAGATATATTTATCGTTTTTGAGGTTAATTATTATAATAGGGTCTCTTAATTACTATATATACGGATTTATAATTATATTACGATTGAGATAGCTTCTCTAAAATAATATAGGCTTTCTAATCGATTTCATAAACATTAGTTGAAACAAGCCCCTTTACACTCCAAAGACTTTATTTAAAAGCTTCCTTCAATTCCTGTTTATCTACCACTCCACCGTAACTCATTACCATTTAAAATTGAACCGATTTTCGATCTTCAAAAGGTCTCTGTGTGAATTTTATAGCCATACAAGTGTGCCCAACGATCTGAGAGTATCTATTGACGTGTAAATATATTTGTTTTTTATTTATGGCCACCCCGTGTCCGAGTCTTCTGGTGTTTACTCTGGCAACATCTCCCCATCGTTTGTCAAAGAAACTGAAATGTTAACGCATGAACGGTAATGATGTTTTATTATTTACATTTTTATAGGATATCGGGAGATCCTTTTGATGGGCACACCCTGAAAATATGTTCGTTTAAAATGGATAGTTATTCGGTTGGAAGCTATGTATGCAGTCATTAA
This sequence comes from Catocala fraxini, assembly GCA_930367265.1. Taxonomy (NCBI): domain Eukaryota; kingdom Metazoa; phylum Arthropoda; class Insecta; order Lepidoptera; family Erebidae; genus Catocala; species Catocala fraxini. The sequence continues at coordinate 22,884,701 of OV884028.1, forward strand.
CATATAAAAAGATTTTAGGCAGTATTACTTGTCTTTGGAGTTTGAACAAATGATAAGATTCTATTGTAATTGTATTGTCGTACTGTAAAAATGGCGGCGCAACGGAATCGTCCCTCAGAGGACCAACTCCTATACCACTATTGTAAGAAAACCTGTTTAAAATATACTAGGTACCAATCTAGTCTCAGTTTCATATTAAAATAAACGTTAAATATGGACTTAAATTGGTATATAGATCTGTGACTGTCCGACGGGAGATTCTTCACCCTCTTAAGCGTTTGAAACCAAACAATCTTATGTTATGTTTTGTAATGTTTGGGAGTATTAATTAATAAATATTAATTAATACTTCTAAAGCTCATTATGACATCACGTTTGTTTTACGTCTAATGTCGTAGAGTGTAATAATATTCTGTTTTATGTTTATTATATAGAACATACTGCAATGCACACAAGCAAGAAAAAGAGATTGTACTGGTATATTATAGCTACGAAATCGACTTTGCCTATTACGTCACATAAATATTTATATTTGTTTAAATCCGTACGTAATACACAGCGCAATCTAAACAAAATAAACAACTAATTTAACAAACCAAATGATATCTAAACAACTTAATAAAACCAAATTAAAACCCAAAACTAAATTGCGAACATGGTACAATTTTGCCGTTACCATCCGTTTTTATCAAGCCATTCTTTCGGTTAATCTAAGAAACTCTTGTGTTGCCAAAATTTTCTTTACGAAAAGCTCTCGAATAATGCCTGGCGCGCTCATTACCGCGGGTCATCAGTATGCATAATAAATGAGTAAAGCTCCATCTAGCAGGGAACGGCAGAACTAAATAATGGTACGGCAAAATATGGAGATGGATTGCTTGGGCCTGTGACGAATGGCCGTGTGCTCTGATTCCGATGTTTTTGTTTTGTAATGTTATTTGATATTAATACTAATCGAAATCGTAGGCAGTTGTGTACTCTGCTGGTTTATGTGCTTGGTTTTTGTGTTGTGAGTAGAAAGTGTGGGTAGATTAATATACACTATTTGATATAAAAGTATTAATATCATATAGTATTTTGACTGTACTATCACTATTTGGCTTGATACTATGTTGCCATTTAATATTTCACGCTGAATAATGCTTGTTTAAAAAAGGAGTAGAAAAGTTTTTAAACAAACAGAAACAATTGATGATCTAATCTTCTCTACTCTTAAAATAATCAACTATATTCTAGTTTAAGAGCAGCGATAGCTCAGTGGGGAGACCAACAGACTGCAATGCAGAGGGTCTCGGGTTCGAACCCACGTCGCCCACCACTGACTTTCGGAAGTTATATGATTTTTCGAAATTATGTGCGTATTGATTGACAATTATCGCCTGCTCCCTGCCTCGAAAAGCACGTTAAGCCGTCGGTCCCGGCTGCCGTGAACATCTATGGCAGTCGTTATTGGAAGAGTGTCGACACAAAAGATCCCACTGGGTCGAAGTGTCGCCGGTCTGCACTGACTGGCCCCCACATAAGATACATATTCTAGTTTTGTTTTATTACAGCCGCTTTAACAAAAACACTTACACCATCCCTTAACACTGAAAACATCCCAAACATCTTACTAACAGACATAATTAAATGGTGTATTTAACATAACGATGACATAACCACGACCATTACTTCAGATTCACCACAGTATCACCCTTAAAGTACCATCTTTAACCAACTGGCCCACACAGCCTATCTAAAAGAAACACACCTTTATTACACTCATAATAAAGTTCAATATCAAATAACAACAAATTTCATAACGGCAGAGGTAATTTTGTATTAAGTATGTACGCAAGGGAACAATAAGTAACAGGCGTCGCTAGATGTCGCTAGTGTCGCGTTTCTGTGTCGATTTATCATCGGAGTTAGTTATGACAAGTGGCCTGTCGAGAGCAGACGTCGAGAAGGTGCTTTTTACTGAGCACCTATAAGATCGAGATAGTATAAGATTTGGAGAAGATATTATTTTAGAGGTATTTTTGGAGGCTTTAATTTCTATACATATAGGTGAAGGTAAAGCACTTTTGTAGTCAATCTATGAATGGGTGGGTAGGTCAGTAATTTACTTGAATTACATATTATTGAATCGAAAACTTCGTTACTGATTTAGGACACACACACTCATAAATATATTAATTAGAACATCCATGTTTCGAAAGAACCAAAAATTCCCAAATCAGACAAATTAATTAAGTTTAACTTTATGTTTACAGTCGATAGCCTAATCTCAAAGTTCTGTTTCGATTAAAGTCTTATCAAACTCTTAGAAAATTATTTGTCTGACAGGGTCTAAAAATGTAAGTAGGTACATTATATGTACGGCAAAAACTCGCTTTTATTACCTGAAAACCAACTCGTATAAGTGGGTATAATTAAAGGCATGAATGTATGTACACATAAAAAATAAGTTGTCTTCATTAACCAATTTTACCAAGATTTTACCTACCCAAGCGTGTAGAATTTACTTAAGACTTAAATTATTATATTTCTCAATCTTCAAAGCGTTGCTTCGAACATCCCCTGAACTCGCCACAGACTATGGTAATGAGTCGAGGGTAGGTTTTTGCTACTTTCATCCCCTGTATATAGGGTGCTACTCTATTTTAATACTGTTCACTGTTCTCTGTGAATGTCGACCGCGCTGAATAGTTGTTTGAGTTTTTAGAAGGATTGATGATGTTGTTTGCATTTTCGAGGCAAGAGTTCTTCTTTATAAATCTGAGAACATGACTCCAGTAAGTTAAAGTTATTTTACTAAAATAATTTTGACTCTGATTTGAAGTCATGATATAATAATATACCAACGTTTTATCACGGATTTAGCAAGAATTTTAAATTTTCAGCTATATACTTACTCTTCCAAATCCAGACTAAATTAGTTAGAAAAACAATCTAACTACGTCTATCTTAGGCTCGTAATTCGATAAAAGATGCTTATAGCAAATAGCTGTAATGCTAAACAAGGTATAAATTTATTAGTCACTGGTATTTTTGGTGGTACCACAGCAGAAGCATGATATATATAAATCATTGCCAGTTGACAAACACAGTTATTTAACATTATTAAGTAAACAAATAGAGAATACACTAGTATAGGGTAAATTGCAGTCTATAAAATTAGCCTACTTATATTTTATTTTACAAAAATTACATTTATTTTGGCAAATTTCCTCAATTGTATTAAGAAAATAAATGTCAAAGACTTCACACATCTTTACTAGACGATGCAGCCCTCATTTGTAAAACATTACATACATTAAATATCTCAAAAATATGAACTTCTATCGAAAGTTTAACTAATAAAATATATTAAGAATATAAACTTCTAATTTACAATATTTTTCGACAAATAAGTAAACAAATCTACCGAACAAAAACCTTAGCAAAAACGCTTAAATATTTTGTGGCAACAATTTCAGAGAACAAAGCATAAAGTTAAAATAAACGTTGGTTAGTCTGGCAAAGCGTGGGCGGAGGTAGCCGGCGAAGGAGGCTGTGTAATGAAACGCGCGGTTTTTCCATGAATAGTCATGGCACTTAGCTCCGGCTTACCTACCGAGAACAGTATGAAGCTGAAACACTATTCAGCGGAACAAGAAGTTGGTAAATGAGTTTTTCAGATAGCGAGATAGAAATATTTTTGTAGAAATAAATAATTAGCAGATGATTCGATATTATATTCTAATATAAGTATTACCTCTTAATTTTGATAGCTATTAAAATGATAATAGATGAAATAAAAACTATTTAAATGAAAATGTTTAATATGTGTGTGGTAGAAACTGAAGTAGCAGTAATATAACTGCACGGATAGGAGAGTGGGTTCTGTCAACTAATATGTGTTCTGAAATATTTTCTCTGTTCTCTTTACAACAACGAACGAACGACGGATGTTGAAAACATTGGTAAGATTCCCCGACATAGAGAATAGCCCTAGTGCAGGAGGTATCTTTGAAAAACGAATACATTTAAAATAAAATTTGAGTAAAATTTGAGGAAACGATCCCAGCTTTTACTTCTGCAATTACCATGTCTGACTGAATAGCTTCTAATATAGAAAACAAATTTTCAAATCCAACATGATCACAAATTTAATGACAGAGAGTTATTCGATTTGTAATTGTGATTGTGCGACTTTTATTAAAATAGATATTCGTGTATTTGGAACCGAATTATACCTCACCTATTTCAAACCGGAAAATATTTGAGTAAAGACTTGTCAGTTACCACGTGTTGCCAACCCTCCCTTACTCATTGAGATACGGTGACCTCTCGAAATCAGAGTCCACCTATATTATCATCCAACTTTTATATCGAGTCGTTAATGTAATTGCTCGTCTCGATACAGGGTCCTACAGACCCCACACTTAATTAATTTGATACTCTTCTGCTTTGAGTTTAATGATGTGGAACGGTTTGAGAACACATGTGGTTAATTTTGGTTAGTGTTAGTGCTGCAGTGAAAGTGACGATGCGTTTGAAAAGACGGCGATCTGTTTAGATGTATTGTGACAAAGTGGTACAATATAAGTACCACTTTGTCAGATTAAGTAATTGAATTGAGCTTTTAAAGGATGGTTGGTATTTTATTTTGTTGTTAGTCTTAGTAGGCATTTAAATGATGTTCTTCAAATACAATATGCCAAAAAATGGTATACTTAGACCATTTTTAGGATGCCGTCATTTATTTTATTCACACATCTCTTTTTTAGAGAGTCAGTAACAAAAAGAAGTATGATAAAAGTGTGTAGTATTTAAATTAATGAAATGACATCAATCATTAATTTCAAGTCATAGAATACGAGACATAATTAAAAATTAAAACATTATCCTGGCCATTAATATTTCCAAATGTATAAACGTCAGTTTTTTTATTCAATCAGATTTGAGTAAATATGAGTTGTACCATAGAGTGATTGCAATTTGATTTCCATAACCCTAAAGGAGATTATGATATTGTAAGTTTGAGATCATATTTAAAGAAAATAATCCCCTAACTAATTAATTTATCCTATTTTTATATTTATTTATTTATCCTATTAAAGATTCTATAGAGACATAGTCATGATTGATACCTGCAATATATTATTTCTTAGTATCACCTTAAGCTACAAAACTTTTAAAACAGATCAATCAATCTTGAAGGAGGCTTCACTTTAGTACAGGTAGTAACCAAAACATAACAAAGAGGTGCAATAAAATGGTGAACATTAGCCAGCGCGGCGGTAGTTAGTGCACTTACCTGAGACTTGTTTAAACTTCCTCGCTGTATACAATGGATAGCTTCAAACTTCTACGTAGAAGATAAAAGTTATATCCTGCTTTTGGGTACAGGGCTGGCAAACATTTTGGCTGATATTTTTTCGAGGTATGTCATGGCCAGAGAAACGCTGGCGCGATGATCTGGATACATTTTTTAATGACTAACGACGGAAAAATGTATGGAAGACCTTTGCTCAACAATGGAACAGAAAAAAATAAACAAAGTTGTGACCTATAGGGTTGCTGTGGCCCGGTGAACAAACCAACACAAAAATAAATTAAAATAATGCCAAAAAGGAAAACCTTTATAGGTACATTAGTAAAGTTTAGTGGTGGTAACTTCAGGTTTGGGCATGTAGAAAGAATGGACGAGGAAAGAGTGACTAAGAAAGTTTATAAGGCTAGTGTGTCGCAGTCGCAAGAGGAAGACCTAGGCGAACGTTTCTTGATCAGATCGGAGGCGTTCTGGACAAAGGCCAAGTTAAGAGCACCTTGAACCGACGGGCGTGTATGAGGAATGTGATGAAAGTGAATGAAGCCAGAGAAGTGTGTGAGGATCGTAGCAAATGGAAATCCGTAGTCTCTGCCCAGCCCTCTAGGAAACAGGCGTAAATCTATGTATGTATGTATGTAAAAAGGGGTACTATTCTTGTTAATCATATCACGTAAGTATATGTTTGTCGTAATGAAATCACATTGGTAGTGTATCGGTTTATTATCGAACCTCGACCTTTTATCGTAAGTCCGATACTTATAGGCTACCGAAACCTTATTCATTCAGAAAATGCTTGTCTAACGAAAGGAATGAGGAAGTAAAACATAAATATTAAATTTAACTTTATACACATCATCTATTATATTAATAGTATGATATAGTCAAGGATAACATTTTTCGCGTAGATAAGTTAATAATAATAATAATAATATTCTACCACATACACACAACACCGTCTAGCCCAAACTAAGCAGAGCTTGTACTATGGGTACTAGACAATGGATAAACATACTTATATACTTTTTTTTTTGTAAAACATGTATATTATACATAGAAACACCCAGACCAAGACAAACATCCATGTTCATGCACACAAATGTTTGACTTGTGCGGGAATCGAACCCGCGACCTCAGGCGTGGCAGTTGGTTACACTAACCACTACGCCATCGAGGCCGAGTTATGGTAGTTATATAGATAGATTTGTTAGTTTCGACAAATTCTTATACTTGAATGGATGTGATTGATTATAAATGCGAAATCTTGTCATGTTGTTTAGATATTGAAATATTAGTCGTGATCACGGATAAAATGACTTAAGACTTAGTTTTAATCCGTTTTATGCGTTATTGTGCCACAAAGATAGACCGTGTCTGTAATAAATACGTAGAATCCTTTTATCACGGTATACGCTTCTAAAGGATTCACGTGGAGAAAACCACGGATAGAAACTAATTATATATAATTCAGCATTTTAATGGTTGCAAGAAAGTTTTCAACGGTATCTATATTCTTCCATGAGTCGTGCCACCCTTAGTATATAAAGTATCTTTATATAACTCTATATAGCAGAGATCGTTAGTAAATAAGAGTCTCCCCGCAATGTTCTTGGCGCGCTGCGGTATCTCTCCAAGATTTAAGGAGCTTGGTTCTTTACATTATTGTAAAGGAAGTACCTACTTGAATGTTGAGTTATTTTATACTAATTTTCCGCGTCTTCGCTTGCATAAATGTAGGTTAGGTTAGATTGGTATCAGTAGTTCTTTTTCTATGAAAGGTACCCTATGCCTTTCTTCACTGACAACGTGTATGCAAAATGTCATGATGATCAGTCGAGTAATTAAGGCGTGAAAGCGTAACAAATAAACATACTCACATTAGCATTTATATTCTTAGTTAGGATACATTTATATAAGATAATATTTAAAAGTAATGTTAAGTTATAATATCGTAATTTAATAATGAACGTTGTTTTGCCAGCAACCATTTAAAATACATACAGGTAGTTTAAATTATTTCTTGTACATAGTTTAAACCATAATATATTATTACGGGTCTGAAAAACTCGCTTGATGGCACACATCTCCGTGAGAAGATAAGAGAATATTGAGAATAACAACACCTAAACTATTGATTGATTCCTTTCAAGCATACTTAAATATTCTAAAGGTGATAATAATAATATTTTCAATAAATACAATATTATAGTTCTCGTGACTAGCCGACCGCTTTCCATGCTGAAATATGACGAGACAACAAGAAAACTGCAATAAAAAAAAACTTGCGAAATATATATCCACACGGACTGTTACACGATTACACAAATACATGTTGGACTACAAAATGCGCAAGGTTTGAACTTGTGACCTGCCTTTACATTAAATACTTGATATTCTTACAAAGCACAGAGTGACGTCAAATGCCACCCTAACTGCATTAAAGAAAACACCTGAATTTAATACACTAGACATTTCAGAGCAATTGTTCCTTAAGAACCATACACTTGAGTCGTATTGGCGTTTTATTCCCCATAAGGTAAAAGGACTAAACCTCGCTATAACTACACGTACATCCATTCCTACCTACCAAAGGAGTCGCATCGAAATAATCCTGACACAACAATCCTAAGATGACCGCGCCTTAAGACGCGGGCGGCGACTGTATCCGACACCTCCCCGTCCCCCCGAAATGTTGTAAAAGAAGGAAAAACGCCCCTATCCCCTCTTGCACCCTCTTCCCCCCAAAGAACACTCCAGAGCGATTGTTCATGTATGAATTCACCACATTAGAAGTCAAGTAGGATAAAAACAGAGCGCCTTTGAGAAATATACCCAGCATTGAGTGATATTCTTTGGCCTTAAGTGCTTCGCTTTTATTTCTTTCGTTTTTGGTTGGAAAATAAACGGACAGATATTTGGTAAGATAACGTTTGTTAGTAAGTACTGTAAGCGACAGTATTGTGGGGCATGCGGCGCGGTGCGACGCGATGCGGCGCTGAGCGGGCATTCTGTGTTAATGAGTGATCATTGATAAGGAATGAGCGACGTGACTGAAACTGCAACTTGTTTTGACGTCATCTATGTCTAGATAGATCTACGGACGTACAGTACAGTACTGACATATAAAAAGAAAGAAAGACTCTTCTTCTTCTTTATTTCTTTCTTTCTTTCTTTCTTTACTGACATATAAAATCATAGGCTGGCTATATTACAGTCATAGATATATATATATGTGTACCTAATTAAAAGTAATTCGCACTTGAGGCGTAGACTCTCGACTGTATATACGAACGAAGCGGTAGAAAGAGAGGTGTATATTTATTATGCACATATTTTGTCATATATCTAAGTTCCACGTCCAAAACTAGGCTAGACTAGACTAGATCTGGAAGCTCTCACCTTTGAACGCACAACTTTAAAGAAAATTATATTATTAGATGCCTACAATACGGTGAACATATGATCAATTATATACCATTAATAGTTAAGTCACAGTAATCCATAAAGCTCTACAAAAACGTTGATTTATTTAAGTTATAAACATCATTGGTTATTAGTTATTAGTTACTAAGTTTACTGAGTTAATTTACTTATCGATGTTAAGTTAGCGAAAGCACTAACAGCTGCAATGCGCCTGATGTAAAAATTCTTAATTATATTAGTTTCAAAATTATCTTTATTATTAGAGGAATATTAAATATTTGGATACATCATAATTTTAGTAATATTTCTATCCATCGGCCCATTCTGATGAATTTTAAGCGTTTATTGCCGTTTATACTAACATGACCCAAATATGAGCTGAAATCGGATGATTTCGACCGGACAAAATTGCTAACATACATTTTCTCCTTATATTGGAACGTTTTCCTGTTATACTACAAAAATGGATATAGCTTTTCTTTTTAAAAATAAACATTTTATTCAATGTAAACTAAATAGACTTGTAAGTAATATTCCCATAAGAAGGGTAGGCACATGTCCTACTTACTTTAACTGTATACAAAAGAGATGCAATAAGGTTTTATGGCGGGACCAGTTTATGTCTTCATATATGGGAATATGATGGCGTGAATGTATTGAATACATAAGAGAGGTGAGCAATTTGTTTTTTAGGTGAAAATTATGGAAACATAACAATTCAATAGCGTTCTTTGTTAACATTATATTCTGCCGTCCTTTAACTAAAATACCGTAAACCCACAAGCGCGCGATTATGACTTTTTAATGAAAAGTAATATAGTTTTGAATTCTATACTAAAATATAGATATAGATAGAAAATTATATAGATAAATAGTTTTAAATTCTAGTAAAATTATAGATAGACAATTCAAAACTATTTTACTATCCATTAAAAAGTCATATTCGCGCGCTTGTGGGTTAAACGGCATTTTAGATAAGGGACAGCAGTATTATACTTTATACATAGGCTATATCCTATTTACGATATTTGTAAACAAACAACTAACCAGTTAAAAGTCATTGATTTTTGTTTTTAGTATATAATTGCCTACGCCTGCCCTAGGAACAATTCCTGTGACGCGAGGGACAAACGTTCAAACAAACACAACGAACTCCTAGACTCGAAGCAACTGTCTGTGGATCACACAATATTTTTCTATTGTGAGGATTGAACCTACTCAGCGCAGTTGCAGTGGCTAGGTTACTACGGCCTCCGTGCAGTCTTAAGTCATTATAAATATTTAATACTTACGAATACAAAGTAGGTAATTATAAAATACTAATAATTATAATTTTAATTTAATTTTTTAAAGTTTAGGCGTCGCAAAACTCGTCAGCATCGCGGTCAACTGGTAACGTGCTCAGAAGACTGGCAGCATTGCCACGTTGAATGGCAATGCTGATACTTTGAGCCAAGAAAAGACCAGCTTTAATACGTTTGTAAATATACATTAGATTATTGAAATTAAACTACTATATACGGATTTTATCGCGTTATTTATTTTACACTTTATTACAAAATTTTGAAACTGTTACACTACTACTAGATACTATTAAACTTCACTAATTTTTTAAGCTAATTAAATTATTAAAGCTATTTATATTTAAGTTTACAGTTGCCATGGTCACAGGGAGACTAAGATGGTAGTTGTCTCAATGTTCCAGTGTCGTTATTTCAAAGTACACTGGAACACTGAGACAACTACCATCTTAGTCTCCCCGTGACCAAGGCTGCGCATTTATCACGCTGTTGGCAACCCTGACATAAAAATATTATTTTCTTACTGCCTGATAACTGGTTAACCTCCAGCTAACGGGTTATCCATTATTAACGACAGACCCTGTATATATAAATCTCGTGTCACGGTGTTGTGGTCGCAATCATCCGAAAGATAGGAAACAATTTTATAAAAAAAAAAAGTATGTTTGGTGGGTATGAGAATAGTAGCAGCGATAGCTCAGTGGGGAGACCAACAGACTGCAATGCAGAGGGTCTCGGGTTCGAACCCACGTCAGGCACCTCTGTCTTTCGGAAGTTACATGACGTATCGAAATTATGTGCGTATTGATTGACAATTATCGCCTGCTCCATGCCTCAGAAAGCACGTTAAGCCGTTGGTCCCGGCTGCCATGAACATCTATAGCAGTCGTTATTGGGAAAGTCAGTGCCCTCTAATATCCTGACACTGGTCTAGCCTTAGGGTATTGTTAGCCTTCGGGTTGCGGAGGTCAGGTGGCAGCCGCTCCGTGTAAAAACTGATATCCAGTCAAATCCGGTTAGACCAGATAAGCCGACCCCAAGTGACTTGGGAATAATAAAGGCTAAGAGAGAAGAAGGTAGGTATGAGAATAGGTCGTAAAAAATTTCATATCGCTAGGTGACTAGGGTAACCCTAACCTACATTTGCGCCAACGAAACCGCGGGCATAAATTAGTTTTAGATAAATATTAAGACTTTTGCTTTTACATTTATCACAAGGTTCATGTGCATGCGCACCTAGATCAGCTACTGTATATTAATTTAAATTTAAATTACTACTAGATATTTCATAAAACTTCTTCTTAATATAATATTGTCTTCTGTTTACGCGAATATTATTCATTGAAATTAAACTACTATATACCGATTTTATCGCGTAATTTTTTTTTCTTAATATGTTAAAGACCGTAGCTACACAACTCTCAGTCACCAGACTCCCACTTTTTGATTCACTTCTTGGATAAAACTACATTTAATTTTTCTCTCTCTATGGTCGGTTCCTCATGTCTGAGGATCGTGATCATCGTTGGATAGTCCACACTTGGATCGAACGATTTGCCTCCATCGGTTCCTGTTCATGACATTTCTGACCACCGAGCTGAGTTTGGTTAAAGATGAGTGCTTTACTTGATCGGTCCATCTGGTTGGGGATCGTCCTCGAGCTCTTTTACCCTCCGTGTTCCCAACTACGATCAGCTTTTCAAGGTTCTCATCTCCTCTCCGTACTAAGTGGCCGATTAATTTTTCTAATCATCTCATTATTTCAATATTCCTTTCAAATTCAAATTATTTATTTTTGCAGAAAACACTGTTACCATGTTGTTATTAAATAAATGTTCATGTTTCAAGTGTTTCGGTACAACCACTTGAATGATACTATGGTAATAGGCCATGCAAAATGTATACAATTATGGTTTTTCTTTTTGTAAAGCTTATCATTACCATCCCTTTCCAACACCACATTTCAAGTGACGCTAGTATTACGCCGTCCTTTTTGTTCAACCAAGTCCAAGTTTCGCAGCCATATATCCTTATATAGGGTTGCGAAACTTTAAAGATAGCCTTTATATGCCAGATATTTGTTGAAATGTTTTCGGTCGGTCGGTGTCTTTATGTTTACTTTGAAGAGATGTTTTTCTGTACAAGGCTTGCTATTGCTATTCTACTATTAGTACACATCAGATATATCATTCAATAAGGCATCGATAAATCCACTTCAATACAACATTATTTACTTCTTACATTGGGAATAAATTTTCGCTAGCAAAATTAATGTTCCACAGTTCGTGATGAAACGTCGATAAAAAAGTAAATCCTTCATCATCATCATCATCTCAGCCGAAAGACGTCCACTGCTGGACATAGGCCTACCCCAAGGTTTTCCACACAGACCGTTCTTGGGCCACCCGCATCCAACCGCTTCCTGCGTTACCCTTACCTTATCCTTAATAATTGTCTAATTTAAATTATATATATATATTTATATATATATATATATATATATATATATATATATATATATATATATATATATATATATATATATATATATATATATATATATATATATATATATATATATTATATAAAAAGCACTACAAACACTCGCTTGCGCAAATAATAAAAGTATGTAAATAGTTGATGAGACCCCTCGCCTTAACGAAGTAGGTCTGCATGAATATGGAACCCGCCGAAGAAAAGAGAGGTGTTAATCTTAAAACTTTGAGGGATCCACCTTTTAATTAATACAATCAAAACAAACTGTGCCCGCTCAACGGCTTAATACACAGGGATGGAGTTGGTTATCATGTAATTTCTATTATTAAAATACAAGAATAAGTAGAAATAACATGTACGTTTAATAAGTTATTAGAAATGCTATATCGCACCCTTAATAAAACAGAGACTTATCTCAGTATTTTGGATTAAACAAATTTGAACTCTATTGCAAAGATTTAACACAAATATAATATTAGAATTTAACATATACAATTAGAGTTCCAATTGCCTTACTTTCAAATTTCGAGTTATTCGCTGTTTTATTAAGAGTGCGATATATACAGTAAACAAATAATTTGCGGCGCGATAAATAGCAATATCTTTGGCTATTAATAGCTTGTCTTTATTACGAGAGACTTATGACCAGTCCCACAACTAAAAATTAAAAGTTATCCGTAAGATAAATCCGATACTGTCTCACTCTTGTTAGGTTAAAGAAGAGACATGGTCCCGACTTTTATCTTATAGATAAATAGTATTTGGAGGTGGTGGGACATGGCCTTAAAAATGTAGCTAGTGACTTTTGATAGCACGAATTGTGATGGTTCAAGTGGTTGCCCCGTTATTGTCACTACGTCGACAAGTGCAAGAGGTCTCGGGCCGAGCAAAATGTTATTGGTTTATTCTGACAAAAAAAATCTCATTTATCTCAGACTACAACCGTGCCTGGTGAACTGCAATAGACTCCATGTTACGTGGGACCTAACAAACGTATTTTACTAAATATAATAATAATATACATAATACACCACTGCTTATCACTCCGGCGATATAGGCGAAAGACCATAAATCTATTTATTTCTAATCCTAAGTAATGTTATAAATGTGAATGAGCGTTTGTTTGTTACTTCACGCCTTAATTACTCGACCGATCATCATGAAATTTAGCTCAGGCATATACTAGACAGTTATATAGTGTAAACAGTGGTCGTTTTTTCTGAATGAAATCATAGGGTACCTTTAATCCAGAAAAAGCCACTACTGTTTTTGAGGAATAGATAATATTAAAAAATATATACTTGAACAAATAAAAGAATTAGAGCAGTCCGTCTCTGTTCGCTTCGCCCGCGGTCCGACCCTTCAGTCTTTCATTAACCGCTGGGTTTTAATAAAAACCTCACCTATTAATCTCAACTGTAAACTCATTTTCATATTCCGCTTCGTATTATTTGTTCTGTTTATATTCGTTTTGCTTCTACATCGGCGGAAATATAAAAAGGGACGGGTACTTCTTTAATTAAGGGTTTGACTATTGGTCCCGGGTCGGAAATACCAATGCTAATCTTAAAAGATCTTTGTTATATAATAAATGGGAAAGTTTGTAAAGATGTTTGGATATTTGTTAGTTAATCATGCGTAAACTGTTGAACTGATTTGGATGCAAATTGTCAAAAAGATAGACAATATCCTGGATTAATAGGTTGGATTTATCCTCGTACGCTTCTACACTTCTTTGACGACTTCGATGGCGTAGTGGTTAGTGTAACCGACTGCCACGCCTGAGGTCGCGGGTTCGATTCCCGCACAAGTCAAACATTTGTGTGCATGAACATGGATGTTTGTCTTGGTCTGGGTATTTCTATGTATAATATGTATGTATTTACAAAAAAAAAAGTATATAAGTATGTTTATCCATTGTCTAGTACCTATAGTACAAGCTCTGCTTAGTTTAGGCTAGATGGTGTTGTGTGTATGTGATAGAATATTATTATTATATTATTATACACTTGGGTGAAGCCGTGGTCAGATACTATTATGACAAGTTTAACGGATTTATATAAAAATTGGCTCATAAATAGACCATGTTATAGAACATCTTTTATTTTGACAAAGCGAATTTTCTGAATTCACACGTGCTAAGCTGCGGGCAGGAACTAGTATGAAATCTATACTAATATTAAAAAGCGAAAAGATTTTATTTTTGTATGTTTGTGTGTAAGTTTGTTTGTCTGTAAGAATTAAACTCAAAAACTAATCAACCGATTTTAAAATTATTTTGGCAATAAAAAGCTATATGATCACCGAGTAACATAGCATATATTTTATTTTAAAAATGATAGTGCTGTTACTAAAATAATCTAACTTACTTTTAGGCGCTCATATCCAGTTGCACTCACTGGTCAGTAAACGATTAGAGAGGTTAAGCAACTTTGGGTGCGGTCAATCTATAGATGGGTGACTGCTTAGTGGTATTTCATCTAAGCGTCTCCGTGCTTCGGAGGGCACGTAAAGAGTCGGTCCCGGTTGTTGTCAAATTGACAGCAGTCGTTAAGCCATGTCAAAGGCCTACGGACGGCTTGAACAACTCTTGACAACAGGTTGGTCACTAACCACACGAAAAAGAAAGAACCTAGTTTTACGCGAGCGAAGCCGCGGGCAAAAGCTAGTAGGTACATAATAAGTCGATATTAACCACATCACTACTCAGGCAGTCAAACTTCAAACTTTAATCTTATAAGATTATTTATTTATCCGCCGTCTGTTCATCTGTCCATGCAGAGATTTTGTTTTACGAAAATAGTCTATGCTTTTTATAAATTGCTAAAACTAATACTAACTAGCTTAAAAACAGGCGCTTTGCGATTGGCAAATTGCAAATTGAAACGTCTCGAACTAACTTTACCCATTATTGTCCAATAAAAAGACATTATTAAAAGTGTAGACACCATAAAATGTATGGTTTGCTCTTAATTCGATTCTAATAAAAGCATAAGCTTTAAAAACTTGGACTCTCGATACAAACTTACACATGTATTCAATAAAATACCACACTGTTGATATTTATTTATACACATAGACAGTCCAAGCCGACAATCCGTTTATTTGAATTAAACAGATAAAAATGAACTTCTTCTCTCTAAAAATACTGTGAGGGAACTCGCTTTAACCCCAATATTAAACTAAAAGCCGTCTATGAATACCAAATTCGCAGACAGACAGAACAACTCCTGAAATATAGCCCGTTGAACGACTGAAATTTACATGAAACATTTTAATATCGGCCCTCCACATTCACCTGCCCTTTTTTCTCACGCCATAAAGGCACGAAAAAAGTTTTATGCCACCCTTAAACCCGTTCCCTTCACCTTAATAAGGAAAAAATAACGCTATATAAAACCTCTTTGATTTACGAGGAACACTGGCCGAAATGTGACAAACTTTTTCTTTTTTATTCGCGTTCCGAATACGAACAAACGTCAATCAAGTTAAGAAGACGTGTCCTTGCAAGTTTTGTTGCGTTCGACTGACTCTTAATTAAGTAACTTTTGATAGATACCTTCTATACAAATTCCGAGATTTGGGTACGAAAAAGCGAAGCGTTATTTATGAGCAGATTTTTGGAATTAAGGAAAAAGTGCGACGCGTCTTCTTTTGCTATCATGTAGGAGTTATTCGAGCACAAAGGAATCTTAGAATAATATATTGCTGCATCATGGATTTATAAAGTTCTGCCACAACATATTTGTGCTAATATTTTTACAGAAAAAGAACTAAGTTACATTTTATGCCACATCAGCTGTCTTTACCATATTTTTTTTTACCAACGAATACTTTAGTTGTTTGTTTTGGACGAAGGTTGTTTAACTAACCCAGTTGAATACTAACAAAACTACATTACGTTATGTGCTTTACGCTAAATAATGCATAGGCAATAAGTAATAGATGGCTTAGACAGTTTAATGGGCGGTAGTCTAATTGGTAATGCATTGAACGATTGGATTTGCGATCGAGAGGTTGCGGGTAAGCGCACACCTTACACAAACATTCTAGCTTAACTGGCTGTCTTACGACCTTAACAAGAATACTAGTAATTTAAAAAAGGAATATAGTTAAGGCAATTTGTCTGGATGAAAGACTTTCATTTAGTTAATCAAGACATACGGCGTGCCGCTTTGCATTCGCTTTTATATGTGGTTATCACGAATGGACAAATGTCCTAATCAAAATTGTAAGAAGCCGTTAAATGCAAGCAGCATCGATGATTATAGAAACCTTTGAATTTATTTTGGTAGTTTTAAATGCTATGATGCTGAACTATGAAAACAAATATTACTTACATGTTACTTGATATTTGGAATAACAATCAAAATTCTATCAAAATTTATATTTAATTTTTTATAAAAGATGTTAACCGCATCTTTTTATTATTTTGAAAAGCGTCGGTATCACTACCCTGTTGAACCCTAGGTGACAATTTTCGAAGATTCATTCGGATAAATTCAGCCTGTACAAACAGGAAGCGAAACAAATAAATATATAAATATGGTATTTTTTGAAGTATGCACATTACCGCCTCAACTTAATAAATACCATTCATCTCGATATTACGGAGTCATTGTAGTCGTTGCTGCACTAAACAGAAAAAAATAACAACAGAACAAAAATAGAAGCTCAATAAAGCATCGGCAACACGTACTCAAGCTTCAGACGAAAGCTCTCGACGTCACAAAGGTGGCGGGGTTGCCATGTCACAACTCTCCACCAAATTTATGCACATAGCTTATGTCACGAGGCACTCTGCGAGGGACCAGCGGAGATAATGTGGTAACACTGACACAGTGTAGGGAGAAAGTAAACTACTAAGATTGATTATCTTTGCGTAAATGCATATTTTTGAAAAAGGAACTGTTTGGTGGAAATTTACAATGAAAACTAGTCCACTCGTCAATTTGCAATAGACGATGTATTACGGCAACTTAAGTTCGTAAGATTATTAAAATCTGTATTTATTTTGTGATTTGCGTGAGATGACGATATTGAAAATCGCGTGAAAATTGACAGAAACATTATGTATACATACATAACAAATTCCGGTTATAATTAAAGCATTGATTAAATTATAAGCCTTTAAATATATTTGTCCTTGATTGGTTTCTCGAAATTTTTGCTTAAATATTCAACGTGATATTAATATTGTGAATAGGCTTATTCTCAGAAAACTTTCAGGAATAGGAAGACGAAGAATGGAACTGTTGCCGATTAGGCTGCTATCTACTCATATATACAATCTACGTAGTGAATAACACGCCTTTTCCTCGAAGGGGTAAAGGTACCTTTATAAGACAATTTAGCCAGGTAAAGCTTTTTGGTTACACGTACCAAATAAAATTTGAGTCTATTATCATTTACCGGGCACCATTCCTAAATCCGTACCGCCATTGAGAATTTTATGTCCGAAAACTCCTACAACACTGCTTAATATGCTAATCGGAGAAACGAACCCGAGACCTCATGCACAGTTCGTAGTCAAATTTACTACGCTGCGCTTCAGAAGCGAATATTATAATTTAATAAACAAAACATATGTTTTACATATTATTATTATTTACAAGCTATCCCGCGGAAACAGACTTTTTTTGATCGAAAGGTCATTTTCTGTACAACAGACAAAGTATATGCGAAATTTCATGAAGATCGATCGAGAAATTATTGAGTTCAAGTGTAACAAACAAACTCACATTCACATTTTAAATATGAGTTAGGATTGTTTTATATATGTATGTGTATTAATTTTAATCTAATGATTGTTTTACTGAGTCCCCTGTGATGTGGCATGTGTGGCGATAAAGAAATGAAACCATGTCAGGCACAAAGCTTGACGAGACCACTCCTTTGTTATATTTACTGCGAATTATACGCTGCTACGAAATAACAATATTGATAACTTTTTGCTTATTGTATTTAAAATTAGACTGCACGGGCGGTGTATTCGTTTTGCTTCTAAAAAGCGTTGATTGCAGTACTCAAATCAAATTTAACATAAACAGTTTGAAATGCTTGTAGAACGCGTTGCAGGGCTTGGCAATTTTCAAAATAAGAATAATTTAATATTAATACTACCAATTTTTCGCAGTGTATCTATCTAAAAAGGTTTGCAAATTCGTTAGTTGGTCTACCCAAAATACCGATTGTAGTCTAAATATGCGTTAATTGTAAGACAATAAGCTAATACAAAAATACCACGCATCCAGTATTTATACTACTATAACACAGCAAATTAGAAGTTAAATTATGTCATGACAAACAGTCATACAAACAAAAATACTGACAAAAGGATTTCATTTGTAGTTTAAAGAGTGACTATGCTTTTTTCGCGCAGATTAACACACCCAAAAGTAAAACTATAATTCGGCAGATATTTATAAAAAAGTCTAACCCACTATTTGCTTTTAAGCCATGGCCTTCGCACGGATTCCTAGCGAAAACCAAATAATTAAAAAAAAAAGGCACTTTACAAAGAACATTTCAATTTTCCATTTCGCATTTAGTATATTTATAAACTACATGGATTGCTTCTATATATATAGCAGCGATAGCTCAGTGGGGAGACCAACAGACTGCAATGCAGAGGGTCTCGGGTTCGAACCCATGTCGCGCACCTCTGACTTTCGGAAGTTATATAAGTTTTCGAAATTATGTGCGTATTGATTGACAATTATCGCCTGCTCCGTGCCTCGGAAAGCACGTTAAGCCTTTGGTCCCGGCTGCCATGAACATCTATGGCAGTCGTTATTGGGAAAGTCAGTACCCTCTAATATCCTGACAATAGTCTAGCCTTAGGGTATCGTTAGCCTTCGGGTTGCAAAGGTCAGGTGGCAACCGCTCCGTGTAAAAACTGATATCTAGTCAAAATCCGGTTAGACTAGAAAAGCAGACCCCAAGTGACTTGGGAATAATAAAGGCTAAGAGAGAAGACATGGATTGCTTCTACTGCATTTCTGGAACAAGTTACACAAGGCATACACCCTCTTCACACATCAATAAAACCTTCTGAAGCTTATTACACCGGACTACTGGACCGCAGGTGCAAGTTAATAAAAACACCCCTTTAATATGAAAGAATATTTTCCCAGATTAATAAGCCACCCTTCGTGGCGAGTATGATAGATTCAGAGTGGGATATTACCCAGTTATCGTATCGTTTTTGGGAAGCTGAAAAGGGTAACGGACATTTGGGTGCTATACAATTAAAGATAACTATATAACTATTACAACAGTCAGTATAGTAATATGATGCTTGAATACGACGCAAGTTTTAATTGCTCTACTCTACTCGTACGAGTTACATGCGCAAGATATTCGGGCGAGTTACATACATGCGCAAACCGCGCAAGTTTCTTAACTTGTAAATGTTATCAGCGTGTACAGGAGACAAGTAATTTGACAGTCAAGTCATATTTCTCAGTAATAGTTAAAGATGCCACAATATGATTGCCACATTATACCGAGTAAATGTCAAAACAATAAAATATAAGGCTTTCTAAACACATATGTTTTTATGAAGCTTGAAACCTATTATGATATTTTATAAAAATAATTTGAAATTAAAATTTCTTTACCAAATGCGATGACAAAAAGCCAATATCCTTTCCCAGGTTTCAGCAATCTTATTCATAGGGTTACAACCGTTACTGAAAGATTGAATTAGTTTCTTACATGAAAACCAAAATTTTAATTCACTAAAAGTAAAGTATGTACTATGTAGGAAGTAAGAATTCGAAATATGAAAACCACGATATCTCGAAATGTGCTAAATTTCACGAAAATCGGTCAAGTAGCTGAGACATGAAATCGTTACAAACAAACTGACATTCACATTAATGATATTAATTAGGATTTGAAGACTAGTGGTCTTCAAATCCTAAGACCATTACGCATGACAGACACTGCATTGCACAGCAGTAGAATACTACGCCACTGTGGCTAAGAAAACTTTGTATCACTTTTGAAGCATATGCGCTGAAGCGTGAGATTTGGCATAGCTAAAACTTATATGGGGAACGAGTGCAGAATATTAGAATTGAATATATATATATATCTATTAACTGGTGGTAAATTTGGACCACACGGCGACCATTACTAATTATAATTAATTCTATCCAAATAAAATATCGTAAGGGAAATTTTACAATATTTACTACAGTTGAGGATAGAAATTATACAGTTCGAAACAAGAAAACGAAACAAAACAAGCAGGTTTATACCTACTACGTAGTGCCGCATTCATTTGAATAATTTCCACCGATATTTTCTCGAGCAAATCCATCATTTCGCCGCGCCGTTTATAACGCAGATGGCGCTGTGCTCGTTACTGAAAAAAACATTTTACAGACAAAATCTTAATTATTTGTAAAGGTTTTGCTTGTTTTTTATTAATTTGTGTTAGACGTATTTATAGTTTGTTGCAAATATATTTCAGATTAGTTTGAAGTGTCATAAAAGTAAGTTCATTGCTCTTAAGTTCACAATGAGATTATGTGCTAAATGTTTAGTGTATTTATTCTCAATTGTAAGGAGATGACATAAAAATCATACATAAATTTACATCTGAATATAAAAAAGATAGTAATACACATTCCGCCCGATATGTTATTGCCGTATACGTGGATATAGTGACAAGAATAGAAAAGGGTATGTTAATCTGGTTTGGGCATGTAGAAAGAATGGACGAGGAAAGACTGACTAAGAAAGTTTATAAGGCTAGTGTGAATGGAACAGTCGCAAGAGGAAGACCTTGGCGAACGTTTCTTGATCAGATCGGAGGCGTTCTGGACAAAGGCCAGGTTAAGAGCACCTTGAACCGACGGGCGAGTATAAGGAATGTGATGAAAGTGAATGAAGCCAGAGAAGTGTGTCAGGATCGTAGCAAATGGAAATCCGTAGTCTCTGCCTACCCCTCTGGGAAACAGGCGTGAATCTATGTATGTATGTATGTATGTTATTGCCGTTACCACACAATAGTCTCTAATACTACAAAAAAATCCGAACAGAAAAACTACAAGAAGTAATATTAAATAGCAAAGATGAAGGCAATCAAAGCTAACATGCTACAACTACTAACATCAAACTGCTAGTTAATAATTAAAATGTCCGACCAGTTGAAAAATATTACATTATTACCTAATGTATATTAAGAAAGTATTATGCCTTCATCACTATACCGAATCCCGCCGTGACTACAGGGGATTTCTTTCTAGTACATTTAGCCGCAATATTTTCCCGGGCCATCAATCATTTTCGCGGGAAAATTCCACCTTCAATACACCACAGGCCTGTTATCGTCCAACGATAAACAATTCTAAGGGTATATGTGCTTATACCTCGACTTAGGGGAAGATATCGTAAGAGTTCCTATACGAAACAATAATACAAAAGATGAATAGCCGCAGATAAGATACATGATAATACACACTATTGTAATTAATGTAAACAGGCTCCCTTATGTAGTAATTTGAAAGATTTGGACTCGTTATGTCCACACACAGGTAATACCAGTAACACAGGTAATCCAATACCTATTTCGGGCACCAGTTTCTCACAATTGTATTTTCTATTTAAATTAGATTAAGCACAAAAGAACAGTATTGCCTGAATATGTCAAAACCGGATTTCAATTAAACATCTAGACACAAAGCTTAAAAGCCGTAAATAACATTTTGTTCATACGACAAAACAAAAAAAAATTGTTTCATAGTTTCTAAAGTATGTATGTGTTTACAAATGGACAACGCGATAAAAATTTCCATTAAATTATACTTAAAACATACTTAAAGGTAATATTTGTAATGCATAAGTTCTGGGGATGTGACCATTGTCAGAAAAGAGCAATGTAAGATGCCCTCTCACTAAAGGATATGCAGAAATAAACTAGTGTTAGTGAGATCTTATAAACCTAGCATCAAAATTGCTACAAATATATGTAAAAGCCTATATTCAGCAGTGGCTGTTACATGGTGAGAAGATCAATCATAACTTGGACTTATTTCAGGTCAGTACACTAAATTAAAGAGGATGAATATGTTCTAGTGTAGACGAGAATATATTTCGCGTGTAGGCTACAAGGTTTGGAAGTCTATGTGGTTGGGGTAAACAGTATTTTTTCTGTACTAGATTTTGTAAATAAATTTCCATCCCTTGGGAACAGTACCTTTTCCTGAATAAAAGGTAAACCCTTTTCTGTACCCCTGACCACACGTAACTATGCAAAATTTCATGAAGATCGATCGAGTAGTTAAGGCGTGAAAGCGTAACAAATAAACAAATTAACAAACAAACTCACATTCGCATTTATAACAATTCAACGGAAAACAATTCTGACTTAATTACTGACTAGCATTACTAATATTTTTCCAGGCCACCATTTCAATATTCCATGTTATCTCAAAGGCAATTAAATCACTTACATAAAGACTAAAGTCAATGTACTTCAACAACAGAAATGGTTCAAAATAGTCAGTTAGGACTCCCCTATTAATTCACTTCCCCCAGCATACATTAAACGCTGTTTGTTTTTGCTACATTAACATTTTTATGACTAAACGGAGAGGAATCACTTACTCTAAGTGTACCAACTTTGTTTTACATTTGACTTAAATACACACGCTTTTATTCCGTTGTAATAAGGCTCAATTTTCAAGGATAATGTGTTGTTTAGTTGTATTCGAATGGTTGTTAGCGAATCGTAATGAGTGCTCGGCAAAGTCAAAATAATTGTGTCTGCATATAACCGTTTGTTTTGATTCAGTATCTGATTTGATGTTAGCGTAGAGAATCAATTTTATCTATTGTATAATTTAACTCTCGGTTGAAAATTTCAAAAGGAAATGGTGTAAGAAATATATGATATTAACATTAAGCTTTATTGTCCTATATAACTATATAATTATATACTGCTTTATAAGGCGCAGGTTCGGCCTCACATGGAATACTGTTCTCATCTTTGGGCAGAGGCACCCCAGTACCAGCTTCTCCGTCTCGACCGCATTCAACGGAGAGCGACTCGGATCTTCGACTGCCAGGATGTTTCAAATCTGCTAGACCCCTAGGCGCTGCGTAGAGATATGGCCTCGCTGTGCATTTTCTATCGCTTTTACTATGGGGAGTGCTCCGAGGAATTGTTCGGACTGATCCCTGCCGCCTCTTTTCGCCATCGTCCTACGCGGCAGTCCACAACTGTGCGTTTCTCCAGGAATTTTCTGCCTCGCACAACAAAACTGTGCTATGAGCTGTCATTTACGGTATTTTCGGACCAATACGACCTTCAACACTCAAAGAAAAGAGCGTACTCCTTTTTAAAAGACCGGCAACGCACTTGTAACTTCTCTGGTGTTGTGGGTGTCCATGGGTGGCGGTAATCGCTTACCATCAGGCGACCCGTCAGCTCGTTTGCCCCTTAAACCATAAAATATATATATATATATATACTTTACTAGATTTCGCCGTAGCTACACTCGCGTTTTATCGATTTTATTGATAAATTTCTATTCCTCGGCAACAGTATTTTTTCTGGGTGAAATCACCACCCTTTTATATACCCGTGGCAACTTGTATGCGACATTTCATGTTGATCAGTCGAGTAGTTAGTTGTAAAAGGGTAACAAACAAACAAACTCACATTCGCATTAACAATATTAGTTAGGATTTCTCCCCCAGTACTCGTTTGGATCACAACTTATATCATAAGAAGTAAGCCGGACCGAGCTTCAGACTAAGACAACCTTTATAGAAAATTTTATTCAGACTCAGAGAAATAATATGCAAAATATAATTTTCTAGTAAAATTTAAATTTCTTACAAGTACTTACTAAGACTTTCAACAAGGTTTGCTAGCTATAAAATATTATAAAACTAAAACCTTTAATGAAGTTCATTACTAAGTCCTTTATAAATGCAGCCTAGAAAGAAACCTTTTATATTTAATCTTGTAAAAATGGAACGTACATTTTATGTATACTTTTAAAATTAGTAAATTCCTAGAATACGTTAAATACGCCTTAGAAAAAAGTTCGGTAGGTTTGCAATGTATGCAAAATTATTATCAATCAGTCCGTCTATTCTATACCTACGCATTACTACAACAAGATCTGACCTTTAATATTTGTGTTAAATTCTTCTTAATATCTGCACGATCCTTGTATAACGTACTGCAGTTAGTGATAGCATAAGATACACAGTGATACATACCATAAAAAACCTAATGTGAACCAACGAAACAGCTGCGCAATAATTAAGTACAATATCCCCAAAAACGCATAACGACCTGAATAAATGAAGCCTACACAAAGCTCACAAAAACCTTTCGTACCAAAACAAGTAAACTCCAACCTCGAGTTAATTTATTTACTCAAATAATAAAATGTAGGTCTTAACGAAGTTGAAGCTCCAACTAAAATTCAGTGAAGCATATTTTGAGTCTGGGGGGTAAACTCCAAACCTTAATTCCGCCCGGCGCGACCGCAAAGAAAACTTCTCTTCAAAATTAATATTTCTTTCATTAAAATGCTGTAATATTTTCGCTTGCTGCATGCATAAGTAATGTCTATGAATAAGTTACGTGTAAAAATTCAGCCAAGTCGCACTGATTGAGCAGCGATATCGCCGCCGTGTTGAAGAAAGCTAGAACATGACGCGTGTGTACTAAATTCAATTTGAGTCTCAGGTTTAAGTTATTGAGAACCAGGTTAGATAGATATTAAAGTTGCTAAAGCGTATCTATTTGTTTTTTGCTTTTTGTATCTCTAAAAGCGTGGTACTTATTGAAGATAGGTATTAAAATGAGTATCAAATCTTATATGATTATGACCACCTAAAAAAATTAAGAAAATTATCTCATATAACTGAGGTTTTTGTTTAGTAAGCTTTTCCTTTTAATTACGGCTCTTAGCCGAAGTAACAGCTACGACTGGATTAAATCAGTGAGAACTAATAAATTGTTCGTCGGATCCTAAAAATATGAAATCGATTTGAATGTATGATATAATTTATTTAATAAGAACGTGTTCTCCTGATCTTCCAATAAATACAAGTCTTATTTAGTTTAAATTGCTACCTATAAATATTTTCTTAAAGTATGCTAAACTTGCATCATTGTTTTTTTGAAATTCGGTAATAGAAGTACCCTTTATATGTGCATATACCTTTTTTTTTTAACGTGGTGCCTATCACGCATATCTCTCTGCTGAAAACGGGAGCGGAGAGGTGATGTCGGGCTCACCCGGAAAAAGATGGAATGTCACGGGTACTACCGGCTAAACCTACCACGGTGTGCCAACTCGCTGCCTTGAATGGTGGGTAAGTCGCTGGAACTGACACTACATCAGCGACATGTGCACTTACCCTTCACTGTATGCCAGGGCAAGGAAGCGATCCTTTGCGTTTTTGTCATGAATCTTGCAGTACAAAATATAGAACATTACCCTATAGACTGCTATAAACTCGCTTCCTTATTTGCCACTTAAAACCTAATAAGAAAAATATCTAAAACTTCGGGTAACATAAAAAAGTTGTTCGTCGTCAGATTAAGTTTAATCTTAAATCTAAATGTTTTGGATTAGGTTGATTATAATTTTGATTAGTAAACCTCTTAAACTAAAAACTGAATATTTATGGAGCACCTTAATATTTTCAATTTATACGAGTTCTTATTTGATCACATTAAGATTCTGTTTTATTTGTGTTGAAGATTCGAGTGGAGAGTTTTAGTCATGGAAGGACCGAATTCTTGTTACCACTGTTTGAAAAGAGGGACAGAAATAATTTGATTTTCTAGTCTATATTTATGTACCGGGTAGGTATACATTTAAATTGGTTTGTCTGCTAGACTGTAAGGCAGCAAACTTTTCACGTTTTCACTGTTAAAGAAATTGAAGCGACGCGACGGGTACAGTAGTGTCGTAAAAGCTAGACTGGAGACCTTCAACTTACAGAAAATTGCAGCAAAACAACCTTTTGTTGTATCCTTGCGTTGACTAAGTTCCAGTATGTGAAGCTCCTTAAGGCGTTATAGTCAGCATGAGACGAATGATCATTAGGTATATATTGCCTTTGCCACATTTACTTTTGTGCATTGTCAGTCATGCGTAATTAATGCCGTAACTGATAATATTGTTAGATCCCAGAGATTATACGAAATAATTATTCTGATTTTAGTCAAGCTTAATGTTTTATAGTAAAGGCTTAACACGTTGGTTACTTTATTTAGCTGATAGGCTTTTCAGATCGATCTGATAGCTTAGTAATAGGACAATATAGATGTCACTCAAACAAAAAAAGTTAGATTATCGGGCGTCTAGAACACACAAAGACAAAACTAATAAAAATGATTTGATTTTGCGGTTGCTAGGTTGTGGGTATTCACAAACAAGACAACTAGTTAAAATAATATAAAATACAGCAACACCGCGTTTTATAGACCTACGTTTATTTCGTTGTTTTTAGGATTTCGGTTCCGACACGGTACATGCTACCATAACTAAAATAAACGTAAAATATTATACTGAAAATAGAAATAATATAATATAATAATAATAATATAATAATAATAATATAATAATAATAATAATAATATTCTACCACATACACACAACACTGTCTAGCCCAAACTAAGCAGAGCTTGTACTATGGGTACTAGACAATGGATAAACATACTTATATACTTTTTTTTTTGTAAATACATACATATTATACATAGAAACACCCAGACCAAGACAAACATCCATGTTCATGCACACAAATGTTTGACTTGTGCGGGAATCGAACCCGCGACCTCAGGCGTGGCAGTCGGTTACACTAACCACTACGCCATCGAGGCCAAAATACAAAACTGTCTATTTTATATTTTTTGCCAGTATTTTCCTTATACATTGTTATAATGCTGTGTGTATAAAAATAATTATATGTTTTAACATATAATGCTTTAATATTGTCTTCTATTTACGCGAATATTATTCATTGAAATTAAACTGCTATATACGGATTTTGATGATGATTTTCTCTGGAACATTGAGACAACTGCCATCTTAGTCTCCCCGTGACCATGGCTGCTGAAAAGCAACCGAAACGTCGGGGAAAGTGTAAAATAAAAATAAATTAAATCTAAATAGTTTAATAATAATTTATTTAGCTTAAAATTAGTAAAGTTTAATAGTAGTAGTAGTGTAACAATTTTCAAAATTTTGTAATAAAGTGTCAAATAAACAACGCGATAAAATCCGTATATAGCAGTTTAATTTCAATGATATAATGCTTTTTTAACACAGTTACTAAATTGTTTAATAAGAGCCTTTTAGCCCATGTGAATACCACGGAAACCAAGGGTAAAGAGTTTCTATGTGTCAATCCAGGATACATGGTCTATCTAACCGCCAAGTTTCACCAAAACCATTTAACGGTGTATGCGTGATTAAATAACAAACCAGCGATAGCCTAATGGAAGACCGTTGGACTGTCACGCAGATGTCTCGAGTTCGATCCCTAGGTACGAACCTCTGACTTTTCGAAGTTATGTACATATTAAATAATTAATTACTACTCAATATTGTCTTCTGTTGACGCGAATGTTATTCATTGAAATTAAACTACTATATACGGATTTTATCGCGTTATTTATTTTACACTTTACAACAAAATTTTGAAACTGTCACACTACTACTAGATTCTATTGAACTGAAGAAGCAAACCACAGCTAGACTTCATGATACTCTGAGCTCATTCTGCGTAAATAGAAACACCAATGATTAAATTATGTTGAGACAACTACCATCTTAGTCTCCCCGTGACCATGGCTGCTGAAAAGCAACCAAAACGTCGGGGAAAGTGTAAACTTAAAAATAAATAGTTATAATAGTTTTAATAAATTAATTAGCTTTAAAATTAGTAAAGCTCAATAGTATCTAGTAGTAGTGTGACAGTTTCAACATTTTGTAATGAAGTGTAAAATAAATAACGCGGTAAAATCCGTATATAGTAGTTTAATTTCAATAATTACTACTCGCTTTAACGTGAAGGAAAACATTGTAAGGAAATATTTTAGAGTTCTCCATAATGTTCTCGAAGATATGTGAAGTCTGCTAACCCGCATTGGGCCAGTGTGGTGGACTTAGGCCAACAGTGGGACAGTTTATATACAGGGCTGATAATATTTATTGTTATAAATAACAAATACCCACAAACCTTTTACTATATTTACAATATTAGTACCATATTCTTAAAACTTACAAGAGGGTTATAACGTCGTTATAAGTAAAAAGTCTTGAAGATTTGTTCATATAATATTACAAAAGAATGCTAGCTTAACTTATAATGATGCTGTATATAATAAAGTTTTTCACAATACATTTATTAGACATACTAAGGGCTTGTCCCACCATCTCCAAATAGCATTTATCTATAAGATAAAAGTTTCGCCATCTCTCTTCTTTAACCTAACAAGAGTGAGACAGCATGCGATTTATCTATCAGATAACTTTTACTTGTTAGCTGTGGGACTGGACATAAGTATTTCAACTACCCGCCATATTAGTATATCGGCCTTTAGTGAGATATTTTTTAGTGTAAGACCGTATGTTTACATACACTAGTTCTTAAATATTGCATAATAGGTACTTAAAACTTAGCGAGCTTTTACAGCCAAAGCATAGCAAATTTGAGGGCACCACAGAGAGCATTCTAAATTTGAGGGCACCACAAAGAGCATTCTAAACTAATCCATGTAAACTTATAAAGTAGTAAGATTACTATACTATATTATATTATAAATTATTTTGACGACTCGATGGCGTAGTGGTTAGTGTAACTGACTGCCACGCCTGAGGTCGCGGGTTCGATTCCCGCACAAGTCAAACATTTGTGTGCATAAACATGGATGTTTGTCTTGGTCTGGGTGTTTCTATGTATAATATGCATGTATTTACAAAAAAGAAGTATATATGTATGTTTATCCATTGTCTAGTATCCATAGTACAAGCTCTGCTTAGTTTAGGCTAGATGGTGTTGCGTGTATGTGATAGAATATTATTATTATTATTATACTTCTTAATAAAAACAAAGCAACTACAAAAACGCGTTGAATGAATACAATAAATAATGTTATAAAACTGCGTGTTATCTCGTCGCATCATTAAGCTATCTCGTTGGGGAGTGAGCAGTACACGGTAGGGCCCCTACACAATTTACATACTACAGTTTTAGGGTAAGAAACCACGTTTTTCTTGCATCGTCTCAATTGGAAATTTGCCTTTGTCGGATGTTTACTTAAGACCCAGACGAACATAATTAATACATATATTACTTATGTTGTGTAGAATATGATATGGTCCAGATTAAGTAAATCTCGCTATGTTATTGGTGAGTGTAATAAACAGATGTCTAGTTTAGTGGACACTGGATAATAATAATAAATAATAAATATTCTACCACATACACACAACACCATCTAGCCCAAACTAAGCAGAGTTTGTACTATGGGTATTAGACAATGGATAAACATACATATACTTTTTTTTGTAAATACATACATATTATACATAGAAACACCCAGACCAAGACAAACATCCATGTTTATGCACACAAATGTTTGACTTGTGCGGGAATCGAACCCGCAACCTCAGGCGTAGCAGTCGGTTACACTAACCACTACGCCAAATGTATTTAAATCTGGTCATTTTTATGGATCTTACATAATATATTTTATATAATATATTTTTACCAATGTAATAAAAACTAACAACGATTTAATTGAATGATGAAACTATTTTATTGTAGCGAAAGAATGTATTTTGTATGTATTTAGCGATTACAATATACCATCAGAAATATATATCGCCGAGTACTCAGGCAAAGGTATTTGCATCTCAAGAACCCTGGTCACATAGCCCAGGCCCATGCAGGCTCACATAAGCATGGCTATTGCCACCTTATGGATACGGTGAAGGCACTGTAGTGGCCGCCACCGAGATTGTGCTGCCAGTACTCTAGCGACCTGCAATCGCAATCACGCTGGTGTTTACCTACTACAGAATCTTTACCGTGAACACCTCCGACGCAAAGCACCTACAAGTATAAACGCATCGACTCATTACTATTTTATGAATCTACTCCTATTGTTACAACTACGATATCTCAATCAGTCATAAACAACTCATGCTATCTTTAGAACAACAATTATTTACAGGATTTGCTAACAAAAACGCTAAAACAATTTTGCCGACACGAAAATAAAGCCTATGTGAGTAGGCTGTAAACTCAAACGTAAATGTATGTATCTTATGTGGGGGGCCAGTCAGTGCAGACCGGCGACACTTCGACCCAGTGGGATCTTTTGTGTCGACACTCTCCCAATAACGACTGCCATAGATGTTCATGGCAGCCGGAACCGTCAGCTTAACGTGCTCTCCGAGGCACGGAGCATATAATTTCGAAAAGTCATATAACTTCCGAAAGTCAGAGGTGTGCGACGTGGGTCCCTCTGCATTGCAGTCTGTTGGTCTCCCCACTGAGCTATCGCTGCTTTTAAAAAGCTCAGTGGGGAAACGTAAATGTAACTAAAAACAGTTATTGTGCAGCCTTAAATTATTCTTTACTATAATATTAGTCCTTGCATATGACACAAGTAGCTAGCGCGGGCTACATAAAAAGCTATTATATGCAGGATCGAATCATACAGGCTACTTGCATGGATAGCTTGTATGTAAGACCAAAGGGTCTTACATACAACATGGTTAGCCATTACTCCCTCTACGTATTGAACTCATATTAAACTATAGTTTAATATGAGAGGGTAATCAGCTTATAAGCTGTTGTCACAAAATACGGACAAAGTAAATGGTCCATTTCCCAGCGTCGCTCGTGAAAACTTCGCATAGCATCTGCGAAACAGTTTCAGTTCATTTAGCCGATAAAATGTATATAAAAAGTTTGGGCACTTCCCTTTTCAACTGTTCTTAAGACACGCTTTGAATAAAGACGTCTGTTCAATGCTCGACAAAATACATCCAGTTAGAAAAATATATGTGATCCAAAAAGTATTGAAAACATTGCAATTTTATTTACCTTATAAAAGAAATCATAAAAACGACATATGTATATACTTAATTTATTGTCTGTTTCTTTTGCTAAATAATAAGCGTAGACTGTGCCATGCTAACTCTCCGCAGCAGAAAAGCTAATTGCGTCTTTAATCTATTATTATGTATCTCTCATATTGATGTTATTTAGAGCACAGTGCTTTGCCAACGACGGTTTTGGTGCCAGGTACTGTCTATACGAAAATTTTATCCATTACGTGCTGCAATAAAAACATCGGTTAACGCTGAGTCCTCGCAATGGGTCGCAATGGTAGCACAAACTTATCTCAAGAAAACAACTAGGCATCAACTTCCAAATTCTTTAACGTCAAGACAGACAGAGAGTCTTGTCGCACATTCAAAGACAACTTTAAAAGAGTTTTTCTTGAATAATGCGAGTGTTATGGCTCGAAATATGCTTCATTTGGCGCGAGGCAACTTCTCTAAAGTGCGTAAGGAAATCATATTCATATTTTTTACGCTTCAACTGCTCGCGACGACCGAATTTGAATAAAATATGGCGAATTCTTTTTTCTCGTTAGATTACTTTGAGTGTGGAAAGTCGAAAGTAGAAAACACTTGTTTAAGGACTGTTGAAATACGCTAAATAAAATGTAGTACGTCCAAACGTAAGTGGAACAAAAGAATTGTTTAAAATATTTATGTGAGATCGTAGTGAAGAGCGCTCGTGTTGGATCTTCTCTTTTTCTTTTTGAGTTTTTGTGTTGATAGCTATACAGGTGATAGATAGTATCGACTGAGTAATACCTACTAAAGTCTTATGATATATGGGTATAATAAAACGGGAATAAATATAGTGACCACCAAAAATACAAATTCCGTATCGGAAGGATTAGGTTATGTTAGGTTCCTTTTTAAACCCACCCAAATATAGGAGCCCCGCCGTTATTCACAGTATTCGATCCTTCCTATGATTAAACTATAGTAGTGCCTCTTTAGATCGCTAAAGCTCTAAGTATATCACCACAACCCTCTCCCACCCCCTCTTAAAAGTAATAATTATATAACGCTGTTTAAAATGGATCACATTAATTTTAAATATAGTAAACTAAACTTTATTATGAACCATGTTGCAGCGTCGCGGCTAATCACAAAATGCTCGTCCCAACACTCACGTACAATCCTAACACTTTGTAAGTTTAAGCGCAGTAAATTACATAAAGTTTGTTCATAAAGGGATTCTTGCATAAACAGATTTTACGTCTTTCACGTCTAAAAAGCCGAGTGCCCACAAAATTAAGTTTGAAAACCATTTAAGTCCGACCAAAAATCACGTTACGAACTTTTGGGGTTCGAATCTTCGCGCATATATTAACCGGGAGGTGTGAGGTGTGAACATAGACTAAAACAAAATCATTATTCAAATCCCCTGAATAATGTTTTCAGGCATCGAGACAGAGTTCCGTGCGTCGTTTTTGAATTTTAATACGGACCTCTAACAAGTTTTCAGTCAAAGGAGATCGGTAGAACTCGGGGTCGTATACTGAGGAGCGCAACGGACATGCGCCACTGTGTATCTTTAATCTGCACCTACATAATATATATGTAATACATAGTAAAGTTCCACACTCTGTTTAGTTATTAAACTTCATAGTACACGTGTTAGTATTAGTATTACGTACTATGTTACTAAGTACGAAAAATATGTAATTATATAAAATAAAATGTAGTATGGTACTGTCATACTAAACTGTAGTATCAAAATTGTTCCAATGCCGTGGGTATGAAAGTCTAGACAAGAACGTAGACATTTATTAAAATGCAATCGATATCGCAGGCATTATAATGATCATATATAATATGATTTAAAGTATTCAATAAATGCTTTCAAAGTTAATGTTATTGTGATGACTCTGAGTTACAAGACCACAAGTATGTTCAAAATGTTTAATCGCATCAAATCAAGGTATATCCCTAATTTATTTTTTATCTCTAATAATAAAATCTATACCCACCGCAAAATCTCTGCTCTCACACTCACAAATGTCCTCTCGACTCCCGTGTGCATTACCTTCGCAGTGTCGTCGGCCGATCAAAGGCTGGTGATCAAAGGACGCCGGTGTCCGAGGCGAGGTAATTAGCCACCTTCACGCGAGCCGTCTGGGGAACGGCACGTGCCGAGATAGACTACGGTTATCATACTACAAGTAAACAGAAGATTATGTTTGAAAGGTTACGAGCTTAAAAGAGGTTATAATTGTTATACATTCAATGCGTAAAGACAACTTACCGTTCTGGAACGCTTGACGTTTCGGCCAGGTTATATTGATCTTAAAATAATGACGCATTTTATTAGTTGGCTGTTAACGGTCGTCACAAGCAGACCAAAAACATAAGGTAATACCTAGCAGTATAGAAGAAAAATAAGTTTTTGGCTTTGCTAGAGGAGGTGGTTTATAAATGTATTTTTGTTGTACTAAGGTTTTAAGAACAGATTTACCCAAAGCCGCTGTTACAAATAAGAAAATATAAAATATTTTCCTTCGCCGACCATCTGCCATCACGCCGGTCATCCTTGGAATTACCAAGTGTAAAGTCATTACAATGTTCATTTTGACATGGTAATGTTTGATTAAATTTATAAGTTCGTAAAGGTTTATTTCTGAAACGTTTTGAAGAGCAAAGCTTAAATGGGGAGAAAGAAGTTTTAGTGCGCATATATCTTGTAGATAAAAAATAGTTTGTACTAGTTTGAAAAAGACCCATACATACTGCACACTGAAATACTCAAAAATAAAGGTTTTCAATAAAGTGTAAGACGGGTTTCCTTTACAATAACAACTTATATTTATTATAACAAGACGGTCAATGACTGTTTGATATCTCGATATAATGGCTGGCAATAGCACAGGGGGACCTGACCATTGGCTTCGCTGGGGAGGTTATAATGTGCAATCTAAGATGGCGACGATCTCGGCTCAGATCGGCGGTCACTCGGTCATTACTGCCCTCGCTACATCTATGAAATATTTATGACGACTGCCATAATAACGCCGGCGACGATATCATTATACTTTGTGATGGGGGGGTCGGGCGGGGCGGAATTTCTGAACGCTCCTTACCATTGCAAAGTCGCAATCGCGGGCGCTTCAAAACGCACCCGCCGATGCTCCGCACAACTTTAAAACATTTTCTGCGCAGGTGAATTTAAATTTGGAGTATTCGGAATCACAAAGACGTCAGATAGTCGACGCCATTCGAACCTGGCCTCGACATCGACATTCAAATTTGTAAATCCAGCAGCAGCAGGCGGTGTGCGCAGACGCGGCGGCCCCGGATCGCCCATATTAACTTGTTAATTAGGTCCATAATACGACTTGCAGATGAGCTACAGAGTTGTGAAGTTGAATACATAAAAAGCCCTTTTTCAGCGATCGCATGCATTGTTGGTGGTGTGTGCGCCGCCGGTGGCCGGTCGCACCGGCGAGGGAGGCGAGCCTATAACGTATTTCGTACGTCCCACCAGCCACCAGAAGTTTGCCTGTTCATAAATAAACGCGAGCGGTATTCAACAGCCCTTGGTGCTGTATGCATAACGAATTTGAAGGAGGCAAACTTGGAGGCTCTGCTGACTGGGATGGAGTATAAAATTCAGTAACAACATGGTGGAGGTTTTCATTCGGCGATCCGCTGCCGGGGAAAGCATAGCTCCGTCATTGTAATTAGTGACGTGTCAGTTGATTGCACATGCATTATAACCTTGTTTATGGCTCGGTCAGTGTCGTTGGTCGTGTCGGGATATAGCAAACACCCAATCCTTAGTGGTTTTCGAAGTGTCCTTTGTGGGTGATGATGCTAATTAGTTGGTTGTAATGGTTGAATGCAGTTTTGTTGCACTGTGTGGTGGCGCGAGCGCGACGGCGCGGCGGCGCTGTTGCCGCGCTTTCGCGGCCGCCATCTTGGAGATGCTGTCAAACGTGTGAGTACTGAGTCGCCGCCAGGCGGCGTGCGTGTCGCATTTGTGTATCAAAATAATATGGCCGCCTTAACTCTCCGCTTTGAATATTTTTGCATGGAATCTGTGAATAATTTGTTGTTCTTTCAATCGTTTAAAAGCTATTTATGTGCGTTTTGTCTTGTTTTGTTAGGGCGTTATTATATTTTATGGAATAGGACACTTTACATATTTGCATATCTAAAGTTAGAGAAGTATGTAAGAATATAAGTTTAAAGTCAGTAAGTATTCGCGAGATGTGTTCGGTCTCACAATTTATTTCACAGAAAGTAATAAGGTTAATTCTATTTCCCCCTTATCTTTCAATGTATATGAGCGGTGTCTTATGTAGGGTTCTGTAAATGATAGATTGTTTTAATGGTTATTTAATACAC
Organism: Catocala fraxini; assembly: GCA_930367265.1. Taxonomy (NCBI): domain Eukaryota; kingdom Metazoa; phylum Arthropoda; class Insecta; order Lepidoptera; family Erebidae; genus Catocala; species Catocala fraxini. Next base: position 22,920,691 of record OV884028.1, read on the forward strand.
AAATTAGCATTTGATGGATGTGGCTATTGAAGGTTTGCCAATTAACTATACTAGTGACAGCCTAGTAAGGAGATGCCAGACTGCTACATAGAGGACACAAATTCGATCCCACGACATGTTCATTGTTTTCAAATTCATATATATACGTATTTTATAGTTAATTATCGTTCGGTTCTATGGCGATGGAAAACATCATGAGAAAACCTGCATGTCTGAGAGTTCTGCGGAATATTCTGGTATCTGTGTTTGATGTTCCGAACTAAACCAACATGCTGGGTAGAGGCCGATACGTTATCGTACAGGCAGTAGGCCTGTGTCTAGCAGTGTCCAGCGGTAATATTTTTATACTAAAGAGTTAAAACTATTGTACTTATTTGGCATGTAAGATGTCGCACTCTTAATAAAACAGCGACTTAACTCAAAATTTGAAAGTAAGGCAATTTGAACTCTAATTGTATATCTTAAATTCTAATATTATATTTGTGTTAAATCTTTGCAATAGTGTTCAAATTTGTTTAATCCAAAATACTGAGATAAGTCCCTGTTTTATTAAGGGTGCGATGTATTCTTTGGTAGAGATCATAATTAAATAAATAAATAAAACACAACTAAAGATAGCCTTATATTTAATATTGCTTACCTACCTAATAGTCTATTGTTATCAAATTTTATAATATTTCATATTATATGAATTATCATACAGCTTGATAACAATCACACTAAAACAATTTTGCTAGGAGACACGGGACTATCCGGGTAACAAAAGTACCGGTTAATCACTTGATTAGCCGGTACCTGTTTACTTCGTCAACAGTCGGTAATAAACTACATGTATTAGCTGTAGATATACCTATTGTATACAGCCTCACCATAGATACATAATGTTCTATTTTTAACACTTATCGTATTTATAACCGAAAACGTAAACTTTCTCTGTGTGGAAACGGAATACAGCTCGCCACGCATCTACATCGAGCGTAATTTGGTTTCGTGTCCTGGAACATTACTTTCAAACTCACTTTTAAGACTGCGCCGAGCGTAAGACAGATAATGACAGAGCTCGTACGGCGCATATTCAAATCGGCGCGCAGCCGCCATAGTAAAATTGTATGGAGGATTTGAAGTGCTTTTTTGATAAATATGTATCTTTATTGTCAACCAATAACTTAAATATTTGGGACGGACAAATTGTAATATAACTATTTATGTTTCGTTTAAGCTGTAAAATAGGATAGATTTCTACTGTTATAATTTAAAAATCAATGCAAATTTACGTAATTTTGTAGGCGAAAATATTAATTATTTTAATTTTTTTACTCGGAGTAATTGTAAACACATTCATTGTTATGGCAAATGGATATTTTATATTTGTATTAAACAAAAAGTGTTGATTTTATTCACTTAACTATGACCGCCTGTTTTGGCAAATTTCGCTCGGCGCAGTCTTAAATCTGCAGTCAACATTAGAGCTATTATTCAGTAACCATGGCAACAATAGTTGTTTACTGTGGTTACTGTCAAAATAACATTAAAGTTGGTGATAATTGCTTTTACGGAATACCACGGCTGTACGTAAGCCCGCTTAAACGTAAAGCCATTTAATGTACGTTCTTCCGTTTGTTTAATGTAAAACTGATAGTCAGAAAAACACGCGTGTTTCTGACAATTAGTTTGCTCGTGATTAGAATTAATATGAATATTTTTCAACTATCCGATTTCTTGAGAATACATCGCACCCTTAATAAAACAGAGACTTATCTCAGTATTTTGGATCAAACAAATTTGAACTCTATTGCAAAGATTTAAAACAAATATAATATTAGAATTTAACATATACAATTAGAGTTCAAATTGCCTTACTTTCAAATTTCGAGTTAAGTCGCTGTTTTATTAAGAGTGCGACATGTTTATATGCCGATCGACGGCACAGACGTTTCCCTAAGAGCATAGTCTCAGAGAAACAAAGTCAAAAGGCCAGAAATATCATAGTATTTTTAACCTTTTGACTAGCTGGAGAGGAGAATAGCCTTTTATTTAAGTCGGTTGCTATCAATCTTTTTATATTTAACCCTAATAACTCCAGAATCGATCCTTATATTTTATTATTTTTCTTTTTAAGAAGACAACTGCGTTAGCGGTCAGGACTTGAGGCGTAGGGAACTTTATAAGCATACAATTAACGAACATTGAATATTTATATGTGGATCACACAAATACTTATCTCGTGTAGTATTCAAACTGATAACTCTCGGCGCGGAGGCAAGGGTGAGGTGACCGCTTGCCGTGCAGTCAGGAGTAGATTCTTACAGAAATTGGCAAAGTTGTTACAGGTTAAAGGGATCAGACGCCAAACAGTACTAACATGACAAACTGTCATATTATGTAACAGCTAAAGAATATACAAATCGATTGACTTAAAGCGAGGCCTAGGTCTTGCCGAACTATAGTTTATTTAGACTACTGATTGCCAGTTGCTAGCTGTCTCAACACATTACTCTACAATCCTGGTGCATCTTGTTCCATCCATTCTTTACACTCACTATCTCATAATAGGATAGATGGCAATGGAAACTTGCACTCGAAAACACATACCAAAAATGTGAATAAAATCCTAATACCTCTCGTGTCGGCAGCGAGGTGTTAACATGACGTCACAGCGGAACGCGAGCACGTTGACACGTCATTTTCCGCACTAGCGCATTTACAGAATTTGGATATGTCACCCGCAAATATAGGGTTACGTTCTACCAACATTAATTTACCATCTAATCCTTAACACTTAGCCTCTATCACAATGATGTAAGGTTGATTTTTGGATGATTATTTGTTTTGTAAGTGTAAGTTTATGTTTTTAGGCTTGATGTCAGGTCTCGACTCGCTGTCCAATCTGTGTGATGCACGCCAGCGTAGTTTTGTATTGAATGCTAGGGAAATAAGTGCAGAGGCAAATGTACTGTAGATGTGTGGAAAACAATAATGATGGCATACATTGTCTGAAGAAGATTTCTTTTTAAATTTGAAAGCCTCTTATAAAAAAAATCTACAACCTTATGACGACTGCAAGTAGATCTCATTCGTTGAGGGTACCTACTCGTAAATTCTTCTTTTGTGAGTTGTGTCTTTATTGAAATTAAACTGCTATATACGGATTTTATCGCGTTGTTTATTTGACACTTTATTACAAAATTTTGAAAATTGTTACACTACTACTACTATTAGTAGTAGTCTCCCCGTGACCATGGCTGCTGAAAAGCAACCAAAACGTCGGGGAAAGTGTAAAAATAAATTAAATCTAAATAGTTTAATAATAATTTAATTAGCTTAAAAATTAGTAAAGTTTAATAGTAGTAGTAGTGTAACAATTTTCAAAATTATGTAATAAAGTGTCAAATAAACAACGCGATAAAATCCGTATATAGCAGTTTAATTTCAATGAATAATATTCGCGTAAATAGAAGACAATATTGTGTCTTTATTTATGGCATGCTACTAATACTATCAATGTAAGATATTGCGAATATTGTTTAATTGTTTGTTACGCAATTACACGTAAGCTGTTTAACAGATTTGTATAGAACTTGGCACATTAATACGTAGTGTAGGTATTTTTATTTTAAAAGACAATTCCTACATTACGTTAAAATTCTGTGTCGCAGGTAGTGATGTGCTGTTACCATTTTTCCATTACCAGTATTTTACGATACGGAAATATTCCCAGTGAGTTTCTATTATTACCGGTAATATTCTCTAACACTGGAAATATTGTTTAATATAATCATGTTGTTTTTATATGTAATATTTGTTTAAAATGCGCACGCGCAGGTGTTACTTACCAAGTTGTACATACCAGAGATGTTGCGAATGCAGTTTTTTTGACATCCGCGGATGCGGATGCGGATATGGATATTTGAAATCTCATATCCGCGGATGCGGATACGGATGTCCAAATCGATGCGGAAGCTCCGCAATTGCGGATGCAGATGTTGATGAAAATTGTTCATCTTATTTAGTAAAAAGTATCTAATATAACCGCCTTCGCAGGTTCAAGCCTCTTTTGCATAGTTTCATAAATTAAACACGTAGGTACTACTGAACAACTGATTTCTTTCTTATCATAACCTACGCTATATCTGGATCCGCGTTGATTATTGCGGGTGCGGATGCGGATGCAGATGTCCAAATCGATGCGCAAGCTCTGCAATTGCGGATGCGGATTACCATTTATATTCCCAGACAGAAACTTGTCAAGAAATTTACTAAGTAACTTGATAGGAACAATAAGAAAATACCCAGAAAATTACTGTAGGTATGGAAAGTTTCTCGAAATTTACCCTGTAAGTTACAATACCTACTCCATTTGGTTAGGTACTTAACTAAAGGTAAACAATCTTGATGTGACTCTTTATACAAACACATATTAAACAAATAAACTACTGCTTAAACTAACGGTTCAATTAATTTTGTAATCGTTATTTCTGTATTTACATTGATCTTTATCAGCATTTTATTTTAAACTGTATTTTTAGATAAAAAGACACATCAAGATTGTTTACCTTTAGTTAAGTACCTAACCAAATGGAGTATAGGAATATTGGGAAAATAATATTTTAAATTCAAATTTTGGTTGCATTTAGACTAGAAGTGCTAGAAATCTTATCGGATCACTCATAACCACAAATGAAATTTAAGAATAAAAATATTTCTTCTGTTTTTAGAATGTTACTGTGAAAGTAAATGACTGGTAACGGCACATCACTAGTCGCAGGTGACCTGAGTTGAGATGCAACCCACAACACTCGGTGCAGTAGCAGTTACAAGGCGAACACTTCCACCACAACGCTATCTATATAGTCTGAGCTATACTAATATTATAAAGCTAAACAGTTTGTTTGTTTGTTTGTTTATTTGTTTGTTTGGTTGAACGCGCTAATCTCTGGAACTACTGGTTCGAATTGAAAAAATCTTTCAGCGTTGAATAGCCCATTTATCGAGGATGGCTATAGACTATCTAACATCACGCTAATACCAATAGGAGCAGAGCATAAATAAAAAATGTTGCAAAAACGGGGCAAATTCTCTTATGTGAAGCAGACGAAGTTGCGCGGGTCAGCTAGTATACTTTAAATGTGTATGTCTATAATGAACGTAAACCACTTGCCGTTAAATCTAACTGCATTGCTGTTAAATAACCGTAATATATCAACCATCACGCAGATATATTCCAGAAAGGATCGGCAGAGTCTATATGTTTATATGTCGCCAGTTATGTTTAGGTAAATGCCGCTCTGAAGGGCAAGCCAGCTGTGACACATCGGACACAATACCTGACCCACACACCGCACCGTTAAATATTTGTTACGCAATCACGCGCAAACCGTTGAACGGATTTGGTTAAAACTTGGCACACCGGTAGATATGACTTGGGTTATTACATAGGGTTTAGCTTTGTATAAGTTCGCATGGGATCCTCAAGTGAAGAAATAAAATATAGACTATTGAATTATATCTAACTGCCAGGATGATGGTATAGGTGATCGCCCAACCAACCCAAGGGACGATGGCTGGCCCATGCGTCTTACTCGTGAACGGGTGCTACTTGTGGTGACTGGTCGACCTTGGTATCGTTGAATTCGATGATTTACTAACTACATTTTTATTTAAACAGTTAGATTAAACTACGGACTACAATCATGCATTGTCTTGATTATTAATGTACATGTAAGTGGATGCTCTTATTTACCATTCTGCTGCTTTAGAGGCTACCATCAAATTTTATTAAATGCTTGAGTATGTTCAGTAATAGTTCATGGAGAAATGGTTGCAGCACCTTACAGCTCTTATGATTTGTAAACAAAAACTTGACGATTAAAAAGAGTGACCATGAGTTTCTTGCCCGTTCTTCTCATGAGCCCTACACCCTTGCTTTGCTGAACGTGGCAGTAAATGTAAATTCGCAGAAAAAAATAGTGTTAATTTGACATTCATAAGTGTTACCTTGTAACCTAATCTGAATAAATTTATTTTGATTTTGATTTTGATTTTGAACCATTACCACTGAGCTGAGTGTTGTAGAGCTGTGGCACAGGAATCATGTATAGGGCGTTAAGGTAGTTTTTAAAAATGCCTGCTCGCTTTGCATCGCGCAGTATGCTGACAAAATGTTTATATGAAAGAAAGAAAGAAAGAAAAACCGTTTATTTGCCACAGATACAGTTTAAAAAGGAAATACATACTTACAATATAACTTAACATATATATATATTACCTTCGCATATCGATGAAAGAATATGAGTACAATCTGGATGTCTTCAAGTCGCGAGTGACTAGATATCTTCTAGGCAAGCGTGCTCCATCGTCGACTGCATCTTCACTTAAGATCAGGTGAGATCGCGGTCAAACGCAAGCCTATTAGTGTACAAAAAAAAACTCTCAATCTCATGATCTCGCTAGTGATAACGTACCAAGTCTTACCTATTGCCTCCAATATTTACTGCAAACAATTTAATGGTACGAATTAACTATAACCGAATACCGGAATAGCTATAGATATGTAACTCCGTACTTTGCCGAGCTTCTGAAGCCGGTCGGTCTCGACGATCATTCACACGTATAGCCAATATGTCGAATTCCAAGAAGTTGAGACCCTTAAATAGCTTAATATCTGATATCTTATAGAGTCTTCTATTCATTTGCATACTAAAAGAATAACGATAAGTTTTGTCTCTTTTCTTCTCACTTTCTTTCTCTCTTCTATTCTTAGACTGTAGGAAAGTAAAAACTTAACGTTAGACTAGATAGCCGAATAAAATAGTTAGATTTGGTACTTATTAAAGGCTTGGATGTAAATGATGATAATGAATCGTAATTACACCTTAACATTTTCACTCAGTATAACACATTTATAACTTTAACAGTAACTTAATAATAATAACATTCTATTACATATACACAACACCATCTAGCCCAAACTAAGCAGAGCTTGTACTATGGGTACTAGACAATGGATAAACATACATATAAAAATACTTTTTTTTTGTAATTATATATTATACATAGAAACACCCAGACCAAGACAAACATCCGTGATCATTCTCACAAATGTTTGACTTGTGCGGGAATCGAACCCGCTATCTCAGGCGTGGCAGTCGGTTACACTAACCACTACGCCATCGAGACTAACTCACTTGTGTGTGCGACCTTAAGTGCTTCAAATCTATACACCGCCATTACCGAAGTCATATATAAACTCCGTATAAACCTGAAGGAGTAACGAGACGTGTATTACAGCCACATATTATCTATTATGTTTTAGGTCACACTTCTTAAAAGCCTCGATTACTGTTAACCGGACAAAGTTGTAGACTACATTTTACTATTGAGAATATGTTAGCAGAAAACCCCTATAATACTCTAAACCATTAGTTTCCAAAGTGGCCCAAGTGGACCCCCAGGGGTCCACGGGAGACTCGACGGTTGGTGGTTACGTTGGTGTGATAAAAAAATGGAGGTACATAATTCGTAAGCGGGGTCCACGAAAATTTATTTGCTTTCGATAGTGAAGAACTAAAATGTTGGCTTGACTTCACCTATCAATGTAGGCAGATAATATTTTAAGAAGCTTATTTTTCGGTAGAGAATTGATAAAAAAAAAAAGTTCAGCACGTCTATGGTGGTGGGTCCAGTCCCGAAAATTTAAAATAAATGCCATAGAATATGGTAGAAATGTAGCTGCAGGGGATCCACCACAGCCTGCTAAACTTTGAAAGTGGTTTATGAGAAAAAAGTTTGGGAACCTCTGCTCTAAGCTGTATGTCAATCCGAAGACCTCATGCACATTAGTCGTATTCATTACCGATACAACCTAGCCTACAATTTAATTATGTAATGCCTTGTGTCTTGTGAATATGAAGCAACAATATATATCTATATTATAATACGTAACGGGTATCAAGATCTTGCTTAATGTTTACCTTTTAATGCTTGTCGTTTCGACCAGGTTACACCGCCCGTTGTCACACGCTGACTGGTGCGGCGATGTCACGTCTCCGATTGTGAAGCGGAAGAATCTTGATCCGTCCTCACTATTCGTATGTTTTTAGAAACACACGAAATGTTATGCATGGTCGCGTTAATACCTGTTAAGTTTTATATATTATTATGTACTAGCGACCCACCCCGGCTTCGCTCGGCTAGTACAAAATCTTAACAAATTATACACCTAAACCTTCCCTCGTGAACCACTTTGTCTATTGGTGAAAACCGCATGAATCCGTTCTGTAGTGTTTGAGTTTATCACGAACAGGCAGACATACAGACATTTTAAGAGTTCGAAAATACTCTTATTCAACAACTTTGTCCGTCCGTCCGTCTGTCCGTCTGTCTGTTATACATCTTTTAACTCAAGAACCGTACGAGCTAAAGACCCACGATCAGCGCCCTTTGACTCAGCATAGTCGATATACCCCCGAAATGACTATGACCTTTGACCTCTGACCATTTTTTCGAAGTCTAAGATTTACGGAAATTTATGGCTGTTTACAAGGTCGACAAGGCGCAAGTGATGCCTCTAGTATTACAGGCGCCCATAGGCTACGGTGACCACTTACCATCACGTTTGCCAATTTAGTAGTATAAAAAAAATCAGACAGACAGATTCGGCGGGGCTTTGTTTTATAATAGGTACTTAGTGATATATCAATTTGTATCATGCAACGCAAAAGTTTAAAGTTATTATGAAGCAACAAAACTATTATTATTACCTTCAAAAACCTAACCAGGATACTTTTATAACAAAAAAAAGCTTTAATTAAAGCCATGGTTTCCTCACGAATATCACATTACCACAATTATAATTTATATCTAGTTTACACGAACAACACTTATTAGCGGCTAGAACTTGATTAATGTAGTTCATTAAAAGGAAAAAAGCATTGTACTGCACTTTTTATTTTTTGATTAGTTCATTAGCAAAGAAATACATAAGATGGCTATTTTAGAAGGCCTATATGAAAATATATGGTTGAAAATAGTCTCGAGTTCGTGCAGAAATGTTACGTTATATAAAAGCTTCTGTTAATTTTTGCGTTGAAAGTTATAGCCTTTTTTTCAAGCACCTTTGCGCACTGCAAACATTCTCCGTGTAGGACATAACAAGCAATAAAAAAAATAACATAAATATCATCCAGACCCAGAAAGGTCACAGATTTTCTCCCGTTCCTTTCCTTTCATCCCATCTCTAATTATTTTCTTTTGAGGCGCCAATACGAAATGGATCCTATCATATATTGCTTATTACTTCGATAATCGCTTGCCACAAGGTGGGCTGTAAGCTCTTCTGCTATATTTATCGTTTAAAAATAAACACATACACATCCAAATTGCTGTTACTCCCGACAGAAACGAACTCTTTCTACAATTTTTACATAGCCTATACTTACTGTAAATATTGCGATACTAATAAAATTGAATTATCAGAAAATGTTTTGATCTCGCATTCGAATATTGATTACTATTCAAATAACGATAGAATAATCAGATCACGATTTCATGACCCATTGATACATTTTCGATTTGTTATGGCTGATCGCTGATGATCGAAGTTTGACGACATTTTACTTTTTAACTCATTGCACAATAATTCAGACGATATAATAATCTATTGTTTTAATCAACGATTCGAATCAAATCAGTTTTCTTATCCTAACTAATGTTATAAATGCGAAAGTGGGTTTGTTTGTGTATATGTTACACTTTCACGCCTTAACTACTCGATAGATCGTCATGAAATGTCGCATACACGTTTTCAAAGACACAGAAAAGGACATACCTATACTTTCACCCAGAAAAAGTACTTTTCTCGAAGGATAGAAAATCGACATAGTCTACATTTAAGTGTGCGGAGCGACGGGCATTATCTAGTAATCTATAATCCAAAGTATTCTGACATTTGGAATCTTTCCACTATCTTTTAAAACATTGGTATCGCATGAACAAACACGCTGTAATGAGCTGTCCTCATCTCACGCATTAATATCAATATTTTAAGAGGTGGTGGGAAAGACTATGGTCTAACCTTTGAATATAATTATGAAGTTACACCTTTGTAATTATTAGAAATATGTAGTGATGATTTGCTTTTATTTATTACATACTCAACACTCATGCAATAACATGTTCTCAGTACATAACTCAGTACTTTGTAAGTACTTCTGTTAATTTATTTTGCAATATCATCGTTGTAAGCTAAGTAATTACGGTTCTCAGCACTTAACAACTTTATACACGCACCTCGCTGTTCGTATTCTGATGGCATCTTACTCGTTAGTACCTACTAGAAGCTTTGTGAACCACTGTATTCACATAAAGTGAATGCATTGAGGAAAATTTTAAATGATTTACAATACCATTAAAAAAGTACAAGTCACAAAATTTTGCTTGGAGATTGGTTTGATTTCTCAACTAATAACTGCCACGTAGTATTCCTGTATTTCTGTAAATACCTTGGCAAAGGACACACCAACATTTTGTCTATAATATAGGTCTCATTTAATAGGGGCTACTGACATTGCCACAGTATTAGTCACCTGAGGAACACAACACAAGTAGTATTGACTGCATCTTTTGTGGTACATACGTCTTGTTAAATGTTAATGACCATTTGATTGTTAGACTAGAATCTTCCATCTTATAATCTGAAAAGATATATTTTTAGTTTCTTGAACCGAATATGAGTCTAATCCAAACTGCAAATTCGTTTACGTGTTGCTAATTCGTAATCAATTAATGGTTAATCTATTACAGTGATTTTTTTAGTTACTTGCCTCCGTGCCTTGGTGACTTGCTTGACTTTGGACTGCTCGGTAGCGGAGCGATAGTGAATGCGACTGCTGTGCACAGGTCTCGGTTAAGCCAGGGTTACACTAGGGGACAAATGTCCCACGACATGTGTCGGCAACATGACAACCAAAGCCGGACGATTTCGCTTGACATATCTGGCGACATCGCGCGAGTTATGTCCGTAGCGATGTCAGGCGAAGTTGTGCGACTTCGCGAAACTTCGCCTGGCATATCTGGCGACATCGCGCCACTTATGTCTGTAGCGACGTCAGGCGAAGTTGTACGACTTCGCGATACTTCGCCTGTCATATCTGGCCACATGACAATATTGTGTTTCATAAGACAGTCGATATCATGACACCTGCCGAGGTAGTGTTGTTGGCTGCGGCGTACATAATTATAATTCATGATTAATAATTGACGTCAATTCCACAGCTGAATACGTCTGTCATGTCGAGCGAAGTCTGACAACGTCGCGCCACTTCACTCGACGTCGTTGGCGACACGTATCGCGCGATGTTGCCAGACATGTCGAGCGAAGTCCGGCAAAGTCGCACCACTTTATCCGACGTCGCTGGCGACACGTGTCGCAAGACATTTATCCCCTAGTGTATCCCTTGCTTTACGTATCCCGTATCGGACAAAATCGTATTAATTTTTTCTGTTAAGAATTTCGATTCATTCTTATAGATGATTGCCAGTTTCGCCCTCTATTATGTGGGATCTCAAAGCATAGTTGGCGAAAAGTGGATGATGGACATTGATATATAAAAATCCTAATACATCAATGGCGGTGGGTGTATTACACGTATGTTTATCCCGTCTATAATATACATGTGTGAGACAATGTACGTATGCGTTCGATTATAATCGAATCACCTGAATATTGAATGATTCGGCAAGTTACACATTGCTTATGAAATGAATAATTTACATTAGCAATATACGTAGATGGCCTAGTGGTTTAAATAGTCGTCTAGTCAACGCCAAAGTGCTAAGTGTCGTGTGTTCGTTACTCACACGAGATATAAATCTTGTGTGATCCACAAATATTTGGTCCGAGTCTGGGTGGTTTTTATATACGTTATTTCATAGATTGTAAAGTTCCAATGACTCAGGAATTATTCCTAGTGCGCTATTTGACGAAATAGAAACAAAGATTTACATTGCTTGTTCGATCTAAACCTTCAAATAAAGTTCTAACAAATGTACTAACCTAGTAATAAGTTCAAATGAATACGAAATACCACTTTTATTGATCACAAGCGGTCAGTAGCTCGCCTTAACGATGTCAGTGACGAGTGACGTCATACGTCATGTTCGTACACTGCATGAGCAAATGGCGGCCAGTCACGAACACCGTAATGAAACAGAATTAGCTTTCTATTTACTTGCTTTTTAATAGTGTGAGTGTAAAAATTATAAGTTGGGTGTCTGTAAAAGTACAAGCCTTGGGTCACAGGAGAATTGATGAACTAACTTACACAAATAAACTTAGGACTGTACGGATAGCGTAATAGTTTTAGTGATCACGTCGCCCTCGACACTAGGCTAAGTGAGTTCGATCCCAACATGGGTCAAGGGCATGCCAGTATTGGGGTATAAGGGGTGCACAAGAAATTGGCTCTTCTCTCTTAGCCTTTATTATTCCCAAGTCATTTGGGGTCGGCTTTTCTGGTCTAACCGGATTTGACTGGATATCAGTTTTTACACGGAGCGGCTGCCACCTGACCTCCGCAACCCGAAGGCTAACGATACCCTAAGGCTAGACCAGTGTCAGAATATTAGAGGGTACTGACTTTCCCAATAACGACTGCCATAGATGTTCATGGCAGCCGGGACCAACGGCTTAACGTGCTCTCCGAGGCACGGAGCAGACGATAATTGTCAATCAATACGCACATAATTTCGAAAAGTCATATAACTTCCGAAAGTCAGAGGTGCGCGACGTGGGTTTGAACCCGAGACCTTCTGCATTGCAGTCTGTTGGTCTCCCCACAGAGCTATCGAAATTGACTATACTAAAAAAAAAAAATTAATATTTTTCCTAGCTTTTCTTGTATTTATTATTCTGTAGAAGTCGGTAATATTTTCTTAAATATTAAACAAGAAAACAACTAAACTATGTAACGGAACTTGCAAACAAGTAGATTAACATAAAAATGTTGTATTTACACAAAATAAGTTGACAGGTAATTAATCGAAATAGTATTTACCATTGCTATATTATATCATTATTATTTTAATCGTTCATTTCATTTTTTACACAAATGTAATACAAATACTAATAATTATTATTATTTATATCTTTGCAAGATTGCTTTGATTAACTTAAAGTAATGTATATTATCCGTGTATCGACTTTTTGTGTTTATTAAGGATTGTATGACGCCGGAAAACGTAAATGTCAATATCATTGCTCATTTTGCAACTCCATTGTGACGGTTAGTGTTTATTTATTGCGGTTAATATCGACGACTTTTACATTTAAGCTATAAAACTGCAATGTATTATGTTTTATTTCATTCCTTATAGATTGTACTCATAAATAAATTAAAATAATGTATAAAATGATTAAGCACATATTTGATATAAATTGTATTGATGAAGATTTTAGTAAATCACTTCTTATGCTAATTAATTATTGGCATTGCTTACTATTATTATTATTAGCCTTTATAGGTGTGCACTGTGAGCCCAAATTACTATGGCGTCTTGGCATGCCCCGTGTGATCGATAAATAGTTGTTCCGAGCCTAGGTGTGCTTTGTGTCCGTTGTTTGAATATAGGTTAAGTTTCTCGCGACGCAAGAATTTTGTCTTTGATAAAATTAATTAAAAACATACAAATAACAAACACAAATTGTGTAATCCACAGAAATAATAGTCTCGTGTGGGAATTCAACCCACAACACTCAATGCACTGGGCCACAATTTGTCCGCTACGCCTTCCACATATTCTACCACATACACACAACACCATCTAGCCCAAACTAAGCAGAGCTTGTACTATGAGTTCTAGACAATGGATAAACATACATAGATAGTTTTTTTTCTTTGTTAATACATACATATTATACATAGAAACACCCAGACCAAGACAAACATCCATGTTCATGCACACAAATGTTTGACTTGTGCGGGAATCGAACCCGCGACCCCAGGCGTGGCAGTCAGTTACACTAACAACTACGCCATCGAGGCCGACAATCAATATTTGATTGATGAGTAATTGCGCACGGTTTTGTATAATAATATCAGCTCTCTATAGAAACTGACCCACTGCTGGGCATGGGTCTCTCTGAAAAGTGGTTAGGCCGTTAATCTACCACCCTGGCCCAGTGTGTTCTGAATCACGTTATTCTGAACCGATCAATTCTTTCTAATTTGGCCTGTCTGCAGAAAATCTTCGATTTAATCAGAGAACGTAAGCGTAACGTGGTTTCGAGTGTGGGCGTACTTTATGTCCATTGTTGAATGTTTATAAAGTCCCACATGACACAGGATTAATTCCTAATGGAGTAGTCTTAAAGAAAAGAGAACTCGGTCTTATGTTACTATGCGATGATTGGGCTGAGTTCGCAGTATTAAATATGTAACATATAGGTACGTTAATTCCCAAGTCCTAACAAAATGATATCTCTGATGAGCAAGCATCCATGGCCTACGGTACAACCTAGCCGCTCGTAATAAGAGATACCTTTGCTACCTTCATTTAAAAAAATAACGTAGATACTTCCTTCGAACAGTTAGTAAATATTCATAAAGTTCATCATCATCTCAGCCGGAAGACGTCTACTGCTGGACATAGGCCTTCCCCAAGGTTTTCCACATAGACCGGTCTTGGGCCACCCGCATCTAACCGCTTCCCGCGACCCTTACCAGGTCGTCGGTCCACCTTGTACAACCACCTTGTCCAACCTACCCCATAAACTAACCTAATTAAAATTTGCATATTAACACGAACATTATTCTATTAATGTCGAAGCTTTTAATAAAAACGAAATCGAACTTTCTATCTGTACGTTTGTTAATTTCTATCTATACTAATATTATAAAGCTGAAGAGTTTGTTAGTTTGGTTAAACGCGCTAATCTCAGGAACTACTGGTTCGAATTGGAAAATTATTTTATTGATGGATAGCGTGATGTTATATATCCTATCTTCCTCGATAAATAAGCTATCCATCAATAAAATAATTTAATAATACATGTGTGTTAGTATGTCGTTTCAGTGACGTATTGCGACAAGCTTCAACTAAAATTAGATCAATTAATAAACCAAAGTTCTGACTAACCCAACGTTAAATTAAAAAAAAACAAATAAAATATGCGTTTACGAAATCATCATCATAAGTTACAATTTTCAATCATTCTAAGCAAACAGGATTTTTTGCAATGATCCTAATAAATGAAATAATTGCGACAAGAAAATCTCACCACGATATTTTTTTTTTTTCTCAGTCTGCTTTTTTGTCCCGCTGCTGGGCAAAGGCCTCCCCTCTCAATTTCCACTGTTCTCACTCCTGAGCAACGTCTATTCTATAACAATTTAATTCTTAGCACCGTGTTTTAAAAAAATGAATTGAATGGGATAAGATTTGGTTATTATTTTTGGCGCGCGTGTAACATATCTACGGCTAAAATTAAGTATCACTGATCGGCGATTATAATACACGACTGATAGTAACAAACATATTACTATGATCGACGTATGTGCGTAGATTAGTAATGCGCATACTTGAATGATATTCAAATACTTACATTCTGCATAACACGGTATCTACTTTACATTGTCAAGGACACATCGCACGTACTTTGAAATGCATACTCTTGTCGATACATTCGAATTTAATTCGAATACAATAGTGCACAATGATAAAATCGATTTTAGTGTTTAGATTTGTTTTATGAGTCAGACTGATATTATACATTAATGTATATGTTACGGCTAAAAGCCGAAGTACGGCTACACCTAGTTTTAGCCGGCTAAACTCAAAAGTAACCTAACATAACCTAACCGCATGTGGCCGGCTGCACCTAGTTGTAGCCGGCTAATCTTAGGTTTATGTTCACACCCACCTTTAGCTGTAACATATACATTATTGTAAAGCATAGCATTCTAAACGATTTCGTTCATAAACGGCAAGCAAACTTGTAGTCGCGCGCTAGTTACATATTGAGAAATCAAGAAAAGTGATTAATTACCATCTATTTGGATACTACCAAATCGAAAGTGTGTTAGTTTTTATAAAACTTGAAATCGATTGAGTTCGCGTGTCGCACGCTATTCAGTGAATGCGATAGTTATCGATGAGCATATCGTTTCAATACAATATAGGTATCGATAGAAATGGTGCACTGGCTGGTGCGATTCTGTAAGTTAGTAAGCAACGTTGTCATGGTGAAGTTTAAGATGGGTGTCTATCATAACAAACAATAATTGTCTGCTTATAGCAACAGATGTACATCATACATGACTGTATCTATCGACATAAGAATGTAACAGGTTTTCATTGTAAATTTGATGTTGTAGTAGTTTCTGTTTCAAGGTAATATCTTAAATTATGTGAAAGAGTATATATTGTTCTACTCTAAGACAAATTGGTGTTGCAAGAGTCCATTTGCTACGGTAAGCGCTAAACATTAAGCGGATGGAACACTAGTTTTGCTAAGATGGAATTTATGCGAGAAAAGTCGCGGTTGAAGCAAGTTCTTAACATAAAGCTTAAGTTAACCTCAATAAAATAAAGTTTATAAAACAGCGCCATACCCATTAGTAGGCTCTTTAAATAAAACCTAAACAAAACGGATGCTTTAACCAAATTACCCTGTGAAAGGGAGAAAATAAAAAAAATACACAACAAATTAATGAGCCCTTCTAACTTCCCGGGACAAGGGACCACACAAATGCTAATTTTTCAACTACTAAACATTTTTCGGTACGATTTCTGAAAAGAATCGAGTACAGTTACGTTGAGAAAAGAGCGTACAAGCTATGTTTATTTATTTATGGATGCAATACATTGGTTTTGTTATTGAATGTACAGAAATAAAGCTTGTGAATATTCTACTATTTGGAATATCTGAGTTTTATTAAATTCGTATCTGAAATAAAAATACGACAATTGAAAATAATAAATTTTAAATTGATTATGTTTGTAGGTATTACTATTTGAAATAATTTTCGGTAGAACATTACAGAGTGCCCATCAATATAATTAATTATTTATATAAAGAAAAAGCATACTGATTAGAATTCTAATTCGTTATAGCTAATATGATTTTTCTGTAACTAGTTTAATTATGATTATAAATTGTTTTCTTTCTTTACATATTCTGTTTCTGAAAATGTATTATTATAATGTACATATATACGACCAGGGCTAGTAAATTTATTTTTTACACCTACTTGCAACACTGTGTTCTTGGTTCGCGGTAACATTGACCGGCTTTTCTAAATCATCGTAAAGTAATAAACTGGCCGCCACTGTATCAAGGCAAGCCTCTCACATCTGGCGTTGAACAATTTAAAAAGGACAACAAATAGGTAACGTTGAGGCCACAGGAAGTTCGGAAAAAGGACAATCTCCACCCAGTTCCTGTTGTTTGTTTCTGCGCACACATATTTTTTAACTAAGTGCCTATTTTGAATAAAAATGCGTCTCCCTTAACCGTTAAATGTACTGAGTAACAAGATTTATGTCTTTACGTTGTCTTTTTTGAGATAACGCTTTTGTTACGAGTATTGTACCTATTTCAGTGGAGGTTTAAATTTGCTGCATTGTGAAATGAAATTAGCGTAATATATTTTATGAAATTTTAACGTATGGAGTCGCAGCGTTACATCGACGGCCAGATACAATAGGTTTTTAATTATATCTGGTATGCCAAGAATTGACAGGTTAATTAATTTAAGTTAAAGTTGTATGTAGAAAATAATAAGTGCCTTTATAATATTTATACCATCAAAGTAGTGCAAATTATATCGACTATACAGGAGTTCGGCTCAACCACCCACACATACATTAGCAACAAGGCCTATTTTAAAAACTGGTGCACGCGTCTATGTGTGTGTGAGTTAATAAGTATGTGATGTGATCAGCATATGATGTATATCTATGTGTGTGTATATCACCAGTTGCCAATTATATTATTAAATTTATCTTAACTTAGATATAACAGTATTGTTCAATTCTAAGATGTTTTGTTTGTTGTTTGTGTTCGTGTGGTAAGTGGCCAACCTGTTGTCAAGAGTTGTTCAAACCGCCGCGCCCGTAGGCCTTTGACATGGCTTAACGACTGCTGTCAATTTGACAACAACCGGGACCGTCTTCTTACGTGCCTTCCGAAGCACGGGGACGCTCAGAGGAAATGCCACTAAGCGGTCACCCATTTATAGACTGACCGCACCCAACGTTGCTTACCCTCACTAATCGTTTACCGATCAGTGAGTGCAACTGGCTATGAGCGCCTCGATTCGATCGATCGAATTCTAAGATCAAGCGCATCAACAGTTTCATATTATTCTTACGACAAGACTTAGAGACTTAGAGAATTTCTAATCATTCTCATATAAGAAAAAGGGTTAGATTTTACGTAATCCACTGTTAACAACATAACCAGTATGCATTATTCAGAAACCCTAGGCGTATTTTATTTCGATGCAATTTTTCGTATAAGGCCAAGAACCTGACTTAATAAAATAAATTATATACAACCTAGAACTAGTATGCTATATTGTGCTCATATATAAAAGTAGTAAAATAGGTATTAATGTAAACGAAGCGATAAAAATGTGGTCATGAGTTTCTTGTTGTTCTTCTTATTGGTTCTACGCCCTTGTTTTGCTGAACGTTGTAACAGGTATGTATCTTATGTGGGGGCCAGTCAGTGCAGACCGGCGACACTTCGACCCAGTGGGATCTTTTGTGTCGACACTCTCCCAATAACGACTGACGACTGCCATAGATGTTCATGGCAGCCGGGACCGACGGCTTAACGTGCTCTCCGAGGCACGGAGCAGGCGATAATTGTCAATCAATACGCACATAATTTCGAAAAGTTATATAACTTCCGAAAGTCAGAGGTGCGCGACTTGGGTTCGAACCCGAGACCCTGTGCATTGCAGTCTGTTGGGTCTCCCCACTGAGCTATCGCTGCTCTTGTGTAACAGGTATATGTAAATTAGAGTATAGGCTACTTGGTGTAACTTTAAGGCTCATAACCGTTAGTTTTTCACTCCAATGAATAAATTTACTTTGAATTCCATTTCAAGGAAAATTTAAAGATTTTTAATAAAACATACATATAGGACTTGACTTATTATGAATACTTAAATCGTTGTGGGTTAAAATACAAAAAACTCTTATGCTCGGAATAAGTTCTACCCATCAGTGGATCTTCCTATTTTCCTGTCCGGGAATGAACTCGCGTCACTCAGCACATTAATGGCAACAAGCTTTAATGTCTGTAACATCCATGCTGTTATAAAAACTAAAATAATCAAAACAATTTCATCATGGCCGAAAATTGGTAAGTATTTGATCTATTCCTTGCAGTGTTCTCATCATGACACTTACAAATTGATTAAGATCAGTTTACAGTGGGCTCGTTGTGAGTTAGAGCCGATACTGCCACGCTGCATGACCGATGTAAGCACACCAATTCGCGAACAATCCACATAGCTCCACTATTTGCGTTCGTAGGGTTGAACGGAATGAATCCATTATATTATATGCGAAAGTGAGTCTAACGTAACAACACGTTTTCATTGCCAAATTGCTAAACAAATTTCGATGAACTTTAGCATGGAGATAGCTTGAACTATAAGGATAGACAAAGGCTACTTTAAACTTGAAGTCTAAGGCAGTTACGGGGTACAGCTAGTATGTTACTACCTCACGAAAAGACTGACTAACTCAAATCAAATGTATGTATAATATTGTCTTCTGTTTACGCGAACGTTATTCATTGAAATTAAACTACTATATACGGATTTTATCTAGTAGTAGTGTAACAGTTTCAAAATTTTGTAATAAAGTGTAAAATAAATAACGCGATAAAATCCGTATATAGTAGTTTAATTTCAACAAATGTATGTATATAAAAAAGACATCAATCTTCTTTATTTTAATAATAATGATGCTCTTACATTGTTACTGGATTTGCTAGTACCTTCGTCCGAGTGAATTTTAATTGTTAGGTGCTTTATGTTGTATCCTAACCAAAATACACTAGTCTTTATTTTTTCTACCTGGAGCACATTTCTAATGGTCTTCAGTTTTTTTAATTTATTATTATAATGACCTACCTACGTGCCCTATTTAACGTCTCTAGTAATAACATATAACAAGTTATATACAAAGTAACTTTAAAATGAAAATGTTCTTCAGTTCCTATCTTGTGACAATGCTCCTATCATAAAGGAAAATTCTGTGCAAAATTTCAACTTTGGGGCTAAGAGTTGACGAGTGAGCTAGTCTATGAGTAAGGACTTCTCTTATTATATACATGGATAACTAAGATACCCGGCAAGCTTACAGCTGATGACAGTAACAGTCGATATGATAGACACTTGCATGGCACCACGTATATCCCTTGCATATTACTGGCCATATAAAAAAAGGTGTCGCGGCTATAATTAAAACAAAACATAAGAGCAGTGTTCATTACGACGACTCGATGGCGTAGTGGTTAGTGTAACCGACTGCCACGCCTGAGGTCGCGGGTTCGATTCCCGCACAAGTCAAACATTTGTGTTTGTGGGTGTTTGTATGTATAATATGTATGTATTTACAAAAAAAAGTATATATGTATGTTTATCCATTGTCTAGTACCCATAGCACAAGCACTGTTTAGTTTGGGCTAGATGGTGTTGTGTGTATGTGATAGAATATTATTATTATTAATATTATTATTAGACTAGGGTTCGTACTGTTGCTAACATAACGCCTTCCTAACCCTCGTATACCTAATGCATGCTAGTCACAATACGGTTAAAGACATTTATTTTCTCAAAAGATTTAAAATCACTTACAGAGAAAATACAATAGACAATTACAAATGTAACTTACTAAAAGTTACAGCAGCGATAGCTTAGTGGGGAGACCAACAGACTGCAATGCAGAGGGTCTCGGGTTCGAACCCACGTCGCGCACCTCTGACTTTCGGAAGTTATATGACTTTTCGAAATTATGCCCGTATTGATTGACAATTATCGCCTGCTCCGTGCCTCGGAGAGCACGTTAAGCCGTCGGTCCCGGCTGCCATGAACATCTATGGCAGTCGTTATTGGGAGAGTGCCGACACAAAAGATCCCACTGGGTCGAAGTGTCACCGGTCTGCACTGACTGGCCCCCACATATGATACATACTAAAAGTTACAGGCCGATCACCGAATTGTGAGTTATGGAAAAATATGTAGGTAAGTATTAAAAAAGTGTTCGTTTTAGCGCGACCGCGCATCGGGACTCAGGTAAACGTTTGCTAGTACAATGCTACACATGTTTATTAGGGCCTATGACCTATGACACAGTGAGAAATAGAATGTAGGTACTTACTTACCATGAATTTATTAACGATGTTTCTTTGGTTTTATTGGTTATCTGATTGTCACTATGGCTTTATGGGTTGTTCTGTATTCATCTTATGACGTCTCATCCTATTTCTTGACTCATCCTAAACTAGTATGCCTAACTGATCCGATTCCATTATTTGAATAAAGATTCTTTATTCAACCGAAATGCGTTCCTTACTCTACCCGTGGCAAATATTACCGAAAAAAGTATGGATAGTAAAACGACCCTTGGCTTCGTAAAAGTAGGTTAGGTTAGATAAGTAACAGTACTTTAAAAACAAATATAGCCTATGCTAGGTACTCGGTGATAATAAAGATTTCAAATGGAGAAAAATTTTAAAATCGGTTGAGCACGTCTTTCCTGTTTATAATATTAGTATAGATATAAATTACGAAAACAGTAATTTTTGTTCAGACCGTCATCCAAGCCTTAAAGTTTTTGGGATATTCGTAATCGGTTCAGCTAGGAATACTTACAGAATGAATAAAGAATTAAAAATGAAATAATTGCTGTCGGTTGAGTAAGGAACGTAAATTGGTTGAGTTAGAAAAAAACAGTGTAGGATGAAACGTCATAGGATGACGCCGGAACTACCCGGCTTTATATTATGATTCAATTTGGTGTATTTATAATTATAATGTGCGCGAACAACTAACGTGTGTATATTGTAGTGTATAATTATAATTATAACGTAGCAGTCAATATGCAATTTTAAATACACAATACTCACTACATAGTGAGTATAGTGTATTTAAAATCTATTATATACTAGGAATAAATCCTGTATCACCGGGGATTTACAAACATTCAAACAACGGACACAAAGAACATTCAGACTCGGAACGCGAAAAATTTGTGGATCACACAAAGTTTTGTCCCGTGTAGGATTCGAACCCACAACACTCGGCGTCGGCGGCATTGACGAGGCGACCACAACATTTAAACCACAACCACGCCTACACGGAACAAACAATTGTGTGTTCCAGAAATGGTTGTTCCGAGTCTGGGAGTTTAAATGTTTGTAAAGTCTTTTAAAAAAAAGGAAAAGGAGAAAATTCAAATATAGAACGGTTGTTGAGGGGTAGCCCTAGACGAAATCGTAATCTAGTGGTAGTAAGATTGAACGGTAATAGAAGGTTGTGGGCCGCAGCGCCCGGGGCGTCCGGCGGTCGCACGCGCAACTCCTATCCCACGCTCATTTACTTACAGCGTGTTGTTTTTATAGCAAGGATATTTGTATCGGCTCTAGTGTCTTTAGTGTCCGAGTTCATATGATGATGAGTAAGTGGAAGCTAGTGATCCATATGATTGTAACTGGAAGCTAGCGGTCCATATGATGGTAAATGGAAGCTTTTGTTAGCTTTGGCAATGTGAAGAGTTTAAACAGCCAAGCTGCTGTAATTTTTACTATTGCCAATGTTGGCGACGACTTGGCCTTCTAGTATCGAGTCTTAAGATAAAAAGAGAGTATGCTCTTTAAGCATTTTTTTCTTTTTTTTTGTAGTGATTACTACTAGTAGTAAACATAGTGGAAAAACTACTACGTATCTTTTAGTATCAATGTGGCTAATATTAATCATATGACCTGGTAGTAAGCGCTTGCCGCAGCCTATGATCAGTTTGTTTTTTGAAGATCCTATGTAAAATAAATAAAATTCTCGTTAAACACTTTAACTTTGCTAAACGCTTTTATTAGTACCTAGTAGTTAACATCGACAGTACCATAGATTAGGATCAAATCCACTTATTTTCAATCACAAGTCCTATGCCTTAGTCATGAGGTTACAGCCACATCATTTTAATTTTACCATTCTATAAATGTTATCTATAGTCTCTGCCTACCCCTCTGGGAAACAGGCGTAAATCTATGTATGTATAAATGTTAAAGTAATTGATTGCGGTCGGGCAACAGTGCGGCAGGTGGTTAATTCAATTAATTTTATGTGATAAAAGTAAATTGCCGTAAAGGTAAGGTTACGAATATAGTATTACGCCCAGTGCCATCTTTCGGCATTGTGGGGAAGACTCGGCAGTTCCGTCTTATGATTTATTACACCGCCATCTATTGACATCTTACGGAACTACGCAGTATGGGTACGCGAAGCATAGAGAGAACGCTGTCACATTCTCGAATCTTCTTACTGTTTACATACCGGTACTAGAAAACTCTAGGAACGCTTTACCCGCGTATAAATAGAGCGCACGCATACCGCCGAGTCAGTTTACAATCGTAAGCGGTCAAGTGTTCATCGAAACGAACGGAAGCGAAAATACTACGAAGTTTGAAGCAATTACAGTGAAAAAGTGTGGTATAGTGTTGGTTGTGTTTTAAATTTAATTGTGTGTTTGAATAAAACGTGTTTTAGTCGGTAATATTGTTTACATTCTTATCCTTCGAACCCAACACGTAACAATATGTTTATATTGATGGTTTATATGAATAGAAGATTGGCTTCATTTGGCGGCAGTAAGAATGAGCCGGCTAGCCCTGATAAGAATAGTCATTTTACGGAAAGTGTAGTAACCTGTTATACTGCGTTCCCGTGTACCGATAAGCAAGATTTCTATTATTTTCCTTTCATATCAAGTTTTTGTCCTTTTCTCTAGCATGCTGGTGTTGCATTGGTTGCCGCTTATCATTATGTGGGACTTGTACTATATATTCTGAAACACTTTTCACTATGTGACAAGATAAAAGATAAAATATAAATTATTTTGCAAATATGGGTACACAAAAGGTGATAAACATGTTATGGTGTTCAGCCATATTTTACCAATCGGCATGCAAAAACATTAGTGTCATACACATTCAATTTTAAAACTAAATTAAAGTACTGAAAATAAAACAAAATTAGGTCTACTTAATATTATCTACATTAACAATAGGAAAAGTAAAATCCCTGTCATTTAAAAAATCTAAAACACTGTAGTAGGCTTTATTACGCAGCGTCTTCTTATAAAGCAATGGGGGCAGTTCTCTCCAACTCTTAGGGCATTTATTAAATATGAATGGTGCCATACAAAAGACACTTTTGCGCATAAATGTTGGTCCCGCACTATGAAGACATATCCTGCTGTTATCTCGTCTATTTTATGCATTAATATTTATATTTCAGTTAGTATTATGTTTTAGTATTATTCCTTCTTGTTTCTTGTTTTTCGCATGTAAATGGTATATGTATATTTATATGACGTCAATTGTAAATAAATATTTGATGGTAAAAAAAGTTATAGATGACTACACATGTATCCATCTATGATTATTTCTACTTTTTCATGCAAGTGAGTGTTAATTTGTTCCTCTGCAGGAACAAATGTGGAAATAAATTGTAATTAATTGAATAAACTCACTTGACCACTTTGTATAAGCATGGAATTCGTAACGCCCTGTATATAAGCGGTTTGCAAAAATTCGTGAACATGAAAGCGACTGTTTGCACAGTGCGCGCGATTATCGAGTAGCGATCGAACGCGATCGGTAAATCACGATGCTGATGCCGGCGCCTATGTAACAACTATAAACATAACTACGTAAAAGTGGACGTGTTGAACAATACTGTTTTATACATACATACGCTTATAGCTGCATATGCTTCAAGAAATTACTTATTTTCGTTCTATGTCTACTAAGCCTATTGTCACACTAGTGTACTGTGTTGCATCCGTTAATGGTCTTCATTCGTTTTTGACGTGTATTCGCCTCTGATGTAAACGATGCTGCATATATATACATACATACATAGATTCACGCCTGTTTCCCAGAAAGGTAGGCAGAGAATACGGATTTACATTTGCTACGAATCTGAAACACTTCTCTGGTTTCATTGACTTTCATCACATTTCTCATACACGCTCGCAGGTTTAAGGTGCTCTTAACCTGGCATTTGTCCAGAAAGTCTTCGATCTGATCAAGAAACGTTCGCCTAGGTCTGCCTCTTGCGACTGTTCCATTCACACTAGCCTTATAAACTTTCTTAGTCAGTCTTCTCTCGTCCATTCTTTCTACATGCCCAAACCAGCTTAACATACCCTTTTCTAGTCTTGTCACTATATCCACTTTCATGCCGCATCTCTCTCTAATCACACTATCCCTTATTCTATCTTTCAGCGTCACACCACATATGTCTCTCAGCGCTCTCAACATATTTATAACAACATTAAATTCTAGCAAGACTCTTAACAACAATTCCAATCCTTAAAATATTGTAAACGTATCAAATAGCACCGGTTGCAGTATATATATGTATATAAAGTAAGTAGTGATAGTTAATAGCACTTCCTTATTCGGGAAAAATCTAGTATTATACGATTGGCCGTAGAGTAAATCTATTCACCTTATTTCAACGAAATTAATTATTTAAGTATCGTAATTAGACAGTTTCAGCATAAATTAGATAGAAAGACACAGACTCGGATCAAAAATGTAATGAAAGTGAATCAAGCATGAGATCATAGTATGCCAGGATGTACTCAATGAAAATCTTTAGTCCTTGCTTACCCACCAGAAAACAGGTGTGAATATATAAGTAATAAAATATGTAAGGAACTAATATCTTAATCCTGATTGGAATCAGTTTTTTTACTTTCCAAGGATTCGGTTACCTCCAATAAATGGGAGTCGTTAAATACTATTTTTATACGTCATACGTTTGGTAATATATTCGTCTCCAAGTAAACAAAGATATTACCTTTCTATAAACGGACATACAATAATAATATTTACAGGTACTTCTACGATACTACAATACCTTTCACCCACACAAACAAAGCCATTACTTCATACAATTTATGTCTTTGAATACCACTTTAGCTAAATTATTTACCTTCATTTAATAAGGGAGAACATTTGGACCGTACTCAACTGCGCGAAAGCCTTTGCCCCTCCTACTGAGGTAGGCGTGGCGTCACCACGCCTACCGACTCCCTCTGTCCCTCCCACACCCGTTTTTCCAGGCTACTTATATAATATTTTTCCTCTAGGGAGGTTTGGGAGGAGGGTGGACATTTGTCTTTACTAAGAACGAACCTCGGGATTATTAAATTTACCGAGCCAAAATGGTGGAGAATTTATGTACGGTCTATGTTCTTGTATATAATGGCTATGTACTTTGATTTAGTGGGCTACGGAGATATTTATGTGACAAAGAAAGTCTGTTTATTTTACTCGTTTGCTGAGGGTAGTTTTTGAAAAGTTGCTCGGTTTGTTGAGACAAGAATACGCTGGCTGGTTTAAGGTGAATCCTGAGTTTAAATGTACTGGGTAGTCGAGATTAAATTCACTGCTCCCCCTCTCCTCACTTTAGGCTAATTGCTACGATGTAGAAGTTGTCTAAATTCCATTAATGTTCAATAAATCTGACATTCAAATTTCGCAAGTCTAATTCATTAAAATGACTGTGACGTAAGATGTAGCTCCCGTCGTTGGTTGTAAAGTCTTATAAAAAAGGCTGCTATCTCAATAACTGACATTTCGGCAATTGCAGTACACTGTTCAGTTTGATGTAAGACATTTTGTCATTATTCTTTACATAAGCTTTTACGAACATCACCAGTTATGAACCAAGGATTCACGATTTGAAAACTATAGCGGCTAATGACTGTATATCCCAAAAGCATAGAACAATATGCACTTATACATTAGCTATTTTTAGTTGTGTGGGCATTAATATAATAATATAATATAATATAATATTCTATCACATACACACAACACCATCTAGCCCAAACTAAGCAGAGCTTGTGCTATGGGTACTAGACAATGGATAAAAATACATATATACTTCTTTTTGTAAATACGTACATATTATACATAGAAACACCCAGACCAAGACAAACATCCATGTTCATGCACACAAATGTTTGACTTGTGCGGGAATCGAACCCGCGACCTCAGGCGTGGCAGTCGGTTACACTTACCACTACGCCATCAAGTCGTCTAATAATTCATAAATTACACGATCCCGCAATTTTCCATCCTCTCAACTGCCCGCAATCACCGTGACACCAACAAGTATTTAAAAACCGTAAACTAGTTAACATATGACTAGTTAGGATTAGGATTCTTACATGATAAACAAACAAATAAGCGCAACAAACAGCCAATGGTTGTTACCGAGTAAGTCATGATACCATTATTGACAAAAATCTTTTTGTAATGGGTAGGCTTAGGTTATAACAGAGCGAGATATGATTAAGGCTTTGAACGTCATCGCAGATATAAACAATATATTTTCCATTGTGTCTGCTGCGTGGCATTGAAAATATTAAGTTAAGGAATCTGTGTCACTGTGGCCATTGCGCAGATGGATCTAACCGCGATTTTAACCAGCTTTAACTCTGTAATGCTAAAATTTAGTAGGTATTAAGATTCATTTATAGAATTTGTATGCTTAGCAGGCATGTAAATTATAGACAAGAAAATAGACAGTAAATGAAGCAGGACTACTGCTGTATGCTGTATGCGGGGTCGGGCAAAGTGTTTAAGAGAAGTAGAGCCTCGCTGATTTCAGCGTGAATGGGCCGGCTCGACCGGCGAAAGAAGACCCTCTCACAGAATATTCACGGGAAATAGCAGTATTCCTACTGTTGTGTTTCGTTCGGTGAGTGACAGTTCCAGAGGCCTATTCCCGCCTTCTCCTTCCCACTTCCTTTCCTAAAGGGTCGGTAATGCGCAAGTGAAGCCTCTGGTGTTGCAGGCGTCCATAGGCTACGGTGACCACATACCATCAGGTGGGCCGTATGCTTGTTTGCTAACTTGGATAAGTAAAAAAGAAAAGTGTAATTAGGCTTATCTGTTCGATTCTCAGTATTATCACGAAGTCTAGAACTATGTCCAGTAGATGGCAATACGGTCTCCACCTATTACGTAGAATATATGTAAATAGGTATTTAAAACGAGGGTATCTTAAAATCAAACATTTATGTAAATCATAGATACGCTCTACTACGTTTGAATATTGACATCTTTGTGTCATTAAGTTGTCATCCGAAATACAATGCCAACACGACATCTAAATTATAAATATAGTATTATCACGTCCACTCATATTAAAATATTTACTATCGTGCGCTGTCATGTAAGCATAATGTGCGAGTTTCTCTAGTAAATTTAAAGGCAAAATCAGAGAAATTCTATAATTTTACAATTCCATCTTTGATTAGATAAATTATTATAGATATATAATTTTAACACACTAACAGCGTAGGTTATATATTATCTCCAATTCTCTTATGTTCTAACTAACAGCTAATTCTCATACTTAAACATTCTGTGCACACAGAGTCAAATCTACAATCTGGCTGTATTCTGTTTACTTTATACCCTCTTTCTCTTTGATTAATACTTGTTTTGTGAGCTAAATAACTAAATACAGTGTAAACAATTTTTCGTGTGATCAAAGTACGGCTAGACACATTTGTGATTTAAATCTTTGGATGTTAATATATGTTAAAAAACATGCAAAGCATTGTCTCGGCAGTCATGTATACCCACGTCAGTCGATATATTATAAGAGAGAAAGAAAGTGTGATATGATATAAGACATCTATTAACCTATAATTGTTGGAATATCAGACAGAATTGAAAACTTTTTGTTGGTACGTCTGCCCGTCGTTATGCAACTGCCACACAATAAGTTAATTCGCCACAGTTCTATATTGTGGGTAGTTGGGTACACCGATATGATCATACGCTTTACAAATAACATTCAGACTATCTTGTTGTTCTTTTGACATCTGTTAGCAAACTCTTAGTAGCAGCACGGAGATTGACAATGTGTAATAATGTATGAATAAGTAGACGACAGAAGATTCGCCCTGTTGCGTAGAACTTAAAACACATTTGGCGAAATTAAGGTTATGTAGGTGTCGCTGTAGCCTTTGTCTACAGTGTCTATCCTTGTATTATACTATTCTTAAAGTATATATATTACCCATAGTACAAGCTCTGCTTAGTTTGGGCTAGATGGTGTTGTGTGTATGTGATAGAATATTAATATTATTATTATATTTGTTATTATTATGTATCTTAGATAAACCAAAGATTTACTTTTAACATCTCATTGCAATAAACTATTGTTACAAAAACACACAGTAGCCCAAATAAGAACATAATATTATTTGTATTGTTAATAAACATTTGGCGATTGAAAAGAGTGGCCATGAGTTTCTTGCCTGCTTCTTCTCATGAAAGCTCTACTCCTCGAACACGCTTTTTCAATGCGATATTTTTATTAATTTTTTGTAATTCTATTTTTTATTAGTATATCTTATACAGTTAGGTAACTGACGTATCCAAAAAAGCGTGACTATATATATGTATGCATGTACTAATAATTGTTTAAAGCCTACTTTTGAATACATTTAATGCAAACGGTGGTTACGCGATTACATAAAATACTTTTGAAAATCTATTTCTGTAAATTTTTCTTTTACAAAGTGTACTACGAAATAAAGAAGAAAATCCCAAATTTTTGGTGCATATAATATAAATACAAAATCCACTAATGACATATGACAAACTCAAATAAACAAATTAACGACGTGATAATATCATTGTCATTTTAATTATAGTTACGTTTAATTAACTTTGTAATTGTTTACTATTTATATAAGGTCGTGTCTAAAAAAGACAGACTGACAAACACTGCTAAGCAAGCTTGCTTTGAGCAATTATCCAATTCTATTGAGTGCCGAGGGCATCCACATTATGAAATCGAATCAGTCAGATTTTTAACCAAACATCAATCTACCATGATCACGATCCTCAGTAGTTACAAACTGATGCAAGAAAGGTAGATAATAAGGTAGTAAATAGTATTTGCAATATGCAAGAAACAGGCACATCATTTTCTTATTATTTTAACCGATTGAAATTGTAGATTCTTGTTTCGAGCAATCTGATTCTGGCGGTAGATAGAAATATTATTAATTTAACAAATACTATGCTCTAAACTCAATGTTTTACATATGATAATATATATAACAACATGTTATTATTTACAGATGTATTATAATTCCAAATAGATAAATAACAGTTAAAATATGATAAAGTAACGATAAATTAGTATCAAAATGTGTTCTAAATAAATTAAGTACAAATAATAATATATCAGCTGTTTAGTTCCATAATTCTTACAATCAGTTTGCTCAAGTATTCATACAACGAATTACAATAATATCATATCAAATCAAACAAATGTTACGAAGAACATTCTAGGCGTTATACTAATTATAAATCTGGGGGTATAACAAAAATAATCACTACAACTCCAAATCATAAAGATGTAAATGCACTTTTTAAAACAAACACGTATACTTAATATAAATGACTCAGATTATGATCTGCGGGTCTACCGTGAAAATGTTTTTACGCAATGACGTGCCGAAACGAATTACGAAAGAAATAATAAGCATATACCTACCATGAAAACACTTCGGATTTTTTAGGACGTACAATTAATGTCATACGACGATATTCATGACTAATGTCGGCGCGAATGATGTTTCGTGGTAAGAATAAGCACGAACGAACGTACGCAATTGCGTATAACGCGTTTCACGGTAGACCCCCTGTTTGCGAACGAATTATGGAAGATGGTATCGGTATTTGTAGCGTATTTGATTCGTGAGAAAGAAGCATGAATGAAATGAATGTTGTTTTTTATTGCCTTCATTTTGCAATTATGATTATTATAATTGTTACTTGTTATCTTAGACTTTCAATTTGTTTTACTTTAATAGTGATGCAGTCAAATAAAACTTGCTTATATTCAAATTTTATTATTAAGTTTTGATGTGAATACCTTCATACACTGTAGACAGAGAGCGTCACGAAATTTTAAACTCTGATTCGTCACAAGTACTTAATGAGAATTAGCATTACGTGAACTTTAAATGCGATAGTTTGCAGCATTAGTCTAACCCTAGTCTTCATATTTCTCATAATATTAATGTAATGTTGTGAACTGCATATGAGACCATGATAAGCTCGTGAGCCAAACATCTCATTTCTATTTTCTAAAAGTTATGTTTGCTTTTTCATTTAGGTAGATCCTTCAAAGACACAATAAAAAGTTTACAATGGTACTCCGGAATGTTTTTGCCCTTAGCCGTTTACCATGGGCATGTAAATGAAATAATAAAATATAAATAAAATAAGTAAAGTTAAAATTAAGATAATTATGTATTTCTAAATATGTTTTCAGTTATATTTTTAGACGTATCAAACGAACGACGAATCATACCTGCAATTCATGAGTGTTCTATACCGCTATTCAATTCTCGGTACCTACCAAGATGGTATAAAGACGTCATTTTATGTAAAGTATATTATTTACATCATGACGTTAAGCCACCACATACAATATGTCTTCTAGTATATATTTGGCATCAAAGCAGATCGAAATTCTTTCATATGTGTGAGTTTTACGGAATAACAAATTACAGTCATCTGACGGAGTGACATTTATCTTTAACCTTGTCATAAGTAAGTAAAAATAAATATAATCTAATGTCATCCAATAAACCTACATTATTGTTTGACAAATATCAAAGCATGTGTGTGAATAATTCAAGGGCCTCACAAGTTACGCACAGAACAAGTTTAAAATGAATATTGTTATATCAAGTATTGCAAGATTTATCTTGTAATAGATGATTTTAAGCGTCGGTTCTGGTCGCGTTAAATCTATAGTGATATTTGTGCGTATTCCCTTTCACTGGAACTCCAAACAGATTAATTGGTACTTATTTTTTTATAATTGCCCGTGCTGACGAGCCTTTAACTAATTTGATGGTAACAAGCAACTTTTACTCGTTCAAACAATCGAATAATATGTTTAAGAAATATACCTATAAAAGTCATTGATTTAAAACATTCACATCTTCCAACATCCGACTGGTCAATGTATGAAATCTGCAAAATCAAATCTATGCAAATTCTTTCAAGTAGTATTTCCCAGTATTTCGCAGTATTTCGCAGTATTTCAATTGTTTCATGTATATTAGGTACGGTCAGTATCTAATACAATTAGGGACGTAAAATAAGTTTATATTGTAAACTGAGATATTAGAATAAAAACACCTGTATATTGGTTTGAAACAAACATCCGAAAATGCAATTACCGCATTATTTTAAATGGGTGTCATAAAAATTTACTATAAAAGTCGCTGACTCTAAGCAAACCTTGCATTCGGGGCTGCAGCGGGACGTGAGTAATTAAAACTTTTCTAACTTATACACACCGCCATTTTGTTTTACATAGATAAACACGTGGCATTTTGAATTTAAGTTACATGTTTAATTTTTTTGCCTAACTCTTTTGTCTTCATTGTTTGTAGAATCTATTCAATTAAATGTTGGATCTAAATTAAATTCTTAACCAAAATTACTTTATGCTTCACTAGGTATAGGGTTTGAGTTATAACGAGTTCTTTTGTAAATTACATAGTTAAATGGCAACAAAATATTTTTTCTGTGCCACGTGTTTTCAAATTCTGAATTTATTGATTTTAAAGTGAAATTCTGTTTGCAGTGAGCCAGGGTGCCCGCCTATATCGTGACCTGTAGCGGTATGGTAAGTCCTAGTGTTTTTATACTATTCTAAGCTGACTCTAAAATCCTTAAGCTGTCTTATCCCTATGTCTGAGTTTTATAGTGTGGTGTTCCGTGAACCACTTGTATGTTAATCGGGTTAATCCTCTCCAAAACGGTGTCCGATAAATCGGTAGGTTGAATATACATGCAGCGACGTGGTCCCTTTACCTTATGCACACGTGCTTTCTAAGGAATCCCGTTCATAGACATTTATTACATGTACTTAGTCAATATTCTACAGTTTATAAACTTTTCTTCTTTGAAATTGCAAATACAAAAATCTGATATTCACCCAGTGATTCGGCAACCTTCTTCTAAACGTTGTCCAATAAACACGTAGTCCAAATATACATGCAGCCACGTGGTCTCTTTATCATATGTTAAAGAGACCACGTGGATTCTTTAGGAACGATGTGTGCATACGCACATATCATTCCTAAAAAAGCCCCTTTACAAACATTTATTTCACCCAGTTAGTCAACATTTAGACATACCTTCCAGTCAGCTTAGTATTAATTTTTCTCCTGTTATGTTTATGTATACGTACAAATACGAACTCACGAACTTCGACATGCTTTCTAAATTTTCACACGCTGGTCTGAATGCTGCATGGCTGTATATCAAGACTGATAATACTTACTAGCAGATGGTAGGTGGTAGGTGTAGGTAAGAGTAATTTTCCAGCCTCTCTTATTGTAATGCTTTGTTCCAGGCAGGGTCAAGGAGACGCTCTGGCAACGGCTACAGGCCATAGCGGTCCGATGCCGCGGGCGCCGGCGTCGAACGACGTCGCCCGCCCGCGCGGCTGGCACGCGCGGCTGACGCGGCTCTGACATGAGCTGCGTGCAGCGGAACGCGCTTTTTCACTTTATTTTAATTTAACTGTAAGTTCTTTTTTGCCTTTTGTTTGCTACCGCTTGCCCGCGTTTTAAGACTCAAATGTTGTCTGTGGTGCGTTGCTATTCATAAGAGGATGCATTAAGTACGTGGCCAATTATGCTATTAGAAGCTTTCAAATGTAGCTGTAGTTCTTCATTTGTATTTTTGTATGTTCACGTTCATGGTGCTGGGGGCAAATTTTTGCACCAGCTTTTAACGTAGAATATAACGATTGTTCTTAAATAAGTTTTTATTTTATCACATTAGACACTTGACGGTTAAAAAGATAATCCGTGAGTTTCTATGCAGTTCCCGTAGGTTATAAGCTTTTTTTAAACTATTAGAATTTGGCAACTGTAAATCAGCTTCACAGATATAAGAAAGTTCCCATTAACAATCATAAGTTACTTTAAATGTATGTACCGAAAGCAATATCTTTTGACATCGTAAGTGCTAGTTTCACGAACATGAGTTTCCAGTTTCGATAGCTGGGCCATGCGAAGTCTTACTGGTCTTTAGGAATATTATGATAAACTCTCCGCTTATTAGAATGTATCTCAAACATAGCTTGCAAGAAGTGTGAGTAACCTCTGTTTTGCCTTTTGAGGATATAGAAGTATAAGTTCATAAATGTTCATTTGCTACTCTGTAGATACAAACGTTTTTGGCAGCGAATCAAATCTTGGCGTACTTGTTTGGCTTCGCTTAGTTTTATATCGAATTCCCCCTTTCCTTATAAATAACGTTATAATACAATTATATTCATTTTTGTATGTATGCACGACGGTTGCCTCGCTGCTGCCGCCGCTGTTGCCGAGTACTGTGTGTTCGAATGCCATATGGGACGATTATTTGTGCCCAAGAAATGATTTTTCCGTGTCTTTGTATCTATCCTTTGTGACAATAATTGTATATTTGTATAGTCGTCCACGACACAGGATCTTGTCCTAATTACGGTTGTTGTTTTTAAACAAAAATTAAATATAATATTTATAGTAATGTTTCTTTTGTTTCAGGAGATACGCGTCAAATAGTATTAATTTAAGTTATTGGTGGCGGTTTAGAAATAGTTTCATTATCCTCCGTTCCTGTGGCAAGAGACAGGCATGTCCCAAACTCAGCACTTTTCCGTTACTCATTGTGGGAGATAGTATTAATTCATTACGTTCATGTACATACAAATACAAATAAGTTTTTTCACCCAAAGTCAGCAAAGTCCATTTAGTTACAAGTGAAACCATATTTCTTTTATATTTGCTATAAGTTGTTATATTTAGTTTGTAAGACTGTGCTTTTTACTTTATATCTATATCCACATTATTAGATCCTGTTGATAACGTCTTGACTACCATGTGTTGTTAAAATATAAGTTGTGATGGATTTATTTTGTTGTTTTATTTAATATTTTTTTGGAACTGCAAACTGAATATACTTAGATTTTTCTTTATTATAAAAAGTGTTTTAAGATATTGTCCAGAAAGGTTAAAGTTAGATACTGTAACCTTTTTAGTCGAACTAGATCAATGCTGAACAATGATTTTTTTAAATTATTATATACTAGATTCATCCGTGGCTTCGCTCGCGTAAATGTAGGTTAGCTTAGATAAGGAAGAGTACTTTTTAAGAGTTCGAAAAAACTCTTATACAACAGCTTTGTCCGTCCATCTGTTATACAACTTGTCAACTCAAGAACCATAAGAGTTAAAGACTCGTGGTCAACGCCTTTCGACTCAGCATAGTCAATAAAGCCCCGAAATGACTATGACCTTTGACCACTGACCTGAAGGTCACTTCTTTTTATACATTAAGGTGACAAACAAGCATCGGGCCACCTGATGGTGAGTGGTCACCGTAGCCTATAGACGCCTGCAACACCGGAGGCATCACTTGCGCGTTGCCGACCCTTTAGGAAAGGAAGTGGGAAGGAGAAGGAGCGGGAAGGGGGGAAGGGGATGATTAGGCCTCCGGAACTCTCACTCACCGAACGAAACACAATAGTAGGAATACTGGTATTTCACGTCGATATTCTGTGAGAGAGTAGTCCTTCTCCGGTCGAGCCGACCCATTCATGCTGAAATCAGCGAGGCTCTACTACTCGAAAACACGTTATACCAATTTTTTTTAACTCTGAGATTAACGGCAATTCATTGCCATTTCTCACTTTTTTGATGCAGAAAAAAGTACTCTTGCTTATCTAGTATATATTAGAATCTACATACATATATAGATTCACGCCTGTTTCCCAGAGGGGTAGGCAGAGACTACGGATTTCCATTTGCTACGATCCTGACACACTTCTCTGGCTTCATTCACTTTCATCACATTCCTCATACACGCCCGTCGGTTCAAGGTGCTCTTAATAATCTAGTATATAATAATTACATATATATAGGGTATCCCTTATGTCCTTTTCTGTTCCCCTGACAACGCGTACCTATGCAACATTTCATGATCGGTCGAATAGTTAAGGCGTGAAAGCGTAACAAACACACTCACATTCGCATTTATAATATTAGTTAGGATTAGGATTCCACATTTTATAGTAAGTAAATAGTGTAAGTTGCATAAGTTTGCGTTGTATCTTTGCAGCCGATCCTTTCTCTTGGGTAAGATTCTTTCAGCAAACTGTTATTTTTCTCAGGAGCAGCACATACAATAAATGTGCGTGATAAAAGACAATCGTGTACATGGATTAGCGTCAAAATCACGGGCCCAATCTCTGTCTGTATACGCAGCAGGACCCTACGTTTATAATATTGTCTTCTGTTTACGCAAATGTTATTCATTGAAATTAAACTACTATATACGGATTTTATCGCGTTTTATTACAATTTTTTTCTTTTACCATATTTTTTTTATGACACTTTGTAATAAATTGTAAAATAAATAACGCGATAAAATCCGTATATAGTAGTTTAACCCTACGTTTAATTCGATTGACAGCTAAAATTTTATGTGCGTGGAAATTAGTACTTTCCGAATCGTATAAGTAAACAATTTGTACCTTAATTGCTACAGCGAAATCTTAAATTATTTTCCAGCAGGACACTCCGCTGTTTGAAGGTTTTCAGACCTATAGTATATTTCACCGTTTAGCGGTGTATTTAGTACTTTTGAAATACCTTGGTTTTGAACAACATACAAAATATAACTTAAAATAAATAACAAAAGATAAGCTATAGCTTTTCTATCATTAAAGTTACAATTATGTAATAGATAGCAACTAAGTATCAAATGTTGAATTGAAAAGAATAACTTAACTCTGCTTAGTTGAGTAGGTCACCTATAGTACCAAAAGGATACTTAATTAATATTGTTATCTAATATATTTATTTTATATAATACTTACCTATTTCTGAGTCAATATGGTGGTTGACTTATTATCTATACAAAAGCTGTCAATACGTCAAAAAAAAAGATATTTTAAGTTGTCTGATGATTAAAAAATCGTGTCCGTCAGGATGGCTGGATCAAACAAGAGAATTATACAGAATACTCTTATAATGTATTTACCGTTAGTATTAACAGTAAA
This sequence comes from Catocala fraxini, assembly GCA_930367265.1. Classification (NCBI taxonomy): domain Eukaryota; kingdom Metazoa; phylum Arthropoda; class Insecta; order Lepidoptera; family Erebidae; genus Catocala; species Catocala fraxini. The sequence continues at coordinate 22,958,112 of OV884028.1, forward strand.
TATATATTTAGGGAACTCATTTCTATTGTAAGACGACGCCAATAAAAGGCGGTGCGCACCCGGGTATCGGTCATTTGCTCGTGAGACTTCGTACGAAACGGTAGTTGTCGACGCGGTTTGTGAGTACGTTGTAACTATTATTTGAGCTGGCAAAACTTTGTAAGTACATGATATTTTGTTTGTATTAGTGATTGGTGATTTATTTTAGCTTTAAGGTTATGTAAAACTTTCTTTAAAGTTAATAATTAGCTTGTATTAATGTCTGTTATTAAATAATGTTTAGGGTGTAAGATAATTGTTTTTTTTTAACGATTCCTACGACTGAATCCTAAATATATTATAACAATATTTCAAATACTTGATTTTTACCCTTCATTAATTTTTGTATTACGTTATTGTTTTGTGTCTTCACGATACAGGCTTGCCTAGTGTGAACACCACAGAAATATTTTTGTTGAATTCTGGCAGCGCTTAGCAAATTACTTTATTTTATAAGGTGTGTATTGATATGTTTTTATAATTTGTTAAACGCTGTAATAAGCAATTTTGTATTTCATTTATTTACCTATTTTACATTAAATCGAACGACTTGCGCCAATGACACTATTTAATCTCGTTCGTGTTCTCTCGCATTCTCCTCATACATTTTAATAATAATACATTTCATTCATCCACAGAAATATCAACTTCTAGGTTTAAGTTGACATTATATGGATTTTATTGATAATTTTTCTTGGTATTTGACATCTGATTGATTTTATTATTTCTTACTTACCTATTAATAATTAATCGACATCTTATATTTTCTTTTTAGCAGCGATAGCTCAGTGGGGAGACCAACAGACTACAATGCAGAGGGTCTCGGGTTCGAACCCACGTCGCGCACCTCTGACTTTCGGAAGTTATATGACTTTTCGAAATTATGTGCGTATTGATTGACAATTATCGCCTGCTCCGTGCCTCGGAGAGCACGTTAAGCCGTCGGTCCCGTGTGCCATGAACATCTATGGCAGTCGTTATTGGGAAGTCAGTGCCCTATAATATCCTGACACTGGTCTAGCCTTAGGGTATCGTTAGCCTTCGGGTTGCGGAGGTCAGGTGGCAGGCGCTCCGTGTAAAAACTGATATCCAGTCAAATCCGGTTAGAACAGAAAACCCCAAGTGACTTGGGAATAATAAAGGCTAGAGAGAAGATCTTTTCTTTTTCATATTTTTAATTGTGGTGTCATCAAATGTTTATTATTCACTAGATGTGCCCGTGGTTTCACCCGTGTTTATAGTTACTGCGCCGCCCCAGTGGGTCGTAGCGTGACGTTATATAGCCTATCCAGGACTAAAAAATATTTTCAATTCGTACCACGAACGAACGTTCCTGAGATTAGCGCGTTCAAACAAACAAACAGTCTTCAGCTTTATAATTATTCGTATAGATAATTAATTAAATTTATATTGCTGAAATTGTTACTTATATTATGATTATTATTATTCTTGGTAATTATTAATGATTTGTAAAAAAGCATTCGCATACAATGTAAAAATTGTCTCTGAAATAAATAAATAAAAAAGGTCAACAGAGCGTTAAGCTGCTTTAGAGCTTTGTATATATTATACAACAACATTATTGAAACACTAAATATACGTGGATAAAAACTATTTTACAGTTATTTAACAAGTTTACACTTTATTTATCGTAAGATAACCCGTTTACACTTTATTTATCGTGACGTGATTGTCGTAAAACGTAAACAGGGTTGTTGTGAGAGGCACTAATATAGTAGCTAAGTGGCGAGCGACGCTTTGATCCCCAGATATTGACTCCGTCCTGCATATTATTTGTGCACAACACACTGGGTGAGTTTTCTTTATGAATCCATACTCCATACCAAAGATAGATATATATATATATACATAGATCCGCCCTGCTACGTTAAAATATAATAGATAACATTTCTGAACGTTAAATTGTCATCTGATTGTACTATACCAACATGACAGAATTAAAATGTTATTATCACGCTCACATATTGAAAATTCGTGCTATCTAAGTACATACCGTAAGGGCAAATTATAATTCAAATATTTTCTCAATACTATTTAATCCTTTCTTTTATACATATCATAAATGCGAAGGTGAGTTTGTTTGTTTGTTGCACTTTCACGCCTTAATTACTCGACTGATCATCGAGAAAGAAGAAACACGTTGTCATGTGTACAGAAAAAGGACATAGGGTACTTCTCATCCAGATATAAGTAATATTATCTAGAATTCAATTTCATCAAGATTTAAATAGCAAAACGAGCAGTCGTGTTGTTTAAGACTGTGCCGAGCGAAATGTGCCAAAACAGGCGGTCATAGTTAAGTGAATAAAATCAACACTTTTTGTTTAATACAAATAAAAAATATCCATTTGCCATAACAATGAATGTGTTTACAATTACTCCGTGTAAAAAACTTAAAATAATTAATATTATCGCCTACAAAATTATGTAAATATGCACGAAAAATGCAAAATCATAGGCTCGTGTTACGTGATTTTTAGATTATAACAGTAGAAATCTATCCTATTTTACAGCTTAAACAAACATAAATAGTTATATTACAGTTGTTCGTCCCAAATATGTAGGTTATTGGTTGACAATAAAGATACATATTTATCAAAAAAGCACTTCAAATCCTCCATACAATTTTACTATGGCGCGCGCCGATTTGAATATGCGCCGCACGAGCTCTCTCATTATCTGTCTTACGCTCGGCGCAGTCTTAATGGTATAAACAATTACTAATGGTATATATGTACATATTGTACATATATGTATAATATCGGACTTGTTTATAATACTGACTCACATTTAGGCACAGGTCTTTTTACAGTATTAAAAGTGTTGACTTTACTTATAATCAAGAAGATAATGTAGAACGCACAGACAAAACTACGTGCGAAAACTTGTTCTCACGTTGTCTTCCTTCGTTGTTAAAGCGGATGATAATAAAATATTATACACTCACATAATATCGAATAGTCGTGCCGTAGCGCGTAGGATAGAAATTGAGACCTGTGCGTGGCCGTCCAAGTCTTTCTACTCGGCCATGATAAAATTTTATATTTTAACAAAATATAATATTTTTAGTCGACTTCAAAGAAAGGAGGAGCTTCACAATTCGACTGTATTTTTTTATTTATATATTTATCCCAGAAATTTGTCCTAGGTGAACCAATTTTGATGATTATTTTTAATTTGAAAGCTGGTGTTTCCCATTTGTTGCCATCTAAATTTGATTAAGATCTGACCAGTACTTTTTGAGTTATCTTTAATAAAAAAATAGGCATCTATTTGGTTAACTTCGACTACATAGTTGATGTCCTCGTTTTATTATTGTGTAGTTGAAATCGATTTGCTTTTTACTTTGTTAATATTTTCTTTATTCTAAAAATATTTCGTTGTGAAAAGTCGCGTAGTGTGTTGAGGTCTCGGGGTCCGCACTCCAAACACCCCCGATGTCCCTGGAAAATATTTAAATGAAGATCATCTGTTACTTCGCAGGCTTTTTGTCGCGCCATCTTGTGGCCGTCCCCCGCTTTTTAATGTTGTTCTAAAACAAAGTACTCTTGACGTTATTTTAGGTTATAAACTCTGTTATAACTTACTTTAAGATGGAAATAAGAGTTTAAGTCTGTGTTTAAAGAGGATGGGATGATAAAATTGTAAGTGTCTGAAGGCTTAAGAAAGCTTAGGTTTTAATTTGACATCTTCTAAATTCTTCAGTCTAACTAAGGTTATGTGATATTGAATACTCATTAAATATTACGCAGCTATCAAGGATTCACATTTGCATAATCTCATTAACTTATCAGTCATCATTCACGAGTTATAAATAGGTCGCGCGAATTGAGTAGTGGGTACCTATAGTTTATTCAATTGAGATTAAGCCTCCCAGTGTGGTAGTAAAGAATCTCTTTAAATGAAAATATGCTAACCTACTAACATTATGGACAAAGATTACACTGCTCCCTGTTGACAGACAAAGACGATGTGGTGTCAACAGGATCCAGAAAACTGCTTACCTAGGAAATTCAACACTTAATGTCTAGCTATTATCTTCGGTAATGTGGAGTTATCCATCATTTTCTTATTGCTTACTTTCCCAATACGCGCTTTAATATAAGTCAAGCAACAGATATCGTTAAACCCACTTGTGCGAAAAGAAAGTGCACCAAGATACCATTCTATTATTAAAATTCTAAAACGTTGAAACCTTCTAAGAAATATTATACCAATATTCCTATACTTATAAAGAAACCAATTAAAATCTACTCGCACAATGTGATTCTAATTCAGAACGTAGTAGCAACAGTGTCCCAACGAACCCAATTTGAAATTCCTTTGAGAGTTACTTAAATATATCATTCAATTGTAAGACATTAGCATGTAGACAACATTAGACAGGTACAAATGCCTTTACAAAGCCTCCAGCTTGGCCATAAATTGAAATGAGACGGTGAATTAAAATATAAATCAAAAGAGGATTTTTCTCGACACGTCGACTCGACGAAATTGGAAAAATCTACAGCGCGACGCGGGAGCTGCTCGTTTGCATTAATTCGTACGGTACGATATTAGTTGCATTGAACATTACATCGAATTTGATAATTTGAGTAGTTTGCGATGCCGGTTTTAAATCATTAGTAGAACAGGAGTTTAAACATTCAATCATATACTAAAATAGGTTAAGAATGCTAGCAAGGTTAGGTAAATTATTTTAATTTTTTGTCCTTATTATTATTTGTATTATGTTATTGTTTTGGGTCTTCACGATACAGGCCTAGTGTGAAAACCACAGAAGTAGTTTTGTTTAATTTTGCCAGCGTTTGGCAAATTACTTTATTTTATTTATAAGGTGTTTTAGATTGATAAGTTTTCTAATTTGTTAAACGCTGTAAATAAACAATGTTTCATTTTTCATATTCAATTAAGTTTGTCATACGTATGTGTGTGTACGTGCTTACTTTTTATTATATTGTGTCAGCAATTCTCGGCGAGGTGCACGAACTTAGGTAGGCCTACATTTTCTTTGTTGTTAATTGGTGTTTATAATGATAATTTAACTATCTTTTTGTGAGCTATCATATTTTCTTTGGCCTGCCACGGTGTTTCACTTGCTGCAGGGATAAGTAATGATAATGAAAAACTAGGTATCAATGCAGTCAGCGTCATCTATATTTTGTTTGAACGCGCTAATCTCAAGAACTACCAGACGGATTTGGAAAATATTTTCTTTTTTGATAGCTCAATTCTCAAGGACGGTTATAGGTATATAATATCACGCTAGGAGCCGCGGGAGAGGAGCAGTAATCACAAACATGGGTCAGACCGCTGCGACCAGCTAGTTTTATATATTGACATGCTTTTTGCACTCCCCTAATTTTTTATTATACGTTTGTTTGGGTTAGGTTGTCCCCTCACCACTGCACTAAGTGTTGCGAATTCGATTCTCACACGGAACAAAAAATTGAGTCATTCACATCTTGTTGTTCCGAGTCCGGGTGTTCTCTATATTCGTCGTTTTAATTATTGTAAAATCCACCGCAACACAAGGATTATGCCTTACGCGGGAATCGTCTTTTAAAATAATAAATGAGCATAATATTTAGGCATGGTGTTAGCTAGTCGTCAAAGATGTTCTCGTGTTACAGTGGAAACTTTCACCTTGCAAGATAATAAGAATGTCCCAGTACATATTAAACCGTCGGCGTCGCGAGCGCTTACAGACACTGTAATACAAACTCATTTTAATATACATGATGAAATTGAAAGAATTACGGAGGGTGGCCTTGTTATCGTGGCGTGGTTAAGACAAAATGTGTGATATATCGTGTTATGCCGTACTGTGACTAAATTAGATCGGAGGGCTTGCAATTCATAATTTTAGTACTTATCTTATAACTAGATTTTGGCCGCGGGTCCGCTCGCGTAAATGTAGGCTATGTTAATTTTCTATCCCTTGGGAAGATTACTTGATTAAAGATACCGTACATCCTTTTCTGTGCATTTGATAGCGGGTATGTGAAATTTTATAATGATTGGTCGAGTAGTTAAGGCGTGAAAGCGTAACAAAGAAACTCACATTCTCGTTTATAATATTACTAGATTTTTCCCGCGGCTCTGGTCACATAAATGTAGGTTAGGTTAGTTTAGTAACAGTACATTTTTCTGGATGAACGGTACCCTATATCCTTTTCTGTACTTCTGATAACTTGTATGTGAAATTTCATGATGATCGGTCGAGAAATTAAGGCGTGAAAGCGTAACAAACAAACTCACATTCGCATTTATAATATTAGTTAAGATCAGACTTATTAAAGGCACAGGTCTCCCACTGCACAATTGTGCCGTTATATTTGTTAGGGGACGGTACAAATTAGCTTTAGCTATAAGTGTATTACTGTAAAAATATACCTACTAGGCGATGGCCTCGATGGCATAGTGGTTAGTGTAACCGACTGCCACGCCTGAGGTCGCGGGTTCAATTCCCGCTTAAGCCAAACATTTGTGTGCATAACATGATTTCTTTCTTTCTTTCTACATCTAAAAATGTCTTGACTGTAAAATCAAATATTATGTGGTCTACCCGGGAATCGAAACGATACTTCATGCATAGTAGTCGCATACACCGAGACAGCCATGTAATAAATAAGTATTATAGCCAGCTTATTCCACAAAAAGTGAGTATTAAAACGTGCTTGGCATAAATCTGATGAAAGCAAATGGGGGTTATTGGGTTAATTGGATAATAACCCATTTGGAGAGAGGAGATTGGAATTCAAATTAGTTTACCAACGTCCCCTATCGTATAATGTTAATGGCATAGGTACCTATCTGTTTTTGTAGGAATAAGTTCAACAATAGTCCATGTGTGTGTTTAAACAAATACATTTTGCACAAACTGACATTCGCATTTTTTTTAAATATAAAGATTAGTTTATTTTTATGAAACATGAGTACATTTACATAAAATGCTTGATGCTATAGTACATTAATTAGCGGCTCATCGTGTTTTACCCTTAGGGTATACAAATATTCAAATTATATTACTACAAACAATTTATTTGACGCACATAAAATTTCAAACGTGTCATTTTATAATATCAGTTAGGATTCTTCTCTCTTAGCCTTTATTAATCCCAAGTCTTTGATTTGACTGGATATCAGTTTTTACACGGAGCGGCTGCCACCTAAAGATTAGTAACAGTAGATTTATCTAGATGTAAGGTACCTACACTATGTCTTTTTTTTATACTGATCTTAAGTGAAGATGCAGTCGACGATGGAGCACGCGTGCCTAGAAGATAGCTATTCACTCGCGACTTGAAGACACCCAGATTGTACTCATTGGGAAACACAGACTTAGGTAGCGAATTCCACTCCGTAGCGGTACACATTATAAAAGTGGAAGCAAAGCGCTTCGTGCGAAGATGTGGTATATCCACCATGTACCTGTGTCGCTGGTCTGATTGTCTAGTCGTCCGATGGTAGAATGGGGAAGGAGGAATCAAATTATGCAGTTCCTCTGCACACTCTCCGAAATGTATCCGATAGAAAACCGAGAGACTGGCAACCTTACGACGATGCTCCAAGCTTTGGAGTCGTGTATTGACCAGTTGGTCATCGCCGATAAGTCTCCTGGCCTTCCACTCAATTGACTCCAAAGCCTCCAGCTGATATTTTGCAGAGCCAACTCAGAGGTGAGAACAGTACTCCATGCAGGATCGAACCTGTGCTTGGTACAAATTAAGCAAATTTAATGTTCTGGCATGAAATAATGTATTTATCTGTATCCCTGACAACGTGTATGCGAAAGTTCATGATGATCGATCTAATTGTTAAGGCGTGAGGCGTAACAAACAAACTCACATTCACATTTATAATATTAGTAAGGATATCTTTTAAATCTAGATAGTTAATTGATGTTGCTTTCCAGATATGTTAAACAATATGTACTGAATTTTTTTTAAGTTTAGTAACGTACACTCGCTCATCAAGGTTATGCATGTACCATGGTAATGATTTTATATATTTGACGTTCATAAGTGTTACTTTGTGACCTAAATGAATAAAGGATTTTTGTCTATGACTAAATATTCGGTCCAAAAACATCGTTTTCGTTTTATACGTTCAAGCAGTCAAGTTTAAGTTTTTAATTAGGACACAGGCCTCGTATACAATACCTATAGATATATGTATAACATTCAATCAAATATACAACCAGTTTTTTTTAATTTTTAGAGTCTTATCGTGTTGCACAAACTTATTTATAGCTTTTATAGAAACAGATGACTTAGTGGTTTAAGCGGTCGCCTCGCTATTGCCACATCGCCAAGTGTTGTGGGTTCTTCCCCTGGCTGGGCAAAAATTTGTGTGATCCACAATAGTTGTTCCGAGTGTGGGTGCTCTTTGCGTCGTTGTTTAAAACTTTATAAAGTCGCCCGCGGCACAGGATTAGGTCTTAGTGGAAGAATAGTATTTAAAAAAGTATACACGTAGCGTGTATCACAAAATGATTAAGATCTTAAAAAAGAATAAACATTCCCATACATAGGTATTAGAGATCTGACTTAAAATAAAGACAGCAATCTTTCCTTTCAATTCTAAATATACTTCTATCGTCCCCGACCATTCCTTCCATTTCTCCAACAAGAACATCTTCCAATTCAGCTGAAACCTTTAATAAAACGAAATACACTAGCATTATTAAACAGCTACACAGAGTATAGCTCACTCCATTACTGGGAGCTTTCCTAGTAAGTGCCATCCAAGAAAAATAATCCATTCTGAAGCCTGAAAGTGCTTGACATAGTTGGGCGGCCACGCCTCTCCGCCCGCCCACTGACACGCCCACCTACCCTCCACTTTAGCCCACCAACTGTATATTTTAACTAAAGTTATCTTTTCGCTGAATTAGTTTTCCGCTAACGTCAGCGTTCGCTGGTGAGGTTTACAAAAGCTGTTTACTTCGTTTCACTTCATGTATCTACTTTGGTTTCGCAAATATTTTATTCTAAGTAGCTATTTCATAGTTCAGAATTGAATTATGATTAATGACTTTTTTATAAAATAACAGGAACGTTCGAATTCACATAGGTCGCTAGGGGAATCGACAAAAGAGGACCACACCCTGCACTTATTCTTCTATACGAGTATTAAAGCCCCAACATATAAGTAATTAGCGATAGCTAGCATTTAACTCATCACATAATCTATATAATTAATATTTATATAATTATATCTACATATATAATTGTGGGACGCAACATGCGTTGACACCCTTGCGCCATCACATCTTCCAAGTACTGCGGGATGTGCCGGCGCTGCTGCTGCAACCGCGGAAACTCTCAAACGGCGCAAATATAGTAATTTAGTTGGAAATTACGTTTTTGAGCCGTTTCGGGTAGAAACCCTAGGTTCATGGGGTCCGAGCACTCGTATTTCGTACAGGGAGATCGCAAAACGCCTGATCGGCGTTTCGCGTGATCAGAAGGTTGGTCTTTTCTTAGCCCAAAAAATCAACATTGCCATTCAACGTGGCAATGCCGCCAGTCTTCTGGGCACGTTACCAGTTGACAGCGATGCTGAAGAATTCTACGATGCCTAAACAATTTTTGTATTTAGTATTATAATTATTTGTGTTTTTGTAATTATGTTATCTTTTTTAATACGTTTGTAAATATAGGTTATTACATTTAGAAAAAAAATTATATGTTACTATTGTCCAGCTCATACAACCAAACAGATAAATTCTCGAATTTTATAGATCTATCTTCGTACAACAATCTTCTCAAAATTCGCTTTGATTAGATAACAATAAACGTAATGCATGTGATAATTTATACCTAGATACTGCTCTTATCGTAAATACAAATCATAGTATAAATCAGACTCAGTAATCTGCGGTAGCCCCTTGCTATTGAGAGGATGTGAATACGGTACCATACAATGGCTGGCATACTCTGTTAAGACAAACAGTCCTTATATAAGCATTTATCCTTCGCTAGGTAGGCTAACAAAAATATAGTCATACCTACTGAAAATTCTAACCCAAACTACTAAAATCTTTAAAGAAATATCGTAAATAGACACATATTATATTTACGATATTACATTAGTTAAAAATAGGTAACAGAAAACTTTAGTATTTCCTATCTTATCGCTATCCTACTAAATATATATAGCAATTGGAAATCAGTTGTCAAATCTTTATCTTTAACGTAATAAACATTTTGGAATTCCGCAGTAATTGCATAGATACAATTACAACTTTATAGTAAAATGTTTAATGTCCATTAGTATAAATAACTAGTAATCTCAAGGATCCGGAGGCAAGCACTCGTCTCAAATTAACGTCAAAAACGTCGTATAGCGAGAACATATAACGTATAATCATTTATTATTTAAAAGCATCCCCCATGGCATTAAAACTGCCACAAAATAAACAAACTTTTCAACTCAGTATACAAACCAAAAATATACTACGGGCACCGTAAAAAATTATTCCTTGCCTTTCATATATTTGATGGGTGGAGATCGTCCATCGAAAATACGTGATCAAAACGTTGAACAGAGTTTATCCCAAAGAAAAACACCGGTGGATTGCGAGCTTTCATCGTAAAGCGAGAGATATCAAAAAAATACATCGGACGGCCGCTCCGCGCTTTATTAAGAATAAATTTAGGGAGGACGAAGAGGACGAGGGGAGGGAATAAGTAATAAGAGGATAGAGGTTCAAGAAATTACTTAAGTAATAGAGGTGGCCTATCAAAAAATAAAAAACGCTTGAATTTATATTTTAACAACGACAACTGATGACGAATTGAATATGTGTTTATAAATACAGATTATGTTTAACTACACTCATTAACGTCACGTTTACGGCGCCATATTCTATAAATAATACCGAACTTTAGTAACTGAACAGATAAATCAAAGACTGGACATTTTTGTAAATTTATATTCTTTACTCTAACTGAATCGCTTGAATTGTTTGCCTTGGCTTAATACAGGCAAGTTTACAATTCCAAATATTAATACCGCATGCACTCCGGTGAATTATTGATCACCGATGTTAAAACTTTGCAGGGATAATAGCTCAGACGTTGTATCAAGCTCTTAGAAAACAATTAATTCGCCGATCCTCATTGCAACAGTTAGCATATGCTATCATCCTAAAATACAATATTACTTTATCCAAATAGGTGTATCTAGGACGCAAAAGACAATTCATGAAGCAGAACTTGTCTTATTTTTTCTATTATAATTTACATTTTATCCTAGCATGAGCAATACTTACTAAATAAATATATTTTTACTAAATCCGTGCGCATATTGTCAAATCCCAACGTTATCAAAGTTATTCGCCGATCGTCATTGCACTAAGTAGCGTGTGCTATTGTCCTGGAGTAAAATTTTGGCTACGAGCCCGTACGCCCCTTGATTTTTGCCCCTTTTATCAAGTCGATGGAGCCCCGCTTCGCGGGACTCCTATTTTTGGGTAGGTTTAAGAAGAAACCGAAACGGGCTCGTAACTAAAATGTTGCTTGTCTACTCGTACACCTAGGTATCGAAGCGCGTTCTCAAATATCCAAACATCATTGAACTTATTACGTAACACATATGTACATGTAAACTAAGTCCGCTCCGCTGTTATCGTCGCTGGCGCCTATCACTTACAGTTTAATAGTGCGAGGTGCCTATCTTCAGACTAATGCATTTATGCATCAGGCGCGGAGGACGATCGATACAGCGCGTAATTTGACGAAAATATTGTGAGAACCTTTTGTTTCTTACTTTGTTACTTTTATATTTGCGAGAGGGTACTGAACTACTGCCTCTCATATATTGCCTCTTTGTTTTAGTTACAAAGTCTATTTATGGATACGATATGAGGATTTTGTGTTGAGTGTGGAATGTTTCTATTGAATTTATGCTTCGACGGTTGGATAGCCCCAGAATAGCAAAGGTTTATTATTCCACCCACATTTCACTAGCTATATGATTGCCTATCGGTAGTATTAGTAATATGTAGTAGTAGAATAGAATCATAATAAAAATCTTCAACGTTAAATTCAATCTTTCGAAGGGTCTCTGCACGTGAGATCCAAATCCCCGAGCACGACTATACTCCATTTGGTTAGCTACTTAACTAAAGGTAAACAATCTTAATGTCTCTTATTATCTAAAAACTCAGTTTAATAATGAAATGCTGCTAAAGATCAACGTAAATACAACAATAACGATTACTAAATCAATTGAACTGTTAGCTTAAGCAGTAGTTTATTTGTTTAATATGTGTTTGTGTAGAAAGTCACATCAAGATTGTTTACCTTTAGTTAACTACCTACCCAAATGGAGTTTAGCTATTTATTTATCAAACCAGCGTCGATGCAGTGTTAGTAATAAAACAAAAATCTTAAACTACTGTTAGTAATACTATGCTTGATTCACATAATATGATATGACAGAACAGTACTTGGACACTGCAGTGTTTAGTCTCCAGCGTCCCTGGACCATCCCATCTATGAAATAATGACCTTAAAATTCTGTAAGGCCATACACTACGAAATAGGAGTATGAAGACATGGTAACCATCGAACTTGAAACATACCAGAAAACAAGCAACTTGAACCAGAAACGTTATGATTGGTTGCAAATATAAGCACCGACTTGTACTACGGAGAAAATGAGGCAGCTTAAAAAAATTTTAATACATGGATTGTGTAAGATCGCGTCTAAGGTTTGTTTAGTGGAACCTTTAACTAAGAAATCTTATATATACATACGTCAAAAGTAGGTCAACTTCTCCATTTATATTATCGACATGTAACTTTGTTAATAGTGTGGACATCTCTTCAGAAATAACAAGTAACGTTTGGTGAGTTATAAATTAATTTATGGAAAGGACTGTTTCGGTTGCGTAGGAATAGAGAATGCGTCTACAGCAGACGCGTAAGGTCTCGGATTCGATTTGCGGTTGGTAGTGTTATTTAGATTATTTTCGAAAACTGGAAACAGTGGTCTCAAAAGTCGAAATGCTAAACTAAAAAACTAATGCTAGCTATGTAAAGATCTACCGAGTAAAATCGGTATGTTTGGACCAAAATCGTTTAATTTTTGTTTTTTTCTTTAGTAATGCTCTGGACCTACCGACTGAACCTACTCCTTAGGTATTTTAGGTATTGAACACAATGGCATTCCCCAAAATATCCGTCGATCGACCTTTAAGCAGTACGAAATCCCCGTAAAAGAAAAATTAGGGATGCGAACTGAGATTGTTGGAAATCGGCAGAAAAAGCATTATTTGAATATGTTTAATTGTACCCGTTATTTTCTGTTGGCAACACTGATTTTGCTCGACTGCCCCACTACGCTTGATAGTATAAAAACTAACGTGCGGAACGATAACGGGCAGTCGTGCATTGAGTGGCGATCGGATAAGTTTGTGAATCAAGAATGTGTTAAGTGGCAGATACTGCATTGAATTAAATAAGGTATGCATACTGTATAACTATGTAAACTATTAATATAAATTCTAATTATGTTACAATTATTAAAGGAAATAAATGTCTGAGAATAGATTCTGGAGTTTCCTTACACTTTATGTCAGTTATTTGTATGTTCGTAAAACACCCCGCTACACACGCCTTTAAAAAAAAGAGATAGATCGAGTATCAAGCTGGAACAGTTTTATTGTGAGAATTAGCTCTCTGTTTCATCATATAAATTGTTTTTTATGGACTTTTTGTATAATATACATACAGTAAAGGTCGTTTTGTGTACTACTGGCGACCCACCTTGACTTCGCACGGGTAATACAAAACCTTAACAAATTATACACCTAAACCTAGGTACCTCATTATTTTTCTTCTTTTCGTGAGGTTAGTAGCCAACCTGTTGTCAAGAGTTGTTCAAGCCGCCTAGGCCTCTGACATGGCTTAACGACTGCTGTCAATTTGACAACAACCGCGACCGACTTTTTACGTGCCCTCCACCAATGCCCTCACCACTAAGCGGTCACCCATCTATAGACTGACCGCACCCAACGTTACTTAACCTCGCTAATCGTTAACCGGTTAGTGATTGCAACTGGCTATGAGCATAGAGCACTCTGAGCATTTGAAATATTTGAGTATATCGCAAGCAGACGCGGGGTTCTTCGTTTTGTAATATGCGACGATTAAAAAAAAATTTAAGGCCACTAACAGCTGCAAATAGAAAAATGTTAGCTGCTAAGAACCCCATAACTAAAACAACTATCAGCGGACACAAACATATACTAAAACAAATCGCATTCTTAATAAAACAGCGACTTAACTCGAAATTTGAAAGTAAGCCAATTTGAACTCTAATTGTATATGTTAAATTCTAATATTATATTTGTGTTAAATCTTTTCAATAGAGTTCAAATTTGTTTAATCAAAAATACTGAGATAAGTCTCTGATTTATTAAGGATGCGAAATGCCAACATCATTACGCAGTAGGCGACATGTACGAGATAATGAAGTCCGATCGAACCAATATTAAACCCTATGAACTACTAATGGCGGCGATGCTGCTCCCAGATAAGAGTAGAACAGTATTGGTATTGTTTTACGAACTAGGAACTTGTGCTTACTGTAATTTATTATCGTTTTAGTAAGCCTATTCGAACGAAGGAATACGTATATGAGTATATGTACATTTATTAATCTGTTTTATGGTATACATGGTTTCAGTGTGGGCGCGTGTCTTCAGCAACGTTTAATGCTCTTCTTTTCAAAAAAAAATATATAGTAATAAATAGTATAAATATACATCCTTACCAATATATTAAACGCGAAAGTTTGTATGGATGTTTGTTACTCTTTCAGGCATAAACTACTGGACCGATTGCGATTAAACTTGGTATGTAGATAGCTGGAGACCTGGATTCACACATAGGGTACTTTCTATCCCGATATTCGCACGGGAACGGGATTTACGCGGGTAATACCGCGGGGAAAAACAAGTATAGATATAATTCGTAACGGGTATTAACGCGGTCATGCATAACGTTTATCTTATTAATGTTTGATGTTTCGACTATGTTATCGTTTTGCAACGCGAAAGATCAAAAGTTAATAAATACATAGATACATATTATTTACTGTTGAGGTGCTCATGCTTCTCTTCTTGGAAGGAATGTTTTTTTATTTATTACCTCTGGGGAGTAAGTAGCGTAGTCTCAGTGGAGAAACCAACAGACTGCAATGCCGAGAGTCTCGGGTTCGAACCCCCGTCGCGCACCTCTGACTTTCGGAAGTTATATCTTAAAGAATGTACCATTGCTCGGTTTTATTTAGAATCAGTTTAAGATAAATTTGTAAAACTATTTGTTGAATAAATTATTATTATTATGATCGATTTTTTGTTTTTCTCAGCATTTTAGGAATGCCGGTAGTCTAATGAAACCACGGGCCTAGGCCAAGTGAGATTCATTTAGGGGGTTTGGTTCAATATTTGCATCTTCTTGTAAAAATTTGCGAACTATTCTACACGTGTTTAGTATGGCGGCTTTTTGCATGGTTATGTATGTATTTGTTGGCAATTCAAGTTGTTGTAGGTAATGAAGAAGGTGTGTCGGTATTATACCGGTGCTAGAAAGCACCAGAGGTACAATATATACTTTGTCCATCTTCCAGATTCTAATTATTTCCTCTTTTAAATCTGTGTATTTATTTATTTTTTCATTGATTGTCTTTTGTAGGTTGTGATTATTATTATTATTATTATTATATGAATTTTCAAAATTATGTTCGTTTTGATTGACAATTATCGCCTGCTCCGTGCCTCGGAGAGCACGTTAAGGCGTCGGTCCCGGCTGCCATGAACATCTATTGCAGTCGTTATTGGGCTAGTCAGTACCCTCTAATATCCTGACACTGGTCTAGCCTTAGGGTATCGTTAGCCTTCGGGTTGTGGAGATCAGGTGGCAGCCGCTTCGTGTAAAAACTGATATCCAGTCAAATCCGGTTAGACTAGAAAAGCCGACCCCAAGTGACTTAGGAATAATAAAGGCTAAGCGAGAAGATTGCTGACATTTTTAAGTATTTAAAGATGACTCTGGAAACTTTCTATTGCTATCTCTGTTTTTCCACCAATTATAACAAAAATAGCTCAATCATTTCTTTGTCGAAATAGCAGAATTGATTGTCAATAATTGTATATGTCTAGTAGGTACACACGGCTACACATCAAGTAAAATACCCTATAAACGCATAACTACGCTACATTTAAAATAGAGAATTGTCAGAAAGTGCATAGTGGTGACGATGTAATGGTAAGGATAGAGCGTTGCGTTCCGTTCAACGTGAGTGAGACAAAATAACAAAAATATAACGCACTCTCTCGCACGATTTGCAGCATTCAACTTCTAATAGTTCAAAGTCCAAACAGTCTAGGTTGATGTGTTGCTGTGTGTACTTCAAAAATAAAGTTTATTTTACCTAGTACCGCTAAACAGTCATAAAATGTAATAGATGGTTAGTATATTAGACTACAATAATATGTAAATAATAATATATTCATGACAGCCAGGCCCGATAACTATACTTAGACGCTGTTTTACATATATACTAGCGGTCGCCAAGTGGTCGAAATTCGCCCATTATTTATTTAAATTTTAAATTTGATCGTTTAAGACTGCGCCGAGCGAAATGTGCCAAAACAGGCGGTCACAGTTAAGTGAATAAAAGCAACACTTTTTGTTTAATACAAATATAAAATATACATTTACCATAACAATGAATGTGTTTACAATTACTCCATGTAAAAAACTTAAAACAATTAGTATTTTCGCCTACAAAATTATATAAATTTGCACGAAAACTGCAAAAACGTAAGCACGTGTTACGTGATTTTTAGATTATAACAGTAGCAATCTATTCTATTTTACAGCTTAAACGAAACATAAATAGTTATATTACAATTCGTCCGTCCCAAATATTTAAGTTATTGGTTGACAATAAAGATACATATTTATCAAAAAAGCACTTCAAATTCGCCATACAATTTTACTATGGCGGCCGCGCGCCGATTTGAATATGCGCCGTACAAGCTCTGTCATTATTCTGTCTTACGCTCGGCGCAGTTTTAAGGTTTTATTTTCTATAACTACCCTTATAATCACATTTCATTTAGTCACCTACTCCACATACATATGTATGTAACCATAGTTACGAAGCATTCTACGAAGTCAACCGAACAATGCCGAAATACTATGAACGCGATTCGACTGCTTGTGTCAAATGCATGGTTATGTGCGTGTAATGTTTTTTCATTAATTTAATGTGTTTCTAATGCATATTTTATAAAATATTAAAATTCGCCCCTCCTTTTCCATATAAACTTTACCTGTGCCAAATTTCATACTCCTCTATACGCGCAATTTTCGTAAAAAGGGGTATAAAGTTTTTGCTTCACGTATTAATATATAAATATCGTTTGAGAGATTTTAAAAGGGAGACAAGTAAAATAATAGAATGTTGACGTATAAAAAATGTACTTCTGCCTTTTATATCATGTGTAACTGTCGCCTTCAAGTGCAAGTTTAACACGCAGTCTATTTACTCGTATAAATAAAACACTATCTAGGTACTTACGTAAAAAGATAAAAACAGCCAATGTTTTTCGCTCGATCGACGCTTTGACCCAAATTCATACCAATTCACTCGTAAAAACGCTTCCCACTATCTACCAATAGCTATCTATCTATCTACAAACAAAAGATTCCTTTTTACTTCTCAATAGATGAAAAATAAATAAAAAAGAAGGTAGAAACAAGGCTCTCTTAACAAGTTGCGAGTAAATCCGATTTGTGAACGAAATTTGAATAAGAGGCAAAGCGCAATTTGAATAGCTCTTGCGAGTTTTGTTGCTAAAATAACAATAGGTAGAAATAAAAGTGTACGATTGTGCGTCATTTTAAACTGTACCTACAAAAGCTTATAGTTAGCATCTCAAGAGAGAAAATATGAACTCATGAGGACCATGAGCAGCTTATTTGATAAAGCGATGACACAGCTTTTAAGATCGCAGTTCAAGTACTGTATCATGGATGGATCTTTTTCTTGTTTGTAGTTTACTTTCTTATTTATTATAAGAAATGCTTAGTATTGTCAAAGTACTACTTCATTCCAACTAACAAGAAATCAATCATTTCTAACCAAAAGAATAAAGCAAAACTAGGCGTGGCTCGAAAAATATCGTAGACTTACCATACGTAAGATAATGGTAATGTGTATTACCTTAAGTATAATAAATATTATTTTTATTTCTATTAATGTATGGTACCTATTACATCCACACAACGTCAGGTATATTTTAGATCTCAATATAAGAGTATATCGCTGTCTAACCGGAATATTTTCAGGCGCGAACTGTTGCTGACGAAAATTCTCTATAACAGACAATCCAATAAAACTTTGCCTGAACTCAGATTATCAGAATCTCGCAAAAGAGTTTACACTTATAAAATTTAACCCTATCTAATAAATACACCGGAAAACAAATTTCGAATACCCCATATACCACTGCAGTGTCTGCTTACCAACAAGCGGGCCGTAAGCTTACCACCTTTTTATATAAAAAGATAACAAACGATTTTAATATCAATGACATGAGTATCCTTCGTACAAAATATTACGTATAAATTAGGCTAAACGCTTTCATTTGCTTAAAACCAACAGGTATTGAACAGAAGGAAGTGACTGGCACACGCGGTGCTATTGTGAGCCACCCCATATAGATAGTCGATTATTGTAATAAGCCTGTGCAAAGTAGGTTAGGCTTGCCAGTCGGCTTATTACTTATTGTTGTTTTGTTTTTTGTTGGCAACTTGTATAGACATGGATTGTAGAGGATTATCATACATTTAAGGAATGCCTAAGTACCTATATTATACAGTATATATACTTATAATATAGGTACTTAGTATATATATATATAGTCCTCTTTGTTTCTCTTTTAGTGATCTTTTTTTAACTATATTACGAACTTCTTCATATTTTTTTTCCTCATAAAAACATTTTATGAGCAATGTATCTTATGTGGGGGTCAGTCAGTGCAGACCGGCGACACTTCGACCCAGTGGGATCTTTTGTGTCGACACTCCCCCAATAACGACTGCCATAGATGTTCATGGCAGCTGGGACCGACGGCTTAACGTGCTCTCCGAGGCACGGAGCAGGCGATAATTGTCAATCAATACGCACATAATTTCGAAAAGTTATATAACTTCCGAAAGTCAGAGGTGCGCGACGTGGGTTCGATCCCGAGAGCCTCTGCATTGCAGTCTGTTGGTCTCCCCACTGAGCTATCGCTGCTCTTTTTTATGAGCAAAGTAGAAGAAGGGGTAGACTAAAAAGAAGTTGCATAGATCAGGTAGAGAAAAAGTGAAAACATGTCGTTTCCAAGAAATGAAAGTAATGGTCGAGAAGTAATGGATGAGGCTTCATCGATAAGAGCAACGTTCTTAAACTGATTGATTGACGTGTATTATAAAATATATGAGAAGTAGTCAGTCAGTAATTAAGCATATGTTATCTGTTCAGTATGGAGGCATTTTAGAAACAGGATAAGAGTACACGAGCTTGCATGAAGAATGTAACAAGAGTAAATAAATCAAGAGAAAAATGTGAGGTTCGTAAGTAATGGACATACGTAGTCTCTGCCTTCCCATTCAGGAACCATGTGTGTATGAGATAGGGCAGAGTAAGATAATCGATGGATTTCAGAAAAGACAAGTGTAGATACACACAGCCAACCCACCTACCCTAATGGCAGTACTCTCTTAAACCTTGTTAAAATAAAGACAAGTGCTTAGGAAACACCGCCGCAGGTACGTCATTCCAGAGCTTACACGTACGTGGGAGCACGGATTGCTGAAAACGAGCCGTGCTAGACGGTAAAGATTCCAGTTAAAATAGATGAATTTTACTGCGGTGACGAGGGCAACGATTGCTAAAAGGAGATGAGGGTACCAACTGAAACAGTTTCTCAGAGCACTAACCGTATAAGAGACGGTACCTACTACTGAGACTTACGATACAAGAAGGAGCCGGGATCTTACACCGAAGGTGAAAATATGAAGGAAGAAAATGTAAAGATAGTTACATATATTTATGGAACACATGCATCCCTGAAGAAGTAGACAGAAGTGTAAGAACTCTTATTTCGTCAGCATTGGGTACAAGTCCTATATAGCAGGGAGCAAAGCTAGTGCTGTCTACTAGGCTCATTCAGTCTCCGTGTTGCTACTTAACGACCTCGATGACGTAGTGGGCAGTGTAACCGACTGCCACGCCTGAGGTCGCGGGTTCGATTCCCGCACAAGTCAAACATTTGTGTGCATAAACATGGATGTTTGTCTTGGTCTGGGTGTTTCTATGTATAATATGTAAGTATTTACAAAAAAAAAAGTATGTGTATGTTTATCCACTGTCTAGTACCCATAGCACAAGCTCTGCTTCGTTTCGGCTAGATGGTGTTGTGTGTATGTGATAAAATATTATTATTATTATATTATTACTTACAATTTATTTGAAAGTAATACCCAAACACTTAGCCTTACACGGGAATCAATGCCGAGACCTCATAGTAGTCGTATTTACTACCGAGAGATTCCGTAGCCAAATAACTATTTAGCTATAATATCGACCTACTACTACAAAGTTTGTTTGTAACCGATAAAACAGATTTTGCAGTCTTTTCTTCCTGCTCTCACTAAAAATCAATCCGGTATCGAGGAAGACTTCACAAATATTCAAACAACGGACACAAAGAACACTCAGACACGGAAAAACCATTTGTGGATCATAATATTTTTGTCTAGTGTGGAAATCGAACCCACAACACTCAGCCTACTGGCAGTGATGAAGCCACCACTTAAACCATTACGCCATCCGTGCCGTCAATAGTTAGAGACATCGTTTCGACATATCTTTCTGTAACATTGACATACAATATTTATAAATTATTATTTTAGTTCTTTCACTTCTAAAACTTCGGCGAAATTTATATTTTTCGAAAATTATGTTGCATAAGAATAATAAAGATACATATATAGATATAGTGTGCTCTTTCGTCGTTTTCATTTCGACTACATACATGAACACAACACGACATTGTGCCACTTACGAAGGGCTAAGCAGAGCTGTACATTTCGCCAACTGCTTTAAGTCTCCCGTAACAGAAAGTAGAAAAAAACCTATCGGAAACTTTGCCAGATGTCGAGCTGGTGCTTGCTTGCTTGCTCCTATTGCCACGCAATCTTATTAAGACTGTCTGACCTGAGTATCGAAACCGGGGCTTAAGCGCAAGCCAATACACGTGACCTACTAGCCACTCTATATTAAGGACCGTTCTTTCCATTAGTAGCACGGAGTCTGGTATATTTTATTTATTTATTTTTTATTTAATATAATCTAAATTTCATAACAAAAAATATAGTAATATATATAGATAGTTAATATACAATAAAAACTTAAACATTATAAAATTAAATAGCCATGCACATGTTAATTTCATTAGCAAATGTCATAAATATAAATAATTAAAATTACACAATATTCCATTAAATTGAATTAAATAGTATGTCAGAATTTAAATTGAACATTAAGGACTAAATTTAAAATATTATATAACATTGAATTACATTACAATATTATTTATCATCACAGAATTCGTCAATAGTATAATAAGGCTTTTTAAGTAATAATATCTTTAGTTTAGTTTTAAATATGTTAACACTCTCAATGATTTTCATTTCTGACGGTAATTTGTTAAACAGATTTATGGACTGCACATAAGATGAGTATTTAGCAATATTTATTTTTGCTTGTAAGATTGTCTTTAAATCTTTTCTCCGTGTCGCTATTCTACACTTCCTTTCATCATCAGTCTCAAACTTGTGCAAATTTTTTATATGGTAATAGACTCGCTTCCTTATTACATGGATTCTTAAATCTGGCTGATGAAATATGATTGTAGTTTACTTCAGCATACCCTTTCGAAAATATAGGTGTGATACTATGTGCCTATGCACTATTTTTTATTTACATCATCGTATAAATTACCAAATATAAGCAGATACAGTATTCAAATAAACCATACTACGAGATATCTAAACAAATTGTATGGGTAATTTGAAAGGTGTGATTGACAGTTTTCATGACAATGCGACCAATCGTAAATATTTGTATGAGCGCGCTTTCCTTGCGTTTTGTCGCACAAAGCATGGAAATCTAAAGTTTCGCACCGTCACCTTTATAGCCGATTACGTTTTCTTCAATATTTTGCACAGAGGTACAAAATTGTGGATGTGGTACCTTTGAGTATTAAAGGACACACAAAATTGTAAATTGCCACATACATACAAAGATTTAGACATCTCAAAAGTATAGGCATAGATGTGTTACACCCACATTTGTGTTTCTGTGAACCACCACCCACGGAATAGGGGAGATTTTATTACCATTCTGCGGGCCTATTTTCAGACTATTCTACCAGAACGTAAGCAAACAAAACATAAGTGCGCACGGGCACAAAAAGTAATATCAGATTTTGAATAAAGCAGCGGTGTAAGAAGCTCTGGACAAGACAAGGATTTTCAGTTTAATACACTCGTATAAATAATAGCTCAATTCCTAAAAAACGCGTGTCATTAATGTAAGATTTACGCTAATTAGGCGATAGTGAAACGGGTGGTCACTGGTAATAAACAAAATAATGGAAACTCACAAATTTATTTTTATTAGACGTGCCTGCGGTTTCACCCTCGTTTATGATTACTCCGCCGCCCCTGTGGCTCGTAGCGTGATGTTATATAGCCTATAACCTTCCTCGATAAATAAGCTATCCAACAATAAAATCATTTTTCAATTCGAACCGGTATTTCCTGAGATTACCGCGTTCAAACAAACAAACTCTTCAGCTTTATAATATTAGTATAGATAATGCAATTTTTTTTATTTTAAGATTCGAAATTGGTAGATTATTTTATATAGATGCCTACCAATTAGTTCATCATGTTATGTCTAGTAAGAATACTGGCTAAACTATTATAAATAAGTGGTAGTGGTATGGAGTACCTTCTACATAATATTGTGGTAGCACTATGTAAGAGAGCTAAACATTGACGGTCCCATCATCGGAAACTAATTCATTTTCGGTAATCAACTTTCTATCTCAGTCTACCAACATCATAATAACATAAATTCAACTATTTCTGGCCTTGTTCGCTGATATGGCAATCAAAATATTAAACACGTCACTTCCAAAAGCACCACATCCACCGCTTCCCACCTCTAACACAATACACAAAAAAACAGCCCAATCACGTCGATTAGTGTCCCGTGCTCTACAAAACTCATTGTTGACGACCACAATACTCCCGATCCTCGACACAACAGTTATACAATCTAATACACTAATATCACCCTGTCATTTGTACACGTCAATCCAGAACCTTTAAATACGACGTTCTGAGGGAAATTATGACAGTTACCTGTGGAAATTTGCGAGGAAATCATTTATAGTGTAGTGGAATATTTTGGGTTTTAATCAGCTTAATGGATTAGTAAAATGAACTGTACTCATTTAGATATTTCGTTGATACGTTTTAGTTTGAGATCTGAATACTCATAACCAGTTTAAGCACTCCTAGAGTTCATAAACTTAAGAATTAACTTTAAGGTTTAATAAATACATCCGTTGAAATTTGAAAGTAGTACCAAATTTTCTCCATCGCGTAAAAAGTTACAGAATCGTTTATAAAGTATGGAAGTTCAAACAGAACCCCTCGATTTATCAACTAAAGCCAAAAAGCAGGCGAAGATTCTGAACATAATCGACTTTAAATTCCTGGAGGGTCTTAATAACCACTTAGTGAAATTATACGAGAGGACCAGCCTGGTCTGCAGTAAGGAAAGCTTCCTGCCACCAAAGGCGACCGGTGTGAAGAATATCCTGCCATGTCAGGTCTGCTTAAAGACCTTCGATAGGCCATCACTGCTGAAAAGGCATATGAGGACACACACAGGTAATTAAAGCTGGAGATTGCCAAAGAAATCGGCAAAACTATAATTGCTTAGAAACTGACCACAACTACTATTTTAAACCAGTTGATTCTGGGCAAAACCCTATCAGAACTATGAGATGTAAAATAATTGTTGAGTTTTATTTATATCGCTTGCTGCTATACATACCTATAGGTAACGGCACACAGGCGTGGATCCATAGGGATTATGAGGATCTTTCCTCTAAAATTCTAATTATATTCAAATTTAGAAGTTAATTTTGCTTTTTACTTACTATTTCGTGTTGAGTCTCAAATAGATTTCAGTGGATAAGATCTGTCCAATACCACGTCTGCTGGCATAAACCTCTACAATTAAATGACCTATCCTCTGATTTACTATATTAATACATATTTATAATGCTTGCCCAAGGAAACTTGAGTTATTGAGACATTATTAATGTACAGAGATGCGTGAGATACCTTTGGAAAAACGAACTCCCGGACTTTGGGGTCATATTGTTATAGAGAAAGATAATGTTATTTAACTTCGCTTTCTTGTAGCTTAGACAAAACTTAGACTTAGAATTTTGCGGTGCAGTACTGAACTTGTACTAAAATATATACTAAAATTTCATATGCTTACTTCGCTTGTTCTTTATACATTTAAAGTGACAAAACAACGATCGCTTATCATGCGGCGAGCCATTTATTCGTTTCATATTAAAAGGTTACCGTAGACTACAGGGCTAATGCGCTTAGGTTATTGAATTACCATACAGAAACTCTGAAAGTTGAAGATTTTAGGTATTAATAATTAAGAGTGCTCTCCCTTAATTGGTTACAACAGTGATGGAACAATAAATCTGTAATTCTTACCAGATTTTATTTTAGTGTTCTACAACTAGTTGATTTGTTCCAGGTGAGAAGCCCCATATATGCAACGTATGCAACAAAGGATTCAGCACCTCCAGCTCATTGAATACACATCGGAGGATACACACAGGTATGAATTTTATTAATAAGGTGTACACAGTTAGTGCTTGCATACTTCACAGCAGTAGCGTGTGTCACTGTGGGTTTCAGAATACGACAAGCTCGATAAACGTGATAAATTAAGTGAAATCTTGTTTATTCTTTACCATTCATCGTCAGCATCATATCATGCAGTTCCACTTGCATGTCTTTTCTTTTTTTTTATGATGGTCGGTCGGTTAGTCGTGAAAGCGTAACGCATATTAATAAAGATATGGCCACTACGTCACAAAATAAAACGCCATAATTAAAATAAACAAGTGTGAGTCGGACTCGCCCACTGAGGGTTCCGTACAAATTTGTATGTATTATTAGGTACCTATACTTTTATAAAAGTGAAAAGGTATTTTTTCATTCTTCGTCATAAGCTTGTGCCAATGAAGCCCTTTCATATGATACCCCACATGACACGGTTAACTCAATTCAAAAATTGGACCGCCGTTCCTTGCATAAAGATCCTGTTTTTTTTATGATTTAATTAGAAATATGTATAGTTTTCAGATTTTTTCCTATACTTGTAGTATAAGACGGTCTTATTTGCCAAATTTCATACTTCTAGGTCAACGGAAAATACCCTATAAATATTGATTTCCTTGAGAGTGTCGAAATATACGTTTTATGCGGCATAAACCGTATCTTTTTTTTATGTTTACTTAGTAGTTTGATTTTTCACAGCTTCAAGAGACTGTAGACCTGAGTATATCGTTTTAATTTCAACTCGATACCTCCACGCGTCCCCGAGATAAAGGGTCTTGACAGACAGACAGACAGATGGACGGACAACAAAGTGATCCTATAAGGGTTCTGTTTTTTTCCTTTTGAGGTACGGAACCGTAAAAAGACAAATTATATAAATATTTAAGCACTGTACTCAGAAATTTGATATAATTACGACTAACTAGTTGTTACCCGCGACTTCGCCCGCGTAGAATTTAACAAAAACAAATCTAAAATAAAAGTAGCCTTAGTTACTCCTTACAACATCTACCTGCCCGTGGAAGTCTCGTCAAAATGGTACCCGTTCCAGAACAAACAGACAAACAGAAAAAAGATTGAAATTTATTTTTATTTTAAGTACCGCATATACATACTTTCATATGCTTTACTAATTTAAAAGCTGTTATTTTGATATTACAAACATACACTTTAGTTTTATTTATTTGTATAGATGAACGTCTACAATGTAAAGGTTTTATTAAAAATTCACGTAATCAATAATGTCACTGAATGCAGTAGTAAGTTCTTCGTCGTTTTAAATGACTTCCCTTTGCGTACCGCTTAAGACTGCGCCGAGCGAAATGTGCCAAAACAGGCGGTTAAAGTTAAGTTAATAAAATCAACACCTTTTGTTTAATACAAATATAAAATATACATTTACCATAACACTGAATGTAATTTACAATTACTCCGTGTAAAAACTTATTAATATTTTCGCCAACAAAATTACGTAAATTTGCACGTAAAATGCAAAGGCGTAAGCTCGTGTTACGTGATTTTTAGATTATAACAGTAGAAATCTATCCTATTTTACAGCTTAAACGAAACATAAATAGTTATATTACAATTTGTCCGTCCCAAATATTTAAGTTATTGGTTGAAAATAAAGATTCGTATTTATCAAAAAAGCACTTCAAATCCTCCATACAATTTTAATATGGCCACCGCGCGCGGATTTGATTATGTGCCGCACGAGCTCTATCATTATCTGTCTTACAGTCGGCGCAGTCTTAAGAAGTTTCTTTGATTATAACATCCTATTTTTAAAATTATCAGTAAGTCCTAAGTCATCTTTTAAAATACGCGATATGGTTTTTCATTGCCCACGATAAAATCTTTTTCTTACGGACAGGATTTCTTTGAATTCTTTTCTTCACTGCTTTGATCGCCTTTTGTGTACAAATTCTACGTGGACGGCTAAATCTTTTTCTGTCACAAAGAGAGGCGTTTTCATTGTACCTACACACAGCGACACATCAACCTAGACCGTTTGGACTTTGAACTATTAGAAGTTGAACGCTGCGAATCGTGCGAGAGAGTGCGATATATTTTTTTTCGCTCTATCGTTAGATAGAGATAACAAAAATATAACGCACTCTCTCGGCAGTGTCGATGTAATGGTAAGTCATTACATCGACACCACTATGCACTGTCCCTTTCCGACAATTCTCTATTTTTTATGTAGCGTAGTTATGCGTATATAGGCTGTCTAAATTGATGTGTAGCCGTGCGTACCTATCAATAGCTCGGTACACAAGCATTCGACTAATAACAAGCGGATGAAGTTTCAAAAATTGCATCTGGCTCCATACCTACTTTGTGTAATGCTATCACAGCAATTCGGTTCTCTTTATCACCCCACTCCATTTTAATATCCTAAAAATATTTAACACCTATTGGCGCGATAATGAGAAAACACAAAAACTATTTGTCGGCCTCGGTGGCGTAGTGGTTAGTGTAACCGACTGCCACGCCTAAGGTCGCGGGATTGATTCCCGCACAAGTCAAACATTTGTGTGCATGAACATGGATGTTTGTCTTGGTCTGGGTGTTTCTATGTATAATATGTACGTATTTACAAAAAAAAAGGATATGTGTATGTTTATCCATTGTCTAGTACCCATAGTACAAGCTCTGCTTAGTTTGGGCTAGATAGTGTTGTGTGTATGTGATAGAATATTATTATTATTATATATATAAGAATGACAGATTCCAAATTCAAATGTAATACATTATATGTTTTTTTAATTGTAGCAGTATTTATGGCCAGACTAAGTATACTGTATACAATAAAGACGAATATAAAATTAAATAATATGACACTTAAAAATCGGGTATCTTCCAAGCCATTACAACAAAATATTGTCCTGTTTTAATTAAATAACGTTAGAATCCACACGACGCGCGCCGTGACTGATGATAGATTTCTGTTCCATGCAGGAGAAAAGCCCCACAAATGTCCTGAATGCGGCAAGTGCTTTACAGCAAGCTCCAACTTGTACTACCATCGGATGACACATACCAAGGTACGTTAAAAGTATGAAATATAGCCTGCGCAAATGGCACCTCTTAACGGAGACTGGCCTTCTGCACAATTTATATTATGGTAAACAAGTGCGTGTATAAGCACAAGTGCATGCTCTGTTTTTTAGGTCTCATATTCTGATGGGACGACAATCCGACCCAACCGGAGTGAGATCAAGCGAAGGACTAACGGCTTTACGCTATTACTGAGAATTTTATGTACAACAAGTAAGAAACGGCAATGAATTGCCGTAAATCTTAGAGTTCGAAAACAATATATGCAAACGTCACGTGATACTACGTGACCTTGAGGTCAGAGGTAAAAGGTCATAGTCATTTCGGGGGTATATCGACTATGCTGAGTCGAATGGCGTTGACCGCGAGTCTCTAGCTCTTACGGTTCTTGAGTTGAAAGTTGTATAACAGACAGACCGACGGACAAAGCTGCTGTATAACAGTTTTTCAAACTCTAAAATCCCAATAACTTTAGGTTGGCTTGAACCCGAGACCTATCAACAGCTTAGATCTCGGCTTAGATATTGCACAGCTGATCTAAGCTTGCTGCACTAAGGCAGCCAAAAACAAAGAAGTAAAAATTACCATTTTAATAAATCTCTAAAGAAATAAATGTATGGAATAAACAGACCATTGTGAAATCTGCTAGTAGTTTTTCACGATGATCATTAAAATATATGAAGTTAATTATAAATAAAAGAATATTTAATTCCAGAACAAGCCGCACAAGTGCACGTGGTGCACGCGTTCGTTCCCCACGCCGGGCGAGTTGCGCGCGCACCTGGTGGGGCACGGCGCCGCCTGGCACGCGCCGCGCTACCGCCAGCGGAGAAACCTGTACTCGCCTACGTAACATGGTACTAGTTTAACTCATTAAATATTTTATTTACTCAAAATATTACTATTGAACGCGGTCTCTTAGTTTTTTATATAACCAAATTGACATAAACGCGTACCGTCTGATGGTAAGCGGTTTGCAACAATGTAGGTTCAAGGACATACGAACACGGCTCACACATTTACAAAATAGAGATGACGTACTGTTGCACAAGAGACAACGATTTGTCACGCTCTGGATCTGGAAACTTTTAGGGTATATTTTATGGTATATCCTATTCAATTGCCTAATCGATCGTAAACCTATACTATGAAACTACTTTTATGTGCTTCTATCTAGAATAGGATGTTATGGCTTAGTCGAAGCGTTAAGACTATTATAATTCAAACAACATAGTACCTCGCTTCCACTCGCTCGGTCGATAGGATTACTTCAGCAGACAGCCGTAGTCGTCTAACAACCCAGTCAAATGTCTAGTCGTTGACTACTAAATTCGAAGCACAAGTTGACCAAGTTAAGGCAAAACAAAGGTGGTAGTCGCCCTTGTGTAAACGAGGACGACCGAGCCGCTTTTGACTTGCATTGAATTTGGTCGATTTCAGCTGTGAACTGAATCGTCAGTGCACTAAGCAGTCACACTAGATCATTGGACGACCACCTAGTAAGCCATTTGAATATTGGCTGACATGTAAGTAATTTGAACACCATAGTTTGCATTATAGTTGACATAGCTGTTATACACGACTTCGTCAAACTTTTGTCCTATACAGCCCAAAACACTTGACCCGAAATAGCAGCGCGGTGCATAACTTTCATATACATGCACTTATTTTTGTTACAGGTCACACAACACTTTCGCCGATATCATAAATAAAACAATAACATTCAAATAAAAGACTTTTATTCACCTTTCTTCAATTTCTTTACAACATCCGGTGCTTCACCGTCCAATTTCCTTTTTTCTCCAGTCTCTTTCACCGAATCCGTTTTCACTTCTGTTACTTTCTTAGTTTTCCCTACTGTTGACTCTTCCTTATCTTTCTCAGTTTTCCCTACTGTTGACTCTCCCATTACTTTCTCAGTTTTCCCTACTATTGACTCTCCTTTAACTTTCTCAGTTTTCCCTACTGTTGACTCTCCCTTTACTTTCTCAGTTTTCCCTACCGCAGACTCTCCCGTTTCTTCTGCCTCCTGTGATTCCATCTCAACTACGTCAGACAATGACTTTTCTTTATCATCCTCCGTTTTGTCTTGATCCCCAGACTCACTGACAGATTCTTTCTTGTCCTTATTCCTCTTATGGTAGTTATTCTGAAGAGCTTGGTTGTCGCTGGACGTGTCGACCTTGAGAAGTTCTCGTAAAGCCATAGTTGCGTAGCAACTGGATGGTAAAGTCATAGTTAGTAGAAGTGCTCTGTATTCGCCATCTGGAATGAAATAATTAATTTTTAGTACAAGACTGACCTGACCTGACTGACTGTAGTGACATTTGTCGATTGTATATCTGCAGACATGTGTTATATCTACATATAGGCAGCTGTTTACGCCTTGTAGTGTGTTCCCAATGGCAACGTCGAATAATCTTCATGTAATACACTTTATAGACTAAGGTAATAGTGTATCATGGATTAAATATCCATGATACACTATTACCATTACTACTATTATTACTATTACTATTATAATATATATTTGTAGTTTTCTTATTATGTAAATATTTGGTCGAAATGTTTTGATGCGTGAGATTTACAGTAAAAGTACTACAAATATAATGATATTACATCTTTAATACACTTTTTACCTTAGTTTTACCTTAGTCTGAGTTTTTAAAACATTTATAAATGCAGCCCAATTAAATTAAATACATTTAAAACCCTGAAAATAAGGTTGTCGTATCCGTAACAGGCCACGAGGCATAAAATTCCAAAAAATATAGCTATTATCATATACTAGCGAATTTCCTTAGAGAAGAACCCAATATAATTTTGCTCAAATCGGGAAAACTAAAAAGCGCGCTGTACTGGACGAGAGCAATTATTTACTGGTAGGCAAAACGACGACACGGTTTGACGAGATCGTAGGTCCAAGATCTGCTTCATAGACTGTTTTTGTCTCGTTTACAGTCTACGTCAGCATGAGATATGCTTATATATTTAATCTTAATATACTAAACAGATGAAACTATAAGCTTTCAACTTGATTGCATAATAAACATAGCCTCACGCCTATATTCCGAAAAAGGTAGGCAGAGGTGTATACACGTCTCTCGTAATAAGAGGCAAGCCTATTGACACAAAATCCCAACAATACTTTGTCCAACTAAGAAATCGATCTGAGACCTCATTCACATTAGCACACAATACCTTTGCACAACTGAGGCTTTAAAATACATAATTAGCATGTCAATTGTTGGAATGCCAGACATTAATGAAAACCTATTGTGTTTGACCGCCATGTGCCGCTGTGACTTAATTGATTAAGGCAGGACTTCCGAAACTTATTTTTACTGAGAAGCCCTTGGAATTTGCTATTTTTGCGACCTCTCTGCCCTCTCTCTCCCTCTGGCCAAAAAGTACCTACCAGTTATAGTTTTAGCCTACTAGAAAGTTATCAGAAAAACTCTAAATAACATTTATATTTTTATATGAAAAATAGAAAATAAAACAAAACATAAAACGAAAATGATTAGAGAATATATTTAAATTTCTTGGCTGGCTACTAATGAGAGGAATGTGCTTGTTTTTCTGAGCATAGCTTCTCAAAACGGGGCTAAGTTACGAAATTGCCAAACTTGAATCACTTGATCGTTTCACGACACCCCTGGGTAACGCCGCGGCGTTCCAGTGCGTCGCAATGCACCGTTAGGGAAGCCCTGGCCCAAGGAATGATAAAAGTAAGACTGTTACCTTCTACAATGCCAGTGATCTTTCTATTCTCCAGCTCGTCGCGGTCCGACGGTATGAGGTCCGCGAACGGGTCTGAATAACGCACGTGTTCCCACGCCACGTCTAACGGACGAACCACCATGTGACGATACGCGCCCGACATATTGTAGCTCCTGGAATTAACAACACACTTATTTATAATACTGCCGTAATTTATAGAATTTTCAAAATTGTCGACTTACACAAAACAGTTGTCAAATGATTTGTTTGCAATAAGTATGTATACATTTTGGTCTTTTTTGATATACTATAAAATTCTGCAAATTCTTATTCCTTACATTTAGTCATAATAGTATGACTAAGTGTAAGGGTTTGGATTTGTGAATAATGAAAATTAAATGTTAGACACTTAATTTTAATGATCGCACAAAAAAAGGAAGGTTATTATAATATGAAAATAAGTCAATGAATTTGTTTACCGAAATCTTCGAATGGACTCATGTCGGGACAATCAGTTACCGACCAAAAAGCTTGTTGAATAAACATATTTTCAAGTTTTTAAGGCAACTTTATAAAATACCATAAATACAACAGCTACGCCCGAATTTTCTAAGATTTGTCCTACGTTAACTACTACCATACAACAGCTTAACCGACACATTACCATACACTATGATAATTATTTTTAAAGTGGTATTTGAAGCTGTCTGCATGTTAAAGGTCAATGCAAACTATTGGCATGATTTACTTTTTTCCTGCCGCCAGAAATGAAACCTAGATTATATGTTAGAGGACAATACGAGACATCAATAGCAAAAAGAACCAGGTCTATCAACCGTAACCGAACGAAGATACATGAAAGAGTAGTAAGAAGTATTGCTATGATATTTTTGTCAGGCGTTACCTAATTTTAGTATGAAAATACAATCATGCAGAAATGAAACCTAGATTATATGTTAGAGGACAATACGAGACATCAATAGCAAAAAGAACTAGGTCTATCAACCGTAACCGAACGAAGATACATAGAAAAGTAGTAAGAAGTATTGCTATGTTATTTTTGTCAGACGTAACCTATTTCTTTGTATGAAAATACAATCATACGTGATATTTTGAGGTTTCCATTAATAAAATATATATTTTTTTTTTCATAACAATTTTTACATTGTGTTGAAAGTATATGATTTAAAACAATGTTAATTACAGTACATAATTAGTGATGTGCTTTACATCACTATTTGCCATTTAGCAGTTTGGTTACGAATAATTTATTATAACTCTATGCGGGGATGTATGATCATATAATAAAAATTTATATAAAACTATAATTTCTACTTTAAATATGTCATGCAAATAATAATACAATATGTCAGTAAAGATAATAATATGTCGGTGAATAATTAGATAAAAATTTGAAATTAGAATCATATGTCATACAAAATAATAATTTCAAATAAAATGTTTAATTAGTACATAGATCTAAAATATAACAACAATGTAATGTCATAAATATAAATTCTTCCATCTAATTATAATGGCACACTGTTAGTAGTCGCTTAAAGAAAATAAGTTACATGTATAAAAATAATAATCTCAATTCAATTTCCAGCTTAGATATCATTAATTGAGTAGTAGCAGCCTTCGAGCAAGAAGTGTTTCAATTTAGTTTTAAAGTCCATTTTGTAAAGCGATACTTTGATGTCATCAGACAGTCTGTTAAATTTTTTTATTGACATGTGGTAGGTGCCATGTTTAACTATGTCTAGGTGTGCAATAAGTTTGGTTTTAAAATCTTTCCTTCTAGTACTTTCTCTAATTTTTCTTTCCTCCTCTATTGAGTTGGTTGTCGCTGTAATTTTTTCCACTGGCTGTTTTTATCACTAAAACTAGTAAAATAATCTGATAACCAGATCAGATAGGTCCACCACCACTATAGGATAGGCCTCCTCAGCTATTTTTCTAAAAATTGTGTTTTAGTACCTAATACAAAACCAACAATAACACAATCTACTTAATCTACTTAATCTATAACACGACAACTAAAATGAGTCACTTGGCCTCCAGCTGCGGCCGCGCGTCACCCGTATACCGTGCCCGGTGACGTACGCGGAAGTGGAGGATGCACGACTCATTACAGTTGCCGAGTAGTATTTAACAATGGAAAACTTAAAATATTACACACAAAGAAAAATAACGCCTGATAAAAAAACAATAGCAATCTATTAAACACTCTAACTTGGTTCGGATGCGGTTGGTAGACCTATTTCTTTTTGCTATTGATTTCTCATACAGTCTACTAACACATGGCCCGGGTTTCACTTTTGGCGGCAAGAAAAAAAGAACATGCCAGCTGTGTATGGCAAAAGTTGCATTGCCCTTTCAACAACCTCGGTTCAGCAGTTTAAATATTAGAATGTAACAAACATATAAATACATTCGCATCCCTAATATAAAATATGAGTATGAATACTTGCCTTAACTAAGCATGAATCCTGGCATAGCAGAAAATAAAACACAAACAATAAAAGTATATTTATATAAATGTATGTTGATCTATTGTCTAGTACCCATAGTACAAGCTCTGCTTGATTTGGGCTAGATGGTGTTGAGTATATGTGGTAGAATATTATTATTGTTTCTCTTATCACAGGTATTTTCTAATATATTATATTAGGAAAATACCTGGCCCTTTGGGAGGCTTACACGGAGACATGGGTCCAACGTGAAGAGGCCCTTCGAGAGTTTTAATCTAAAATGGGATGGAATACCTACAGCGGCAGCCGTAGCAGGCATAGGACTATTGCTACATATGTACTCTAATACTTCTGAGCTATGGGGATGGGTATTTGATGGCCCGGTATAATGGTGACTATGGATGAAAAACGCGACTGCCCTGAATACTCTAATAGCATCAATCAGATGGGCAGACGGTGATTCGCCAACTCACTAGAATTATTATTATTATTATTATTATTATTTATAGACTATCCAACCTGTATCTCCACGAAGAGGAAAGTTTGTATACACCCAAATTTTACCTGCTATATCGTCTACCGGGTACATTTCCAAACTACTACTGAGAATTTACGAGGGAAAAAGTTATAGTTATTTAATTTAAATTATTTTAAATTTAAATAATAATATATGTATCTATATCTAATAAGCTATGAAACCTATTCTACGGGAAAGCCCGATTAAATGTAAATAGTAATACTATACCATTTATTTAGGGCTCACATACACACCAGGGATGTTGCGGATGCAGATTTTTTGACATCCGCGGATGCGGATACGGATATTTGAGAATCACATCCGCGGATGCCGATACGGATTTTGAGAATCACATCCGCGGATGCGGATACGGATGCGGATGTCCAAATCGATGCGGAAGCGGATGCGAATATTCGCAACATCCCTGATAGACACTATCAATAATAATATAAAAGTGCGGACTTATGAAATCAAATCATGTGAATTTATTACATACAGGTTATGAGAAATGGTACTAAATAGTGCTCAACATTTTAATAATAATAATATTGTCCTCAAACCTGGGTTTCGGTCACTACGACCAATCTTAACGAAGGCCATCTGCGCTATTAAAGTTAACAAGTACGTTCACAAACACACTTTTTGTTCATAACTCTCATAGTTTGATGGGTCAGCGAGCCGATATGACCGAAGAGAAATCAAGCACAGGGCCAAAGGCTTTACGTGCTTTCTGAGGCACGGGGCGTATAATACCGCCAACTTCCTAACACCGGGCTGGCCAGTTACAATTTCTTGACGGGAAAACTCAGTTAGTTTTTTATTGGCCTGAGCTGAGACCTGTTATGAATGCGACTGCATTCGTGATTGCTCCGCCACAGAGGCAGTCAAAGGAATTTTACCATGATGTTGTACAAATATTATAATAACATACTTACTTTACTTTATGTTTCATATCCATAGTCAAGCCGTCTTTCGTCAGCATTTCCTCATAGAAGTCCCTCATGTTCGGCGGGTACTCTATAAAGGCGCCGGGTAGTGGCAGCACGATGTCGAACAGTGTGTACCGACCGCTCGCCACGTCTTCCTCAGTGAGGATCTTAACGGGAATGTTGGCTTTCGGCTTCTCTTCCTTCTGTTTAACTTTCTTGTCTTCTTTCTTTTCTTTGCTCTCGGTATCCAGAACATCGTCGTCTCCTTCGCCATCTTGTTCAGATTCCGAATCGTCATCGGATTCGTCTGAGAAAATTAAATGATAATGGATATAAATACTTCGTCTGTTAGTATACATACACAAGTATTTAAGTAAGCCTAAAACACAGGTCTATAAGGTCGTAAAAACAGATTTCATAAACAAAGCTTTTTGTGACCAATATTTAAATGGTAAAACTTTTCCTTTAGATTAAATAAACATAGTTTTAATGTTAATTTAATACTATAAATAGCCTGTAAGGTGTTTTGTAAAGACTTTTATTTAGTGAATAATAAAATAGATACTTTCTTCGGAAATATTCTGTTTTGACTGTTTTAGTACAAGCACCCTGTGACGCGGACGTAATCCATTAGACTGACTACAATTTACTGCCATTTGGTAATAAGTTTTAGATCACAATTCTGTTTGCTTTGTCCCATCAATCACTAGTAATATTTAAATGGCTTTGACTAATACGCAAACTTTGGATGTCTCGGGAATATTGTAAAAACCTCAGTAGGTCCTCGAATGAAAAGTACTTTAGAATCACTCTTTAGAATTTGTAAAAAATCGGCTTGAGTAGCGGCAGTCAACCTAAAATGAACTTCACCGCAGTGATGTTATGTCGAAGTTCGCCTTAGATAAATGTTTTATGATTTAATCGTTTTCTTTCTATTATTTTCTTGTCTTATCGCCGCGCCATATTATATAAAGAGTCGCTCGCTCTCCTGAGAATTCGTTCACACTGAATACGGACGAAGCGAACATCGGAGTACAGTTTTAAACCCGTAATATAGAAAAGAAAAATTAAACAAAATATATTTTCGTCTTAATAATCAAACCGCCCGCGCCATCTTGGCACGCAACTATGTAATACCTAAATGTTCGACATTGGAGAGCGGTACGCAGTCTCCGACGGCAGGCTTGAGGCCGAAGCGGCGGATGCGCTCCGACACGGAGCGGTTCCACACCAGCGACTGGTACGAGTGCAAGTACAGCAGCCGGATGTTGCGCGCCAACTGCGAAGAACATATTGAAAACGTCATCGTATTATGTGTATCGTGTGCAGTATGTATCAAGTATATAGTATGTTGTTCATACGTACGCGCGGTACGTGCGCAGCGTGTTCCAGCGGAGCGGAGCGCGATAGTTGTACGTACTTTGTTGAGAGCGCCGAGTAGATCGTTGGGCGCCTCGGCGAGTGAGCGGATGAGGCGCGCCTCGCTGTGTCCGGCCGTGGCGGCGCGGCGCGGCACGTGCGCGAGCGCGGACGCGGCCCCGGCGGCGCGGCACGTGCGCAGCGTGTTCCAGCGGAGCGGAGCGCGATAGTTGTACGTACCTTGTTGAGAGCGCCGAGTAGATCGTTGGGCGCCTCGGCGAGTGAGCGGATGAGGCGCGCCTCGCTGTGTCCGGCCGTGGCGGCGCGGCGCGGCACGTGCGCGAGCGCGGACGCGGCCCCGGCGGCGCGGTACGTGCGCAGCGCCTGCTCTAGCGGACCCTCGCGCGGTTCCAGGATCGCATCGATAGCCTGTCGACACAAACTTTTATGAGCGATAAACCTTATATGATTAGAAGAAACACCCTATATTTCATAAAATTATAATATTTAAAATATAAGACTTATTTCACCTAAATAAACGTAGTAGAAGCAAAACTTAGATATGTGTATACTGTGTGAGAATTATTTTCTAATTTCTGATCTTACGCGCGCTGGCCTCGTCTCATCACATCCGCCACCACTATGAATCACATCCGACGCTGTAGTTCATTTTCGACCAGCCTTGTAAGCCATCGTACACCGTTGATTAATGCAACTCTAGGGGTACCAATCGCTCTTTGCCGATCCTGCAGTAATCTTATTATGACCTTGAAAACCCATCTCTTCCTTTAGCTAAACCTCACCGGGCGATCATTCCACAACCTCCACACACCAACCATGAATAAAAATTGTGTGGTGTGAGGGTGTGCCCCTACCGATAGCAAACGTAAATTATACATCAGTAGGTAAAATACATAAAAGGTTCAATTATAAATATAATTTTAATGTGAATTTAATACAATAAGCCTGTAATGTTTTTTGTAAAGACTTTCATTTATTGAATAAAAATTTATTATTATTATTTATTAATTATGCTTGTGAAATTTATATTTTCGACTATTACTGTCTAGGCTGACTGAATGGACCAAAGATGGTGGTCCGAGCTACAGAACCTAAGTTGTAAGTCCCTAAGCAAATCCCTAAGGGAAGCTTCTCTACAGAGCCAATTCCACCACAGTCGCACCTATCCTTCGACTTGCATGTTAAGGATTTCTTTTAAGGAAGGAATCCTGGCCGTATTCGTCCGATACGTAAAACTTGAGCAATCCTTTCTAATCTGTAGACTTGTAACGCCTTAAGACGGCTTTATCGAGTTAAGACTAGAGTCGGAAGAGGCACTTGGGTTCGCTTATCAGAAATCTTAGTCTTTCAAAGCAAGTCCGATAAGACAAGTGACTGCACGGTTGCATACACCTACGTTATCCACTTGTGTCATCAGTCTGGTTTTGGTAGGCTTATTACCACTGCTAACACCCCGAGTGTATTCAGATAGAATACATGGCTTTAATGGTAACAACGACACGGATCAAAATTTGCATCCAAGCCCGCATTCTACCAGAATACAAACGGTCAGATGTGGCCAGGCGGGACATATGAACGTGTTGCTTTAGGAGCTATGCGATGACTTCCAGATCTAGGTTACGACGGTCAGTCTTAATTCTTGACGCATACATGTGTGTGGAAACCCAAGTGGACTCCTTATTTCCTCAGTCTTATAATCTGATGAGACGGCAATCTTACATGACGAGAGAGAAATAAGTGCAGAATCAACGGCTGTACGTGCTTTCCAAGGCATGGGTATGCAATTTTACCAAAATCGTAACTTCGGGCTGCTAATGAGAATTTCTGGAAAACCTAACAACCTAAGTTTTAATCTCATGTCCAATTAATCTGTCAGTCGTATACAATAGCCACTAGACCAACAAGAGAAACAAAAGCCGTATAATTGTATAATAGACAACCTAAACTTTATGATTAACGTCTTCTTGTCTTTTAGGCATCTTGCTGAACCTTTTGTTAATAATAAAAAGGAAAAGTGGTTTCCCATTCCTCAAAAGCCTTACCCTTCCATCAAAGGGTACTCACCAAAATATCAGCCAGTTTAAACAAATAGCTGTAGTTGGACAATCTTTTAAGCGGGTCGAGATGAACAAAGAAACATGGATACCCCATAATACCCCAGAAACAAAAATACAGTTGAATGCGAAAACAAAATTGGCTCAAAAAATCAAAACGAATTTTTCCAGGTATAGAACGTGATGGCGATTATTTTCTAGGATACTCATAGAGCTATATAAAAAACCAATACAAGAGCATATACATCATTATTTGATAAACTGAACCGAAATCACCAGAAATGCAAATTTTTCACCGAGACAATTGGCCGCCCCACACCTTAACACCTGCCATGGTAAAAATCCTCTAATTACGGTTTGAACTGCATGAACAACCTCCCTTATTACTGTAATATATTGTAAGTAGTGGGTACTACGACAACGGTACGTAGCTATAAGTACGCCCTAATATTGTATCAAGATAGTCGGCCAATATACGTTGTACAGCGAAGTTGTGTATCATTCCTAAACCTCAAGAGTGCATTCCTCAAATACATCACAATTACCAGATCTAGTCTCAAGAGACTTTTTAGTTTCCTAAGCTAAAAGTTACGTTCGGAGACGTTCACAGTTTTCTCAACAATCGAGAAGGCCGTCAAGAATTATTTTGCAGAGTAACATGGCCGGGTACTCTTTAAGAGCATCACTAAAAGAAGTGTGAAGACTTACAAGAGGACTATGAACAAAATTGAAATTAAATTGAAGTAATAATAACTTGCATCTTCGTTAGGTTGGAAACTTTTCAGACGACCCACGTAAATGTAACCAAAACTTATAATTCTTCTTTTTGCACATTTATATTCATAGCTGTTACTTTATAATATTAACATTTATCTCATTCGCATTTCTCATGCAAAGGTACAATGTAAACTTTAACAAATAAAAAAGGAAATACATCAACCTAGACTTGAATCTGTGACTTCGACCGACAAACTGTGTCGTCGCTCAGTCAATAGAGCGATTCATAGACCTACGTTAGCGATTGAAATTTTCCTCTGTGTTTTGCGTCATCTATCGGATAGCTATTGACCTATGCGAACATCAAGTAGATATACATACATAACGAAGGTATTAATTGCTGTTAAAGATGAACACTGACTAATATCTAGTATATAAAGGTTTATTTTTAGGTACATTCTACCTTGGCATGAGATCTCATGCCAAGGCAGAATGTAAATTATAACAGAGGAAAAAGACAATCTATAAAACAGACAAAACTATATCCAAAATTGTTAAGAAAACCAAAATTTTACCCAAATTTTAAAGTGGGTAAATATTTCCTGACTTGTCAGATTTTCCAACCTGTTGTTCCATCGGATTAGGAAAGATTTAGATTACAGTACAATCTTAAATATTAAAGCAATAACAGCTGTAACACAGCTACCAAGTAAACAATAAAATACCTCTTTAAAATTGCCTTGAAGAAGCTTCAGTCCGATATCATAAGTAGGCGTGTCGATTCTGGAACCGAATCGCTGCAGCCCATAGTAGTTGATAAATCCTTCTTCTTTAAGATGTTGGCAGGCAGCGTTCACCGATTCTTCTTCAGCAGTCACGTTACGAAGAGCTATGCGGAATCTGTTAGGAAACCAAACTATTATAGGCAACGGGCTACCGAAATGGTGAAATGTACAATTTACTCTCAATTATATGGCGTAGTAGTTTTAGTGGTCACCTCACTACTACTACTCCGCCAAGTGTTGTGAGTTCGATCCCCACACGGGAAAAGGTGCCGAGTCTTTGTGTGCGATGTTTGAATGTTTGTACAGTCCCGGTGATACAGCATTTATTCTTTAAAAAATATATAATAATAATAATAATAGCCCTGTTTATTAAGACTTCGCCGAGCGTAAGACGCGGTTGGACTGAATGACAGAGCTCGAAATTCAAAAAAGCGCGCGGGCGCTGTAGAGAAATTGTATGAAGGATTTGAAGTGCTTTTTGGATAAATATGTATCTTTATTAGTACAACCAATAACTTAAATATTTGGTACGGACAAATTGTAATATTACTATTCATGTTTCGTTTAAGCGTTAAAATAGGATAGATTTCTACTGGTATAATCTAAAATCATGCTGCATACTGCAAATTTACGTAATTTTGTAAGCGAAAATATTAATTATTTTAAGTTTTTTACACGGATTAATTGTAAACACATTCAGTGTTATGGTAAATGTATATTTTATATTTGTATTATACAAAAAGTGTTGATTTAATTAACTTAACTGTGACCGCCTGTTTTGGCATATTTCGCTCGGCGCAGTCTTAACCTCTGATTCATCTTCGAAAAGGTTAATGAATACACTTTGTTGGTCTGTTTGTCTGTCTGTTAGTGACAGTTAGTTAGTGACAGGCATAGCTCCGGAACCACTGAACCGATTGACTTGTAAGTTGGTGTGCCTTGGGGTCATCCCTCGTTCGAGTTTGAATATGGGTCCTGGGGGTCAAAAGACCCCCGAGATATAGAGGTCACATATTTTAAATGGAAAATATTGACTTGTAACTTGGTGTGCAGACACCTTGGGGTCATACCTCGGTCGAATTTGAATATGGGCCCTGTGGGTCAAGACCTCCGAGATATAGGGGTCACAAGGTCACATGTATTTTAACAGGTTCCCTGTCCGATGAATCACATATGATACATAACAATAGATTTTCTATTGTGTCTATCACGGGACAGCGAATGGGTTAAATGGCAAAATGGCTTCATTTATATGCGGAGTGGAGGTGTGCTGATTCGAGTTGGTTGCTGCTGTTTGCTGTCGAGTTTTGTCTTGTGCTACGTTTT
This sequence comes from Catocala fraxini, assembly GCA_930367265.1. Classification (NCBI taxonomy): domain Eukaryota; kingdom Metazoa; phylum Arthropoda; class Insecta; order Lepidoptera; family Erebidae; genus Catocala; species Catocala fraxini. The sequence goes on from OV884028.1 coordinate 23,000,168, forward strand.
GCAACACAACATGCCCAACAGTGGACATGATGCCCGACAATGGACATGATACCCAACAATGGTCATAATGCCCAACATTGGACATGATGCCCAACCGTGGACATGATGCCCAACAGTGGGCATAATGCCTAACAGTTGGTATGACGCCTAACATTGGGCAAGATGCCCAAAAGTGGACATGAGGCCCAACTGTGGGCATCTTGCCCAGCAGTAGGTAGCAGTGAGCATGATGTTCAACGGCGGCAATGATTGAAAAGTACGTTAATTATTTATTATTAAAACATGTACATACTATATAATTATATACAACATTTTTTTAAATATAATTGAAACAAGGTTACATGAAGACGAAGAGGTTGAAATTTAAATCCTGGGTTTTTACACCCATCTTGTTAACTGTCCCACCGCTGGGCATGGGCCTTTCTCACTATGAAAAGGCCATAGTTCACCACGCTGGCCCAGTGCGTGTTGGCAGACTCTACATATCTTCAAAAACATTATGGTACTATCAGAGACACAGGTTTCTTCACTATGTTTTTCTTAGCCATAAAAGCCAACTATATTTAACCATTAAATACATAAATTTTTCAAAAAGTCATAGTATGCGGCTCTTCGGTTTGAACTCGAGGCCTCTGCGTGGTATCCTAAGCTATCACTGCTTTCATTAACGATTTGCATTCTAATAATATTCGATTACAGTTGTTCACTACACAATATCTACTTTTCAAGGTCAAGGTCGCAGCGCACACACTTTTGTAATGTTGTCGATACATTTAGAACATAATACAGTAGTACTCTCACAATACAGTAGTATTCTCACAATACAGTAGTACTCTCACAATACAGTAGTACTCTCACAATACAGTAGTACTCTCACAATACAGTAGTACCCTCACAATACAGTAGTACCCTCACAATACAGTATTACCCTGTTTGATTTTGTACATTGTTTTGTAAAGCAATGTACAATACATCCTCTTGTGTGTACATAAGATGAATTTATGCAAAATAAATCCAACTCATGAAATTTGTTTTTATGAATATTTTTATTAATTGTCATAAATGTTATTAAAATATTTACTTCGAATTTATTGAAACAATACTTTACCTAAACTAGATTACAATGAAAAAAAGAAATTTAAAATTAAATCATACTTGTCATTTTTATATGTATAATAAAATTACTGAAACTCCAACTGTCTCAAAAGTAAAGTTGTATTGCTGGATCCATTTGGCATAACTATCATAGAGTAACGTAAACGCTAACGGGACCTAAAACAGTGTAGAGGTATTACAATTTACACTGCTGCCTACCTTTTCTGAGACAAGGAGGTAACAGAAAAGTAACAAAAATATTTATCAACGGTAACTGTAAAATCACAAAAAAATATTGCGAGGAAATCAATATTATAGTATATTGCGAATAAACGAACCATAAACTACTAATTGACAGTATTTTTATAAGCAATGACGTCACTGATTAGTGTTTCATATCACGGGAAGAATCTCTTTTAGTATATTTTTTAAATGACTGCACTTGTGCCGTATTTGTTTAAGTGGTCGCCTCGCCATCGCCATCGCGCCGACAGTTGTGAATACGATGCGGACGGGACACAAAAATATTGTGTAATCCACATAATATAGTTGTTCCGAGTCCGCATATTATGTCCGCTATTTAAATGTTTGTATAGTCCCCCGCGACACACGGACGAAACGCAGCTGCAGTCTAGCTTGACGTTCGTGCAAGTCAACATGACACATTTCATTCAACTACACTGGACCGCAAAGAAAAAGTATCAGTTAGAAAATCTACAATATCTTCAAAAGTACCTGACCCAGCTTTATGAAATAAAGACTAAATTAAAGAATATTTAATGTCACATAAAATAATATATAAAATATTTTTATTTATTTTTGATAGTTGTATAAAAAACTGAAACTGTAAAATAATGGTCGTTTTTTAATTTAGTCCCAAAAAATTTCAAATCAATTGTTTCCCGTTTGTCGTAAATACGAGTCCAATATTTTTTTTCAATCTAAAAACTTTTAGACTATTTAAATTATTTAGTCATCATGACTATTGGATCATACGGGCAACTAGTCTAGGAACTGTCTATGTTTCGCTATAGATAGTGCATCATCATCTCAGCCAAAAGACATACACTGCTAATCATAGGCGTCCCCCAATCACACAGACCGGTCTAGGGCCAACCGCTTCCCGCAATCCTTACTAGGTCGTCAGTCCACCTTGTGAGTGGCCGGGTAGACCACTCCAAGGTGGACTGCTGCTACAGCTGCGTTGTCCGCCGCGTGGCCTTCACTCCAAAACCTTTCTGGCCCAATGACCATCGCTTCTGCGAGCTATAGGTATACCCTGCCTACTACAACTTCAGCTTGGGTATCCAGTGATAGTGCATAGCAATAAATCTGTAATACGATTGCCACAAGTGTTTGTTTTCTGCCCTTTGTCTATATCAGATGTCCTCTAAGAATTCTCATATTGATTAACCATCTTCTGATTTATAACTATAGCTTCTAGCCCTTGATCGAGATAGAACGAGTGTTAAATATAAATAAACACCCAAATTTGCAATATTGAGCTTCAATTTTCCAAATTTGCGCTAGCATTTGGCTTTTCGGCGTCACTTACCATCTGGTAACTAGAGGAACCGTTCCACTCGCTTTACCCAAGGGCCGGCGCTATAAAAAATACAGCCACAACCTTACCTATTTCCCTTCAGCATCCCCAACTTCAGAGTATTAGGACCAAAACTAAAGTTGCCGACGTGTATATCTCGTATATGTTTGCACGAGGCCGCGATGCGACTTGGATCGATCCTCTTCACACTGAACCATTGCGAAGTCTTTGCGCGACGATCCTTAGTGCCCGCGTATCCGATCATTGCTGGTTTTACACTGGAAAAGAATAGCCATTTTTAAATCTTTTCTTCCCGCCCTTTTAAGCCCTAGCTTTGCTGAACTTGACAACGAGTAAATGTAAAACAATCTTTGACTTTGGAATTGATGTGCGAGAATAATTTTAAAGTTATATATTTTAGACTTATTTGTTTTTTTCGTCATCATAGATTAGTACCTAGTGGTACATATAATATTCTAAATGTTAATATTCAGAATATATTTGAATTATTTAATTCACTATTTAGTCATTCTAATTATTCGAATGTTTAATCGATAATAGCAATCTATTAGTGGTTATTGTATATTCGCATCGAGTCATACCATTACTACATGAGATTTTTTTTCCGAATGCGTGACACTATTTGCGATCCAGCGTTACTAGATGAGAATAATAATTCGCATCAGTCGCACTGTTACTTGATGCAAATATTTTTCTCAACCAGTCACAGGGTGACAGAATCCAGGGTGACCCGTTGAGAATAAACGATTGATTCTTTTAATGGATGACGTGATCGTTATACGCGGCGATATAACAATCGAATCATTCGATTGTTGTCTGATTAAACACTATAAGTAACGCAAATTCGTAATAAACATAAATCTGAAAATTTATAGTAACATTTTATAATTAGCAGGGGCCTCCACACTAAGCTTGAGACATTACTTTATATTATTTTAAACTGATTAACTAATTTTTATGAAATTTGAAAAATGACGAATGTGGCAGATATCTAGCTGCTATCTGCCACATTCGTCATCTAATTTTACTTAAATATTATCACTAATAATACTTACTGCGCCCCAATCCTCTCAGCAATGCGTACAGCCGCATCCATAGTGTCGCAATTCTCTTTATGTACTACAAAGTACACATACTCGCCTGGCCACACCCATTTAACTCTGTTGTCGATGCGCACTGAAAACATAAATGATAATAATCCTTCAAATGCTGTTTTCAAGCAATTCAGCACTTGGGAAAGTGCAACCATCCTGGGTAAAAAACCAATAAGCATATGACCATACTATACATGTTTCTGCAGTTAATGTCCTCCATACCGAATTTTGGACACGGCAGCTAATCGTAACGGCGACTGGCCATATGCACAGAAGATATTACTGTGCACTCTCGGGTACCTAACTTTCATTACCCAATGGCACGGCAATCCGACACGACCAGAATGAGATCGGGCACAGGATCAACACGTTTACGTGCTTGCTGAGGCACGGGGCGTGCAACACCTCCAGCTTCCTGACTCCAGGATGCTACTGAGAAGGTCTGTGCCCACCCTAGTATCTTAAGTTATAATGGAAAAATTCCAGGAATTTGAGGTTTGGAAACTGGGCTTTCATGGTAAAAAAACTCTAGATACACCAATGATTATATCTTTAGTTAAAGTAGTCTGTTTGTTAACTAAAACTCAACTAGAGATATACATACCGCCTTTCCTATACTTTTCAAAACGCATAAACTTCTTGTCATCTACATTAACAGTGCTGCCAACTATACTATCACCAAATGCTTTCTTAACAGCATCATGGATCTTAGTCCTCTGTTCCTTGGAAACCCCTTCCATGTCAATCTGTAAACAGATACACACAATTAATGATAGTAACAATTATGAGACAATGAAGAAAAAATTTTTTTTGTGGCACTCTAATTTTATTTCTAATATAGCAGTAGCCTAAGTTACTCCTTATATCATTACAGCTATTTGCCAGTGAGAGTCCTGTCAAAATCGGTCTAGCTGTTTCAGAGATTACCCGGAACAAACAGACAGACTAAATTTTAAAATTGGTTTTTTTGTTATAAGTAACATATGTACTTTTATATGCATTTAGTAAAAGGCTCTTATTTTGACATTACAAACAGACACTTCAATTTTATTTATTTGTATAGACTGTCAGGCGAAATAGTGAACTGCTAAAGATCATCAATACTCTCCAACTTTTTAGTTTAAATGTGATAATTGCTTACTCTAACCTATTGAATCACAGCAGCACAACAGATTTTTAATTATGTCTGATATTCAAAGACTTGACAGATTAATGGTGAAGGCAAACATTATAAAAATTTCTGAACATCTTTATGAAAATGATAACCTTCCACAAAGTTTTTAAGGTATCTATCCTATGTATAATATTGAATAATATATAAAAAGTAAAAGTAAGTAAAAGTATATAAAAAGTTACACATGAATCACAGCAAACATGCTTGTTTAAGGTTTAAAACATTTATTATTTGATTAACTTAGTAATAGCATCATATTGTGTATATTAGGCTATTATAATATGATTGTTTCATCCAAATCAATTAAGTATATTCAGAGGTATAGCATAACTTCCCTCTAACTTTCTATAATAGCAGAGTTTAATGTTATTGCTCAATAATATTCAATAAAATGTTGAATGGTACCAAGGTTTTAAATAAATAATAAATACCATTATATTGACGGTTGAAAGGATATACGCACCATTTTTAGTGATAATGACTTTTATACATTTTTGAAATATGCAATTTTTTCCCAATTTCAAATATCACAAAAATGTAGCTCAAGTCAAATAGTCTTTAAACTGTCAATATTATTATTTGCATGCAAGAAGGTAGACAGGTAAAAATTAATAGTTGTGAGACTATGTTCAATTTACACCAACATAACTAACCCTACCAAAAGAGAACAACATCTGCCAGGCCTAACTGGTAATAGTAGGAACATAAAATAACATAAAGCCTTTACATGTTCTGGGCAGACTAGCTCTAGTAGGCATATAAAATTAAATCATGCCTTCATATGTACTGGACACACACAACATCAAATTATGCCAACAGTCTTAACCATATGTTGCTTAGTGAGGAGATAAAACTACTACCAACTACTAAGCAAACTTATAAACTACAATAATAATATAATATCAGCCCTGTATATCGACTATACTACCGCTGGGCACAGGCCGCTTCTCAGTGTGTTAAACTACATGGTGCAGAGAATATACTAAACATGAACTACAGCACTTTGCAACACACAGGAATCGGATTCAGTACCTTACTGTAGTCAGTTAGTAGCCAGTATCATAAGCATAAATTAAAATAAAGCAAAACAATTAACCATACCTCAACTTTCTCATTCTCACCAGATCCATTGCCGCTGTTAATAGCCAAAGAGTTAATCTTATCCCAAGTCTCCATTGGTAAGATTTCTAGGTTGTATTTATTGAGGAGAAGGTCCTCATCATCATCTACAGCCTCATCAGTAGGCCGTACAGGCGGCTTCATGTTTGTTAGCTTTGCTATCTCACCCTTTTCGTTCATTTCAGAGACTTGGAAATCTGAGTATCTGAAAATTTATAGCCTACATGAAAAACATTGCTTATAAGCATTCAATGTTTTGTTTTTATCACTAAGTCAAAGTCAAATACAAAGATAATTTATTCATCTAGGTCACAAAGCCACACTTATGAATGTTAAAGTTAAGTAGTTTGTGAGTTTACTCATGTTACATTTAGGTTAGTTGCTGTCAGGAATTTTTTCTTGCATTCTAATCTAATAATAAGGGCTTCATATTACATAGCATAGTGCAGTAGTACTCATATAACATAGGTAGTAGAGCAGTTGCGATAAACATACCTAGATTTAATGATCCCATTAAATCCTTCATGCTCACTTATATACTCCGTAACTCCAATACTATCTTCAGACAACCGTTTTCCAGGTGTATCCCTCTTTTCCTTTTTCTGTTGCCTGTTTTTCCAATGTTTCGTGTTGGGGTGGAAATCCTTCTGATATCGATTTCCACCAAAAAATCCGTCGTAATTAAAGGTTGGTCCATTGAAACCACCCCGGTTCCATGACCATCCTCTGTTTCCACCACGCCCTCCTCTGTTAAAAGCACCCCGCATATTACGGCCGCCTTTATTTTGGTTCCAATACCGGTTTTTATTCATTTTAGCTTACAATTAAAACTTAACCTAAAACACTACCGGGTATGGATTTATGGAATATATTATAAATATAAAATCTCTTGTTTAGGAGTTACGGCCAAATCAGAGTATAGCTGCGGTTCTAAACTTATTTCGAAATGTATGCATGAATTATAATTTAATCTAAAATACTATTCAAATCGACACGCGAATTTCCAGTCAACACAGATTATTGTAACAAGTTGACTGCTTTGCAATTATTGCATTATTTTTGTTTCTTTACAGTGACTACGTTCGGAAATCTAACAAGTCACTGCCTTTTGATCCATCGTGCATCGGTATGTAAAGTATATGCGGATCATTGCGGGTTTCTTTGAAGACCATGATTGAAGCAGATCAATCTTAGCAGCCGAGCAAAATTTGATTGAGTTCTCAGTTCTTTTGTTTGACATTTATCAGTGGCAGAGTGATATTTTAAGTATTTAAGTAGAAGACAAGAAAAGCTGACCCACAGACATATTATTTTATTTCTGCGAGCTGACTCTCTAGTACGTGGCACCTAAAATAGTAATCGAAATTGTCATCAATTTCTGCTGACTCTTTTAGAGCATATAAATATAAATCTTATCCCATACATATAACTACTTATATGTACTGCGGCAGCCTCAACGTGTCCAACCAAAGCCACTACTGCACTGATGTAAAGCCTGCAATACATATTGGTTAAGCGTAGGCTAACGCGAGCGAAGGCAAACTCACAAACTGATAGAAGGCAAGTACTACCGTCTACACGTTCGGCATGTTTGAAGAAAACCAATGCAAACGGCCAATGTAGACGAACTTGTGGAGCTGTCCACACGCTGAGCGCTGTCAGTCTATAATGTTAATGACCATTGAAACAATATGGACGTTGTAAATGTTATTGCAGCTGCTGGTATTTATTTAATTAGGGCACTCCAACGACTTAGTCACGATTAATGAGCGCATATAATCATTATATCAGTGTATACCATAGTAGTCTTGTAAAAATAATACATTTTGTACGTATAAAGGCGATGTTCGCCAAGCACGAAATGTCAGCCGGATCAACATGTACACGCCTTTGGCCGAGCGAAGGCCAACGCCTTTAATTTGTGCAGAAAAACCGACACCGCTCCGAAGTGAGACGAGTGGTCGAAAGCGACTGCAAGTTGTTACAAGCTACGCCAATTGAGTTCTATACACATTGGCGCTTGCCTTCACTCGGCCAGCTAGGCGAGTGATACAAAGCACTGGCAAGGCAAAGCAAATATACCGTCTATACGCTGTCACTCGGCAACGTTGGACCAACGTGTATCGCTGGCTTTATGAATTCAAAATTCACACACATGGGAAGTGGTCCCGTGCGACATTCAATCTATAATATATTACGTGCGATCCATAAATAATTGTCTAATTTTGAGTGGTCTTTGTGCCAGTTAATTGTATGTTTGTAGATACATTATACATATGTACCTATATATAAATAATAGGTTTGTAAAATCAACAACAAGCGAAACAAGACAAGGTTGAATCCATAATGCACTACATGTATATATATATATATATATGTTGCTTCTGTTCGTTATACAATATACCCGTAACGAATATTATACGTAAGCTCACGCTTTATTACTTTTAAACTTTACTAGCTCGTATCATACATAATTATGTACATAATAATAATTATGTAATATCATATCCTAACGTACTAGGAAAATACCCGGCCCTTTAAGCGGCTTACACACGGGGACATCTTTCGAGAGTTTATCTAAAGTTAATCTAGAGTGGTGAATATCCCATACATTTACTACAGATGTAGGAGGCTATTGTTAAATATGGAACCTATGAAATCTAGGCAATGGCGATGGGTGTTTGATGGGCAGCTATAATTAAAACTATAGAGAAAAAGCTGCGTCTGCCATGTGGCAGATACCGATTTACGACAGTATATCTATACTGCCTCAGTACAAGGTCGGAATGGCAGATGGTGACTCATCAATTCACTAGATGGCCCATATATTGAGACTAACACAGCATTTAAACATTTTCATGATATACACTTCGATTATATCCGAACGTGCATAAACTTTCCCGCCTATTCTTACAGGCTCGATGTCATTTAACTGTCAATAAACTGCAGGGATACCAGGGTGAGCTGTTCACCTGTAAAATTGGGTACATAGATACTTCTTTAGAAAAAATAAATAACATTATTAAAATGTTTCGGCGAGGCATAGGTACATAATTTGAAAGTTTGTATGTTTTTGTAATATTTTGTATTATCACTGGAATACCTGTGTTAAACGTCGTTTTTACTGTATATTTTAAGAAATTGAATTCATTGAAATAAATTAATAACATTAACATCTGCAAACTATAATAGGAATTAACATTAAAAACATTGGACGAAAAATTGAGAATGAGGTTGGGTATCATATACATTGTATTCTAGCAACATACAAAATTTCTGAAGTTACCAAGTTGGGTCGTACGTTGTTTTTCAAATTAAAGCGAAAATATAATTTTTGAGTTAATAAAGAAATTTGAATAAATACGTGATCATTATTTTAAGGGTGTTCAAGACTCAAGTATAGCTTAAAGTCATGCCGAATTTCAGTGAGTATAACTACAAACTAGAACAAGTTTATTATAATTTCAACAGGCTGTCATCTTATTACCTTGATGATTGTAGATCGCAGTCCAGCAAAGAGGGCGAAGCCAAAGTCCCGTAGTAATCGTGCAGGGCTAAAGCTTCCTGTAGGTAGAATACACAGGATATTGAAAAATGGAAATTACGCTCCTCGTGTAGGAGCAGGAGCTGCTGTGTATATGACCGCTATCCTTGAGTATTTGGCTGCTGAGATATTGGAGCTGGCTGCAAAAGCCGCGACTGATAATAACAGAAGCAGGTAAACAGGTTTTCTTGGTCGCCCCTTGTGTCATTACCCGAACCCAGCAAAATCAGAATTTCTAAGCCGTTTTTTTCAATGCTACACACTAACTAAAACATGTAATTTTATATTAGACTCTTAAATCTTGTAACTACATCAATAATGACAGCTTAGTGATAAAAATGTGTTGAGAAGTAACAAAGTTCACTAGGCATGGGTGTAGTAAAGAGTGTAGCATAGGTTGTACAAGTGTGTCGGGATATACCACATTTTGCCTGCTGTGGTTATAGGGGCACCCCTCCCTATTGCCATCTAAGAGACACAGTTCCACACTCCATGTTACTACTGAAAATATCTTAACAGAAAAGCTCATCAATACTGCCTAATAAGGGCATTGAACTTAGTTAACTGCCCTACCTCTAAACCAGCAATACAGGTAAAAGAACCACATGTAGTTGTAAATGTGAATAACATGGAGTTAGTGTTCAAAGCATCAGCAATTGACCCAATACTTTTTTATTTCAACTAATAATAATAAAAATATATTTATTATATTTTTAAGTAATAATGTCATAAGAAGTGAATATTATAATTATTGTCATCTTAAACGATGATGACAATTTTAAAACTTAACTAACTTAAACTCCTAACTTTCCTGATATTTAGTAAAAGGTTTTTATTAAGGTTCTCTTAAATTAACTTTCAAGATGAATACCTACATAGAAGTGCTTAGTGAGTGTGCTCATAATTATTTATGACATCCTACTTAGTCATAATATTAATAATAATATTCTACCACATACACACAACACCATCTAGCCCAAACTAAGCAAAGCTTGTACTATGAGTACTAGACAATGGATAAACATACACATATACTTTTTTTTTTGTAAATACATACATATTATACATATAAACATCCAGACCAAGACAAACATCCATGTTCATGCACACAAATGTTTGACTTGTGCGGGAATCGAACCTGTGACCTCAGGCGTGGCAGTCGGTTACACTAACCACTACGCCATCGAGGTCGTCGAAAAGTCATGTCAAGTCAGTCAAAAGTCATGTTTACAAAGTTTACTTAGATTTGACAAGTTACTATAAATAGCATTTTTGGCCACAATAGATGAATACATACTATATTTTGGCACAATGGATGTAGACATTTTAATCTAACTTTATTCACATATTATATGTATATCTTTTTGAGGTAGTTTGAAGAATGTCACAATGAAACAATAGTTGTTTTTCTTATATAATACATCCAGATTACAATCAGCCATATCTCTTCATTCCAATATTCTGTCTCATAAAATACATGATGTGACTATACTTATTTTCAGGATGTCTCCCCGTCACATATTGTTGGCTGTTCGCAATGATGACGAGCTTAACAGATTGTTTGAGGGTGTGGTGATTTCACAGGGTGGTGTTATACCACACATTGAGCACCAACTATTACCTAAGAAAACAACCAAAGTTCACACTACTAACAGTTCATCTCAGGAATATTAATATTGTATTGTTCAATTATTTTTTGTTTATAGAATTAGTTTAAGCATTGTACTAAATCAAAGAAAGTGAATAATATTATAAAGATGCATGCTATTCTGAAATCATGTGGACCTGTTCATTAAACATTATTTTATTTCCTTTTACTACATAGTTAAATTAATCTAAAATATTCTGGCAGGCTAGGCGCAACTCACAAAATATTAACTAGGATGTGTTAATAGTTGTTTAATATTGTCAATTTTTAACCAATGAATGCTCAGATTATATTTCTTTTAGTTAAGCAAGTATGGTACTCTGCCATAAACCTTTGTAAAATTGGTTCAGTTTAGCATCATTATGATCTAACAGCAATCAGAATGCTTTACAAGTATTGTTATTTTTTATGAATTGTGAGGGTAGTTTGTTATTGTGGCTTACAGATTTTTTTCTACAATCAACATGTGGCAATGTTACTAAATGAATCATGGACTAAATATTTATTTTGAGTTAATACCTTTCCCTTTATGAGGCAGGCCTTGTAGAGATCAATTGTTCCATATTCATACTGTTGCTAATGATCGTATGATCATTAGCAACAGCCATTAGCAAATTACCATGTAAACAATTTTACATTCCATGCTGCTATTTAGTATTTTCTGTCAGTAAATTCCAATACCTCTTTATCATCCAAGGAGTCAAGCCCCTTCAACTTGTGATTGGCACAAACATGTACCATGGGACCAGCTATGTATTTTATTAATGTATTTGTGTTTCCATCTGGTGGGTTTCAGCTTTCCACTAAGTAGTAATGCTGTCATCATTTAGTATATGCCTAATGCAGTGTAGCATGTTTGTGTATGATAATGAAAATATGTTGAGTGCTTGTTGTTGCTATCTAATCAATATCAATCGCCATTTGTAGAAATTAATCATGTAGGTAAAATTATTAACTATGTATATCTATTCATATCACATACTCGTAATTCTTCTTTGTAATTGCATTTATTGAGGTTTACATGTGTATGTAATTATTTTATCATGTTTTTACCATTGTTGACGAAAATCTTGGCTTGTAGTTGTCTTTTCATGTTTTTCTCTTGTGATCTTTCTCTTTATAATTAAAAACCTATTTATGGAAAACAGTTCATTTCAAATGTCTAGCATTAAATATTATCATTGAAGCTCAATCAGACTAAAATAAAAAAATTGCAACATAATATGTAAGTGGAGATTGATGAAAGTTGTAAATGTATAGTATCTATTTTATGAATAAAAAATGTCCATAGTTATAAATGTATTCTATTCTTGAACTGTTACTTCTGTAAATCATTTAAAATGATAGTTATTTCGTATGATAGACTAATTAAAAATTTTGGAGATGTTGATCGACTTACTTATATGTCGCTGATTGTAATATACATAATTAGGTCTAATGATATTGTTAATGGTTCGAATATATTAAATTTGTATAACACATTGTTTTATTATAATCTAGCATATTTTGTATAAACCAGTTGTACCTTTCATATTCATTTTTAGCTAGCGCCCGCCTATATCATAAGCTGGCGACAAAAGCTCTCTAACAAAATCTAGGAAGACAACTAACGGTTACGCTATTTTCCATTAAAGTTGAAGGCTTGTAAAGTCTCACACCCAATTTAATGTGTCGAAATCAACAATATCGAAATCTTGATCATGTAAATATATGATCATATCAGTCGACAGGGTGGTCGTTGATATCAGTTTTAATTGACTGTTGCTATTTCAGACAGCTAATACCAGCTATCGTGCTTGACCCTCAAAATTATGTTGATGATCTACGTTTTAGGAACTGGGTGAGAATGTCGTCGGAATATTCAGTTTCTAACAAAGCGGACTCGATGGTTCTTTAAAATAAATTGAATCACCCGATCAGCTGATATATCCGCTTTTATTTGAGCTTTTCATCTAGCCAGCATTGGCAGGTCGGCATAAATCGATACTCCTCGCTACAGTATTAAATAATGATGTGTAGGTATGTGCGAGGGAGCCGTGTTTCATAAATTCATACCACATATTTTACACCTCCGCCACTTAAAGCCAGGTATAGCAACCTCTTTCCACACGTCACGTCGTTTTCTTCACAGCTTTCTAAACCAAGCATATAGGTATGACAAAACACAAAAACTAAAAAGAAAACAACTGTAACCAGTCTTGTAAATGACATGTAATTTTAAATACTGTAAACAAGAGATCTGTATTTTAATTCCATTATATTAGGTAGGTACAATGTTCATAAACTTACATACGGTTTCATTACTTTGTAAAATCAGAAAATACATCTATTTCGTACTAAAAAACATGACATACCTAGTTTCCAATACTATTTTTAACATTGAATTTAAATATTTTAACAGCTTTAACACTAAGATTTTTGAGACGATTACAACCGAGTAACGTAATATAAAGAGAATTTAACTTATAGTCTCGTAATGCTTGTTCGCTTAGCTACCAAAACTCAAGTACAGAGGCATGATTCTATCATTGTAATAAAAATCCAATAAAATTCGTCTAAAACATTTTGGAACGGACTAGACTAATAATTCAGAGTCAAGTAGGCTGATATTCACTAAAGCGGTATTAGAAATGTCTAAATAGTATAAATAATAATATTTATAATAATTCTATCGAAAATATATAATATTAGTATAGCACGACGACTGACAACATAATTTAAGAATGAAGTGAGAGGGCCGCGGATTAGCACTGTATTTTTAAAAACCATGCTTTTGATCGCGTGTCCTCAGGCATTGAAATCACGCAAAGTCCATTCAGATTAGGAAGTATCAGTATCACCAGTTAGAATTTTCATTGTTTTCGACTATACTGAATATCACCGTTTCTTTCCATACATTTTCCATAACTCCTCTATACAAAACTTTTGTGAACTGATTAAAATATATCAAAAGGCACAGTAACATACTAAGCAGTAGAAAGTTATGAAAGTTCTATCTTGGGTAGGTACATCTCATACTCTTATGATATCTTTCTATTGATATTTGTTGTTGATATGTAGGGGTCCAATTATTTATTATCATTAACCATGACCAGTTGTGTAGTCAACTATGGAGGCAATTGCAGACAAACCACTAATAATGCTACTTGTCCCTAGTCTTAATCGCTTTCGTGAATACCGGCCTTAATCATTTTCTCGACGCTGGTATATTTGTAGAAAATATATTCGATTATATATAAGACTACAAGTGAAACTCACTTTAAATTACAAAAATAATATTAAATTAACAAAATATCGTAATATAATACTACAATTAAAATATAATTTCTGATTATAATTCAATACAAATTAATATAATTTATATCAAAGGAACATATTGGGTGTAGCGTATATCTACGTACCTAGGGCACATACGAATATACTACAATTATTGTACCTATCTAAAAAACTATCAATAATAATGTTAAAAAGGAATACTTTATAAAATACGAAACTAAATGTAAATGTAGCACATCAAAAATATACAAGAAAATATTTTTATTAATAAATGCAATATTGTTCTGTAGAGTTAACTTTTGACAAATGTCTGGTCAATTCGTTGTCTATCTATAAAGTCAAACAGTGATTTCATTAATATTTCTGTAGCTAGAGTTCATTAAACTTCGACATTTATCAAAAGTATTTACAAAAAATGGACTAGTATTGCAAAAAGGAACCAACCCACAAACTAACCAAAATGAAGGCAAAAATGGGACAACTACGAATGGCTGCCTTCCTGCAACGCGCGAATATTGATGCACTCACACACGTACTCGCGAATTCGAGTCAGCTGAATGTAAATATTAGATTTATATTATCCCCAAAATAGCTGGATATGTATACAGACGCGTGTGCGTCTGTCGGAATATGTCTGATATATATATATCTATGTAAGAGTAGGCCATCTGTGTCTATCTGATTTGTAATAAAGGTGTTAGATGTACATCTGTCATGTCAAACAGTCTAAAATGTATCGTATTCCTAAGTTGCCAAGACTCAGCTTGAATAATTTATGTATTGTCCTCGATTTGATTTTGGATTTTTGTGGGCTGGCTCGCTTTTATAAAAAAAGGTCCAAATTAGCTCGTCGTACTGCTTAAAACATTAGGACTTATGGCAAGCGACTCTAGTCAAATGTTATGCAGTAGGTATAACAAATGTTCATTGGGTTAAAATGATTAAGGCGTAAAGCTTATCGAAAATCGAGACGTAGTAAGACGAAATAAGATCTAAAATTGCGTGTCCGGTCTGAGATCTCTACCTCTGTTCAGCTAATAACAACTAGTAAAAGTAAAACTATAAATAAAGAACCAAGGGATTGCACAAGGGTAATGACTTATTATGTACTTACCGACTGGGTTATGACATTTATTGACTAACCAACCATATAAAATCTACTTTAATTGCGATATCCTTCACTAGAATTGAATTTCAAAACGAGCACGTTTATCCTGAATAGATCAAAAATTCAAAAAATAACGACGTTGGTGACATCGTGTAGGAGGAATATGCAACGTTAATCATAGATGTCCCTCGTAGAACAACCAGTTAACGTGACTTTTAAACAAAGAACAATAAAAATATTACGATAATAATATATTTTCTTTATCTCATTACTTACATAAAATTTATAAAGACAATATTTAATACTTTGTATTTGTTGTTCGAAATTTAAAAGGCCGAATGTTTATTGCTTGTTCTACGAGCGCCATCTTTAATTGTCAGAACGTATCTCCTTTAGTAATAACTTAGCCTGTGTGTTGTAATATTATCTACCAATGTACCTTACTCTGGAGAACAGTGTTATGTTAACATGAAGCGTCATTTGGCAGTGTTTGGTAATGCCTACAGGCATCAAATCGAAAGTAATAATTTCATTAATATTCTGAGATCATTTTCAAAGTAAAACATAAACAATTCAAATTTACACGTAATTGGTCACTTGAGAATGTAAATGATTCGTTTATACAATGAGCAAAACTTTCAAACACTCATTAGAATATTAATTTTTTAGAGAATAAAAATATATTCACACTGCACTCTAGAGATATCAACCATTCTATGATTATTTATCATTACTAGACGGCATTACTGAAGTATGAGATTCCAATACTATACACAGTTATAACCATTTTGACGCCCAATCGGAATTATCCTAAAGAAAACCTTTACGATAATAAGAGAAAAAAGATATAATTCTTATTTTATGCCGAAAAATAACATATCATTCTTATTTTATGCCGAAAAATAAGATATTCTTATTTTCTCTTATTGAGATGAGCATCATGTACATCACCTGTTATATCGACGCCGATCAACTATTATTATTACATGAAGACGTCAATTGTTCTCATTTTACTATCGATTTCGCAATAGTAGAATCAGATCAGTTGTAATAACAACTGAACGACATTACCTATTAGGAAAGTAATTCTAAAAAAAATAAAGCATCGATTCCGTTAATTGATCAAAGGCCAGTATCGATCTATGTCATAGATAACCGTAACGTATTTTTCCGTATTGTCATGATGTAGACATTTGGTGTACCTATCATGAAACGTAAACGTTTCATCGTCTTAAATTCTACCATGAATTATTCCAGATATATATATGGGTATAACTGTACTGACGTTGAATGGAAAATCCGAAGGAACTTCATAGTAGCTACATTCTCAATATTTCATTCGCCACGAAACATCGGTAAATTATTTTTACGGCAGGCCTACAGGTTGCTTTAAACTCTTTGTCTTGTTCATAAGTCTCACGTCTCAGTAACGCCATCTAGCATCATTCAACACTATCTCACATCAACAAAATAGTTGGCAATGGGAACACATCGATTTCCCTTATTTACATTATTTTTTCCGATTTTAAAGTACGTGTAACAAGCTCAGGATTTAAATATAGTAAATTGGCAACAATGAAAATATAGCATTATATAAAAATTATTAATATTATAACATTGTTTGATAGTTCAAATTAGGCCAGTGTGTTTTATTTTATTAAATTTTACAATGAGATTATTTTGCCATAGTACTATCGAAATCAGAAGACTTTAATCATAATCAAATTGTTTTCGAACAATTAAAATAGGCATTTTGTGACTACTGAACTATATTCAATATATTTTACGCATTGTGTCGGCCTAATTTGAACACACCAATGCTTTTGGCACAGTATATATAGTTACAGAAGACTCGCACAATTAAACGCGTTAACAGTCCCCTGCTAGTGACGCGCATAATTGTATTCGAAAGATATTCGATTATAGTAGTGTACAACGCGATACCAACTTTGTCGATGCTTAGAATACCAGACAAAATTGTGTCTGGCCGCCACTATGCCGATGACACTCAATTGGTTTCTTTAACTTATTGAGTCTTTTAATTGTGTTTTTATACAGTACAAGTACTGATGTATAGTGTTGTCAACTCATTCGAATGGAGTTGCGCACATCACTACTGCACTCACACATCCACGCAAGGAGCAAGTTGATTGAATTGTTACTCCGTAAACTTGCATTTGTGTGTCTTGATCCAGAGTTCACACATCATATTGTGCCGGCCTTATGTATCTATATCATATGTGCATGGTGTAACCACTAGTCAAACAACATTAAGATTAACACACAACCATATATAAAACAGCACTCACACACGTATCAAGCATGTTACATACACTGTGTATTGTCGTCTTGTGGTACAACTTTATACGAGAGAAACCAAACTATGTTTTGCCTATATCACATATTACAAATACTACTCACGTATCAAAAGTAAAAAAGAATACTATTGTTAATTCAGTCCATTATAGGAATCTTAGTACCTATCATTCTAACAGCAATGTTTATATGGAATATAAAAACATAGAATGGAATGTTGTGTAGCATTTAAGGATTGTTATAATTATGGTATGATGAGAGACAAAACATAGTTAATCCACAAACACACTATCAGAGAATGATAGGACATTTATAAAGTTCACGTGCACTTGTTTCTAGCTGCAATAAGTGTATCTTAGGTACAATAGAATTACTTTATTATATTCTAGTACTTGAGATTATCTGGGTATGTTGAGGCGCATGACATATCTATAATACTTTTAAACTAACTGGAAAACTATCAAACACAAGCCATGCATACATAAACCATCAATTCAAACATATATTTGTAACAAAACATCATCAAAATAATAAAATATTGCTCCACCTAGATTGCTATTGTTACGTCAACACATTCCATTATATGACATACAAGCGAATACAATGTTCAAACGTCAACTGCACTACAAAATGTTTGTAAAAGCTTATTTTATGAGCTTATTGAGCTGAGAGCACTTGTGTTATTATCACATATATTCTTATCAGTCGAATGCAGAACTAATTTCTGCATTGGGTCTATAATTATTTTAGAATTTTCATCGTTCAAATCTTGTTCCTTGTTAGTACTTTCGTCTTGTGAAACATCCGATTCGTTCGCCGTTTTATTGTCAAAATACGGGAAGAAGTCATAGTGAGTGTGTTTACCATTACTTATCTTAACTTTGGGACACCGTTTCTTTTTCTCTTCGTTTTTTATTGAGGATATGTTGCGTTTAGAGAATTCGTCCCATCCTTCTGTCGTTTTTCCATGTACTGGATTCCAGTCTTTCCTAAATGAGCTTGAAGGTTTAATTTCATTTGAGGAGAATTTTTGATGGATCTCATTGATTTGGTTGTGATTTTCCCTTGTTGATACAATCTGTCCATACACTGGTGTGCAGTATGTGGTGTCTGGTGAGCTGTTGCCAGTTTTGTTGTCATGATTCTGGTTGATCTGGCAGTTGTTCATTCCAGAGTCAAACTCAGACTTTTGTCCAGCATTTAGAAGTATTTGTTTGGAAGATTTGACAAGTTTCTTGTCTCCATTGGAACCAATGTTCGGAGAGTTCTGCTTGTTCTTTGAGCTGTTATCATCTTCATTGATGTTCTCCTCGCCAATACCGTCAATATCATAAACCTGGAAATGTCAGATTTGAATTAAAATGATGGTTTTAAAAGCAACAAAATATTTTTTTATTTGACTCTCATAGCAAGTTAGAATCATAGAAAAATATAGATTGTACATTATAAATCGAGATTGAAGCTCTAAGTATGTTTGCATAGAATGTTCTAAGTGAGTAAGCCGTGTTAGTAGGTACTTATAACTATTTTGCATTAAACAAAGCTATGTTGTTAGTATGTTAGAAAAATGGTAGAGATCAAAAAGCATTTTCATTTTGATCTGGAACTGGATGAAGATAAAGATATAAGATGAAAAGAAATATCATGCGATGGAGTAGCCTTGTCCTCAAAAGAAATTTGTATCAAATTGAATTAAAAATGAAAATAAAAAATAGAAGAAAATTCACTAATACTGCTAAACTGCATAAGTAATTAAGTAAATTTAGCTTTATTAAAAATGATTCAACAACACCTTGCAACTCTCTTTGAAGATCCAATATTAAGGGAAATCCTAACAGGCAAGGCAATGGACTTGTAGTGTTGCCAACATGAACCCACTCATATAACAAGTATTTAACATAGCTTGATGGTTTAACAATAAAATAATTAATAATTACCTTGTACATAACATCTTGGTTCATTCCCTTCTCCCGTTCCCTCTTATTTTGGACAGCAAGCCACACATCCTTTAACTCTCCAGCCAAATCTCTGTCTTTAAGAATAACTGGATTCCTCGTTAGCAATAGACCTGGGTTCATTGCTTCTACAAAGTCACATAGAAGACTTACAAGAGCTTCTCGGTCCTGAAATCATGTAAGGATTCATCAGTTCTTCTATTAAATATTTAAGATTGTAGCTAAACAACCTTGTGTTTTAATCCAGCAGTTGCAGAAGTGCCTGCATTGGGTAAAGCTCCCTAGTGGGGTGGTGTTCTGTCAGGAAAAGGATTAGGGAGCTCCATCACATGACCAGCTTCACCAGTGACTGCATCTAATCAGGATAGGCAATGTGCAAGTGATATTCCCAGTGCTGCAAGCATACTACAAGTATTTTAGCCTTCCATCAGGCAGATATATTATACTTGGTTGTTACCTTAAGAGTATAAAAAAGGAAGCACTTATGTAATAAGGACTTATGCCTGATTTTACTTTTAGAATCATAAAGCCTTGTTTAAGTCCATTATAATATTACTGTTCGCGACAACGTCAACAGTAACTTAAGATTCATATTATGATTATAAATTCCATAGGTGTTATTTAAGTATACTGTATCCATAAAGTTTATAGTTCGGAAATAGTATCGAATTAGGTCACATATAGACCTAATTAATATAGTTAAATAGTGTAAATAACGTAATATTGTGTTTCTCCTATAGTTTATAGAAATATTTTGTGAATATGTAAACATTACTGATAAAATGTACATTTTTTAGCTCAAGTTAGGTATATCAGGGTTCCTAGGTCATAAGGCTTTAATAAAACGTTTTACCTATTGTGTTTTATTTGTGCGCTAAGAAAGGCGCTATAGGATGTTGAAGGAATTATATTCCTATATATCATAGTCATGAAGTTATTAAACTTTTTCTCTTTGTAAATATAACCGCAGCTTAGATTTTAGCATAAAACCTAAGTTATCTATACCTAGACCTAACTTCCGAAAGATGAACATTATAGCACTAGCTAGGTCTTTTCGTGCCCTACGCGGCACTGGTTGTACCATCACGCTAGCTAGCATAGTTCCATAGTTATAAGCAGAAATGTGTAATTTTGTAAATAAAATAAAATTGTTGAACAGTGGTTTCTGGCCGGCTCTCGTTACAGTAAAGATCTGGGGTACCTAAGCGACACCGTATCGATCGATATTAGGTGCTCAAGAAACCTCATCTTCAAGCCTCAAGAACCGAATGGAGGCAGCCAGAAACCTCAAGACAACTGAACAGTGAAGCATGTGTATTATTTATCGAAGTCCCGACCCGCACATCGTATGACACGCCTTTCAGCGCCTCCACTCCGAGACCAGTAACCGCTATAGTACAGTCCACACACCGTGTATAGGACGTCAGCGACTTGACGGCTGTTATCGTAACCATCGCCATAGTAACTTCAGCCCCGAGTTCGCCCGTCCGGTACAATTACTAAAAGCCAAGTGGCTGTGTTCAAGTCAGTAGTGAAGAGATGTAATTAATTTGCACCTGCTAAAGTCTACACTATTGCTTAAGGTTATTGCCATCTCTTAGAACAATGCAATTATGCTTTGCACAATCTAGATCTAAAAATCTATCTAGTTAATGTTCTCATTTAGGTAGTTCATATACCACTGGATTAATGTGAGAGAGTAAAACCAGAGAAGATTATAGTTTTTGAGAAGTGTTACCTAATGACACAGCCTCTTAATACAGAGGCCCTTAGTGTTTATGCAATAGATCCTACTTAAATATGATGTTATATTTTGTTAAATGATACTTACTGTAGTACTGTTGGCGTTTTTTCCATTAGCTTTGAGTATATCAGGGTTGACCATTACTGCGAACACAAGCATTGGAGGTTTGTTGCTATTAGGACCACAACCTTGGGGCACCTGAAACATATTGATACTCTTGTTACACATAGCAACAGGAGACTATTAGTCTGCCATATTGGATGTGAGATTGTTAGATACAGATATAAGTCATAGAAATTCAGTCACATATTTAAAAAAGCTACCAGGTGAATACCTGTATAGCCATATTTGGCTCAAAGTGAACTGTGTCACTTGCATGTCTTTATATAAGAAAATAAAATACTTAGACTATCATTAAAGGATTAAATGCACCATAACAAGGAGCAGGCTAATTTTGCTATGTAGATCAGTTGAATGAAAATTTATTTGCTCATATTGCATATATTTTTCTTTCATATTTTATATATTTTTTTATACCGCCTATCAAATCTCATAAACTAATTAGAGCGGCAAATTCGTGTTATATAAATTTGCATTCATCGATAACAAAATTAAATACAGGTGAACTAATGAATGAAAATAGGTAAGTGGGGCAGATACCTGCATGCCACCATACAAAGGTATAGGGTCCGAATACTGTTTTGGATTTGCTATTTTCTGCCATCCTAAGACATTTATGTACAATTTCTCCGTCGTGTCTTTTATTGTATCTTGAATACACATGTGAGGTTGAGGTGGATTTTTGAATTGACGGAAAGCTCTTGAGGCTCGTCCATACTGTACCGGCGCCACCCTCTCTTGAGGATTCTGATTTTCCATAGCAACACGTCTATTAACACTGACACCAACAGTTATTTACGGCAGAATCACAAAACATTCACAATAAAATCCAATAACCACTAATGACATTTCTCAAAGGTTTGCCCGACATCGAAGTTTATTGAACTCGAGCCGCGTCCAATCGTGTTATATTTACTTCTGAACTGTACTTGATCACTCAATACAAGTTTTATTTATATGTATGTTTATTTTAACTAAGCTCCTACGTAAATATGCTAACTCAAAGCTCGAAAAATGTAAAGAAAAAGAAAGAAATCAAAAGAAAGAGCTTCCGTGAAAGAGAAAGACAACATTTGTTTTTTTTTTAATTTCCTGGGTCGAAGGGTAACCACTCCCAGGCCTCCTTACTAAATGCAAAACCGGTTTCGAAAAACCGTAAATAATAGGAAAGGATTTTTCAGTATGTATTTTACCATATTTACAGTTATCATTCATCATGAAAATGTTTCAAATTGTATCTTATGTTGCTCTGTGCTTATTAAGTTTATCTGTGTTCAAAACATGCTCAAGTGAACACGCGCTTTCGATGATTGGGACTTGCAGTAGATGGCGTTAAACAATATGAAGAACTGAAGATTGTGTATACTACGTTGTCGTCAGTTCGTCACTGCGTTGCGTGGACACGAATTCGATTCCAGCTCGTCTAATTATATGTATTACTAATTACGATAAGGCATTAGACATTATTAATTATATAGATTTCTAGATTTCCTTGAATCCGCGATAGCCCGTCTGGCGATTTAGGTACCCTACAAAAGATCACAGCTAATTAACCTTGTATTGTGTTCCTGCGGAGGAGGACGGGCGTGGAAGGTTTTTGGATTTCTTGAGAAAAGGTTGTGCTCCTAGCAAGAAGGGCATTTATTTATTTTCCTGCTGTTAGAACAGCGACTCCCTTTTTCTTAAGTTTGTCTACGCGCGTGTTTTCTCACGCGATAATATCGGTATTGCAAGCATTCATCGTGTACGGGTATACTGTACTGGATACTGTTCGTGGCAGACGAGCCAGAATTAAACATTGATTTACCACCCTTAGAGTAAATGTCGTTTGCATATCACAAAACAATAATGTCTATTGTTGCTTGCAAGTGACATCAGTACAGACTAGAGTGACAGTTGTCATCAATGCGCGACGTCAGAGATGTAGAACTATATAACAATTAACAAATAAAATAAAGTCTATCACTACATATTATAAAACAAAGTCTAGTAAACTCCAAAACTACGTATTGATTAATGTAAATGTATGTAAAATTCACGATTAAAATATGGGGATAATTGGTGAAAATGTCGGAAATAGTCAAGCTGCCTAGAAGCTTCATAATAACCTAATAAGCTCTACTACCTTTTTTAGATAGACCATTTATCGATTATAGAGGATATATAACACCACGCTATAATCTATAGGAGCGGAGTAGGGACAACTATTTAGAAATAGGTGGTGTGCAAAAAAGGATGATGAATAAGAATTTAATAACAATTTATTAACAAACATTATTTATGAAATTAAAATAAATAAATTAAAAAATCCTCTTAGCAGACACTAACGTAAAATGTGATAAAAATAAAGTTATCACGTTTAATAATACGTCAATTAGTAACTTGTATTTCCGCCATTTGACTCAATTACCTACTGCCAACAATCAGCTTCTCATTGATCCCACAAGTCGCTCACAAATATTTGTACCTCGCATAGCCTCCCAAATCTATCTGCAATGATTCTCAATTGCTTCTTTAGTTCTCTCATTGCGATGTGTCCATTTTTGCACCATAAGTCCCCAGACATTTTCGATCGGGTTTAAGTCTGGAGATTTTAAAGGCCATGGTATCAGTCGAAAGCATTGGTGTTGACGGAACCACTCGCGAGTAACAGCAGCAGTGTGTAACCGACTGTTGTCTCGTTCTGGGTAAACATTTCGAACAGTTGGTAACATGACGTTTTCTAGAGTGTCAACATAATTTTGCGCTGTTGCTTTTGAAGGTAATGCGCATAATTCACCGACACCATCAGCCGACATCCAGCCCCAAACGTTTGCACTGATTCTACCAGACTCTGTGTCCGGTACTATAATATGATTTTCATCATATCTTGTATTGTCATATCGCCAGAGATTAGATTTGAATGTCTTTTCATCAGTAAATATTGTGGTTGACCAATCAAAATCTAAAATCCCTGGCAAAACGCAACCGAGTTGCTTTATGGGCATCAATTAAATGAACTTTTTAAGCGTATCGTCTATAGTGCAATCCCATGCTATGCTAACTTCTGTCTGCCCTTTCGACAATATTTAAGTTACGTGACATTTTCTGATATGACAAGTTAGTAATGTCACAATTAGTAACAAGTTGAGTTTTGGTCTTTTTTTTCATGGTTTTCCACATACAAACTCCACAGTGTAATATATTGACATACCTATAGTGACATATAGTGTTAGTAGAAATTATTATTTATTTTTTTGATAAGAAAGGTTAAAATAGATTGCACTTTTAATCTATGCATTGATTGGATTACGGTCAACCAATTACGTCAATATCGCATATGAACATTAATAATGTGTCTTATTGAATTTTTATTTTGATGGAATTATTAATTGTTTAAATTGGTAAAGCAAATATATGGTCGACTATACATTTATACAACCCCTTGACCCGGAAAAATATTTGCGGCACACACAAATATTTTGCTGGTGTAGGGATCGAACCTACAACAAGAATGTATGATCAGAAAATCCCGATAACAATTTCCCGAGCCAGGCGTGGAACCCCAGTCCTTATGCAGAGTGGTCGCATTCTATACTACGCCATTGAGGTAGTCCCCAATATTAATAAATTATTTAGTAAAGTTTCATAATAATTTTATTTGCTTTAATGTCTCTACTATTACGTGATAAGCTTCACCTTTAGGATTGTCAACCATCTGTTTGTCTACCCATCATCAGTTTTCAAAGATCTTGACGCATCTCCACCACTTATTTGATCGTTGCCTTTAATCTTGCCATACATATTTAAAAGTACCTCTAGGGGTTCGTCGGTGGACTAATCAAAACATTATGGAAAATAATGCCAGCTCTTAACAATGTCTATATGTGTGAACTACATATCACAGGTTTGTGAGGCAATTAAAAATAAAAAACAATTATGCAGAGTTGTTTTTATTTCTACATTTGCATTATTTCTACATTACTAAACGTTAATGTTTGTTAACCAACTAGGTGTAGGTATAATTATATTCGGCATCCATGCGTATATGCATCGTCACGACACAAAAGATCCCACTGGGTCGAAGTGTCGCCGGTCTGCATTGACTGGCCCCCATATAAGATACATAAGATATGCATCGTCAGATTCGATCGCCATAAGTTGACAGTCGATTCCTTGTTCAGGTATGTCGCTCAGCTGTGCCGATAAATATATATCTATAGCTACATATAATACCTACTTGAATAGACATCATAAACTCCATTTGGTTAGGTACTTAACTAAAGGTAAACAATCTTGATGTGACTTTTTACACTAACACATATTAAACAAATAAACTACTGCCTAAACTAACAGTTCAATTGATTTAGTAATCGTTATTGTTGTATTTACATTGATCTCTAGCAGCATTTTATTTTTAAACTGAGTTTTTATAAAAAGACACATCAAGATTGTTTACCTTTAGTTAAGTAGGTACCTAACCAAATGGAGTATAGGTCGTCATATCCGAATTTGCTTATCATGTTATTTAGCTTGTAAAATGTTCTAATCGTATTCTATTCTACTTTTTGGCAATTACGCTCCAAACACTACCTATGTGTAGATATTTTTACTCGAGGACCACGAATTATTCGCTGAAAGCGGATACATTGAACGGTTTAAGCCACATTATACATTTCTATTTGGCGCTTGATGATCATTCTCGGTTTGCTGAACGTATTCATTTGGAGTTGCAAAGCATAATATGTTTCGTGGCTCTCAGGTAATGCTTATCAAAAAATATAACAATGAATACACATCAGCTAAATATTAATAAATATTAGTACAAAACTGTAATTATTTCCTAAGTAATGTGTAATAACTGTACGCTCCTTTTAATATCTGTAACAAAGAAAATTAACATGTTATTTAGAGCTATTACAACAATTACTTACGTCTCCCTTTGAAGTCAATGCAAGTTTAATAAGACAATATACGCAACAAGTTGTGGTGTTCTTACGCCTACTTAAGTGTCAGTTTAAAGTGTTAGGTTTAATTTTATGATATTATTCGTTGATGAGACAAGCATTTTCTCAGAGCCTTACATCACAGTACATAAATGTACAGTATTCTATCTTCATACAAACGGTCAGAACTCGAGTCATACCTACGCGCCTCGGCGTTGGCATGCGCTCGGCACGCAACCAGTCGCGAATGCGTCGCAGTGACGTACGGACGGTGTGATTGTTTTGTAAGCAGTAAGCGTACGATTTGTGATAATTTAATTTTATTGAACACTTTCTATTTCATTCATTATGTATTTCATTTTTTATAATATAATATACATATAATATTTACAACCACTAAACTAGAAAGAAACTCAAGTATGTAGATAAAATTAAAATACTGTAGGCGGGCAGCCCTAAAACGCGTGTCTACGAACCGCGCTGTTGTAGGTAATTATTTCAAGGACAGGGCCGAGTTATAATACTGTATATGAATGTACTGTGCTTACATTGCGAAGTGACTGTCTTGGTGGTCGTATCGTCTTAGTCCGAACTTGTCTGTACTCTACGGGTAAAGCTTAGTAATATTAGGTGTTTCTGTACGCAATTTCTCAGAAGGCTAGTCTGAAAATACTCAGTAGACCGCAATAGGTTCGTCCCAATAGCACATAAATAATATAATCATAGTCTTAAGTCTATATTCTCAAGGAGCGTATATACTCACATTTTTCCAGTTATGGTTTTACGTGTATTAATTGAGACCTAAACCATAACTGGTAGAAGTGAACCTATTGCTGCTGATCGGGCATAGTTTCAGACTATGTCCTGCAACGCAGTTTTTTTTAAACAATAACTTCTCGGTCCTAAATTCGAATGGCAAAAGTCTTAATTGTTGAACATTTAATGTGTTATATATTACATATACATATATTTACTACATGTATACATACATATATTTACTACGAATTAATACTAAGTACTTATTTCATGATTCTATTTTTAAATTACGCAGTTATACACAAAGTTGGTGAAATTTCAGAGTACTTAATGCACCTGTCTCGTAAACTATCATATAATTCCTGAAAAGTGGTATGTTAACTTACAGTTATAAAAGTTGATAGAGTCAGGTCAGCGAAAGGTCCCGCACTAAATATATTCTTCATACGAAGCTGTCCTGCAAGAAGCAACACGTCCTTTCTTTGTTGGAAATTTGCCGCCCACCATTCACTGTCATATGGTCCAGACGCCAAATTGTCATTCTGAAAATTTATTTTAAAGTGCTTTTGGTAATCTGACTACCTAACATTATAATAATAATATTCTACCACATACACACAACACCATCTAGCCCAAACTAAGCAGAGCTTGTACTATGGGTACTAGACAATGGATAAGCAAAGGTACAAATATTTTTTTTTTGTAAGTACATACATATTATACATAGAAACACCCAGACTAAGACAAACATCCAAGTTTATGCACACAAATGTTTGACTTGTGCGGATATCGAACCCGCGACCTCATGCGTGCAGTCGGTTATACCAACCACTACGCCATCGAGGCCATTAAATAACATTACTTATAAAGAGATAGTGCGAATTTCGGAGGGTAAACTCCGGTACCAATGCACCTATTTGAAAAATTATTTTACTAGACAAATTATTCCAGATGTAGATATATAGTCTTATATATCTGCATGAAGTCAAGGCGCACCGCTAGTTAATTATAAAAACAAATGAGATTTACATGATTTGTCCATTATAATACACATAATGAATTGAACAACTCACAGGCGAAGCGATCATTCGTTTTACATGACACGCTGTCCCGCGTCGCTTAATTAATAACCTAACATTTTATTGTCTGGCTGGTTTTGCCTACCCGCGTAACACCTATTCAGCTTCATTCAAAATTTCTCTAGTAGGAACATCGTTATTTTTACTTTTAGTAAATCAACAGGATAAGCTCTTTAATTTAAGACTTGGTATAACACTTCACAGAATGACAAGTATCATGTATGTCATAATCGTAAAACTCATCAAACTACATTATATTAATAAATAATTTAATTATTTTTGGTTAGATAACATAATCGTTTGAAACCTTACTTTAATTAACACGCCATTACTGTGCCAGCAGAACACGAATAGTTGTGCTATCCCAAATATTAGATATTCGGCCATTAATAGCTTTTGAGCTGCGTTTGTTGCCGACTGCGAACAAAATTAAACAAGTGAAAATATTGTTCAAATAATTGTTACCGTGCTTACATATTTATAAGAAATAAGTAGTTGCATAGGGACTACCTTATCTTATCTTATCTTATGTGGGGGCCAGTCAGTGCAGACCGGCGACACTTCGACCCAGTGGGATCTTTTGTGTCGACACTCTACCAATAACGACTGCCATAGATGTTCATGGCAGCCGGGACCGACGGCTTAACGTGCTCTCCGAGGCACGGAGCAGGCGATAATTGTCAATCAATACGCACATAATTTCAAAAAGTTATATAACTTCCGAAAGTCAGAGGTGCGCGACGTGGGTTCGAACCCGAGACCCTCTGCATTGCAGTCTGTTGGTCTCCCCACTGAGCTATCGCTGCTCTAAGCTTAGGGACTACCTACTACTACTTTTTGTGCGAGGAAGTGCACATTGGGCATTTTTAAAAGTTATAAAGTCATTTAGGAGCAATACTTTACAGTAGTACTTATAAGAACGTCGAGCCATTAGAGGATCGACCAGCTACATATGCGACGGATCCTATGGTTGATCCGCTTTATACACTTATAAGCTATAAGTGTTATAAGTTATAACACATGAAAATATTTGCGATAGAAAATTCCTTATGTACAAACGTATTATAAGGAACTAGCTATTGCGTGCGGCTCCACCTGCATGGTACCTACATCATTAAAAAGTGTCTTATGTCTTTGCCCAGGTTTTAATCTATTTAAAATTGGATCTCAGCCGGTTGAGTGGTTTAGCTGTGAATAGGTTTATAGTTTGAGCAGTAGAGCCTCGCTGATTTCAACATGAATGGGCCGGCTCGACCGGGGAAGGACTACCCTCTCACATAATATCGATGTAAAATAGCAGTATTCCTACTGTTGTCTTTCGTTCAGTGAGTGAGAGTGCCGGAGGCCCAATCACCCTCTTTCCCCCTTCCCGCTCCTCCTTCCCACTTCCTTTCCTAAAGGGTCGGCAACGCGAAAGTGATGCCTCTGGTGTTGCAGGCGTCCATAGGCTACGGTGACCACATACCATCAGGTGGGCCGTATGCTTGTTTGCCATCCTAATAGTATAAAGTATTAAATAAAAAGGTAACAGACAGACAGAGTTATTTTCGAATTTTCTAGCGCAGACATTGTCATGATTTTAAATGACTCTGCCGTCGTTTTTTTGAGAGTAATAAATATTTTGGATGATTTGGAGATGTAACCCTGGAGACATAAACACCTAAAGTATAGGCGCCAAAGTACCCGTCTTACTCATCATAATGCCTAAGCCTACCATGTTACTGATATAAACACACGTGTATAGTCTCATGCCTATATCACCAAATGGGGAGGTAGATGTGTATTACTCACATTTCGCCATATACAGAGTGATTTTGAAATCGTGTAATTTCTTTTAACCACGCATTCTACTGGTGGTATAGATTAACCCTGACTTTTTTTTATACTTATGAATTATTTTTTTGGAAAAATTATAGTAAGTACCGTTTTTTGTCGTGGTCAATAAAAACGACCGCCCGTTATTATTTACGACATTAGTTATTGTTATGTAATTTTTTTAAATTAGTATATATTAAGATTGTGTCGGGTGGTTAACATATTATGACTATCTGAAACCGTGTCACGAAAAAAATTCGTAAGTACATTAATTTCTGCAAAAACATGAATCTATTAAATAAGATATGGTTAGTGTTATTCTATAGGTACCATCAGTAGAATGCGTGGTTAAAAGGAATTACACGATTTCAAAATCATTCTGTATGTTTTAGATCCGACGTAATTATAGGCCTCGTGGCGTTTATTGGGCGCAGGTTTTAAATCTGTGTTGTTGCTTAGAACGTCTTGTTAGAAAATCCCGATAACACTTTAGTCGACTCGGGAATCGAACCCGGGACTTCATGAACGTAGTAAATGCGACTACGATGGATCACGAGGCAATTGTTGAACATAAAAAAATATAATAAAGGTACTTACGGTCAGTTGATACGCGCTTGCACAAAGCATCAAGGAACACATCAAAATGTAGAAAAACATGACAGGCGATAGCAGAGAATTAAATAACCTCGAATGTCTGAAACATAAGATCATTAAATTATACGAATTATTTGAAGTGCGTATATAATTATTTTGTTTTTGGGCAGCCTGGCTGAACCGTATTGATCTTTGCCTTATAGTGTTTGAGCGCGAGAGATGTGCGTA
Organism: Catocala fraxini; assembly: GCA_930367265.1. Classification (NCBI taxonomy): domain Eukaryota; kingdom Metazoa; phylum Arthropoda; class Insecta; order Lepidoptera; family Erebidae; genus Catocala; species Catocala fraxini. Next base: position 23,031,322 of record OV884028.1, read on the forward strand.
TCGATAAAATTTTTGAACCGAATTAGTTACTACTTTATTAGTTAAAATGTATATTTGATAGTTTTTATATCATTACGTGGTTTTTATTCCTATGTTAATAGGAATTAACATAGGAACCTTATTTAGGTTCGTAAAATTATACATGCTTGACCTAGCGAAAAGAATCTTACGTATAATAAAAACTGTAGTTAGAGCTCTATTAAATAAATAATGCTTTCCGTAATTAGACAAATAAGCTTTAAAATTAATAAAATATAACTTTTTTGCTGTATGCTCCTTGAATTTATGTAAATAAATCGCTGAATAGAGATTGATGATTCACGGTCAACAGCAAACTTTTTTATATTCTAATGATTTTTGATGACCCATGATTATAAACGAAATTTTACAGTGCATAAAGCGATAACAATACTACAACCATTAAAAAATTGCAAGCCAATAATCTTGTGTTGTTTTTCTTTTGTGAGAAAACTTTGAAATTATGCAAAAGAGGCACTGTGTTGTCAGCAGAAGTGGCTATATCTTTATCCATTGGTTCGGAGCCTAGTAACTCCTTTTATTGCAGAATTAATAACCACTACGAGACTAGATTTTGGTTAATTGACAGCTATCCAATAAGAAAAGAACTAGATGCATTACTGACGCAGGACTGAAATTATCCCATAGTCGTCAAGTAACATATAAAAACAATGGAAACTATGGCAAAATATAAAAGATTAATTATTTATAAAAGTGTCACAAGATAGGTCTGGTAATCGCTGCATTACTATGCTGTTTAATTATATATTTACATCTGAGGTTATTATTGCTTGAAGATGGATTAAGTGACCATGAACAGATCATGGTCAAGTAATTATTGTAAAGAAGCCACTCTATTTATACAAGTTTGCAAAAACCTGCAATATAGTCATTAGTTTTATCAGACTGGTATTGCAACTAGAATAGAAATCTGTGTCTATCCTTAAAAGTAGTAAAGTAAGTAAATAATTTATGTAACATAGTAGTCTAGTAGGTATACCTTTATACTTATGAGTGAGTAGTAATACAATTGGGATATTATATGTATAAGAAGGAATACGAAAGTAGATTAAGAACAAAGGAGAGTGTAAGTATCTGAGTTATTCAAAGGCAAGGTTTCTACAAACAAGCACTCAGATTACGTAGTATTGTGCAGCAAGTAATAAGATAAGTAAACCAAGATTGAAAGAAATAAATTATTGAATATGAACGTACTTATTTGAGAAATTATTGAAAAGGTCTAACACCACATTTCTCTGGGAAAATCGAAGACTTGGCTTGGAAATCCCCTAAACAAGGGCTAACGAAGAATACCTTAAGCGTGAAGAGAATAAAAGAAGTAACTAAAGTTGATATTAAGTGGCAATCACAATCTTGTACAAGCGGTAGACAAAACCAGGATCCTACCAAAGCAGGTGTAAGTTTATGTGCTTTTATATTATCTAGTATTGACGCATGCAAACTATTGCTATCACGTAAACTTTAGGCGTCAACTACAATCTCTGTCCAAGTATATTATATCTACTTATCTGAATATCTGTATATCTTTTTTAAATACTTTTCCATAATAATCTTGTTCCTTTATTTTTAGAATTAAGTTTTATATGGACAGTAGTATATGGCATAATGACTGCAACACCTGATACATAAATTATTTGTAAAATACTGAAATTATAATTTAATGTTGATTTAAAAGAGTGGCCTTGAGTTTCTTGCTGGTATCTTCTCGTAGGCTAAACCTTTTGCCTGGACCTTGCAACTAACATAAATGTAAATTCAGTAAATGTATTAAACTCACTAATCTCTTTGACGTTAATAAGTGTTACTTTGTGACCTAAATTAATAAATGATTTTTGACTTTGACTTTTATTCTACACGAGTTACACAAATAATAGGTATTCACAGCTGAAGCCGAAGGAGCTATAATAATAATTTTAAATAATATTGTTTTGTTAAATAAAATGCTTTAATCGTATTTTATCCATGAAATGTTAGACATAAAATTAAGTACCTACCTAAAGTTTTTAATAGAAAATTAGCTATATATGAAAGATAAGAGACAAAATTCGCGTTAAAATTGGCTGTTGTTCCCAAATATCAAATATTCTAAAATAATGAGGTGAGTAGTTATATTGTTCTTATGCCAAATCACTTTAAGGTTTAACGGATAGGTATTACGGATGCATAGTTTGTAAACTCTTTACGTGAGTTGACACACTAGGTAGTATGTTGCGATCTCAATGTGCCAAATACATATATCCCACAAATTGAAATATTCTGAGACTTTTAGCACCAAATTCAAATCTACTTTTACATATTTAAAATAGTAAGATACATTGTTTATGTTATAACAATTGACATTACCGATAAACTCTCCTTTTATTTTTAATTGTAACAATTTCTTTTCAATATTGTCATACCACAATAAAATCATCAAAACTTAATTTAATTAATCTATTAGCTGCAAATCAGATATCATAATGAAAATGAATAATTATGCCTAGGCCTCGCAAAGTCTGAGCGTTGTCGGTATAATAATGAATAGTTTAATGGTTACCTCCTACTTATAATCTATACTTATAATCTTAGTAGGTATGCGTAGATTAGATATATAATAAATAAAATAACTGTTAAAGTTAATGGCATCTACTAACGTTGATTGCTGTAGTTACTTAGTAAAAGCAAATAAAGTAAGACAATAAATTTAAATTTCTAGGGTGTAAAACGTATAAGTGAATGTAACCAAGAATGTATGGACTGAATTGGGTTTCTCCTTATAATATGAAACGTTGGGTATCTGTTCTTCCAAATAGATTGTAGATGATAATAAGAGTATGACCCTTACCAACATCTACAATCTAAACAATCTCTATACATATAGACTGTTAATCCAACCTACGTGCTTGGTTTAAGTCTACTCTCATCTTGAGCGGCTTGAATCTATAGATGACGATTAAAGTCCAATGGGAAAGTTAGTGAAAATTTAAATGTTTGTTACTTAGTTACGCGGAAACCGTTGAATGAATTTTATTAAACCTTCCGGCAAAGATAGATCTGTACTAGATTTATACATAGGTATTTACACTGGTTTGAATTGCCTTAGGATACATTCGGATGAAGCCACGGATAAAAGCTAGTTAGTTATAATTTGATACAAAAGTGATGATGGTTAATCGAGTTTAAGTACTTTTCGGTGCAATTAATGGTCACTGGTGTCACAGTGTATTTGGCTGGCATTTAGTCTTATTCCTGTTAGTAGTGTTTTAAAGCTAACCTGAATACAACTGGTAGATAACATAAATCACTTTAATCCAACGTTAGTCGTTAAATATGAACTGACTACTGAAAACGATGAAATTATTAGGTATTTAATATTACGCTTGTAATTTCTATATCAACCTTGACTGAACCTTTTTGTATAATTTTGTTCCTGTGTCAAAGAATAACAGCTGATCTAGATTAGTAGATTTTTAAATGTTATTCAAATAACAATTGCTCAGCCGAAAGAATCACAGTCTTACGCGATTGCTGACGATTCTTATATCCAAGTGAAATACTTTTGAATAATATTTATGGTGTAATAGAAATAGGTTAAGATAAGAAAAAATGTGTTCATCATAACCATATCAATTCCTCGAATAAAAAAGAAATAACTACACACATATGAATAGCAGTATTACAACTTACTTGATTAACATGACATGTATACCATGTAGTTGTCGTACAACTTCTTTGCATTCCTCGTCACTAATACCAATTTCTAAGCGGCCGAACATCTGCTGGCTTCGCTCCCGTAAAAGATCAATTTTGCCTCCAAAGAACACCATGACAACTACAATGCATGTGTCGTAAGCTGCCATTATAGCAGCACCATAAGCACATAAGAGAGTATGCCACAAGACAGTAATCCAACATCCTGGAAAGTGGTTCTTATCAATCGGCATCCAGGAACTAAAGATGTGAGGAAAGTCCTCGGTCCCGTTACGCATGTTCTCTCTAAAAGTTGACGAGGAAAGATATCTCATAAGAGGTGTTAGTGTCGTTGTCCAAAATGTTGTGAAGACTAGGGCCCAGTAGAAGTAGGTTACACGGCGACAATATCTTGTATAAGTATCAACGATTGTAACTTTGACTGGATCAGAATCCTTTCGTTCAAATTTGTCAGCTGCTGTGACGTAATCCAGGACCTCTTTCCACTGTGTTTGCCATAAGATGAAAGTATTCACTTTTACAATACAAACGACGCTTAACATCGAAATCTTCAGATTAGTTAACACAAGATCCAAATCTGATCTTATTACGTATAGTTCCATATATTGCGTTAGGACAAATAGTGTAACTATCTCGTGCATTATTATGTAAAGGGTTTTAAACAATTTGTTTTCTGGCAATATCAATCCCATTGTTTTTACGATCCAATAATTGGGACCTAGGAAAGGGCGCTCTGGATCTTCTAAGTTTTTACGCAATGAATTCATTTTAACCTTATGAAATGTGTTTTCAAAATGAAGTGATGGATTGATATGCGTCTTATATTTATAGAAGTGTAGTGCTATGACCTCGCGACCCCTACCTATGCGTCGGAAGGGGAAATCACGACCTAACTATCACTTACGGTTCGACTTAAATTTTCCTGTCAATTTTACATGCGCTGTCATCTATTTTGAAGGCTTGATAAATTACAACCTCACTGTATATTACAATTTACAAAAGTAAGGCTTTTCGTGCCTTAATAACGGCCATCAAGGTATATCAAGTGCCTATTATAGTATTGTCAACTCAAAACCCAACATTTGTACTAATAAATGCAGTAAATACGCATTTACTTTCACGAGTTTAATCCAAAACTCGTTATACTAAACGTCGTCGTTTAATGCCTTTGTTAATGTAGCTTTTTACTACCTTTTTAATTTATAGATAATATCTAATACTATACCTACTGACATCATATACTTATTAAAACAAAGTAACTTCATTATTATAAGTGTATTAGCAACCACTAATTCTAATGAAAGTTATCACAAAAAATGTTCTAGTACAATGTTATGTAATAATTAGTTAAATAGCACGATACAACTGAAATTATTCTCATTCTTGTTCTTTAATTATAAGACAATGATTGCATCGAGTGAACGTTAATCTATTAGTTCATCTTTTCTAATATGAAGCGCAATAAGAAAAGACAATCGTTCACGGTGATACGGTTTTCAATTTGATTACAACTAAAATTTATGTAAAGCAGTCAAGGATAACACTGCAAATATTATGAAATATGAAAATGAAATAACTTTGTTTAAAAACGTATCGAAAAAGCAATATCGATAACTGCTAAATCTTGTCCCAACACTAGCCCGACACTATATCAGTAATTTCAACAGCAGTCTTATTACATTGTATTCCAAACCTTCAATTTGAATGTCTCTATTATACCCGTTAAATGTGGGCGTGAAGATACACAACTGACGCTCCCCGTTTTTAAAAAATAATGAAGCTATCACGCATCAATGATGGGCCAGACCTATAATTACGGTTTGAATAAGATATCGGAAAAATACGACACGCCAATCATTTGAAAATGTTCATTTTTATTTGTCAACTTTATTTTAAATTATTGTTGGACTGATTTAGGTATTCCAGTTATAGACTGGTGGTTATAATAAATGTGACTGCTGTACCATAAGGTTTCAGGTTCGATTTTCAGGTTCAGCAAAGTGTTATTAGGTTCGCCTGTTAAGATATTTTTTATTACATACCCGGAAACTGAAATTTTGCCCGGTAGACGTCAGTAGGTTCGCAGTCTATTACGTTGGACCTAAACAGTGGCGTAGTGCAGTGGGGGCGGCAGGGGTGGCCCGCCCCGGGCAGCATTTTTAGGGGGTCGCGAAAATTTAAATAGATAATAATAATATCTTGTAAATATTTGAACTGTACAATACACAATATTCATGACTGTTTTTGCCGCAAAGTTCTTTAGAATTACTGGAAATTATAGTCTTTGAAATTTAAATACCTATATAAGAGGGTGACAAAAGAAAACCGCTTCGGGCGGCTGTCACTCACGCTACGCCACTGGACCTAAAACTATATTGGACCAACTATAGGTTTAATACACCTCTGTCTAAGGTAGTACATTTCGCAAACTTGTCATGTGTATATTTTGCTCGCCTTATTCTCGTAAGTCCCGTGGCATAAGATAGCGCTTAAGCTTTAGTACAATCGTGGTATCTCGGGTTCGATTACTGGATTAGAAAAAGTGCTATTGGGATTTTTGTTAGGAAATGTACAATCGCATCGTGTAGTCTAGAAATATGATCGATAGATGTTAATATATGCTCGCCATCTTTAACATTGGATCTAATATCATAGGTTGTGAAATGTAAATGTTAGAAGTAGGTACACCTCTGCGGTCTGCCTACCCTTTCAAGCATATATCGACATCAATTTATACAATTGTATTTATTTTGAGTAATCACATTTCTGTGTTTAAATATGCATATATCCATACTCAATACTGATACTATAACATTTCTGAAATCATTCTATACACGGGCTAGGAGAATACTAAATAATAATAATAACGAACTTGCATAAAACTTGCCAAGTTCTTTTAATCTATTTAAAACTCGGAATATTTCGCACCCTTAATAAAACAGAGACTTATCTCAGTATTTTGCATTAAACAAATTTGAACTCTATTGCAAAGATTTAACACAAATATAATATTAGAATTTAACATATACAATTAGAGTTCAAATTGCCTTACTTTCAAATTTCGAGTTAAGTCGCTGTTTTATTAAGAGTGCGATTTGTGTAGGTATTGAATGTGTTTTCATAACTATCTTTACTAATATTATAAAGCTGATGAGTTACAAACAATTGTTTGTTTGAACGCGCTAATCTCAGGAACTACCTACTAGTCTGAATTGAAAAATTATTTTAGTGTTGAATAGACTATTTATCGAGGAAGGCTAGGAAAGGAAGGCTATATAACATCACGCTACGACCCACGCGGGCGGCGCAGTAACGATAAACGGGGTTGAAACCGCGGGCGCATCTAGTTATTAATAAATTATTATATGTGCACTATAGTTCTGGACTAATCAATAGATGGCGTTGTGCCTTAAACGCAAGTCGCCACTTTAACGTAAGCGCTAAATTGTGGTGGTGGATGAGTAAGCATTTTAATACCATAAAAGGCATAAAACCAGACACAGACTATTTTGCAAGGACTATCAGTGCCAAGTAAAAAATACATATTTAAAACCTCTGACGTCACGTTTAAAAGGCCGAATTCATATTATTATACATACATTTACGGTTTTAAGAATAATATTTAGTACTAATGCACGCAAAGTACTGAAATACAAATAAAGTACCTAGGTACTTTACCTACTACTTATTGATTTTATGAGAAATTATTTTATGGTCACACTTGCAAACTGTCAAACTCAAAGTAATAGTTTCCAACGCGGTCCATTCCATCTCTACTGTACTTGACTACTTGTTTAGCATTAATAAGCAAAACTTTCACTGTAAATGTACGAGTCAATCTAATCAGTTATGCTAAAAATATTAAGGATCTAAATTGAAACGTAATTTATTTTTCTAACTTTAGCGGATACTGTTACACTGATTGTTTATTTCGTTTTTATGAATAAAACATATAATATTAATTAAGCTGTATAATGGTAAGCTGTGCAGTAGCTAATTGTAAAAATACGTCGGCCAAAATTTCTAAGAATAAGGATGGCATTACGTTTCACAGGTATGTATAGATTGCTTGTGGTCATAGAAACTATATTCCCGGCATTTGGTTTTACTACTGTATATATATTTTTGTATTAATAAATTGCATTACAGGTATATATGAATAAACTATAGTTGAGTTATTATTTTTCGAACGAAATTATTGTAAGGAAAGAATTGTAATTTTCACCAAGGAAAGAATTTCGGCACACAAAACTACTGAAAACCGATTTCTTATAAGTAGTTTCTTCAGTAGAATCAAAGCTTTTACTGACCAAATAATTTAAAGTAGTTTAATGCGCTAAAAAGGATTCAATCCTTACCTTATGTTATTTAGATTTATCATTTAAATATTATATTTTAGTTGTATTCACCATATTGTTTGTGAATTATATAAACTAGTGAGTATCGATATCTAGTACACATATTTAGTGAATATATAGTTTTCTAACTAATTTAAGTTAACATCCATGTTAATCACTACTACATAATTTATTTTAAACAAAATCCAGATTCCCTCGCGACAAAGAGAGACGGAAGCAATGGGAGGTAGCAGTGAACAGAGAAGAGGAATGGTCCTCAACTACCTCCAGTGCGGTTTGTTCTGAACATTTCAACACTGAAGACTTTTATTTGACTGAGAGTGGACTCAGAAGACTTTCAATTGAGGCTGTGCCAGCTCTTAATATATCAGTTAGTATATATGAATTATAATATAACTATTTATCTAATAATGATAACACTTAGTAAATATTTACCCTTACCTCAATGACTATAATTCTATGTAGGATCTCTTCTGTTATTATTTTTATGCCTTCACAACAAAATTTTATATATACCAACTTAAATACAACTGATAATATCAGCCTTGTATACATTTTATAAGTGGTAGGGTCACACTGGTTACAGCATGAATGGGCTGGCTCGACCAGGGAAGTACCAACCTCTCTCAGAAGATCGACGTAAAATAACAGTATCCGTTCGGTGAGTGAGAGCACTGGAGGCCCAATCACCCTTCCCTTCCCAAACCCCATCCTGCTCCATTTCCCTTTTCCTTCCGGTAGGCAGCGACTTGGTTGTGTTTTTTTGACATTGCTTCTGTTATGCTAAGAAAACAGCCATGTGTATGAGCCATGGTTTTCGTCCGCCGTCCGCCGTCTCGGACCGCTGGCTCGTGTGTCACCAATGAAAGCAATAAAAATAAAAATTGTCCCTTTCACTGCTGGGCACAGGCCTCTTCACAGTGTGAAAATGATTATATACTCATAGCCAAAGTCCACCACACAAGACCAATGCGGGTTGGCAATAGTATAAAGTAGTGTAACTTTAATGAATAATACTCATGTTACATAACTCTCATTTCAGCCTTGCCAAGATCCAGAACCCACAATCTCCAGAGTAGAACCAGTTGACATCAAACCAACAGACTCAGAAGAAGTTATAAAACTTAAATATAAAGTGCGGAGACTTGAAATAATTGCAGAGAACAGGAAAAAAAGACTGAACCTAATGTGGCAAGGAAAGAGAAGATTAAGGAAAAAGTTGGAAAGAATGAAATGTATGATCAAACATTTGATCAAAATTAAACAAGATACTAATACGGGCAGAGGAGCTCATGCATCACCTGTGAGGCTATTTGGGCCTATGTGAGTTGAACTAGTGGTTACGAAGAATACTTTCAACTGTATGTGATTAGATTCAAATTGGAAGATGATGATTATCATGTCCTTAAAGGGTTTGGACAGGGACAGAAACAATGCTAACCACAAATAATAAGTTCATATCAGATAAGCAGTGGTGGTCTCACAATTAAGGTATTTGAACCAGTGGGTTGTTAGGCGTGCCTAACAGAAGTATTTAGACTTGCTACAGAGGTTTGCAAGAATACCAGTAATTCATAATTAACCAATTTCTAAAACTATTTAATAATAAATGTGTTAATTTTAAAGGATTTAATAATCAGAGTGATCTGCAAGGAATTTGAATCATTAGTAGACTAATTATATGATTGCTCACAATTATACAATGACTGAGGTGATGATTTAAGAATATAAAATTATAGGTAGTGTGGAATTGAAGCAAAATAATCTTAACATAATAATTAATACTGTGGCAACACCCAAGATTTTGCAACTAAGACAATAGGGATGGATCTTGAACAGCTTTGTGCCAAGAACCATTGGGCTTCTTTGGCTGTTAAAAGTATTACTCTTGCCTTGTACCTCTACAACATTTAGACTTAGCAATAATATTTGCTGTTCTACACTATACTGATTTTTATTTATGCAGTTAATGAATGAAATGCATTTATAATAATGTACTGAGGCTTATCTGATTGGAAGTCAAAATTTTTTATGCAAAGATAAAGTTAAGGAGAGTGATGTCCAGGCAAATTGCTGCATACTAAAAAGTCGATTGAGGTTTTTAATAATAAACCAAGAAAAAAACTGTTTATAAAGCATACCTCAAGAAAACGAGTTCTTCCCCCTGTATCAACGAAACTGTTAATAGCCTTACGTCAAGGGTTGGATTTTCTTGTTATATATACGATACTAAGCGCCATCTATCGCATAGTTTATAGAACTATGTGATCAGCATACGTACATTTTATACAGAATGTATCAGAGTATTATGATTTTATGAATATAAGACACTGATAAATACTTATGTATATTCTATGTGATGTATGTAAAATAGATGATTATATTAAATTTGTCGGATGATTATTAGTATAATAGTTTTTTTAAATATATCCTGCTTCAAATTATTGTCTGTGTATCTGAGTTTGGTTCGATTTGATTCGCATCAAAATAACAGCATCTTCTTGACCTTACAGACTATCAAAGGTATACTTTACCCGGTATCCTAAATTCCTAAGTATCACTCGGATGTCGCAAATCCTACAGAAAATGAATTGACATGGATTAAAAGGAAGACATGGGAAGAGTAGGTATATGATATTCTGGAACTCATACTGATCGGGCAAAACGCTGTAACAGATGTTTAAGTGGTTGCCTCGCACTGTCTACGCGGAGTGTTGTGGGTTCAAATGCCACACAAAAATTTAAGTGGTCCACAAATGGTTGTTTGAAGGGTTTAGTCCCATTCGCCACTTCCAGTGTTGCCTCCTCCGGTGGCGAATGGGATTTTTGTTTTGGAAAAAGTCCCAGTCGCCACTAGACTGTTCATGTACGAAGGTGGCATTACTCCGATTGATGACAAAAGGTAGTACATATCATACAACGAAAGTCATACAACGAAAGATAAATTATTTCGTCACCGCAAAGTTTTATATAGATAATATTTATCATTTATAGCTTGTCATTAACTCATTAATGTGGTCGTATAGTTTGGGTGATAATGTAAAATTAATAAGCCACTATTAATAATATACCTAATAATAATTTTATTGTCTTTCTCAAATAATTTATTTACCACGCAATTATAACCGTGGTCCGGTGAAACAGTGCGATGAGAGAGATGGATGCACAATAATGATTACATTATTAACCCTTTCAGGCTCCATACCAATCGAGCCTATAAGGGCCGGCCTAAAGGGCGAAGAAGCTGTTTACTAAACTGCTTCAGACTCATACATTATGTGCCCCACGTTTTGTTTTATATATCAAAATCTAGCAGGAAAATAAAAAAATGACATCGCAACACAGTTCCCAACTCTACGACGCGGATACGACATAGCGCTACGGATGCATCATTGCACCGATGACCCTAATCTCATAGTGCGCTGCAGCGCCCAGTGCGAGTTTATGGTGCGTGTTCGTCAGGGCTGGCTCTACCATAAGGCGAACTGACCGCCTGCTCCAGACGCCATGTCCCAGGACGCCCTATTGCACCTCGGTGGAACGGAAAAATTAAGAATTAAATCGTTTTGTGCTTTAATAGACACTAACTGTATGAACAGTAGGGGAAGGAAATATTCGGCAGTTTTCGTTTACTATTTCGTGGATAATTATAATTACCAAATTATATATTTTTTTGAAATACGTCTCTCGCACTATATCTATTAATAAACTTAAAATTTACAAAGGTCATACGACTTTTTTTTCGCGGGGATCTTTAACAAACATTCAAACAACGAACACCAAGAACACCCAGAGTCGGAACTACCATTTGTGAATCACACAAAGTTTTGTCCCGTGTGGGATTCGAATTAACACTCGGTGCAGTGGCAGGCGGCGAGGCGACCATTTAAACCACTAGGTACGCCCGCTGTTTGAAGTAAAACAATTTGTTGGCAACATAATTTTTACTCTTTGGTTATAGTAGGGATCCCTATTTCCGGCGTTCTTACAACAACTTAATATACATTCACATGTATTGTCCTGATAAATATGATTAATTAATAAACGAAATAATTGTAACTCTGCAACAATAATTGTTTTACTTCAAACATAATAGTGCCGAAACCCGGGATTCAGATTCATGCACTTTTGGGGCCTGGAGACGCGGACCTCTTCCGCCTCTAAAACATGACGGAGGCTTTCCACCAGACGGTCCGCCTGATCGCCACTAGCGACTCCCGGCACTTCAATAAGACGGGCGCCGGTCTGGGTAGTCCGACACCGCAAGCCTGCCGTTATCCCTAATTTGCCGGGGTCGAACGCCGACCGCGCCTTCTTAAGGAGCTCCGCGTAATTGGTCCCTCGCTCGATGGCAGCCGGCTGCAGCGTGAGGACTATTGCAGTGGAGCGAGGGGCCTGGAGCTTCCTTGCCGCCTTTTTGGCCGCTTGCCTAGCCTTCTTGGCCGCCTTCTTCTTCTGCTTGGCTGCCTATTTCGTCTTGCCGACAACCTCCAAATTTTCGCGTGCGGTGGCAGCAGGTTCCCTAGGAGCGGCGGGGCGTTCCTTGGGCGCTACGGGTGCACGCTTAGCCTGCTGTCTTTTTTTGCCCTTTTGGCTGGCTAGAGCACTTGTGACAGCCGCTGGAGCAGATGCTGGGGGCCGCAAGGCCCTTACTGTAGCTGCGTACGTGGTTTGTGGCGCAGGCATCGAGGGAGAAGAAGTGGGAGGCTCTCTGATTCTGTCAGCTGCCAGAGGAGGGCGCAGCAGTCGGCTCTCCATAACTGAGAGCTTGGCGCGAAACTCTCCAAGCTCCTGCCGGACCAGAGCCACGAGCTCCGATTCCTTCTTGTTAGAGTCCTGGTTTTGTCGCTTCTCAAACTCCTCCTGACGTCTCTTGAGTTCGGCCACTTCCTGTGCCAATCGAGCATTTTCAGACTGCAGTTTTTGGACTTCCTCATTCTGTGTGTGGCTGAAGACGGCCTCCGCAATTTCTCGAATGGCTTCGATTGACTCCTTTAGGGTTTTTTGGCATGTGCCTTTCAGACCCTTTGATTTCTTCGAAACCAGTCTTATGGCCTCCAAGGCGTCACTGAGCTGGGTCTTCAGGTGTGACACCGGCAGATCTTCGGCATCTGGCTCCACCACTGGCTGCTTGCGTCCTGCAGCGACTCACTGGGCTGCTGCAGCAATGAGGCTATCCTCCTCGGATTTGCGCTCCTCATCGGCCTTTCGCAGCGCCGCGACAAGATCGGCCTTTGCCTGGCCAAGAACCACGTACCTGCCGTGGGTAGGCGGACGACCGCATCCTCGCCGTGCTGTCACGACCTTTGGTGCTGGAACCGCGTCCTCACTTGAGCCGTCTGACTCAGGTTGCTGCGCAGACCGCAACCGTTTGCGTGGAGCTTTCTCCGGTGTCTCAACGGTGGTAGTCTCGGAAGATACGACTTCCACTTCGTGCTCCGACGGCACGTACTCCTCATCTTCGGAACGCGCAGTACTAAGCGTGCGCGACCTACTCTCTAACAACGTCTTTTTTAAAATTGGTTTCATAAATGGTTCCATAAGGAATCCCACGAGTATGGGAAAAAGGGTGGTCGACCTGGGCAGAGCCTATTACACTCAGGGGGTCGGCCGGTGCCCTGAGGGGGCCGCACTAATGACTGAACTACCCATCAGCCATGCATCTCCTCGCCGTGCGGCAGCAACTTGAGATTCTGGGTGGTTTTTATAGAGGGCTACTCCCTCGCAGTCCGGGCGGTGAAGCCAAGACCCTCGGTCCCGTCAGCAGCCGCGAGACGTGATCCACGGCACTGCGCAATACGGGGTTACGATGTGTTCCAGACGGTGACAACGGGGACAAAAATTAAAAAAAGGGGGAACAACAAAACAGGGGAGCAAAAACAAAAGCGGACATAAATAAAAAAATGGGGACTGAACAAAGGGGACAAAGAGAGGGGAAGAATCGTCAGAGTGACGAGAAGAGACTTCGTTGTCTGGTCAGCGGCAGGGTGAGTGCACGCCGAACCCGTCAAAGGGGCTCTCCCATGTCCACTCTAAAACAGAGCGGTACTGGGAGAGCCGGGCCCAATGATAGGGCCTCCGGCCTGGGGATGGGACTGACGTCCATCCCACGCCACCGGTGCCAAACGCGACGGCACAAGGCACCGGTTGTCAGAATATTAGCCGCCAGCAATAATGAAGAGCATTACTGCCAACGCTGCCCAAGGTGTACCACGATAAGGTTTTTTGACACACACTTAAGCTATAACCTCATTATATTTGTAAAATATTATTTGTAAGTAAAATGAATCTAAATAGTAAAGACTAAAGATGTTTTTTTTAGTATTGAAACATTTACGGAAAATTTAATAAAAGTTCATTATCGTTAATCATATTTTGACATTGTTTTTTATAATAAAATATTATTGTTATAAATTGAATAAAATTTTGTTTTTCTTAATTACAATTTGCATTATTTATTTATTTATTAAAAATAAAATCAAAAAGTGATTTTTAGTAATTTAACTTATTCTGATAAATAATAATTATTATAATAATTACTTAAATAATTTAAGATTTAGTTTAATTCCTAAAAAAAAATGCATTTTTTGTTTTTTTTTTACTAGCGTAGTAAGTAGACAAAAATAATAAATAATATAAAATTTCAGTAATAAAAAAAACAAAATGTAGAAATAGAGGACCCCATGATTTGAACCATCGTCATTATATTTTAGTGATAAAGTGAGAAGACTCGCTGACAGCTTCTCTATCGAACTCGTTTTTGTCTCGCCTTGCACACATGCGCATGACGAACTTCACCTACTATCATTACATTGAATATTGTTTCATTGTTTGCGTTAAAACATCACACACACAAAGATATTCGCTCGGATCAGTATGTGTACCTTACGATGCTACTCAAATTATGTCTTTGACCGTACATATTATGTAGATATGTATGTATGAAACTAATTAGATGAATTACTTGCGTAAAATTCAAGCTAATAGATATAAGTATTTTAGAAATCGAAATCACCGCTGCAAATATCTTTGATACCTATTCAATAATTGCGTAAGTAACTTTGTCTCTTTTTACCGTTTCCATGCCTGTAGTTGTGTGTAGTATGTTAGCGTCTGTTTAAAAAACCGTCGAATTAGTGGTGGTAGTTTTGGTCTAAGACTATGAAAAGGCCACAGCCAATTAGAAAAACGCCGGTGAATTTGAGGGCTTAGATAGCATCATATCCTAACTAATCCTAACTTAATATTATAAATGCGAATGTGAGTCTTTGCTACGCTTTCACGCCTCAACTACTCTACCGATCTTCATAAAATTTCGCATACACGATTTCAGGGCAACTGAAACCGACATAGGGTACCTTTTATCCAGAAAAAGTTCTGTTGCTCATTAATGTACAATTACGCAACTGAAGCCGCGAGAAAAATCTATTTATCATTGTTATGATACTATACATAACTATGGCTGTGTAATGTATAACATCGTGAGGCATTTTTAATACAAACTGTGATTAATAATGTACTCGTTTTATTGTTTTGAATAACTAAGCAGTTGTTAATTCATTCTCAGAATAATACTCACACAAATTGAAAAATTAAAAATAATAATAAATCCATTTATTATCTCTCACAAAAGTTTCTTATGCTAGTTATATTTACATAAATAAATCAGGTAACTTTGTGAAAGACTGGTGCCTGAAGTAGGTTTAAAAATCTGTAATTACGGGTCAACAGGGTCCTCCCGCTGCAATTTATTTATGGCTAATTCTGTATAATTATGGCTTAGGGCGTTTAAATTAATGAGATAAAGACACTAAAATTAAGACAATAAAATAATGAAAAAAGAAAAAGAAAAAAGTTTGTTAAACATCTGAGGGTTTGACATCAGCATAAATTGACTGGACGGATGGCGGGTGTTGGCAACATAATTTTAACTATATCGTTATAGTTGGGATCCCGGGTTTCGGCACCATTATGTTTGAAGTAAAACAATTACTGTTGCAGAGTTACACTTATTTCTTTTATTTAATAATATTTATCAGGACAATACATGTGAATGTAAATTAAGTGGTTGTAAGAGCGCCGGAAATAGGGATCCCAACTATAACCATAGAGTTAAAATTATGTTGCCAACAAATTGTTTTACTTCAAACAGCGGGCGTACCTAGTGGTTTAAATGGTCGTCTCGCCGTCTGCCACTGCGCCGAGTGTTATTGATTCGAATCCCACACATGACAAATAATTGTGTAACCCACAAATGGTAGTTCCGAGTCTGGGTGTACTTGGTGTTTGTTGTTTGAATGTTTGTTAAAGTTCCCTGCGAAACAAAAGGCTAGCGCGAGAGTTGGCTTTAAAAAAAAGGAAATTTCTTTAAACGTTTCCTATTCACCATACTTAAAATACACCTCGTCAAGTGGACTGTCTTTAGTTTTTTTTTTATAATATTGTCTTCTGTTTACGCGAATGTTATTCATTGAAATTAAACTACTATATACGGATTTTTTTTTACCCAACCTTTGCTATATTGACCACATTTAAATCGGAACAAAGAGACGTTTACGACTCTAATCAGTACTGCTTGTTTATATACTTAAAACTCATGTCTATATTTATATCACAGAAGACACCATTCTGCAGTAATGTATTAGGTTTCGCGTAATATGGTGCTCATTTTTAGATTCCGTGCTACTACTAGACGTCCTAAGAGACCATCTCATAAATTATATGTCAGAACCGGGAATTTAACCCGGGATCTCACAATTGTCCAGAAACAAGCAAAACATGCCACTAAATCATTAAAGATGAGACTATTTGAAAATGGTCAAATCTTGCAAAACATTTGAACCTACATCTCTGATATTGTTTGAGTTACCCATATAGTGGTTCCAAAGATAACTTTATGGAAGTAAATGTTATTGGTGTGGCCACTAACTGAGTTGGACGAATTTATATTCTACCATAAATTGTGTAACATAAGTAGGTACACATAAATAAATGTAGATACATTATATTATTTGAGATACTTAAAATAAATTATAATATAATTGATACGTAACCCTCTTTCTTTCTCCTATTTGGCTGTGCCCGACAAGGTTTCAATATAAATAATAACAAATTAGATCATAATATGTCTATAAATTTATCATTGTATAACATAATGTATTGAATACCATTGACGAGAGAAAAAGACAATGTTTTTAAACAAGGTGAACAATTATAGGTACAACCCGCGTAATGGTTAGCGGTTATCGTCGACCTAATCGTCGACCTAAGGACGTCTGCAACACGGGGAACTAGTTACGCGTTACTGAGACTTACAAAAAGTTGTAGCTGAACAGTCTGTGCCAAAGGACAGAAGTACAGAGGTCTTAAACATCCTGGAATTCCTATACATTGCAAGAAACACTAGGTCGTTTAATTTCGTTCTTCTGTATGACAAATGGTGAAGGTAAACATCGTGAGGGAACCTGCATGTCTGATGAGTTCTCTATAATATTCTACAAGATATGTGACGTCTGCCAACCCATACCGGGCTAGCGTGGTGGACTATGGCCTAAGCCTTCTCACACTGAGAAGAGGCCCGTGCCCAGCAGTGGACAGCTTAATACAGGGCTGATATTATTTATTTAGGGTGAAAGTATTTCCCCTTACGAGTTACTCCAGTTTCAGCGAAATCAGAGGTTTAAAGGTAGTAGAACCACTCATAAAAGTAGTTGAGCAATTGATCTTTGAGACAAAGTTTAAGACGAGGAAATTACAACACTTAATCACATGAATGTACTGCATTGCTGATTTGACTTCTATTCTATTTCACAATTAATTTACTAACGAACTAAATAACATTTTGCAATAAGACATACCGTATAATTGCGATTTGCCAATTTAGTGATTAGCGGAACGTGCATCCATAAACGCACTTATCACAAGGTATTACTACTGCCATAAATATAACAACAACAGGAAAGTGCTAATTGCGTTGACCGGTTAGTTTGACTGTAACGGTACTTGACCACAAAAGGGAGTTACATTAATTACGCGAACTGTTTTCTCTGATATCTTATCTGTAGAAACCTCAGCTACAGTTATTGCCGGTTCTCGATAGCGTCCATTGATCGGCGCGCGCGCAGGTGGGTGGGGGCGACCACGGTCTCCCTCCAACAAGCGCGCCAGTACCATCACTGTCGACAACGAGTGACGCGCGTATTTACGTTCGAAAACAAACCGATACGAAAAACATTACGTTTTATTTTTCTATATTTTTAAATTGTTTACTATTTTGTGTTATCGTGAACGGATTATGTGATGTTTAGTGCTCGTGCCATGTTTTTTATATCGTGTGGTTCTAATGTCATTGGATACGTTTAGCGAGTTGCAACTAACGAAAATGTGACTGTTTCTTTTAGTACTAAGTTTTAATCGATCGTTGATCGAAAATGGGTTTTGTTTACTTTCTGTTCGCTGTATAAAGATGAAGATGAGAGAGTTTATGAGGATTACTGTTGTGTGTGTGTGCGCTTTCCTTCTGGTTGTGCGTGAGACCAGGTGTGAGGATGAAGTGCCGGAGTCGGAGGAAGGAACCCCGAGGATTGAGGACCAGGGTGACCAGAAAAATGTTAAAGGTCTTTTACCAGGTACGTAATTTTATAGATAACAAAACAGGTGACCTTATATTTATGTTATTGACATTATAAATACAATAAAATGTATAAATACTAGTAGAGACGGTTAATTTATGTAAAGAATGTTAGACTAGAGGCCGTGTTTGTAACCTATAAGTGTTTAGCAGCAAGTGAAGGGACGAAGATCCAACTTCACTGTACAAGTAAGCGGGGATGCAGATGGTCTTTGACGTGCGTCTATTTGACCTTTTGAAGATGCAGCTTCAAAATACGTACATTTGTTGTTCTTAAATCAAATTGCCATTTTGTTACAATGTAATTTTTTTATATTTTGGGCGCATGTACCTATTTATAATTATTCATATTTTTCGCTACGTTGTTCTAAATTCAAAACAGATCTATTGCTTTTTTAATCTTATGATGATTTTTTGAAGATGCTATTTCAAAATACATGTTATTCTTAATTCAAATTGACCGCACTATGTCATACTTTTTTATTAGTTTCTCAATAATGTTTAATAGTGTATTGTTACCGCGCATTAGGCATACGATTGTAAATGGACATTCTTAATTTTGAATGCATTTTCTAGAATTAGTATTGGATTTCTTGTGTGGCGTGAAAATATGCATATAAATGCTCACCGACGAATGGAAAGTTATCAAACACGATGGTTCTCGGCGTTTTAAGTTTATAGTTAGGTACTTACTTTGAAATGACATTATGTCGCTGAGAATCATTCATAAAACAACTTTTTATGTAGAAACTTAGGATTAATTGAGGATGAGATCACCAGAGGAGTTTTTGCAAGATTATAGACTAACTCGGTGGTGCAGCGGTAGTGAATTTTACTTCTGTGCATGTCGTCTCAGGTTCCTAGGACGGGAATAGTATTGTTAGGTTCTATCCAGAAATTCTCATTAGCAGCACGGAGTCGGAAGAATTGTGTACGGTAGAAATCAATGTTCCGCTATATCTTAAAATACATAAGTAAATAATTATGTTACATTGGACCTTATAACGTGTCTACTTTAACCTTTTGAATGTCTCTGTGAACTAAATGTCTCTCTAGAAGCGTATACCTTTATGTAACCCTAAGGACCTGTCACGGTTTACTTAAGTTCGTAAATGCCTATTGATTTACTCTTAAGAAGATAAACATTATACAATTGACTTGTCTTATTTTGAAATCTAAACTGCACAATGCGTTATTCAATGTGTTAAACCTTGCCAAAATGCTGAATTTCTTATGAAGAATCCGAAAAGGGATAGACGAGGTACCTATGTATTACACTTGCATTTCCATAGCAATACTTTGAGTCACACGAAATAAATTGTTATCTAATGCATATGTATCTATTCACTGTACTAATATGTCAGTAAAAATTGATAACAATTTTTTCTATCCTCCGAATAGAAAGTCTAGAGTTATCATTATAAATGCTTGTAAACGTAAGCGTTTTTATACCAAGGCATCAGCAAAGCAGTCAATCATTTATTCGACAATATCACTCCTCTCATATGCTACAAGAATGCCGCTTGAACGATGCATTTACACATATACACCCAAACTTATATAACCGGTTTTTGTGACGTTAATATCACTGTTACCTCAGGCTATTATATGCTTGTGAACACTGTCATAATTCACACACATATTAATAATACCACTTATTAAATTTGTCCTATAGCAAGGTGATAATGATTTGACGAATTAGAACCACCGAGTGACGAAATGGCTGCAGGCAATCCGTTTCAAATGGTGTTTAAAACGAAGAAATCCTTGGGAGGCGTGTAAAAGTTATGTTAAGCTTCCGTGTTTCTAGGTATTTTTGAAAAGACAATTTTATGTTATATATAACTCCTGTGCCTTGTCTATTAAGTTATAGAGTTGCAGCTGCACACTCATGGCCAGTCACAATAGGTTTCAATGATGTCTGGCAATCCAAGCATTGGCAGGTTAATGTAATGGACCTGTACCGCGAATTAATTTTTTTGAAACTAAAGTCGTTTATGGTTCATCCTCAATTCTTTATTCAAATACTTGTCTGTGAATAGCAGTGCACGTGAAGTAGTATTCCATGTTTAAATGTGAAATTAAATAATGTTGTTTCTATATTATAAGGATATTTTAAATAATATTTTATCTGATTGCTCCATCATCAACATTTTCAGGGTTCATTTATATTTCATATAAGAGCATTTTTTTAAATGTCGCTTTACAGATTCACGTCTATTTGTCATTAAAAACGTCCTTCAAAATAAGCAAACCTATTAATGTTCACTTAGGTGTAAAATTAAATAGAAACTTGATCAAATAGATGGTCTATTTCCGACCAAGTAATGGACCAATCCGAGCTAATCTAAGTAATCGGTAGAAACGTTTCTAATTGCCAGATTAATTAATTACCAATTAAGTTATTACTGACGTATACCTATAAATGTTTAAGATTAATTAGTTTTTAATCTTCTAGTTTGTTTAAATAAGTTATTTATATATGGTATATACCTAAAATGCGTGATTAAACAATGACCGATTAATGTACGTCTAATCAAATTTATGTTTGGTAAACGTCTTAATTTGTCATGTTGTTTATTTTTAACTTGGCAATAATAATAAATTGATTATCTTATTCATTTTAAAAAGCAACACGTCAAATATATTACCTAAAAATATTTTAAGGTTTATTACTTATATTTCAAAAAATACGACATAGCACCATACATTCTCATAAAAAAAAGATTAACTGTGTGACGCACACAGTTAACCATTTTTTTTATGAGAAAGTAATAAAATTAATATTCGCCGACCCTACTAAACTTAGAAGCTAATTGTCACGCATTAATAAAGTTGCCTATGGAGTAACTTGCTCTACATTTAATTAAAATGGTGTTTATTCTTTTAAATATAAGCAACAATTTGATTTGATATAAAGAAAACATTAAGTACATACTATTACATATTAGCCATCTAGCTATAACATTTTCTATATGCGTCATACTGCATTGCTCCAGGCATAGGGAATGCTTTATTCTGCCAATAATATTCAACTGTCAATTTATTTTCATGTTAGAAACTTCGATGAACTTAGACTAAATAACGCCGGATGAGCTTCCTAGCACAGCCAATCTCGAAACTGTAACTGTAAATAAACATTTAAGCCAGAACAACTGAGGCATCGACCTTCCGCGACTGACGATTCTTGCGCAACTTGAACGTCGTGCGAACCATTCATTAACATTACAAAGCTGTACTTTTTCTGTATCGCACTCTGTAGTCCTTTAACTCTTTAAGTAATGGGTACATCGTACAGTAGGGCCTTCGTTGTATAACATACTACTATTGAAGTATTAACAAGTGCCTCTAAACTGCGTTATATTTTACACAGCTGTACAAATGTATGACATGTTGCTGCATATTGTCGTATGTATTTTTTAAACAAAGAACATCAATGGAACTTTCCTTTTCTTTATTCTTTGTCTTATTGACATTGCCCTCAGCTAGGCAAAGGACAAAATATTGGCACTTGGAATAAATGGAACTACATTTATTTTTTTGTTTACTATCCGTAGTGAGATCCTAAGTAATAAACCAATATTTCAATAGTTAACTATCTATCGGACTAGCCTTATACTCTGAAAAATAAGTCTTTGATAGGAACCTAAGCCTATTCTTTCAAGGTATGAAAAATGTTAGTCTATTTAAACATGTCATTATTTTAGTCTTATGTGATAGATGAAATACATAATACTCGGCGTCTTAACTCCTTAAAGTTAAACCTATGCACTAACTTAGTTTCCAAATTGCAAGCATTTTTTGTTTGCTATACTACTTAACCAACATCACCGTGAATTAACAGTGTAAGCTTTTAAACAAGTTTAGAAATAGGTACGACTTTGCGTACTGACTGCATGGCCAGATTACATCGCGTATGACCATGTGTTCTGAGAAAAATATGCATAAAAAATACATTACTGATTGTACTTAATTAATATATTTGTGTAGTTTCATTAGTAGATATGATTTTTATGGTGTATAAAAACTGACTGACTGTATGGAAGTCGCAATAAATTGTGATTTCAAACATTTCTAGGTATCGAAAAATATCTGATCCATGAATAGTTGTTTTTTTATATGACTTCAAACAGCTTATTTTTAATGATGATGATAGACATTCCTAATTTACAATTAAACTTTAGAATGCAGTTTACTCGTAACTTTGTAATAAACTTCGAAATACACGGCAGTATATTCATTCGAATGATCAGTACATAGGTAGAACCAATTACATATTAACAATTTTAAGTAAATATTTTACGCCAATTCTTGTATTCGGTATTCATTACGAAAGAACACGCAATTTCGAATGCCATTTTAATATTGTTGCGTAGATAGAGATACTTATTTGTTCATGATTCTTTCTTAAAACGAGAAATATAATAAATTTGAGTAACACCAGTGAACTGTGACCCGGGACCCGAACACGAATTTTCATATGATGTTTCGTAAACTCGTACCATTGATTGAGTTATTGTATTATAATTTGTGATTTCTATTAAGTTGTGAAATTACGAGATATTGATACACGTTTTGAACTTCACCTTTTTATTTCAAGTTCATACTATGTGAATTATTATTTATGTTCAATAGATTATTCAAGGCTGCACATGGCTTTATAAAAATCATGTATCAATATCCATTGTACCATAGACATCATCCTTCTACAAGTCTGAAATTTTGTGTGATGGACATTAATAGTATGTACGTGTTGAAACATTTTGTCGAATCAATCAAGAACTGTTGTCGGAAAATGGCCTCCGTACGTTTCCGAAGCATCGTTTTCGCTTGTTACGAAACCCGCCGATCATACGAATTATTGATTAATTTTAGATGGTAGGTATTGCCGAATGGATGTTCTTTGTTTGATTCTATTATTTTAGGTAAAGAATTTGTCTTAATTAAAGAGCTGCTTGGTTAAAGCTATTCTTCAAAGTTAATAAAATAAACCTACCTTTTGTATAATAATTTATATCTTTCTTTTAATTGATCTACTATTGGGTTTTCGCAAAATAAATAATAATAATAAAATTCGAAAAATAAAGGCTCAGCTATTAGTGGCAACACTGAGTTTTAAAATGTGACCGGTAGACAGCAATAGTAGCTGCTATTCCTTTCTCTTACTTTTACGGTGCCCAACAGGATCCATAATTATTATTACTACATACAATTTGTAAAACCTTTTTTATCATAATGGAGTGCAATCTCGTTTAAAACTGTTATTGAAATAGCCCTCCATTAGGTATTTGGAATGTAAATATGTTGAAACATGGATGCGATATACCTCTTACTAACCTCTGCAAGTATTCGTACAATTACCAATTAAAGATTATTTTTATAGGACTGGATTAGATTGGATTAAAATGTTGTGGATGTAACTTTTGATTTTGATAATCTTTTTATTTTAATCAGTGTGTTGGTGTTGTTGGTTCTGTAAGTTTAGCATATCTGCCGTGACTGGATTAACTACGTTTGTAAGACTATAGTGATACGGAAAATATCCCTTTAGTTGTATTTTGAAACAAAACATTGCAATAACCTTTGCAAATAGGTAATATCTATATGTAATATACAATTACATATATTATGCACTTGTATCACTTCAATCTTATTAGTTTTCTGTGTCGTATTCTTGAAACAACATGAATAGCTGTGTTTTGAATTTGTTTCTAAACATTTATCTATTTACCTTTAAGTTTTATTATCCATTTTATTTGCCGATTTTCCTACATTTTGTATTGTTGTTTTATTGCTAAGCAATTTTATGTGTTAGAGGAAAATCAATTTACTTTTATGGCACCATGGTCAAACAAAACATGTTTGTAGAAGTACTTATTCGCTTACAAATATTGCATTCTGTTTAATTTCTGGAAAATTATGTTTGCCCTTATATGCGTAGAACAACGCTTTTGTTTTTCCTTATATGACAAGATAAGCAAGTGTAGAAGCGCCGTAATCTTACAGAAAATCTCATACAATGAGAGTTTTGGACTGGCGGAAACTGATAACTGACAGAACTACTAAAGCTGCTGTAATTAGCACGAGTGTCGTGGACACGATATCTTCTTAGGACCAAAATTGTAGTTGGTTAAATCTACAATCGGGTCCTACAACTATTAGAGATCATTCCTGAGATAAAAGACTTAAAACAGCGTTATTTGTTTTAATATGCCCAGCTCGAGCAGAATACTTACTTAGGAGCAACTTGGAAGAGTGCAAGATACTATTTAGTTTTGAACGTGTACATCCGTATGTTATAATAACGCTAATTACGCTTTTAAAACATAATTATATTCAGTGACTGGGAAAATTTGCAAGATGTTATTGGCGTATTCTGTGATCTCTTAAAAGCCTTTGACTGCATTGACCATCATACGCTGTTGCGAAAACTCAGCATTTAAATAAAACATAAAACATCAGGCATCCGAGATACTGCACTTGACTTAATTGATTCCTACCTAAGCGATAGACTACAACACGTTGATATCAACGAAAGTAGATCTTCTGGATTACCAGTCACAATGGGCGTGCCACAGGGCTCAATTTTAGGACTCTTTCTTTTTTTAGTGTACGTAAATGATTTGCCGTTCTTTGTACAGGATTTGTGTGACATTGTTTTATTCGCGGATAACACATCCCTTATTTTTAAAGTAGACCGAAAAGCATCAAATTTATCTGCTGTTAATGATTCACTTGCGCAAGTCCTGGACTGGTTTACGACGAATACTTTACTAAAAAACTAAATGTATCAAGTTCACATTACCAAATGTAAAGTCCTAACGTGAATATACATTTAAATGATGAAATTAAGTTCAATCTACAGTTGTTTTTAGGATTAACTTTGGATCATAAAATTCAGCGGGGCGCTCAAATATCGTGTCTTGCAGGGAAACTTAGCTCAGCCGCATTTCCGCAATTCGGAAAGTAAGACAGCTTACTGATGTAGATACTGCAAGACTAGTATATTTCAGTTACTTTCATAGTGTCATGTCCTACGGTATATTATTGTAACAATTTTTATTCTTTAAAAGCGTGCAGTACTTTGCATTTATAATTTACGACCACGAGTTTCCTTTAAAGGTCGGTTTAAAGAAATAGGCATAATTACTTTTGCGTCGCAATATATATTTGCTAACATTATATTTATTAAACATAATATTCACTTATATAATAAGAATAGTGATATCCATAACGTAAACACTAGAAATAAGCATAAGTTAGTATATCATCGTTTACATAAAGTTCACAATACATTTGCGGGACTCCGTATACGTTTTTTTAATAAACTACCTATTAATATATGTAATTTGGTAGTCACAAATTGTAAGTGTATGCGCCATCATGCCATCCTACTGTTTATTTTAGATTTATATTAAAACATATAGCTTAGCCCTAATTATTTCATCTCTATATTATTATTAAGTTATTATTGTTATTATGTTTAGTTTTTTATAGTCAGTAATATATGGCATAATGGTTGCAACACCTTGTTAATCTGAGTTGTGAAATACTGAAATTATATTTAATTGGCGATTTAAAAGAGTGGCCGTGAGTTTCTTGCAGGTTTCTTCTCATAGGCTCAACCCTTTGCCTGAACCTAGCAACTAACCTAAATGTAGCTTCAGTAACTTAGTAAACTCACTAACCTATATATTTTGACGTTCATAAGAATTACTTTGTGACCTCAATGAATAAATGATTTTTGACTTTGAATATTTATAAAGTCTCACATTACAGAGATATTTTCTAGTGCGGTAAAAACGCAAAAGTCTTGGAGTAAGATTAAAAACTGCAGAAGAACGTTGAAAACCATTCTTAATTCCTTATTTACGGGTCATTCTTTTATCTATACAACATCATAATAATATCGAAGGTCTACAAATAAACTAATCATTCATAGATCGCAGTCTTCATCAATTATACAACAGACCAATCGTACAAAACGGCCAATCCTTCCTGTACAAACGCTAAACAATGGAAAACGGAATTCCCTTCGTAGAACAATACTGCTGTGGGTACATGGGACCGTTTTCACTGGTCTTACGATTACGTTTATTGTGATAATTATGTACTACTATTGAATGAGTCTCTTTTACATTTTGCTACTTCTGATTGTTTTATAACTTGTTTCTATTGTGGTTTAAGGTCTCGTTTCGACACTTCGCGTGGCTGTGTGCTTTTGTCGACGCCAAATATGTAATATACATTAAAAGTATTGTTAGCGTCGTCGGGCTAGTTTAATAATAATTTCTAGAATTGTATGATCGCCTGGTATTTGAATAATGTTTATTATCAATGTGTGCCTTGATTTTCTATGCTATCATCTGTCTGCGTATATTTTAATTTGACTGTAATGTTACAGCAAAATAAAACAGCTTTTGGTTTGATGATTGGATTCCTGCATCATACAAAACATTATATATATTTTTGGAAACAGCACTACGTCTGAAACTTATCGATAAACAGTCGCCTAAAACCCAACAAAGGAGATGTGGGTGGAACAGATCTCTGTCTAAGCCTTCGGCGAAGCACAGGCGTGAAACTACGTTGTAAGCACTAAAACTAATCTTCATCGTTCCTAATTACAATATTTTTAAAAGCGTGTTCTTAAATTAATTTACGTTTTCAAAACATAATTGAGAAGTCTTAGCGTTTTAATTGCGCTAAAAAGTAGGTACTACATTATTTAACGCAATTAAAACACTAAGACTGCAGTTTATCTAGATTTCTAAACGATTGCTAACGCAAATAAAGAAGATGTTTAAGGATGCGTAAATTTTAAATGTATTATTAAAACGGCCATATTGTTTCGACTCCGTTCACACTTAGCATAAGCTTCGTGTGTTGTCTTCTTGTGCAATGAAAATCTGGTTTGCTTAAAGACAATTATAAAAGTAGAGTAAGGCTATAAAGTGATGTACGAAGCTAATGTAGCATTAAGTTGGGACTTAAACGAATCTGGAACTGTACCACAATCTCTTATATTATTATTTTTGCGTGTGCAGGAACGAGATAATGTGTTACAGAATGTATAGCTTTGTCTCGTTTTGGGTTCGCAATAATTTTGGTATAAGAGGCACGAGGCAAACTCTCACGAAGTAGACATATCGAAATAATCTGGCGGATGTATTGGCCTAGTATGTATGTGGTCTCCCATATATATGCATGTATACTAGGTGTGTTAGGTGGCGATAGGAATACTATATTGAATTCCTATTCTTACTGTCGGCAAAGGCGGAGTGATACCTCAGGTGTTCAAGTGTCCCTATGCTTTGTAAACGCTTGCCATCAGCAAGGTCAAATGTTTGCCAACTTGCAATTTCCATAAATGTAAATTATCCAGAAATGTATCTACTCAGCAAAGAATATTTTCTCATGTATAATTGCTTTAACATCATTGATATGTTAACTGTTAATGTTGACAAAAAGGAGGTTGTAAACAATCTTTGAACTAGTATTGAACCTTTTTAGTGCAGGTCATTGTCCATAATAGCTACTGCCTTTAACAAAATAAATTATCTTTTCATTGTTAGATTACGTCGACTGATACAGTTCATTCAATTTATCGATCGATTCCAATCCACTTAATTACATAACTAGACATTTTTGTACGCTTTGACAATATGACGATCGATATTATATGTTGAGTAAAAGCAATATTCGACTTTATAACTTAGTATTAAGGCTATACGAAAATTGATTCCCTAAAATAGAATGTGTTCCGCTAGTCGCACACGCGGCTTGATTTTAAACACATACGTTGCGCAAAACTTACTAAATACATACTAAACTGACGCTCAATCAAATTTAAACTTTATCGTCTAGTTTTACAGTTGGTTTTAGCATGTAGCTTGTTCGAATATTTGGCCTGCGAAGTTACGCTCTTATTACATGAGCGCATTGTTGCAATTAACGTTAATACTGTACGGTTTCGATTACAAACGCGTTCAATTGTTATTTTGTAATAACCTTCTCCTGCCGAGCCTCCTGTTTGTGTTAATTTGTTACGATAGTCGCGAGTCGGAGGTTTCACACGCACATTCATCGGCTTTAACTAGTCTTTGTATTACTTGTACGTCAGTGCAAGGATTTTGCGCGAAGTGAAGTAGGCGTGGTAAAGTAATAGTTCTTCAACATGAACGCATTGTAAACAAGGGCACGTTAGGCTGTAGTTATTAGATTCAATTATAAGTGAATTATAAGAGAGATTTATGAGTAGCAGCGATAGCTCTGTGGGGAGACCAACAGACTGCAATGCAGAGGGTCTCGGGTTTGAACCCACGTCGCACACCTCTGACTTTCGGAAGTTATATGACTTTTCGAAATTATGTGCGTATTAATTGACAATTATTGCCTGCTCCGTGCCTCGGAGAGCACGTTAAGCCGTTGGTCCCGGCTGCCACGAACATCTATGGCAGTCGTTATTGGGAAAGTCAGTACCCTCTAATATTCTGACACTGGTCTAGCCTTAGGGTATCGTTAGCCTTCAGGTTGCGGAGGTCAAGTGGCAGCCGCTCCGTGTAAAAACTGATATCCAGTCAAATCCGGTTAGACCAGAAAAGCCGACCCCAAGTGACTTGGGAATAATAAAGGCTAAGAGAGAAGGAAAAGAGAGGAAGAAGAGAGATTTATGAGTATATGTCTGAATTAAGGTATGTATATCCTCGAAGAAAATGTGCTTCGTAGACTGTTGTCTACGGGTGATCGCGGTTATACTGAATCTAGAAATACATATATATTATTGCCATTGTAGCGCAGGATCTAAAATATAGTTCATGTAGGAGTTATATGAAGTATTACATCTATATTTTTCATCATCATAATATAGGTATTACAATATATATACATATATACCGTCACATATCTACATAGAATATCGAAATGTGGCTTTATATGTTGAAATGTTTAAAAAAATGATCTAAAATCCACCAAAAGAGAAATCATTTGAAACAATTACGTTTAATTCTACCTAACAAGATACCAATATTTTTATATTTTATCGTTGATGAGGAAACTAAAGACTGTTTTAAAATTCGTCTGCGTTTAATATCTATGTACCTAGATGTTTTCTACTACTAAATCTTATCAATCAAGGCTTTCAGGCTCTCCTTGTATTATATATGCTTGTGGCATACTTGGCCAAATATATGTATACTAAAAGCGCCTCTAGTGGAAACGTCGATAAACTAATCTAACGATTAATCGTGTATGAGAGCAATGAAAACTTATAGTAGACTCTAACTTAGTCACAGACTGCCTCTTCGTAATTGTGTGGATTCTTCATATACTGACGCATGTACTAATAATATATAATACGTACAACGTATGATGCAGGGAGAGTGAAGCCGCTCTACCGTGGCATGTTTAAATAACATTCTTTGTACACTTCATACTTGCGTGTATGCGCCCGCGCAACTTGAAGTGTATGATGATGACGTGTGATTAAAAACTTTGAATGACAAACGGTTTTTATTCATTTTAGAGAATTATTTACGAGTTCTTTTTCTTTTAATATTTATTTCTCATTCAGAGTTTAGTTTTTGGTGTGCGTCATCTCATACTGTGATATTTCAATTGGCGAGTCTGCAAAGCGTGTAATATAACGTATAGACTGAATTCATGAATAAAACTCAATATATATAAAAAATTGGTTTAGCACACTAGACAAAACAGAAACATTTATGACAAAAGAATATAATAAACAATTCTAATCCTAATAATACCAAAACCTATCTATATACACGAGAATAACACATACTAATATCGCTACGCTTAATTCTGTTTTAGTCAGTTTCTATAGCACCATAGCCAGCATCAATAATTCATTTGCAAGGCTCCAGAGAACACAAAGACCGACAAATTCCTTACTAATAACAACATCAAATCATACGCACGTTCGACAACACCCACGTCTCCATTCGTTTTATTTGCTTCACTGTAGGCGACGATCTTGAGTCTTGAACGCCACCTCATGTTAACAAAATTAACTTTGTTTAATTAAATAATTAACTGTTTGATGAGACAGGATGTATGGAATGCAAGCATGCTATAGTGACGTCAATGCAGAAGAAAATAGTGTGGATATCATAAGCATGTAGGTTTCGTCAATATGACAACTAAGGAGTCAAAGAAGCATACGACCGAATTGCTAGAAAAAAACCTAGAAACCATATTAATTTGTCAAGCTTTAGAATACCAGACATAATTAAAAATCTGTTGTGCCTGGCTACCGGTGTGCCGTTGGGACTTAATAGGTTAAGTAGAAACACAATACAAGGTTATATAATAGCGATCTTCTTTAAGGTATTTCTTCAATTAGAAGCTTTCAAGTGTTAGATGAGATTTTGACTGCCTCTACCTCTCATCAATAGCTTCTTTGAATGAATCGAATATATATGTATAATATAACACAGAAGAGAAACCCACCACGTTCGTTAGACTTCACAAATGCATTTGAAGAAGCTCGGCAATTATTTAAAACTATTCTCTTATTGAAGAAGAGACCTATTGACACGGAGTGTTATTCAATTTGCAATATGCAGTTCCAAAAGAAAAACATTTCGACACAAGTCTTTCCTGCAATCGATGGCACCGACGCGACGGCTTGGCCAAACTATTTGTTAAACCACAACCCACATATTTGTTACTATGATTGAGTCGAATAAGAATACCAAATGATTTTAAAACATAGTTATAGTTTTAGAAATGCAGTTTGTATAATTAAAAATGGTATACTGATCTTTTCTTAAATTGTAATAGTTTCATTTAAATATGTTTTCCTGTTGCGGCTACAATTGAAAAATAACAGATTTTATAAATCATACGATCAGCTATTCCTCCTAAATAAATGCCTCATGTGTACGTATGAGGTATTTATGCTCAATCTCTGTTCAAATATAGAGCACCCTGAATATGCAAGCCCATGTATATGAAGCCCCCTACAGAAGAAGGCCTTGTTTTGTTTTACTGCGTTGAGTAGAAGTTCTATAGAATATACTGTAGTTACTGTTAGGTTAGTTAAGAGGACCAGAAATCTTTGTCCCTTGCGGCCACAGTATAGCGAATCGGTTTGCAGTTTCAGCAACATGCTAATAATACCCATTGTGTGCCAAGCATTCATAGGTTATGTCGCTAGGTTGTAATAAACGGTTATCGAAACCTTTGCATGATGGCTGCCATCTTTTACGAATAACGCAGAATATTTTACCATAGAACCCTTATTTCTCTGTTCTGTGGTTTCGACTATGAAACTTCTTTTATAGCATGTTGACGCTCTTTACTTGCGTGCCGCTATTAAAACAATGAATAAAAAAGCATTTCAATATTATTTAACTAACGCATGTTATAACTACATAATATATTGCTCAATAAAGCGTGATAACAGTAAAAGTTGTGTGAGAAAAGTTTCACTATGTGGTGAAAGTAATTATTATTTGTAATGTAAATGCTAATAACCATTTAGTAACGATTATACATACGTAATATTATATGTATATGTATTAATGTGTATGTTAATTCGCGTGTGAAAGATATATGAGACAGATGTATGAGATCGCTTATAATTAATTTAGTGTGTTCGAGAGTCGGTATACTTGTTAAGCCGAATAGCAATGAGTTACTCTTAATACGAAGACAGGTGAAAAAGAAAGGGCAGAAAGAAAGCGTTTATTTAATAGGCTTGTCTTTTAAAACTGTAACTGCTTTCGTTAAAGTGGTTTCGTGCTTACTGTTGTGGGTAGATGCCACAATAGATCTATTCGTAGATAGGTTATCTGCGTTGGAGAGTCTCTATTTCTGATATTTTATTTTTTGTATACCTATTTCAGCGATCTTTAGAAGGTTCTTTAAAGTTAAAAACAGTCATTGATTCGGAGATTGTATTTTGACAATATTCAAAACGTGCTTACTTATTATTTTTATTACAGCGCTTGATTTATATATGCTTACTTAGGAATAATAATATAATAATAATAATATTAATATTAATATTAATAACTAGCCCAAACTAAGCAGAGCTTGTACTATGGGTTCTAGACAATGGATAAACATACATACTTAAAAACTTTTCTTTTTTTTTGTGAATACTTACATATTATACATAGAAACACCCAGACCAAGACAAACATTCATGTCCATGCACACAAATGTTTGACATGGAAGGCTTGCTTAATTTTGAGTCGATCACCTATCTAGAGACTGTTCGTGTTAATGATGCTTAACGCAAAGTTCGTGTGGTTGCACACGTGATGGCCATGTAGTTATAGCAACAGGCAAAGGCAATAGCAATGAAAAGCCAAAACATAATTATCTACTGAAATTAACAATATATTTATCACATTTTAGTTTTGTCTGAAAAGGATGACTATCTATTTGAATAATTGTGCAATATCTGCGTTCTTCGTGTGGGTTGTTCTACGAACTTTAAGTTGATAACATATATTAAAATTCAATGCCAAATGAGCAAGCGAATAAATGTGTTTATACAAACAACTGTTAATAGATATGCACCTACCTAGTTTTAACCATTAAGCAAATGTACAAAGTAACAAGGAAGGCGTAGTGGCTTCAGTGGTTGCCTTGCCATTTACACGCCAATTCCATCGAGCTATCCCGTGTGGGTTATGCTGTTTTGCTTGTAAGAGGGTAGTACTTCAACGAGCGAGACACCCATTCGTATTGTCAAAAACTAATTAGCAAAGCAATGAAGTATCACGGCAGTATGTATCAAATCCTACTTAGATTGCTTTAATTACTACTTAAATTGATCTACAATACCTAATTCTCACGGAAAAACCACTAGCAAGTTGTAAAAATAGAATAAAATAATCGCTCAAAGTCCATTTTCCTTAAATCTATTCTAATAAAATCTTTTCCACAAACACATCTTTTATATTAAAGATGATACGTCATTATGTTCCTAATTATGCAAAAATTCGACTGCGCAATATAAAATTACCGTAAAAACAACTCGAAGACGACGTGATGATTTTATAATCAACACATTACAATAATAAATGAATCTGATGTGACTGTTTGTGTAAATGTTTGATTCTATGCGTCCATATGTGTGCGTTTGTTTTCAACCGTTTAGTGTTCCATATTTAAAATAAAATAACGGTGAATTTATGGCAACACTGCAATGTCTGTCGTTTTAGGCTAGACATTTTTGTTATGTGGCCATGTTATATAGATGATAGGAATTATTTAAAAAAGATATGATGTTCTTAATTAGAATTTTCGATTTAAGAGGTTAGTTTTGGCGGTAAATCGGAAGTATATTGTTTACTACCTACTTGGTGTTATAAGTATAAACCATGTGACGTCATAATTACTTGTATAACAATAACAACTAATGTTATTAAATACTAATTGTACAAGACCAACTTGATTTTGACCGGTTTGTAATAAGTTATGACTTCATACCTATTCACACAATTCTATAATTTGATCATAATTATAGAGAACAAAGCAGTTTTTCTATTTATCCTATACCTACCTAAATTACACAGAAATCTGTATGACGAAAAATGGGAATTCCTAATCGTGCATATTATTTGAATATAAATAAACATTTTTTTATTAATTGTGGTAATATACTACACTATTTATAATTAATTGGCAGTATTATTCAATTATTAAGAAAAATAGGACAAAAACTAATCTGTTGCCCAGATGTTCAGGATGTTGAGTTGAAGATATGTTGCGACTTGCGAATGATATCAGAAAGAGATTGTATGTAGGTCGCACGAGAATTCAGAAAAGCTCAAGAAGATAGATCAGGGATTTTTTTAAACAGGAATGTACTTTTAAATTATTCCTTTACGTTCTCTCCTCTACTATTATTGTTTTACGTGCTTTGTGCATGTCGTGATTGTTAGATTGAATAAAAAATAATGTTAAGCATATATTCTGAATCCATTTTAGCCGGACAGTTACCAGATTTTGGACTTATATTTTGATTGTTTGTTTATACACGCTAACCTCTGGAATGACCTGCCAAATTTGAATATTCTTTTTGTTACTTACAGCATTTTTATTGAGGAAGGTCAGGCTGTTTAACATCACAATGAGCTGAGTAGATTAGATAAATAAAGCAAGAAAACTATAGATCTCTTTCCATGAGACTTAGTAAGTAGGTTTTGTGGTCTCAACGGTTAACCGAATTGCGTACAAGAACGCAACCAGTATGTGAAACCACAGCAATTCTTACAATATTATGTGTAATGCTAAAGAGGCTACGAAGTGTTAATACATGATTACATAAAAACAATTTCGATCGTCATAATAATTACTAAATTACGACTATTATACAACTATTATATAAGGGATACGAACAGGGTACTATACCGAGAACAGGTAACTTATTAGTTTATGAATAGCGTTTTTACGAAATAGTTTAAGTAAGAAATAATTAGGAAGTTACATACGCACCCTTAATAAAACAGAGACTTATCTCAGTATTTTGGATTAAACAAATTTGAACTCTATTGCAAAGATTTAACACAAATATAATATTAGAATTTAACATATATAATTAGAGTTCAAATTGCCTTACTTTCGAATTTCGAGTTAAGTCGCTATTTTATTAAGAGTGCGATGTGTTCGTAGTCTTACGCTTATATAATAAAGCTGACTACACACCGAAACCTTCAGTACAGCCTATTGAGTTTATTCTTGATAACCGCTTTTGCTAGTTGGTTTTAGTGTGTAGACAGCTTAACATTTTGGGCGCCACGGTCTTGTATAGAAGAGAAACGTTTCCGTGCCCTCCACGCCACGTCTTTATTAGAAGACAATGTCTCATCGTAAAATTTATTTAAAAAAATACAGAAATATATAGTTTATTTTTATTTTTTGCGTAATTTACTATTCTTCTCCCTTAGCATTTATTATTCCCAAGTCACTTGGGGTCGGCTTTTCTAGTCTAACCGGATTTGACTGGATATCAGTTTTTACACAGAGCGGCTGCCACCTGACCTCTGCAACCCGAAGGCTAACGATACCCTAAGGATAGACCAGTGTCAGGATATTATAGGGTACTGACTTCCCAATAACGACTGCCATAGATGTTCATGGCAGCCGAGACCGACGGCTTAACGTGCTCTCTGAGGCACGGAGCAGGCGATAAAATGTCAATCAATACGCACATAATTTCGAAAAGTCATGTTACTTCTGAAAGTCAGAGGTGCGCGACGTGGGTTCGAACCCGAGACCCTCTGCATTGCAGTCTGTTGGTCTCCCCACTGAGCTATCGCTGCTGTGCGTAATTTACTATTAAGTACCTAAAATTCTAGTTTTACATTTTTATTTCAATTTTTATTGTTTATTATAAAAACAGCAAAATTGAGGTAGTCTAATTTTTTAATTGATATAGATTTATAGCTTGGCGCTGGGGGACACATCGCGTTCGGCATAGTTTAGCACTCAAAAGGTTAAAGGCATATTATGCTCACGTATCTCCTTTTTTATTCTTTTTACATGGGGGAATGCTTTGAAGCATACCTCTCCGCGGATAGGAAAGCGGAGAGGTTATGTCGGGATCACCCGGAATAAGATGGAATGTCCCGGGTACTACCGACTAAACCAATCACGGTACTCACGTATCGCCTAGATTTAAGCTCTCATGTCAAAAATGTGTGCCTATTGCTGTCTACCAGATACGCTTAGATTCCGTGCAACTATCTAGAAGTGCTTTAGAGAAAACATAGTAACACTGTTCGACTCATGAATCAAGCTTAAGACCTCATCGGTCGCAAATATAAGTGCAAACTTATACAACGGTACCAATGAGTTAGTATCATAGCTTTCTAACTAATATTAAAAATGCCAATGTGAGATTGTTTGTTTGCTACGCTTTCACGCCTTAAATACTTGATGAATCATCTTGCAATTTCGCATATACGTTTTTAGGAGTACAGAAAAGGACATACTTTTCATCCAGAAAAAGTACTGTTTCCGAGGGACTGAAAATTGACATACCGTAACCTTAACATAACATTTAAGCGCGGGCAAAATCTAGTAATTAAATAGTTTTTGTTTTAAATCTATTTCTTTCACAGTTTCTTCTAAAACACGTTCGAAGTGGTAACGTCTTTGGCAATCAATACTAAAAAACATTGTGATCTAAATTTGAAATTCGAAGCAGATCGTGATTGTTTTTGTGTAGGATGTAACGATTATTCTGTGTCATTTACTTTTTAAAGTTTGGTCACAGTAGTCAAGTATTAAGCAAGGAGTTACTTAATTGTAAACCAACCTTCTTTTTATTAAATTAAAAGAAGGTTCTCTTTCATGAATATACCTAAATAATATATTTATAGAGAGATTTTACTTAGGAGATAAAAATATGATTATTAGCTATGTTATGTATAGATCTTAAATCAAAACTTACGTGTATATAAATATACCCCAATGGGTAGACGGAGGTGTATTAATATAGACATATTTCGCCAGATCCTATGTTTATAGAATCCAGGTAAAATAGCACAAGCCTAGTCCATACTATGCACATTTTCAAACTACGTGCTGCAACCGAAAATTTCCTAGCAGACAAATCTATTTTCTTCCGAAAGCAGGCAACGAATCCAGGACCTCACGATTGTACCCGAATATAATCGCAAACTTATGCCTAGCGAACCAAGTAGCAAGCAGTTTTTATAAAGACTGATATTATACAATACTTAGGAAAGCAATAAAAAGTAGCGATAGCTCAGTGGGGAGACCAACAGACTGCAATGCAGAGGGTCTCGGGTTCGAACCCACGTCGCGCACCACTGACTTTCGGAAGCTACTTATATGACTTTTCGAAATTATGTGCGTATTGATTGACAATTATCGCCTGCTCCGTGCCTCGGAGAGCACGTTAATCCGTCGGTCCCGGCTGCCATGAACATCTATGGCAGTCGTTATTGGGAAAGTCAGTACCCTCTAATATCCTGACACTGGTCTTGCTTTAGGGTATCGTTAGCCTTCGGGTTGCGGAGGTTAGGTGGCAGCCGCTCCGTGTAAAAACTGATATCCAATCAAATCCGGTTAGACCAGAAAAGCCGACCCCAAGTGACTTGGGTATAATAAAGGCTAAGGGAGAAGACTGAGGTAAACAATTATAGTCGGCTCAAGTTTAAGACTTAGAACGAATTAACAAAATCGTTGTCAAACCTGTATAGCGTCTTAAGCTATACATTGCTTAATATTCGGACTCTAGAATGTTAAAAATGTAAACAAACCTACTGTGATCTAGTTACCATTGCGAAACCTACTCGTTATCGCATTACAAATCGGTATGTCTATCGGCGAGCCGACCGCAGACGCAGACTGTATCTGGGGGACTTGCTAAGGTGATTG
Source organism: Catocala fraxini (assembly GCA_930367265.1). Lineage (NCBI taxonomy): Eukaryota > Metazoa > Arthropoda > Insecta > Lepidoptera > Erebidae > Catocala > Catocala fraxini. Next base: position 23,069,425 of record OV884028.1, read on the forward strand.
GTTTGCTTCTATATTGTATTAACTATGTTTAATTGTATTTATTGAGGCGCTTATAGCTAGTCGCACTCGCTGATCGGTAAACAATTAGCGAGGTTAAGCAACGTTGGCTGCGGTCAGTCTATAGATGGGTGACCGCTTAGTGGTATTTCATCTGAGCGTCTCCATGCTTCGGAGGGCACGTAAAAAGTCGGTTCCGGTTGTTGTCAAATTGACAGCAGTCGTTAAGCCATGTCAGAGGCCTACGGGCGGCTTGAACAACTCTTGACAACAGGTTGGCCACCAACATAAACAAATGAAAAAAAAAAATAAAAAAAAATATTTTTTTTATTATAGTATTGAGTTGTTGACGGCGTGAGAATTCTAACATGTTCGAAATAATCGGTGAGAGAGAGCCTCGTTGAGCTCATGGTATAAATTCCTGTGATTACCGGGTCGGTCAAAGCGGTCTAAGGTTTAACTGTCGATAATTTAGGTAGCATGTTTTTGTTCCAGGGTACATAAGTGATTTTATTTGGGACATCTAGCATCTCGTAGCATACTCTGCAAATGAATATATTATGTAAGCACCGTAAGCACGTGTTTTCCATTTACAAAAATACTTCAGACTTGTAAATTAAAACAAAGTGCTTTAGCAAAGTCAAAGTTAAAAATCATTAATTCACTTAGGTCACAAGGTAACACTTATGAACGTCACAGGTGTTAGTGAGTTTATTACATTTACTAAATTTACGTTTATGTTAGTTGCAAGGCAAAAGGTTGAACCAATGAGAAGATACCTGCAAGAAACTCAAGGCCACTCTTTTAAATCACCATCAACTTATAATTTTAGTATATTACAACTTATTTATGAACCAGGTGTTGTAGACATTATGCCATATGTCACTGTCCATATAAAACTAAATTCTAAAAATAAAGAAAAAGTTAATAATGTTATGTAAGAAACATTTGTGTTTTGAAATAATATTTATCAGTAGGTAGTCATTTGTAATAGACAGTAGTATGACATGAGGACGCATACACTTACACTTTGTGATATAAAGTAGTTCGTGATTAAATGTAGTTAAAACAAAATTTACGTTAATACTTACAACGTTTGTTTAAAAAAAAGAAAGATAATATAACATCACAATATAGACACGAAGTACCTTCACATAACTAATTTGACTTATATAATTCATACATTGTTTGAATCCTGTATGAAACAAGCAACTGTCGTAAAGGAAATTGATTAGTTCATATCAAGAATGAGTTGCTGTCCGCAATAGCAAACCTTTTTTTTTCTTGATTTATATTACCTCCATACCAACAAAAATACGTTAATCACTGAGATTGAGTAGTAATCGAAACTTTACAAAATAAATATTTTATTACAAACTATTAGCTTGCTTAATATCGTGAATGCATGTCGTCAAATTTTAACCAATCAAACTACGAGTACAATGATGTGGCAACTCATTTGATTAATTCACGGTTACATTGTCAGCAACCAATGGCAACCTTACAAGCGCGTTTAAAGATTTAACAGCCGATCAGTTGTAGCTAATATGTAGCGAATTATTAATAATAGTGCTTTGATTGAGATGTTGGAAGGTTGAAATGGTGATGGGGGACCATTTGGTGTAATTCATATAAGTTACTAGCTAAACGCAGCCATGCTCCGCTGTGACTCAATCTGATATTAATTACGGGAAATCAATTCTTGTGCACTTTAGGATAAAAGTATGTTAAAACACTTTTATATAAAAATGAAAATTGTTGCAAAAATTTTAAAGTCAATCTATTGACCACTTTTCAAGTTTTGCAGACTCAAAACTTTACGTATGTACATAAAGTGTGTCTGCAAAACTTGTTACCGCGAGTTTGCAGGAAGCATGGGCGTTCCAAGCATATATTATCTCATGTGTCATTGAACGAAGGCACTTACGCCCAGAATCTGAAAATCTATCTAAAAACATCAATAGGCGGTCGAACGCATGTTGGTTGCTGTGTTTGATTGACTGTTTTAAAAACAGTCAAATCGCTGGACATGGGTATATGGTTTCGACGCGTTATTAACCAGCCTTTTAGGGACTGGGCATGAATATGGCCTTTTTATAGAATTACTCTTAGTACCCATAGTACAAGCTCTGCTTAGTTTGGGCTAGATGGTGTTGTGTGTATGTGGTATAATATTATTATTATTACTCTTAGCAGGCTAGAATCTATTAGCTCCATTTAAAGATCTTTAAGAGGAAACACAAGGGCTGTTTTTCCATACAAACGTAGTCTCCTGTTTGCCCCCTAGATAATGCCATTAGAGCAAAATTTATTTAAAAATTTACAAAATCTGTGTGGCCTCTATTGGCATGTCCCTATGTTTTCCTTTTTTTTATAAATTAATTACTTAAAGAGACATGAGCAAAAACTCTAAAATTTGGCTAGATTTTCCACTGTGTTCAAACATCCAGAAAACAAATTTGTCTAAATTAGATAAAAAAAGAAAAACATAGGAACACGGACAAAGCCTTTCTCTAATTTTTAATAAAAAGGTAGTTAAATCGGTCAAATTTTGGAGAAGGAATCAGGGGACTACGAAACGTTGATTTTGTGTACTTTTAATAGTTCACTTTTAATAGGTATTTTCGGTCCAAGCTGCAGTTGTCTCTATCGCGCTCTGCGGGCACTGTGCGACAGCAATAGATTTTACAAATACCTATTTTTCAATTCTCTCGCCCTTAGTGTTTCCTCTTAAGGTTCATTGGTAGTTATGTATAAGGTTGGAATAACATTTAAGTACACGGCAAAGGTTTTTCATACGGACATTTTGCCATTTAATTCTTCAATTCCTCTCGAAGTGATACTGATTTTCTTTTAAATCTTTTTTAATAGCGGCGATTTTTCTGGCAATATTAATGGTTATGATAATAGGCTAGTCCTATGGTTAGTGTACCCGACTGCCACGCCTGAGGTCGCCGGTTCGGTTCCCGCACAAGTCAAACATTTGTGTGCATGAACATGGATGTTTGTCTTGGTATGAATGTTTATATGTATAATATGTCCGGATTTACAAAAATAAAATATACCTGTATGTTTATCCAATACCCATAGTACAAGCTCTGCTTAGTTTGGGCTAGATGGTGTTGTGTATATGTGCTTTGTGTTTCGTCGAGTGAGTGAAAGTACCGGAGGTCCAACCTCCCTACCCTCTCTGGGAGAGGGCAATTTTAAAAGGCCGGCAACGTACTTGTGACTCCTCTGGTGTTGCAGGTGTCCATAGGCGGCGGTAATTGCTTACCATTAGGCGATCCGGCTACACGTTGGCCTCCTATAAAGTAAAAAAAAAAAAATTGTAGAATATTATTATTATTTTTAGTTTATCAAGATTTTCTATTTAGGTTTACATCTTAGTGTGAAATATATTAAATCTTTGCTTTGAAGTAAAGCTGCATAAGCGAAAAATTTATTGCTTATTACTAAACATTCAGTTTCTATTTTACATACATTTAATTTATTAATGTGTTCAACTTATTTCACAAGCACTACGTATCTTAAGTTCTGACTGTATTTAAGTTAAACAATATGCGATTTTATATAATATAAAATTAAGTTCATTTTTGTGCATCAGTCTAATGCAAATATAGCAAGGTACTACCACTCAGTTTGTATGAAGTTTGCCGTTTAAACATATCAAATTTATGTACACAGTGAAGTCCGAACGGCGAAGCAAATTAACAAACTTATAGCTGCATGTTATTACGCGAAAATAGTATGTATGCCTTTAGTATAAGAGTGATATTAAATGCCAAAAGAGTTGTGTAGAACGGAGATGTTATCACCGAGGTTGTATGGCGGAAAACGAAGAGGCTAGCGAGTACTGTGAACGAATGATGTTGGTTTTAAAAATACGATTTTTTTATAATTTATTTACCTAAGTTTTCTAGGGCTTTCAAACGTAGACCATAACGTAATAATGGTGCAATCTTATATATACTACAATAGCGATAATAGGATGACATTTTTAGGTTTAGGCTTAAACCTGCGGAAACCTAAAAATGAGGTTCACCTCAGCTTCCCATGCGTAGAATTTTATAGGGCTAAACTTTCTTCGAGACTAAAATTTATTCAATTTATGCAATCCACAAGTCTAGGTATTCTTTGTGTAGGTTAACTTAATAGCTTTTTAAAGATAAAGCCTAGTTAGTATAATCAAAAACAAAAAAGAAAATCCCAGAAATAAAATAATTTCTGAAATTATTTTGGATGTTTTACTCTCAAACTAAGTATGTTATCAGCTTTTTCATTGATACTAATGGCATAGATTAAAATTTGAAAGTACAATACTAGAAGAAGGTGCCGATATTTCAAAGATCTAACCAGGAATATCAATAAATTGCAACTTACGCTGCGGCTAAGGAAATCACTCTAAGGTTACTTGTAAATGCTACGAACGGTACTTGAATTAATACGAAGTTCGTCGATCTATGTTTGCCAAGTGTAATAGCCTATTACCTCATCACACGACTTTCTTGAATGTGTCTCGTGCGACACAACACGTGACAATATCGTATATTATTTTATAAGTATTCTATTACCTAATTGATTATACATATGTATTTTGTTCTCAATCAATTATGACATAAATTGCATAAGAATATCTTTCATAATTTATTTCCTATTTGGTACCTTTTATTTTGTTAAGTGAAACATATTACTAAGACCACTGTAACACGCATGAAGGGTAAGCAGATGCGTATTACAACATTCCGCTGGCTATGTTTTTCGGCTTAACGTAACAGAAGACATGCCCATTGACGGCATGCACTGGACAGTGTCCACATTCAAAGTCTCCATGCTTTGAGCTCTAAACACTTTGAGCACTAAACATTTTCTAACAAATAGACTCAATATCGCATTGTTAATTCAATTTCGGAATAAAGAGAAATGTTTTGATATTGAGGTCAATTACACTATAGACTAACTTTTTCAACCGAACTCAAAATTGGAACACATTCTGAATTCAATTTTTCTTTTGCGGCCATTATCGGGCTGACAAATTTAATGTGACAGTATGTTTGTACCTGCCTGCCAGTACTAAAACCTCTTTCATTGTATAGAGTGCTTCAGGAGCCCAGGCTGATAATGATAAAACAATGAATTCGGTTTTCAAGATGTCAAGGTCAGGTCAATGTCAACACAATGTCGTCCGCCATTGTTTGGCGACTTACTCAGTAATTGTATAAATGTGGGTAGTCGTACAGTATTATTTAACGGTCGCTATTGTAATCCGTAGATAAGAATCGATATCTGTAATCAAGGAGAACGGCATTGAATCGTGTTAATTAGTGTTATCCTCGAATATGGCTTTGTTTACTATATTTGTTTGTTTATTTACTTACTGTTACCCGCGGCTTTGTATGCAGTTCTCCTATGTATTAATCCAGGACATGCTCTGTCTGTGCGCCAAGCTGAATTCAAGTCGATTGTGTAACAAACATCTAAATGTCTTCACAAATTTTCATACATACATACATAGTCTTACGCTTCTAACCTCAAAAAGTGGTGGTTAAGGAGTGTTGCACCCAAATTTTGCTAACTGGAATTTTTGGACTCACGTAATAAAGAAAACTTAAGACTGAAGCCGTCTGTTGGGTTCAGTTCCAGACTCCGTGCTACCACTGGAAATTTATTTACTGAAAAGCTCTTTAACTCCTTGTTTGATCAGCGATTCGCACCCATGTAGCAATAGAGCACCTACTAATTTCTACAATACAAATAGATTCAAGTTTCTTATATCAGCAAGCAAGTCTTTTGACATCTACTGGGCTGTGTTTTTGACTCCGTTCTGCTATCGAGATGTTCCTAAGAAAACAGAGTTTTCAGAGTAGTAGAGCCTCGATGATTTCAGCATGAATGGGCCGGCTCGACCGAGGAAGGACTACCCTCTCACAGAATATCCACGTGAAATAGCAGTATTCCTACTGTTGTGTTTCGTTCGGTGAGTCCAATCACCCTCTTTCCTCCTTCCCGCTCCTTCACCTTCCCACTTCCTTTCCTAAAGGGTCGGCAACGCGCAAGTGATGCCTCTGGTTTGCAGGCGTCCATAGGCCACGGTGAACACTTACCATCAGGTGGGCCGTATGCTTGTTTGCCACAACAGTAGAATAAAAAAAAAACATAATTTTACAACTTTGTCTACCTGGTATAAAACCCGGCAATGTACGATAAGCAGAAAGCGTTAACGCATACTTCCATTACTGGATAATTAGACCAAAGAGGCTATTATACTAAAAAGGATTGTAGATCAACTATAATCCTTTTTATTTTAAATCTAAAGCGCTTTACTCTATTTTATAGACTTGGTCAGTTACAAAACTAAATAAGCTATTTATAAGGACTTGGGCTCCAAATAATCATTATAATTCAATACGATTATAAACTGCTGATAAACCATTATGACACTAACATTATCGGTGTTGAATTCCAAACTATTCTATCTGATTTCGGTAGTGCAAACAATTCTCAAGCTATGAATTTTCTAAGCATGTCCCAAGTATTTTACTGGTACGTGACAGGCAAAGCAACGCGATTTGGTCGCATTGATAACTTCAAAGTACCTCAACGGAACACTCAATAGCTTATACAGTTATAGTAATATGAAAACTAAAATACACGTGCTCAGTTCTCCAAACATAGAAGGAAGCAACGCTATAGGACAGAGAAGGATAGCTACATGTTTCACGTTGCGTTTGTCGTCACGCACGGGCCGCTAGAAAGCCGAAGTTAGCTCGGGAAAAGCGCCGGCGCACGCCTAATTGAATGCCGTATTTGTACTGCGACACGAACACTGCTTTCCCGGGGCGTGTCAATTAAAATTGCACCTTAATTATATAATAACTAGGTGTTATTTCCAACACTTGAGTGTGATGCCAAAGCATTTTATTCATATTCTGTTGTTACTGATATCCGCGTTTCACGTTTTTATCGTGAGTCGATCATTTTTATGAAGAAATGTAATTGATATGGAGAGACGCGTAACTAAAATGTACTTGGCTTCTGTTGAATTTGTAAAGAAAGAAGGTGAGAGAGAGTGAGAGATCGTTAACTTTTAATTGGTGCAGTTTTGTTTCTAAAGATTTCCATCTCGTATACATAATAAGGGGCTTTAGGGCTTTTTAACACATGTTGCAGACACAATAGAAAATGTATTGCTTGCAGTCATTTATGACCGGTATGGCGTTCAATGTATTAATAAGGCAGATCGTATGTTTATCTTTTAGTTTAAGAGCCTGGAAATAACTAACCGCTGGAGCACATCACTATATTACTTTCTGCCATCTTCTGTAGGATTGTGGAACTTTACAAGCTGCTTCAGTTTGAGCTAAAGTACTCGATTTAAACGTAGATGCAGTTGGGTACTACTCTATAAATATAAGTTCTATTTAACGCATTTTTTTTATTGCTCAGTGTTTTATTTGCGAAAGTAAAAATCATCAAAATGCAGACTATTTAATTATTTATTATTATTTATTTATTACATAACAAAAATACATTTGAGTCGACTTTACAAAAAAAATATACCTTTGTTACTCAAAATAATTTCTCTATGGGATCAATACATAGCGTTGAAAGTCGAAAGAAGGATCATATTAGAACTTTTACGTCACAGACCAACTGGTCTGTGACGTAAAAGTTTATGACGCTCATTAACTAATGAGCCCAGACGATTATGTAATTATATAGTCAAAAGAAATATATCTAACTGGATGAATAAACGTAACACAATATCTTTCAAGTGTAATGAATGGATGAACATTGATCATTAATTTCGCCTATATAACAGTCACATCTGATATTTTTTGCTACATACTGTGCAGCTGTTTTTATGTCAGCTGTTAAATGACTATCTAATTGCAATAAATTTTATTATTTATGTGTTAGATAACGGGTATTAACGCGATCATGCTAGGTACTTATTCTATAAATATATACATACACGCAACACCATCTAGCCCAAACTAAGCAGAACTTGTACTATGGATTTATCTAAACTGTACCAACATATCCTGGAAAAATAAATTCTAATTCTGATTTTATGCACTTGATAATATAATATTATAAAACTGAAGAGTTTGTTTGTTTGTTGTTTAGTTTGTTTGTCTGTTTGGTTAAACGCGCTAATCTCAGGAACTACTTGTACGAATTGAAAAATATTTTGGTGTTGGATAACCTATTTATGTAGGAAGGTTATAGGCTATATAATATAACGCTATGACCCACGGGAACGGCGCAGTAATAATAATAAACCCTTCTGGGACAGTTGTTATCTTATTATGAGACTAACGCGATATAGCTTCTAAACAACGACCTGAGCCATGTTATATAAAAAAAAATGTATTACCAGGTTAAATGAAGGCGCACAAACCGCAAGGCAGTTTGTGGCGAGCTGAATGTGAGTGGTAACACTGCGGTCCTGAATGCCTCAGAGAGTCGGTTAGGGCCTCGTCCCCGGCTTGCCGTAACTGGTTGGCTGGGGCGGAACTTCAAGAGCGCCCGTAGGTCAGCCGGTCAGAGGGAGGCTGCTAGAGCTATATGCTTGGGGGTGGCAGTGTCATTTTCAAGGGCATAACTACGGGGAAACCCGCTACAGGTCTCTGTTGTTACGAGACCCGTGATGGTGAAACCGGCGCCGCACCGCTCGACACTCCTAGCCGCTCGCACTGTTCATTGTTCGCTGCGGCTAGTGCCGCAGTAGGCGTTCCATCTCACATTTGATTAAAACTCGAAGGGCCTCTTCACGTTGGACCCATGTCTCCGTGTAAGCCTCCCAAAGGGCCAGGTATTTTTCTAATATAATATGTTAGAAAATACCTGTGATAAGAGAAACATAATAATAATTGTATATTAATACATAAAAAGACAACACAATAAAGGCACAAGAATACAGCACGTCGTATATCAAGATCGATAGTTTGTGAATAATTATGTAACACCTAAACTAGGTATCAGACCTGTATCTTAGGAGTTAGATTTATTACGATTTCAACATAATCTTAAACGCCGGTGTAACCGCGGGCACAGCTAGTACTTGATATTACGGGGTTGCACTGACCTTGGTTATAGGTACCTACACTGGAATCAAACTGTCCAAAAAGGTACTTAAATACCGAACATGGTCGCGTTAATCTGTCAAGTCTTAGAATACCAGAGATAATTAAAAATGTAATGTGTCTGGCCACCGGTGTGCTGCTGCGATTCAATAGTTTTATTCTCGTTACTTATTAATAAGTGTTGTAAAGTAACACTTCCGGCCTCACATATACTGCTAGTTCGGTTACATCTTAACCACTATATGTACATTAAAACCAATTTTATAATCAATAATCTAAATAGTTATTTCATATTTCTTTATACTTAATTATATTTATTAGCTTGGCGCCTTCCGCTTGTCAGCTTCCGGCGCGATTAATAAATAGTACGTATTGTTAGGCACTAATCTTTGTACTTTTTTACATTATGTCGAATAATCAATCCTATAATCATTTTGTTTTACTATGTATAATATAATGATAAAGCTATTAGATTCTTACTGATTTTGGGTTAGGCATCATTTTGTCACACCGGCGCCTCTGCTTCCGGTGTAATAAATCCTTAATGTTACATAATCCTGTATTATTAAATAATAATTGTATGTAAATAATCATCAGAATAATTAAGATAAACAATGTTTAATATTATCTATTGAGTTTGTAAATTTAGTATTAAATTAGGTCAAATGTTCGTATAAATACCGGCGGTTAGAATATTTTGGGAACATTCATATTCTAACCGTTGAAACGTGCATTCAAGGTAATATATAAGTGCTTTTCTGTACAACTTGTGTCTTCATTGTCGCCGCCACCCTGACTATTCACCTTTTTACATAAGATTATGCAATGCGAAAGTATAACAGTAATAACAAAAAGAAAACATAATATTTATAATGTTATTAATAAGAACTCTAGGAGTACATACACAATCTCACGCTTTTATCCGTCTATATTATTGTGGTGGCTGAGGTGTTTACAGCCACATTTTGTCAGTTATGATTTTAGGTCCCATATAATAAATGGGCAAGCTTACTGCCGTCTATCGGGCACAATTCTAGACAACAGATACACTTTGTACGGGCACGGAACCCAAAACTCCGTGCACAGCATTCACTATTTCTGCGTAGTATTTAGGTATCATTTTAATAAAACAACCAACTTTGAACTTTTGCTTTATAAAAGATGACCCACAGACAATTCGGAGAATGGATGTTCTTCGAGTAAGTTATTAAAGATTATTAATGACCCACGAAGTATATCCTAACTAATATTATAAATGCGAATGTGAGTTTGTTTGTTACCCTCTCACGTCTTAACTACTCAACCGATCATTATAAAATTTCGTATATACGTTCTTAGTGGTACAGAATAGAATATAGTGTTGGGTTGGGTTTTCATCCAGAAAAACATACTGTTCTCGAGATATAGTAATTTATTGACAAAATCTAGTCTGATATATAATTAATTTTTACTTTTAATAATATTATCTCTAAGAAAATCGACTTGTTCAGTCTTCTTGATAATAGCTTTAAGAAAAAGGAAATGCTGTTCCCGAAGGATAGGAATTTATTAAGGGTAGATAGTATTTAACAGCACAGCAAAAAAATACTAATTGCACAGCAAACTATGCTTACTAAAAATACTAATTGCACAGCAAAATATATTTAAAGAGATCAAACTAAGTTGACGGAGCCCCGCTTCGCGGGACTCCTATTTTTGGGTGGGTTTAAGAAAGAACCTAACATAACTTAACCCTTCCGAGACGGCATGCAGTGATTTGTGGCATATAGGTGCTCGTCATGCTGTGCAATATTTGCTGCGCAATTAGTATTTTTGATGGTCATTATATTTAAGCCCATTTATTAATAAACTCTACATTAATACGAGATGAGCCGCGGACAAAATTTAGTTTTAAATATAAAATTATTGCAACCCAAATGAAACATTAGTTACGATTCTTTTCACAATGACTTTGTGCTTACAATTCTTAAAATTCAATCTGCTATTACATATTGTATGTCGTGACCGAAAAGTTTAAAATCACAGTATTTTTTAGTTTTAACGATCACGCACGTAAAGTAACAATTTAACATATTTGATTAATTAACGAGTGTTGTACTCTAACGTAATATTTTTTATCGGTTATGTAAATATCGTAATAGGGATGTGCATTGCTTGATTGGTTTTAACCGGTTTTTAACGGAAATTCAAGATGTGACAAATAATTAAGTTTAAAGTTATTAGTTTCAAATTCTAGTAGATTAGTTGGTCACGATGTTTGTTTTTTTAAAATAAGGTTTAGCTTGTGACATGACATCACATATTTTATTTTAAATTATTGAGAATTATTTATGTCTATTTTCTTTCATGTATAGAGGAATCTTATTGCTTTGGCGGCGCAGCAGTATTAAATTTGAGTACTGTGCATGCAGGTTCCATTCTTGAATTCTTTGTACTCATACTGTCATATTAACCTCTTGTATGCCGGAATACCAGACATAATAGAAAAAGCATTGTGTCTCGCGTAGATCCACGTTCCGGCATACCACAGGTTAATGTCCAATTCAAATCTATTTTAATTGTTTCTCTTTCACGGGTATTTCCCTAATACGTTAGAAATATACCCGGCCTTTTGGGAGGCTTACACGGGGACATGACGTGTACAACATGCAGAGGCCCTTCGAGAATTTTAGTTTAAAATGAGATGGGACACTTAACGAGGCGTGTGTAGGCGTGTGTGTGGCAGGTGTAGGAGACTATTGCTACATATGGAATCTAATTATTCTGGTCTATGGAGATGGGTGTTTAATGGTTTGGTACGGCGTCTGCCTGATATACTGTCTCAGTACAAAGTCGGAATGGCAGATATTAATTATTATTTGGTTTTTAGTTGTGTATATGATGGAATCGATTCCTACATCGCGCAGTGCTACTGAGTATTTCTGTCAAGAAAATTTCAGTTGCTACTGAGCTTACGAGCTTACGAAGTCTGTAACTATGGTCTGTGTATTCGATGGAAGGCAGAAGGCTTAGAGCCCTATAACATGGAAACTAAACCCATAGTTGGTAAAAGCGGTGGTAGCCCAATGGATAAGGCATTGGACTTGCGATCGAGAGGTCGCGGGTTCGAATCTCTCCCATAACACTACCCACGGGAACCCACTCCTAATACAAGCATTCTATCTTAGCTGAAGAGGTTAACAAAGATACTAGTAAATTGTAACCCAAGCTGCTAGTAATCTTTATATAAAAACAAATAGATGTAACCATGGCTGCTGAAAAGCAACCGAAACGTCGGGGAAAGTGTAAAAATAAATTAAATCTAAATAGTTTAATAATAATTTAATTAGCTTAAAAATTAGTAAAGTTTAATAGTAGTAGTAGTGTAACAATTTTCAAAATTTTGTAATAAAGTGTCAAATAAACAACGCGATAAAATCCGTATATAGCAGTTTAATTTCAATGAATAATATTCGCGTAAATAGAAGACAATATTAAATAGATGTAAGACTATGTATGAATGTATAAACCTTATTGAGAAGGTAGTATAAAGCAACAAGCTAGATGACCGCAACGAAATAGTCTCGCCTTGTATCTTGCAGAGTTGTTCAGTGTGAGATTTGGGTCTAATGGCTTTTTCTATTGTTTATCTAAAGACTTCATGCAGTAAGCTATTTTATTTTCCTCATAGCTTACGACCAGTACCACCCCACCTACGACATTTTATCTAAAACAAGTGAGAAACGGCAATGAATTGCCGTAAATCTTTGAGTTCGAAAAAATGGTTCAAGTAATATGCAATGGTCACGTGATACCACGTGACCTTGAGGTCAGAGGTCAAAAGTCATAATCGTTTTGGGGTGTATCGACTATGCTGATTCGAATGGCATTGACCGCGAGTCTCTAGCTCTTACGGTTCTTAAGTTGAAAGTTGTATAACAGACAGATGGACGGACAAAGCTGTTGTATAAGAGTTTTTCGAATCTAAAGGACAATTCCGGCAATACGAATAAATCCTGTGTCGCAGAAGGACTTTACTAACACTCAAGGGAGCTCAAAGTGTTCTTTGTGACCGTTGTTTGACTGACCCAGACTCAGAGCAACTAATTCGCTTTATGAATATTTCTAGTATAATAGAATTTCAATCCCATGGGATGAAGATTGAACAAGCGATTCCACAACATTCGGCATAATAGCAATGGCGTGGCGAACAGTTAAACCCCGTCATCAGCACAGAGACTAAAAGAAAGACTCGGCATTTCTTTAAATCGCACCTCATAATATAACGACGCGCAATAATGCGTATATAAATACACAGCTATGTAAGAAACATCTTAAAAGTTCATATAAAATATGTTAAAAATCAAGTTTTCTTATTTAATTCTCGTCCACTGCCGGGTTTTCGACCAGTTCGCATTGACGGCATTCCGACAATGTATGATCGTCCTTAAGACTGACTTATTGTATTTATACGTAACTATTTATTATTTATTATGTTTCTTTGTTTAGTTTATAATATCAGCCCTGTCCTTACTCGTAACTTAAACTGTCTCACTGCTGGGCACGGACTTTTTCTCATTGTGAGAAGGGTTAGGCCATAGTCCACCACGCTGGCCCAGTGCGGGTTGGCAGACTACACATATCTTCGAGAACATTATGGAGAACTCACAGACATGCAGGTTTTCTCACAATGTTTTCCTTCACCGTTAAAGCGAGCGATAATTAACTATTTAATACGCACATAACTTCGAAAAGTCAGCGTTTCGTGCCTTGGGATCGAACTCGAGACCTTTGCGTGGCAGTCCATCGGTCTTCCACTAGGCTATCGCTGTATAGCTAGTTTATTGTGTATTTTTCGGGAATCGGCCGTGCTGGTTCCATGGTGTAAGTTTGTGCTTATGTTATCGCGAGATACTATGTTCGGTTCCCAGGTAGAAGAGTTATTAGGTTCTTTTTAGTTACGTAGGTAATTTTTAGAAAATGTCCTAAGGCTCGGCTTATGTAACATAGAACTTAAAAATATTGTTGGCAAATTGTAAGTGTAATAGATTTAATTCTGCTCGTTCAGTGACGTACAGCCGTTAGTCTATGTAGCTTATTAACAAGAAATGAAATACAGATATATGTAGATCTCATTAGTATACAACGTAAGTGTACAATAAAATTAAATAGTAACTAATATGTTTCTTTATACTTATGGATATAAATAAATTCAGCGCATTGATACCGTATGGATTTTAACCAAATTTGATTTAATAAGATTTAATTTACTTTTACACTTTCCCCGACGTTTCGGTTGCTTTTCAGCAGCCATGGTCATGTCTGTCAGCATGTCTGCCATGTCAGCATGGTCGAGTCTCCCCGTGACCATGGCTGCTGAAAAGCAACCGAAACGTCGGGGAAAGTGTAAAAGTAAATTAAATCTAAATAGTTTAATAATAATTTAATTAGCTTAAAAATTAGTAAAGTTTAATAGTAGTAGTAGTGAAACAATTTTCAAAATTTTGTAATAAAGTGTCAAATAAACAACGCGATAAAATCCGTATATAGCAGTTTAATTTCAATGAATAATATTCGCGTAAATAGAAGACAATATTATGTTTTCTTTATTTAAATAAAGAAAACCACAGATAAACTGCTTTCTGGTAAGTATTGTTAGATGTACAATACATATGCTATCAAACTAGCTTATTCAAAATTATCTGACATTTGGAATATCCGGTATAAAGTATGGTTTGCAGAGCACATAATAATTAGAAAAGCACCGCGAGGAAGAGAAAACTGTTTCTTAATAAAGACAGTTCCGTATAGTGATACCTTCAGGTGATTTACGATATATTACATAAAGTATCGTTTATAAAAGCGTTATTGAAGTCTTAGATAATACCTACATCGAAAGTACATTAACTACTTCCTTACCAACTTAACCGCAAACTTATGTACACACAGTGACGGTACTGCTTACTGAAAGCTTAAGTAATTCTTTTTATTATAAATATTTATCGTTTAAGATGACATCAATTATATTACTCGGGAGTTCTAAAAGGAGGAACAAAAGACAGTTTAGTAAAGAATTCTAAAATATTTAAAAAAAATATATTTTACTCTATCTAAGACACTTTTTTTATTACGTCTGGTATTCTAAGACTTGATAGATTAATGTAGTATTTTTAAACTTGCATCATTAAGGGTTATGGATGTGTTCACTAGTCGGGTTGTCCTTGCTTTATTTATTATGCTTTACTGGAAAAGAAACCTTATTAAAAAGAAGCCAACTTCAGTAGCGGAATGATTCTTTATGATAATACGAATGTTGCACGAATCTCCAGTCAAATATAGATTTATTTATTCGATTTTCACTAGTGTGTTATTCAACTGTTTACACACTTACATATTGTTCAGCGTAATCAATGAATGATTAGCGCACACGATTACCGATATTCAATTTTCATTTGAATTAAAACAGTCGAATGTATCGAATGAGTAATCGATAATCGCACGATCATACTACCTTTCTCTACAGTTATATAGATCTATGTAAATATATATGCTTATCCTGAAACAAACCGCCCTGTGAACGAGTCGTAAGACAATCCGAGTATAGTAAGAAACGGTGTGATATTTGAGCGGTCAGTCCACTTTTACTTTCGCGGGAGAAAGTGTCGGCGCCGGCCGCAAACACTGTAAGCGATATTTTATTGATTAAGATTGCTGCTTCTGTATATAAATGTATGGTATTATATTGGTTATTGAAATGCAATTTGTTTGCTACTTATTTCTTTTCATTTTAAATGAAGCATTATTTCATTTGAGAAAGCATAGGCTATGGGTAACTGCTTTAGTATTTTCTTACGTTTACGCTAATGATAGATATAATATGTTTTTGAAAGTGGGTGACTTAACGGCACTATGATTAATGCCTGTGTCTTTACAAGCCTTGAAACAACGTAAAAAAGAACAGAGAACTAGATTCGGTACAATGATTAGTAGATCACAATAGTTATTTATAGATTACAGATTTTACTAACTAACTAACTACAACATACTATAACTCATTTGAAATCTTTTAAGCTAGAACTGATCCAGTCAATAACTTCTCCGGAAGATTATCTATAGTGTGCTATGAATGACAATCATATTCATCATTAATTAATTATTTTTATCACTAGAATTGCAGTTATTTCAGCGGTTATATTGTCCTCCCTTGCGCACTTAGGTTACAAATACATATCGCATCCTTAATAAAACAGAGACTTATCTCAGTATTTTTGATTAAACAAATTTGAACTCTATTGAAAGATTTAACACAAATATAATATTAGAATTTAACATATACAATTAGAGTTCAAATTGGCTTACTTTCAAATTTCGAGTTAAGTCGCTGTTTTATTAAGCGTGCGATATATGACATAGGAAAGAAGGCGCGTCAGACACTACATCAAATTAAAAGCAGTTGACTTTAAACCTAAGTGTCTTCGCAAAATTAAGGATCAATAAAAATAAAAGGTAATTTAAATTTAATTATTTTTAACAAACACTGATTTTAAAACTGGTTTAAAATAGACAAATGATTTATTATTGCTGCGCTGAACTCGGTTGTTCTGCTTTACAGTAAAAAGGTCAGATGGCGTCATACATATGGACGTGCGACAATGTCACGTACAGTAAAATAATGTGAGTCGAGTAATAGAGAATATTTGGTATAAATAAGATAGGATAAACGACGTGCACGAATATGTATCTGACCGTAAATCTTTGCTTATCTAGTTTCTTATACAAAAATTCTATATTCTTCTCCCTTTATCTCTCGAACCCTTCAATTGGTACTGGCTTTGTCTAGTCGGATGGGATTTAACATCAGTTTTTTTATGGAATGATAGCCATGTAACTTGTGCTACTCTGGAAGGGAACGATTTACCTTTGGCTTAACTAGTTGCTCGACGTTAAATGTTTAAGGGTACTGATTTTAATTTCAACTGTCATAGATACGACATAATATGCCAACTGGAACGGACATTTTTATACCCAAGTATAATATATAATATTCTACCACATACACACAACACCATCAGCCCAAACTAAGCAGAGCTTGTACTATGGGTTCTAGACAATAGATAAACATACATAGATACTTTTTTTTGTTAGTACATACATATTATAGATAAAAACACCCAGACCAAGACAAACATCCATGTTCATGCACACAAATTTTTGACTTGTGCGGGAATCGAACCCGCGACCTCAGGCGTGGCAGTCAGTTACACTAACCACTACGCCATCGAGTCATGTATACGTCGTATAAATGGTCGGTATCAATGTAGCGATCTCCTTGTAAACGATCACCTATTGAAGAGTTTGACCGCAGCAAGATTGGCTAATACCTCAAGTATGTCGTCTCGGTTACTATTGTGCCACGCCCCTTCTTTCTCATATAAACTATTACAATTAATTAAATTTGTCAGTACCTACTTCTCAATTGTTTTTAATTCAGGCCAAAGTAATTATTGCAGTTTGATCGCCTTCATCACAATTATTATCGCATAATGTATTAACATCGACCTTTAGAATTAATGTTTAGAAATCTAAATTGTTATTAGTATTGCTAATGTCAGACTTGAACAGCTTGAAAGGAAAGATGACTCTCAATACCATGATGGCATTCAACACGCACGAGTTATACAATATTTGCTTTACGTTTGACGCTGTTATGGTCGTTACGTAGCTAGCAACAGAGGTCAATGTGGCGTGAAAGTGTTGGTGTTATTTACATTTGTGTTTCAATATTTGGAAAAGACAATAATTTATGTTTGAATGCATAATTCTATTAAATAATTTTCGTTTGCTGGGCAGAGGCTAGGCTAAGAGTTGAACGAATGAACGATTGGCGCAGTGGTTTAAGTAAGTGGTCGCTTCACTTCAGCCACTGTGTCAAGTTTTGCGAGTCCAATCCAGATATGAGAATAAGAATTATGTGATCCAAAAATCGACGGTCTCTACATACAATGTTACATGGCAGAACACACTTCAACTATTCCTAGAACCGTCGAAATATTTATTAAGTCTCTAGTCTATTCGAGTGTGCTCTTTAAATGATTGTAAGGTTTCTCGTACCACGTAAAAAACAAAAATAAAGTTTTCTTCTACAACAAGTACATCACTGCACTCAACATTAAACGTAATATAATATTGTCTTCTGTTTACGCGAATATTATTCATTGAAATTAAACTACTATATACGGATTTAATCGCGTTTGTCACAAACCACAGATTCTCGCTAAAGAACACCGATTCCTATCAAGGATGCTTCGCGAGGCTATTGAAATCAAAAAACATCCTAATTTTAATAGAGAAGATGGTCGGAATGTATGAGATGTAAAACCCAAGAAGAAGCAAACCACAGTTAGACTTCATGATACTTTGAGCTCATTCTGCGTAAATAGAAACACCAATGATTAAATTATGTTCGGGTACTTTGAAATAACTACACTGGAACATTGAGACAACTACCATCTTAGTCTCCCCGTGACCATGGCTGCTGAAAAGCAACCGAAAAGTCGGGGAAAGTGTAAAATTAAATTAAATCTAAATAGTTTAAATAGTTTTAATAATAATTCAATTATCTTAAACATTTGTAAAGTTTAATAGTAGTAGTAGTGTAACAGTTTTTCAAAATTATGTAATAAAGTGTCAAATAAACAACGCGATAAAATCCGTATATAGTAGTTTAATTTCAATTAAATGTAATAGTTTATAAACGATACATGTTTGATTGATGGCTGTGTTTAAGCCTATATGTCTTAAAGCCGGCAGTGATCGTTAGAGTTCAAAGATCACGATTGTGTAACATCCAGTCACTCATTATACAAAGCTTAAATGTGTCCACTCGACAGACTTGTCCAAGTCTTTGTTGTCACTTTTGTGTAGTTACTTTCCCCGAACTAGTGTCAGTCATTTCTAATTTCTAGTGTATGAATAAAATAGCGGGGCACCTGCTCTTTGTGTAATGGCCCGGTTTTCACTAGAAATGGTTACTGTACAGTAACTGTTTTTGTTTAAATAGTCACTTATTAGCTATAAGTATTCATTTGTGGGTTTCAAGTGTTTACAGTGCACATATTTTCTTTAAGATTTTTGTCTTTTCTTTGCCAAATGGCTTTTAATTTCTAATCTATGAACCTTCTAACATCGTTTTTATTAAAGACTAATTTAAAAACTGGTTTATAAATGTCTAGTTTTTTTATAATTCTACATGCACTACTAATGCGAATCGAACTACCTCTTGATTGTACCGATAGCAATTGGTCTACCACAATTTCTACTGCATCAGTACAGTCTCCGATTGTTTTAGTATGCCATATTAATAGATACAAGTGTATGCATGATATTCTTAGTACTATTGATCCTTCTTATTGAAGTACGACCCCACACTGCACGCTTCTTTTAAGTTCTTAGGCCATTCGGTCAAGGCCTATTGACCGTCTTCGTCTTATCTATCATAATCGTGCCTTGTCCACTAATAGTGATACGACACGTCAAATAAAACGGACATATAAAAAATAAAGTACCGTCGTTTAAAATTTTAATCTTCTCAAGAATTGGTAACTCTGTTAAAAGAGCTCAGAAATGTCAAGGTGTATAATTCAATAAAATCTGGAAGCTACGCGTGCTATATTCTAACTTACAAGTGACATCGACTTAATAGATTAAATATTTTTTACAATCTTAACTAATATTATAATGAAAGTGAGTTTGTTTATATGTTACGCTTACACACCTTAATTACTTGACCGATCATCATGAAATTTTGCATACAGTTGTCAGGGGAACAGAAAAGGATATAGATTACCTTTCATCCAGAAAAAAATACTGTTACTAACCAACATTTATGCGAGTGAAGCCAGGGCAAAATCTAGTAAGTAATATGTTTGTAAAAACCCAGAAGCTACCGTGCAATAAATGTTGTTTCTAGTTGACATTTGTCTTTATCTATTTTAATGAATTCATTAAAATGTATTCAGTTCACTTACAACTGGCATAATTATAAGTCTAGCTATAAAATTATAGTTATCACTTTTATTTGTGGAAGTTTGCACATAAAGTGACCACAGAATGGCCGTAGTGGTGCTTGACTCTAATAGTCAACTTCATTGCCATTGGTCAATTATAGCTTGAAAAATATTCAGAGTACTGTAACTGTGTTTGCCAGTGGTAGCTTAAGAAGACAACTAGATCAACATATCTGATGATAAGATAATATTATGTTTTCCATATTAGCAAAATTTGGTTGATCTTTAGACAACAGTCTGAAATAAAATAATTCGTATCTAATATAATAAATGCTAATGTGAGTATGATTGTTTCTAATGCTGGCACGCTTTAACTACTCGACCCATCATCATGGCGCACACACGTCAGTAGTACTGAAAAGAACATAGGATACCTTTCGTCCAGGAAAAGGTACTGTTTCGGAAACCTACTTTAAGACAAGTTAAGCCACGGGCAAAATCTAGGAAACTGTCATAACTAGATCCTGTATCTAAACATAATTCTACATACATTATTGAGCCACTTTAAGAACCGAAAACCAAAACAAGTTAATGCTCTGCTATGATACGTCCAATATATAGGACACCAAAAACTGGTCTAATTTTTTCTACGACTTCCGCTACTAAAATATTCTAACACATTAATGTTCATTAATGAGACGCGTTGTCGTAGTAAAGATGAAAGTGGTTCGGCTGGTTGTCGGAGGCCGTCGTGTTTCAATCGGGTCGGCGCCTGCGCAGGTTCTAGAAACGCTACTTGCGTACTTGTGGTATTTACTTTACTCCAGTTTTCGTCATAATGTTGATAAATGAGTGTGGTTTAGACAGTATTGGCATTGTTGAAATCGAACATATATTATATTTTTAGAATAGAATTTTTAAAATTTAGACATATTATTTATTCAAGCATGCACTGGTGAATCGTTTACTTACTATACCCACGAGAGAGCACGTTAAGCCGTCAGTCCTGGCTGCCATGCACATCTATGGCAGTCGTTATTGGGAGAGTGTCGACACAAAAGAACCACTGGGGCGCAGTGTCGCCGGTCTACACTGACTGGCCCCCACATAAGATACTATACCCAGGTCATATATGGAGGTACTTGAGTTATCAGTATGGCACACATATACCAAAATATTTGTGATTTTGGAAGTTCATCTATAAAAATCATACATATATAAAAATCTCGTGTCACGGTATTTGTGGTCGCACTCCTCCGAAACGGCTTGACCGATTTTTATGAAATATTTTATGTATATTAAGTAGGTATCAGAATAGGTCGTAAAGTATATTTCATACCGCTAATTAGTTAGGCTGTCCCTATCAAATGAATATGTAGGTATTTATAAAAAAAAAGTATTTATGTACATATGTTTATCCACTGTCTAGTACGCATAGTACAAGCTCTGCTTAGTTTGGGCTAGATGGTGTTGTGTGTATGTGATAGAATATTATTATAGAATATTAATATGGCAGAACAACGTTTTCCGGGTCAGCTAGTGTTATTATAGTATCTGATCGATATAGTTTCTCGTCTTGTCTTAAAGGAATTATTTACTCTAACAACTTTCTAAAAACTATAGCCTTCTACTATGAATTACGCACTGACAAGATTCCATAGTCATAGACAACATACATGTTATTATTTTATTCATTCAATAAAGTCATATCGTATAAATATTATTTTTACATCCCACTCGTACGTGAAACAGAGTAGCAATATCACTTACTTAATTCAAATCGAATCGGATCATCAATAACTATTCAATATCTTTATACACTGTTGTGAGCACAAACATATGCCACACAGTACACAACCTCTAAAACCGATACATACCAAAACAATTGCTTGTTCACTAAAAATACACTACTATAAATTCAACAGTACGAATTGAAGATCAAAATTCGTTTTGCATATTAACCAGTAGACGTTAGAATTCCTTGAAGGCGTACAATAGTACGTACATCCTTAGCTGGCAATTGTTTTACGAGCGTTTCTTAGTATGACTGAGTACAGTAAATATAAATATTACAGTTTGAAGTATTTACTTTACAAATACTACGTCTTACTGGTGGTCAAGGGACATACCCTTGTAACGATATTGACATGCCAGAATGGTTGTCAAATAGATTCAATTGAATACATATCACATATACCATACATTTATCAACAAAATAAAATACTTTTTAATACAAAAATGTTATTATGATATAAACGAATATTTAAACGATAAATTTTAATAGTTCTAATTATGTAAAGTATATTTAGAAAATAAGTTTAATACTTATTTTATAACAAATTAAACTACATAAACAACATAAACAACATAAACTATAATAGAATATTAATTATAATACGTGAGAAATTAAATAATTAGGTATAATAAAATAGCTCTAAAATTTATTTCAATATGCTATAAGATAAGATAATAGAATGTTCATTCTTCTCTCCTAATTTTGCCGTGCCCGACGGGGTCCATAATTGTTCTCTCTACATTTATAAGACCTGTATTATACATTATGGAGTGCAATAAACGAATTGAATTGAAAAGAAAAATGAAATAAAATATATTGGTATCAAAAATCTAATAACAAAATTAATTAAAAAAAGGGTAAATGGATATCACCGATATATTTAGCAAAAGTATTTGGAATTTAAAAGAAGTAGCCATGAATTTCCAGCCAGCGTTTTTCTCAAAAAGGTTTTAAGGTTTTCGTGAATTTAAGAACCGTAATTCTATAATTAATTGGTATATTTTTGGACGTGGCTATATAGCAATAGAATTTGTACATTTTAAGCTACAACAAAGAAGGTTTTTAATACATTGGTAAAATTGAATTAAATTGTACATTGACTGAATATTATGCGATTCAGCTTTTATACTTCTACTTTATGAAGTATAACTTCAAAAACCGGTCATCAATAAATTATAAAATTTGACTGTCTATGGCTTGCTATTGCTTATGTAAGAAGAAATCAAGTCTGTCACCTTGTGGTGCCACGCCCACTACAACAGGTGCTGCTATTCTTAGAAGGAAACCAGATGTGGCGTTTACTAAGATTACGTAAACTTTGAACGACAGAGGTTTTCCCTTAACTGTATTATCCATATTTGTACTTCACTCCATGTCCATTGCTGGCTATGCTTACATTTCATTTGACGATTTAGCTTGTGACCAGTCCTTGTAAGCTTATCTAAGGAAAGCACACATTCCATATTACGATGACGATACTATGACGCAAGCACACTTAAATTCCGCCCACTCCTCAACACGATATTTGATGATACCATATCAACTAAATTAATCAACAACTACTGTCTATCAACAAGGAAGCGATTTAAAAACAATTAAAACATCACGAAAGGATTATTAAGCGTTTATGTTTAATTGCTAAGGCTGTTACGGCCTGAACCGGGATACGAACCTTGACACGTGTAGTGCGGATAATTTACATGTCGTACCATCGTGAGTGTAATGGCTGATCGTCGATTAGGCTTGAGTCAGCCGTGGTATAATTATAATGGAGGGACTTAAGGCCAGATTTACTCTATGCCTACATTCATGGCCATGTATTGAGGTAATTGGATAAGGCAAATTGACTAACACATGCGTATAATTCGCTGTTAAGTTGTGGTAATGCATCTTGTATAAGGGAACACATAAAGTTTTTTTTTTAGGTGCTTTATACTGGGCAGTCCTTTCACCCAATATAAGTCTAATCAATAACAAAGCTTGTCTTCGCCTCCCTTAACTGAATATTTATCTAATTAAACCGCGTTATGTTAAGTCTCGTGGTATAAGTTTACTCTTATGTGACGTCCTAGGTTCGATACTCGGCTCGAGCACTGTTTCTGCGGTTTCGCGTTTGGTATACTCAATAGTATCGCGGCGTCTGCTAATATGTTCTTGAAATAAACGCCGTTCATTATGTGAGACCTAAAACAGTTGGCCAACACTGAACATATTTCTATGGCGTTTTGTTGACTCAGTTCCTCTAAGATTACCTACATATTAGTCATAACATAACATTCGAATAATAGCTGTAACAAATTCTGGCAAAAGAAGAAACAAAATTTATTTCGTAATTTATGTTCATGCAATAAACTTGTGTTGTATTCCCTTGTGGCTATACCTCTGGTGTGAAATAGATTATAAAACAGTAACATTTATGAGTTTGTAAGTACATATCGCACTCTTAATAAAACAGCGACTTAACTCGAAATTTGAAAGTAAGGCAATTTGTACTCTAATTGTATATGTTAAATTCTAATATTATATTTGTGTTAAATCATTGCAATAGAGTTCAAATTTGTTTATTCCAAAATACTGAGATAAGTCTCTGTTTTATTAAGAGTGCGAGAGGTAATCTTGGTAGCTACTGAACGGATTACAAAATTTACTCGATTGATTTAGATCATAAATACTATTATACAATTCTCAATAGCACGAATTCTTCAAATCTGAATGATACAATTCAAACTTGAAGACTCTGTGCAATAGACGACAATAGACCCGGGCCTATTGTCGTCTATGATGTAGTAATTGAGACCCAGGTCTCTACCTATTACTTCATCTGCCTAAAGCTTACGAATTGACATTTTGTAGTGCAAAGAAAAATGTAAAACGAAATTCATAGCATTAAGTTAAAGCTTTGTATATAAAACACTAATTTTGCAGTCGTCAATACCACTACTTATATTATAACCAGGTATTTGTACAGTGAGAATTGTTGACCAATCTTTTAAAATTGTTCACTAAACCAGCGATGTCGTGGTTGGCAGCTTACTAGCTTCTTTGGCCTTTGGCGTCGCTGGTTAAGTACGAAAAACAATGATGGAACATTTAAGTAATACAGAATACTTTCAGCAGTACTTATTTGTGCCATCACTGCTGTTCGTATATTTAAGGGGTAAACGTTGGTTGATATTATGAGGACGAACAAACTGGATTGTTAATTGAGTGTATTTTATATGACAACGTGTAGTAATATATTATAAATAAATGTGAATCCTTTTTCGACATTCCCTTTTTTAAGGTTTCATTGCAATATTCGATAGCGATGAAATCATTGATGATTTTTTTAAATTAGTACATTTAGTTATACGATACAAACAAAAATGTATTTATTATTAGTGATGCCACGTTCAGAGTTCAAGTTTATTTTTTAATCTGGTAAGTTTTGGTGTAGTTATATTGCATGTAATAAAGTGTATAAGGACACACACCTACGAGGATTATCTTACATGAATTGTTCGCAGCACGATTTTGGAAGGCTCTTGTCATGCACGATTAGGTGTCTTAACTTTACGAGTTAAATATTACGTGGTTAATGGAACGTGTGATGGCGTACTTTTAGATACCTATGTTCTAAAAACTAGCTATCTAGGAGGCAGTTATTTTAGAAAAATTAATATGCAAACATTATATGATAATAACACAACAAAGGTGGAAAATATGCACACGGTTGACAGTAAGTGCCTAAACTATTGTAAAAAAAATTGCAAGGGTATTTTAGTATTACAAGGGTTACACGTGCGTGATCTATCGATCTATCGTTATTGTTTTAGTACCAGCAATGCCATGCCCTTCATAGGGCAAATATTACTAGGACTTAGAGTGCACCGTATTTTAGAGAGCCTGGAAGCTCTACTTACGTCATAAAAGTAATTGAAGCAGCATTGGCTAAAAGTAGAGAAAATTTTAGCCAAGTTATCTCCTATACATTCCTAGCGCCAGCTGAACAGCGAATGACTTTGGGAATTATATATGTATATTATAATTATATACCGACAACGAGTAATAATAATTTGGTAAGTATCTATATGCTCAGAAGACGGCCTATCATCAAGCGGACCGTATGCTTGTTTGACCACAATCTTGGAAGTTCGTACCAAAAATACTTGTACCTATAACTTGACACCAATATTGCTTATAATCTTGTACTAAACCAGCTTACTTCTTACTCTCATCATGATTTTTCTAGTGGATACATACCACACTATAAAATCCGCTTAATCCGACTTACAAAACCAAATAAGACAGTTAAAGCGATCTCTGGTTCGATTAGACCAGACCATAGAAGTATTCGTGTAAGTCATACACGCATGTCAATGTGCACGACTTGACTGGCTAGGGTCATTGTGTCAGGAAATGTCTCTGCATTCTGTTATGGATCACCAGTCAGTGTGTCAATGTCATTTATATTAGGCAAGCATGGTCTTAGAGCTAGTTAGATTGCTGGAAAGATGACATCGTGTGGTAACTCACGCTTTGAGCTGTTTTGTACTAAACTTGCATCAGTTTATGTATATCAGACCTGTTTATAGATAGCCTATCTCAATGCTGAGCAGGCTGTATTAACCTTTCAAGTTTTGGAATGCCAGACGTAATTAAAACCTATTATGTCTGATCGCCGGTGTGCTGCTACGATTCAAAAAGTTTGTATGCAAAGGCTCAGGCCGAATTCCACCACACACGTTGGCAAACATCTACAAGAACATTTTGGAGGACTTTTCTATTCTCTACGATGTCTTGCATTATTATTAGTATGTTCTTGAAGAGGCAGATGTATTATTCCTACATTTCACCAGGTATTCTTCGGCTCCATACAAAAGATCTCGTTACTATCTACGGAGCATAGTTCCAGGCTTCGTACTGTTACAGAAAATATTCTAACAGAATACAATGAGCCTAGAACCGCACGTCCGGTCAATCTTATGCTCTTAAGCTTACGAGGTAATCAAGAAGTTTTTAATATGGTCTGAAGACCCTACGGTCCTAAAACTATCTCTGTTTGTTTACTTCCAAAAACTATCCTAGTTACTTACCCCAAAAAATATTATATAACTGTATGAATTAATTATTATTTTCATACATATACCTCCTAATTACGCCAGGCTACAGATAAATGCTTAAAGACACATTAAAAACCAATCAAATCGTATCTCCAATAACACCACATTGCGTCGCGTCAGTCACGACTAGAACTAAGAACGTGACGACTAAAATAAAATAAAAAATACAAATTCAATATCCAGTTATTATATATAAAACATATTTTCTAGTTTTTTTAAAAGAGTCATTAGTATGTTTTTATGTATTTAAGATTTCGTGTTTAAAACATTTATTTTAAGTTTCCGTTTTCGAATAAAAAAATATATTTAGGAAACGACTACCAGATTTATTTTATCGCGTTGGAATTTTGAACTTGATGGTTTATGATGAATGCATAATTTTCATGCACGGATTTCGTGTGTGCTCATTATACAAGGTGACGCAAATGTTATCACATTAAAAATGATATACTGCATTAAGCTGGTTGATATAAGACGGTTAACATAAACAAATAACCTATTTTCGCAGAAATTAAGAAATTTTTTTTTTAACAAAATAAAATAAAATTAGACACAAATTGGAACACCATTATAGCTCGTTAACGATCATAGGTTCCGAGAACTCATCTTTGTCGACTCACTAGGATCCGGAAATTCCCGGACCCGATAATACAATAATACAATACGATGGTTTTGTAAGAGCGGATCAACGTTTATTTTAATATCGCTGCTTAAGGTCTTAGACACCTAAGTACGTTATCCCTGCATAACATGATGTTCTAAAATTTCTAAATAAAGAAAAAAAAAATCCTTTGGCTAAACTACTGAATACATTTGGTTCATAATTTGTAAATCGTCAAAAAATACCATGTAGTATATGTGGTATCAATTAATGTGATAACATTTGCGCCACTTTCTATACAGGATGTCCGGTAATTAATGGATAACCTAGAAATGTCTTATAGTAAAACAGTTTTTTTTAAATATGACATCCACTTTCGTCATATGTATGTGTACTAGCTTTTGCCCACAGGTTCGCTCGCTTTTTCCGGAGGAAAGGTCCTTTTCTGTGCCCTTTAGAATATGTATGCGAAAGTTCATGATAATCGGCCGATTACTTAAGGCATGCAAGCGTAACAAACAAACAAACGCTTTTATAATTGTTGGGTCGGTATCATTATTCGGTATTTTGGATATGACATCTTTACTAACAACACTAAAATTGGATCATTACGCTCGGTAGACAATACGATTTGAAAATGCATTTGTTGCATTCCTACCTGACCTCAACGAATGAAGTAATGATGAATTATTTAAGCTAAATTCTTGAAAATACTTAAGTTTATTTACGAAAGCGTGGCTCGAATCACGTAAAATCCCAAAACTACTTGGCAAAGACAAAACACGAGCGTTTATTAGCAAGTTCAAACGCAAAAATTTGAGCAGATATTAAATATAGGAATGCATTATTTCGATAAAGATTCTTCATTTTTACACCTAAACCTTTTTGATCGTAAATTGTATTCATTCTTCATAATGTCTGGTAAAAATGTGTTCGTCATTACGAGCCTAATCATATCCAAGATTATTCGTATTTAATGACGTCATACCGAGTGGGTTCTAAAAATAACTGAGGTGCAGGTAGAACGCACCGTACTTGGTGATTTCTCACCTTTGTAATGCCTTCTTTTAACAGAGATGACTGATAGTTATATAATGTGAATTGTTGTATTCAATAAAATTACTTACGTGGTTTATTCGATCGCATTACGCATATTGTAAAGTACTGAGTTTGATGAGGGAGCAAACTAGGTCCAGTATAAGATTTTATTACATGGAACCTCAATATAATCAATAAGGTGCAATGTAAGCATTAATAATTATTATAATCTACCGAAAGTAAATCGGTGCAATGATTATCGCAGCTGTAGTGCATCCGACTGTTGGAGAAAATGTTTTAGGGTTAGGGTGGGAAATGTTTTAGGATCAGGCCAAGAAAATGTTTTAGGATTAAGGCTTTATATTATGGAGGTTTGTCTACCTCGTTGGTTTGAATGCCTTGTTGGTAGCATAGCATAAGTGGGCTTATGTTTACGGTCGGTCTTGGATTCAATTCCCATTTGACTATACATATTATTAACATAATGCACAGACAAATTCTATCATCCACATTTTATTACTTATGTTTAGTAGAAAATTGTTATTATTCGGGTCTTTTTACAAAACGACATAACAATGATGTTGGTAGTACTTAAATTGATTAATATTTTTATTTATTATTTTACTTCGCATTCTTATTAATTCATATTTATATATATATAGTCGGCCTCGATGGCGTAGTGGTTAGTGTAACCGACTGCCACGCCTGAGGTCGCGGGTTCGATTCCCGCAGAAGTCAAACATTTGTGTGCATGAACATGGATGTTTGTCTTGGTCTGGGTGTTTCTATGTATAATATGTATGTATTTACAAAAAAAAAGTATATATGTATGTTTATCCATTGTCTAGAACCCATAGTACAAGCTCTGCTTAGTTTGTGGTGTTGTGTGTATGTGGTAGAATATTATTATTATTATTTATTATTATTATTATATTTATAAACATTTGGGGTCCATAACGAATACTTTATTACATTTATCGGCAGCTTAAAATATTCATAAAATGCTATATAACTTAATCAGTACCTTGTTAACAAAAAAGGCAATAGACAATATACAACCGAACAAGTTTAAAATTTATTTTCTCATAAAATTGCAATCATAATACACCGGAACATCAATTAATTAAATTAATTTACAAGCGTAAACACTTAGGTACGTAACAGAGTAAAACAGCGGAATTTCTTTGTGTCAGTCTAGATTTACGCCACCCGTTGCATACTTTATACAGAAATAAAAATAAATGTTCCGGTACATATTAGTTTCCCCTGTTGGCTAACGCTTCTGCTCGCTCCGTTTGGTCACAAACTCGTGGGGTTTC
Source organism: Catocala fraxini (assembly GCA_930367265.1). Taxonomy (NCBI): domain Eukaryota; kingdom Metazoa; phylum Arthropoda; class Insecta; order Lepidoptera; family Erebidae; genus Catocala; species Catocala fraxini. The sequence goes on from OV884028.1 coordinate 23,099,351, forward strand.
ACAACACTACTTCTTTGAGCTGATTGATCTTCACGCCTTTAAAAACTAAGTTCGATACGGATTGCGGTCCTTAATTTGGTTGTATTAGTGGGTTTTAATAGCCTTTTTTTATCTATAGTGGCAAACAAGCATAGGACACGGTAATGTCATCTAACAGTATTCTTTTTCTATACAAACGGTCGGTACACGAGTCATACCTACGCGCGTCGAAGTCGGTAGGCACTTGGTTCGCAACCAGTCGCGAATGCGCCGCAACGATGAACGGACGGTGTGATGGTTTTGTAAGCAGTAAGCGTGCGACTTGTTAATATTTAATTGAAATATCTACAAGTACTTACATAATAATAATGGCAAAGTACAAAAGTATTTTAATTAAAGGTTTTATCCGAATGCGATTTTTTTATACTATTAAATTTAACAATAAAGCTTTTCGTACGTGTCAGTCGAGGTGCAAATATTTTTCGGTCTCAATTATATAAGGTTGATTTTTTTATTAAATCTACTAATTAATAAACATAACATGATTTTTATTGAACATTTCCTATTTCATTCACAACAAATTATTATTTTAAATAAAACATTTAATATTTACAATCATTAAACTAGAAGGAAACTCAAGTAGGTAGATGAAATTAAAATACTGTAGGTGGGCAGCCCTCTCGCGTATTCGCGGACCGCTCGGCTGTAGGTGATTATTTCAAGGACAGAGCCGAATTACAATACTGTTAGATAACATTACCGTGCATAGGGTCTGTCGGGTGGTAATTTGTTATTGGCCTACAGATGTTTGTAATAACAAAAATATCACTCGCACGTTACTGATTCTTCAGAAAGGACTCGCTCTGCAGATAGCGAAAGGAACAAAAATTACTGATTGATATTGCACTGGGAACAAATGCTGTAACGCAGGAACACATCACAAGGTTGTTTGGTTACGAAGTTCTACAGAGTAGGGTTATTCCAGTCGCTGTAGTTACTTTATGAAAATGAAAAAGTTTAATTGTAGTTCAGATAATTCTTATTTATTTGAAATACATACATATACAATGTTTTATTTTAAGTTTTTTTTAGTTTAATTGTGTATTAAATAGTATTTTATCCTAATCTTTGACAGTAGTACCGCATACTTCTTTATAACTCAGTAATAAAGAAACATATTATGATGACTTAGTTTAAAATAGCACGTATGTGTAGCATTCAGCTACGTTTTTGATATTATATTTCGCAATATCGTTAAAGTCAACGGTCTTAATCTAAATATCTAACAAAAAGTGAATCCTCTTGGCAAATACTGGCATCACGATCATTCGTAATTAGCGCCGTAAAAACTAATTTTCATCAGTAGCAGCAAAAAGTACAAGGTCGGTACGATCTGTCTGTTTTAATTGTATATATTGAAAACGCGGCAAGAATGTTGATCGGACGGATTAGTGGTATATGAATTTTAATTATATGCTATTGTCAAGGAGATTGTTCAAGTCAATTTTTTTAGGGATATTATTATTAAAGGTAAAAATCGCAAGCAGCGATAGCTCAGTGGGGAGACCAACAGACTGCAATGCAGAGGGTCTCGGGTTCGAACCCACGTCGCGCACCTCTGACATTTCGAAATTATGTGCATATTGATTGACAATTATCGCCTGCTCCGTGCCTCGGAGAGCACGTTAAGCCGTCGGTCCCGGCTGCCATGAACATCTATGGCAGTCGTTATTGGGAAGTCAGTACCCTCTAATATCCTGACACTGGTCTAGCCTTAGGGTATCGTTAGCCTTCGGGTTGTGGAGGTCTGGTGGCAGCCGCTCCGTGTAAAAACTGATTGATATCCAGTCAAATCCGGTTAGACTAGAAAAGCCGACCCCAAGTGACTTGGGAATAATAAAGGCAAAGGGAAAAGAAAGATTATTAAAGGTAAAAATGAATTGTATATAGGACTAGGTTTTGCCTGTAAATGGCTCGCGTTACACAGTCGGGCACCTTCTTTGTAACGTGGACAACGTGTGCCTATGCGAAATTTCATGACGATCGGTTGAGTAGTTAAGGCGTGAAAGTGTAACAAACATACAAACTTATATTCGCATTTATACTCGTAGTATTAGTTAGGATTAGAATGAGATGCCGCAATGAATACCTAGAAACGCTTTAAGTAATTTAATTTGGGTTCGGGACAAAAAACAATAATGCGTGATGTTTTAAGTGAGACGTTTTTGTCTGTCTGATGTTCCAATATGTGTTAGTATGTTTAGGAAGCTGCACTTTGTTACCATAGTTACGGTTATTTATTTATTTTAGAAAAAAGGTTATAGACTTATAAGTACATTTGATCAATCGTAATTAAGGTACACATGTTGCTAATTACAAGCTTTCACATAATAATTAGTATACCGCTTGTATAACTACTCTGATTCCCTATGAGTTAGTTATCGTATCTTCAACTAAACAAATGGAAAAAAGGAAGAACATACATATATTATAATAATAATAATATAATAATATTCTATCACATACACACAACACCATCTAGCCCAAACTAAGCAGAGCTTGTACTATGGGTTCTAGAGAATGGATAAACATACATAATTATATGCTGTTTTTTTTTTTGTAAATACATACATATTATACATGTAAACACCCAGACCAAGACAAACATCCATGTTCATGCACATAAATGTTTGAGTTGTGCGGGAATCGAACCCGCGACCTCAGGCGTGGCAGTCGGTTACACTAACCACTACGCCATCGAGGCCGCCGAACGCGTATTAGGCGTATATATTTATTTATTCTTTTCCATCTTAATGGAAAAGTATAAATAAAAAGTAAAATTAAATTATACGGACACAGAAAAACTGCTAGAAGTCTTAAAATTATATTATGAATTATGAAAAGTAAATTTAAAGTTGTATACTACTTCTTAAACACCTTTAATCGCAGATGTACTTGACTGTAAATATTTTTATTAGGCAGGCTTAAACATAACCTTTTGAACACACATTTATTTTGTATACACTATAAATTAACATAGTTAAGAATTAATTTTAATTTAAGCTTAAATTATTTAAGGCAGGTGCTTTAATACTGTTCATGTAATTTGTATGATGTAGTGTAAGGATGTATCTTATTTTTCTGTTAATAAATAAATATTATTATTATTATACTAAAACTGTAAACCATTGTAATTTTCGTTTAAGCACGCTTATTACCAATTACTGAAATAAGCTTAGGATAACGTTTGAGTCATTTAAATAGGTTATTTCTATACGTCTTTTATACATTGCATAATTTATGTCACAGTAAGCGAGAAAGGGGATCATGCTATGTGTTTATATAAGTACCTAGTTAGAAAGAAAGAAAGAAAGAGCAGCGATAGCTCAGTGGGGAGACCAACAGACTGTAATGCAGAGGGTCTCGGGTTCGAACCCACGTCACGCACCTCTGACTTCAGGAAGATTTATGACTTTTTGAAATTATGTGTGTATTGATTGAAAATTATCGCCTGCTCCGTGCCTCGGAGAGCACGTTAAGCCGTCGGTCCTGGCTGCCATGAACATCTATGGCAGTCGTTATTGAGAGTATCGACACAAAAGATCCCACTGGGTCGAAGTGTCGCTGGTCTGCACTGACTGGCCCCCACTTAAGATACAAGATACCTAGTTGGAATGCTTGACGTTTCGGCCAGGTTGCACTGTCTAGTCTGCTCGTGACCACGGGTAGGTATAGGTGATATTAAACGTAAATCCTCTTTTATTGATATATTAATTAAAATAGGTAAACAGCAATTTCAAAGTGAATTAGGTTAAGTACATGATACAGTTACAATCAAGTGAGTATGAAATAACATGTACAACGAGTCATTAAATAATAAACTATATATTAAATACTATATATAATCAGACTCATTTTTGTTAGCAATACATAAAATCTTTATAATTAATAATCCGAAAGTCCTTGTTGCACCACTAAATGAAAAATTGCACAGAAGTTAAAAGTTAATGTAACCATAGCTAAAGTTCCGCATACTGTATTGCATTAAGATTAAATCTCAACCCGATGCAAATTCCACTAAAAATACGATTACACGAAGAAAAATTCATTCGTGAGCTGTTCTAAGTTAATACAAGGAAAAAGTTAGAAGTTAGAGCAGCGATAGCTCAGTGGGGAGACTAATAGACTGCAATGCAGAGGGTCTCGGGTTCGAACCCACGTCGCGCACCTCTGACTTTTTGCGAAGTGCCTATAGGGTAGGTCTTATCGGGTAGTGGTCTGCCGTTTCATAAGGCGGGCTGAAACCTCGGCGGGGTCGCGACTGCATGCGCAAGTGTTTCGCGCGGCCCTGTCGATAGTGGTTTTGTCGAGGAACACCGTGGTAGGTTTAGTCGGTATTCCGGGAGGTACATTATTCTTATTCCATCTTTCTTTTACCCCGGCGAGTCCGACATAACCCCTCCGCCCGCCCCCGCGGAGGGGTATGCGTCATGCATTAAAAAAGGAAAAAGTCAGGAGTAAAAAAGTTTCACGTCATAGAGTCAAGGTACATGTTATGTTGCATCATAGGGGCGCATGATATGGCAGAAACAGCGTTGGTGATTGAGCTGTCCGGAGTCTTGTAGCGCAACTAATGACGGTACTTTATTTTCTATTGTCATGTGTATTTAAAAAAAGTTTATGTATGGTCGTTTTTTAACTCTGATACGTTTCTTTGAAGTGTAAGTAAACGCTTATGGTACACCGGGTGAGGCAAATTGTTAGGTACTGAGTTTTGTGTTAAAAACATCTCAGTGAGAATATGAATTTTGAACTTCACCAAATAATATAAGTATACGAAATAATGATTATATGATTCATCAAAATTGATGTCATGTATGACGGCTGTTGGTTTTAATGAAATAACGCAGGTAATGGGTAAATAAATATTACCTTTAATATCATAACATCAGCGCTGTATATAAACTGTCCCATTGTTGGACGGGTCTCATATAAATATATAATAAACATTGAACATAAAATGAAAATATTATACATATAAATATAATATATTATTACTACATCACTTGTAACGTCACTTTTGTTGCAAGCATACAACAGGTGACATAACAGCCGCCATCTTGTTTACTAAATAAAAAAATATACGCAACGTACAGATAATTTTAACTTTGAGAATGAAATTATTAATTATGCCAATGCATACCAATATGTTTACACGAAGCGTCTGATTTTTGACCTTTGTAATAAACGTGATTGAGGATATCTGAATTCTAATACTAAATCAATGTCGAACTACAGTTTGTGTGTAGTATTTGTAGTGTTTACTACACTGTCAAGGTGGGCCAATGTAACACGAAATATTTTTGGTGATTCGGTTAACTTTAAATCGTGTGCCGTTGTTTGTGGGTATGTGCACAATTTTCTTTGATTATAAAACGAGTAATGAACTATCGTCTGGAGTCAAATTGTCATAACATAATAAACATTATGTATCGCGTAACATATTTTAGCTGAAAGGCTAGTCGTATTTTTATTTTTTAAAAGCCAATTGCTGCAATTTTAGAAATTCCTTGTCACAGAAAACTTTAAAAACATTCAAATATGGGACATAACTTTAACATCCCCAAACTCGAAACTAGATGTGGATTACACAAGTTTTTGTGTAATCCACATCTCGCGTGGGAATCGAACCGACAACACTCGGTGCAGTAGCAGGTAGCAATAATAATAATAATACCGCAGAAAGACTTAGAAGCTACAAACAAGTGGCTAAAATTAGGTTCGCTCTTCCCTGAGACCAAAGGTTTTATGCTTGCCATCCAGAACCAAGTTATTAGCACCAAAAACTACAGAAAGCTTATTCTAAAAGATCCTAACACTCAAAATGACAAATGCACGAAATGTCATCGCTTATCCGAAACCATTCAACATATAACCAGTGCTTGCCCAAACTTAGCTCAAACCGACTACACCCACAGACACAATCAAATCGCTCACATCATTCATCAAAAACTATCCATTAAACACAATCTTATACCAAATAAACCATTACCATACTACCAATATGTTCGAAGACCGGTGCTGGAAAATCAGCATTACAAAATATATTTTGATAGAGCCATCTTAACTGACAAAACTGTACATTATAATAGACCGGATATAACACTAATAGACAAGTTAAATCAACACGCGTACTTAATTGATATAGCTGTCCCTAACTCACACAACTTACAAAAAACAATAACTGAAAAATACATAAATACACAGAGTTAAAAGAAGAAATAATAAGAAACTGGAAATTGAATAGTGTGTATATTGTTCCACTGATTCTGTCTAGCACCGGAATCATACCTAAACAGCTTCATCATTATCTACAACAACTAGAACTACCATCTAATGTATACATGACTGTGCAAAAAGCATCCATACTAAACACCTGCTGAATCGTCCGAAAGTTTTTGCAGAAAGATATAGCCGCTTAAACGAACCTTTCTAATGAACTCCACTTGGTGTAGATCCATGGTTTTCATTTATTGACCGAAATTACTACGCATTTCGAGGAAAAAAAAATTACAAATAATAATAATAATAAACTTTATTTTTCTCATCACAAAGGTTCACGTATATGTGGATCTGGCTGTAGATAAACAATATATAGATAAACAATGCAGCTATGTTTTAGGTCTTACGTGATAGAAAACGAGCCAAAAGCTAAATATCGGATACAGTTTCAAGTCGTTCCGCTACTGATAATTTTTTAAGAGAAAGACGCAGTAACTCTTGCTCGACCAGCTATCAAATATGAGTCGTAAGCTGAATTAAAATTAAACCGAGTCACTTTAAATACAAAAGAATACTAATCTAGTTTAAAGAGACTGCATAATTATTATGATCTTGTATCTATGTATATCCTAAACTGAAGGCACGCCTTGATCTTAAAATTGTAGTTCATTATGTTCGACTTTGAACTATTCAATACGTTCACAATTGTTTTGCGAAGAATTATGTATTTTGCATTAAATACGGCCTTCTAACAATTACGTATAGATAACATAAATATACACCTAAGATTCCCACGTATTTTTTAAATTAATTCGTAATGCCGGAATAGATCAACAGTTTTGACTACAATTTGAAATTATTAAAGAACGTTCCATAAATTTTTATAATCAGAGTTTATTATGTAAATATAGTAATTATAAGGTAAAGATGTTTACTATCCGGCAATGCCACACGTTCATCAAAGCGTTTTTTTTGTCAATGACTTTGATTGGATGGTGTAAATTTAAATAAATGAAATAAAATATCATTTCAATTACCACTTTTTGCGATCAAAACTGTTTTTATTCTAAAATCAAGTTAAAAAATAAGTACTGGAGATACGGTTCGAAAAAGCTAATCAATGCCATCTTACTAGACACAACGAAAACGATTTCATAAAAAAGAAACCGCAAACAAATATACAATACGTAATTTTTTGTCGTCATTTTGTAATGGACTCTCTCGCATTGGATGGAACGAATTACACTTCTGTAAAAATAGATGTCAAAACATCTATTTAAGAGCAACGAGTAATCATTTTGACATCTGATAACGAAAACGTCTGATGGGAAATCGTTGTTTCAAAATTATTCTGTTAATAATAGCTTTTTTAGGTTAAATCATGTAACAAAGAGAACTGAAGATATTAATTGATTATTACTTAAATTTGACTACACGAAAAATATATAAGTTCTACAAATACACACAGATTTAAGTGGTTTGTTAAACAACTGAAATACATATTCAATAGAATGTTGCAAACGTAATAAAATACTGGTTGTGAATCAATCCTATCTTTCGGCGGGAGAAATAAAATCGTTATGGGGGTCGCCCTTTTGTCCTTCGAATTATAATTAAGTAGTTACGAAAATACTTATGTCAGTCCCTTGTCTCATATACCCTTGTGTTTTATCTGATTTGAAAATATTTTTGCAAGCTAAGGTAACAAAACACACAAAAAATAAGGTCGCCTGAATCCCTTACGATCACAATTACGAGAAAATAAACGAATAATTTATTTATTAATAGTTTATGCGCGCGTCTCCGCCCGCGTGGTGCCAACATCAATAGAAAGTAGCCTATGTCCTTACCGAGGTTTTAAACTATATCTGTACCAAAGGAGATTGTTCCTATTTGCCCCAAGATCAATAAGCATTTAATTTAGATAATAAATATTATTATATTTTAATATACTTATTACCGCTTTACGTATCAAACGGACACTTTGTGTTCCTTAAAAGTACTGGAATAAAGAACGTCGAAGATGCCGAGCGTCGCTCAATGCATTATTTTATTATTATTTACATACACCACATGTAATTAAATTCACTGTTTTCCCGAAACGTATGTAGTCAGTCAATGGTATAGAATATTTCTGCATCGTTAATTATAAAATACACTTAATGGAAATTAATCAAGAATATACACTATCATTTTTATCGAAAACACATCGCACCCTTAATAAAACAGAGACTTATCTCAGTATTTTGGATTAAACAAATTTGAACTCTATTGCAAAGATTTAACACAAATATAATATTAGAATTTAACATATACAATTAGAGTTCAAATTGCCTTACTTTCAAATTTCGAGTTAAGTCGCTATTTTATTAAGACTGCGACATGTTTTATTTTAAACATGACTGCAACACAGTAATGCACAACAATGCGCCCGACCGGCGCAAACGCATGGAGCTCGTACCCCTCAACCCGCTCCCCGCATCCCTTTTATTTGCCCACCTTTCGTCTATTCTAATGTAAGTAGGTCAGTGTGCCGGTCAACCGCGCGCCGGGATGTCCGCGCCGCTTATGAGAAATAACCTCAAAATCTCAGTTTTAATTTTAAACAAATCTATTTTCTGAAGTGTCCGTCATAAAATATTGTTTTTGTGAGCATATTGGAGTATTATAGAACACGTAAATAATTTTTCTTCGCAGTTAGTTCTGGGGCAAACGATATATGGGCGAGGAACAATCTCCTTTCATCTAAATCAGTTGAGTAGTTTAGCCGTGAAAAGATAACAGACAGACAGAGTTACTTTCGAATTTATAATATGAATAAGGATGGTCATAGTGAAATTAAAGAATTTTATATTTTGTATTACAGTTTAAGAAATTTTGTAGCTATGCTAAGGTACTGCTATGTACTATCGACTTGAGCGACGGTTGACCATTTGAGAAAATTTTTCGCTTGCACATGTTGACTTTAAGTGACTCTGCCCTCCGCCCGACCAAGTGTTGGCCTGCTATGCAATTTTAACCTTATGAGTGGTCATCCGTCGCTCAAGTCGATAGTACATTTAGCCAACAAAATTAAGCCAATAGAAAGTATTCATAGATAGTCATTTTACAACATTTACAATTATTTCTAACGATAGTTACTTACTCTATAGGTAAAATATGATAACACGTTTAGCTATGATGACCAAATCTGAGATAACTAACTTTTATAATAGCTTTAGTCAATTGTAAGAAAAACACAAAAATTCACCCATCCAAACATACATACATTGCCGACGGCTTACACTGCTTCAAATCCAAAATATGGATTTGCACTCCTGACGAGCCTCTGTAACGTAGTGGCAGACTTCGCCTGTGCTTTGTTCAATTTTCTATGTTGTCACATTTAATAAAATGTGACTGCGTTGCATTAGATCTCGATTCGACACCGGCGTAGTGTTATTGTTTTTCCTGCTAAGAATGTCTCAGTAGAAGCACGGAGTTTGGCATTTTATCCGGTTACCGGGAATAGGCTCACTGCGCTCTAGATGTTGGTATAATACATATCTCGTCTCAAGTCTCACTCACGCATGTCGCTTACATGTGACATAAATGAGACTATAAATATCTATGTACATTTTGCCAAATCGTTCAGATTTAGTCAGAATGCGCTTATAGCCTTTCCGCCTGCTCCTTTGTCAACTTCAATGGTAATTGAAGTTAACAACGAATGTTCAAGTAAAATCACTAGAGTAAAAACAAATTTATGCTCTATAGCTGTACTACCACGACCTTAACTCAATTAGCGGCAAGAAGGTCGTCAAAAACAAATACGTGTTTGTCTACGCTCTAAAGAAATTCATTCATAGTTATGTCCTCAGGGTTTATGGTTCATTTGGACTGATTTTTTTATATCTCTTTAAGTGATTTTGTTTTTGTTTAAGTTTTTGTCATTCGGCACAAATCGTTTCTGCGATTGCTGTTAAAAAATCATAAGTCGTGACGAGGATGGATTATTTTTTGTTATAACTAAAGACTAGGGTTTAGTTTGCTGACTTGAGTCTAATTGGACCATCTCGGAGAGACTCCTTATTCATTTGTGAGACGATTATCTCCAATATGTAATTCTAATAAAGATTATAAACTGACATGTTTATTTACAGGCGGTTAATGCACATGGCAATGATAAACACAGGTTGGAGTGGATGGCCCTTAGGGGTCTGGAACACTCCAAGAAATTCATTGCAAACAGAGCCACGGGCTTCACCCGGAAGTTCTGCGGGTACAACAAGAGCCAAATACGCCTGGTCACAGGAGCGTTTACTGGTCACTTTGGCACCAATGACTTCCTGTGCAGATTGAGTTTGGCAAACAATTTGATCTGCAGAGCCTGTGGTGAACGGGACGAGTCCATATTACACCTACTGTGTGAATGTGACGCGTTGGCTGGACTAAGGATGGGTCTGATGGGGTTGGCATATCCGAACCCTGAAGACTTCAGGCTTCTTCCTCTGAAGTGTACGCTGCGACTGATGCAGTACATTCATAGGGAGATAGCTAAGGGATAGATCTCGGGGCCGACACAAAAGATCCCACTGGGTCGAAGTGTCGCCGGTCTACACTGACTGGCCCCCGTAACAAGATAAGATAAAATAAGATAAGATAAGATAAGATACAGGTGGTTTGAATCTGAATTTGGCATCACACTGATGGAAGACAGACGATAGAAATTTGTAATATTTGAAATGTTTGTGATCAATTTCTTTTTCTTAATGAAAGGAATTCCGCACTAGGTATAATTCTTGTGTCGCGAGGGAATTTACAAACATTCAAACAACGGACACAAGGAACACCCAGACTCGGAACAACTATTTATGACTCACAAACATTTTTTCAGTGTGGGTTCGAATCTAGCGCGTTGACAGTGACAAGGACGACTAAAAGTACTACGCCACCCGTGTAAACCGTTGAACGGATTTGGACGAAATTTGGTACCCTAATAAACTATCATTATATTATATGATAGTTTTAAATTATCATATAGAACTATCGTAGTGTTCCCGTAGTATATACATGAGCGAATCTTCAGGCAAAAAATACTCAAGTACAAACCAAGTCACTTTTAATATCACAACCATCACGTTAGTTTGACGCACGTTTGAATTTATAAAACAATTAAATACAATAATTATATACACAGTATGTCTGCCTATTGTATTCACTTCCTTCATGTATGTAATAATTGTTAGGGTTGTTATACTATGTACACATATAGTAAGCGTATTGTTTGTACTCGCTACAGGAAGTATTTAATACGTTTTTATAAGAAAAATGTTACCTTTTGGAATAATAAACAGATTTATGGACATTGTTGTTCCATTGTTAATAATAATTATAATTACTATACAGATGCAACATGATACTACGGATAATCATGAGTGGAAATGTTCATTGAAAAATCTAGGCTAGATTTTTACTGGAACGAATGCTGAAGAAAGGCTTGTAAAGCCTGCAAGCAAGCAAGCTTGAAAGCGAGTATCATTTATTTCATTTTAATGAAGTAAGAGTAATTTGATATCTCTAGTTTCAGTATTTATTAAGGACTAGTTACTGCCCGTTTTGCCCGCGTAAATCCGGCATAAATCTTGGTTAAAAATGATTCTATGTAATATACAGGATATGATCTATTTCGATCCAAAACTGACCAACCTGACCATTGAATAGCAAACATGCAAACATTTGTACAAACTTTCCCATTTGTAATTCTAGTAGTTAGTACTTATTTCACTTTTATACTCTTGTCAACAGATTTGAGCACATATTTATCAAAACAACAACATGCCAACATTTCAATTAATTACTGTCAAGGAACCATTTTTATTCATAAGGGCCTGCCATTTTGTAGATGTATCAACATAACTTTTCATCGGAAGCTTTTAACTTTAAAAACAAGTAATAAAACGGGCTAATGCGATTTAATCCTAACAAAGTCCTTGAAAGGTCGAGACGCTATAAGTAACCTTGGAGGTTTTGCATATTTGAGTTTTTATTTCGTACCCGTGGCATATAGAGGTCCTCGTCCGCCTTATTGTTTAATTTGGAAGTTTATTTTGACTTGTGACTTCATCGGGCTGTTTTGGGATCTGTTTTTATAAAATGGAGTTTATTTTATGGCAATTATATGGTGTAAGACTTATCTGGTTAAGATTTCCTTAACAGAGAATAATACCTAGCTTGATAGGCGATTAAGGAACGTGGATCAGCAATCGCATTAACATTAAATTAACTAAAAAAAATTCTGAGGCATTTCCTTTCGTGAGGTTTTTGTGGATTGAGGATAAGTTGCAGGTGTATCATACCTAAATTTCGATAGCTATCTTTACGTCTTCTTAGTTGCAAACCGAGATGTCGAGCAGCTTATCTCATCTTATGTGGGGGCCAGTCAGTGCAAACCAGCGACACTTCGACCCAGTGGGATCTTTTGTGTCGACACTCTCCCAATAACGGCTGCCATATGTATATGGCAGCCGGGACCGACGGCTTAACGTGCTCTCCGAGGCACGGAGCAGGCGATAATTGTCAATCAATACGCACATAATTTCGAAAAGTCTTACGAAAGTCAGAGGTGCGCGACGTGGGTTTGCATTATAGTATGTTAGTCTCCCCACTGAGCTATCGCTGCTCATTGTCGAGCAGCTTAGTACCAGTAGACCAACGAGGCGGTTTTGCCTTTGTGTTATTATGATAAGTGTTTGTAATTATTTATTTCAACTTTATAGTAGAGAATTCAGCAGCGGTGTAGAGTCAATAGGCCCGACCCATCATAAGGACTAAAATATTACGTTGCGGTTATGCAGAGGGTTAGACAAAAGTGTAGAGCAGCTATATGAATGGCTGCTCTATATTTTTCCTAACTCTTCCAGAGTATACAAACATAATAATCTGATGATACGTAGATTCTAGCTAAGTGGCAAACAAAGTCGTAACTATGTGCTGGCCAGTATACTTGAATATTTCACCAAAGCTATAAGCGAACCAGTGATCTTTATGAGCCAAATATGAGGTCTTGACACGAGAGGTGTTCGTTGCTCGTCCGTCCATTATTTTAATATTATACATAATGCACGCATCCATTCACTTTCGCTTCGTCGCTCGGTTTCAAAATGAATACATTTGTAAGTTTTCAAGTAAGACATTTGGTTGAATACGAAACTTTTAGGATGGCTGCCCATTATTATGTCATCGTGTAATTAAAAATGTAGAGAAGAGCAATAATGGCACTAGTTATCACCATATTATATTTTATATCTGATGCTAGTCTAGGTCTCTGGTTAAATTTTCAAGTCAGGCCATGTGTAGATGGATTTTTTGATCAAAGAACAGCACAAAATCTAGAACTGTGCTCGGAAGACGGCAATAGGCTTGACTGTTTTAAGTGGATATAGTGACAAGAATAGAAATATATAATATATTATATAATATAAATATAATATAATAAAAATATAATATGTTAAGCTGGTTTGGGCATGTAGAAAGAATGGACGAGGAAAGACTGACTAAGAAAGTTTATAAGGCTAGTGTGAATGGAACAGTCGCAAGAGGAAGACCTAGGCGAACGTTTCTTAATCAGATCGGAGACGTTCTGGACAAAGGCCAGGTTAAGAGCACCTTGAACCGACGGGCGTGTATGAGGAATGTGATGAAAGAAAGCCAGAAGAAGAAATGAAGTCAGAGAAGTGTGTCAGGATCGTAGCAAATGGAAATCCGTAGTCTCTGCCTACCCCTCTGGGAAACAGGCGTGAATCTATGTATGTATGTATTTTTTAAGTTAGACCTAGCTAAATGCATGCCTTCTCCTTAGAGAGTTTTTTTTAATCTATCTGCACACAGGGATCCTTAAAAAGTTGTGTAGAGTCTGCTTTCTTGACATTATTTATAAAGTTTGCAGCAATACCGATATAATTCCTATCAGATATTAGAAGTCTTCTTAAGACTGCGCGGAGCGTAAGACAGATAATGACAGAGCTCGTGCGGCTCAGATTCAAATCGGCGCGCGGCCGCCATAATAAAATTGTATGGAGGATTTGAAGTGCTTTTTTGATAAATATATATCTTTATTGTCAACCAATAACTTAAATATTTGGGACAAACAAATTGTAATATAACTATTTATGTTTCGTTTAAACTGTAAAATAGGATAAATTTCTACTGTTATAATCTAAAAATCACGTAACACGAGCTTACGTTTTTGCAAATTTACGTAAGTTTGCGGGTGAAAATATTAATAATTTTAAGTTTAATTGTTGTAAACACATTCATTGTTATGGTAAATGTATATTTTATATTTGTATTAAACAAAAAAGTGTTGATTTTATTCACTGAACTGTGATCGCCTGTTTTGGCACATTTCGCTCGGCGCAGTCTTAAAATCATCTATGGTATATGCATATGCGTATCCTATGTCTTATTAATGGTTTGTCCCACCTACCCACAGTATTAGGATTAATACAGACTATACACACGGTAAAGGCGCATCATTTGCGTCTGAGGACTTGAAAGTCAACAATACTCACCTCGATGGTCAACACCTGGAACGCAATTGAGCACGCAAAGCGTTGTATCTGTAACCCACATCTGAATCCATCTGTAACCCATGAATGTATAAAATTATTAAAAAGTATAAGCTGTAAAGTTTCACCTTTTTTCGGGCTACTTTTATCTTTAATAGATGGCGTAGTGGTTTAAGTGGCCGCATCGCCACTGCCGCTGCGCCGGGTGTTGTGGGTTCGATCCCCACACGAGACAAACATTTGTGTGACCCACAAATATTTGTTCCGAGTCTGGGTGTTTCTTGTGTCCGTTGTTTGAATGTATGTAAAGTTCTCCGTGATGCAGGTTTTTTACCTAGTGAAGGAGTTGTCTTTTTAAATAAAAGCATAAAATAAAAATGGCTGCGTTTGGCGCAGGAGACAATTGGTCGCCTTGTTATTGCCACCGCGCTAAATGTTGTAGGTTAAAATCGCACACGGAACTATTAACCTATCGAGTCGCAGCGACCAGACACAATAGGTTCAAGACAAGAAATGCCAGACATAATTAAAAACTTACAAGTTAATTTTGTGATTGATAGATGATTATTCTGAGTCTGGGTGTTCCCTGTGTCCGTTGTTTGAATGTTTGTAAAGTCCTAGGAGGAGGGATGTCTCTTTAATAATAAGACCGATTTATCATCTTTGTCAACTACATTGCTGCATAAAATATCGTATCTCAAAGTATCTTATCTTGTCTCAAACTAGCTTTGCCGGTTATACGATAATGGTCGATAGACATAATTACATAAACATTAACAGTTCTTTGAAGTTTTGTCAAGTTCTTAGTATTCTCTCTAATGTAGGTACATATATATGAATAGATAGAAATAATCAGGTCTGTCAGATTCAGTCAAACTCTCAGATTACTCTGAGAGTTTGTTCTTGTTTGAACGCGCCAATCCCTGGAGCTACCTAACCAGTCGGTATTGATTTTTTTATTTAAATTTGGTTGCGATAGCTTAGTGGAGAGACCAACAGACTGCAATGCAGAGGGTCTCGGGTTCGAACCCACGTCGCGCACCTCTGACATTTCGAAATTATGTGCATATTGATTGACAATTATCGCCTGCTCCGTGCCTCGGAGAGCACGTTAAGCCGTCGGTCCCGGCTGCCATGAAGATCAATGGCAGTCATTATTGGAAAAGTCAGTGCCCTCTAATATCCTGACACTGGTCTAGCCTTAGGGTATCGGTAGCCTTCGGGTTGCGGAGGTCAGGTGGCAGCTGCTCCGTGTAAAAACTGATATCCAGTCAAATCCGGTTAGACTAGAAAAGCCGACCCCAAGTGACTTGGGAATAATAAAGGCTAGGGAGAAGGTAGCATATTTTTTTGCATGGATACAAAACGTCATGCTACGTGTCACAGCAGCGAAAGGGTAATTATAAACGTAGGTAAAACCGCGGTGGATAGCTGTACATGTGTGGACATGTACTTACCTAAGCGTTGATTTACTTAAACTATTAAATACTATTCACATGCAGCGACAGCTTTGAATAATAATTTAATATGAATTATTCCAAAGCCGTTTCACCTTTGCTTATGACCAATGTATGACACGTTAAAAGCGTTATTTATTGCACATAATTAATAAACACATAACTTCGTTGGTAATTAATTTCCTCGTAAAACAAATGTGTAATTTTATACCGTGACTCTGAGTGCCTTGTCAGACCCGTGGCATTTATGCTTATGTTTACCTATATTTATGAAGTTCGCAATACAATACCCGTGTTGGACGAAGTGTTGTTAAGATTTTCTGTCAACAAAGTGTCAGTAGCTCCACGGCATCTCGAATTGTACCCAACAAACTGCAATAGAACTGTCCCCTGCTGCATTGGGCTTAATCCATAGCTGACAAAATGTGATACACGTCTACCTCATCATCTTCGCCGAAAGACGTCCACTGCTGGACATAGGCCTCCCTCAAGGATTTCTACAGAGACCGGTCTTAGGCTACCCGCATCCAACCGCTTCCCGCGATCTATGCCAGGTCGTAAATTCACCAAATACCTAAATTTATGAGATGTACATACATCTTGTATCGTATGTATTTATAATTAGTGAACATAAGCTTGAAAGCAAGGATAAATTATATACTAAGCGATGGGAACAAGGTTTCACGCTAATCAATAGGGCAAAGTGTCACATAAAATAATTGTATTACAAATTATTTTTGCTCGGATAATCGAATAGAGTGATGCGTGCGAATAAACGAAGTCGTATATCAATCTTTTTCAACTAACTGGTTAACTCTTGACAGCCGGTATGACAGTAAACTTAATAATGCTATCAATCATGTATAGTCGGCAGATGATAAGTGTGTGACTGCAAATCATGCGATTTAAGTGCTTATATTAACACTTTTATTCGATTAAGGTACGATTCGATAAGTGGTTTTATTCGATTAAAGTGTTGATTCGATGAGCAATTTTGTTTGATTGACGAACTTATCATAATCGGAGAAAAATATTATTGTTATAAATAATGTAGCAGATGGCTATAGGTCGTGGTTACGCAATGTCATATCAAAACATGTGAGATACACAACCTATTCGGGGAGAGAGACTCAGTGCGATCGTCGATTCCTTTAGCCGTTAGCGTCTTATATTTTGCTGGCGCACTAAGAGTTACCAATAGGATGGCTTTAGTGGCTAAAATCTCATACAACCCATTTCTAGGAGATCGGGTATTTATTGAATACTCGATAATAATGAATTAATATATAATTAATTTACCTGTATAGGAAAAGATAAACAGCTAAGAACATGACGTCTAAAGAGCTGTATTTAATGCAGAAGCATTAGGTACAGCAGTAAGTAATATAGATATTTTCCATACAATATAGAACCGATTAATAGAAAAACGTCTTCACAGTCGTTGATACATCACGCCAAACGATCATTACTATAATTTAGCTTTAGACAAGTTTTGCGTTTACTGTCTATAGCAAAAAGATCGTTCTCAGAAGTCATTTTATTCAATTTGCTTGTGGAGATACTTAGAAAAATATCTAATTTATTTTGATCATGTCAGTTAAAATGTCAACTATAAATTAATTCTTAGTATATTAATGATGAGTTGAATTATTTGCAGTTTTAAAAGCATTTGGGTGATCCAGCGGCTATTAATAGGAGTCTTGTATGATTTCCATGTTAATTTTATGGCATGTGTTTGCTTTTCTGATTGTTGCTTACTTATGAAATTAAGGTTCAGTTCAATTCAGATTCGTGTTAACTTCAATTCAGTAATTCTATTTTATATTTTCTGAAGTCGGGCAGTGTTAAATGCAACCCGTAAATGGTTAAATTTTAAAATTAGGGCTTAAACATAGTAAGTGAAATGATAGTGTAATAAAATTCTATCTTTGAGGATATGCAGTATTAGTCTATCGTAAGTTTAAACATTATTTTGTATTGTATATTTACCAGAGTATCATAGTATAGTATAATCAGACTCACACAAATAGAAAAAATTGTAGTATTCAGTAGGCTACCATAAAGTACTGATTGTTAAAATTTTATTGATCTAAGTATGTAATAAATATCTAGGAATAGCAAATCTTAGCAATCTTCCTGATAAAATATACTATACTATTAATCCTCTGATAGGAAGCGAATATCGTGACAATACACACACAGAATCACATCATTTGCATACTGTACACGCTTTTCTTAAAGGTTTTTATTCCATATCGTGATGCCGAAGCAATCAGCCAGCTAATACCAACTTTTTGCAACACAGTAATGCGTGTCTACCTACTTATTACTTCTTATAGATACATCTTTTTACTTTTGAACACGTTTTTCTTCATGTGCTTTATGAATGCGTGGTTTATCAACTCCCCCCACGTGTAATACAAACGTGATGATAATGATTGGGTACGAAGATGAATTGTTCTGTCGTCATCATCATGAACAGGTATTGCTATCATTGCAGTATGGAAAATAACTTTTGAATAAGTTGTGGTTGATGACTCGTGAGTAATAGACTTGTTTATGGATTGAGTTTTCTTGTTGTGATTGGAGACCGTTTTTCTGGTTTCAGCCGGGTATGAATCTCTCACTAGATCCATGACTAGTGGGGTTAAAAACTATAATACCATTCATGTTTATTGCTTCAAAAGTTGATAATGAGGAGATTTTCTAGTGCAGTAGTAGTGAATGCGATTCCTGAGTCTCGGTCTCGGATTCGATTCGCAGGTCTAGCAACTTCAAGAAAATCTTACAAACGGTGGCAGATCCTGGCACTGTGCTTGGAAGACAACAATAGCCTTGCCCTTTATTAAGTGAAACCAAAAACCATGGCTGTTGAAATGTGGGTGTAACACATCTCTGCCTAATTCTTCAGGAGTATAGGCCTGTGACTTGTATGTATAATATTACTTTAGATCTGCGGTTGCTAGATTCTGACTCATACATACTAATTGCTTTACCGATATGACGATTTAATTAGTCACTTCACCAACGTGCGTGTTCGACAATATTACCATAATTATACGTTATACCATTCTTAATGTTTCTGTCAGCAGCATTGAAGTCCACCCATGCTCATACGTGCACTTATTTAATTGATAAGAAGCAAAAACATGAATAAACGAACCATTATTATTAATATAAAAAGCAATTGTAACGCCCACATCGCATTATATACTTTGTTATACATATAAATAATATATGTATAACAAAGTAGCAACGGTTACGCCTCAGGCCATAAATTCGGTTGTGTTATGATTCGGAATGTCGTCTTTATATTCTGAATGATGTCTAATGGATATTTACAATTTAAGATAGTCTTTATAATGTCAATAATTAATTTGATTGTTAATTTATAGAGTGGAATGTTGATGTTCTTATCGATGTTATATTTTAATAAAAAATTATGTAGCTGATGTTTTAAAATGAGACAATATTGATAAATGGATAGGTAAGAATTACGTAACATTAAATAATATTGGTGTGATTTCAATAAACCTGCGGTAATGTAGTAAATCACTAGACGATATACTGTGAATTTTTATGTAGACAGAAGTAATTGGTCTGATTCTGGGTGTTCTTTGTGTGTTCGGAACTCCCACCGCGATGGAGAAGTGATTCCTTTATTGTCTTTTATATTAATAAATAATTGGCTATAGAATCGCTTGCTACATACATATTTTTTAATTATTTAGGGCTGGTGCCATAGTAGTTTATAGAGATAAAATTTTATGTCATTCTAATATTTTTTTAATAGTTAATCATGGTATCCACTAGATGTAGATACTGTTAGAAAATGTATTTGAAGATCTCCGTTCATCATAATTGGGATCTTCGAAAGCCTCTTCGAAAGAAAATAATAAGGACACTGAACCCTAAATGGTTTCATTACATTTTATATTGCGGTCGATGTTATCGCGAAAAATTGTCAAATAAGGCGAGAGAAGATTATCCCAAAACAACGTGTTTAAGAACAGGTACCTACCAAAATAAGTTTCTCAAGAAAGTGTGGTGTGTTTGTACGATCCGGTTACCGAAACCAAGTCACATTTATTAACATAAGTATTTTAGGTCATTGGCTAGGCTATGTTACAAGCGATAAGCTTGTGAAAAGATCACTGTAAGCAACACGCTATAAATTATGCTAATTCACTTGTTACTTGAATAGGTAACTTAATGTAACTTACAGACTAATCACTTGCAGCACCTGTAACTTAAAGCCAAAGGTTAGTATCAATTACCATTTAGCTCAAAAAAGCTTAAGGCGACAGATGACTATGTTGAAGCTGTCAGCCAACGCCCTCATCACATCACATAACAAAATACGATCATTCGTATATAACAATATCGAACGTATAAGTTTATGGTATCGGTATAGTCACGACCTCACGTCACGATTCAATACTTCCTAGTTGTATAACGATCTGCTAGCTTCGAATATATAATTAGTGAAATTTTTGCCGTCAACTCCTTTTGGACGTGTGATTGAGTATTTCTGAACATCATTTGTAGCAATAATATCTTGTATTCAGAACTGTAGTATCTTCATTAAGATATTTGCTTGAGGTTATTTGCCAAGACATACATTGCATTATTAATGGTTTCTTGTTTGAGGATTTGGAAATCTTTCTTGTTTTGTTAAGATAGCTTTATTTAAAATTCGCTTTTATGGCCGCTTCGAATGCATTTATTTAAAATAACTTAAAATATCATGCGTATTCGTTCGTGTCGTATGTAGGTTTATTAATTAAAGATTTTTAGAATCGCTTCGATTGTTTCAGGATTTAAACCTACATACAATCAAACAAAATTAAACACTTTATTCCCTTTATCCCTCAAGAACAGTACTATTTTCTGGACGAAACATACCCTATGTCCTTTTTTATTCCTTTGACAACGAGTATGCGAAATTTTATGATGATCGGTCGAGTAGTTAAAGCTTGAAAGCGTAACTAATAAAACAAACTCACATTCGCATTTATAATATTAGTTATGATGTAAAAGAAATATCTAATAAAGTCCAATACAGAGCAACAAATCGCACCCTTAATAAAACAGAGACTTATCTCAGTATTTTGGATTAAAC
Source organism: Catocala fraxini (assembly GCA_930367265.1). Classification (NCBI taxonomy): domain Eukaryota; kingdom Metazoa; phylum Arthropoda; class Insecta; order Lepidoptera; family Erebidae; genus Catocala; species Catocala fraxini. The sequence goes on from OV884028.1 coordinate 23,120,740, forward strand.
AAATTTGAACTCTATTGCAAAGATTTAACACAAATATAATATTAGTATTTAACATATACAATAAGAGTTCAAATTGTCTTACTTTCAAATTTCGAGTTAAGTCGCTGTTTTATTAAGAGTGCGAAATGTTCGCGTTAGTGTTAAGAAACAATATGGCATCAATACCTAATTTCTATGTCAGTTGATATAAAGAAATAGTACTTTGAAAAATTATTGTTTTACAATATTGTTTTCTATATTGGTTGTAGAGGTGGCATTTGAGATAAATTGACCTTCGAAAAGCCTGAATCGAAAAGCGGACACTAATATGCTTGGGCATATTAACATCATCGAAATCTTTACTAATATTATAAATGTGAAAGTAAGTTTGTTTCTTTATTTCTTTGTTTGTTACGCTTTCACGGCTTAACTACTCGCCCGATCATCATGCAATTTTGCATACACCTTGTCAGGGGTACAGAACATGACATAGGTTAGGTAATAATGTGACAAAGAGTACCTTTCATCCAAAAACTGTTCTGTTATTAACTTAACCTAATTACATTTACGCGAGAAAAAACGCGCGTAACATCTAGTATATCATAATTATAAGCTATATGCATTTTGTGTACATCTCCGAATCTATTATACATATGCATATATGCATTTTGGCTGTCATCTTGAGGAAAATTTATTTTACCTTCAACAATGTTTTGACTCTACATTAAACCCAGGTTACTAACTATTAACTAACTATAAAGGAAAATGACACAAGGTTGTTTTGTTAAAAGATTCTAAGCACGCGATGACCTATGAGAGGTTGCAGGAAGCGCCGGGTGTTACATTAGGCATGGATGCAGGTGTTGTATGGATTCTCGCCAAATATTCGTACAGTTTGTGATTTAATGTTCTATTCAATTTCCTCGGTTTGGTCATTGTCAATACTGTGTTCCGATGCTGGGCACGGGTCGCTACTGAATAAGAGAAGGATAGTCTATAATGTTTGACTATGAAGGCTTAGCGGTTTAAGTGGTGGCCTCGCCACTGCTACTACGTCGAGTGTTGTGGGTTCAATCCACACGGGGCTAAAAATTGTGTGGTCCACAAATGGTTTTTCCGAGTTCCAACTCTTATACAACAGCTTTGTCCGTCCGTCTGTTGTACAAATTTCAACTCGAGAACCGTAAGAGCTAGAGACTCGCGGTCAACGTCATTCGACTCAGCATAGTCGATATACCCCCGAAATTACTATGACCTTTGACCTCTGACCTCAAGGTCACGTGACCTTTGCATATTACTTGAACTATTTTTCGAACTCTAAGATTTACGGCAATTCAATGCCGATTCTCACATGTTTTGTATCCGGTTTTAGAATCTTTGTAAAGTTTCCCGCGACATAAGAATCACTAGAACGAGAGCTGCCTTTAAAATATATAATATAATATAATAATATAATATATATAATATATTCTATCACATACACACAACACCATCTAGCCAAAACTAAGCAGAGCTTGTACTATGGCTACTAGACAATGGATAAACATACATATATACTTTTTTTTTGTAAATACATTCATATTATACATAGAAACACCCAAAGCAAGACAAACATTATGTTCATGCACACAAATGTTTGACTTGTGCGGGAATCGAACCCGCGACCTCAGGCGTGGCAGTCGGCTACACTAACCACTACGCCATCGAGGTCGTCGAAATAATAAATAATATGATGCCAATTCGTATAGTTTGGGATTTAATGTGGTACTATTCAATTTTCTTGGTTTGGTCATTGCCAATATTGTGTTCCGATGCTGGACACGAGCTGCTACGGAATACGAGGAGATTATAGTATTTTATTTTTGACAGCATGGATAACTTAGTAGTGACCAATTCGCACCACACTCGACTCCACTGTCTACGATGCTCTCCGAGTGGCCGGAGATAGATCAAGATGGCGTAACATCGTGAGATCAAGATTAATGGATGTAGGAGGTCACGATCCTCAGACATGAGGAATACGACTGACGGAGGGAGGAATATGATGGCATAATTTGAATAGGCACACTTATAAGTCATATGCCAGACACACAAACACAATACAAAACAGTTGGTTGGAAGGCAGTATTACTATCGGTACAGGCTTACTTTCACTATTCACTATGCACTCAATTAAGTTAGTAATTAAAACCAATCTTATAAATTAGTTCCAATTCGTTTATCATTTATTTTCTTTTGTTTTACCTAGTTCTGTTTTTAAATGACAATAGAATGAAATAATATCCTTTTAAATTTTAAACAAGTACACACAGTACAGTGTAATGTACTGTGTGTACAGTACAGCCTCATAAATAGCTTATAATTTTATATTTTATAAGTTTGTGAGAGTATTTTATAAATCAAACATTCTAATTATTATTTTTTAGTTTTGAACTATAACAAAAGATATATTTAAATTTAAAAAAGCGAGTCGATTTAGCTACGGACAGTTAAATATTGACATGTTTTTCATAGAATATGTGTCAAAACTTAAGGCCGCCATAGTAAAATTGTATGGAGGATTTGAAGTGCTTTTTTGATAAATATGTATCTTTATTGTCAACCAATAACTTAAATATTTGGGACGGACAAATTGTAATATAACTATTTACCTTTCGTTTAAGCTGTAAAATAGGAAATATTTCTACTGTTATAATCTAAAAATCACGTAACACGAGCTTACGTTTTTGCATTTTTCGTGCAAAGTTACGTAATTTTGTTGCAGAAATTATTAATTATTTTAAATTTTTTACACGGAGTAATTGTAAACACATTCATTGTTATGGTAAATGTATACTTTATATTTGTATTAAACAAAAATTATTGATTTTATTCACTTAACTGCGACCGCCTGTTTTGGCACATTTTGCTCGGCGCAGTCTTAACTATCTGTAGGTTAAACGATTCATTTTTTGGATATCGAAACTGGCCATATATCAACTGTCTTTTAAATATTACTGATATAACAATCCAAATCTCGCAAGTGTGACTATTGATGACTGTACTACTAAAGCATTGCATACAAGCTAAAACTGAAATTAATTTTTTAATGAACGACGACGACATCATTCGTCCTAATGGTCATGTATACCCATAATATTAGCCTTACTATCTCCAACACAATGTACTTGAAAGATTAGGCGTAATATCGGCCACGATAACTATTAAAATCACTGACGACTTCCCATGTCATTAATAAGTACTTACATACAACTAAGTACTAATGAATTCTATGTGAATTCCATATTTAAAACTGATTAAAATAATGGCATACTATGCCCCGTATGGTCGCATCAATAAGGCGAACCAACTCCATACTTTAAACTGTTGGACCAGAATTGTTTTATTATTAATTGATTACCAGTCATTGTTTACAAGCAAGTCTGAGCACGTACCCAGCGGCAGTCTGATTGTAATCAGTGACCTCCAAATAGTTGTTGAGATGTGAATAAACAATTAACATTTAGGTACCGATGTACTGTAACGCTGTTGCAAGTTAAATCAATGATTTCGTTACACATTTTGATTGTTTTTTAGAATTAAGTAGTATGTGGCATTTTCATCAATTTAGATATATGTTTGTATGTTCCACCGTAGCGCCTAAACTAGTGAACTGATTTTAATGAATGTGGTGCCAATAGTTTTTTATTTTATACTACTAAGGTGGCAAACATGCATACGGCCCACCTGATGGTAAGCAACACCAGAGGCATCACTTGCGCGTTGCTGACCCTTTAGGAATAAAAGGAAGTGGGAAGTAGAAGGAGCGGGAAGGGGGAAAGAGGGTGATTGGGCCTCCGGCACTCTCACTCACCGTACGAAACACAACAGTAGGAATACTGCTATTTCACGTCTATATTCTGTGAGAGGGTAGTCCTTCCCCGGTCGAGCCGGCCCATTCATGCTGAAATCTGCGATGCTCTACTACTCAAAAATGGCTCGGTGGTCGTAATAATGGCCCGGGTGACGTAGGCTATAAATTTTTTACGACAAATCCCTTTTTTACGTAGTCGGGTTATAGTTTTATAAAATTTATAATTAATACATGATATATTACACAATTTAATTATTATTAAAAAGTTAATTACCGCTCGCTTTAATGAATGTTAATATTGTAAGCAAACCTTCATGTCTGAGAGTTCTCCATAATATTCTTAAAGATATTATAATTATTTGCTCACAGTAGGCAGCGGCTTTGCTGTGTCCTGACATTGCTGAAGTCCATGAGCAGCGGTTACCACTTTCCATCAGGTGGACCACGTGCTCGTCTGCCACAAATGGCAATAAAAAAAATGGTATGTCTGCTAACCTGTACTGGGTCAGCGTAGTGGACTATGACCTAACCTTCTTTCACACTGAGACGAAGGCCATGCCCAGTAGAAGAACGGTTTATATAAGGGCTAATATTGAATACACAATTCAAAGACCAAAACGCATGATTTTGAAGATACAGAGAATATATCAAGAGCAACTAATCAAACAATGATATTGTGTAAAATAATCTGAACTATTCTTTACATAGCAACAACCTGTGGTATCAAACAACCAACCTGTCAATAGAACTGCCGCTTCATCGTACGGTACTTCACGCTTGGTTGCTGTCCATTCGCGTGGTAAACCAGACCTAGTTACAGGTTACGTAAGCCATTGTCCAATCGAGTATGTTCGGATGTGACCTGGGATATTGGACTCGAGTTTTTTTGCCTGCGAGCTGCGGTTTGTCGAAGGTCTTTGATGCGAGGTTACTCAATACCTACTGTTGTCAAGTTTAATGGCCGTTTATAAAAACTCATGTACTGCTAAACATCGGCGATTGTTTGTAGCTGTAAGTACACGTAATGAACATATATGGCGTAGTGGTTAGTGTAAGTGACTGCCACGCCTGAGGTCGCGGGTTCGATATCCGCACAGGTCAAACATTTGTGTGCATGAACATGGATGTTTGTCTTGATCTGGGCGTTACTATGTATAATATGTATGTTTTTATAAAAGAAAAAGGATATAATATGTATGCTTTTCCATTGTCTAGTACCCGTAGTACAAGCTCTGTTTAGTTTGGGCTAGATGGTGTTGTGTGTATGTGGTAGAATATTATATTATTATTATTATTATCATCTGTGATATATGCTATAGGAAGACTGATCACGCATTGAAGTATACTAATAAAAAGCAAAAGAATTCCTGTCTGTTTGTTACGCTTTCTTAAGGAAATCACTGAACCGTTTTCGATCTCATTTCTTATGGAGATCCAGCCCAGATGCATCCTAGTTCAGACCTTGAGCTTACATTCTCTAGTAAAACCAGTAGCATTCTCTGATAGAATTAGTAGTGTTTACCATAGGAGAACCTTCCTACTTAAGTAACACCTACTTTCCTATTTCACAATGATCAAGAAAAGTTATTCAAAACAGAAAGTGTATGCAGTCTTTTTCTACATACGTTTATATACAATACATTTATCTTATAGATAAATGCCACTTAGGGATTGTGAAAGATACCCTTAGTGTCATTCGTTATACTTTCATTCAGATACTAAGCCATGTGTCACACAACAACTTATGGCATGTTGATCGCAATGAATGCATTCAAGTCAATGACTATTGCAAATGGCGTACAGATGACCCGTTTACATTATTTAACATAAATAATTAACTAAACGAGCAGTGAAAGCTGTGTATTACACATAAATATATATAATACAATAATTAATTTTACTATGAACTCAATTAAGTTTAAAGAAAAACACGGATGTTTTGTCTATTAAAAGTAATTAATAGCATACTTATAAGATTCTATTGAGTTCTTATTATTCGTGATTGGAGGCAGTGTTGATGCTCATAAGTTCTCGTGCTCCAATCTAGTAGATAATGTGTAATTGTGTTTTAATATGGCTGGCAGGAATTTTTTGCTCGACACCTCTGATGATCAGAGGCGTGTCTATTACGTGAGATATGTATACTTCTACATGGTTCGAAGAAACACAGTCATGAAGACAACTGTACAAAACTTTGATGTTTTCTTTTTCATTTATTAAATGATTCTGCTGACAATTTGGCTGAATATCAGCAGTAAATAGACTGATAATTACAATTGTATTTAATGAAAACAAAATTTAAAAAATGCATGTCGTGTTATATAAGATCGCAATTAATAACTGTTTAAAACCGGTAACAGTTTATTTATAGGTTTTATTTATTCAATAACTAACCGTCACGGTATCTGCAGATTCGCATCGCGTTATGCGTATAGCATAGAGTATAACGGTCTGTGGTCAAAAATAAAGAAAAATATTCACGGTTACTGATTACGACCTTAGTAGAGGTTTTGTTCTGTTATTATTAGCTTGTTGTCTGTTTATGAGAGACTAGTTGTAGCCTGCGGTTTCATTCACTCCGCTTTTAAGTGATGGTAGATAGCCTATAATCTTCCTCATTTCAGCCGAATGACGTCCACTGCTGGACATATGCCTTCCCCAAAATTTTCCAGACAGAACGATATCGGGTTGCCTGCATCCAACCGCTACCCGCGCCTCTTACCAGGACGTCACCCCATATTGTGGGAGGCCTACCCTGCTGTGTCCTCCGGTGCTATAAAACACATAGTAAAAATTTAATGCAATTAATGGCATCCTCCGTACCGGACACTTTCCCTCCGCATGGCGACTTGGCAAAGTCATCATGCTTCCAAAGCCGGGGAAGAACATCCTGCTGCCGGGAAGCTATCGACCCATCACGCTCCTCTCGACGACATCGAAGCTGTTCGAGAAGCTGCTACTGCTGCATATGACGCCACACCTTCAGCCACGCGACGAACAGTTCGGCTTCCGCGCCGAACACTCCACAACCCACCAGCTCGCGAGGGTACTGCACGACATCGCGGTTGCTCGCAACAAACGCGAGCGTATCGTCGCAGTATTCCTCGATATGGAGAAAGCGTTCGATCGCGTATGGCACACCGGCTTGCTGTACAAGCTGTCCACATCCACTACTCCCCGTCGAGTAGTTAGGATCGTGGCCACCTTCCTGCAAGACAGACGCTTCCAAGTGGCGGTTGAAAGCGCCCTGTCTACAGAGCGGCCCATTCACGCCGGTGTGCCCCAGGGAAGTTGTCTCTCTCCTGTGTGCTACTCTTGGTACACGGACGACATCCCCGTCACTGACGGTGTCAAGCTCGCGCTGTACGCCGACGACGCCGCTTACATCTCGACATCAATGAACGGTGTCCACGCGGTGACCAAGATGCAGCGCACCCTAGACGCACTTCCCAGCTGGCTGAAGGACTGGAGACTGACGGTCAACGTGGCGAAAACTCAGGCGATCTCCATGGGCAGCATAGCCCTACCACAGTTGAAGCTCATGGGTGAGAACATCGAGTGGTCCGCGACGGTAAAATACCTCGGCGTGACCATCGACCGAGCCCTCTCCATGAAGCCCCATGTCAACAATGTAGTCGTCCAAACGCGCACCGCGCGCGCTCTCCTGCGACCCGTGCTATCGTCCCGACTGCCGCTCCGCGCAAAGCTCGGCGTGTATAAGGCGTACATCCGCAGCCGACTCACGTACGCTGCCCCGGCCTGGTTCGCGCTCACCTCTGAGACCAACCGCCGTCGGTTGCGTGCGCAGCAGTCGCTCGCGCTCCGCACCATCGCCGACGCCCCTCGCTTCGTGCGGAACAGGACGATCTCCAGGGACCTGTGCATGGAGAGCTTGGACGACTTCGTGAGACGCCTGAGCACCAACCTGTTCGTGCGCGCTGACGAATCGCATGCCCGCCATCTGCGGGAGCTTGCGCCTTACCATCGGCGACCGCCGGACAGGATGGCCTTGCCGCGAGACCTCGTCTCTGTGGCAAACACCACCGGACCAACATTTACGCTCCCCCTGACGCTGGCTGACGGGCGCTCCCCGGGAAACTCTTCCCGAGGAGCTCGACCTCGCCAAGCGCAGGAGGGACCCATCGGACACGACCCGAGCGCTGCTGGCACGCTGGTCGCCTGCGGGGACTCACCCGTGCGGGCTGGACCTCGCTAGCTGCGCTACCCACCGGCTCTGACGACCTGGACTGACCAACGGACCCACACGGGCCCACCCCAGTGACCCGCCTGTATTAGCAGGTGGCGACGACCATCACCAAGACAGGCCCACGGCCTGGTCTGGTTACCCCGAGACCCCGTACGGGTCTACGAGAAGAACCCCTGATGGTAATGCAATTAAACGTGACTAGTACCGCGTCCAAACAAATAAATAATATCTACAGTTTTTATTTTGAGAGATATGCCAATCAATAGCACATTATTATCTATTTATTTCAATCAATTATATCTTAATGTACTATAAATGATAATGAAATACTTAGCAATGGTTAGTATAATAATAATTATAGATTATTATTATGTTGATAATTTTTATATACCAATGGTATCAAACCAATATACTGCCCTAGAATATGTATACTAGGTATCACTAGCGCGTCGCTGGTCCTAAGGAAGAGGAATTTAAGGTGACTCTCTTACTACTTCCATTACCATAGCGGAAGGAATGTGAGTGGCAAGAACCTACAAATAGATGTTGTGTTGCTTAAATGCTTGTTAAAATCTCTGCGACACAGGATTTATTCCTAAATTTCTTCACTTTACATTTTTTCCTTTATAAATGCTTTAGTAGTGCAAATTCTACAGATTTGGTGATATTAAATTTGTCTATCTGTTTTCAGCCTTTGTTCCAATTAAATCTGACTCTGCTTTATTTTGAACGTGCGTTGAACGAACGTTTTATTTAACCTGCATTTGATATTTGCTTAAGACTCCGCCTGTGTTACCACATATTGGACAAAATGTTAATTTTAAAGAGAGGTGCTCTACTACCTAGTATAAATGCAGAGTAATTTGCAAAAGTCATTATAATCCTAATGTCTGCGTAAATTTTAATTAAATATAGTTAAAACATAATTATGTTTTGCTTCAAAATGAAACCTAGCTTCATATTTTTACTCGTAATTGGGTTTTTAAATGCAATTTGTGCAGTAAGTATAAAGTTTCACTTAATGTAATCACGTAATGTTACTTTATATTAACAAAAACTTAATAATTTAAAATAAATCTAAAAATAAACGAAATATTAAGTATCTATTTAACAGGGCACAGATGATTATTAAACAATATAAATTGATTTGTTTCACTAAACGATTATGCTCGGACTAAACGTTCGTTGCACACAGTTTCCTAATAATTCAGACAGATGTCGCCTTAGAGAAAGCATTGTAAACTTGTTCGTGTGAAATAATTTTTTGTAATGTAACCTTTTTACGTAATCTATTTAATTTAATACGCTGGTTAAGCTATTGTACGGATGGTAGATGTTTCGTAATATTTAATTATTGAGAAAGATAATTTTACGGTAATTTCGCTACATTGTCGGTATTCGCCGGTTATTTATGTTCTTATGAAACGTAGTTTTAGAATACTGTGAAATGATTTTCAAGGTTTATTTTCAGGTGATTTCTTTAAAACAAATATTATAGAAATATGATTTGAGGCGTTACAATTTTACTTAATTTTTGCGAAACGTTAATCATTGTTTGTTTAGGATAACCGCAATATCATTGTTATCGCAACTATGTTTGCAATACACTGGAATAAAATATTGTTCTTATTATGCAATAATATAATAAAATAATTGAATTGTAATGACTTGATTTAACACACGGATGTTAAAAATATAAACTGTATACATTATGTAATTAATTGTCAGGAAGATATCCTGCGTGCAATTTTCTTACGTGAATCATAACTATATACATATCTTTGGTTATATGGAATGGAATTCAGTAAACCGTAGCTTAAATATTAAGTAGAATCTTAAGCAGTGAAACTTTCAGAACTATAATGTAATTGAATAAGTTGGATTATCCGTGATACAGGACAGATATATCATTATAGACACTTAAGTTTTGGATCAAGAAAAATCTTAATTTCTTTCACGTATAAGGTTCGTATTGAAGAAATTTAAAAATGTTAATAGCCACGTAATAGTTTTATAAATAGTGTATAAAACAAACAACATTCAATAACTTACTTTTATATAATAATGTTAATAATATATTTTTATCTTTACAGGTAAGCAGCAATTTCAATACGTGCTCAAGCGTTACTTAAAGGTAAATTTTCAACATATTTTCCTTCAAAAATAGTTGCAAAGTTAGCATTTTTATCTACTAATTACTTAAAATTCAGCAATGGTTGCATTAATGGTACTGCACGATATTTAACGAATATTTAACTTGTCTGTTGTAAAAATGGCGTCGTAAATGAAATGACGCAAGATGGCCGCTGCCGATTCCTGCCGTTTTTGCAACAAAACTTTTTATACGAAAATATTGTTTTGATAATAGAAAAATAGCAATTGAAATATGAATAGTACTATAAAAACGTTACCTAAGTTCACAATGAATGTATTTTGACAAGTAATTTATATCAAATCAAAAACTCATCTCGCTGACATAATCGCTTGATCTATTGTTGAATTGTTGATCGGCAATCGATTGTTTCATAATGACTGTTGAAATTGCTCGGTTGGTAACAAACGATTACAATTTGAAGACATTCTTGCTGTTACATGTGCGCATCGATAACTTACTTCTGTAGTAACAGTTGAACGATTTATTCGATTTTCGTTTCCGTAACCAATAAATATTGATATCGAGTAACCAATGCAGTTTTTAGTGCTGTGTATCTGACACTAAAAACTTATCTTGTTTATTGCCATTTATTATAAAAACATTTAGGGTTGGTTAACTATTTAGATAATTATTAAGAGCAGTCTCGTCAATGTGTCTAGAAGAAGATTACTAAATACGATTACTTGATACAAAACCTGGGTAAAAGATACTGGCGATTTTTCTTGTATACTACATACTTGAAGAAAAAACAAACTTATAAAATACTTGGTTATGTAGTGAATCTATTATAATAATAATACCGTCCAGACCGTATTCGGCCACAGTGACTTGGAACTCATTATTGAGAGCTTCGTTGGTGTGCTCTCAGGTGACTGATATACCCGATTTTTGAACGTGCGTCCTCAATCACTACAAGTCAGCACCCCTACGACATAATTGTAATGTATGGCTGCAGGTGGTCGGCCCTTAGTTCGTCCCGTTGGCATCGAGCCCTTCTTTCCGTCGCCTTTCGAACTCGAACACCTTAGTACGCACATTGCTCCTCCACAGTGGCCTATCCACCGCCACTGCGTCGGGTCAAGGTCGCAGCGCTTCATGTGTCGCTTGAGCACATCTTTGTAGCGCAGGAATTGGCCATCTTGTTTTCGCTTGCCATCCTGTAGCTCTGAATAGAAGATGCGCTCAGCCACTCTGTCGTCAGACATCCGGGAGACATGGCCGCTCCACCGCAGCTGCCGCTGCATTAGATATACCTTTATTCCGCCGACATTTGCTCGTCGTAGAACTTCCGTGTTTCGTACGCGGTCCGACCAGTGGATATTCATAATGTCGCGTAGGCACTTCAGGTGGAATCTATCTAATGTGTGGATATGTTTTCGGTATGCGCACCACGTTTCGGAGCCGTATAGAAGATTTGGCAGAACGATTGCCATGTACACAGCTATTTTCGTGGGGAGCTTTATGTCATGTGAACAGAACACCTTGAAACGAAGTTTGCCAAAGGCTGCAGCGGCTGCTCCAATTCTACTGGTGACCTTGTTATCAGGGAGACACTTTGATGTTAATGTGCTGCCCAGATAATTGAATTTGTCTACCTGCTTAAGTGAGACGTCACCGAGTTTAATGTCAACTGAGCTACTATTCAGTGTATCTTGGACCATAATTTCGGTCTTTTTCACGCTGATTTTAAGACCAAATCTACGACATGACTCATCAAGACTCGTCATAAGCCTTTGTAGACACTCTGGGGATTCCGCCAGCATACATAAGTCATCTGCATACATCATCTCGGTAATGATTGCGTGAGACACTTTGGTGTGAGCTTTAAGGCTAGATAGATTAAAGACTCCACCGCCATCGGTCCGATATTGAATACGAATGCCGTCAGACAAATCCTGCAAGGCCTCACTACAACTGCAAAGTACAGGGCGAAGAGAGTTGGAGCGAGCACGCAGCCTTGCTTTACGCCGTAACTAACTGAGAAGAACTCTGAATCTTCGTCCTGCACACAGACACAGCATAGCATGTCATCATGCAGAAGTCGGATCATTTTTACAAATTTATCCGTGCAACCAAGTTTCTTCAGGACCACCCATAGGGCTTCGCGAGGCACACTGTTGATGGCAGTGGTATCTATTACAGACACTTGATAAAATTGAGGACGCATTATTTTATTAGCTGAAAACGCTATGCCACGAAATCGCTTACATTTTTCATTGTTTACTTACGTGAAAATCGTTTCGTAATTTGACACGCGAATAAAAACAATATACCGGGTTATTCATTATTACTTACAGTCAATATTTTTTATTCTACAAATGTAAGAATAATTATAGTCAAACATTTCTTGCTTCTACTGTCCATTTAATTTATACTATGGTTTATGTCTTCATTATACATAATTAAAAGTGGTTGAATAACTTGAACCCGTTTTATAGTTAAATTATCATATCAGTACACTACTATCAAGCTGACGGATTAGATAGAGAAGGTGCTAAACGGAAAGTCAGGCTAATGTCATCAGCTGCATTGCCTACTCTACATCTAAACACTACTGAGATTTTACAGCCAAAAAATTAAAAATATTTTGTACTAATTTGGTTCCTCATGAGAAAATCCTTGGATCTTATGACTAGCAATAACGCCAATAATAATTCCCATGCTTTACAGTCATAGAAATATCTACTTAAAAGAATATTCAGTGCAATCATTAGCCGATGATAAATCTTTGAACCATACGAGATTTAAATCCAACACTAAATAGATACTACGTATACTATTGCACCATCATTCGATATAAACACCTGTAATAATTTGTAATGTTACACAATAACAATCAATTTATGGCAATTTATTTAGCATACAAAGCGGTTGCATATCTGTTATATATTTACAACATTCAAAGATTGCCATTACCGACCTGATACATATTTTAAAAACATCGAAAGAGATTGATCTTGACACTAAAACCTGTATGTTGCTGTCTCAATGCTAAAACCCATCTTTAGAGTAAAATCAACGTGTCGTATACAACGTTTATAGATCACGATATTAGTAGCTAAGTTCAAAGGGCTTAAGAGAACGGAGTTTCAAGGAAAAACGAACGGTTGAATTATTATTGAGTACAACGTATGATTAAACGGAACTGAATGTTGGAACTATGTTGATTATATCGTATACACCGTAACTGCATTTTTATTACGAAGTTATTGACATTTCATACAGTTTTTAAAGACATACTTTATTAAACTGCGAAATAAAATAAAACGCGAGATAAAACTGGCACAAATTTGATTTAAATAAATATAAATATATTTTAAGTTAAGTATGGCGAAAAAGATATGCAAGTAGAATACATACAGTTGAAATGAAAGCACTGAGAAGTATGTGTAGTGGTATCTTTAAATAAAATAAAGATGAGTATGATAGAAGTTACGTGAGAGTGGTGATTATTATAAAGATTTCTTAGGCTTGTTTGCCTAATATTAGCTATTGTCTATTGCAACGTTGAAGTCGACAAGTGGAGGTAGAATATATGAGGGCATCGCCCAGGAGTCGTCACCCGTCGGCGTAAATCTGCATTGGACACTGCTGGGTGGGTCGCTGATGTAGCTTCAGTTCCGGCGAACCACCCACCATTCAAGGCTTGCACACCGTAGTAGGTTATGTCAGAAGGACCCGGGAATTTCCATCTTTTCCCTGGTAACCCTGACATACCCACTCCACTCCCCTTTTCCCGCAGGGAGGAGGGAGTCAATAGCATTCCACGAAATTAAAAATTAAAGAGTATATGACTAACTACACAAATCCTATCGACATGTACACTTCCATAACATCCGCCGTGCTAGGTTTCGGCACATCCCAGAGAAGTTACTAAGTCGTGGTAACTGCTATTCAATTAATTACAAGTTTACAGTAGAGTAGGTTCCTATATTGTAGAAGCTGGAATATTTCATTGTGCGGTGTCTCTCTTATGATACGATCAGGAAACATGTTGTGTCGTCACATGCCATCATTATAAAGTCGCCATCAATAAAATTAGAAATTCTTCATACACTGGTATTACTTAATAATCAAACATAATATTACATCGCAGTATGTGCATAAATTACACCGGTCGAGGGGAAAGTGTGCAGCAGTGAATACAAACTTACATTTGCAGTTCTTCAAGCCGTTTGGTTCATACTTTTGTGTGAACGCAATGTTCTGTAGATGACTTTGCCAGCGGTATTACGATTTGGTAATGATTCGAGAACGATATTATTGAATGTTTCCGTGCGGTTTCTATCCTGTGTGTAATATGCAGCTAGGATTATTGCTTAGTTATTAGATGTTCTTAGATTTGGCTGGAAATACATTATAAGTCTGTTTCAAATACGAAGTCCCATTTGACAGATGATCGTTGAACAGCAATAGTGAAGAGATCATTTCAATCGACACTGCACGATATCGATTACCGATTAATATTACAAACACCTTATGATCGAATGGTTTAGAATCAAAACATAAAGGGTAAAATGCAGACAAAGAAATCAAGCTACATGAACTTAAAAATAAAAACCTATCGTAGTGTGGCTCTCTATTATTGGTTAGGCCTCAGGATCAATGACTTCAACCAATAACCTTAACAAGTATTACATAACAAAACTAAGTTTAATTACCAATTTAATATGTAAACAAATTACATTTTATTTGACAAATTATCAAACCTCTAAATAATAAAATGACATACAAAGTAATATATATAACACTAGCTTTTGCCCGGACTTCGTCCGCGTGGAATAGTACTACACCCCTTTCACCCCCTTCGGGGTGGAAATTCCAAAAATCCTCTCTTAGTGCTCCCCTACACTCTCCAAGGAACATACGAGTACATGCCAAATTTCAGCTTCTTGCGTTCAGTAGCTTCAGCTGTGCGTTGTCTGTCAGTCACTCAGTACGTATAATGTAAGGCGTAGTTTAAGAACATTCCATGTCAGTTACATATTATGATGACATCTTACTAACAAAACCATGACAACCTATTTGTGTGACATGGACGCATCAAGTTAATCTGAAATTCTCTCGTCAAGTTTTTAGAGGTCGAAGAAACTCTTATACAACAGCTTTGTCCGTCCGTCTATCTGTTATTCAACTTTCAACTCAAGAACCGTAAGAGCTAGAAACTCGCGGTCAACGCCATTCGACTCAACATAGTCGATATACCCCGAAATTACTATGACCTTTGACCTCAAGGTTACGTGATAGCAATTTTCAAACTTTAAGATTTACGGCAATTCATGGCCGTTTCTCATCTGTTTCGTTTATCTATGATTTAAGATATAATATGTCATTTCAAGTTGAATTTTATCTTCAAATGCATTTTTCATATACCAAATGTTTTGGAAATCCGCTGCATGGAATTTAAGTTACGCTGCAACCCAATAGTACTCGATACCAAATACTAATTTCCAAAAGTTTTTACTCGGACATTTTTTTCAGCTCGAATTGAGTTGATTTTATTCGATTTATATTGTTCCGTCACTATGATGAAAAGTATAAAACTTACGATAGTGCGTAACTATGGTAATATGGTAAAATGTTATTTTATTTTAACGATTCAATTATTTAAGACTAACATCATTATGTTTGTGAAACAATTATATTATGTTTTGTACAGATTCAAAGTTTTTCAAAACGTCTTTGTTTCCATAAGTTATCATTGTTTATATTTGCAATTTATATGAAATGTGCAGAGTTATGAGCTATGGTGTGTCAAAAGGGACTTCGTATTTGAAACAGACGTGCAATCAAATTGGCCACAAGTACAATAAGTAGTCAAGACAAGTTATTGTCATACGCCATAATCAAAATAAAATATCCTGGCAGTGATGTTGGTGCGGGCGGAATGTAATGCTTTTAGAAAACCTTGAAATCTTAAACTTTAGACAAGCTACTATGTGATATCTTTTTGTAAAATCTATAAATGTATCAGCTTAGATTTTAACGTTATTATTGCAACTACTTCTTATTGTGACATTAAGTACTTGTAGGCAGGAGTCTTTTTTTAGTAAGGCAACACGCGACTGTCATCAACGCTTACCATCAGGCGGGATGGTTCTTTCAGCGGCTTCTATATAACCGAAAAGATCGTAGCTACCCTGAAGAAGACCACGATTTTTGGTTTGTATAGCTGCGGTCTTATAGAATAACTGAAAGCGTCCTTAACTTTAAGACTACACTTGGAATTATGCCAGATGTGCGCACACTACGCACATGGCATACTATGATTAGTAATAGTAGTAGAACTATATATGAGTGCTCGTGTTTGTTCTAAAACAAACATAGAGTTCAACAGTAAAATCATCACCATTAGTATAATGGTTGCAAACTAGCCTCGCCCCACTTGCACTCGTGACTTCACGATCAACATGATCGATTGTCATCATCATGATACTAATATTTGCGTGTTGCAATCGCTATGAAAGGATCTAGAGCATTAATCAATGAAGATCCTTTTAAAATTGATCTTGGGGTCTATTTATGAGTGTGTACGTATCGTGGTTTAAGGGTCACTTTAATATTATCACTTCATGGTATTGACATAATCTTCGAAAATTAAGAAACTGATATTCATACAGATAGAGGTGGCAATAAGTTGTCAGTTTGCTTGATGCAATTTAAATATGACGAACATCATGATGGACTCATTAGAAGAATCACTAGCTCGTTACAAAACATGTCAAAAAGAGTCGCATTAGCACAATCGAGCAGAGTCGAATAATACTGGAGAAGGTGCTGTGCTGATGGCATACCGTGTCCTGATGGAGCTCTGGAAACTATTCCTATAACGTAAATTTTGCAGTGATCTTCTGTAGCTTTAGAAAGTATTTCCTTGTTGGACTACTCTGAATGTATGACGCTAATACAATGAGCATAATCACTTATAAAAAAAAAAACCATTGCCACTGCTGACTAGAAGTGGACACTTTGCCATACTTTTTATTTTAGCAATTGTGTAAACATCAAAGCAATCGCGATACTTGCTATTACGTATAAAAAAGGAATCGCATGCGGTAACGGGTTCTAAAACGTAACGGTGACCGCGTCGCGTGCGCGAGCGCAAACTGTCATGGCGTGTGCCGTGAATTATATTGCAGGGGCCAATATCTAATAGCTGTATAATAGAATTATTGCTTTATAGCTTAATAGCGTAGATACTATTTTTAGTAATGTAATAATGCTATGCATTAATTTTTGTAATCATATCTATTGGAATCTGAACAGATTTCATTAACAGATCTCGGCATGGCCAGTGCATATAGTGTCGTGCTTTTGTTTCCTGTATGAAACAAAATTTGTGTGATCCACAGATGGTTGTTCGGAGTCTGGTATGTAGCGTTTGTTGTTTTTATGTTTGTAAAGATATCATGTCGTATGCGTTATCGGCGAAGGAATTATCTTTTTAAATATAAATGTATATTATAGTTATTCAGAGTCTAAAGGTTACATGTTCTTTCAACGTTTGTATAGTCGCAACCCAAGATTATTTAAATACAAACATCAAACTTATTTACATTTAAGTATCTATTCAAAGACACTTAAGTAGTCAACCATGGCTATCCCATTTCCCTTCCTTCTTGGAAATTATCGAACAAAATGTATACCTTTTAATCTTTTAACACTTTCAAAACACGCACTTCGAACATTTAAACGCACTCCGCACCCAAACAGTTCATCATAGAGCTACCTACTTCCTGCAATCACAAATTAATATGCAGCATATGTCGCTTTTTATCACCGCTTGCATAACGGTTACGTATTCATACCGCCCTACCAACTCGGCAATGTAACTTGTACAAATGGGTGATATCGCATCGTTACGACTTGGATTTGCAGTAACGGGAGTTTGGAGCGATGAAGATTGCATCTGCCTGTAAATCGAGCGGTTAATTGCTGGTGGTAATAGGTCTAAAATAATTTTACTGAGAGCAACTGTAAATTAAGTTGAAGAACTGGTTTATGTATTTAGTGCAATGTTCATTACATCTTGTTTTCTCAAGGAACGAAGTTCTTCTTTTAGTGCAGGCTCAGCAATTATATAATAGTATTAGCTTCCCTATTTAAAGCTTCTGGGGATGTATTTGGATTCTGTTCACTGCTCTACTGGAGGCTTTATTTGGATTTGTTATCCACACTGATACATTAGGGGATATCCCATTACTCGTCGGACTCCTGCTTCAGTACGTGTAGTAGTACAATCTAAAGAGAGTTTGTCAAACTTTACATATCCGAACCAGTTATTGTTCGGCATTTATTGATGTAAAAATAACTTTGACCAGAAATAATACTTCAACTAATTTGTAATAAGAGCTGACAATTCATAAAGATGATAGCAATGTATCAACAACTTAGTCAGCATGGTCCTGTATCGTATAATTTAATTTCGAGACCCTATCCCAAAAGTGATACTTTTGTAAATGATTAATTTTTCAGTGCACATCATAGAATTGAGAAAATCAAATTTCAAACATCGAAAACATCGTTATTATTTAGAGTACAGAGCTTACAACATAAACTATGTGAAGATCGCAAGAGGGATAAGGAAGTAAACTTAAAATAGAACTAAAAAACGGTATTACATATACTATTTAATTTACGTGTAGAATAATAATGGGAGTTACATAATATATGTGACGATCGATATAAATTTGTTATTTTTTTTTCCTATGTATATCGGTAAATTGTTCGAACAAAACGGCCAAACTAAAGCCCAATACCACTTCACGCCAAATACGTCTACTAGGTTTTGCTTCCATCTCTTTGGATTCCTCAACTCAGGATTGTGTTTATTTTCGTAAGCCGTCACACCCATAAGAGCATTCTTAAAGTGCCGGTGGAACAATCCACCAGACCATATAGCAAAACCCAGAACCAGCGTGGAATACAGTACACACATTTCTCTGACCCCTGCTCCTAATGCAGAGGCGTAACGAACATCCCGATTCAGCAGACACCAAAGAACGAATAACATTTCATAATTGTTCTTGTACTTAGAAGAAATCCAAATATAGTTGTATACTGTTGCGTAGATCATGGAGAACATGATATGACCAAGAAATAAGATATAATATCGCTTATTGAAAAATCCAATGCAGCAGTCGAAGAAAGGGCAATGATGGTCTCGTTTCAAAACGCAGATGTTACATCTATTGCAGTGCCAGCTTTTCAATGGACGTAACATCTTGCAGATATCACAGTAAACACTATCGTCAAAAATTTCTTTAAGATTTAATTCCGTTGCAGTGCACATCATCATATTCCCACAAATGTTCATGAGGCACAAAGTTGATAAGCAGAAGTGAACAGACATTTGAATAAATCCAGCATTAACCAATAGACAGATTTCTGGCAGTACGACACATATTTGGAAACAATAAATGATCGGGCATAATATGTACAACATTATATAAAAGCATCGCATGTTTAGCGAAATACTTATAGGAATTATTTATATTAGAATAATACGTTAAAATTGACAATGATATTTTGACAGAGGATTTCTCCATGTCTGATAAAAATAAACATCGATAACTTAAAGTGCTTCACCAAATAGGTTTCTATATGTCAGTGATAAATATAAAATCGTTTTTAAAGTTCAAAAAGACCAAGGCGTTGTTGTTTTTGTAATGCATTGTTAACAGTAGAGTACACAAACAATTTCTGTCTTTTTCTTTACTCAAACTTAACATTTGGTCTAAATTCAATATTTAATAAAACTTATTTATCAATGAACGGAATTTACTGGCGTTAAGGCGTCTCTTATTGAAATGGAATATAGTTTATTAATTGGCACTCTTAAGTTTTCAATTGCAGTACTTGTTACTATTACATATTGCGAGTCTAAATCGTAAATAAAGTGAAATTTTGAATGGGATTTCCAATGCTCCTAACCAAATTGGTAAAAATCGTTGCGGGTTTCAAGACGACCGAACCTGTGTTGCGTAACTGAACGTGCATAACACAGATCATAAATGCCTCTGCATCCTCCACATCACTACCAATAAACACGAGTACAAGGCATTACACTGGCATTACGCTACAAAATTGTTGACGGGGCGGCGCCCGCGCACGATCCTGACATTTCGGCTATTTACTTCTGTCTGACACTAATCTGCCAGAAGCGGTATATTTAAAGTTTTTACACTTTGAGATTGTTGTTCCATGGCTGTGGGTAATGAAAGGGTAATATAAGTTTTTACACTTTAAGATTGTTGTTCCATGGCTGTGGGTAATGAAAGGGTAATATAAGTTTTTTGATCTGCCGCTGCTTAACAAGAGCATTGACATAAGTGGTAATCACTGATCTTACAGTATGAAAATTAAGATTAGGAAGAAAAAACAATTAATAAGTACGTGAAACAATAAAACAAATTGAAATACATTATACTATGATGGCGTTTTATGGTTGCATATAATTAGCTCAAAATGTAGTAATGTGATGTTAGTGTTTTTAGAAACACGAGTTTTACAAAAGTGCTTCTGCTCAAGTATTATTAATCAGAATAAAATAGGGGTTTTGTTCGTTTATCTTGTAATCACCTAACAGTATGTCGGCTAGTTGTCCACTTTAGAGTACCTAGTTTCATCTTAAATAATCCATTAATAGCAGTTGATTTCAGCTAGTTATTAGTTATTATTATAACTTTTAATTAAACAAATATCATATTCAACGAAACAAAAACTAATAACCGTCATAATTAACTGAGAAATACTTGTAATGATGATGAATTTCGCAAAGCATTCGGCATATTAGTACCTACGATTACATCAACTGTACAATTAAATTTATACATTGTACATATAAAAGTAGTTACCTACTATTATATGTACAATGTACATAGCTTTGGTAACAAATTTTCTCCAAGGCCAGATAAAAATTGGCATCTTCAACAATTAATGTGAAATCAACAAAAGAATATTACCCAAAGAGATGTACACGTCGATCATTATGTGGGTCAATAAAGCGATAAGTTACTTTAGCGACAATAACATCGTAATACTTGCAGAACAGAGTATCTTCGTCTAACAAGGCGAATTATTGGAATTTCTCAATACTTTAGCAATATGTATATACGAATGGTTGAGATGATTTTACTACCGATCGCTGGTTTGATATATGTGTAACAACTTGTGAAAGGTGTTTCGATATTCAAATGAGTTATAATTTCATGCTGGTTTCGTAGTACGAGGAGAACATCTTATGCTACAATTATCACGGATTAAATTCTGTGAAATACGTTGGCTGATTACGTTGGAGTTCATTATTCTGATTGATGGATAATGGAATTATTTCTATATTCTTTCGCCATCATTGTTACCAGTTCGTGCTAAACTAATGTAGGTGTTACTCCTCGCTCAAAGCAAAAGTGAGCCCAATGGTGTCTATCATTCGGTTTGATAGTGACTAGAATCTTTGTGTTTGTTTTTATTCACATAACTATTAGCTTGTATCAGCATATTTCTATACATCAATCCAATCTTTTATAATACCAATTGGCAAAACTAAAAGTCGGATTTCGACTTACTAATACACTTTCGATGCGGACGAAAGATGAGCTATGAGTTATGCGCTAATTGGCTCATGATCGTAAATCAAAACATTCCTTATATTCTTTCTGTTACACGATAAGTAATAATATGAAATAGTTGTCATAAATATCGGTACCCAGCACACTTATAATAAAGTCCTCCAGACCGAATTTCGGTCATGGCGGCCAATCTTAACGGAGATTGGCCAACTGCGCAGGAGATATTATAGTGCACAAGTATGTGCGCAAATACAAGTGCACTCTCTGTTCCTTAACTCTCATGATCCAATGCGACGTATAATCCGACACGACCGGAGAGAGATCAGGCGCAGGACCTACGGCTTTACGTGCTTTCCGAGGCACGGGGGTGTCTAACACCGCCAACTTTCTAACTCCGGGCTCGTATTGAGATTTCTTAACAGAAAAACCCAATAAATTTTTGTTTACTCGACCCGGGATTCAAACCCGAGACCTCATGCACAGCAGTCGCATTCACTACCGCTGCGCCACGGAGGCAGTTTACAGCACACTTACTAGTTAGCTTGTCAATGTTTTTTGTGAGACATAACTTTTCTATTAGGAATAACAAATAATGATGTTATGACATGTTCTGTAATGAATCCATCCACAGTCTCTCTTTAATAGTATTTTTATCCCGACCGTAATTACTCTTACTGATTCTTGATGGTCTGAAGAAATAAGCAGTAAGTTTTTTACTTCTAGTATTAGCTTAGACGTTTTGTAGCAAGTTTGTTAAGTGATTTATGTTCGTCGTTTTATTACCATAAGGCAATATAATAACAGTCCTCGGTCTGCCATCGTCCATGTTGCTACGTAATATTTTCTAAAGGGCTATTTTCAAGACATACCTATCTCATTGTGTCCATTAGGGCTCCATTAGAAACTTATCCCATGATCGATAATGTTAAAGAACAATGGCGATTTTCTTTATTGTTATTTATTAGCGATAATAGCATCTATTATGTTGGAATAAGGTTGAAAATTAAGACAAATAGGAGTGTTGAAATGTCGATTCCGTGGGTGGAATGATGGCACGTCTGTAGTGATCTTAAATTGATAGATGACGGTAATGGAAATGTCAATAAGTGTACACGAAGTGAAAATTGTTGGTTTGAATGTTGTTTTGAATCGTATAATTTGGTTGTATATCATGATAACGTGCCACAGCAGGTAGCCATTTGTAGCCTGGGGTCAGAGCCAAACAAATTGATTTACGAAATAACGTGATAAATTTGACGTGTTCGCAAAGAACAGGCCGATTATTTACTTGTAGAAACTTACTTATATTGTAATGAGAAGTTCAATATGTCTATTGTATCCTATATTTTAAAATGAGTTTGATTCTTATTTAGAGTCAGGACATGGTTAAAGTAGTATGTGAGGGTATATGAGAAAACAAAATGTATAGGTTGATTTAGATACATCTATCCTACAAACACCCCACAGTAAATAGCCAACCTGAGCGAAAAGTTAAGCCTCTATAAAAGGTATGTAATTTCCTAGCACGATCCTTTTAATTCCCGTTTTCTATTATATAAATCCAGTATTTTAGGTAGGCTTTTAGGCCCACGTACGAATTCGTATTTCTACGATCATTTTTTAGCAATATTACTTCAACATAATGACGGCCTTACTAAGGTAGTTTAATAATTTTAGAAATAAACGTACAGATTGCACAACATGTCCATCGGAGTCAAAATGGCCGATCTACGTGATGATCCGAGGGCTTAGTTTGTGAAATATTGAATTTAATAGGAAAACACAAAAGGTTAGCTATTATGTTGCGTAAAAGAGCTGGTGGCGGTGCAGTCATGTATGTGTCGAATGTGATAAAAGTAAAACTATACTTATAGCTGTTTCACAATACTAGTTACAAGCAAATGTAAATGATAGTGTAACAACGGAATTCAATAATTAATATCAAGTCTATAACTTTTAGATTATAGTGTTAACACTGTTTTATTACACACTATTATAGTATAATGCACAGACGGCGTAGTGGTTTAAGTGGTCGCCTGCCCTCTGACACTGCGTCGAGTGTTATGGGCTCGAATCTCGCACGGCACAAAACTTTGTGTGCTCCTAAAATGGTTGTTCCGAGTCTGGGTGTTCTTTGTATCCATTGTTTGAATGTTTGTAAAGGCCCTTGCGACGCAGAAACTATTCCTAGGGCGCAAGGAGTCTTTAAAATAAAAGCATGCCATTTTTATTATTTTAATGGTAACCTTATAATGACAAAAGTAATAATAATTCCTCGAGATACACAAGTGACTGATTTGACATAGCGATCATTAACGGACATTACAATTAGATTCAGAACAATCATATTATGTGGTTCAGATAGATAAGTGGCCCGTGTGGGTTTCCGACCCACAATACTAGACGAGGCAGCGGTAGCGAGGCGATTGCTTGTCCGCTATGTCAGATTTATCGAACCTTTACATAAAGGTCTTTAATAATAATTATGGCCAGTCCTACAACTAACAAGTAAAAGTTGTCCGAAAAATAAATCGCATGTTCTCTCACTCATTTTAGGTTAAAGAAGAGAGATGGCGAGACTTTTATCTTATAGATTCTATATATTATAGATTTTTGTCCGAGCCACGCTTCAGCAAGAATGGGCCGGCTTGACCAGAGTGATACCACGGCCTCACAGGAAACCCGCGTGAAATAGCGTTTGCGTTGTGTTTCGTCGAGTGAGTGAGGGTACCGGAAGCCCAACCGTCCCTCCCCGTCTGGTGGGGGCAAATCTAAAAGGAACGCAACGCACTTGTAACTCCTCTGGTGTAGCGGGTGTTCATGGGCGGCGGTAATCGCTTACCATCAGGTGATTCGTCTGATCGTTTGCGAACAATACCATTTAAAAAAAAATAGATAACTGCTATCTGGAGGTGGTAGAACAAGCACTTAATGTTACATTTCTATCTGGTTAGTATCCTTTTGGTTTGGTAGAGTTACTATTTCGAGTGATAAAGGCAAAGATTCTGAACTTGTCTGCCTATACGATAAATTGATCTTAAAATGTTTGTTATACAGCAAAACTCGCCAAGTACGCTTCAGCAAATTCTGTATTGTTAAATTTCTAGAACCAGTTTGCGTTGTACCCTCTATTAAGTTACAAGAACCTTTCATCCTTTAGGAAAGTATGTTGTACTGTTAGTAGTCTAAATTTAAAGAATTCATGAACATAAAATGCTAGTGACTTCGCACGGGTAGTAAGTACAAAACTTTACTAAATCATACCCCTAAACCTTTCTCATGAATCACTCTGTTTATTGGTTAAAACCGCATGAAAATCCGTAGTTTTTGAGTTTATCGACGCAGTGGTGGACTTCGTTTTATAATATACTACATTTCGCCTGCGGCTTTGTCACACAAATTTAAGTAATGTAAGGTTAGAAGCAGTATTTTTTGGATGGAAGGTTTATATGTCCTTTTCTGTAACCCTGACTTATGTCAGTCGTGTATGCGAAATTTCATCTTAATCGGTCGCGTAGTTAATGCGTGAAAGCGTAACAAACAAACAAACTAACTTTCGCATTTATAATTTTAAATAGAATTAGGATGCAGTAAAGAATCGAATATCGAAACTAAATTACGCAATACTAACCTGTATTTCATATCGAAACTATAAGCATTCGTTTATTTTACAAACTATGCACATATGATTAACCGCAGGTGCATGTAAAATCGTTATCTAAACAATTACAGAAAATACGTGACTGCATTGAGATGTAGGTAATATTATAATCACATACCGGATTTTAATTTGTAATTCCGTAGTTAGAATATGCATGCTTGCGTCGTGCCTATCAGGATATCGTCCAGGATCTATCATTAAAGCAATCTATAGAAAGTATCTTTAAAACTACCGTAGTCCAGTGATGTAAACATGAACACTTGCGCAACTAAAGTTTGTTTAACTTTACTAGTCTATTGCCGCCTGGGCTCAGTCACAGCACATACATATATAGTATTATAACTTAGCCCTGTCCTTGAAACAATTACCTTCAACAGCGCGGTTCGTAGTTACGCGTTAGGGCTGCCCGCCTACAGTATTTTAATTTTATCTACCTATTTGAGTTTCTTTCTAGTTTAGTGATTATAAATATTACATGTATATTATATTATAAAAATGAAATTCGTAGTGAATTAAATAGAAAGTGTTCAATAAAATTAAATCATCACAAATCGTACGCTTACTGCTTACAAAACAATTACACCGTCCGTTCGTCACTGCGGCGCATTAGCGACTGGTTGCGAACCAAGCGCATACCAACGCCGAGGCGCGTAGGTATGACTCGAGTTCCGACCGTTTGTATGAAGATAGAATACTGTATACGTATTTACTGTGGCTCAGTGCTACACTTAGTGCTATTACTGAGAATTGCCTAACAGAAACAGTAAACAACTCTTTTCGCTAATTGTGAATCAAACCTGAGATCTTATGCATATCAGTCGCATTTACTATCTCCACGTTACTGAGACATTTCTTTAAGATATAACATATCTACTGTCTTAGTGAATATAGTTTTGCCATATTATACTTACTAGCCCTTACTATCCTTACTAATATTATAAATGTAAATGTGAGTTTAATTGTTTGTTATGCTCTCACGCCCTAAATACTTAACCGATCTTTATGAAATTTTGCATACGCATAGTCAGAGGAACAGAAAAAGACTTAGGGTACCTTTCATTCAGGAAAAAAGTACTATTCCCGAGGGACAGTTATTAACATAACCTATACCTAAAAACTAAAAGAGCACAAGAAAATCTAGTAACTAATAAAGTACAAGATAAATTTGATCCCTTAAAATTCGAAGCACATATTTCTTCTAGCACATCACTGCTTTGATCCAAATCAAAGTACGTATCACGTTACGCACATGCCCTTTGATACGCTTTCTAACCATCCAAACATTTTACAAATTCTTTTGTTACAATTCATACACAAAAGCACGCGTTACATTTCTATTGTAAAACGCAACACGCGATCGTATCATATCGTCACTCGATCACGTAATATTTAATACGATTTCTGTATAGTTATACGAACTATTGAGTTTTACACAAGTTGATGATAACTGCATAGCCACAGTTGGCTCTTTCGAAACGCTATTCGGTTGGTAATCGCTACTGACCTTATCAGACTAATAATTGGGTTTCGTTGTGTTAGAGGTATGTTTTCCTCGTGCAGTAACTCTGAGATATTGAAAGGGTGCTAGATTAGTTCCGTGTTATAATATGAAGCGTAAATTTGCTCGTGGTGTAACGATCAGAATGGAAATCAAAATTAACTTTAGTTGGCTTACACGGGTATGCAATCTGATGTATCTAATTGATGTGTTTAGAAAATATGCAGCGCCATTATCATCAATGTTTGTTCTCAGTAGCGCAACGGTAGTTATGGTGACTACTTCGTGATGTGGTCTTGGGTTCGACTATTGAGTCGAGGATAGTGTTATTGAGATTGTCTGTTCAGTTTTATTACCAGCACAGAATCTGGAATAGTGGCCCGTAGTCGGTAATAAGCTCATATTTTATTCCATGGGATCTAAAACCATATATGGCAAATATGGTTACAATATGCCTCTGCCTTCTTAGACAATAAGGGCGGGATACTATACTGCCGTGTAAAGCGCAAAAGCGGTATCTCAAAAAAATTCTTTAATTTGATTTTTATGCCATCGGGTAGCTTAGAAAAATACGCATCTAATGAACTAAGCCTTATAGCGGTTTTTTATTAATGGGAAGATTACACAACTCAGTATAAACTGTCTCGAATTAACCCGCCTCCATATATAAGTGAAATGGTCGAAGTAGAAGTTAAACGAGGCAGTTTTGATTTGACGTACAAAACTGGTTTTAACAAGGATCCCATCACTGCCAGCATAATAGGCAACAAAATTTTTAAAACTCAAGTTTTGTCGAATTCCATTTAATAACCAAAAATAAAAAATTTGTATGGTAATGAGAAAACTACTTTTACATAACTTCAATTATCTCGAAACTAGCTGTCACTGAGATACCGCTTTTGCGCTTAGCACGGCAGTATAAGTATGCATATGCATACATTGTCTCAGGGATATAGTCATCCCTTAGGAAGTAAAATATAAACAATATAAACAATATTAATATATAATTATTCAGCGAAATCTTTGGGTACCGAATACTGATAATTAATGAATTTAGTATACTTATATTAAACATGCTGAAAATAATCTAGTATGACCTTGGAGTATTTAATAATTAAATGGAATGCATTGACGCATTCCCCTCCGCGTAGGCGGGTGGAGGGGTTATGTCGAACTCGCCGGGGTAAAAGAGAAAGATGAAATAAGAATAATGTACCTCCCGGAATACCGAGTAAACCTACTACGGTGTTCCTCGACACAACCACTATCGACGGGGCCGCGCGAATCACTTGCACATGCGGTCGCGACCCCGCCGAGGTTTTGACCCGCCGTATGAAACGGCCAAAACCTTTTAGGCAAAACTCCCCCCGAACCCTACTGTCTCCCGAGGAGACGGACTCGAAGCAGCGGCGCGCGTGGGAACACGCAAGCCGCCTTTCAGACCTGGTGCTGAACGGGTGGTGGGCAAGCCCACGAAGCCCACCACCCCCAGGTCAAACTTCAGGGTAGCTGGAGCTTGTCTCGCGCCCTCCGGTGCCCGGCTCTGCGGTTGGGGAGAGGGTTTAAGCGCTCTCTCCCGCTCCGCCGCCTCCTTGATGGAAATCACTTCCTCACAAAAGGAGGCGACGGCGTTCCACGACCTCTCACTCTGGACCATAGACTGAACTACGGCCGGGAGCGAGAGGGCAACCAATCCGACTGCCGCAATCAACTTACGGCGCTGCGATGCCTAGGCGGGGCAAATCGCCAAAGTGTGCAGCGCCGTGTCCTCAACAACGTCGCGGCAGTCGCCGCAGTGGTGACAACCTGGCGTCTCTTGCCGGCGTATACGACACAGGAACTGGCCAAAACAACCGTGGCCAGTGTTTATCTGTGTCAGCCGGCAGGTGAGGGCGCTATGCCGCCTCTCTAGCCACTCCTCAAACACGGGACTAACCACCACGATCGTGGCGTGCCCGGGTATCTACCAGTGCCTGTATGAACGTCATCATTAGTATAATGCTATTGTATCATACTGTAGCCATCACATACATATATAAGTATCGCTTTTTAAATAATTTAATGTAGAGTACCAGCGTATAGCTCTAATGCGAGAGTTTACATACAAGGCACGCAATAGGCAATAAATATTATGGAGATTATAGATCTTCTGTCATTATAATAGACCGCCCATAATATTTTAATAACGGTCCCATCAAAATAATATTGCGTAAGACAAACACTATAATAGAAAAGTAATGACTTGGAATAAACAACGGTTATCAGATTATAACGCAAACTCACTGGAAAGTGGTTCCCATGGCAGGTAATGATGATGGATGGGTACCCTTGTAATGATGGTGATGATATAACTGATGCTATCGTTAATCTACTGACGACAGATTGTTAAAAGCGTTCAAATCGTTGGGAACTACGTGACTTTTGGTAGATGTAGTTTTATATGAAGGCTTTTATGTGATTGCCTTTTTGAACATCTTCTACTAATATTGTACTTCCAACTACTCTACTCTATTCTACTCCTATACTAATATTATAAAGACGCAATATTTGATATTTTGTTTATTTGTAAGGCTTTACTCAAAACTACACAACCAATTTTAAAAATTCTTTCACCCTTTGAAAGAAATATTATCACTGAGTAACATAGGCTATCTTTATATATATAAATCTTCTGTGCGTGTGTTTGTGATTAAACTTCTCCTAAATGGCTGGACCGATTTTGATGAAATTTTTTGTGTATTCAAGTGGATTCGAGAATGTAGATTTTTTTTCATGTGTACAGGACAACGTCTGTCGGGACAGCTAGTATTTTATAAATAACAAAAAGGTATTGTTACGAACTATTTTGTTTTTTTATCGTGGGGGAATTCTTTGACGCTTTCCTCTCCATGGGTCGACGGAGAGGTTATGTCGGGCTCACCGGGGTAAAACTATCCTGGTAATACCAACTAAACCTATCACGGTGTTCCTCCACATAACCATAGTTGGCAGGGCCGCGCGAATTGCTTTCCTATGCAATCGCAACCCCGCCGAGACTGTTACTAACATAACCTAACCTACTTTTAGGCGAGCGAAGCCGCGGGTAAAAGCTAGTTCAGTATAAGTTCGCTTATGCTAAGGTATAGGAACCATTAGTTCCACGTATCTGATTTCTCTATCGTGGATGGTATTATTAGCGTTTTCTGTTGGGGTAGTCTATTTCAGTTGCAGCATCGATGCATGTACAATATAGTATATGTATATAGATTGAAGATATATACATATATATTCAATCTATATATACTATATATAGATATGGTTTCAATCGGTTTCAATAAATTTTCGTTACATCAGCATTGTAATTGTTTAATTGTTTAGAAATGTTATACCTATAAATGTTAATTTTGTACAGCACTATAAGTAAAATCTATCAAGCCTTAGATAATCATATGCGAAAACATATAAATGGTTTATAGATAATTTATAAGATTTGTAAAATAATAATAGACTCTGTTTGTTTTCTGAACAAAATAAAATAAAATTAAATTAAATATTGCTGTTAAAAAAACTAGAAAACGTCTAAATATTTGTAAAAAAAAAGTTTTATTTTAACAGAACTTTTTATACTTAGAATAACAGAAATTTAATTTACAGTTTAGATAACAATTTCGGTTTTAAAAGTATAGTCAAACAGTAATTAGACGGTTTAGTTGCTCACGTCGTAATTTTAGCTTACCCTTCACTTTAATCAATTGTGGACTAATTTATTCAATTTTAATGGCTCTTGGCAGAGGACTAGAACAAAATGGCCATATTACAGCCAAATACCACTTTTCACCAAACACTCTCAAAAGATTATTTTGCCACTGTTCCAGATCCTTTAACTCAGGCTTAAACTTATTTTCAAAAGCCGTCACTCCCATAGCTGAATTCTTCATATGCCAGAAAAACAAATAACCAGCCCATATACCAATACCTATGTTCAAAAAAATGTATATCGTATAGATGTCTTTCTTTCCAAATGGTTCCGGTACTAAGAGCCATACCACTGGATTAAGAATGCGAGCAATGTATATTACCGCTCCTAATTCTTCGGGGCGTTGAGAAACAATTAAGCAGTAGTTGTACGAAGTTGCATATATCATAGCTATCGCAACATGACTGAGGAATAGGAGGTAGTATCGCCTATTGTATTTTCCGATGCAGTTTGCCAAGAAGCTGCAGTGATGGTCTCGTCTCGGAATACACGCATTGCATTTTCTACAATGCCAACAATCTTTTGAACGCCACATTTGGCAGACATAACAGTAGAATCTGTCGTCGGTCAATATTTCGTTTATAATGTGTAAATCTGTAGCAGAGCTCATTATCATATTCCCACATATATTAACAAGGCAAAAGGAGGATAGGCAGATGTGTACATACTGTTGAATAGGACTGACGTTTACAATCTTCACGAGTTTTGGAAATAAAATAATCATTTGGAAGGCGAATATGATCGGAGTCACGAGAAGTATGAAGTAAAATTCTAGTTTTTCCAATAAATGACCCATCTTCTTGAAATACTTTTATATTATGCTTAAACTTTTTACCTACGTATTTAGTGAAAAACCATGTTATCGTTCAGGATTGACATTGAAATAAGCACAGAATACTTATTGAGATAGCAGCAGACAGATTATAATACCCTTGAATTGTATACGTTTGAACGCAAGAGTAAATCTGGTTTGGCCAAAAAGTTTAAATTACATATTATTGTTTAACCGCTTTTCTAGACAGATAATATTTTGATACTGGACGAACTTTTAACCGCAATTAATATTAATATAAACATTAACAATAAAGGTCAATAAAAGGTTAACAATACAGCGCTTGCTCGAAAAAAACTGTTAAGTCAAGTCTTAACTGAAAAAAAACCGGCTAGGATGCGTAGAGTAGTTGTGTACTATAAGAGATTGGACCACCTTTTGTAGTACACAACTACGCATGTTACATGTGCTTGTAAGTAGTAAGATTTTCTGATTCCTTTATGAGTATATCTGTTAATTTTATACATAAAAGAAAAGGCAATACAGTAACAGTTGACATAGACTCCATACAAATGATATCAAATTCCTATCGGTAATACGGAATACCGCAGACAGATCGGCTATAACCGATGTATTTGTTAATAAAATCTGTAGCTTGCTTTCTTTAGCATCAGTTGCCATTAGACGGTTACTTACTAAACAAATATTTGTAAGATACTTAAAGAGCAGATCAAACCAAATATGTCAAATGTTGTCTTTCAATGCTTTGTGATTAAAGTCTAAAAGCAAACCGTTGTTTTATTTTCTAATTGATGACGAAACTATATCTCTATAAATATTGAATTGCTTCATATTTGTGCATCGCGATTGTAAACGACAATATACCAAGGGCTTTTGTTCTGTATCGAAGTATTGTTTCACTTTTTATTATTGTTAGTTAAGTTTTGCAACTGGAGGGAAATCGATTGTCCAGTTAGATTAGATTACTAAGGCGACAAGCAGGCGTGGCGGCTGCGGTTGCCGGCGTCTAAAGACGATTGTAAGTAACATATTCCTTAGCTTTTTGTTTGCCGTTGTTATTTGTTTTATGTACTGTTCCTCGTAGAGGTTTCCGTTAGCAACTCTCAGAGTTGCGAGTGGTGAGCGGCTTTATTGCTCCAGTACCTATCTGGAGAATAGTTAGTGTCACTTGGGCACGAGGTAGCTCGCTTACGAGAACCGGATCTCTGAGGCTAGGATGGAGAAATCGAGATTTGGGGACAAGACCTGTCTATAACTAGTCCCGAAAGGTGCTCTCGGGCACTCGAAGGTACA
This sequence comes from Catocala fraxini, assembly GCA_930367265.1. Classification (NCBI taxonomy): domain Eukaryota; kingdom Metazoa; phylum Arthropoda; class Insecta; order Lepidoptera; family Erebidae; genus Catocala; species Catocala fraxini. The sequence continues at coordinate 23,153,485 of OV884028.1, forward strand.
GTGGCTCCACCTAATATAACCTTGATGGTTGATATAGGGGAACGCTATATCATAAACTGGAATAGTCGTAGAGAGAGAGGGGATGTTCCTCGTAGATCATAGACATTTGGAATAGTTAAAATTATCTGGTGCCCAGTACGTAATAGGACACCATTGGAGTACCACGGTCGTAGAGCTCTCGAGTACGACACCTCCACTTTATGTGCGTATTAAATAGTTAATAACCGCTGGCTTTTAGGGCGAGGAGAAAACCGCGAGGAAACCTGCATGTTTGAGAGTTGTCCCTAAAGATATGTGAAGTTTGCCAACGCGCACTAGGTGGTAGCTTCAGCATTCTTACACTAAAAAAAGGCCTGTACATAGCACTAAGACTGTTGATATACAGGGCTGATATAACAAATCAGTTACCCTCAGACATGAAAACAAAATTATAAAATCTTTATCTGCCTCTTCTTCTTCTGGAGAATTAATATTTTTTGTTTATGCGTTTGTTTGCAGTTTTTGTATCATATTAAACAATAGATACTACTGAAAAATTAAACCCTTGGATGCGTTATGGGCTATAGCGTTAACAACTTGACACAATGACCCTTGTCATCTTTGCATCAAAACAGTATTTGTATTCTATAATACAAATATATCCCTATTGAAAATATGCATCAGTGCTGTGAAAACACGTAGGAGGTCATATATATACCATATACCTTGCAAGCTATATGAAAACTTTGGCTTCACGGGGCACATTTATAAACCATGATTTAAGTGAGGCCATGGTCGAAATTGGCAGTTAATATCATTAGTGTATTGAGGTAAGTACCAAGTAATATGATTGTTCTCCTTTGTTACATTGACATGATAAACGAGACAAATTGACCACTTAGTGATTAATTACATTATACATATAATAGTATAGGTGAACGGTACATGAGATTCGTGATAGTCATGATAAACAATTTTGACCAGGTACTTGTACCGGAACTATAGATAAAATTATAGTTTTGAGTACCGAGAGTATAACTAGAATTATTATAAAATAGACGATAGTACGCCGGTCGTTATAATTGATTATGAACTCTGTGTAATCTATGCTTTTTGGAAATTGAAAATAGAATGTCGTTAATGTCATGTTTAATTTTCTCTAAGAAGTTACAGTAGGAAATAAAATTACTTAATAATTTTAGACAAAAAAAACAAGTCTTAATATTGCATTACAGACTTTAGCGTAAATTACATGCCTGTTTTGCACGTTTAAACAAATATAACGCACATACAATGAATGCGCTGTATTTAGGTCCCGCGTACAAAGAGGCAAGTTTCTTGTAGTTTACCGGCCACAGAGCAGATTCAGTGATGCTAAATCTAAACGTATCTATGCTAAATCTTTGACAGAGAAATTATTTGCATTATGTTGTGCTGCATCAAGCTAAAGTCATACGTTAGGTATAGGATAAGACTCTAAAAACGTACCTATAAATTCTCACACTTTCCAGTGAAAGTAAAATAAAATACTCTACAAAAAGTGAAGTACTTTTAAAAGTTGACACAAATAGAAAGATCTATGTAGTATATAAATTATTAACTTTTATAGCTATAATAAAGAATGAAATAAGAAGATAATTATCTTTTCCATAGATTCATTGTAAACAAAATACTTTCACGATCAAGGCTAATCGAATGAGTCACCAAAATCGAATTCGAACGCATAACATACACGAATCGCAAATAATAAAGGAACTTGTACTTACATACATTGACGTTCATAGGGGTGTGCCGAATCAATGAGCGTAGCATATCGAATCGATTCAACGATGTACCGATGCCGACAGTGCCGCCCTCTATTGACCTATGCCGATCCTTGTATTGTGATGAAATTGTGGACTTTGTGTATCCTCCGGCATTTTGTGTTTTATCGATACATGAAATCTGTAGTCAAGTTGTAAAATTAAATCAAATGTCGTACTGGCCTATCATGATAAGTTGAACTAGATATTACTTGGCGGATGTTAACTTATACAAATATTGTAGGTGTTTTTGTCTCTGTCGTTGCTTGAGTTGTTAGTTTTTCTCTTTCTTTTTTACTCTTAGCGTTTTCAGGTCTCGTATTGAGATGAAAAAGCTTGAGTCATATTACTTAATTACGAAGCGGAGTACTACTGGGTAATATCGTAGGTCCATGTCACTTTTATCCAACAATTGGGAAGTTGGATGTTATTTTTCGATTGCAAATGTTTGGGTTCAATGATTGAAAAGTAATTTCATTTTATAAACATTGTTTTAAAAGTTGCTCTGTCTAAAATAATGTTTTAGAAAAGGAACTACTTTTGTTAGTCCCAGTGAAAAATCTATGCACAATTGCATAATATGGTAATATTAATTTACCCGGCGTGTAGTCACACGAGGAGATTCAAGGCAAGCCAATTTAATATAAAATACAAAATCATTCATAGTAATAGTTGTGTCGAATACCTAACACGTGCGAAACTAAGATAGCAGTTAGGGTTGTCACACTGTGACTTGTCAACTACGCTTGCTATTGTGAGCAAGGTGATAGCAGACGAAATTGCCTTGACCAAGTGGAGATGAAGAAAAAAGTTATAAAGGTTGATAATATACGGTATTGAGCAAATTTAATCAACAACAGCGAGGTCTTAGATAATACGTAGTAGGTTAATTCTTTAGCGATAAGAAGCTAGCCTTTGCTGTATTTATTTTAATTGAATAAAACAGAGCCTTTGCATTCGCATTTACTCAGTGATTATAAAGGATATTAAGAGTGACGGAGCCTGCCGTTGCTTTTGATTTATTTGGTAGCAATAACTTGACTCTATCGGAAAAATAACAAACCCTGACAGAAATCCGGCGTATGAGTAGTGCAGCGACCAATGTTACTGCACTACCCAGTACGTACTGCGTATCGCCCCGTAAGTAAGAATTTCGAAGCTCACATGTCTACCACTTCTCATCTTCATTTCTTGTCCTAGTATAAACTACGTTATCAGCTTATCATCAGTTGAGTATGTAGCTCAACAACCAAAATATCGTAAAAAAATGCCTTTCTATTCGTATTTTTAGAATTACTAATTTACATACATCATTAGCTATTTTAGTTTGTGTACATAGCAGTTTTACCATAAAACGTCTTTATACTCGATTTGTGTTCACTGCTATCAATATTTATACTATTATTAAAATTGCCGACTACAAAAGACACGCGACAATCGGTAGCTTATCCAGTAGCTGGTGCCAAAGTAATTGTAAGTATGATGAAACTCGAAGAATTCCAGTAATTTTTGACGTATTCTGCAGAGTGCAGGCTTCATGGGTCAGAGGGGATCAATCTCGATAACATCGCAGGAGTATTGAGGTTATGTAACTGTATGGGAGTGCAAGCAAGCTGATTGCGTAGATAAAATTGTAGCGTTGTGTAAGGTTTATTCAGTTAGTACAAAGAAATTTTTGAGTAAGTACTGTTATATCAGTATGATACTTGTAAGATGAGTTTTTGATGTTGAACTACTTTGGGACTTCGCATACAATAACCTGATTCAGGAACTTCTTGGGTGAATCTTTATTTTAATAGAATTATTAGGAGCTTTTGCCGTTGTCATTTTACAGGCTGTTTTTTTATGTACTTCCTCCATTATCCGCCACATGACCGCATTAGCAACGGCTGATCGTAGCTTTCTAGATTCAAATGTTAAATTATGTTAAAACTTAATTGATTTGTTGATCAAAATTCAATCAGTGGGAAAATGCATTCTGGCATTGTCCCCGGTCAAAAAAGCAGTAGGTACAAGAGAGTAAACAACATGTGTGTGTGTGTGTAAAAGCGAAATGTTACGCCATAGAAGGGAAAATGAGTTTCATCATATACATACACGTATTCGTTGATTTATGGGCAGGTTACTTGGGCAACCAACACTTTTTCTATTAAATAATTAAATTATCTTACTATCAGCACTTCCTTAGTTTCTACGTTAACTAATAGAGGATGGGAAAGTAGGTTTATCATAGCCTACTATCAATTAATTGATTCGCTAATAATTCACATCTTTCATAATTATAGAATAGATAATAATTATAGATTTAATTATTACTTAGGAAGTTATATCACGATCGGATATGCGTGCCTAGTTTAATTGATTAGTGACATATTACATAAGACTACACGGATGGCGTAGAGGTTTAAATGTCGCCTCACCACTGTCATAATGCCGAGTGTTGTGGGTTCGAATCCAACACGAAACTCAACTTTGTGCGATCCATAAATGGTTGCTCCGAGTCTGAGTGTTCTATGCGTACGTTTTTTATACAACTAAAGTGGCAAACAAGCATACGGCCCACCTGATAGTAAGTGGTCTCCGCAGCCTATGGACGCCTACAACACCAGAGGCATCACTTGCGCGTTGCCGACCCTTTAGGAAAGGAAGTGGGAAGGAGAAGGAGCGGGAATGGGAGAAAGGGGGCGATTGGGCCTCCGGCACTCTCACTCACCGAACGGAACACAACAGTAGGAATACTGGTATTTCACGTCGAAATTCTGTGAGAGGGTAGTCCTTCCCCGGTCGAGCCGGCCCATTCATGCTGAAATCAGCTAGGCTTTTCTACTCAAAAATTGTACCGCAAATACCGTTGTTTGAATGTTTGTAAAGTCCCCTGCGACACAGGAATTATTCCTAGTGTGAGAGTTGTCTTTTTTACATTTTTTTTATTATTAATTACATAGCGTCACACCCATATATCCATAGAGGTAGGCAGAGAGGTCTATTATATATAAACATCGATATTTTTCCAGGTACCTATATTTTAAGTTCCACGTAGGTGGTGATTCTACTAATGTCCTCCGAGTAGAAATCCAGACAACATGACGCTAATTAAAATACCATGATTAAAGGATCCAGTAACACTTTGACGGACGCTAAAAACAAACCCATGACTTTATAATCATAATCTAAAATTTTAATGTTCCAATTTATAATATTTTTAATTTTCCTTTTTTGCTTGTGCTGCCTTTTTCTAGATGTAATTTTTGCAACTGTAACACAATAATGGACAAAGTCTGAAATAAATATATTATTATTATCATCACAAACTTACGTACCCTACCGGCCAAAAGTTTGAGACCACAAGTTAAAATATTGTTTCACAATAAAATTTGTTAAAAATACATATGATAAACAATTAATTTGAACACCTGCATATACAATGGATATTTAACTATTTTTCGAAGTCATTATTTCTATTTATTTTTATGTAATCATCGTACAAAGGTCTTTTGTCTAGAAACATTAATGGGCGCCGCGTGCGGACCGCGCGCTAAAGTCATTGTAATATTATTGTTACCTGACTATTATTCATTATTTGGGCTTTGTTTTGTGTTAACAGAATTTTAGGAAATTTTAACTTCCTAAAACACTGTGAACACCTGAGTTTCCATGGAGTAAATATTTCTTAATCTTGGTTAGTCCGAGCTCGTCGTTCTTACAGTGAAGACATCTCATTATGGGAAAAGTACGCCAAATTAGCGGTGAAACTCGTGCTGTCATCATTGCTTTACACAACGAAAGCAAATCTGAACGTGCGATTGCTACTCAGCTCAAGTTGTCGAAGACTTGTGTTCATAACACAATAACCCGATACAAGGAGACTGGCAATAATCAAGATCGTTCGCGGTCGGGAAGGCCGAGAGCTACCACTTCTAGCGAGGATAAGTTCATCGTGGTAACAAGCAAGCGGAATAGACGCCTGACAGCACCAGAAATCCGCGCTGAAGTGAACAAATCCCGGTCTACACCTGTGTCATTGACCACAGTGAAAAGAAGACTAAGAGACGCTAAGTTATTTGGTCGCGTAGCAGTGCGAAAACCTCTCTTAAGGCCACAAAACAAAAAGAAGAGAATGCAGTGGGCACTTATCCATCGAGACTGGAGTGAAGAAGACTTCAAAAGAGTTCTTTGGACAGATGAGTCCAAATTTGAAGTGTTTGGGAGCAAAAGACGTGTTTTTGTTCGGCGGAGTGCCGAGGAAAAGATGATGCCAGACTGTGTCCTGCCCACAGTGAAGCATGGCGGTGGTTCCGTTATGGTTTGGGGTTGTTTCTCGAGCCGTGGAACTGGAGATTTGGTACGAGTCGAAGGAATTATGAAAAAGGAGCAGTACAAAGCAATATTGGAGTGTAATGCTGTACCATCGGGACTTCGGCTAGTTGGAGATGGCTTTATTTTCCAACAAGACAACGACCCTAAACACAGCTCCAAATTATGCCGGGGTTATTTAGATACAAAAGAAGCAGAAGGGGTGTTAAAAAACATGGTGTGGCCCGCTCAGAGCCCCGACCTTAACCCTATAGAACTATTGTGGGAAGAGCTGGACAGAAACGTGCGCAGTTGTTGTCCCAGCTCACAAGAAGATTTGTGGAGAGCATTGCAAGAAAGCTGGAACAATATTTCACAAGAAACAATCGACAAATTGATTGCCCGCATGCCAAGACTTGTCAACAAAGTGATTCAATGCAAGGGAGGGTTTTTTGATGAAAAAGCTGTTTAGCTTGTCAACATATATTTTAAGTTAAATTGTCGAAATATTTAATATTTTTTATTTATATTTAATTGCATTTGCCATACTTAATAAATATCACAATAAATCCTTTCAAGTTTAGCTTTTTATTTTGAGTTTTACATCCATTTGCAACTTTGATGTAGGTGGTCTCAAACTTTTGACCGGCAGTGTACTTACTATGCTACCTCAACAGTTCAGTGGCAAAAGCTTTCTAATTGTTGGAAGTGTGAAAGTAGTTTTGATAAATGTATTTAATATATTTTTGTTAATTGCCTCATCGCTTATGATCATGTAACTTAGGAGACCCTTTTGAGGTCACGACTTTAATATTTTAATAAGATCCAAGTAGTATTACTATCGTTATATGAATTAATTTGTTGTGTAGTGATTGGTTTGGTCTATTGACCTTAATATGTCTACTTAACGTTTTATGATTAGATAATGTGGCAGGTGTTACGGACTTTTCTACTATATGACACGTGACCAACAGTTGTGGTCGTTCTTAAGGGCCGTAGTGTATTTTGATTTTACTTATTTATTATTCATGGAAGACCAACTGCATTATCACTAATTTTATAAAAAAATATTACGTAGCATACAGCCATTAACAGTTTCCCACTTATAAGCTAGATAGTTCATATAAAAAAATTATAAGACAACTCCAGCACAGAAATAAATCATTTGTTGCGGGGCCATTAAAAAGGGACACATAGTTACACACACATTAAAAAGGAACACCTGGACTTAGAATAATGACTATGCGGATCCATTGCGGATCACATTAATAATTGTTCCGTGTGGGACACACAACACCGCGGCAGCGGTGATGTGATGCGGTGATGGCATAACCTCGGTCACTAAAGCAGCTTAACGCTCTCTTAGACTTTAACCCAGAAGTTGATATTTTTGCGGATGAATGGTAAGTCTTCTCTCTTAGCCTTTATTATACCCAAGTCACTTGGGGTCGGCTTTTCTGGTCTAACCGGATTTGACTGGATATCAGTTTTTACAAAGAGCGGCTGCCACCTGACCTCCGCAACCCGAAGGCTAACGATACCCTAAGGCTAGACCAGTGTCAGGATATTAGAGGGTACTGACTTTCCCAATAACGACTGCCATAGATGTTCATGGCAGCCGGGATCGACGGCTTAACGTGTTCTCCGAGGCACGGAGCAGGCGATAATTGTCAATCAATACGCACATAATTTCGAAAAGTCATATAGCTTCCGAAAGTCAGAGGTGCGCGACGTGGGTTCGAACCCGAGACCCTCTGAATTGCAGTCTGTTGGTCTCCCCACTGAGCTATCGCTGCTCTTGCGGATGAATGGTAAGTATTATTATTAGAATGTATGAGGTACTGTGAGCAGAATGCGTGAATCCTAAATTTTTAATTTATATTTTATTATTGAATAGTGAAATTGGCGCAAGTCGTTCTATTTGATGTAAATAAATAAATAAATGGCTTCTGAGTCATTATTGCTGTCAAAGTTGTTAAATTGCCACTACAAAGCCAATAAACCGATAATGATGAAAATTTGGTTCTGAATAGCTTCAATACATGGTTAAGTCATATGCTAAGTGTATCGATCTCATCTGTTTGTGATGGACAAACTCAGAAACCGATTTGATTAATATATTTCCTTTCACCATTAGAAAGCTACTTTATCCAGAAGAAACAGGCGATATAACATTACGCTACGAATCACGAGATTGGGGCAGTCATCATAAACGTGGGTGAAACAGCATGGGACAGCTACTTTAAATAAAACTACTGTATTAAACTGTCCCACTGCTGGGCACGGGCCTCTTCTCAGTGTGAGAAGGGTTAGGCTATAGTCCACCACGCTGGCCCAGTGCGGGTTGGCAGACTTAACATATCATCGAGAACATTATGGAGAACTCTCAGACATCCAGGTTTCCTCACGGTGTTTTCCTTCACCGTTAAAGCAAGCGATAATTAATTATTGAATGCGCATATAACTTCGAAAGTCAGAGATGCGCGCCTTGGGTTCGAAGCCGAGACCTCTGCGTGACAGTCCAACGGTTTCTCACTAAGCTATCGCTGCTAGCTGCGAGTAACTGCTAAGTCGTTATAAAATCAGCTAACGGGATACGGATATATATATATATATATTTTAGTAAATATCTAACATAGGCCTACGTTTGTACCGCTTGTATTTACATATGCTATATAATATTTATATTAGCATTGATATGTAAATTGTAGTCAAGTTCATTTTTCGCTGCCAGCTCTTTCGAAACACGCGTAAGGGGCACTAATATTTATGTTCAGAATACTAAGATGTCAAATTAGTAAAATAGGGACACGGAACCTGACATATAAAGAAAAGTCTGTTGGAAAAATCGTGCCTATATATTAGAATGTCATTTTGATAATAATTCTTCATACTGTAAAAACACAGGACGTAGCACGCAAACATTATGTAGGGTACATTTACCTAATCGGGTTTCTTGGGGTCTGCCTTACTGAAACTAAATTATATAAAGTTTCCTATTAATCCAAATACCGCTTGTTATAAAAGTTATAAATCAAACAGTACTAACCGTCAACACAAATTACTAAACAAATATTGATTGTTTACAATATATTTACAGATATATTCAATAATTTGATGAATCTTTATCATACACAAACTAGAAGATTCCGCATACAAAACAGGTCTTCCTCATATATTCGTAGGTCATTCTCACTAACTATTTATACATGTCATTCACGAAATTCGGTAGTCATGCATATTTAATGTGGAATCTTAAGAAAATTTCCTATAGGAAGTGATGAATCTTTGATTATTTTACAAGGTTTTGTATGAGGATGTTTTATTATAGTTATACATACATAGTTTGTGTTTATACTTTATTTTTATGAGAATTACACTTGATTACATTTAGGTTAGTAATATCCGTGGTATATGCGGAATAGTATCGTTATTGATTCCGAATTTTTGTTAAGTTAAAGGCGAATACAATTTTTGTATGATATGATAAGGATAGCGTTATTCTAAATTACTAGCTAGCACTAGGGGTCTCTTATTTGTTGTTATCATTTGGTATGAATTCTCGTCTAAAGAAATTTGATTGCAAGTCGTGCTGGAGGTTAATAGATTAGGTTAATATGAGTTTTGTTAGACTAAGTAAAAATATGTGTATTAATAAACCTAATACAACGCAAAACAGAACTTGATAAAAATTATACTCAATTCTCTTTTCAGGATTATGCGATTAGGTTTCGAAAATGCAACGATGGAATTTTATTAATAACTTGATCTGCAATCAGGTACGTTACGTATAAAATTTAAGTTATGTATAAAATTTATTTCATGGGACCTGGATTTGGATCCTAATGCGCGATGTGATGAATAAGCACCTGAGTTCCAATTAATTTATCCACATAATTTAACCGTTATCTTTCATTAAGGGCCAGTAATTGACTACTTAATTTTTTTTTTGTAAAATATAGCATTACAAATACTTCTTATCAAAATAATACCAGTAAAAAATATACCTTCAAACGGACACTGCTCTCATAAAATTTTATCTACGAATCAAAATTTAGGGGAAGTGAATTAAAATAATAGACTCTAAAAAAAGCTTCTTTGTATACACAAAGGGCTTCTAAAATTGAGCTATTTATTTAATTGGTGTATATTTGCAGTAAAAAACACGGAACGTTTGGATGTGCGCTACCGCTGCGCATGCGCCGGAAACTACCGCCTTCCTCAAACATACTAAACGTTGTTATGATTTCGTATTGTTTAGAGTTTTTTTGGAAGTTATGTGCATTTAGTTTCATGGTTGAGAACGAATGGCGTATTTATACAGGCTACTTTAGTGATGAAGCGAAATAGGGAAGTAAAGTTTAGGCACTTCGTCGAATCTTTACAAAAGGTAGCGATTGGATATTAAATATTAAAAATAAATGTAGTTAAAATAAAATCAGGATTACTTCTACGCACGGACGCTTGCAATCTAATCTTCTTGAGAAGTACCACCATGCTACAAAAGATCTTTTCCAAACAATCTGGCATTGTGGGCTTGCGGTGAGTATTCAGAATTCTTAAGGAAGCCAGTGTAATGTTCGTGTTGGACTTACGGATAGGACTTCTTTTTTAAGGATCGGCAACACATGACTGAATTTATGACAGTTAATATAGAGAGTCCGTACCCACACATATTGTGATATGAAGTTTGAATTAAATATATTGACGGCACCTATGGCCGGTCTATACTGAATTAAGCGGTCAGCTTACCGTTGCCACCACTGCGGCAGACGAGGCTTGATCTTCACACGAGGTAAAATTTTGTGTGATCCACAAATAGTTGGTCCACGTCTGGGTATTCTTTGTCTGTTATTTGAACATTTGTGAAGCCCCGTGACATAGAATTTATTCCGGTTTGTTCCGCATTCGCCCCTACATTACGTCCCACATTCCAAAATGTTCCTCATTCGCCACTCCTTTTTAATTGTTCCTTTTTCGTCCTACGTTTTTGAGCATATGGTTAGCAAAACAAAACATGTATAAAAAATTTTTAAGTCTTCAAGTTTTTCTATTTAATTTCTGGCTCATGATGTCATGCAATAATAAGCCAAAAGTTTCGCCGAGAGATCAAGGAGGTATTTTAAAATATTTTTCGGCTGATGGTACATCAAAATCTGCTATACAAAAAAGAACAGGGTCAAAAAAGGTACATAATTTGGGACGAAATAGGAATTACGTTAAGAAATTAATATTTATCTAAACTTCGGGGCATATGAGGCACAATTTTTGGGGCGAATGCGTATTTTTACATTCGGGACGAAACATGAGACTCGAATGCGGAATAAACCTTTATTCCAAGTGCAAGAGTTGTTTTTTTAAGATTATATATACGTAGTTATATCTTTAGGTTACGGCAGTCACATGTTTAAAACAAACACTAACCCTTAGGCAAACTAGAAACCCAACCTAAATATACTTGAGAGTAATGCAAAAGCGATATAAAAGAAATTTCATGATCTGCCCACAGGGCAAATACTTTATCAACACATCTGCGAAAGTAGCTCAGTCTTGTGTTCAAAACACACTTCATTTATCAAGTTTAGTAGCGCCACCCACACTTATAATCCTCATAACAAAACTCCATATAAAAAGGTACATTGTTACACTGACCACTTTCACTGGATAACTTTTACTTACAAGGACGACCGCTTTCTAACTGTTGCCGAGTGGCCTTTTATACAAGGTAATATCACCTTTATTAATATATACATTAAGAGTGATAATCGTATCGTTGTTATGTAAATGGGTCAAGCATTCGCTGGGAATTGTTTTGATTGCATTCCGAGACGTTTTTGCTGTCCTTACTTCTTTTGATCTTCTATCTCCCAGATATGTTACATATTATGATACATGTTTGTTCGTAGCATCCTAACTAATATTATACATTTGAGAGTTTGTTTATTTGTTACGGTTTCACGCCTTAACCACTCGACTGATCATCATGAAAACTCTTAAACGACCAGGTATCCAGTACAAAAGTTCTGAACCCGAGGGATAGCAATTTATTGACACAATCTAGATTAAACCAAGCAAAGCAGCGGCAAAAACTTAGTATTTTATATTGTTGTACTGTACTTTTTATGTTTGGTACTAAATCAATATTTTAAAGGTAGTAGAGCCTCGCTGATTTCAACATGAATGGGCCAGATCGACCGGGGAAGGACTATCCTCTCACAGAATATCGATGTGAAATAGCAGTATTTCTACTGTTGTGTTTCGTTCGGTGAGTGAGAGTGCCGGAGGCCCAATCACCCTCTTTCCCCCTTCCCGCTCCTTCCCCACGTCCTTTTCTCTTCTTCCTTTCCTAAAGGGTCCAACGCGCAAGTGATGCCTCTGGTGCTGCAGGCGTCCATAGGCTGCGGTGACCACTTACCATCAGGTGGGCCGTATGCTTGTTGGCCACCGAAGCTGTATAAAAAACGAAGAAATAAACGTGTCTGAATCGTGCAAGCCTTAAAGTTTTGAATAATAAATTATATTTTACCTTTTAACTGGAAAATAATGGAGATTGAACTAAAATTAATGAGTAATGTTGACTTAGGTGAGAGGCTGGTCTGCCAGACAGACAAAGAGATTGAGGTTATTGAACCCAATATACGCACCTCTGATTTTTTAAGTTAAGTGTATATTATCGTTAATTATCGCTCACTTTAACTGTTTTAACGGTGAAGTACAATATCGTGACATCTGATTCTGACATTCAAGTTGTGTATGACTGAAAGTTCTTCATCAAGATTAAATAATTTGTACCAAAACATTCTTGCCCAGCTATGGGCCAGCTTATAAACAAGGCTTAAGGTAAAATGAAAGGCGTCCAACTTTTTTAAATCTACGCTGACATTTAAATATAGACCATTTTTGCACCTATCTTTCTCGCTGTGGCCTCCTCGGATTGGGCGTTGTGGATTCGAATCCTACACGGAACAATAATTATTCTTGTGATCCATGAATTATTGTTCTGAGTGGTTTGTGTTTGATAATTGTGTGTTTTGTTTTGTCCCCCATTATGCTCATCACTAGTGAAGAAGTTCACTTTTAGAAAAGAAGTACAACTTGTATAATTTCCAGATCAGGAGCTACTATTTGTGGAGCACATACATTTTAGTTGTGTGTGGGAATCGATCCCATTAGTTGAGCGATCCCATTAGCATTTATTTCCCGAGCGCTATGATATGTCCTTCTTCAAACGAGGTTTAAAGAGAGTTCTTCTTTCACGGTAGGCAGCGGCTTTGCTGTGTCCTGATATTGCTGAAATCCATGAGCAGCGGTTACCACTTTCCATCACGTGGCTCCATTAGCTCCAGGTTTCCATTAGCTCGTCTGCCACCAAAGACAATAAAATTTTTTACATAAGTAGCAGCAATCGTATAAGTAGTAGTGACGAAACGACTCGAATTGCTAAGCCAATTTTATTGAGTAATCTACACAAAAAAAGCAATTCGATATTGACATCAAAAAAGGCAGATATTTTGTAACCATCATTTTATCCGCTTGAATTCAATTAAGTTTAAGTAAATTACAAAAAAACATACTTTCTCTTATTTTGAATTGAAGAATTTCTCTCAGTTAGTGATTCCGGATGTATTTTAACTTGTGTAAACGAAGGGCTTATGTAATTTCAACGTGTAAATGTGAGAATGTTGCGACTTTAGCAGGAAATGGCACCCAGGCACCTCCTCTTGACTGTTTTATAAACTTTACGGACGAAACTTCCCTTAAGTATAATGTATGTTGTTTTGATTTGTGAGCTGTGATTGTCTGCTTATACATAATTATATCGGTCTAAGTCATACCTATTTACTGCACGCATATTATTGACTGCAGGGATATCGCGTCTATTGTCATAGTCATAAAAAATTGCTGGTCCAAGTGTGAGTGTTCTCTGTGTCCGTTGTTTGACTTGAATTTGAATTTTTGTAAAGCCAGCAGCACAGGACGTGTTGCAAGAGCAAGTGCAGTCCTTAAAAAAATACACCTAACAAACGGAAGGATCGATTTCAATGATTTAATCATGATGACTTTATGTTATTTTATGGAAGCTCGACTGGCCGTTTTTAATTTAAATATTTGGTAAATTGATGTACAGGTGAGCCGTTGAAACTAATAAGACTGTGCTAGATAATGCCCAATAAATAAACCAGATGTTCAACGTATATAGAAATCAATGAAAATGTTAACTAATGTTTTATCTGTTTTCTTTCAGGTACACATCTTCACAGTTCGCACTTAATAATATTAAAGCCTTTGGGGTAAAGTATGAATTTATGGTACCATAAGATATTAACAAAATGTATATCTCTATTTCGAACATTTCTAAAAACTGTGCTCTTACTGAGAATTTTTGTAACAACAATTATGTTTTGTTTTGATCATGTGTAACCTGCCTGGCCAGGGGCATAAAAACCGTGATCCAAATATTTGTCAAAGAAAGGTCGAAAAAATTTTTTTAATGCTTTACTAGTTAGCTATGCTATCTGATTGGAACTGAAATAACAATACATTAAAATATGGTGATAAGACTTTTTAGTATCAAACCCTCATGATCTGTCAGCTAGTGCAAAATAATCACGGCACTAACAAATTAAATAATATGATATTAAAGCAATACCAAAACAATTATAATCCATTTTATATTTACATAACTGCTCTACAAAAGGAATTTAAACTTTCTTAACGTTCAACCGAACAGTAAAGTTCAATAAAATGTTTTTGCGGCTTCGATACTGCACACTTTCTCTGTACACCTTATAAGTCCAATACACCACCTCTTTGGTATTATTCTTTATGTGGGTGGTGGTTTTGTATGGGGAGAACACTCGCAATTCTATAGTTTTGATTTATGTAATGGGGTTTTTATGGTTCGGTTATGTCTGCGGAGGTGTTTAACAGCCGGTGGAGTGATATTTGAGACTGGTTTGTATAATGCTTTATGTATTTTGGTAGCGATTTAAATCTAGGAGATTATTTTATAGTTAAACTATAGATAAACAAATATTACACAATATTTACAATGTTGACAAAATATACCAATTGCTTAATATTAAAAATAAAACAGATGGAACATTGTGGGTGACTGGAGCTTAAGCTAGGCCAAAACCTGTATTATAAGACACCAGGTCTCCACCCCTCGGGGTGGTAGACACAAAGTCAAGATTTTGCACATAGGTGTACCTATTAGCATTAAGATAATGATAGTATATACAATGTTAATATTGTATGGACTGTGGAAGGATACTTCTTGGTTGTGTGTGCGTGTCTTATGTGCGTGCGTGCATGCATGTGTATACTAGTGTATGTGGGGTGGGTATGTATGAATATTAATTTAGGCATCTAGTTCAGGGGCCCAAGTCTGCTATTTTTATAAATTCGTCATTCCAACACGACGTCACTGCAATTCCATTGTCATTTTGCTAAAAGTTCGTAATCTGCTAAATTCATAATGGTCGATCATTGGTCGGTCAATGGTCTCGTAATACGATTGTGGTAGAATCGAACCTGAGACCTTATTCACTACCGTTGCGAGTAGAGATTAGTGAATATTCCGATGCTTTTTTAGAGTTCGAAAAAACTCTTATACATCCTTATACTCTTATACGTCCATCCGTCCGTCCGTCCGTCCGTCCGTCCGTCCGTCCGTCCTTCTATTATACAACTTTCAACTCAAGAACCGTAAGAGCTAGAGACTCGCGATCAACGCCATTCGACTCAGCATAGTCGATATACCCCCGAAATGACTATGGCCTTTGACCTCTGACTAGAGGTCACGTGATAAAAGTTTTTCGAACTCTAAGGTTTACGGCAATTCATGACCGTTTCTCACTTGTCTTCTCTTAAACTTAACTAGCAATTTGCCTTATAAATAACAAGACTTTGGCCGCGGCTTTGCTGGCTTAAATTTAGGTTAGGTTAGTAACAGTACTTTTTCTGGATAAAAGGTACCTCACGTCCTATTTTGATCCCCTAACAAAGTATATGCGAAATTTCATGATGATCGGTCGAATAGTTAAGGCATGACAGCGTAACAAATAAACAAACAAACAAACTCACATTCGCATTCATAATATTAGTTAGGATTCTAGTATTCTTGTAACTCCCGGCTTCTTCAGCTAAGCCGAATGCTAGATTGAGATGATAGATGGGATTTGAACTTACAACATCTCGATAGTAAGTCTGACGCCTTTCTCATTGAATAATATTAATATACTACCGGACGCCAAGTGGTCGAAATTCGACCTTAATTGATTTAAATTTTAAGTTTATTCGTTTTTATATACCGCGAAATTGCGATATTAATATAAAAGAAAATAGATACTCAAGGTATGTAACCATAGTTACGAAGAATTATACGATAACAGCCGAACCATGCCGAAATACTACGAACGCGATTCGACTGCATGTGTCAAATGCATGGTTGGGTGTGTGTAGTGTTTTTTCATTAATTTAATGTATTTCTAATGCATATTTTATATAAATATTAGGATTCGCCACTCCTTCTCCATATAAAGTTTAATTGTGCCAAATTTCTTACTTCTCAGTCGGCGCAATTTTCGTAAAAAGGGACACAAAGTTTTTGCTTCACGTATTAATATATAGATAGTGTAATACATACGAGGAATGAACAAATCATTTAAAATGTTATTCATACCACTGCTGCTGAAATCTCAACATAATTAAGAAGCATAACGATAAATCTTTAATTTTATTTCTTTTTCGAATCCCGGAACCGTATCCGTGCCAGATACGAGCGGTGTGAATCCAAGTGTAGAATTACAACACGGATCTTCGTAACATCATTCGAAACGAAAGGAAAATTTAAATAAACTCTTAGTAATAGTAAATTTTAATATTAATGTTTTGATCTTTATATTCTGTATAAGCAACATGATCTGTATAGGGCGTATGCCTTATGCCTATGGTGCGTATGCACCATCTAGTGATAAGCGGTTCCAGTACCATAGAAGTAGCGTATTGCTGATAATACTAGGACTCGAGCGTGGAAAAAAAATCAAAGATGTATAAAGATCTTGTGGAACACTATATCTAGGTGAAACGCAGTATTATTAAACTGACGTAAGAATACTATACTGTCGTCATAAGAAAAAGAGACGGATATCACAAAAAAATATTTTTGTTAAATGTTCTGGCAGATGCATCTTTTTTACCGATGCCAAATGGGTAGAAATCTTATATACATAAATATATCTTATATAAATGTTAGATATATCTTTTTTCCTGACAGCAGTATAGTTTCTTGTGAGAAGGTGGTTTCTTAGCGAGCCCGCTCATCCGGATCATTAGAAAATAAGCAATGGTAGGCATTTCTAGTCTTACGCCATCCCTGAAGTCTGACTGAATTACTCTATTATAAAGAGATAGGTTACTATTAAAAACCTTCTTCTTTGTCTATAAGAATTCAATGTAAATCGAAAAAAGGAACAGCAAAAGCAAAATAAAATACCGTTGTAATTATTCTTTCACAATATCTTTTATATATAATAGAACAATTTGTTAATAACAAAGGTCATCCCCCTTAGAATACAGTTAATTCTCTAAGCGTGACATAATACCTAGTCATTTCGTATAAAAAACATAACGTAACGAATTATGCAGAAAACAAGAACTTTCTTAATTCGCTGGTAAAGCTGCTGAGGTCATAGACCGCGTGTGTCACGTTTTTTTGTAAGATTACTTGAAACGTTAAGGAAAGCCGAATACTTGCTTACTCACAAATAATTTTCATAAATAATTTTCACGCCAGTTTGCAATTTGTTTGTTACGGTCAGTCGCGGTATTAGAGTGCACGGGTTCGATTTCCGAGACGCTTAAAGAACCGTCGCGTTTTTTTTTAAGAAATTCTTGGTAGTAGTCCGGTGCCTGGTAGTATGTCCAGCCTATCCTTAGCCTAGGCATGCCTCTTTCCTCGAAGGGCCTACCCCTTCTATTTTACACCCACATTTAGCTAATTATAATTTTTGGTCAGAGGCAAGCTTATTACCGTCTATCGGGCTCAGTTAAAATCACTGTGCCGCTACTTACAATTTTTGGATAGAAGAACTCAATAAAACATTGTTCAAACAATCCTAATGGCCAGTAGCCGCATTCACTTCCTGCTCTTTGCAACCGAGGTAAATATAGTTGTTCTATCTGCTGTGAATCTACACCACGTTTTCTAGCCTTACTTGGTTTATAACAAAAACAAACATTACACATGAATGGATAATGGATATTATCTGACCATTGTAATTGCGCGTTGTCTCTAAGCTTTCAACTTACCTTCAAATTTAATTATATTATCTCTTCCATCTATCTAGCCCCGAAGGCTATCGAGGCGTGCATACAGCACATATTGTTGTTTCTATCAAACATGCGTTTAGTCGCACACTCTGATAATCGCAGTTTTTCTAGTCGCCTTCATACTGTCACGACTTCGTGGTTATGGTTACTCGCTGTTTATCTGACAGGGTACTCATGACATATCTCTGTATGTGTGTAAAGACTGTACAATGTATTGCGAAATTGTTTATAAAAAATCTAGTGGACTTAGATAACTACAGGAGCAAATAATTATGAATTAAGTGGTGAATTTTCAGATAGATTTTATAACAAAGAAATGTCTTCTGAACGGCTGGCGTATTACTTTAATTGGTTAGCGAGTGGTTTAAGTCCATTCCCAAGAAGGTATATATATTTATGTGATCCGTAAACACCAGATTCTAATCACATCAGAATATGGTTGTTCTTTGTGTCTGTTGTTACAATGTCTATAGTGTCCCGAGCAACACAGGATTTATTCGTAGAATGGTGAAAAATGTATATAACACAAATTTATGTATCAAACAAGCTTACGCCTTGGCTGATGGCGCGGGCTAGTGCTCGGGTTAATCACACGGCTTTTGCGGGCGGGTCGCGCCGGTCATCTAAACTATCTAAACTAATATTATAAAGAGGAAACATTAGTGTTTTTGTATGTATGTTTGTAATGTTTTCACACAAAAACTACAGGACCGATTTCAAAAATTATTTCACCATTAGAAAGCTGCATTTTCATTGATTGACATAGGCTATATCACATTTTCCAAAAAAATAGGGATCCTTAATATAAATGCAATAATATAACCCAAGGTGTGAAAAAATTAGTCATAAAAAATCTTTCATCGCGTGCGCTGCGGAAACTATTGATGATAGAACAAAAAAATGTTCTACAGTATTATAGAACGTATCAATATCTACAAAAAGGCCGCGATACCATATGTATTTTTTGAATATATAGCTAACTACAACTATATAGGTGTAGTTAGACTTATTAATTTCTTTAGTTGTAGTTTTATATATTAAAATTAGATAACAAATTAAAAGTAGGTATTGGGTAATAAATTAAAGTCCACGCGGACGAAGTCGCGGGCAACAGCTAGTTAATATTATATATACGTTGCATACAATCCGCAACTTGTAAATAGTCGTCGTGTTTGCCATTAGTTTATGCACCCTTGGGAAGACGTATCACATATGCGTTACCAATTCTGCAAAAAGGGACTCAGTACCTATAGTCACCGAGACTAAAACCTGCATTGAGGTCTAACAACTTATAAAATTCACAGAAACTCATTTCAAATTATTGCATATTTACTTATTGTGTCAGAGTTGTACAAACTAACCGAATCGCTAAAAGACTTTAGTTGCTTATTTTAAAACCTATTTAAACCAAACCTACGCGGCAATAAATAAAAAACAAATGATATTTGCTAATACGAGATATTACATATAAAGAAATATAAAAAGGGGTACTGATTGACAATGTTATTGGAAAAGGCTGCGGATTTTATAAACATTTATTTTTCAAATAACGGTCATAAAGAACTCCCATTCTCGGAACAATTATTCGAGGAGAATTTTTTATCCTATTGACGGATCGAACCTACAACACTTACAGCAGTATCAACGTGACCAGTTAATCCACTGAGCCATCCGTAGAGTCTAATAGTCATTACATGATCAACCACAACACAACAAAAGAAATCAAACATTAAGACCTATTACGGCTCATCTAAAGAGGTTCATTCACCGATGTATGATATCATCGCGATACCATTCAATAATGGTTTGAACGTTAGACACATTATGTATTCTACAATGCCATGATAAAAGTCCAATTTATGGCTTCCGTTCGTGTGTTTTCGTAAAACATATGTCGGTGCGAATATAAATGATTCGTTTACCTTTGTCTGTTTTATTTTTAAACTATTTAGCCTGGATTTAAATTGAGAGCAGGTACTTCAAGGCCGGTGTTTCAAAAGATCAAAACTTAGTCTTGTGGATTTGGTTTGCGTTTATTACTGGTATAATCTTGCAATGTGATGCATTTTTAGTCACTCGGTGACACCTTCTGGCTGACACAGGTAATGACTGGCCACGGTTGTTTTGGCCAGTTCCTGTGTCATATAAACCGGCAGGCGACGCCCGGATGTCATCACTGCGGCGACTGCCGTGATTTTGTTGTGGACACGGCGCTGCACACTTTGGCGGATTGCCCCGCCTGGGCATCGCAGCGCCGTGAGTTGATCGCGGCAGTCGGACTGGTTGCCCTCTCACTCCCGGCCGTGGTTCAGTCTATGGTCCGGAGTGAGAGATCGTGGAACGTCGTCGCCTCCTTCTGTGAGGAAGTAATTTCTATCAAGGAGGCGGCGGAGCGGCGGGGTCGCGATTGCATGTGAAACCGATTCGCGCAGCCTCGCCGTCTATGGTTATGTCGAGGAACACCGTGGTAGGTTTAGTCGGTATTACCGGGGTATCTTTTACCCGGTGAGCCCGACATAACCTCTCCCTCGCCCCGCAGAGAGGTACACGTCAAAGCATTCCACCATGTAAAAAAAAATAGCTTTCAAAAGATCAAACAATATTTAAAATCGGTCTAGTAGTTTTTGAGTTTATTCATTTCAAACATAAATACAAAACTTTTCTCTTTATATTATTAGTATAGGTCGGTAAAGTTGTTTTGAATCCTAACGCCTATAAAGTTCGCTATACATATAAGTATTACTGTGCAATTACACAATATACTTAATGATCGTGTTTGGAACACGACTATTCAGTAAATTGTGTTGAAAAATGTTCAATTCTTTATTCCATCTTAGTATTAAATATTGCATAGCAAGCATGTCCATATTTAAATGCAATTAAATCCTTTTGATAATGGTACAGTATTATTTTACAATGTACTCTCATACATTGTAAAATAATCTTATAAATGTACGTAAAAATTGTTTGAGCAAAATCTAAAGATAAAGCAATATTTACAATTAGTTGCAAATAAATATTCTAGCACTGAGCTATTCGTTACATGCAGGTTTCGAGAACACGAAATATTCGCACGCTATTTGACAGTAGATTTCTTAATAAAATCTCAGAATATCTCATTGAATTGTCGACCGCCCGCGCATATTTGTGCGCATAAACTTCATAATAATACGTCACACGGTTACTTGTTGCTGTGAACATATCGAGGTCTTACCAATTATGGTGAACAGGTATGTTCGAAAAGTCTTTCTCGGAAGCGATTTATTGTAAGCTCGGGTAGTTTATTGCCTTTGTTTTATTAAGAGATAGTATCCTTGGTTTGTTTGTGGTTAATAATTAATAAGGCTTTTAAGAATATGGTTGGAAAGATATATATGTACATATTATGTATATGACGACTCGATGACGTAGTGGTTAGTGTAACCGACTGCCACGCCTGAGGTTGCGGGTTCGATTCCCGCACAAGTCAAACATTTGTGTGCATGAACATGGATGTTTGTCTTGGTCTGGGCGTTTCTATGTATACCTAATATGTATGTATTTACAAAAAACAAGTATATATGTATGTTTATCCATTATCTAGTACCCATAGTACAAGCTCTGCTTAGTTTGGGCTAGATGGTGTTGTGTGTATGTGATAGAATATTATTATTATTATATGTGTAAATAGTAAGTAGCTAAGTTATGGCTAACGTAGCCTTCTGGTTATACCGTTTACCTTCTATGGCATTGTTTCGAATGCGGCTCAAAATATGTTTTTTGTTAAATAGCTTAATTTGTCACATGGCATGAGTTTTTGCTACCAGCTGATCGCGAGATCTTGGTTTTAAGTCACGGGTTATGTTATATATTCTCTTTAAAATATGTCTGGTAGATAGCAATAGATATGTACATCTCCTATTACGCGAGGCTCTATACGTATCTCTATTTTATCTATTGCCAATCATGAAGTCAAAACCAAGCACTTATACAATTATATATCGTGCTTGATTTTGAAATTAATTATAATCTCTCATTACGCCGAAAAACGAAAATCTTCTTTACTTTTTCTTTCTTTTTCGTGTGGTTAGTGGTCAACCTGTTGTCAAGAGTTGTTCAAGCCCGTAGGCCTCTGACATGGCTTAACGACTGTTGTCAATTTGACAACAACTGGGACCGACCTTTCACGTGCCCTCCGAAGCACGGAGACGCTCAGATGTAATACCACTAAGCGGTCACCCATTTATAGACTGACCGCACCCAACGTTGCTTAACCTCGCTAATCGTTTACCGATCAGTGAGTGCAACTAGCTATGAGCGCCTCAAAAGGAAAATATCTGCCAGATATCTGATTTCTTCGACGAGCGTGGGAGATGAGCGTTCTAAAATGTTATATATATTCTATTTAAGGAGGCTCAGCGATGGAATATGTTTTTGTTTAAACCTGATTTGATTTTGATTTGGCAATTAGCCCAAAATGCCTAAGACATTAGACTTCTTGAAGATAATATTAATGCCGTTAAACGCATCATACTATTGTTGTGAATTGCATATGAGTGGTGTAAAATAATACCATTCATATGCAATGCATAATATATCCAATTACAGCGTTTTGTTTCTTATCCTTCAATTCCTCTTTCTTGTGTGGATTAGCTTACCTAAGCAAACTAAAGGCATGCTAGTACTAGATATAATATAATAAGGCCAATTTTTACCCATGGTTTCGCTAGCACGGGACCTCCTTATTAGTACCCCTGACAACGTGTATGCGAAATTTCATGATGATCAGTCGAGTAGTTAAATGTCAAAGCTTATCAAATAAACAACCAAACAAACTCAAATTCACATTTATAATATCAATTAGGACATTCTAGTAAGGATCAAAAGCCCAGTTGCTTCTGAACTTATTTGCAAGTACTGCAATATGACACAAAAATTGTCAAACTGACGGCGCTACCAGCGTTCATCGACGTCAATCATACGTCAACAGAATGGTTATTACTTTCGTTTCTAGTATAAGACGCGTAGTATTCTATGTTCTATGATCTGATATAAGTATTGAACTTGACATCGAAACGAATCCATATATCTCGTATTAACAGCAAAATATTTTCCATTTGTCGCATAATGTGTTATTTTCAACCTAACGAGTCATAAGGCGTGGCAGATCTAGTTATAGGTTCTATATAAGGAAATATTATATAGTTTTTGTCGGGAAATCGCCATTATCGTGACATTATGGGTTGACTTGGTCTCGATTTATGAAGGCTCACTGATTAATTGTAGAAGCTAAAGGTTAAATATTGGAATGGTGACTATGTGTCTAACAACGCTATGCTGATGTAATTATTGAGCGATTTGATTTAGTGTCAAAGACAGCGGGTGGTAGGGCCGTTAACCGATGTTGTTTGAAGATGTCGTAAATATGTAAATCTTACACCAAATTGTTGACCTATCCATCTTAGTTAATGTAAAGAAAGAGGTAAGTGACGTTGTAGCCCGGTGCTTGTTCAACCAGCAATATTGGAGTTTATAAATGGTGGTAATCAATTAATAATCTACGGTCCAGGATCCACCTAAGAGTAGTAGGTACCATCACATGGACCCAAAATTCTACTAATATTATAATGCTAAAGTTTGTGACGTGTGCGTCTCAATTACGCGTAAACTGTTAAACAAATTTCGATGAGTTTTGGTACACAGACATATCAGGATTAATGTGCAATAAGATACCTACTGTTTATGAAGGTATTAATTTCAGTTGGATTCAATGAAGCCACTGGCAAATCATAGTTAATAAATAAAATATAAGACAAATGGAATCCTTCGCGGGGATATTACAAACATGCGATGCAATGACGATGATGATGATCACGATGGACGTAAAGCACACCCAAACTTGCAATAATTTTTATCCAGTGTAGGATTTGAAGCGATTTGAAGTGTTGTACACTCAGCGCAGTGACGATGATGATTCAAATGATAAATGATTGTCTAGTACCCATGGTACAAGCTCTGCTTAGTTTGGGCTAGATGGTGTTGTGTGTATGTGGTAGAATATTATATTAAAAAAAAAAAAAAAAATTTGCTAGCGCTCGCCAACTGGTCAAAGTTCGACCATAATTGATTTAAATTTTAAGTCTGATCCTTATTAAGGTTTTATTGTCTATAACTATACCATTATAAGCACATTTCATTTAGTCATCTACTCCACATACATATGTAATCATAGTTACGAAGAATTCTACGACATCAACCGAACAATGACGAAATACTACGAACGCGATACGACTGCGTGTGTCAAATGCATGGTTGTGTGCGTGTAGTGTTTTTTCATTAATTTAATGTATTTCTAATGCATATTTTATAAAAATATAAGGATTTGCCACTCCTTCTTCATATAAACTTTAACTGCGTCAAATTTCATACAAAAGTAACAAACACATGTGTGTACAATGTGTACAAAGTTTTTGGTTCACGTATTAATATATACATAGATGTCGTAAGTGCTTGACATATTCCAGTTAACGTAGTCACTCGAATCTCAATAACCGATCCAAGGTTCGATAAGTTTGTTATCAACCTAAGCTAAACGGCATACGACATATTTTAGCTTGTCAGCACTACATTATCTAATAACAAGTTTATGAAACGACGGAAGAATAAAACAAATGTAAGGCCAACACCTTTCAAACGAATGTGGCAGTTGCATTATCTGAGGTTTTACTTCAATTGATCAATTTTTGAAGCTTTGTAACAGAGATGGAAATAGCGGAGCTAAACGGGAAAAATGCCGTGGGACCAATACGACTGCCGCGATGACGCAGCGGTATTCAATGCGACTGTTGGCACGAAGTCTCGGATTTGGCTTCCAGGTCGTGTTATGTGGCTTTTCTGTATGATTTTTTTGTAGCAGTATGAGATCTGGACCTTATGTAAACAGAAATAGGCAGTTTTTATAAATATCTTTTTAATTCAACCCGTGTTAAAGAGCACATGGAAGATGGATAAAGATTCCTCTTAGAAAAGTCGAAGTAGCTTTTTATACATTCAAGGTAGCAAAGAGGCATACTATAACCTACATAAGGACGCTTGCAACATTAGGACATAAACCGTGTTGTTGGTCTTTTTGTAATAAATAACGAGTCTGGCGACTTCCGTTACCGCAGGAATAAAACACAAAATTTGACTACGATCTATGTAGGAAGTTTCCCAGGCGCGTGGATGATGTTTAAGTAAAACATAGTATGGATCTCGTTGAGATGTATATGAAAAATAAAACAGGTGCAGTGCCCTACATTTATTAAATTATGACGTTCATACTTCTTGCAATTCATGAGCTCGTGTCTAATTTACTTGTGTGAGTCATCTGTACATTGGCGCATTGCAACTAACTTGATTAATTCTTTTTGTTCGATTTTTAACCGAGTTAAAAAAGGTAAAGGTTCTTGATTTGAATCGTATGTAATTTTATTTTTATTTTTGTATATGCTGGCTTGTTCACACATAAATATGGCATGCTTATGTTTTTTTGTACAATCGAGTACATACGAATATTTGTATAAGAATATAATATTATAATAACAATTTATATTGTTCTTATGACCAATGTTATCTTTAATTTGCGGTCGTTCGTTGTTTGGATGAAGGATTGGGCAAAATATTATAGAATTTTCTTTTGGAAAGCTATCTGTTTAGTAGCATGGTAGCAAGACAATAGGTTTGTTTCCAATTGCATACAATTCTCTGCAGTACTATATTGCATTGGACTTAGCCTACATGGAAATATGTATTTTTGGGAAAAGGATATCTCTTTAACCTTGCCTAGCCCCTTGTAATGTGTAGCATAAACCTACGTATGTATAATTAGGTATGTAATATTTTAGTTGCCGAAAAGTACAACCATGCCCGGAACTTAGGCCTTTTTGCATGATACCTAAACTAAATTGCCGAAGTGTGTGATAAATACACATCTACGTTCATTTTCAGAATGACACAGACGTGATATTATGCAAAGAGATTGATCTGACACCTGTTTTGAATATAGCTACTTATCATTTAAATATTTCTTGCTAAAACCATTATGAATGATATCACGTACGATTTAACAAGAAGCTTGTTTTCGACACTTATTTTTGAATCCTAATCTGATCGAAGGCAAGACCTTCGAGGAACTAATGTGTGTGGATTCCCGCTAATCCCAATGTTATACTTTGTATATAATATTTATATTCTGTGGTTAGTTTGGTACAAAGTAGCCAATAGTTAGTTTCGAACAATCATCAATGGATCACACAAATAACTGGTAAAATTCCTTGTTCTACAAGGGATTTTTTATTAATTAACGACAAGGCATCTGTTTGCCTGGTGAACCAACCGTGTAGTCAAAATAAGGTTCTATTTCTACATTTTACTACCGGACATATTTTAAACTCACTAATGACTTTCTCTTTTAATATCAAATCTTACAAATTATAATCGTACCACCGCAGCTGTAGTCAATACGACTGCTATGCATGAGGTCTAGGGTCCGATTTCTGGGACGCACAAAGTATTATTTAGTTTTTCTTTTAAGACTGCGCCAAGAGAAATGTGCCAAAACAGGCGGTCACAGTTAAGTGAATAAAATCAACACATTTTGTTTAATACATATATAAAATATACATTTACCATAACAGTGAATGTGTTTACAATAACTCCGTGTAAAAAACATAAAATAATTAATATTTTCGCCTACAAAATTACGTAAATTTGCACGAAAAATGCAAAACCGTAAGCTCCTGTTACGTGATTTTTAGATTATAATAGTAGAAATCTATCCTATTTTACAGCTTAAACGAAACATAAATAGTTATATTACAATTTGTCCGTCCCAAATATTTAAGTTATTGGTTGACAATAAAGATACATATTTATCAAAAAAGCACTTCAAATCCTCCATACAATTTTACTATGGCGGCCGCGCGCCGATTTGAATATGCGCCGCACGAGCTCTGTCATTATCTGTCTTACGCTCGGCGCAGTCTTAAGAAATTCTCAGCAAGGAGGCTGGTGCTCTGTTGACGGCAATAGGCTCGTGTAACTATAGCTAGCGAAATTCTCGCGTAATACACTTATGCCTAATATATACATGTAGTATGTAAAATAAATGCATATTGAAATATAGTTATTATAGAATGAGAAACAGTATCTATTTCGTAATCATAACACGAGGATGACTGTAGAACTATGAGATCATTAATCACCGTCCCACGACCCGCTTCATTTAGGGCTTCTCTCTAATGTCAATAGTTTGGCAACATTACTTATCTACCCACTACTGAGATTATTCGTAACTAGCGCTTAAAAGCTGTTATCATGTTTCATATTATAAACATAAAACTATTTCATAATGGAGTACTTCGTTGGTCTCATAGCATGCTTGTGATAATCATTGAGACCGATTGTGGAGCTGCGAGCTCAATTCCTCTATCGTGTCTCTGCCTGGTGAGCTATCAAGTGTTTTATTCTGTCAGGGAATCCTGAGTAGTAGCAGTAATTGTTATTATTTTTCGGTAGTAGCGCGGCAGCTAGCATTAGGCCTTGTAGAAGGTAAAGTCCTCATCTTCTATTACCTGATACTTAAAACTAATCTAGCGGATTATGGATGTGATGCACCACTGTCTTCGGAGATATAATTATACTGGTGTCATTCCATGTGTGTAAGTGTAGTGAACAAAAACAAAACGTTGCACTGTGTAATATAAATATCTAACCCATTGACTCATCTATATAGTAATACGTGAAGCAAAAACTTTGTACTCCTTTTTACGAAAATTGCGCGGACGGGGGAGTATGAAATTTAGCACAGTTAAAGTTTATATGGAGAAGGAGAAGCGTATCCTAATATTTGTGTAAAATATGCATTAGAAATACATTAAATAAATGGAAAAACACTACACGCACAAAACCATGCATTTGACACACGCAGTCGAAGCGCGTAACTATGGTTACATATATCCATATATAATGACATATATCAGCAATATCTTACAGGCAAACTTTGGTCGAATTTCGAGCACTAGGCGACCGCTAGTTGGTATAATTACGTAGTAATAGTTGTTATTAATTGGTTTAAATTAGTGCTTACGATTACTTAATCGAATCTGAAACCCCATGTCTACGATAACAGAGGCGCATACTTATGGAAACGAAACCGACGAGACATTGGTTAGTAATTATATAAAAACTATTTACCTAAACAAAATTATTGATACACACATAGAATTAATACAATTTAATTATATGGTACATATGTTATGAACTTTACAATGCGAACATTAATCATCACTGCAACCTATCAAAGGGTAGCAAAGGCGTTCTCTCAAACAGCCAAGCCCTAAAACTATTCAAGATATTTCGAGTAGCCTATTCGAACCACTAACAATTTTAAGTCAAAGTTCATCATTATTCATAAGTTATTCGGCAAAAACTTAATAACATAACTATTTTAGTCTTATTAGGAACGTTAGTGTTGCAATATTTAACCTTTAGTACTAAGTCATTAGTATAATGAGAAGTTAGTACCTATCTGTCGGTTAACCAAAATTGTCCGACAATTGCTACGATGAGACTGGTGTTTGTGAATGTCACTAGAGTTTTAAAATATAATATACATACTTCTTTCATCAGTATGTTTGCCAATACCTTTTAAACATATAAAATTTTATACTGTCGGATATATCGTCTAAATTTATACTATCCATCCAAAAGCTAATTGCTATGCACTTGTCGACATAGCAATATCTATATTTCTCAACCATTGCCAAATCCTTCAATTCTCTATGATATTGATATTCTGTACATTTACTTTTTCTTTCACTTGATCTGTATAATTTCTTCTTGGTCTTCCTCTCATTTCTTTTCCCTATATTTATCCTTCCTTAATATTGGTAATAAGTTTATTACCAATATTGATTGACAATTATCGCCTGCTCCGTGCCTCGGAGAGCACGTTAAGCCGTCGGTCCCGGCTGCCGTGAACGTCTATGGCAGTCGTTATTGGGAAAGTCAGTAGGTACCCTCTAATATCCTGACACTGGTCTAGCCTTAGGGTTTCGTTAGCCTTCGGGTTGCGGAGGTCAGGTGGCAGCCGCTCCGTGTAAAAACTGATATCCAGTCAAATCCGGTTAGACTAGAAAAGCCGACCTCAAGTCACTTGGGAATAATAAAGGCTAGGGAGAAGATTATTGGTAATAAGTTTGAGTAAGTGACCAATCATGTTTATAAGAAATTATTTCGAAATAAATTACTTTATACGAATTTAATGGCGGTTTATTTAGAAAATCCCTAAAAGAAATGTTTTAAAAAAAAATATACTTCTTTACTGACGAAAGCAGCGATCGCTCAGTGGGAGACCAACAGACTACAATGCAGAGGGTCTCCGGTTCGAACCCACCACGTCACGCACCTCTGACTCTCGGAAGTTATATGACCTTTCGAAATTATGTGCGTATTGATTGACAATTATCGCCTGCTCCGTGCCTTGGAGAGCACGTTAAGCCGGGACCGACGGGTCCCGGCTGCCATGATCATCTATGGCAGTCGTTATTGGGAAAGTCGGTACCCTCTAATATCCTGACACTGGTCTAGCCTTAGGGTATCGTTAGCATTAGGGTTGCGGAGGTCAGGTGGCAGCCGCTCCGTGTAAAAACTGATATATAGTCAAATCCGGTTAGACTAGAAAAGTCGACCCCAAGTGACTTGGGAATAATAAAGGCTAAGGAGAAGAAGACTTCTTTACTGACGAGTATTCTATTTTCAAAGCAGTGTATAAGTTATTGCATGTCGTATTGTTTGAACAGATTGCCTGACTTGCTCACTATCGATTTAATCATGTTCAGTTTTCACCATTATATTCACGCCGATTAATATTATTATTCATACGCTGCTTAACAATGGATTAACCTGAACAAAACCTGTTGTTTAAATACATACTACATAAACATTCGATATGAAAGTTCTTTATGTTTTGAGAGCGACGGAGACTGTTTAACATGGCATTGTGGTTTTCTCTTGCATTTATTATGTATATCAGTCATATTATTATCTGGTTCTCAAGCAAGAATAATTAATGTTTATGAAATGTTTGCAATTTATTTGTAATTGTGTGTATCATACTCAATCTATTAGTATTTGTAAATGATGAAGTTGAAGTACTTGCGCGGCAATGCATCGCTTCAACGACTGATGCGGTCCACTTGCGAATGCTTATGATTATCTCGCGGATATAGCCTGCCTTAATAGCTTGCGCATGTGTAAGCAATATAAGAGTTGTTGAAGAACTAGCTGCAATAGTGCTACTATTGTTGACAAACACATATTATTACTCATCTGAGTATCATCTAAGTCTGGTGACTCTTCAATCGTAGTGCCTATTTAATAAAAGTGGCATTCTTAAGGAGTGTTTTTTTTTTTTTTTTTTTTTTTTTTTTTTTTTTTTTATTTATTTATTTATTTAATTAATTAATTAAAACGGTATAACACCAATTACATTAATTAACACAAAACCATAGTTGGTAACACACACATAAATAACAACAAAGAGGCAAAAAACAATAATAAAATGGAACACACAAATAAATTCAACAAAAATAAAATATACACAGAAAAAAAAGAACTAACAATCATACTGTATAAACAAAACACAATACACGAAACACAATCAATACACAAAAATAAGTTTAGTTAGTGTGTATGCGATTCCTTTCACAGAATCGCAAACACACCAACATAATTACATGCCATCCGTCCGCAAACAAGTCACAGTCCGGGTTGGCACTAAGGAGAGTGTTGAGAGCAGACTGGGTGCGCGGTATGGGTGACTTTGCACGAGCCACAGTGCGACATGACGGTACGGCGAACAAAACATGTTTCCGGTTACGACGGTAATTATTAGGGACATATAATCGACACAACTCATCATGAAGATCCGGTGCATCAATCTTACCTCTGAGGATTTTACACATTACTGTGAGTTGGTTCATCTCACGCCTTACCTCTAAGGAGTTATAGCATAGGCTACCCAGAAGAAAGTGTGTAGGGTACATAAGTGGATAGTATCCATGGATACGCATGTATAGGTACCTAAGGAAAGCCTTTTGTACTTTCTCAAGCAGAAGAATGTACTTTTTTTCATGCGGGTTCCACACACACCCAGCACTCTCTAGTTTGCAGCGAACCAAAGCACCATAAATCAATTTTATAACTGGATAGCTACTAAAGTCATGGGAATTCCTCAGTATGAAACCTAAACGTCTAAAAGATTCTTTTGCTAGTGCAGTTACATGATCGTGGAACGTTAATTTACGGTCAAAAGTGACACCCAAATCCTTAATGGTGGTTGACCGATTTATGCTCTGACCAAGTATCTTGTAGTCGTGTTCAATTGGGTGTCGCACACGACCGAAACTTACAACATAGCATTTAGTGGGGTTAAAATCCATCTTGTTCGTGTGGCTCCACTGATATAAAGAATCGATATCATGCTGTATAGCTAAACAGTCAGTTTCAGACCTAACCTCCATATAAACTTTAAGGTCGTCGGCATACATTAAGCAACGGGTGTGCTGCAGAACTGAAGGAAGATCATTGATCATGAGCAAGAACAACAGGGGTCCAAGTATGGATCCCTGGCTCACACCAGAGCGCGTGTGATAGGGCTTAGACTCATAAACACCAAGTCTGACAAACTGCTGTCTATCGCGGAGATAGTCAGCAAGTAGCTGGAGTAGTCCAGGAGCAAAACCGATAGCGCTAAGTTTGGCCAGTAGTATGTCATTATTGACTCTATCAAACGCCCTCCGGAAGTCAAAATACAGCACGTCTACTTGTGAACCCCCGTCCAATACAGTGGACAAATAATCTACTAAGGTTAGTAAATTGGAATCCACTGACCGCTTTGGTCTAAAACCGTGCTGTTCGTTGCAAAGAAGTTTGTCCACTTGTGCAAGTACGTATTTGTGGATTATTATTTCAAACACCTTTGCAGGAGTTGACAAGACAGCAATCGGTCTATATTCCTCTACCTTAGACTTGTCAGAGCTCTTTGGTATCGGGGTTACCCTTGACAATTTCCACTGGGGTGGGTAGTGTCCAGATTTTAATGCCAGGTTAAAAATGTGGCACAAGGGAATACAAAAGATCTTATTAGAATGCTTAATAACTGTTGACGGGATACCATCAGGACCAGCAGAACTACCCAGTTTCAATTTATTTATAGCCCAGGTGACATCACTAGGTGTGATTTGGTAAATATTCACATAGTTACTGTTGTATTTAGTATCCTGTGTGTTTATTAAATTGGTATCAAGTACCGGGATATCTGGCAAAAACACGCCAGCGAAGAAGTTAGCAAAAGCTTGAGCAGCCCCTACAGCAGAAAAAGATGAACCATTGTAAGAGACGGTGGGTTCAAATCCTCCTTTGGTACGTAAACTTGAGATATGACGCCAGAACTGACGAGGGTTAAACCGAATGCTGCCCTCAATGGAGCCAATATATGATGCATAGGCTGCCGCTACACGTAATTTAAGGTCAGCTCTAAGTTCTGAGAACGATTTATAAGACTCTTTGCTTTGAGTACGTTTCCACGACGAGTGTAAATTGGCCTTATATTTAATGTCACAAATTATGTCCCTGGAAAACCACACGGGATAGCGACAATTTGCAGAGCTTTTACGTATTTTTTTAGGCATACACTCATTAAATATGCTATAAACAATATTGTATAATTCGGCAGTAGCATCAAGAACGTTACTAGCTTCTAACACCGTCCCCCAAGAACATTCTGAGAACAAAGAATATAACTTCTCGAAGTCACATTTATTAAAATTCCAGTCTTTAGCTGGACTTATATTACTAGGCTGCAGATGATCAGATCGATGAGTTGTGTCGATTCTTACCTCAACGTCCAACGGAGGATGGTAGGCGTCGGGGGGAACTATTCCATCTGTAGCTAACACACGAACTTTACACATCTCATCACTTTTCCGGACCAGAACGACATCTAACATGCCTCCATGTACATTCTGTATCACATTTGTTTCAGACAGGTTACAGTAGGACAAAAAATAGCAATAATAATTGCTGACATTCGTGGATGCACTATTTAAATTTAAATCACCGAAAATTATAATAGGCGCCTTAAAAGTACATACAAAACTCTCAACTTTACAAAACCATTGCATGTAGTCACTATCTGTTGCACTTGGCTTAATGTATACAACACACAGATAACACTGACGACCATTCCATGAGACGGATGACCAAAGATCCTCACCGGTGTCGGTTTCGAGCTCACGCTGCCTGCGCAGAACAATGGGCGCCCGCGCGGCAAGCGCGACGCCACCGCATGGTGTACTTCTATCCCGCCTTAGAATACTCCAGTCTCCGCATTCGAGTTCAGAATCCTCAATGGAGCTATCAAGGAACGTCTCGGTAACCGCCGCAATGTTGTATACCGACGCTGCTAAGTTATTGCGCCACGTTTTTAATTTAGTTTTTAAGCCACGTACGTTTTGGTATAAGATATTTAAACTAACAGTTTTCCTGTTACGCTCTTGTAGAACCGCGAAAGGGCTGGTTGTTATGTGTGGTAGGTACTGTAGTCTTTGTGGAGTTAGCGGGTCTTTGATACGGTATCCAAGCCTTGATCCTCGCGTTGACCGGCCAGACGTCAGTTGAGAAACACAAGTCGTAAGCAGCAGTCGGAACTCCAATTTTATAAGATTTGTAGCTACCCCTAGAGGTAAGTTCTTGTACCGTGCATGAACCAGAAGTACATAGCTTACGCAAATAATTACTAACCTCTTCAGCGTTAGACTCCATATTCCATAAATGCAAATACTTTCGGGGTTCCACTGCTCTCAAAGGTGTTATGGTTGGGCCTGCAGTACCAAACAGTGAAAATGTTTTTACACTTCGCCTGGATTTGGCTTCAATCCAGGGTCCGACATCGTTCTGGTCTTGTTGGCTTGGGTCGCCACAGTCTTCTACATTAATGCTTGCAGATGCCATTCCAGAACTTTCGCTACGCGGCGGCACCGGTAATTGCACAGCTAACAACGGCACCTCACAGTTTGCCTGCGTATTCGCTCGCGCTTTTTCCTTCTGCTTGCGCTTATTAGGTGCTCGTGTTTTTACAGCAACCCGGGTTGGCACAGTTGCGGTATTCGGCGAAGCAGGAGACACCGCACTCATATTGACTTGCGGCTGAGACACAGATAGCGACGAAGTTTCAAATGTTGGTGACTTTGGTGCCGAGTTAACTGACGCAGTTTTAACTGTGTCACAAGATGTCTGTGCAATAGGAACAGGAGGAGCTAAGGATGAAACCGTGGTGGTCTTGATCTTAGTGCTAGCTTCAAGTGTTTTATTGAGCTCTCTCACTTCGTCTCGATAGGCAGCCATCTGTGATTCATAATTCACTAATAGAGATATTAATGTACTCATCTGGTATCGCATCTGTTGCATCTCGTCCCGCAAACTTTGTGTTTCTTCAATAGAGAGTGCATTAGACGGGTTGATAACGTTACATTTATCACCTGGACGCGGCGCGCGCTTCCTTAATGTGACATAACTGATCTGAGATTCGGACGACTTCTGGGCAGAATTAATAGTAGTCAGACTATTATCACCTCCTCCTTTTGCCAGACAGCAACATTCAGGACAGATCCACGTAGTGGGAGATTCAATAACTGTACTACCGCTTGCGCAAAGAAGATGATAGGTTTTATTACAGCTACTCGCTATACATTGTATGTGTTGTTCTTCTCCTTTAATTTCGCAACAGCACGCAGCGCAATACATATTGATGAAAGACGTGTTGTTGTTAGGATTATACAACAAATGAAATAATCCAAGCGGAAAGAAAACAATGTTTTCCGCTACAAGTCAACAGCTGATTCTATGCAGTATAGGCCAGTAGGTGCAGTGACGTAAGCACGATCGTCGCCGGACCACCGCTGACGGCGTATCGAGGTGTGACAAGGACGAATTATTTGCCGCACGCAGCCCGTCTCTTTCACCCGAGGTGGGGAAGAGCTTACCTCCGCTGCTTTCGATATAGCAGTGATGGTCGATACAATCGATATTCACTACACTTTTTGTTTATTGTTTATACTATTATGCACTGGTAAGGGTCAATATAGCGTGAATTTGCATAGAGGTTGTTTACGGAATTTTGAATGGATTATGGAATACTTAACGGACAATTTTGGAGAAAAAACTAATCTTGAGGGCTTTACAGGTGTTTAAAGTCAATTACTTGTTTACCAATTGTTTGAACACTGTTTAGAACATATTTTTACAATGCACTGAGACTAATTTATAACGGAAAAACCACTATTTACATTTTTCAAATCGGGAGCAAACGACAACGGGACTGCTCCGTAACACGTTACTCCGCTGACCTGACCGCTGACGTGTTAGTGCCCCAAAGAGCCAGTAAAATCACTCGATACTGGGAATCGATATTATGACTTAGGGTATAATGGCACTTGGATATTTAAAGATTACTCGTTATTTAGTTTACATATTACTAGTATTCTTATAAACCCACCAGCTAAGCTATAATGATTGTGATAGGAGAACTCTCGTGGATGCGAGGTTCTCGATCGCAAGTCCAATGCTTTATTCATTGGGCTACCGTGTGGTCCTTCAAATTCAATATTAAAAATTTTGTAAAGAAATGTAGTTCTACATAGTCAGTGCAGGCTTTGAAGCGCTCATAGCCAGTTGCACTCACTGATCGGTAAACGATTAGCGAGGTTAAGCAACGTTGGGTGCGGTCAGTTTACAGATGGGTGACCGCTTAGTGGTATTTCATCTGAGCGTCTTCGTGCTTCGGAGGGCATGTAAAAAGTCGGTCCCAGTTGTTGTCAAATTGACAGCAGTCGTAAAGCCATGTCAGAGGCCTACGGGCGGCCTGAACAACTCTTGACAACAGGTTGGCCACTATACACAAGAAAAGAAAAAAAAAAGACTACAGACTTAACAATATGTTTAGATTATTGATTATATATCTAAAACTAGGCTAGCTGGCATGATACATTTACCAGTAGTTGCTTGTTAGGACTAAGGAGCCGATCGATCAATCAACGACTTAGGTACAAACCCAATTATTAATAACTTAGATATGGTTGTAAATTTACAAAAGATACTTTTGTTATTATAATCGGTACTAAATTTAGTCATAAGATAATTTAATTCTATTAAAATAAACATTGCGAGTTATAATGTTACGAAAAGTTTTATTTTAGTTAAACGGAAGTCAAAATGTCTACTTATTGTTACTAAATATTCTTGCCAGCAGCCATATTTACAAGGAAACTACGTAATAGAACCTCTCGTTAGACCAGGCTTGCCCGGATATACGGTATCCTCATGCAAAATATATATTATACTATTCAATAGGTACTTAACTAAACTATTTATTACCACCATCTCTTATCTCTGGCTTTTACATCTTAATCGGATAATTTATAAAACCTGTATCAGTTGTCAACTTTATTTAATTGTATTTAATTTAAAATTAAGGAATTTAATAGGGTATTTTACTCTGTATGAGTAAAATCTAAAAGTATGTTATTGAGATAGCTTAGGCAAAAAGCAGTCGGAAAACGTTAGTTTTAGTTAATAAAATAGATGTAGCGGCCTGCCGTTTCATACGGCGGGCCGAAACCTCGGCGGGGTCGCGACCGCATGTGCATGTGATTCGCGCGGCCCCGTCGATAGCGGTTTTGTCGAGGAACACCGTGGTAGGTTTAATAGGTATTCCGGGAGGTTCTTTATCATTTCAACATCTTTCTTTTACCCCGGTGAGTCCGACATAACCCCTCCGCCCGCTGCCGCGGAGGGGTATGCGTCAAAGCATTCTCCCAAGTAAAAAATAAGAAAAATAGTTCATAAAATAGCAAAATAAATTTTAAAAATTTAAGTTTTCAGTTAATATAGTCTGTTTCATAACACCATTAAATAGTAGTCGCCATGTTATTACGTCATACGGCTGTGTAAACTAAGAAGTGTCAACTGTCAATAAGTGTCAACTGATCAGCGTACAGCTTTAATCTCTATAGGCTTTTTATTATTTTAGTAATCAACATAATTTTTATTGAAATAATACCATGGAGGACGGTTATGCAAAAGGAGACAACACAAATTTACCACGAATAAACTCTTTGTTGGTCGGTAATATTCTTTGCTGCAAATCCCGATTTTTGTTCTGCATTTGTTTACACAGCCAACTGACGTCATGACCCTGTGGTCATGCTGACCGCAATGAACGCCTTATTGCTCTGTAGCAATAAGGCGTTCATTGCGTCCAGCGTTTTCGTCAAATAACGCGCGAAATTTTAAAATGGCACAATTTAAATGGATTTATGCACTTATGGATTAAATAAAAAATTTGGGAATTTTTAGTACTTCATTAGCACTATAGAATCTAATTGAGACACTTTTCAAAAATGGGTGTAATACCCTTTTATGTTTTTTACGTAAATCATCAATCATCTGTGTAACCTTTTTTATAGAAAAGGGGTACGCTAACAAAAGTATTATTTTATACTTAAAACGATACTTTCATCGTAAGATATACATAACAAACTAAAGCATTTTTATAGCGCTTTTCTGGCATCGTTTAGTGTGGCTGTAGAATTCCATATTTTTAAAGTCATAAATCCTGGCAAGCTGAAGGTTACAAGTATGGTGGCCAGTTCATACATAGCTTTACC
Source organism: Catocala fraxini (assembly GCA_930367265.1). Lineage (NCBI taxonomy): Eukaryota > Metazoa > Arthropoda > Insecta > Lepidoptera > Erebidae > Catocala > Catocala fraxini. Next base: position 23,191,643 of record OV884028.1, read on the forward strand.
GAGCAAACCTACTTTCAAGTCACATGCATATATAATAATAGTATGGAGGTATTGCATACAAACCTTTAGTCTGTCCATATGTGACCTCGATAAGGCTGTACAAGTTGTAAACTGTGTCCTTTCTATTTGACTTGTACTTGCATTTGCATAGTACTTGATTACCTACCGCATACTTCGAGTACCTTAACGGCATTGCAGTTTCTTTGAGTGATATTTCTTTGATTGAAGTGATTGTAAGTGGTACATAGTTATGTTAATTTGTTAGGCGATCTAGTTAAGTATAGAAAAGTATTACTTAGTGACAAATATTCTGATGGAAGAGCTACCAATTCCTTATTCTTATTCTTTGAAAATGGGAACGACCGCACTAGAATCCGAACTAACAATACTGGGCGCAGTGACAGCGGCCAGGCGAACACTTAAGGGGATTGCATCGCTCAAACCATAAAAAAACACGCTCGGTTTAAATAAGTTTGTAGATGAATCCTTTTATGCATTTACCATAAAAAAATATACAAGTAAATAAGATTATATGGGGAAAACATTGCATTGATTAAAATTTTAATTAAGTTGTCTTAATGTTACCAAAATAATTGAGGAAATAGGTCGTTTTAAAACTAAATATTAAATTTTCTATATAACGGCTGAGATATTCTGTATGAAATTTATACTAAAAACATGTAATACCCTATTTAACAATGTGTATCCATTGTTTATATTGACTTTTGGAAATTATATGACTTTTCTAAATTATGTGCGTATTGATTGACAATTATCGCCTGCTCCGTGCCTCGGAGAGCACGTTAAGCCGTCTGTCCCGGCTGCCATAAACATATTATATGGCAGTCGTTATTGGGAGTGTCGACACAAAAGATCCCACTGGGTCGAAGTGTCGCCGGTCTGCACTGACTGGCCCCACATAAGATAAGATTGTTTGTATTCACTTATTTGTTTTAAGATTCTGTAATAATCAACAATAACCCTTTACAAAAGTCCCCGCCTAGCAGCCCCGCTATGCCCGTGACGCTTACTCAGGACTGCCAAGCTCAGATCTTCAATCATCTTCATTGGGCAATGTAATGCCCTTAACCCATTCTTGCGCAAATACCATCCTTGTAAATTCGCATGTCAGGTGCATGCCACATACTTCGTCATGATACTTTGTCATGATATTGTCTATTAGATTTTGCCCGCGGCTCCACTCACATAAATGCAGGTTAGGCAAGGTTAGTGACAGTACTTTTTTCTGGATAAAAGGTACCCTATGTCCTTTTCTGTACTCCTGACAACGTGTATACCAAAGTTCATAATGATCGATTGAGTAATTAAGGCGTGATTTGGCGGCGCATTTATAATATTATTATATTATATATATAACACTATTAAAGCTCGTTACATAAATGTTAAGTTATTAAGAATATAAAATGATTAATTTTATCAATCTATACTATAATATTATAAAGCTGAAGAGTTTGTTTGTTAGTATGTTTGTTTGAACGCGCTAATCTCAGGAACTACTGGTTCGAACTGAAAAAGTATTTTAGTGTTGGATAGCCTATTTATCGAGTAAGGCTATAGGTTATATAATATCACGCTACGATCCACGGGGGAGGCGCAGTAATCATAAACGCGGGTAAAACCGCGGGCACATCTAGTAATATTATAAAGCCGAAGAGTTTGTTTGTTAGTTTGGTTGAACACGCTAATCTTAGGAACTACTGGTTCGAATTGAAACATATTTTAGTGTTGGATACCCTATTTATGCAGGAAGGCTATAGGCTATATAACATCACGCTCCGACCTACGGGGGCGGCGCAGTAATCATAAATGCGGGTGAAACAGGGGGCACGGCTAGTCAAGTATAAAATGATTTGTAGGATATAAACTTGGTTCGGTTTTGTACGTGTGTGGGAATTAAATACAAATAGTTATTTTGACGTTTCGACAAAATTACCTTTAAATAAGTATTCTAAATACCTCATAAAAGTTTCAGCAAATATTTTATAACGACATTACAATGTCGACAGAGCTAGTCTAAAGTGAAACTTAAACTGTAAGAATAGAGTTCAAAATCAATCAAATAAAATTGCTATCAATAAAGGTTCTCAATATAACGATCGCGTAGGTTTACTTGGTATCTTAAGAATGCTAACACGCCTCTGTTGCGATATTGCTTGTCTGAGCTATAAGCTTTCAATTGACTAATGAGTTCGTTAATACACTCATTTGAGTACCCTTTGATACAGGAATTTGGTATAGGTCACTTAGTACAGTACAAAAGCAGCGATAGCTCAGTGGGGAGATCAACAGACTGCAATGCAGAGGGTCTCGGGTTCGAACCCACATCACACACCTCTGGCTTTCGGAAGTCATATGACTTTTCAAAATTATGTGCGTATGAATCGACAATTATTGCCTGCTCCGTGCCTCGGAGAGCACGTTAAGCCGTCAGTCCCGGCTGCCATGAACATCTATGGCAGTCGTTATTGGGAATCCAGTGCTCTATAATCTCTTGACACTGGTCTAGCCTTAGGGTATCGTTAGCCTTCGGGTTGCGGACATCAGGTGGCAGCCGCTCCAGGTAAAAACTGATATCCAGTCAAATCCGGTTAGACCAGAAAAGCCGACCCTAAGTGACTTGGGAATAATAAAGGCTAGGGAGAAGATTTGTTTAGTACAGTTAAAGTTCTGATCATAATGCTGCATTGCTAGTGGGTTTGATTTAATTGGAATTGTCCGATAGTTGGTAACAGGATTTTATGGCATAGACAATAGCATTTCAAAGGTGTAATATCTATGCTGCTTTCACTTGGCATTGCTTTCATGAGTATACGTGAGATAAGGTCAGTATCTAGCAATAAAGAGAAGATTGATCTTATTTATAGTAGTAGTAATTTCAATTGATATAAATTTGCCGGATGTATAATAAAAGGTTCGATGATTATAGAAATATGGATTGTCAAACCCAAGAAGAAGCAAACCACAGCTAGACTTCATGATACTCTGAACTCATTCTGTGTAAAGAGAAACACCAATAATTAAATTATGTTCGGGTACTTTGAAATAACTACACTGGAACATTGAGACATCTACCATCTTAGTCTCCTCGTGACCATGGCTGTTGAAAAGCAACCGAAACGTCGGGGAAAGTGTAAACTTAAATATAAATCGTTTTAATAGTTTTAATAATTTAATTAGATTAAAAATTTGTAAAGTTTAATAGTATCTAGTAGTAGTAGTGTAATAGTTTCTAAATTATGTAATAAAGTGTAAAATAAACAACGCGATAAAATCCGTATATAGTAGTTTAATTTCAATGAATAACATAGTAAATATTTAGTATTATAATTATTTGTGTTTTTGTAATTATGTTAATTATGTTATCTTTTTTAGTACATTTGTAAATATAGGTTACATGCATATTGTATATAAATTAAAACTATTATGAACATTTATAAAGAGGAAAAAAAAAAAAAAAAGAATAACATTCGCGTAAACAGAAGACAATAATATGGATTTACTAAAATGTTTATTTTCTCTAAAGTAATTTGCACTACTTTTTATTGATACCTACTATATCAGATAGTCCTCTTTTTTCCTAGGTGCTTCTTATTATAAACATAAATAATCCACGCGAATCTGACCTGTTTTAAAAGTTTGAAACATTCAAAATCAAAATATGTTTATTTGTGTAAATCACAAAGTAACACTTATGAACGTCAAAGTTTTGCAGGCATGTGAAAATTTCAGTAGTGCATTAGTAATATAATATATATTTTATCTGATTTCATTAATTTAATTACAAAAATGTTTACCTGTTTTCATAAAAATAAAACGTACTGTAATTTTTGTAACATTCTTGGCTACGATATTTCCAACTAACAATATTATCTATACAATTAAGTTTATTCAAACGTTTGCACTTAGAAATCTATCGCCGAATCGTAAACAATCGTTTTACCATGACATCATTCCGAAGTAGCAGCGCGAACCATGTAGTCTTTACGTTGCATATTCACTACGGAATAAATAATAGCATTCAGACCGCACTATGTAATATTTTGTAATCAAATATTAGTTTGATAATATGTACATACATAGACTCATAAGTCCTGTAGGTATATACCTAAAAATTCAGCTCTACTTACCCCTAAATGGATATCCATTTAGGGGTAAGTAGAGCTGAATTTTACTCTCCTATTGTGCTAGCATTAATTTTTAGACCCACGTCATAGTGGCGAGTCTTTTCGGACAATCCCAGACTCTATACTGCCAGTGGGAATGTCCTATAAACAACTTAATAACTCTTTGCCCGACCAGAAAATTTAATTCAAGACCTCGTAATCGAGTTAAAAGTCAGTGCAAATTAAAGCCATAGGACCAACGAGGCAGTCCTCGTTCACTTATTTATTTCTACTAAAATGGAAAACGGTCAGATCCGCCTGTTATTATAGATGCTACGAAGGTAAATTGAGTATCCAAAATTCGTCTACCAACTCCATCCGGGTTCAATTACAAAACGATACATCTAAACCTAACAGTTTTACGATGCCATCTTGAATGTATACGATACAAATAAACTAAAATAATACACATATCTTCACCGACATGCTTTACATCTAAACAGCCAGCGATCTTAAAACCCAATTCTGCAGTACGTGACTTGTCAACATCGCTCGTTTAGTGCATTCAGCTACTTGTTATCCAAATACCAGTGGTTCGCATAAATCTAGTTAAATTAGGCACTTGTTTGTGACCTGTGTTGTAAACTTGTTGACGTAGAACTTGTTCTGTGTACGTATTGTAAATGTTATAATAGGATGTTGTATCTAAGTTATTGTTTCTTGACGTTTGTTGATTTGGTTGTGAGTTCATGTCTTGATATTTGAAGTTGATTAGTATATAGAATAAAGCAATATTAAATTTAATATATGAGCGTCATGTATGTGTCTATATTAATCTATACGACACGATTGGTGTCATTTTTTGCAGTATAAGACGTTGCCTTTAAAAACGTTGAAACAAAAGAACATGTAAACCAGCAACTTTTTTTTGTTTATATTACGAATGCTTGTCTGCCCATCTTCGTTCAGATTTGCTTTGATTGATTTACAGCAGAGATAAGTTAAGATAGGAAGAAAACGTAGCTGGCACTAAGTTTCCACAGGAAGCGTAGAGGATATATGCGTCGAGTACAGCCGCTGTAGCACCGAGCTTTAGCAGTGCGATGCCACAAAATAAAACAATACAGATGATCAGCTCAATACAATTTAAGATAAGAGTTTCGTATAATGAATACAGACGCACACATAGATATATGTCTACAGCGTTCATACAACTACCTTACTTTAAGGATCAAGCATCCGTTTTTCTGTATTTCGTGGCCACGCTAAGCAAAGCTTTACACAAACTTCTCTAACGTAAAACTATGAATATTGATGAGTGCGCAGTTCTCAGCATGATTTCAATTGTACTGTCTTAATGGAAGACACGACTTTGTACTTAGTCTTAGATGGACGACTTAGACATCGTGCTGTTAAATACTGAACAACTTTTACTTGAACTTAATGATGATTTGAGAAGTCATTCGAGGAATTACTTAGCATTCATTTAGTTTACATTGCGTTTTAACTACACTTTTAAGCGAACAATTCCTTCTGGTCACTGAATTGTCTATCTATGTTCTTTAAAAATATAAATTATGTGAAGGATTTAACGAAGCAGTTATCACACAGCGTATTGTAAGTGGTATCATATAGCATGTAAGTAGCATCATATGGTATGTAATTAGTATAATGTAGTATGTAAGTAGTATCATTCGGCATGTAAGTAGTATTATATGGCATGTAAGTAGTATCATGTAGTGTGGAAGTAGTATTATAAACGCATTATTAGTAACTCCGTTTGCTTGTTACATCTTACAAGATAGCATGAATGCTAAAGGATATTAGCTAAGTAGTCGCTGGTTATAGTAGCTTGTACGTAAATAAAATATAATTTACCAAAATTGCAACAGCGTACCGGTTGCGAATACGACTGCTGTGCATAAGGTCCTGGATTCGATGCCTGGGTCGAATGTTGTTGATGTTGTTACTGTAAGGAAATTTTCTGTTACAGTACAAAAAGTTATTTGTTACTTTTATGTGAAACTAAAAATATAGCTAGCGAAATGTTAAATCTTATATCTATCTATATCTGTTTACCCCTTCGACGATATAGACACTTTGTATAACAAGTGTAACATTCACTCAATGTAGTTAAGTTAACAATATTAACAAGCTTCCCATTACAGATTGCCGCGAACTATTCAAGCACAATGCATTCATTAACAACTTTATTAAACAATACAATTGTTTTACATTACATTAATTAATTGTTTTCATTTGACATTGCGATGACCCTGGCTCGCTCTACTGTTAGTGTGAGAAATAGTTGTATAACATCTGTAATACATAATTAGCACCTGTGTCACCTTTGACTTTTTGGTGTCAAATATATTATGATTTGTGTCGAATGGCGCTGTGCTTTACGCGGTCATTTTGGCAATGCGAGGAAGGCTATAGGCTATCACGCCCACGGGGGCGGCGCAGTAATGATAAACGCGGGTGAAAGTGCGGGAATATCTAGTATCGGTATTTTTTTTACCTTGAAATTTGAGAACAAGCATATGCTTGTTCTCAAATTTGCGGACCATATGGTCCACCTGATGGTAAGTGGTCACCGTAGCCTATGGACGCCTGCAACACCAGAGGCATCACTTGCGCGTTGCCGACCCTTAAGTAAAAAAGAGGAAGTGGGAAGGAGAAGGAGCGGGAAGGGGGAAAAAGGGTGATTGCGCCTCCGGCAGTCTCACTCACAAAACGAAACACAACAGTAGGAATACTGCTATTTCACGTCGATATTCTGTGAGAGGGTAATACTTGGTCGGTCGAGCCGGCCCATTCATGCTGAAATCAGCGAGGTTCTATTACGCAAAAAAATTTTAACTTAGATAATTTTGAACTTAGAATTCTCGGCGCGGTGGTAGCGGCGAGTCGATCACTTAATCCACTATGCCAATTTGTACAGTCCAGTTTGAATGTTTGTAAAGTTTTTCCTGATGCAATATTATCACAAACGCAAGATATATCGCTTTAAAGAAAAATAAATAAAATTTATTGCATATTTTTTTGTTTTATAGCCTTTAGAATGATATAATTCTTTTTCTCTTTATTTCCTAAGACACATCTGCATATTGGCCGTACGACATCAACCGATTGGCTATGGCAAAAATCGGCAACAACCGCACGTGTTCACCTTCACAGTGTACCCATACTGACCGATAATACACATCGCGAGGCAACCAACTTTAAGTGATAAACTGTCATGTTATGAATATTAACCGCATAAATTATGAAGAAGTATTAAAGCAACCTGTTTGTGATGCCATCTCTATAATTTTACAGTAAAAAAACAAAGACATCCAACATTATATCACCGAATAAAGTTAGTATGAATCAAGTACTTATATCATAATTTCATTGACATTGTGAGTACCCTCGGATGTCGTGTAAATTTATTTAGCGCTATTTATATCTTGGGTATAAAATATACCTACGTAAGGTTGGGGTCGAGCTAAGGTTGAGGTCACGCAGGTCGAATTTAATTCGCTTCCCAAAAGCCATGAAGGTAATAAAATATCTGTAAACAGTACTTGGATTTTCGGTAAGCAATTATGTAGGAAAATAAATTTGATATGAAATATTATTTGTTATTATTTTTCTTGCTTTGTATGACCTAGTGGGGATGCGGTGCAAATTTGCGTTTATGTTTACTGTCATACTTCAGGTACCAGGTTCGATTTCCACATCGTAAAAAGTGTATTTGGGGTTATTAAAAGCCCTAGATTGCTTAATTGCCAATGAACTGTCTAACCCCACTTAATAAACGTGACCATATATGACAGTTCATATGGTCACTTTTATTACGTGGGATCTCTCTGTCTAAAGAAATATAGAACACGCATGCTTCGCGCGAAATGTGCCTGTTCACACTTACCTATCCTCTTGGGAGATTGGTTTTATTATTAACTAATTTTATTTTTAAGGCAATTGGGAGATTGGTTAAAATGGGCAAAAATATTTGCCCATTTTAACCAATTTTCGATCAATAGCATAACTGTGTTAAAGATTGTCTTTAAAGCTTTCATTAGCAAGAGGTCAACTTCAGGTTAACCGAATATATGGCATTTCAATGAAAAAATAAAAAACTTTTGTATTTCGAAACTATACTATTTCATCACACTGTGACGAGTACGGCAGCAAAACCATAGTGTCTTAGCCTAGTCTATAACTGCATTCAAACCTAATATGGCAGTTGCATAACATATCTATAAAAATAAACCGAACCATTTACGTTTAAAATGTCAACCATTATCCAATTTAGTATAAGCTGCCGGTTTTTGGTTGTGAAAGCAGATTTCCGTTGGCTATTACAATCAGAACCAAATATGCAATAACGGAAGAGTAGATCTGGTAACTAATATATGCAAGTGTTTGTGCAATGGACGCCTACTTTTTAGTAAGTGTGATGTTGCAATGTATATATACTAGAGTAATTATTCGAAACGTAACATCTAGGGTACGAATAACATTAATCAAAAGATTCTTACATTGCTGACACATATGTTACAAGGATATGAGCACTATTCCTTGAACTGACTTTCTTTAGTGACCAATTATTGCCTTTTTTATTTTGTGCCTGTATTCCAGTGGTCGGCAAAGCTTACTTATTTTTAAATTGTTGATGCAACTGCACAGATGACGCAGTAGTTTAAGGCTTCATTCACACGTACCACACCACACCACATCGATGCGACAACAGGTGATTTGATTTTGATGAATTGTATGTGTGTGAGTACAGTGGTTACGTATGAATAGTGTCGCTGCAGCTTTTTGCAGTTGCGTTGTGGTTCCTACAAAATGTGGATATGGTTGAGTTGTCGTTAATAGTTGCGGTGTGGTTGCGACGACGCAATGACGCTAATGGTTGCAGACAGACAGTTTGGCACCGGTTTTCGTTCAAGAAACACGCCTTGACTGAACAAACTCATGGAATTCGAAGAAAACATTGTTGTTGCTATCCTTGTAGATTTTATTAAGAAGAAGACGACATCAGCGTAGTCGGTCGCAGGTGTGCGCGCAGTGTCGGTGCATCGACGCAGCAGCGTTGTGTCTGCGATGTAGTCGGACGCTAGTTCGCGGTGTCGCTGGTGGTTGCGTTGTGGTTGCGATGTGGTCGGTATCACCCACGTGGTCGATAATGACAGCAAAATGTGGTTCGTGTGAATTCTACTATTCATTTTCAATACAAAATTGCACCTGCCCACGTGGTGTGGTTGTAGTGTGGTTGTGGTACGTGTGAAACAAGTCTAAATGGTGGCCTCGCCACAGCTACTTCACGGAGGGATGGGTTCGAATCTCACACGGGACAAAAATTGTGTGCTCCACAAATGTCCTTTGAGTCCGTTGTTTGAATGTTTGGCAAGTCTAACGCAACACAGGCAATTTTTTTTATTTGTCCTATTGTGAAAATACAGCATAAATAATATTATGCTCTTGATCCAAAACTGTAATACATATATAAATATATATTTAAAAAAGGTAATTCTATTGACTTTTATGTCAGTTCCTCTTAGTAGCTGCTAAGGCAGTGGTAGGAAATTTGACGTTTCGTTAGCACACATACAAAAGAAAACAATATATCGTTACATTTTATTAAGGAAATGCAAATAAATGGCAGTTAGACTAACTTGGGCACTACGTGAGAGAATCCGACAAAATAAAATGAGGATGTATATATTTTATTACGACATACATATATCTTTGTCATTCTAAAAAAATAATAGCGTTATGATTAGGTTTCTGTAGACGCCGGATATACAAATTAAACCGAAGTATGGCTAGGATTGCATATCAATTTTATTAATCTCCGTTTTAATTTAGATATTATCATTGATGGCAATTTATTGTATGGACATTTTAATAAAGCCGGATGTTACATTCTTGTTCTCTGTTAGGCATTTATCAACATCTTAAAGACGTGCACTGCTGGACATAAGCCTCCTCAAGGTTTTCCACACAGATCGATCTTGAGCCGTGCGTATCCAACCGCTTCCCGTGACTCTTGCTAGGTCATTGGTCCGCCTTGTGGGTGCCTACTCCTACTGCGTCAGCCGATGCTTGGTGCCACTCCAAAACCTTTCTGCCAACGGCCATCGATTCTGCGAGCTATGTGCTCTCCCCATTACCACTTCAATTTGGCTATCCAGAGAGCTATGTTGGTATTTATAGTTAATATATATAATTATTATTTGTAGCCTCTTAACTGCAAACTGCCCGTCGTGCAGGCGATGAGATACAAGATGTTGTTTTTAAATTATGACTGACATTTCAGCAAACAATATTCTGGTACATATCACATATTCTCACGTGATCTAGTCATTACTGTGATTGCTAGTTTCGGACGTTCTTCCAGTGATTCTTAAAGAGGATCTGAGACTGTGATGACAATAGGCAGGCCAGTGGGTTGTGACTCTTACGTTAGCCGCATGATGATTTCCATTATACAGTATTGATAACAGACTAGTGTTGCTTGTGGTATTGTACTAAAACTAGGGATATCACTCACTATAAAGTGAGCGGTAACCTTAATCGTAAACTTAGATCTAAAATTCCACTCTACAAAACACCAACCTTCCAAAATTTGCAAATCATCGAACCAAATCCAATAAGGCGCCCGACTATGCGAGCGTTTCGCAACACACCTGTTCCATTGCGCAATTGACACAAACCGTCATAGTATTATGCATACTTAGCATGCAGTGTGACGCGCCCGTTGTAATACTTAGCACAATCGGCGTGTGCCAAGTGTTAATTCTATGTCACACTTAGAATTGATAGCCGATGATTAACTAATGGGTGACAAAATTCTACGACAAGTTATTTTATAAAGGTTAATTCTGATTTCTCTGGTGCGATTGTTATGATAGGCAGGAGACATATTAGAATGTCTAATGTTAAGAATCTAACTAATTAACATAATTAGGTAAGCAATTGTTTATATTTATGTATTAATATATACATCAATTATTAATTCGAATTTAAGTATTACATTTGGCTATTACAATAATTGAAATGTAATACCTAATATTTTTTTGGATTTTTGATTCCTAGGTTAAACTATTGAATTCTCTTTTCTTTGTACCTCAAATTTATGCGTCTCTTTCAATAGACTTAAAGGTAATCTTCTCATTTTCGTTAATGTCTTTATAACTCGCGTTTTTTATTTGATGCATTTCAGTTAGTAGCTAGTGTATAATATATCTATGGCTTCTAAATAGTTCTTATGCTAATCTCTTTTGTAAATTTTCTCTAAGAAAGATTTACTCGCATTGAAACTATAGGCGATTATGATTATGTATTGATACCACTTGACAATAATCTTAGATGAATGGAAGCCATTTTAGTGAACATGAGAATGAAATACATAAAATAAAATCTTGCTTTACTTTGCTTTAAAAAAGACATCTTCCGCTCTAGACATAAAGGAATCTGCCGTCTACCCCGTCTCATGCCATGACCATGCTAGGAACGTGTCAGGCAAAAAAATATTCATTGTAAGGAAATGTATATGCCCACTAGACTGTTCCGTCACCGACCAGCAGTTCCTATAGCAGGGCGTATCATGTTACTTTTCGTGTCTGATACGTTCCTAGCACGGTCATAGTATGAGACGGTGTAGTGGGCAGACTCCTTAATTCCTGAGACGCGGGGGACTTTACGAAAATTCAAACAACGGACACAAAGATAGATCAAGACACTTAGACTCGGAACTATTTATAGATCCCATAAATTTTTGTCCGGTGTGGAAATCGAACCCACAACACTCGGAGACGACCAGTAGGGAGGCGACCACATAAACCACTACACCTTCCGTTTAGTCAATAATTTAATTTATAAAGTTGTTTTATTTTTACTTTATTATAACGTTGAAATTAAACTTCTATGTACGGATTTTATCGCGTTATTTATTTTACACTTTATTACAAAATTTTGAAACTGTCACACTACTACTAGATACTATTGTATTTATTATAACGCCGGGGAAAGTGTAAACTTAAATATAAATAGTTTTAATAAATTAATTAGCTTAAAAATTAGTAAAGTTCAATAGTATCTAGTAGTAGTGTGACAATTTCAAAATTTTGTAATAAAGTGTAAAATAAATAACGCGGTAAAATCCGTATATAGAAGTTTAATTTCAATGAATAACATTCGCGTAAACAGAAGACAATTTGTTATAACGTTTATAACCACTGCTTACTTAATCGAGGCGCCAAGTCATACAAACAAATAAGAAAATGCGAAGATCATTTCATCTGATTTCTAAAACGACTCATATCCTTACACCGTTGTCCGACATACTTATGTCTCATTCAGCCACAATACTGCGACGCTAAATTTAGTCATTAGTAGGTTTGTCGAACGTTAGGTAAATAACATCGTCTTGTGGAACACTTTCTGTCTGACCGCCTTGGCATGGTTGATTTTGTGTCCTATTTATTCTGTTTCGATCACCTAGTAAGATAAGTACAGAGGATCACTTTAATTCTAGGCACTGCCAACTAGCTGTAGTATCTAACAGAGTTCGTATATTGTAAATATATATATCTGGTATATAATAAATAAAATCATTTGCTTATGTAATGTTTGATATTAGAGTCTCACGCTGCTATGAAGATGCAAGTTTAAAATTGCAAGTTATTTGGCGAAATTATGAAAGGCAATCTGCAATATGGTTTAAGGATATTACATTTTTTTACATTGGATTCTTTTACTTAATTTGTCTAATGACTGCAAGTAAAATTGGTAATTAAAATGCAAAGATTTATTTCAAGATTCCTTTGAGATTATTTTATTATTGCGGATTTAACCATACACTTGGGCAATTTATCTTAAATACATAATTTGCCCCACAATTCATCCTATGTTATGTACATAGTGTTTTAATTCTGGAGCAAATTATTGCTAATAAGAATGCAATGCATCGATACACATGATGTACAAAAACATCATTTTCTATATTTTGAGGACGATCTTGATCTCGAGACCTGCTCTTAGAATGTTGGATGAAGATTTAAAAAAGGAACTGTAATTTATCTTAAAACAAAAGTTATCTTAGCCTTACATTTTTTTCATATTTTATGAACAACGTTCAAAACAAAAAGGCTTTTACAATTAGCTAACACTTTCATTAATATATCGTGACCAATCAATTAAACATAAAATAAAGCAATCATCAATTAATTTGTCAACAGTGACCTTAGATGAACATTACTCAATGATCATTCTTGATCGCGGGTTACACAATGATCACTAATGATCACCTCATGATTGTGGCTATCGTTGCGTTGCGCGTGTATGCAAATTTCGTTACGTACATAACTATTGATCTGATTTGACGATGTTTTGTTTGTGCTTTGAATATCATTGTGATGTCTTTGTTATATTCATTAAGATGTGTAATGTTATCATGCAAATTAGTTACGTGTTTAATTTGTGGTTTTATTTCTTCATTGTCTCTTATATAATCGGTAGAGGCGCCATCTTCTTTATGAGATGTCGCATCGGTAGTTACTTTAAAAGTACATAAGTAGCATTTTGTTGTTGCTACCTTAAAATACAGCTACTTCTTTCGATATTCTTACTTTCTTTCCAAAAGAATCTATCATTTTAAAATGATAGCATGACAGATTCTTTTGGAAAGAAAGTATTGGCGTGCCAAGAAGTATTTAGATGGATTAAATTGACGACCAATATGGTGTTTATTCGCCCTTCGATGTTGTATCATTAGTATCATTATTTTGTACGACTGTAGGTTCCTGTATCTGCGATATTTTAAGTTCGGTCTCAGTGGAATCTGTTACAAGATTAAAGCTTGAACTAATATCCATGTCACTTTTCAATATATCTGACAAATTTCTACGAAATTCGTGATGGATCTCACACATTTTCATTATTAATATATTATTGTGCCATTTTATAATTGACTATTTTATTGCATCGCAAATAAAACTAAGATTCTAAACATGCCATTCAATTACACAGATGTGTATTGTACTTGGTTGTAAACAAACCATTTATCTAAATCTCAGCCTCAGGTCGTGTGTTGTTTACCTGTGTTTACAAAGAGTGATGACTATCTGACCTTTTAGTACTTGTACTATTGAGATGTTTGTCATATGAAGTTGTTTAAACTAGCAGGTTATTTTTAATCAACACTTGATGTTTATTCGAGCTTATAACTCATCTAACTGCGGTTGAATCTTAGTATTGCATGATATTTAGTAATATTCACTAATAGATCTGTGAACGCCGGGTAGCTTTTGAATCAACATATTAAACCTTGTTTCAAAGGCAATTCCAAAAAAATATTTAAGTAATCTTGTCTGCCTAATCAATTAGCCCGTTGCAGTCAACTGGTGGACATTCGCCTCCCTCATTTATTTTAGTTATTAAGAAAAGCTAAACTTCTATTGGGGAAAATAAATGCGTGAAATACTATTTTTAACGTAGACATCACATCAAATATGGGCTTCACAATCGTATAACAAAAAGTAACGTTACAAATCCTCAGATTTCTTAAACAATAATATCCAAGAAAAATTCAAATGTCGTTAAAATTTTTAGTAACGTTCCATTCAGTAAGGGACTCAAATACCTTTACAATAATACACATAATGCAACGCACGTTTGTATTTCCAACAATCTGTTTGGAAAATGCGCATGCGTGTACGCAATAGGCAGTTACGAGTTGTCGTCCATATTGCGACATGCTGAACCATACCTTATGAGTTTATACTGCACCTAAATTCCACAATTTTTTACTTTATTGCGCAGGATATAAGGTCTGTAGTAACTGTGTTACATAAAGTGGTATTGGTTTTAGGCATGCGGAAACTATTTTAGGAATGTATGAATAGTTTTCAATATCGTAATTTTTTATTGTACAACCTTTTTGTAGAAAATTCTTTAGACTTCGCAAGTATTTATCAATTCTAGTTTTGGTGTTAATATTGGCAAGATTTTATAAGTCTAAAAGCTACGAATTTGAATGATGAACTTCAAATTACTTATTTCGAAGAAGCCAGCCTTGAAAATACCTGCATATTTTAAAATGTAGGTTTTCGTTTGTTGTAAGAATTATTCAGGTCTAGGGCAAATGAAATGTAGTAATGAAAGTACGAAAAAGTATTTAAAACATTCCTGTAAAGCAATCAATTGAAGGCTGATTTTTGTTGACATTATTAAAATGTCATACATATATTTATACAGAACGTCGTCTAGTTTGTTTCTCGTTATTTCTTGATTTATTATATTTATATTAGGAGTTTGCTTTAACCATGTCTGAATATAATTTCTACGTATCGGATTAGTAATGGCATTAATTGTTTTAGAGTCAATGCAATAACTATAACTTAATACTTTTTGAGTAGTAGAGCCTAGCTGATTTCAGCATGAATGGTCCGGCTCGACCGGGGTAGGACTACCCTCTCACAGAATATCAACGTGAAATAACAGTATTCCTACTGTTGTGTTTCGTTTGGTTCCTTCCCTTTTCTCTTCTTCCTTTCCTAAAGGGTCGGCAATGCGCAAGTGATGCCTCTGGTGTTGCAGGCGTTCATAGTCTGCGGTGACCACTTACCGTACCGGGCCGTATGCTTGTTTGCCACCATATTTGTATGACAAAAAGTAAAGGAAAAACTAATTTTTAACCCCAAGTTTTAGCTCGTAGATTATATCATATAATTAAATTTAGAGAAATGTATGCCAAGTCTATTGTCATATATATTTACATCACACACTTACTATTTTGTTATAATATTCTCAGTAGTACCATTGAGTCAGAAAATGTGCCCGGAAGACAGCGATAAGCCCGCTTTTAATGCACCTATTGTCGCCTACCGGATATAGTAAAATTTAATAACTCTTTTCTAGACTAGTGGAATCTAAAACACACTCTGGCGAAATCTATATTAAATTCCTCCCTAACCCCATATTGAAACAGTAGTTGAAACCCTATGTCCTGTTCTGTACCCTTCACAACGTGTATGCAAAATTTCATGATGATCGGTTGAGTAGTTAAGGCATGACATGGCAAACGTAACAAACAAACTCACATTCGCATTTATAATATTAGTCAGGATGCATATCTGGAGCAATACGTGCTGGCCTTAGATGTCATCCTTAAACAGTAGAGACGATTAGAGCGCGTTCCATGGAGTTTGGCTTCTCATATCTTTGCGTAATTATTAGGATTTGGAATTCTGTCCCGAAAAACGTTTTGTCTTCTTCATTCATGCGATGCTAGGTCCTACAAGCAGGTCTTAAACAGCCTTTACTTAGTACCTAAAGCCGTTAAAGTTGAGGATCTTGGCAATACTTCAGCTGTAATGTGGACGTGGAATGGAGGGTGCTGCCATCATCAGGCAGAGTGTAGTTATTTTGACAGGCAACAATAAAAATAAAATATATACTATGTCACTAGTCATGCATAATACAGCTCTACGTATTGATATATATATGTATATATTAAAGAGCTGTATTGTATATAATATATTGTTTTATATACAGGTGTGATTTTAAGACATAAGCTGACCCCAATAAGGATTTATATGTCGATGCTTTAAATACCAGCCTGCGTATGTAGTGAAACCGTAATAAAAATTGTTACTCCCCACTGTCAGCCATAAAGTGATAGAGTTACATCAGTATCATACACTCAATCCTGCGGTTGCATTACGACGCGCGTTAATTTTGTATGCGCGTACGCAGTTGCGTCAAAATGGCGTCACTCATTGTCGTACCTCATTAGTAAGCGGGCGATGAAATGATATTCGAACGTTCAGCTATTTTTGCTGTTAGAGCAATAAAAATGTCTAGTACTACTATTGAAAAGTTTTCGAAAAATAAACATTTAGTTGGCGTATGTTTGTGTCCGCAAAATTTGCAAACTGGACAATGAATTGACTTGAATATTTTGAACAAAGCTTGAATATCTTGAAGCTCCCACGGAAATGGGCATGCTTTCCATAATAAATAATATCACTGAGCTATAGCGAAGTATGGCTGAGTTTAGCTACTTGACTTGTATTACCAGCCATATGCAAGTTGTTTTTTTGCAGCTATCGATGGTCCGTACCATTGGGATTGCTGCAAAAACTATCATTTAAGTAACTTCAAAAAGCCAATTTAGCTTCTAATATGTTTATTTATTTACCAAGGTTAAATTAGAAAGATTTAATAGTTTGATGAGATGTCAGTCATAATGATTGACATTCCCTCCAGCACATTTTATAACCTACTCTACTTTCTAAGGCGCTGGTGGCAATAGCGCAAAGAATATTTCGCCCAATCGACCTATTAAATACAAAATACCAGCCATCGTTTACGACTTACGTTATCTCCCCACTGAGCAGCGATAGCTCAGTGGGGAGATCAACAGACTGTAATGCAGAGGGTCTCGGGTTCGAACCCATGTCGCGCACCTCTGACTTTCGGAAGTTATATGACTTTTCGAAATTATGTGCGTATTGATTGACAATTATCGCGTGCTCCGTGCCTCGGAGAGCACGTTAAGCCGTCGGTCCCGGCTGCCATGAACATCTATGGCAGTCTATATTGGGAGAGTGTCGACACAAAAGAACCCACTGGGTCGAAGTGTCGCCGGTCTGCACTGACTGGCCCCCTCATAAGATACATAAGATACATACGTTATCTAATAGCCTCAAATATACAATATATATATGTAATAATTAATATTATATAATATAATTATGAAGCCTTAATAGTCTCTATTTCACTCTATTAAGCAGCTCGACCGAGCTCAACGTGGCCAATTGTTTATAACCGCCTGCAAAAAGTGCAATTGTAATCTTAATTAATCTAATGACCATCTCTTTCTTTGCAGGTAAAGAGTTCATGACACCACATGCGACAAAGCACCTTAACACAAACATGTAAAGTATAATTTCCAATAGAGGTAAACCGTTATATAAAAGCGAAGGTTTCAAGTGAAAGCGGTTGCCGTCTTCATATTTCCATAACGTGGACAAATTATGAATAACTGAAGTTATTTCTATCCTCTTCTAAGGAATTGTCGTGTATTATTTGTTAGTGATACGTTGGTATTGTGTGAGTGAGAGGGAAATTGCTGGTTGATTGCAGATTGCGGGTCAATGTACTCGGTGACCTGGCGCTATTATAAACAAATGAATAACGCTTAGTGGTGTGAAATAGGATTCTTTCCATTGTTGATTTTGTTTATTGACTAACTGCGCGGATGGTGTAGTAATAGAACTGGTCACTTTAAGATCGCCATTGCGTCGAGTGTTATGCGTTTGATTCCCACATGTGACATCTTTTTCGAGCATGGGTTTTTTCCTGTGTCCCTTTTTCAATGCGTTTAAGTATCTCACAATAATATAAATACACAGTAAAATTTAAATAAAATAATTGTTATTTTATTTCTAACATTAAAGTATATACAAACATCAACGAAGCGGAATACTTCAACGTCACTGGCGTTAGAGGTATACATTTTGCTATCTCCGTTTCGACTCATACGTAATTGGGGCAAGTCTCTACCAGTCACATGTACACACCCGCATTATTACTGAGAATTTCCTATACCAGTAACACTTGCCTTAGCACCCAACCTAGGCAATACACAATTATGACACGAAAAACAGAATAAATTTTATCGTGTCTAAGGTGTTCACTAGACCCAATTACTAAGCTTCCATCGTCTGCTTGTCTTTCTGTTCATCTTTCAAAGGGTTCTTTTGAACAGAAATAGGCAGCTGAGTGAATGTCTTCTTCTGACGCACGTTTCGGATGGTTATTGACTTCCATGGCCACAGCGAGAGGTGAGTCCTCGTAAGTTGAAAAGGATCCGAAAGTTGAAAGTTTAAATGTGCAGTGATTGCGTAAGGAACGTTTATAAATATGTATTGTTTAAGTAAACATATGAAAAGACTTGCCTGCCTTATTGGTTCCGTAGTATAAGTTTGCGCTGAGATTTGTATCGGTTACGAAGTGCAGGTTATAGTTTTGTTTATGGCAGTGTTTTCATGTTGGAATCTCAGAAGCTACACGAAGTTTTCCTTTTTAGACGAGTTTCTAGGTTAAAGCCCTTTGTAATGTGTAATGGTATATTTATAAAGACCTCTTTATAAATATACAAGACTTTACAAAGTATATGACCACTCAAAACAATATAATCTATATAATATAAAACTCTTCCGTTACTGAGTGACTGACAGACAACGCACAGCCGAAACTACTGAACGCAAGAAGCTGAAATTTGGCATGTATGTTCCTTGGAGAGTGTAGGGGAGCACTAAGAGAGGATTTTTGGCAATTCATCCCTTAAGGGGGTGAAAGGAGTGATACCCGATATTCACACGGGAACGGGACTTACGCGGGTGAAACCGCGGGAAAACTACTAGTAATAATATATAATAATAAGTATTTATTTCTCTCTGTCACAAACGTAGGTATACATAAGATTACACAGTACAGTTATTAGAAATTCTCAATCCTTTGTGGAGAGACTGGTGTCTATAGTACGTAAACCTGTGTTATAGATCACCAGGCCCCCACCTCATGGAGTTACTGTAGTTATAATGTTAACTAATTGTTGTATACATAGGTAATCTCATATTTTATTTTGTGGATGAAATTAAGTAACTACTTAGTGTTGTGTGTTTGTGTATGTGTGTGTGTGTTCGTGTGTGTATGGGCTAGACGTATATATAATAATTTGTGCATCACACATATAATTGCCCTGCATGGAATACAACACAATACACCACCACAATACCTGAGGCGAGGTCCCGCTTGGCCATCCGTGTCGTCTGTACCTGGTAGATATTTCATATTTCTTATAAACACGCATTATGTTACGCTTACATCATGAAATGGAATAACGACCAACGTCGCGTGCAATATAGACGACAATAGACTCGCTTCTTTTCACATGGAATAATAATCAAATCTGGGATTGCTGCTAAAACTTCAAAAACACTTCTCATAAAAAATATTACATATTAAAACTAAACATAAGTCTAGCTATATATGTACCCATGTCCTATACAATTTCAATTACTTCGAAGTTAAATAATTTGACTGTACGTCAATATAAAATGATTCTGTATTATGTATGTGGGTTTTGTGTTGGTACAATTGTCTCCTGTACGTCCGGTTCCAATGAATACGCCTTTTATTTGGACCATGAAATCGGACACATGCATTTATAATGAACGCTTAAACTGTGGACTTGGGCACAAACTACATATTATATGTTAGTGTTTGATTATATGTTAAATTAATTTATTGAGACTGCCTCGGTGAAAGAAGAAGTTAATAGTTCATTATAAGATTTAGTGGCAATCTTCTTCCTTTCGTGTGGTTAGTGGTCAACCTGTTAGTGGCAATATTTTTCTGTGTGCCCGTGGCAAAGTGGTAGTAAATGCAACTACTGTGCATGTGGAGTTTAATGCCCCGGTCTGACAAAGTGCTAATAGATTTTTCTGTTAAGTTATTCTCAGCAGCATGTAATCTGGAATTGTGCCCAGTAGACAAGGCACTTGAACTTTTTAATTGTTAAAAATACAACTCGCGCTCTAGGAATAATTTCTGTATCACAGGATTTTACAAACGTTTAACCTTTCAACCGCAGTTTATAACGGCACACCGGTGGTTAGACACAATAGATTTTTAATTATATCTGGTATTCTAAGACTTGTCAGATAAAATAATGGTCACAAACTACATCCTAACTCGGAACATCAATTTGTTGATCACAAAAATGTTTGTCCCGTGTGGGATTCGAAGCCACAATACTTGGCGCAATGGCGTGGCGACAACGATACAATTATTACCTAAGTCTACAGTTGTCGTGTTGTTGGAAAGCTGTCCCACATGATTACCGAGGTACGCAGTCTCGGTCCACTGACTAGCCTGTATCATGTCGGCTGATATGCAGTTGCACTCAATTTGTCAGTTCTGATGCGACCCCGATGTGCGCTTGATTGCACACGCTTATTAACCTTATAATTGCCAACCGCTGCCAACCGTGGCTTATCTTTTTTATATAGACACCTCCCGCTCTAGGCCTTAATCTTGTGTCGTATCTTTACAAACACTGAAATAACGCATACAAAGAACACCCAGACTCGGAATAACGATTTAATAATAATAATAATAAAAATACTTAAAACCTTCCTTTGGTTAAAACTCTCGAAGGGCCTCTTCACGTTGGACACATGTCTCGTTGTAAGCCTCCCAAAGGGCCAGGTATTTTCGTAATATAATATGTTAGAAAATACATGTGATAAGAGAAAGATAAATACCTAATAATACATTTTTATTTCAAACTATTTAAAGAACATACATATGTAAGTAGGAACATAATTATTAAATGTAACACCACGCCATTACGACCAACACGGGCGATTCCGCGGGCACAGCCAGTAATCTATACTAATAATATTATAAAGCTGAAGAGTTTGTTTGTTTGTTAGTTTGAACGCGCTAATCTCAGTAACTACTGGTTCGTATTAAAACATTCTATCAGTGTTGGATAGCCCATTTGTTGAGTAAGGCTATATAACATCACGCTACGACCAACAGGAGCGGAGCAGCAATGAAAAATGTTGCAAAGACGGGGGAAATTCTCTTATGTGAAGCAGACGAAGTTGCGCGGGTCAGCTAGTAGGTATATTATATAGAGACAATCCTAGCAGCTGGTAATTGTGGAGCACACAATTTTTTGTTGCGTATGGGGATCGAACCCACAGCACTCGAAGCAACTGCAATGGCGAGGCGACCACTTAAACCACTACACCATCCGTGCAGTCTGAGTTACGCTTAGTCGAAAATTTGTTTTAACGAGATGGATGTAATCTTTTTGTAATGTCCCACTGCTGGGCAAAAGCCTCTCCCTTGGACTTCCAAATTACTCTGTTGGTGGATATCTCCTGATCTTATGACCTTGTGACCTCTATATCTCGGGGGTCTTTTGACCCATAGGGCCCATATTCAAACCCGACTGAAGGATGACCCCAAGGTGTCTGCACACCAAGTTACAAGTCAATCGGTCCAGTAGTTTCGGAGCTATCACTAACAGAGAGACACACAGACCCACATAGTGTTTTCATTAACCTCTTCGAAGAAGATTCGGAGGTTAATAAGGCTTAAAGCACTATTAGTATTGTCGACGATAACTTATTCATATGTAGTTTCTTCTGTTGATCGACACCAGCTTTATAAATGTAGTAACTACAGACATACATACATATGAGTAGTAGAGCCTCGCTAATTTCAGTATGAATGGGCCGGCTCGACCGGGGAAGTACAACCCTCTCACAGAATATCGACGTGAAATAGCAGTATTCCTACTGTTGTGTTTCGTTCGGTGAGTGAGAGTGCCGATGGCCCAATCACCCTTTTTCCCCCTTCCCGCTCCTTCTCCTTCCCACTTCCTTTCCTAAAGGGTCGGCAACGCGCAAGTGATGCCTCTGGTGATGCAGGCGTCCATAGGCTACGGTGACCACTTACCATCAGGTGGGCCGTATGCTTGTTTGCTAACATAGCTGTATAAAAAAAAACGTATAATATAACAAAACTAACTTTTGCCCGCAGCTTCGCCCGCGTAAAAGTATGAAGGTTAGGTTATGTTCGTAACAGTACTTTTTAAAATAAATATAGCCTACTCGGTAATAATATAGCTTTATAATGGTAAAATTAATTTTAAATTCGGAGTAGTAGAGTAGTAGACTAGAGTAGTTTTTGAGTTCAATCCTTACAAACAAACAATAAATTAAATCTTTTCTCTTTTATCTAGTTAATGTTGATACCTTATGTGATATACATTTATAACACCCTATATACACATGTTTCATATAAAAATAAATATATCTTTGTAATATTAGTGTACCTACTACTAGTGTATAATATCTAATTATAGTATAGATTGAAGCACCATTGTATTGTCGATGGATAATTTATTCATACGTAGTTAATTCTGTCATATCGACACGTTCTTTACAATAATAATAGAGAACACTTCGGAACGACAATTAATGGTGCTTGTAAGAGTCACACACACACACACACACACACACACACACACACACACACACACACACACACACACACACACACACACACGCACACACACACAGACACACACACAAACACACACACACACACATACACGCGCACGCACACACACACACTTACACACACGCATACGCACACGCACACGCACACATACACACACACTCCATAGTCTACATTTAGTTACTGATATATTATATGCTATTCCACTTTGAAAGGAATAGTTTAATAATACTTACATTGTTTTAGAGGGCCTGGTAATCTGTGTGACAGGGTTTCCTAGTGCAGATACCAGTCTCCCACAATGGTCTTTTGCTTTTAATTTAAGTATTTTAATGATAGTTTTAAGTTACCTTTGTGGAAGAGAAAATAAATCATTATTATTATTATAGTCCAACATGCCACACACGTCGCATTTGTGGTGAGCGGCGGTAATAAAAAAACAAATTAATATTTTACCTATATACATAGTATCATGCCTTCATTCCCGAGGAGGTAGGTATAGATATGTCACACCTTATTGCACTACTTATGGTTTTAGGTACCTTGTAATAGCTATTGACTGGCTATTGACGAATTAACGTTAATCGGGTACAGATTCTGACCCTGTGTCACTAAGAATTTCTTTATAGTAAACCCTTTGCAGGTTTTGGGAACTGAACACAAGACCTCATGTCGTCGCAATAATTACCCCTGCGCCAGCAAGGTAAAATTTATGCTAAAATAAAAAAGAACAGTAACTCATAGAAAAATTGTACGATATATGTTATATTCTAGATTTTGCGCGCAAGTAACAAATTTAGGTTAGATTAGTAACTGTACTTTTTTCTGGATGACAGACTGGCTTTGTTACGATACATCGATTTGGAATCGATTTTAGAGCTGGACGCCATAAACTTCAGTTGTGAATAACACAGTCAAGACAAGTATTGCCAGTCAAACGGTGAGAAATAATAAAATTATTGGGAAGAGAGGAACCCGCGACGCACCCTCGAATTGTCCACCCCAACTATTGCAATAGGAAAAAGTTATACCGAACTCCGCTGTATAGGGACAGCCACGACGTGGGACCCGGGCGTATTCCAACTTGCTGTATTCCGCTTCGATCACAAAATATGCGTTCAATACCTTTTGGCAACGAATGAGCTGAAATAAACCAAATCAAAATGCTCTACAACCTCCCAAAAAAGAAAATAAGATCTACATCATTAATTATCATCGATGATAATATATATGTCTACATGACAATCCAAACCTTATATAGATCAAACATCGCACAAGAATCTGTTTAATGCGTTTATTGACCGAAGATGTCATCGGACGATTTTAAAATAAAGCCTCTACATTTAACACATAAAGCGTTCTTCTCAATATAGTGTTTATTATGTTACAGTCGGCGTGCGAAGAATTACCATTTCAGAATTATTATATTACTAGCTGACCAGCGCAACTTCGTCTGTTTCACATCAGAGAATTTTCCCCGTTTTTGCAACATTTTTCATTGATGCGCCGCTCCTATTGGTCCTTACTTAATAAATGGGTTATCCAAAACCAAAAGAATTTTCCAATTCAAACCAGTAGTTCCTGAGATTAGCGCGTTCCACCAAACAAACAAACAAACCCTTCTGCTTTATAATATTAGTATAGACTAAATTTTGCCGGCAGATTCACGCGCGTAAATTAGGAACAGAACTATTTTCTGGATCAATCTGTTGCCCTGGCACCGTATATGCGAAATTTCATAATGATCGGTGAAGCAGTTAAGGCTTGAAAGCGTAACAAACAAACTTACATTCCCATTTATAATATCGGTTAGAATTATGTTACAGTCGACGTGCGAAGAATTACCATTTTAAAATTATTATATTATAGCTATTTCGAGGAGGCTCATAAAGGCTTTTTCCTTAACCAATGTTCCATATTCCAGCATTCTTGGAAGTTTGCCATACTGCACCTGATGGCCAACAAGGCGAATAAATCGACGTAATAGCAAGCATGTCCACGGGCTGATCACTGGCGACGCGTATAAATCTGAGAATCAATACGCTCTCATTCGTACTGTTATAGTAAATACGGCCTTGTGTTTGTTTGAGTTTTTCATGTTACATATGAGCAATATGATATGGTTTTTAAGAAGATGAACCAATATACTACTTCGTTAAATAAGTTATAACATGTTAACGTGGAGAAAATATGCTGAAAGGCACGGAAAATGGCGCTTGAAGACTAATCTATCAATATCACAATACACCATCTTAAAATATCATAAGCAAACTCTCGATTTGCTTTTGGAATCGGCCTTAATTTGTACTTGACGATAGTATTTAAAAAAATATGTATGTGATAAAGTATTGAATGTAGCAGTCGGGGCTAACTCGGATTTTTAATAGCACTATCTTCTAACTTGAATTTAGGTACCACGTCATTCAATCTTGCTAAACAGGGGTTCCCGACGGTATCGCTACAGCTACTCGTCCCTCTCTTTTTGCTTTTTCCACTTTAAGACTGCGCCGAGCGTAAGACAGATAATGATAGAGCTCGTGCGGCGCATATTCAAATCGGCGCGCGGCCGCCACGCGCCATAGTAAAATTGTATGGAGGATTTGAAGTTCTTTTTTGATAAATATGTATCTTTATTGTCAACCAAAAACTAAAATATTTGGGACGGACAAATTGTAATATTACTATTTATGTTTCGTTTAAGCTGTAAAATAAGATAGATTTCTACTGTTATTATCTAAAAATCACGTAACACGCGCTTACATTTTTGCATTTTTTGTGCAAATTTACGTAATTTTTTAGGCGAAAATGTTAATTATTATAATTTTATTTAATTACACGGAGTAATTGTAAACACATTCACTGTTATGGTAAATGTATACTTTATATTTGTATTAAACAAAAAGTGTTGATTTTATTCACTTAACTGTGACCGCCTGTTTTGGCACATTTCGCTCGGCGCAGTCTTAATTATGAGTATTAACTTACAACTTACATTTACAATGTTTATATATCCACGCGATATCTTACGCTTATTCAGCAGTAAGCATATATTTCACGAGCAAAGTAACGTGTAGATGCTAGTATGAAATTGCGCAGTCGACTCGTGCGCTAAGTTCTCACAATTCGATTCATAGCACAGCCGTTTGTCATGAGCGATGTTGGTGGTCACTCAATGAACTTATGAATGAGATATGGGAGTGGGAATCCAAGTTGACTGAACTGGGATAGTCAATGGTTCGCTGGGAACTGTGTGAAAACTTGTTTATGTGGTGTTTTGTTTACAACTTCCAACGGAAGGTATCGTTGAATACTCGTATGTGCTGTGAATAATCCTTTAAAAGCGTATAAAAGCAACTGATTTGATATTTTACTGTAAATAAAATAATAACAATAGCATCGGTGGTGCAGAGATAGTAAGTACTACTGCTCTGCATGAGGTTAGATTCCCGGGTTAAGCAAAGCATTATCTGCAGGTTGAATGCGCGAGTGATCCCTGCACCCCGGCCATAGATTGTGAGAAGGAACACCGTGGTAGGTTTAGTCGGTATTACCGGGATATCTCCATCTTTTCCCTGGTAAGTCCGAAATAACCTCTCCGCCTGCCCCCGCGGAGGGGTATGCGTCAATGCATTCCATCAGGTTATAAAAGAAAATGGCAAGGCATTATCAGGTTTTTCTATCGCAACTGCTGCGCCGAGTAAGTACGATTTGTGTGATCTACATGTGATAGTTATGAGTTCACAAAGTACTCTCAGATAGTTTGTGTCCATTAATTGTATGATTGTAGTCCCCTGATACAGTCCTTAAACCCAAGTGTGAGAGTTAATAAGGTTATTAAAAAAAAAAGGGTGTATATAGTAGGCTGATATTAAAGTTATCTTATCTGCCTTCCTTCTAAAATGTCATCTGCATTTATTCGTTCCTTTGAATCAAATTTGGTATTTCCATATAAATGTTAATCACATTAAATAAAAATAAACAAAGGCTATTCAGAGAAATAGCAACAATATATTAAGGATAAAACATTTCTACCGCTAATGACGTCATTTAATGAATGTGAATAACTTGGCTAGCCACAACCTCCGTATAAGGTTTTATCTATGAAGTAACATGCTTTTAGAATCATTATGGTTTTGCACACGGGTCATCGTGTTGCCTCATATCGACCTGGTTTATAAGACTAGATTCCGACAGCCTGAACCACATATATAAACTTATTTGTACAATTTGGCGACCTTTGCCCATGGTGAATGCCTCTCTAATACCCATTTTCTATTAAAAAACATTAGTAAAAGATTTGATATTTATTAAAGAAAATACATCTGAGGCAAAGTAAGAATGTCACATGTCAAAACGTTGTGATATGATAACGAACACTCTTTGAAATTCTTATAGAAGAAAAGTCAACGTGTTAGACTCACAATGTGGCATGCGAGCCTTTTTATCTTCAGTTTGCAAAAGACAGCTGAAATAGAAAGTATGCTTTACTGAATGATAATTATCATTATTATATTTGTTACAAAGTAAAATAAACATTAGGAGCCTTGAGAAATTGGAGGTGAGCGGTAACTGTGCATTGGTATACGCAAACAAGACGATTGTTTACTGATTGAGTGGTCACAGCATTTTGGAAGCTTCATGTTTTAATGTCAATTATATAATATTACGCAGTATCTGTATGTCATTAGAGAAAGGGGAAAAATTGCTGTTTCCTCTGGTTATGATTGAAATGTTATGTACATTATTATTTACCAGTGAGCATGTTTATATTTCTACGTTATGTGGTATAAGCAAAGTTGTATCAGATGCGATTCGAATATCAAAAGACTTCACGATGAATAGACTCTCTTAGAATTATTGAGCCACCAGCAATATGCAACTTGGCTAACCCTTATCTAAAATTTTATGATAATTAATATTGTTATTTATTGAATACAAATTATATGATATGATATAATGAATGATAGCAGCGATAGCTCAGTGGGGAGACCAACAGACTGCAATGCAGAGGGTCTCGGGTTCGTACCCACGTCGCGCACCTCTGACTTTCGGAATTATGTGCGTATTGATTGACAATAATTGTCGCCTGCTCCGTGCCTCGGAGAGCACGTTAAGCCGTTGGTCCCGGCTGCCATGAACATCTATGGCAGTCGTTATTGGGAAAGTCAGTACCCTCTAATATCCTGACACTGGTCTAGCCTTACGGTATCGTTAGCCTTCGGGTTGCGGAGGTCAGGTGGCAGCTGCTCCGTGTAAAAACTGATATCCAGTCAAATCCAGTTAGACTAGAAAAGCCGACTCCAAGTGACCTGGGAATAATAAAGGCTAAGGGAGAAGAAGATTTATTGAATACAAACTCAAAACCTTTCAACAGCCAAAGCAAATAAATTAGTTTACGTTTTCTAAAGACAGTAATTATATCTTAAATCAGTATGTATTTATTTTATTTATTAATTTATAGTTAATTGAACATCTGGTACAAGCATTGCAACTAGTTTGAAAAAGGTCCGAATCTTTATAGACAGCTTTTTGCACAGAGATATAATTCAATCATCAAGTCAAATTTTTATCTGTATCTATAAAACACAACGCCTACAGACAGATTATTTAAATTAAACAAATTAACTTATAAAATAAACATTTAAATCGTAACTACTATTCAGAAATGTGTTGAACAATACAACTTCCTTTATAAAAATTGATTCATCGCCATATTTGGTGGAAGTGATTGGTTTATGGTAATGAGCGTGACCTATCGCTCGGCATTATGTTTCATGTAAATGATGACCAACTTTTGGAAATATATATTCGATAATTTCGTGTTATTTCACGTGAATATTTCTGCACGCAGTCGATGCATGCATGCAGGCTCTGATTAGCTAATATTTATAATGTAGAGCGATCTTGGTCAAAGATGATTTGTAATCGCAATTATTTTCTGTGTTGTAGAAGTTAGAAATAGTAGCATGTCCTTGGCATAAGCTATCACTCGTAGTATGAATTTGTAACATAAAGTCACAGCCGTTTGTCTTCTAGCTAATTCTGATATATCTGATTTTGATACCTAACTTATTGCCGTAATGCAATACAATGATAGTGTCATTGTGATCTTCTGCAGATAGACAACGTAGTTACATATAATATATGTATAACATGTATAAATATACAATAACTGTTTGAATATTTAAAAGGAAATTGTTAAAACTATTTTTATTTTAATCTAAACATTTTTAAATAATATATTTAAGTTAAACATATCATTTAAAATATAATTTTTCTGTGTGTTTGGTCCGTTATTTGAATAATAATAATAATAATATTCTATCACATACACACAACACCATCTAGCCCAAACTAAGCAGAGCTTGTACTATGGGTACTAGACAATGGATAAACATACATATATACTTTTTTTTTGTTAATACATACATATTATATATAGAAACACCAAGACCAAGACAAACATCTATGTTCATGCACACAAATGTTTAACTTGTGCAGGAATCGAACCCGCGACTTCAGACGTGGCAGTCGGTTACACAAACCACTACGCCATTGAATGTTTGTTAAGTCCACTGCTACACCGGAACTAATCCTAATGCGATAGTTAAACAAAAAAAAACATACAAAGTGACAGTTCTATGAGTCTTTTCATATTCCTATAGCCACCGTTACCTAGAAGTTTACTAATTAGTAATTACTTTAAGAAAATATCCATTTGATTTTTGTGTTTAATTTCGCAACCACGTCCATTGTACTACAATCGCGTACTGCACACATACATTTTGACTTTGAGTGCTATAAATATATTCTCACACAATATTATTTTTTGAAATTAAACTTCTATATACGGATTTTATCGCGTTGTTTATTTGACAGGGCTCTCCCCGTGACCATGGCTGCTGAAAAGCAACCGAAACATCGGGAAAAGTGTAAAATTAAATTAAATCTAAATAGTTTTAATAGCTTTAACAATAATTTAATTAGCCTAAAAATTTGTAAAGTTTAATAGTAGTAGTAGTGAAACAATTTTCAAAATTATGTAATAAAGTGTCAAATAAACAACGCGATAAAATCCGTATATAGTAGTTTAATTTCAATGAATAATATTCGCGTAAACAGAAGACAATACTATATTATTTTGTTAAACAATAATCTTTGTTGTATATATTATATTTCTCACGAATTTTATAGACTATAAAGTTACTTTTATGGTTCGTAGTTTAGTTTACTAATATAGTCATTAAGTTTATGAATACATGAGCATGGATTTTGATGTTATGCTGGTATTATGGTTTATTTATTTACATTACGTGAAACAGAGGCAGTAACTTATCATTATCTTGTCAGTTGTATGTTATTCGTATTGAACATAAGGCTTCTTCAACTACATATTTTTACAGTAATTCATACTGTGTTACATACTCCATTTAGGAGTTTCTTGTCACCGGGACCAAGAGTATCATACATTTAATTTTGTGTTTATAAGTTTATATAATACCTAAGTTAAGTTCATTATATGTATAGTGTATATAATCATCAAAGAGCAGCGATAGCTCAGTGGGAAGACCAATAGACTGCAATGCAGAGGGTCTCGGGTTCGAACCCACGTCGCGTACCTCCGACTTTCGGAAGTTATATGACTTTTCGAAATTATGTGCGTATTGATTGACAATTATCGCCTGCTCCGTGCCTCGGAGAGCACGTTAAGCCGTCGGTCCCGGCTGCCATGAACATCTATGGCAGTTGTTATTGGGAGAGTATCGACACAAAAGATCCCGCTGGGTCGAAGTGTCGCCGGTCTGCACTGACTGGCGCCCACATAAGATAAGATAAGATAAGATATATAATCATCATGAAATCTTTCATGTCATTTCTGTATGGACGATCCTGATATCATAAATACGAAATAAATAAGCAAAAGCATGATTTTAAATACCTACCTACCTATTTCATTGATCAAATCGTCATACAGTCAGGACAATTATTTAATATGTCGTATTATTTCATATATTATTAATACAGAGTTAAGTAGTGTCACATTAGACTACGAGTTATGATTTTTGGCATCAACTTTTAAGTTATGTGCCAGTCGATTTGTTAAGTTTAATACTTGCCAACTACCTATACTTCACCTCTAGCAAAATATGCAGACACTAACCTAGGCCGTAATTACATTCAAACAGAATAGACTACTGAATACATTCCCATCGATGTTGAAACCGTTCACTATTGTGTATTGTATTAGGTGTTAACTACCTAATACATATATCATTCCCATCTCTAACCAGCTTTCGAGCGAACGAACGAACGTAGCGGTAATGACACGGTTATAGCAATATCCTCAAATTGTTCTTATAAAGCCCTACTTTAACTCTAAAGATCGTATCTAAAATCCAATTGGAAGTCATAACTTCACTATAAAACATGCAAATATAGAATATAGTCCATAGTATTACTAAGGATGTTAACGATTATTTCGAGTAGATCGGTTCAAGGGGATATCGATTACAAGCGATTACATCGATCGCGAGCCGCGTCGGTCAGTGGTGCAATGTAATGCTTTGTGAATAGTAATTTACTGGCTGTGAATAGAGCCATCCTATTATTGACTATCATATTTTATCTATTGTAAAATTTGAAATGTGATAGTAAATCTGTTCATAGATTAGCAGTCGCCATACCGATATTTTTTAAATTATTTGGGGCTATCTTTAATCTTCGGAAGATATATACAACTACGTCATTCTATATTTATATATTTGTATTTATGTTCCTTTACGATTTTTCTTTTCGACTAGAAATTGACACCGATGACCGGTTACGCTGAACCGAGATGTTTATATTATCAAGCTGAGTATTCAGCTGAATTATTTGACGCTTTGAGCTTTGAGGTGCGCCTGAACCCTCGCGTTTGTCAATTACGGCTTATTTTAAACTAATAAATTGCATTAGAAATGATTTACTTTAAAACTGGGCACATTAACAAAAATTTTGCCTTTAGTCTAGTAGTACTTAATATATTTGCCGAGTCTGACAAGTATGAAATAACAAACGAGTACTCGGCGACCTCTAGCATTAATGATACATAGCAAACAAAAATATTTACTGATAACGGATCTAAAATATATAATGAGAATGACTCATAACAATATATGTATGACTTACTAAATCAATAACTCGCTTACGTAGTACACCCACATCAAAAGATAAGTATCGTCACATTCTTATTGGAGTACTAGTTCATCCAAATATTTTTTACCTACTGTATCTAGACTTGTTCTGAATATCATTTCTAATATCAATGCGGAGCTAAAGTTCAGTGAGTATGCTAATAAGTGACCGTACTAAATGAACGCAGCCTTCGCAAGGCTTGGACGCGATCAGTGAAGGAACTAGTCTTAGGAAGACTCGCTTTTAATCTTATTGGTATTGTATCACTGTGATATCGACAATTTAAACATTTATGATAGAACAAATACTAGGTATTATTCTGTTCGCTAAAGACTAAGATATAGCTATGTGGGCTTATATGAAGGTAGGCTTGCATTCTCATTCTATAAGGTGGGTCTTGTGCTGGGAGGTGATGGAATATTATTAAATTCCTACTTATTTTTCATGGATATGAACTGATGAACTGCATTTTTTTAACGTACATACGGTTAGCTATCTGAAATCTTAATTTGCCATCTGTGTTTAATCACTGAGTAATTGTAAACAAAACAAATTTCAGTTAATAGTGAGAATCGTTTGACAGGAAGATATTATAACACTACTTGTCACAAAAATTTAATACGAGATCCGATTAACTATAGCATTTTGTGGACCAAACAACATTTTGTATTTTTTGACAAGTGGGTTGAACCAACAACATTAGAGGCGAGCCAAATGGCGAAGTGTTTATTTAAACCGCCTTCCTAGTATAGTAATATGTAATATGCAGAATATCGTTTGATAAAACAATACAACATTGTAGCTAACATGTCAATGCGTTCTCAATACATACAATAGGAAACTATTTAAAATTACATATAATAAAAGATAAGACATTGAAATTAAACTACTATATACGGATTTTATCGCGTTGTTTATTTGACACTATATTACATAATTTTGAAAATTTGTTACACTACTATTACTATTAAACTTTACTAATTTTTAAGCTAATTATATTGTTATTAAAACTATTTAGATTTGATTTAATAGACGTAAACAGAAGACAATATTATGTAAAAAATAAGATATTCTTGTGAATACCATTTGAAAGTATCCATAAAATGAATAATTTATATAATAATCGTTAGCAAAACGATGCAGAATTCTAAATTGGTAAATTGAACTCGCTATTTTTGGCCAATAGCAATTAATTCCGAGTAGCAGCCAGATTTCATAAGTAATTTTCTTAGTACTAGTTATGAATAATCTTATTTTCATCTCTACTGATGAATCTTTGACTAAACTATTAGAATTTTTTATTTGAGGTAATAAATTTGTCACCATATTTTACATAGCTAGTCTGGCTTCTGTTAATGTTACCAATAGTTTTTTTACCGTTTACGTGGGAAATAGATATGTGCAAATTTAACGATGTCGTAATAAGCGATTACACAAAGGCTGTTTAGATTGCCTCGTTAGCCCCATATGCGTGCAATCATTTTGATACCCGGATTGGACAAAATGCCATTGGGTATTTCTGTAGGATGATCTTAGTGCCATGTACACGGCAATAGGTTCCTGTCTATTACTATCTATTACCTTAAAACATACAACATAAAATATACAACTAATGAAATGTGAATGTAACCATGCTTGTTTAGCCTATTGGGCACCATACGTACGTGGAAAAACAGTTTATAAGTTAAGTTTTTAGGATTCAAACTGTTTAGTATTTTTGTTCTTAGACGATACTTTATTGCTTTCCACAATGCAGTTAGTAATCTTACAGCTATGTACCAACTAAGACCCTATCGGGCACAGCATATTAGGTATGTATATTAGGAGAGAGTTTTATTTATTGAAGTTGTCTATGATCCCAATCGAAAGTTCGTCTAAGTACTGTTCAAGAACAACTTCTACTTAGCCAGTTTTTAATCCTACGCAAACATAATATTTCACTTAACCTTATCACCACAGCGATTGCGACTATCTTCTATTAGCATATAATGGTGATGTCTATCATCATATCAACCACAGTTACCATACTATGTTACACACACGTTCAATGTCGACCGCTGCCGGTTAATCCACGTATCAATCTCTGTGCGACTATGTGACACCACATTTGCATATGCTGTAAGCCTCTGTTTTGTTAAGAAGCATGTATACTGGTTTAGTAGATAGAGAACCATATCTCGTAGTGAAATATGTACAAAATACAGATGCGATGTAGTCTTATGAACGTCAAATGTCAACTGAAATGCGGTTTATGGGTACATTCAACGTTTAATTTGATTTAGAAGAATACGGTTCGTGATATTTATGAAACTGAGAGTACACCGGTACCTCTACATTAAACAGTTTTTTATCAGAATTGGAGCACATCTGTGTTTATAACGGTTGGCAAAGTGCACACAACCCGCGTTATTTGCAATAATAAATGAAATGACTGACGTTAAAATATTAAGAAATATTTTTTATTCTTTGAAATTAAACTGCTATATTATATAAAGTGTAAAAATAAATTAAATCTAAATAGTTTTAATAATAATTTAATTAGCTTAAAAATTAGTAAAGTTTAATAGTAGTAGTAGTGTAACAATTTTCAAAATTTTGTAATAAAGTATCAAATAAACAACGCGATAAAATCCGTATATAGAAGTTTAATTTCAATGAATAATATTCGCGTAAATAGAAGACAATATTATTTTTTATTCTACCAGTTTGCGGCGTTGATAATCGCTCCATCAGGCACATGCAATTACGTTTACAATAGTCTTCGATCGTTTGTAATACCATGTCTATCACATGAGCTTTGCCGACGGTGAAGGCCCTAAAAACGAGCTAAAAAGAAAGGAATGAGATAGGTTGTGGGTTGTCTCTTACTTATCGAGTGAAACTCAGTAATTAATAACCCCGTTTTGTTGTAAGAGGGCAGTACTTTCTCGGGTTAGGCCGGTTAGGCGGCTAAATTGTACCGTCAGTACATAATTTGCCGAAGCAGGCTATGCCACGAATGTATATTAATGATTGCATCAAATTATAATGTCATAAAATAAAAGTCTTAATTGGTGCCGTTAGTTTCTTAAAAGATCCCGTTTCCACTATAACTGTTTTTATTCAGATCAAGATCTTACAACAAATTCTGTAATATAATCCTTTATTTGCTCGTTTAAATATAAAATCCAGCCAATTTCTTTGTAAAGACTCATGACTATATATTGCCAAACGGCTTGGCAGTATCGTACTACTGTATGCATACTATAATATGAAACCAAGTATACTGCTATAACCGAGCACATTTCCAAGTTTCTGTTATGGAGGATTTCCAAGGAAAATAATTCGTCAACAATTTGAGTCTGAAATCTCGAAATCGGCTCTAAGCTTGGCCACTAGTACAAGGGCGAACTTAAGCCACAGGTCCAGCAACGCAATAATTTGTCTAGTCTATTTCCATTTGCTAATATACAATACGCAACAACTTCCTACCAAGTGTAAAATCACCACTCTGTACCCTTTCATTTGGCATGGTATGTGGAGGCAGTTGCATGTTTATTTTATTCATAGATTTGTTTACGAGTTCAGCACAAGGTTGTTTCTTTATGAGATATCAGGTTTAACTATGATTAAGTGATTATCACAGTAGCTTTTCGTTGCAAGCATTGTTTTAAAATTGCTTTTAGGAGATTATTTTTGTTTGAGAATTGGTTACGAGTGTGTGTTAGTATTTAATCATGGTTCAGCAGGTTGTGAACAACCTTTATGTAAGGTTAAGCATGAATCGAATCTTTAAATGTGATTGTAGTGAGATATAATCTTATGAGATGGTGTATTAGACACTATATATACCGGAGTTGTATTGGTACCTTACTCCAAAGATATTGTATAGGAATCATATAATATATTTGCCTTTAACTCATTTCTTGATGTAGGAAACAGACAGTCTTGTAGTATTTTTTGAATACCGAATACTTAGATAACACTACGATTCTATAAAACCAAAAATACTTATTACATTGCCTTTGGTCTTTCATATAAAGACAACTGGCAACAAGCAATCGTCAACTGTTATATCATACAAATAAAAAGTATTAGAACTTGTCTCACATAGCCAATGGGCAGAACAGTTAATATGTTAATATAGAACAGTTTTGTTTATGTATCCAAAGCTCTAAATTCATGTTAAGAGCAGCTTAAGTGATTCGAATGTTAATAAATGTACTTAGCCATGGAAATCGCACAGAGAAATGACACGGGCTTTAAAAATACCGCTATAGTAAACCATTTTTTTTCATTCGTAAAATAACAAACAAAATACATGATATATAATTGCGTCTTCTTATTCCATGCTTTCCGTGCTTGAGGTCGCGGGTTCGATTCCCGCACAAATCAAACATTTGTGTGCATGAACATGGATATTTGTCTTGGTCTGGGTGTTTCTATGTATAATATGGATATACTTACAAAAAAAAATTATGTATGTATGTTTATCCATTGTCTAGTACCCATAGTACAAGCTCTGCTTAGTTTGGGCTAGACGGTGTTGTGTGTATGTGAACGGATATTATTCCATTCATTCGCCTTTTACATACCTTTAAATTTTTATCTTTAGTTGACCTTTTCGTATAGGTTAAGCTGGGCTGCATAGATCTTAAAGAATACTAACAATATTTAGCATTGAATTTACTCGTTATGTATTAATTAAATACCAAGCCCATAGGCATTGTAAGTATAAATGTAAAAGCCATATTTCCAGTTTCGTTCTAATTATTCAATGCAGCGTATGTAAATGAAGGCTGGGAATGGAGTATGAGGAAATATTGTCGCAATCGTATCAATTATATATAATAGTGTTTTGTACTAATCTAGGAATACATAATAGTGGGAATTAATAATGTAATAAATAAACTAAGTACGCTTATATAGCGTGTAACAGAAAGGTGTCGTGATATCTAAGGACCGCAATGTATATCTGAAAAATAACCTATGTGCCCTATCCCCGACACAAATTATATTATTTTACGCTGTAGATATAGGCGTTATATTATTTTCGATGTAAGAGAATTTACGCGATTAATCTTTTTGATGGTGTGAGGTAGTTCGATCAATGTCTTCTGAAAGTTTATGTTGACGGTCTGTTGATGATCATAGGCTACGTTGGTAAGCGACATACGGTACTGGTTTATCGGGCTATGATCCGGTTTTTATCTCACCCATCTTACCCTTAATCAACTTCAGATTCTATGATTATCTTAAGCTTATTTAAAGCCTGTTATTACAAATGTTTTATTTCTTCC
This sequence comes from Catocala fraxini, assembly GCA_930367265.1. Lineage (NCBI taxonomy): Eukaryota > Metazoa > Arthropoda > Insecta > Lepidoptera > Erebidae > Catocala > Catocala fraxini. The sequence goes on from OV884028.1 coordinate 23,229,321, forward strand.
ATCTTAGGGTAGTGTTTTAATCATTTTTCTATCGAATACGACATTCACATATTCGGATGTACATAAAATCCCAAACTACCTATCACTCGCTTCACCCGCGATATAAGGATGTCGCTAGTTTTATTTCCACTGCACACCCTATCACGTAATCAAATAAGGGCGTTTAATAATACAGCGCAATGAATATTAAACAAGCTAATCATTTTCCTATTATTATCGTCACCATATATGTATATAGACGCAATGAAGTAGTGGGAAATCATTGGACTGCCACGCAGAGGTCTCGATTTCGCGCATCTATGACTTTTCGAAGGTAAGTGCATATTAAATGAAAAATGATCTCTTGCTTTAACAGTGAAGGGAATCATCATGAGGAAACCTGCATGTCCAAGAGTTCTCCTTAATGTTCTCGAAGATATGTGAAGTCTGCCAAGCCGCACTGGATCAGCGTGGTGGACTATGGTTTGTCATATTGAGAGAAGACCCGAGCCGAGCAGTGAGACATTTTAATACCGGGCTGATATTATATTATTTACACCGTCACCATAAACCGTGCATCCTCAGTCAAAGTTCAAATTCTTGTATCAATTGTCTCTTAACTAATATAAATTCACCTCTTTAAACTGTTAATACCTTTAGTCATTGTTCAGAGGTTAATGTACATGACATGACACCTTATATAATTCAGTTATCATTTTGATAACAATACAGCGGTCGACTTTGGCCTAGCTGTGTTTTAGCGTAGTTAAATACGTTTAGATATCCGAGTAGGTCGAGGTGAAGTGTCACCTTGTTTTGTTATGACAACGTTATGTATTTTTACATAATAATACATACACGGTATGATATACCTGATTGAAGGTTTTCGTATTAAATCATTTGTTTGCGGTCTATTGTGCTGTAGTTGTACAATGTGCGCGGTATAGATGAATTTGATCCGAGGTTATAAGCTCGTGTTTTTATACTGGCTAGTGTTAGTCAAGTGGTCGAAATTCGATCATAATCTATTTAGTCTTAACCTATCTAAATTTCAAAGAAACGGCTTTCAATATTTTTGTACAAACATGTTTTTAACATAATGTTGTCTTCTGTTTACGCGAATGTTATTCATTGAAATTAAACTACTATATACGGATTTTATCGAGTTATTTATTTTACACTATATTACATAATTTTAAAACTGTTACACTACTACTAGATTCTATTAAACTTTACAATTTTTTTTAAGCTCATTAAATTATTAAAACTATAAAAACTATTTATATTTAAGTTTACACTTTCCCCGACGTTTCGGTATACGATCTTAGTCTCCCCGTAACCATGGCTGCTGAAAAGCAACCGAAACGTCGGGAAAGTGTAAACTTAAATATAAATAGTTTTAATAATTTAATCACCTTAAAAAAAATTGTAAAGTTTAATAGTATCTAGTAGTAGTGTAACAGTTTCAAAATTATGTAATATAGTGTAAAATAAATAATGCAATAAAATCCGTATATAGTAGTTTAATTTCAATGTTTTTAACACTAAAGCTTATCAATAGATATTAAATTAAACAAAAAAAAAACGAACATCGGTTGACAAACAGAGGTGAACAAGGTTAACTACCTTTCGACGACGTTCTCGAGTTGTCAGTTACCAAATTAGAAAGGCTCATATAATTTTCATGTGACCATTGTTGTGCTTCAAATATCGCTGCATCAAACAATAAAACCAGAGGCCTATGTCCATTTCATAATTGCAGTACTTTGATTACTCCACACAACAAACGCTATGTTATAACAGATGTTAAGAATTTTCAAACAGTTACAATAGACAGTGGCAGGACTTATCGTACCATCAGTTCCCACTAAACAGTGAGCTCATTAAGACCAGCGTATTGTCATTTGTGTATAGAAACGAATGTGTGATAATACACCTGTGGGAGAGCTAGATGGATGTATTGGGAGATTAGAGCATAGAAATAAAAATATAGCATCAACCTTCAAAGCCCCGAAGGATTACGGAAAGGTGAATGCAAATCTTGAGGTTTGCCGGATTTCTTTGAGGATCTAAGTATAGAGGCTAATAGCTATCTACTGAGCTCAGTTCTTAACTTCGTGTTGAAGCTGGCCGTATTTGGTACTCTGGTGATGGAAAGTTGACTATTACCTTATCCACGGTAATAACATGGAAAAAACCATTGTGTAATCTTGTATGTATCTTATGTGGGGGCCAGTCAGTGCAGACCAGCGACACTTCGACCCAGTGGGATCTTTTGTGTCGACACTCTCCCAATAACGACTGCCATAGATGTTCATGGCAGCCGGGACCAACGGCTTAACGTGCTCTCCGAGGCACGGAGCAGGCGATAATTGTCAATCAATACGCACATAATTTCGAAAAGTCATATAACTTCCGAAAGTCAGAGGTGCGTGACGTGGGTTCGAACCCGAGACCCTCTGCATTGCAGTCTGTTGGTCTCCCCACTGAGCTATCGCTGCTCAGAGGGGAGATAACGTAAGTCGTAAACGATGGCTGGTATTTTGTATTTAATAGGTCGATTGGGCGAAATTTTCTTTGCGCTATTGCCACCAGCGCCTCAAAAAGTGGAGTAGGTTATAAAGTATGCTGGAGGTTGCTGAGCTATCGCTGCTCAACCATTGTGTAAACTAGAAGGGGTTGTCCCACGTCTGAGTGTTATAATGTATGTCTGCAGTTTCAAATGATGCTTATCTATTGTCTTTAGAGCGGAGCTTGTGTTCAAATCTTTTAAAATACAACGATCTTTTAAAATATAATACAAATGTTGACTTTCTAGATCTTCTTTCAATACATTCTTTTAACTTGTAATCTAGTAGACAAATTAAAAGACATTAAAAATGTTGTGGGTAAGAGAGTTTGAACTTCGAAGCCAGTGGATTAAGATTCAATTCTGTAGACTGAGGTCTTAGCTAATGGATTAAGATTTAAGCTAAGAGATTGAAACTCAATCCACGGTCTTAGTCATCCATTAGTCTCGTATCAGACTACTACTTATTACCTAATCCAACAATTGCCTTTTAGAAAGTAAAATCTGTTCCACAGTCAACACTTACTACATACTTAACTATTAGATACGTATATATTGTAAAGGTCATACAACAAGTACCATTTCAAATAAATATAATTTAATGTTACATTATAATGAGTGGTTTAGGCGTCTAGAAAAGTATATGTAAATTATACATTATATTGAAGCACCTAACATGTATTTATCTGTAATTTTTACATGGACTGTGTAACAACTTTTTGTGTAAAGGTATTATTGTTTTAATAAGACTGCTAATTGCCATTTTGGTTTGATGGCGTAAACGTAAATGAAGGTGTGATTTAATGCTTGGGCGATAGTTTTGGCTTTGCTTGTATTTGTCTTGTATCTTGTATCTTATGTGGGGGCCAGTCAGTACAGACCGGCGACACTTCGACCCAGTGGGATCTTTTGTGTCGACACTCTCCCAATAACGACTGCCATAGATGTTCATGGCAGCCGAGACCGACGGCTTAACGTGCTCTCCGAGGCACAGAGCAGGCGATAATTGTCAATCAATACGCACATAATTTCGAAAAGTCATATAACTTCCGAAAGTCAGAGGTGCGCGACGTGGGTTCGAACCCGAGACCCTCTGCATTGCAGTCTGTTGGTCTCCCCACTGAGCTATCGCTGCTCTTGTATTTGTCTTACTATCAGAATAGAGTCTGATATATCTGAAGAGAGAGCAAACATCAATTGTGCGTCTCACTGTCATTAATATATTTGTAACAGATAATAGAGAAGTCCGGTAATTCAGGCCTTACCTTTACTTGTGTTCTATAAATATAATATGCTTATATTATAAATAGTTATCGTATAGTCAAGAATACATTTTAGTTATCATACCAAATATAAAAACATGTTTATAAGTAAAGCAAATATTTTAAATAAAGTATTTAGATTAAATCGAAATACCTCCTACATCGAAATAAGATAATATTTTGTTCCGACTAAGATAATAATACCCTTTCGGTCGTAAATAATTTTAGCAAGCGAGCTTATTTAAAGGCTTAAAAAATAATTCGTAGTGTACAATGACATATTGGAATCTTCATGCAAAATCTCAGAATTATAATGAACAATCATAGTTCTTATATACTATTCAAAAATATGTAGATGTACAATATTATAAAACCTTTTATACTATTCCCCTTAACAAAAGCCAGCGCCAGTATGTGATGCCACTATTTATAGAACATAATGGAAAACATCGGAAGTGAACTGAAGCATTATTTATGTTCTGTGACAAATTACTTGTTTCCGTAAATCACAGGAGTGTGGGAATGCATGCTGTAGTGTTGTTACAACGTCGACTATTTGTACCCATTATATTCGAATAAAAATGACTGTTTAAATGAATGAAACGGCGAAAATGAGGGTTTCGAAAATTTACAATTGGGCGGTATTATTTTTTATTTTCGAGGAAACTCTAAACTTCGTAATATTATTGAGATGTCAAGATGTATGACGTGTATAAAATTTACAAAAAATAAAGTACAGAAAAGATAATTTACTGACGTCAGTCGATATATTTTGATACTAAAAACCCAACAACACTTATTATATATATATTCTGGTGATGACTATCGAGTAGAGTTTCCTTATTTTTACGCCACACAGCATGATGTCTATAAATCGATCTTTACGCAACCGAAACGACAGACGGTATATCCAAACAAATATACGTTATAGATACATGCGATTAAAATACCATTAAATTATTTTAAACACAGCTCTTCATACATTCGTAAGTGAATAACAACAGTGCCCGTGACAGGGTATGAAATATTACCAAATATTAATCACAGATACCGGTGCTCATTGTAATCTCTACAATAATTTGTTTGCTTCATAAAGGAAGCTGTTGGCTGGGATGTGAATACACTAGCCTTGATGTCATAGCGTGACAACTGTCATGATCATCAGTTAGCTGAGTACCGGATGGCGTATGGACGTGAATAAATGTTGGACGCAAATTATGATTATTTTTTTGCGTGTGGTGTCAAGTTTAATAGTCATTTGCGTCCTTGGTTTTTAAAGAGTCGACGTCATTGTATTGGTTTGCAATCACTGTTTGTTTAGTGTAGCTACCTCATGAGTAGGAGACAGGGAGGCACTGATTTGTTTCTGTGACACAAGTTTCATCTACTCAAGATGCACGTAATATACGCGTATTAGGTATGTTTCCTATGTTATCTGAATAGCGATGAAACGTATGGCGTATTGATTAATGCAGTTACCTCGTTAATATTTTGTATGATAACTCTCACTCGCAAGATATACCTAATCGCTATATTGCGTGGCACTTCAAATCAGAGGACACAGAAATACATAACAACCTTACTCGTCATAACTATTTGTGGATAACAAACACTTTTATTACAATTTTTTGAGGCTCCTAAACGCAGTACTCATCTTCGCTCACTAACAGTTTAAAGCAAATGTAGTCTTTTTATTTTAAGGGATTACTAGTATTTTTGATTATAAATGACTAGTGTTCTTGTCAATCCCTCTAAGCTAATATGTTGTTTTTATGAGCTAGATCACGTCGGTAATATGGCGTGTAGATGTGGGGTTTACACCAATAACTTCACCTTAAATCTAAATAAGTCCTTATCTTAACAATTAGCCGACTGTCGGTTTTCAATTGCTGTGATTCTAAGACTACGTACGAAATAATGTGCGTTAACAATGTCATATATCATTGCGTATACGACACGTCACGATGCGCTACGTTGACGGATGTTGCCTCATCATTTGACGGCTTATTTACTTGTTTATTCAACCAAAGAAATGACGCCAAAGAATTCTGAATCTCACCTGTAGCTACAGTTACAAGTCACGAGCGAACCGTTCATAAACTCTATAACATGCCATGGATAATCGATTATTTGACTCGATGGTGAGCAAGTGAAACCATCGCCCTGCATTACTGTTTGATATTATTACGAAAGAAAATATAACTTTTATAATAATATCAGCCCTGTATTAATCTGTCCCACTGCTGAGCACTGGTCTTTTCTCAGCGTGAGAACGGTTAGGCTATAGTCTACCACGCTGGCCCAGAGCGGGTTGGCAGCATTTACAAATCTTCGAGAGCGTTATGGAAAACTGTAACACATGCAGGTTACCTCACGATGACGACCTTATCCTTCACCGTTAAAGCAAGCGATAATTAACTATTTTAATACGCACATAACTTCGAAAAGTCAGAGATGCGTGCCTTGGGAGCGAACTCGAGACCTCTGCGTGGCAGTAAAACGATCTCCCACTACGCTATCACTATGTGGTATCGGTGTATCAATTTTAATGGTATTTAAATTTTGCAATAAGAATAGACTTCATTGATTGAAGGTTCAAAGGCTTGATGAAGTTTTATTGTGTTATTCTGTTGAAACACTTCTGTTGTAATTAAAGAATTGTATTCGGTAGACGGTAATAAACTCGACCCTAATCGGTCGAATTGATTGCTGTCTGCAGAGCATAAATCACAAGCATGGGATTTGAAGGCGTGAAATATATATATTAATTTATGTTTAGTTTTCATATATTGTCGAACATTTTGGTTGGAGGTAAAATGTATCCTTAATTTATAACAATACAGTTAGTTAGTTTTTATCGTTTATATGGTACAGTTTATCACTTATAATTTAAAACATGGCCCCAATTTTATAGGATTTTATTCACCTTGCTTTTTAATATGTTTGGTTTAACATCGCAACTCATTTGAAACCAGTTGTCTCAACTGATTAAGCTAAAATGAGGTACAGTAATAATAGGTGGGAATTGAACCCATAACCTCTCGATCGCAAGTTCAATACAATAAGCATTAACCTTATAATGATTTTGTAGGAAATGAGAACTTTTGTTTAAGACATTTTTATAAGATGATTCTCGCAGTATTCTTTTTATAGGCATATAAAGGTTTTCTATTTAAGATCACAAGCCTATGAGGTACTCTGTATACATTAAGGGACTCTACTCGTGGTAGATTATGGCATCCAAAAGTTGTCACAGTATCAGCCTCTGACATAGCTCTACATAATCTTTGACCATTTCCATCACTTCCAAGGAACTACCCTGGAAGTAACTACCATCATGTCAAAAACTTTTTTATTCCCAAAACACAAATTTTTGACAGAATATATTTTCACGGTACATAACCATTATATTATTTGCCGTTAGTCACCAATTACTAACGGTCATTACGGCATGGTGACGTACGCCTTGAGTTATTCGCAACAATGCGCGGGTCATTATTGTGCGGACAATGTTATTATATATAATGGGCTATTGAATGTTAGGTAATGTCATTGGTCAAGCAACGTTTAAATTAATATTATTATATGTAGACTTACGAATGTTTATTCTTGGAGATAGGCAGAGGTGTAAGCTCATTTTGGCAACTACATTTTTTACACTTATAGCGAGCCTTAATACATCAGAATTTTGCTAGGCGAGCCGAGCCTACTGTCACTCTATGCCTCAAAAATATAAAAGCTGTGCTTCTTCGAAAAAAAATTTCTTGTTTTTGTTTCTTGTTTTCGAATTATCCCTTTGGTTTGGAAGCGAAATCAGTGAGCAATCGATGAAACATACATAATGTCACAAACGAATTTTGAGTAATATAGGTATTACATATATGTATATTGTATATATATATATATATATACTAACTTTCGGAAGTTATATGACTTTTCAAAATTATGTGCGTATTGATTGACAATTATCGCCTGCTCCGTGCCTCGGAGAGCACGTTAAGCTGTCGGTCCCGGCTGCCATGAACATCTATGTAATGGCAGTCGTTATTGGGAGAGTGTCGACACAAAAGATCCCCAGATGTCTGCACTGACTGGCCCCCCACATAAGATAAGATAAGATCCCTTTGGTTTGGTATGGCAGTTTTAGAGTGCTATTATTCCTTTGGTTGACACGGGGTCGGTCGGTTGAAGCCGGGAATCAGACAAATAAGGCGATCAAAATGAATATTGCAGGTCAGTTCGGTCAGCTTCTGAGTCGTCTCTTTTAAATAGTGTCTCCTTTCTCAAGTTTTAAGATATATTCACTTCTGCAAATGTACGAGCGCACAGCGCGTGTCACGTCTTAAAAATCTCAATGAAGGTAGTTTTTATTTCATCTATTCTTTAAGCAATTTGATAACTAATAACTGATTACTCACTATACATTACGTTTTGGAATTTCCTTTTATCCAATTTAAATATCTAATATTAATTGGTATACGTTCGAAATTAAATATCAGTATAAATAAATAATTATTCATTATATTTTGTGGGCGGTATTGTATCCGTTCGGAGTTAAATGTCAACGGTATGCGGTGTTGGTAAATATCAGATAGGAGTTAGACCGTGTTTGGTTCAGAGTGTGAGGGGCGTGGTGTGAAGTGAACGTGGTTGTTTATCATGTTTGAAATGCCTCTATGTTTTAAACTGTGTCCGGGGTTATTGTAAGGTCCCTGGGTTCGTGAGTTACATAATATTTTGTAGATTTTTTGGTTTTAAAGTGTCCTAATCCTAACTTAATATTATAAATGCGAATGTGCGTTTGTTTATTTGTTACGCTTTTACGCCTTGATGAACGATCAATATGTAATTTCGTATACACTTTGTCAGGGGCACAGAAAAGGACATAGCATGGCATGGGTACCTTTGATCCTGAAAAAGAACCGTTACTAATCTAACCTAGCCTAAATTTACGTAAGCGAAGCTGCGAGCAAAATCTAGTATTGAATACAACTGAGATTGGTTCCTTTTGAAACATGCATTAAACCAATGACGTGTTTTGTCGTCAGTGAAGCTTGAATGACGATGAGTCCATCTAATAAGCCGGCATTAATAGAAATTCAGTCTGTTACCGAATACCACCCACACTTTTACACTTTAAGCAAATTTAATATTTTTGTTATTGCTATTGTCAGTTAATAGCAGCGATAGCTTAGTGGGAAACCGTTAGACTGTCACGCAGAGGTCTCGAGTTCGATCCCAAGGCGCGCATCTTTGACTTTTCGAAGTTATGTGCATATTAAATAGTTAATTATCGCTTGCTTTCACGGTGAAGGAAAACATAGTAAGGAAACCTACATATCTAAGAGTTCCCAATAATGTTACCCAAACCGCACTGGGCCAGCGTGGTGGACTATGGCCTAATCCTTCTCACACTGACAAGAGGCCCGTGCCCACCAGTGGGACAGTTTAATACAGAGCTGATATTATATAATGTCAGTTACATTTTGATTAATGCACACATCCAACCTGATACCATACGATTTATTTACGTATACAATGACAATGATAGACTAAAGAACCAATGAAGCAGTATAAAAAGTAAATCTAAATGACTGCACAGACGGTATAGTGGTTTATGTGGACGCCTTGCCACTGCTACTGCACCGACAGTTGTGGGTTCGAATCCCACACGGGATAAAAATTTGCGTGATCCATAAATGGTTGTTCCGAGTCTGGATATTCTTTGTGTCCGTTGTTTAAATGTTTATATAGTCTTACGAAACAGAAAGGATTACTAGTGCGGGAGTTAAAAATTGCTTGAAAATTGTATTATATATATCTTATGTGGGGGCCAGTCAGTGCAGACCGGCGACACTTCGACCCAGTGGGATCTTTTGTGTCGACACTCTCTTAATAACGACTGCCATAGGTATATGTTCATGGCAGACGGGACCGACGTGCTCTCCGAGGCACGGAGCAGGCGATAATTGTCAATCAATACGCACATAATTTCGAAAAGTCATATAACGTCCGAAAGTCAGAGGTGCGCGACGTGGGTTTGAGCCCGAGACCCTCTGCATTGCAGTCTGTTGGTCATTATATACCAACATTGTTTAGCGAGACTGATTAGTTTAAGATATTGAAAAGAACTACAACTCTCTGTGGCAGTCAAGAAATGCATCACAATGTATATTATTAAGCGCCGGCCACGCTATACTACATAAATTAACACTGTAATGTAATAAACTTCTTTTTTGACACAAAAATACAAGTAGGTACATAGTAGTAGAAAACTTAATCTAGGTACAGAATTCTTAATTATAATGTTCTGCTGGTACTTAAAACAGGATATATCCTGTGCTATAAGTACCAGTAACCTTCCAGTTTCACAGTTAAACTAAGTAAAAATCTACTGGTGACAATAAGAATATAAACCTAATTACATTATTAAACTTTACGTAATTTAAGCTAGAAATATATTTAATGTTAAAGTAAAAAAAAATTGTAACCCTGATATATTATTATAAGTCTATATAATATGTATTGCGTGTATGTTGTGTGTGTGTTTGTGAGTGTGTGTGGTATGTGTGTATCTGGGCAATTGGTATAAAATCTGCATAGGATTATTATTTGTTAAATATATTAACTTAGTTTCTTACGTTACTGGACGTATAAGTTTTTCGGTGTCGTCATAAGAGAGTTTTTGGAGCCATTTTATTACTTTATTTTTAAACACTAACGAAAACCTTAACAATATTATAAATACCATAAACTGTTTTTCTTTCGCATAATTTGCTATCAACAAGCTGGAAAATATTGTAATTACCATCGACTCTACGCTACTGGCATAATAATGTGTCTTATAGCAAATGTTGACAGAAGCAACTTTCCCTGGGAAAACACAGCATGGCTTAGTCATATCTTAGGTAAATGGATACTTACCTAGTCTTACGTGGGGACAATATTAGCTTTCTCTGCTTCCGTTTTTTGACATCATTTTCATATATTTATTGTGATTTTTGTAAGTACTGTTCCGTTATGTAAGGTAAAGTTTTATGATTATGGGTTATATAAATTGTTATGGATGGTGTCTGATGATTATGCCTGACGACCTGCGAACCGACAATTTTTGTGGTGATTTGTTTATAAAAATAAAAATGTTGTATTGGGATTAAATTCTGTGTCGCGGAATACTTTTCACATATTCAGACAACAGACACAAAATCAATGATAAACTCTGAATTATAGTATTGATATAAGCATAGTGAGTTAATTTAAAGACTGCTCTACTGGCGATATTGTTTAAATTGTCACTTGCTACGAACGAGTATTGTAGGTTCGATCCCCATAATATATGTGGATTGAGTTCTCTCTGTCTCCTGTATTGGTATTTATGTAAAGTCCTTCGCGACACACATCATATATATTCTAGTGCGCTAGCTGTATTTTTAAACAAAAGTAAAATAAAATAATAGCTGAAAGTATACGTTACTACAGATCAATCTTAAAATAAATTCTCGCATCTAACGTTTAGTAGGCGTTTCATACATAAAATAACTTTATCCATACACACATTCACAAACCCAAGTGAGTATACGAGGTCGATAGTTCACGAACTCTAAGTCATAAATAATTTACGTTCTATTTTTTATACACATAAGTAATTTTAATCATCTCATCATGATTGTTGAAGCTTGTAATTGTTTAGAAGTAGGAAGATGAATAGACGAGAAGCTGACAGACTGTTATGTGAACACAGTGACGCACATGATAACGCACATGTACGCATTCAGAATAAATTAATCATAGTATGTTGATTATGATCACGTAAAGATTTTGATCACAAGTACAATACGTTGTTGTGGATAAAGGATTGCGATTCTTTATCCTGGAAATTGCTGGAGTTCCATGATTTCTCCTCGCGCTGTAAGCATGAATATGACACTATGAGTTGCATGTGGTACTAAAAACGCTCATATGTGTTGTTGAATGTATGTAGAGTCAGGTACCCATGATATACATATGTCATATAAGACTTTATTGACTGGCTTGTGGGACATCGGTAGTGAATTCAACTGCTGTGTGTGAGGTCTAAGGGGTATTGTGATATTCTCTCAAAAAATTTCTCAGTAGTATAACAGGTTTTGATAATAGGCTGGCTCCCATTACGTGAACGTAAATCATGTTCGGGTCACCTCTGCCCATGCGTTTTAACGAAACGAGTAACTTAAATACTAACGAGTTAGCTATAATTACAACATGATTCTAATGCCTAATACGAAAAGTAAAAGGGCCACGAGAAAATACTTTAACAGGTTAATTAATCAGCAATAAATTAGACAATCTAGTTCAATTAATCTGCGATATTAAAATAATAGTCTTATGTCGTTTTACATAACAAGTAGCCACGTCGTGATAGGTTAAACATTACGTAAAACTTTTAATCACATCTTTTGGACGATGGATTGTACTTAAGGGATAAATTATTAGACCATTGCAACACATTGCGTATATTCAGCGTGGATAAGCAGAGCTTGATTTTTATTTAATGCTCATTAACCTTTGACTGTTATAATGGCGTAGAGGTATTGCGCGACCGATCCTTTCAGACGAAAATTTGTGTGATCAACTGTTACTTGTTCTATATGTGTGTGTTCTTTGTGGCAGTTATTTTAATGTTTGTAAAGGTGATGATGACATATGTACAGTACTAAAGAATATTCTATCCCATTCGATGACTTTCTCTATATGTACATATACCTATATATACCACGATACAGGTCTTGCTTCAAAATGCATAAAATAATTAACCTAATATAGGCTTATTTATTTTAAATACTTAGTATTTTTTGGATTTTGGAATAGATTATTCTTGTGATGCGGGGTATTATTTTAACATATTAATATAATACACAAATAACAACCAGACCCTGGATAACAACCATTTGTAGATCGTAATTTTTTTTGTCACGCGTGGTTTTTGTATCCCAATACTAAGCATAGCAGCGATAGCTCATTCGGGAGACCAACATACTGCAATGCAGAGGGTCTCGGGTCCGAACCCACGTCGCGCATCTCTGACTTTCGGAAATTATATGACTTTTCGGAATTATGTGCGTATTGATTGACAATTATCGCCTGCTCCGTGCCTCGGAGAGCACGTTAAGCCGTCGGTCCCGGCTGCCATGAACATCTATGGCAGTCGTTATTGGGAAAGTCAGTACCCTCTAATATCCGGACACTGGTCTAGCATTAGGGTATCGTTAGCCTTCGGGTTGCGGAGGTCAGATGGCAGCCGCTCCGTGTAAAAGCTGATATCCAGTCAAATCCGGTTAGACTAGAAAAGCCGACCCCAAGTGACCTGGAAATAATAAAGGCTAAGGGAGAAGAGACTAAGCATAGTGAAAGTGGCGAGGCTACCAGTACCACTAAGCTATCCGTGAAGTATTGTAGTAACAGAGTCAAGTCTAAAGTAAAACATACAAAACCCCAACTAGAACAAGAAAATATAACAAATGCCCAGTAATTATTTCTTAAAACATTAATCACTCCATCTAATATAACAAACAGTCTCGTTGCACTTTATTTGTAAGTCTCACGACAGGTACTATAAATACTACGTAGAGACAAATACACCACCTGTAGTATTGCATGTTATTCGTGCCGATAGTACAATCAATAAATAGCTATTGGTTGAGGTCAGCCGAGTGCACGCGAAGCCTTATCGCTTAGCAACTGGGAATGAGGCTGAAATATATACGAAACGTTGTAGAATAAGAGTTACGTCAGCTGTTACTTACTTTGAATGGTTGATGTGTAAGGCAACTTAACAGATTTTATTTACCATATTGTTGAGCTCAGTGGGGAGACCAACAGACTGCAATGCAGAGGGTCTCGGGTTCGAACCCACGGCGCGCACCTCTGACTTTCGGAAGTTATATGACTTTTCGAAATTATGTGCGTATTGATTAACAATTATCGCCTGCTCCGTGCCTCGGAGAGCACGTTAAGCCGTCGGTCCCGGCTGCCATGAACATCTATGGCAGTCGTTATTGGGAAAGTCAGTACCCTCTAAAAAAACCTGACACTAGTCTAGCCTTAGGATATCGTTAGCCTTCGGGTTGCGGAGGTCCGGTGGCAGCCGTTCCGTGTAAAAACTGATATCCAGTCAAATCCGGTTAGACCAGAAAAGCCGACCGCAAGTGACTTGGGAATAATAAAGGCTAAGAGAGAAGAAGATTGTTGAGCCATTTTTTTTACCTGTGGAGATACTTCTTATGCATACTCCCTCGCCACAAGAGGAGGCGAGAGGGCTATGTTGGGTTCTCCCGAGATTTTTCGGGCCACCGACTAAAACCACCACAGTGTCCCACTTGCTTTGTAAGGTAGGTGGGTCGCTGGAACTAGAATTACATCAGCGACCCACCCAGCAGGACCCGATGAAGAAAAGAAAAGGTCTGTGGGCGACGAGTCCTGGGTGACGCCCCAGCACGACAAAAGGCGTCGCTCCGACTCGATAGCTGGCCAATCCTATTATACTATGTGCAATTATTGATTAAATACGATTATTCGAATCATTTGAAACATTGATAATTATTAAATGGCAGTCGACAGCCATGGGTAGACCTAAACAGAAATGGTAGAAGGACCTAGACGGCTTTGAAAGGAACTGGCAACAGAGTGATTTGGAAGTCGACGGCAAAGACTTTTTCCTCACAATAGGTCATACAAACAATAAATGGAAAAATATTATAAGTGTGACAGGATCGTAGCAAATGGAAATCCGTAGTCTCTGCCTATCCCTCTGGGAAACAGGCGTGAATCTATGTATGTATGTATATTATAAAGCACTAATAAAATACATTAAAGATTAAACAGATAAGACGAAAAGAAAGATTGACGGCAACCGTTGAACTAATGAGATGTTAACGTGATCGAATATGATATCAAAGTGCATCCGATTCGAATATCATACAATTAAAGTACCATAAATCAATTGAAACGTTCCATTTTTATCGAACAATTTGTCGTAGGTATACTTTTTAAACTGATAACTATTAAGTAAAATCACACAGGTTGCCCTTCTGATCCAAAAACACTAGGTACGTTATGACAGAGAAAGTCTGTACTCCAAATGATCTCCATAAACCGCTAGTCTAAGCTTAATCATCATCATCATTGTCATCCTTTATTAATGGTTTGTCTGCGTATGAGCATGCCGCTGGGTATTTCTGCCTTTCTAATCTCTGACTCTTTGCTACGATTTATTATTTAGATATGAAAGTTTTTAACCGCATAATGTATGCATCCTGTCATGTCATCCAGACTGATAGTCGCGTTAGGTTTTATTTGAAGGTAAAACAAAAAGGTTTAAATTATCTTTATTTGTAAATATAAATGTACGTGTGTATGCCACTGAACATCTTCTAAACGGCTACACCGATTTTGATAAATGTTTTCGTGTGTGTTTGAGTAGGTTCCTGGGTGTTTTAGATCTTGTTTGCCTCGATGGCGTAGTGGTTAGTGTAAGCGACTGCCACGCCTGAGGTCGCGGGTTCGATTCCCGCACAAGTCAAACATTTGTGTGCATGAATATGGATGTTTGTCTTGGTCTGGGTGTTTCTATCTATAATATGTATGTATTTACAAAAAAAAAGTATATATGTATGTTTATCCATTGTCTAGTACCCATAGTACAAGCTCTTCTTAGTTTGGGCTAGATGGTGTTGTGTGTATGTGGTAGAATATTATTATTATTATTATTATTATTATTATCTACAATTGGATCCAGTAGGCGTTGCAATCGGAGTCGACATTTTTTATTCGAATAGGGCGTTGGATTCGCTAGTAGGTACTATAGATAAATAGTAATTGGGTCCTTTTTATGATACCAACTAATATTATAAATGCGAATGAGTTTGTTTGTTTTCACTCCTTATCTATTCGAGCGCTCATCACAAAGGTACACTTTGTCAATGGTATAGAAAAGGACGTAGCCATACCGATCATCCACAAAAAAAGGTGTATTCCAAGCGAGCGAAGACGTGCAAAAAACTAAGCACTCAATATTGTTAAAAGCAGTCAACGTATGTTGAATTGTTATTGATTGTAGAATAAAGTACCTTTCCAGAACATCATTTATAGTTGTCGTCATATGAAAGCTATAAAATTTATCTCTTATAGAAACAAACAAAGCCGCACGAGGAAAACGAATCGTTTATGAATGTATAAAAAGCTCGTATTTCCAAGAACTATCCATTTTTACATACACTAGATTATATTGTAATCGCTATTCGTCGCACGCACATCACTGAATAGGTTATAGGGGATAGGACCGACATCGTACTTGAAGATAAAAATACTACGTAATATGTTATCGAAGACTTGTAATGGCTTCTGAGTAGATCGATTGGTTTTTATACAAAGGAAAGCTATCAATTTGTTGAATGGATAGGTTTATTTACTGTTTGGATCTCATCTAATTATAATTTTATTCTACTCAACAACAGAACTCAGAATGGTAACCTTTAAACGATCATGTGACAGAGGTGTAAAGGAGCACTTGAGCGATCGCGAGTATCGATTTTCGTTTACCGTTAAAGACGATAAACGAAAATCGATACCCGCAATCGCTGTGCGCTTCTTTCGTTACGGTTATCTTCGATTTTCATTTTCTTCTTTCGTGCTTCTTCGATATTAGTGTATCGAGAAATTTTAAATATCGACATCAAGTTTAGAACTTTGTGCCATATTTCCTAGACATAAGATGCGTAATACTAAAGTCAAAACGTTTGATGACCTCTGAACAACTCGTCTTGGTATAATGGCATGATGTTATGTTATATTAACCGTACCGTTGCTTGGTGCCGGAAGGAGTCAATAACGTGTTTAATTGTTGGGTGAATGTGTTCCAAAGAATGAACAGTTACGTTCGTCAATTTAGTGTCCAATTATAGCGGCTATGAAATCCACCATTCATTTTAATCAGTCTCTTGCTTTACTTTCATTGTTTTTTATTTTTATTCGATTAATAACTTTTTATTTTAGTTATTATCTTTAATTATATTCGTTTTAAGATTTACTCACAGATTATTTTATTGGAATAATCCATGTGATGTCATAATATAATTGACTTTGTTATCCTTTCAAAGAATAACCTCATATCTATCGTAGCTTTGTAGCTTTAGTCTGTTTTGAACGTATTGACCGGCGATACAAGCAAACATATACATTCATAGATGCCATGCAAGTCGCTTTTACTCAGTTGTATCAGTACAAAAATGTTTTATGTAGTAAAACATTCTTCTCTCTTAGCCTTTATTATTCCCAAGTCACTTGGGGTCGGCTTTTCTGGTCTAACCGGATTTGACTGGATATCAGTTTTTACACCGAGCGTAAGGCTAGACCAGTGTCAGGATATTAGAGGGTACTGACTTTCCCAATAACGACTGCCATAGATGTTCATGGCAGCCGGGACCGACGGCTTAACGTGCTCTCTGAGGCACGGAGCAGGCGATAATTGTCAATCAATACGCACATAATTTCGAAAAGTTATACAACTTCCGAAAGTCAGAGGTGCGCGACGTGGGTTCGAACCCGAGATCCTCTGCATTGCAGTCTGTTGGTCACCCCACTGAGCTATCGCTGCTTTAAAATAATTAATCAAAACCATAATTGTCTTTTGGATTCTCCAATTAACCTGCGTATAACCATGTTACAATGCCACCTGCTCAAACACTCCAAGCGACCAAATCGGTACACGATGGTGATCGTTTTACCTCAATAGGTTCTAAAACTACATAACCATCGACATACTGCACTACATTTCTTTGTATCTAGATACAAACTGGCCTAAGTATTACACAATATTAATTTTAAATCGTTGGTGAGCACACAAAGGCTGACGTAATAATTCTAGTGCTACGCCTTCAATGGATTTGGGAAATCAATCATACGGTACTTTGTTCAGCTTTTGGTCTACAGAGTTGGGTTAATATAAATATTATCTAAGTTCTAAAACGGAAATGAGTTGTGATTATTTTTTGTTTAGACACGAAAGCTTCATTATATTCTAGATAAGTTTTTAGAGTACGAAAAAACTCTTATTCAACAGCTTTGTCCGTCCGTCTGTCTGCAACTCAAGAAATGTAAGATCTAGAGACTCGCGGTCAACGCCATTCGACTCAGCAAAGTCGATATACCCCCGAAATTACTATGACCTTTGACCTTTGACCAATACCAAGGTCACGTGGTATTACGTGACCTTTGCATATTACTTGAATTATTTTTTCGAACTCTCAGATTTACGGCAATTTATTGCCGTTTCTCACTTATTTATATAGCAGAGTAAATATTGCATCCTTTTCAGGTAATAATAATAATTATTATTACACAGCATCAAAAGAATTCGAGGAAACAAGATCTTTTCCAAGCGTAGTGGTTTAAGTGGTCGTCTCGCCACTGCCATTGCGCCGAGTGTTGTGGGTTCGAGTCGAATCCCACACGGGACAAAACTTTGTGTGATCCACAAATGGTTGTTCCGAGTCTGGGTGTTCTTTGTGTCTGTTGTTTAAATCTTTGTAAAGTCCACCGTGACACAGGAATTATTCCTAGTGCGGGAGATGTTTTTTTATATAAATATAATTAAAGTTAATGGGGCTGTAACGGCTTAAACGCTTAAACAATTAATTGTTTAAGATAATTTAATTTAAAATAACTATTATAAATTAATATCCGTCAAACAATATATACTAATATGTAAATAATTGCTTTTGACCCTATCTACACTAATATTATAAAGCTGAAGAGTTTGTTTGTTTGTTTGAACGCGCTAATCTCAGGAACCACTGGTCCGAATTAAAACTCTTTTAGTGTTGGATAGCCTATTTATCGAGGAAGGCTATAGGCTATATAACATCATGCTACGACCCACGGGGTCGGCGCAGTAACGATAAACGCGGGTGAATCCGCGGGCACATCTAATCATTTATATATTAAAATTGTAATCATAGTTAATCTATATCTCATAGTAATAGAAGATACTACTCGAATTCCATAAATTAATTAATTAATTTAATAATTACTTTATCTAGTGGTTATAACTGAGAATTAGAAAATAAATCTATGACAGGTATAAGTATAACCAATTTGATAGCACCAATATGAATATTTTATCTCCTTACCAATGCGATTGTATCACATTACAAAAAAGGAAGCTGGACTTTGGACTTGTCTAGATTCTAACATAATAATCGTTGTGCGAAAGTGTTTCTTATCGAAACATGCCAATTAATTTTAATTATTAATTCTCTAAGATAATTGTTCTTTGGTTTCGTTGGTGTCGTTTCATCTTCTCAGTTCTGCTTCAGCCAGAGGCGTCATTTTTCTCCGCTCATCCCTGAAAGTAAAAGAGCATTATCGATATCTTTAGGTAGAGTGCTGTTTCTATAAACTTATTGCCAGAAAAACCTAACAACATTTTACTTAAACTAAACCATTTCTGGATCTTATAAATTGCTAGTGCGTTTTCTGTGAATAAGCTTTTAGTCCAGTCTCGATTGGGTGCTACGGTTACGTTTAAACTACAGCAACAACTATATCCAATACCTAGGAGAATAATTATTAAAACTGCCTAGTAATAATTTGGCCTACATCCCAAAACACAAACAATGCTATGTCAACACTGTATTTTCATTTTCAATCTATCAAGAATGTAGCTGTTGTGTTGACATCGTATTGTCTTTGGACTGTCATGGCAATCAGAATTCATCCATTTCCACCTAGCAATCTACAGAATCAGATCAGTCTTGTAAATTTTAATTTCATGGTGTGTGACTGCAACTAAGATTAGTTTTGCAACGAATAATAGCGTCCTGTTGGCAAATACCGAGACTGGTGTTTATGACATTAAATTCAGACTCGTTCTTGAGAACCTTGATATCAATTTAGGATAAAGTTAAGAGAATGTATGAGAGAGCGTAATGATGCAAATAGCATTCAACCAATTATCCTAAATGTTAGATTTCTACGTTTCTATCAAATAATAATATATGTACATTATGCGCAGATAAATATTGTAAGACATGAGACGGATCTTAATGCTGATACATGTTGTCATATTAAGTGAAAAAGGGAAGAGATGATTACATAATCGAGTATTAATAATAATATTTAATTTGTCATCAATTGCATTTGTCATGTGTTGACAAATAAAACAGAATAAATTCTACAAATCTAGTTTTCTTATAACCAGCAGAGGTAGATTCAAGTAAGCCTAAAATATTTTTTTTTTGTTAAAGGTTACCTGCCGCACTTTCTTTTCCACCATCATTATAGCTTTATCGTTTTAGAATTGGCTATCCTAATCTAAAATAATTAAACCTTACACAATGCGATCTAAAACTCTGTTACCGTATTCTACATCTGATAAATAATGTACACGCTTATTAAAACAACACATACACAACACTAGAACACACACACACACACACACACACACACACACACACACTAAACTACTCACGTGTAACGCATGCTGCACGCACATATAAACACATGCGCACAGGCATAAGTAGCGCGGTGCATAGGCGACCTCATTGCCGGTCACTGTACGGGGAATAGAGGCTGCAGGTGCCGGTAGTGATGTTACTACAACATATCGATTAATAGCTGGCTAACTAGGGGTGATGTACTGTGCTGGCTAACCATTAAGATAGATACAAGTATAAAGCTTTGTTGTAGTTGTTTCTCATAAAATAACATTTATGTCGTAAATGCGATGTTTAAGAAATATCAAATACTTTATTATAGATATACATATTTATTGTACGTACGTTGTAATTTGTGACTGGCACGGCATAGAATGTGGTAACGGTTACTACGTATACAAACTGAAAATGTCCTATTGAGATTAGTAATATAATGTATATTATTGTTCACCTTGTTATATTTTTATTGTACCTCGATCCTAAATTTTTCCAGCTTATATGCACGTTGGATTGCATTGATAATATCGCACTTAGCTCATGGTACTATCGATGTTTTCATTTACATCACTACAGTAACGGTACGTACAACCACCTGAGTGTGTATATTGAGTTATACATCACCTATGATTGTGCGTACTGTGCATTCAGTACACTGGAGAATTAGGTATGTGTGTCTACGTTTGAAGGTTTGTGGATTTGCGTATTGCTTATTGTATGTACATTATCATTATATAGAGGTCTTACTTGTACTAACTGTTACTGTGTAACTTGTGTAAATACTGCTAGATTAAAAGCTCCATGTAATGAAAAGTAATGAATGGGTTTTAAGCGATGATTACAATTTTGAGATAGCCAGTTTAATCCAAAACTGTAAAGTACATGTTTTTACCTCAATTAAAGGTGTCTTTGAAGCAAATTGTAAACGACTAATTGACTGAACTTAGTTTCTTTAAATCTAATAAATATTAATTAAAGGAATATTTTGCAACTGCATAAGCAGTAGCTCGTTATCTAACGTCATTAAAAGTTTTGTTTACGGATGCTATCATTAACTTTTTATATGACTTTAAAAATATGTTAATAATTTGAAGACCACACAATGTAGAAATCAAATTCTTCTATTACCATTCTACTTTTACCATTATACAATATTTTCACACAATTTCTCTGAGTATTTTCTTGATAACATTTCGATGTAATGCAATGAAACGACTAATTAATTAATTCAATTACAATTAAAGCATACCAGAGATTTCCAAACTTTTTTTTATTGTAATACGTTCGCTGTTCAAACAATGCGTAATTTGTGCAACTGTATGAGTTGCGGGCTTTTTGCCAAATCGCGGAAAAAGGTATGTAATCTAGTGTTACAAACGTTCCTATCTGTGGGAACTAGTGAAACAATTATGCTGGGAATATGTTAGGTGGAGTGCCACTGGGGCCAACGTTTGGACCAATATTGCCTAAATAACATAGATAGACATAGCAAACATGGTAACGCTTCTCATACAACAAACTCCTCTAAACTGATATATCCTATGTAGATACATAGGATATATCAGTTTAGAGGAGTAGATACCTTACTGGGTGTATGCAAATCAACGTGTAAATATTATGTAAAAATAGGGAATTTACTTTTGTATATCCATGGCGTAATTATAAAAATTAAATTATCTACTTACCAATTTATAATTTTTGTAGATACGGCAATAAAGTGATCTATTAGTTCACTTAGTCGTTTTGGTAATCTTATACACAAGTATAACATTACCAAAACTACAAATAATATTAAGCTTGATTATTTGTAATAAAAAATAACCATTCTTGGTAGGTACGGAGAAAATGCATTGGTGCAGATATGAAAAATAGTTGTCAGTTAAAACTCATATTAGCTTGCTATAAATATAATACATGATGAGTGATATTGATAATTTAAACGTAACAAAGTGGAAAAGGTATTATGCACATTTATAGGTATTTTTAGGTAGTCAACGAATTAAAAATGTAACATTCTCCATTCATAGTCTCACGATCTCACAAAGTAAAAGTTCAACTTTCAAATATAAAAGGAAATACGATCGTTAAATGCAAGTTTATATTTCCCTTATTTTATACTCAATTGTGATCATAAACGATAAAACTTGCCCAGGATGCACAGGTGTCTTGTCATATTTTCTCACGGTTGATAATATAGTCTTGGACACGTTGTTATTATAATAGCTTCGAAGATAGATTAGAAAATTATTATGCAAAAGAGTATTAAATCAATCAATACAATAATTTCTGAAAAGCCTATTGTATTAACTTATAAAGAACGCATTTAATACATTAAAACATAATCCACTAATTATTTCATTGTGATATTTGAGCAGAAATAGATTCAGTTTGATTAAGATATACAAAAACAGTTCAGTGACTTATAGAGGGAAAGGCAATCAACTCCCGATTCACTGCGTTAGGCATTCGACAATTTACCGACCTAATCGGAAACGCTAAGTTGTTACATGCATAATTCTGACATTCTGAACATAAATAGATTACCTGTGTAACGCTACATCAAGTTAGTAATCGTAGTTATAGTAGATATTTATCAAGTTTAGTTAAATATTAGAATTTTAATGTAAATTATATAAAAGTATACCAATCTCTGGATTATCTTAAAACCTTTATATGGAACTATCTATCGTGATAGCCTTCTAGTAACAGAAGAAAAAGATTCAATTGGAGCTAAATTAGCAAATCATGTGTCAAGTCTCACAGCAACTTCTCAAATGAAACACCTAGCACTTTCACAGGCAGTTTCAGCACATTCATATAACAAAAGCTTTTTCTTAAATACATTCCCTTTTGTAATGAGAGCGACATTTTAAGCCGACGTTGTTACGAAAGACAATTTCCCAGCCTTCGGTCCTTAGAGGTACTGAATGCTTAGTACGTTGTGTAATAGTTTTGTCTCAGTAAATAGCTGGTCATCGATGTTATGGCTCGCTTTTAGGTATAGATCAAGAGATAGCTTATTAATTGAACCCTTCTCTTAGTTAAATTTCTCACGCTACTAATAATGTCACTGGTGGCATGACATAGGTATATTTGAATTTGGCCTTTCAAGAAATATTTGAAAGCTTCGCGCCTTTCTCCGTGTTGTGTATTTTAATTAGCCGATTTATCTTAATTAGCATTTAAATTTCATTTGAAATAAGTCTCGGTTTTTCCATACAATTAAGAAATTGTTCTATTAAATGGTAGCAATAAAGATATTTATATATTATTAGAATCAATTGGTATATAGTAATATAAAGATTTCAATTAATATAATTTCATTATAATTACTACACTAAGTCCTGGTCGCGTGAATCCCACAGGAATGCATATCGAAATGACAAGGAGCCTACGTTTCCAGGACATGATTTATCTGGCTGCTAAGCTCCATACACATACTTTCTTAATAACTTAAGCGTGATTTAGCAACATACATTGAAATATCATCACAAACATAAACATATATACTTAATACTAGATTTAGCCCGCGGATTTTCTCGCTTAAATGTAGGTTAGATTAACAACAGTTCTTTTTTTCTGAATAGAAGGATACCTATTCAGTACTTCTGACAACGTGAAATTTCATGATGATCGGTTGAGTAGTTAAGGAGTAAAGCGAAAACAAACAATCAAACTCACATTCACATTTATATAATTAAGGATTAGTATAAAAGTGTATTAGAGTGACTATAATTATTACCAGTGAGTTTAACATATATCACTAACCGTAAACAATTTAGTAATTTTAATTTATGTCAGAGACCGATGCATAAAGTTTTCATTGCAATTATAGTTGTTAAACAATAGTCTTACGGTTGGTCGGTAGTACCGACCTTTTTTACTTTTTTACCTTTTTACCTTTTCAGTAGAAAAGGTAAAAAGGTACCCATTGCTTCTAAAAACCAACCTTGCCATCCTAATATCGATTATTATTAATCCATCATTCAAGTCATCGTATAATTAAATAATTACGTCGTAATCAATATATATCGTTGTAGTCGCTATAATGATCATCATTATAAGTCTAATTAACATCTGTCTCGAGGCACAAGTGATAATAGATAAATTGTAATAATTTATTTCTTCTATAGGGTCTAGCGTATCGTGTTCTATTTTAATAGGATTATGTAATAATACTTATTGTTGGATTGAAAGTTCATTTATATCAGCTATTGTACAAAGCATTTCTTGGCACCTTTTAGTACAATAGCCAGATTTGAAAGAAGTTCTTTAATGGTGTAGTTACTTTTTGTTCAGCATCTATCTTTACTAATATTATAAAGCTGAAGAGTTCGTTTGTTAGTTTGTTTGTTCGTTTGAACGCGCTAATCTCAAGAACTACTGGTTCGAAAAGAAAAATATTTTTTTGTTGGATAGCTTATTCATCGAGGAAGGCTATATAACATCACGCTACGACCCACAGGGGCGGCGCAGTAATCATAAATGTGGATGAAACCGCGAGCACATCTAGTTAGAATATATTAGTTTAGGTGAAATTTGATTTTAATACTCTTTAATTGTGGTACCAGTAACTGTTATTATTTGAAGTATTTTATGATTGATTATAAAAATATCTGCTTATGGTTAAGGTTTATAATAAATAATAATAATAATAATTTATCACATACACACAACACCATTTAGCCCAAACTAAACAGAGCTTGTACTATGGTACTAGACAATGGATAAACATACGTATACACTTATTTTTTTTGTAAATACATACATATTATACATAGAAACACCAAGACCAAGACAAACATCCAAGTTCATGCACACAAATGTTTGACTTGTGCGGGAATCGAAACCGCGACCTCAGGCGTGGCAGTCGGTTATACTGACCACTACGCCATCGAGGAAAGAAGAGGAAGGAAGAGGTTTCTTTTCTTTATTTGTCTGCACGGATGGCGTAGTGGTTTAAGTGGTCGCCTCTCCACTGCTATTGCGCCGAGCGTTGTGGGTTCGTATCCCACACGGGACAAAAATTTGTGTGAAAGCTCAATGTTTTGTTTGTTACGGACAAAGAACACCCAGACGAGTCTGGTGTGTTTACATGTTTTTAAAGTCCCCCGAGACACAGGATTTATTTCTAGACCGGGAGTTGTATTTTTTTTAAATATTATTATAAAATCTCCTCTTATTTATACATGTAATAATAAACGCGCCATTTTATTTATAATTATGTCCTATTTCCTCTAACAAAGCTGAACATGAAATGAACTGAAAGCCACACCAACTAATAAAGATGATGGCAAGTCAAAATTATCTGATAAATTCTATAGATCAAATATTCTGATCAAAACTAAAAAACATTACCAAATTAAAATTACTTAAGATTACCATTATGTCATCATTCAAATCACTCGAGCTTTAAAGGATTCCAGTATTAGTGGATCATTTATATTTACGTCGATGATTAAGCCTGCACCTGCACTTTGGTGATCTGGAATTGCTACTTATAAATTACGACAACATTAAAAGAAGTCTGGCAGCTAAATGCTAAACTAGTCCGACTTAATAAATCAATAACTTCAGTAAAAAAGGAATACACGGAACACGTGTGTGATGCCACATCCATAACTTTCTTAGAAACATAATTTCATTATGGCCAGGTACATAATGATCTATACGATGTGGTTATTATACGCGATAGTTGTGCAACCTAATAGTTCAACGGTTGTTGCGACCGGGAACCGGTCCGTGATACAACGGATCGAACACCCGTTATCCTATAAGTGGTAGTGTAAGGAATAAGAAATAAGATTTCTTTACAGGATTCTGAAGAAAGTTTACATGAATATTTGAGGCGATATGTGATTATTTGTACTAGGTAGATATTCAATAGTTACTTAGACAACAATAAATTAATCATAAATTTTATTATTTAAGCTTCATCTCTCCTTTATTAACCATTCTCTATTGAAATGAATAAATTGACACAAACTACGTTGAGACTGCAGTACTGCATGTTTGTGACTTCAGATTTGCAATATAAAAAGAACATTTAGATTAAGATAACATATTATCTGCAAATGGGTTTTTATTTAGTAAGAAAATCATTAGGGTAATTTTTTGGGATGGTAATATTGACAATTTGACGTGATCAGTATTTAATAATGCCCTGACGAATAACAATTTAAAATTACAAGCCATGTTTATGGCAATGATGCCAAAAACCGAGAACAGTTAGTTTCTCAAAATCGCTTTTATCTTATGATACGATCCTTACAACATCGTGATACAAGATAGTAAAGAACTGTTACTGAAAAACCGTGAGATTGTGAACAGAACACATAGCTGTGGTAGCACGAAATTTAGTTTATGTAACGTTATGTAATCGAAGTAAACACTTGAATGTGGTACGTATATGTACGGAAATATTTTATTTTAATAACTCAATAATTGAGTGTGAAATCGGGTTATATACTTGTTTGTTTTTAAGGCAATTGCCATCGAGTTAGTTCTGCTCGAAAGAGTTTGTTAGATGGGAAAAGTTATCGAATTCTTTAGTTGGACAATTAACACTGTTCAACTATAGCTCAGCACTGTATTAGGGAGTTTATAAAGGTTTAGCATGTTCAGCTATATATTGGTCGCTCATAAGACCAATAAACTACTTAGGTTTTCAAATGGTTAAATTTTAGCGCATCTGGATAAAATACATATTTTATTATACGTTAAGTAAATACTTATCTATAAACTCAAATGCGTTCAGAGGTAAATGTTGTAATAGTTGCTGCATCTTATTCAGACACGATTTCTAAAATTCCACGTAGTTGTAAGTTTCTGCCGATTTCAAAATAGAGACTTTGTGTATATTGTGTATGTTCCTGTCATAAATCCTTTTCAAACTTAGTAGCATCTTAAAATTTAATAATAATTGTTATTGAAGCTCACATTGTCGTTAAACTTTAACCTAAATCAGTAAATTATAGGCGTTTAAATTTTAAAAAGTTGTAGCATATACGATTTGCTCGATCAGGTCTTTTTGAGTAGGAATTATCAGTAGTTGCGTTTATTGTGAGAATTTCATAATTATCTCAGATTTACTAAAATATGAATAATATTTAGGTTAATTTGAACATTACCAATTTGTTCGGCCATTAGTAAAAGAGTCAATTCCAATTAGGCTGTAAGCAAGTACTGAAAATTACATTGCTTTTAGTGTTGACGATTAACGCACGTACTTTCTCTCGTATCGTTTGTGTCAAGGTTGATCGTGTGTGTTTAAGCTCAGCTATAACATATGCTTATTGTTTTATATGTGTACGTGGGAGTAGGCAGTGATGTCACTGGTGACATTGAATTTGTCGTACGTTGGTTTAGTGAGTGGTGATCGTTGGATAAAGGTAGGGTGTGATGGCATTGGAAAGACAAATCCCCTAGCAGTTTGTTAGCTAATGGCTAAGGTATCTAAGAATATAAGCAATTTCAAATTGGAAAATTACAAGAAGTTGACAAGATGTTTTTATAATCCTCATTTACATTTTGCTTTCCTTTTGTCTGAATAAACTTATATCACATAATATTACTTATATATCATGATACAATAATGTACTTATTTCACAATATTTATAATGTTAAACTATCTCGATTTTATTTTACGAATTACCTAACATTTAACAAAGTTTTTCTTGTTCAAATCTGACAGAGAATCAACAAGAATATGTTTAAAGATCGCAATGGGCAGTCATTATTATCTAATCTAATATAAAAATATTCGAAAATCACGATTACACCATAGAATCTATGTCTCCAATTACAGTACTTTTGATGATTAATCTGGACTTTATATTTGTATTTAATTTAATATCCTTCAATATTAACTTTAATTGTATTCCTAATTGAAAAATCTTAAATTATAGACACAATTTATAGTCTTAAGGGTATAAACAATACGACTAAGTTTCACAAGGACATCAGTCATCGTAGTTGTTTTCAGCAAGGTTACCACTTTTCAAATAACGCAGTTCATACCTAAATTGAAATACTCATCATCTCAGTACTTCTAAGCTATGTTCTTTAGTATTCACAATAGAACTACAATCGTATGATGTCGTACCTTTTTCAAACGATCTTACTACACAGTCGTTTGTAGGTGAAGGTCTTTTCTCATATCAAAGCTACTTGATTACGTGCAATTATTGTGGTCATCTGTCGTTTATGGGACCAACGTAATTGTTTGACGGTCGGATGTCTCTATGTGGATGTAATAATTATGAATCTGAAGGTTCTATCGTGTTTGTGGATGTTGCGAAAACTGGAAATTGTAAATAGTATATTTTATTGAAAGGAAATCCGTAACTGATGATTTTATAGTATTACGGCTGCCTGATTAGATGCCGTGTAAAGCTATATTGCAACAAAGTTAGGATTTCTAACCATACGCCTCTCTGCTTACTTATACGGGGTTATAAAGGCGAGCGTGATGCTATGTATATATGAAATCAGGAAATTTTAGGAATAATAGGAAATATTAGTCTAAATGCTTTCCAATGTCAAGTAGTACTAGATTCTTAATCTATTTTGTCTATCCATTGCAGGTTCAGTTCGGAGAACAACAACGCAGAGTAGTACAAACACGACAAGGGACTCGCAACTACTCTCTTTGCTCGCTGCTCGACGGCGACAGCTTCTTCATGGAAGACTGGCGACGCATATAAACACGCTCGCGTCATTAGCACATAAGCCAAACAAGTAAGTATTGTCTTTAGTGAAGGGACTGTGAAGTGGGTTAGCTTTGTAAGGTTAGATAGAGTAGAGTCGTTTGGAGCGTGACTCATGAAATAGATTAAAGCAGAAAGATGGAACAAAACACGCACTAAAAGCACATATATCTATTTAAGGAGATGACGATAATTTAAGATCTAGTACCATATCTGTATTTAATAAAGCTTTTACCATCGTTAAAAAGACATTTGATAAAATTATATGTATAATTACAATATTCAAAACACAATACTACTTAAATATAAACAATTAGATTTGTTATCGAAATATGTATAGGTATAAGTAAAGTATGATTTGACAAAACACAAATACTTTAAGTTTCCTAGTGGCATGGCTTAAGTAATTGATATTATTATTCACATACAAATCGCCCAGTTGGTACTTTATTCTTCTTCTTTTATTTTCCAGAACAAACACCACGTTTGCCCAGTTAGAAATACGCGAATCAAACAGCTCTACAGTGAAGAGGATCACGTTTGATAATTCGAGTAATGAACAGACGCCCACACTGAAGCTAATAACATCTGACGGCACCAAGGAAATACGACAAGATGTTAAGCCACATGAAATACGACACTTATTCATTCCAAGGTTGTACCAGGAGAATAGGAGCAGAGCGGGGTACATGAGTAATAGAAGAAGAGAGGGAATAAGCAAGGCTGTCACGACACCTGAAAGAATAGAAATAACTGAACCTAGCATAGTGTACGTCCCACCTGAAAAGTTTGAAAACCTTGATAAAGATATTGAACTAGATCCTGAAGAAGAATTCCAAGTAGACGAATCAAATCATGGCCTATATTTACTTAATTATTCTGACACAGAAAATGTTACACAGAACACTAATGTAAATAGCACAGAAACTAATGAAGTCAAAGAAAACGTTACTAAGATAGAAAGTACAACTCAAGCTAGTGAAGCCCCCAAAGAAACGACTACAGTGAAATCAGAAGAAAAAAGCTCAGAAAAAAAATCTGAAACAAACATAATTGCGAACAGTACCACTGCAGACAGCAAGAACACGAAACTTATAAAGGTAGAAAATGATAAAGAGAATCGCACACTTTTTATGTCTGACGAAATTTACAACCACTTTAGTCCACTGGAATCCGAATTACCGGACGAAGAAATGGCCCCATTTAAATATTTCGGACAAAAACTTGGTGGACATGTAATAAGTGATAACCTAACAAATTCTCCGTCCTTATCAGCTTCTACCAAGTCAGTCAATTTTATTGCAGCACCATTGGAAAAGAGAAAATTCAATTCCAGGTATTCCGCCACTGAGAAATATAAAAATACGAGTGTTGATGAAGAAGAGATAAATGAAGATATGGATGTATCAGTTGTTAAAAATATTATAGAGAAAAATAAAATAAGAAACACGGTAAAGGGTCCTGCGCCAGCAAGACATGTGGGATTAGTTAATGCATATAGAAAATATCCAAGCACCTTACCACCTCCTACTAAATCTCTGAGTATAGCACAATTAAATGTAACTGAACCTATTGTACAAAATGTAACACCGAGTACTTTAGATAAGAGTAAAGATAGTAATAAAACAAACACCAACAACAGTACTATAGTTAATAATTCAGCGCCTAAACAAAATGTTAGTAACACTTCTATAAAAGAAAATCCTCTGAATAAAACCAATGTTACGCTGGCACCGAGAAATTTTACACGAACTTATTTAAATCTAAGAAGACGCCCATCCAGAGTCACTGCAGGAGTCAGTACCGAAAATATTCCAATACTTTCAACATTACCAATTAATGCTACGACTGAAAAAGCATCGACATCAGTTTATACAGCAGTTGTTACGTCTGTATCTATAACTTCATCTATGAAAGGACAGAATAAAACTGATGCAGCTATTAAAGAAGGTGAAAATGGCACTGTATCTGATACGCCTGAAACGAATAATACTACAACCCTTAAACCTATAATACTGAATGAAACTGAAACAACTATTGCCCCGTTACCTTCAAGTCCAAGGCCGTACAGACATAGAATAAGAATTAGAACCACAACTACCGAAAATCCATATTCCAGTTCTAGTACAGAGTCTCCGCATGCCAGTGAGCTGTCCACAAGAAACGTTTCTAATGCCCGAAATGAAACTGAATCAAAAATTTCAGAAAGACTGGCAAGTTTATTCAGACAGCCTTATTTCGAAAACTCAACGAATGGTACGATTACGAGACCTAAGAATGTTATGAGAAGGAAACGACCAACGACTACAACGACGACAACTACGACTTCAGCTCCAACCTTACCACCTACTGAAAAAGTAACTGAATCTCATGTTTTAACTACTCAAGTTACAACAGCTTATTCAAGTATTCTTACTACAACCCTTTCACCGGATACTACTGCCGCATTTAAACCTTTTATAGTTACTTCTAGAACAATTTCAAAATCAAGTTCTAAGCCAGTTGTAGTTCCAAGTAGTACAACTAAAAATATAACTGGTAAATTTGACAATAACACAGGCAGTCAAGATTCCGAAGGCCCTGCATCACAAAATGAAGAAGTCGTTATTGAAGCTGAAAAGACATATACCGCATCGTACGTATTAGCAGGATTAGGATTCCTACCGGTTGCTGCTATAGTAATATTTGTGCTAAGAAGTGTGCTTAATAAGAAGACCAAAGAGATTGATACAGAGTATGAGGGATACTTTGAAGATGGTGACATAAAGAAGGAGTCACCTATTACGCCGGTTGCAAGACCGCCTCTGCCAACACCAACCAATAAACCTGATCAGAAATGGGAGTTTCCAAGAAATAAATTGCGTTTACAAACGTTATTGGGACAAGGAAACTTTGGCCAAGTAAGAAAAGATTTTTTATAGTATTTCAAAACTGTATTATACATATGAATAATATTATTTTTGGTAATGAAATATCTGAAAATATATTTACAGTTTTACTATTTTATGCTTACTATTTATATTTTCTTATTAATAGGTATGGAAAGCTGAAGCAGATGACCTAAATGGACACGATGGTCTAACACGGCTGGTGGCAGTTAAAAGTATCAAGGAGACTGCTTCGCAGAAGGAAAAGCAGGAGCTACTCCATGAAATCTACATCATGCAGAAGATAGGAACACATCCGAATGTTGTGACTCTGCTTGCTTGTTGCACTGAACAAGGTAAGTGTTTTTGTTGTAAGTGTTTCTAGTTGATCTAATATACACGTAGAAATACTAGACATCTTTTGTTTTAATTACATTGTTTATATATTTGATTACCATTTTAACAAAAACTTATATTTAATAATAAACTATTGATATTGTTAACGTACTTTTATTTTAATAACAAAAACTCATACCTAGTTTTTTTATTTTACAGAGCCATATCTCCTAATTATGGAATATGTAATGTGTGGAAAGCTTCTCACATATCTTCGAGAACGTCGATCTAGGCCAGATCGCTTCAGTGGTAGTGGAGCACTTACTTCCAGAGACCTGACTGTATTTGCGTATTGTGTTGCCAGGGGTATGGATTACATTGCTTCAAAAGGGGTGAGTTAAAACATACGTTTTTTATAAATTTATAAGCAATTTATAACCACTAACAATTAAATTATAAGTAAAATTTGATATTGTGATAACGTTCCTGTTCGAAAACCAGTTTTATTGACAAAAAATTATAACCTTTCAGATCGTGCACCGTGATTTAGCTGCCCGGAACGTCCTAGTGGACCACAATAAGCTTTGCAAGATCGCAGACTTTGGAATGTCGAGGTGCGCGGGTGCTGGAGCCAGGGCGCCCAGAGGAGCACTTCCAGTGAGATGGATGGCACCTGAGGCTCTACTGTACAATGTGTATAGTCATCATACCGATGTGTGGGCTTTCGGGATTTTGTTGTGGGAGATTGTTACACTTGGTACGTGTACTTATTTAGTAAAAAGTTAGTCCTTAATTTAATGAACCTCAAGATAAGCTACTTTTAATTTGATAAAGCAGGATTTAAGTTAAATACAGCATAGGAATACGGAGATATTATGTTTTTGATGACTTGTTTCAGACTTTGCTATATTATGAATTTTTATGATAGAGTATTTTATATAATGTGACTGTAACTTTTAATTTGTTTTAACAATAGACTAAATATTAATAATACCAATAGGCTAAAGGTGCTATCTTAGTTCTGATGCTTAAGTGTAAATATTATTATGTAATCTTTGTGGAGGAACAAAACAAATGTTAATACATTCCTATTAATACTTATTAGTCACTATTATATACTATTAATAATTCAATATTTTTCTAAAATTATCTTATTTAACCATTTCAGGTTCCACGCCGTATGCAGCAATGTCCGGCCGTGAGGTCTTAGCAGCCGTCACTGAAGGCTACCGTCTTGAAAGACCTCCTCACTGCAAGCCTCAGCTATATCGAGCTATGCATTCTTGCTGGCATGCCGACCCTTCCCAAAGGCCTAGCTTCGCAGCTTTGAAATCTCAGTTAGCAGAACTTCTAGATAATGAGCCTTCGGAAGGCAACTATGTCGACCTCGACTCCTTTTATCAAGAATCTTCAGTGTACAGTGATCCTTCAGCGATTATTAATGATGATGAAGGGTTGTCTGCAGAATATGATAGGGAAAGGCGATCTTTTAGAGAGTAAGTAAATTTGGCAGGAAGAAAGATAGTCTCAATATATTATTATTAAGTATATCTTATTTTGTAAGAATGCTTACATATCATCTACAGGATTTCATTTTTCTTCGAGTACTCATACTGTATCATTTATTTCTTTTTCTAGACTTACTACTGGTCCTTCCAAATTCGAGAACCGCGCTTTCAACTTCCGCGATGAAGAACTTCGAAGCAAATTCGGAATTGGAACTCCTCGCATGGGTGGTTTTGGTATCAGGGACGTTCCTTTCAACGACAGAAATTTCTCCGATGGCGAATTCAATGAAAGAAATTTCCCAGACAAAAACTTCAATGACACAAACTTTAATGAAAGAAAAGATGGAAAGCTTTCCACTTCAAGTTTTCATAGAGAAAGAGAAAGGGAAAATCCTTTGGTCAGTAGAAATAGTTTTAATGGTTTTCCAAGAGTAGGAGGCACTAGAGATAGGGATAGTCATTTCCAAATGGCACCAGATGGAAGAAATAAGAGGGTATCAGAGTTTGAATGTGATATCTAGTTGAATGAAGTGGGCATCATTTAGGCACAGGGTATAACTTGATAAGTAACTTTTATATAAAGTTGGGCATGTGTCATAGTGAATATATTATTATGTTGTGTGTGTGTAATCGCATTATTTTTTGTATATCACGTATATAAGATGCAGTTAATTTATCAGAAGATTCTCATATTTCTGATGATGATGTTATTACTTTGTATTCGAGCCGCTTTATAAATTTTTCTTAAGAACTGAAGATGCGTAAATGTAATACTTTGTGTCTTTGTTATGCCCATTGTATTATGATCGTCACGTCCAAAACTTGTGATTAGAACTCGACTGAATGTGTATGTAAATAAGTGTATATTAAAGGCGTTATTTTGCCAAATATAAGCACTGATTTGACAAAACACTATATTTTGCACAAGTGTGAAAACATGACATTTTAAGTTTCAATTTCATAAAATTGAAATTTTATAACTTGAAAACTGTTGATAATTGTAAATAATTTTGTTAATTTATAACAGTATTTTTATATTAATTGTATGCCGTGGTTATTTCAAGAATATATTGTAAATAAAGGACTGTTATGTATGTGTATATGTGTTAGATGGATAGATTTATATATACCTACCCCGCATTTTGAAACAGGTCTGCCAGATATATTCTTATAACACTTTCAAGCTTGACTGTATTAACACTATCAATTTAGGCATGTTTAAAATTAAAAGAATTGTTTTAAGTCAAGTCGTTCTGTCTTAATTTTAGGTTACTATCTAAAATATGCAAAAACAAGAAAATATTTTATATAACGAATTAAAAATTGCTTGAGAAATGTTGGATCATAATGGTGCTATAAATTTTAAACATTTTAATGTAAATATCAGATGTTATGTACTGAGTGTTAAATAGAAATTTACAGTGTGTTATATTTTACAGTATTTATCTAAGTTTCTGTCCCATATCTCAGTTCGATATTGCTGTCTAGTCTCGTAAAAATGTATGATTGTATAATAGTATTGGTTTGTAGTAAGAATTGATTTTATTATAAGTTTAAAGAGAATTATTTTATTATAAACATTAAAATGTATTGAAATTTTATATATTGTATCATTACGTGATTTCCTTACCCTCAATGCTTTTGTAATATTTCCAAAACCAATCATGCCTTTAGTAGGTATCGGTTCTTATGGTTCTTTATTTATGTGATGATGATATATAAGTTTGCACTAGAGGTTTTACTATCAAGAAACGTATCTATATTGTATAGGAAGATATGGTTAGAAACGATAATGATATTCATAACCAAGGCCTATAATAACTCATACTAGGCGTGCATAGTCTGCTGACATATCAAAGTAACCAGAGCAATTCTATGAGTTTTCAGAACTCTCAACCTGACATGTTTTATCGTCTATATTACACGTATTTCCATATATTTTCTAAATCTACTACTGCATACCTATAATTCAACGCCATCGTTATTGTAGAATGAAGACAGAGTAGGTTTTTAATTATGTCTGTTATTCTAAGACTCGACAGCTTAAAATATATGCTTAGATATAGAAAACATATCTAATTTTAAGCTATATCTGCCTCGTTTATATATTTTTTTTCATTGTTGGGTTTATTTATTAATTAACTTAAGGACCGCCAGTGGTTATAACAACAATACATGACTATAAATACATGGTTTTAGGTTTTTGTTGGTTGTTTAACCTTTGGAGGTAGCCACTGCATGCACTAATAGAGCTAAAGAGCAGTAGAGAAGAAACATTTTAACTATATATTTAGATATAAACTTTGTGAGTGGCTATCGGAAAGGTTAATTACACCAGATACATTTCAGAGAAATCATAACAAATAGTAAAAATAAAAGAATAATTACGGACGTACATATTACTAATAATAAAATAAAATTACGACATCATTAATCATGAGAAATAATAAATTATTAATAAAATATAATCCTTTATACAAAACAATAATAAATATGTTAAAATGTCACTTTTCACGGCGTTAAATGAAAAAGAGATTAATAGAATTAAAATGAAATTTTATTATGTCTATACATTTAGGTAAGTACTGATTTCCTTTCGAAAAAAGGCCAGTGTGTCAAAGTTGGTATCTACTGACCCGCTGCATTCATTCAACAGTCGACACAAACGGGGGATCAAGGAAAATTTTCCAAACTCTGTCTTTCTGAAGGCAGGTTTGAGGGGTAGTATAGCCTTTCGGGACGTCTTATAGGAACATTTAAATCAAACCTACCCAGCAGTTGTGGACAATCTATGAGACCTCTTAAAACTTTAAATAAAAATGTTAAATCTAAAACATCTCCACGTTTGGATAGAGATTGCATTCCGAAAAACTTCAATCTTTCCTGGTAGGTCACCAAGATATGCTGCATACCCCTTTGACTCTTCTCTTACAGTCAGAGAGCCTAAGGTCATAGTTTACCACAGTGTGGTAAGTCAGACTTTATGACATAACATGATGTTAATCATGGAGACGACTAGGATTCCTCATGCTGTATTTCTTCACCGCAAAAGGTAAATATGGAAAACATTTTTAGCAAAAGGATCTACAACAATACTTAATACTATAAATGGGAAAGTGATCTTGTGAGAAGAGACAAGACGTGTTTGCAACTAAACCGCATTATTATATAGGTAGTTTATGTTCAACATAAGCTACCTACATAATAATAAGAACAATATCGCTCATAAGTTCTGGTAAATAAGTAAGTTTCAATGTTTGTGCGGATAGCAAGAAATTCTAAAAATACTAAATAATGCAGAAAGCGCCATCTATGTCGTATCTAACTAAGTATTAACAAAACGTGTCAGATATCGCTTATACAGCGATATCTATTGATCGTTATATTAAACATTCTAGATATTTAAGAAATGATTTCATAGATAGCGCTATATTAGCAATATTAGTTTGTACAACTCTGAACTCTGTATAACAATAATTGACCAATCTGTCACAGTCAAGAACTGGGCACGGCTTTTCCAATTTGTCCTACAACATCCGAATTTCGCATCTCCAGCATCCATTTTATTCCTTCTCTAGTATGTCGTAGGTTTTGCAGTCAGAAGAACTTTCTGAAATACTTGAATACTAGCAATATAACGAGTATGGATCGCGTATGATACACATAAGATTCCCGAAAAATAGCTCTGCATTTGGCTTACAAAATCAAATAAATCTACAATCCTTTACTGGCAATCGCTCACCTGCACTAGGCTTTACTTACAATTTTAATACTTAAAATATTTACATATATTTATTCATATTTACAAATGTACTAAAAACGATAACATAATTAATATTTATTCATACATATGTATGCATGTTGTTACAAGTTTATTGCACGAAAGTATTCGCAAGTATTATCATCCATATTTTACCAAATATGTTTTAGAATCTATATCGATACGAGCCTACTATCATCCACTGAGTAGGTACATAACCATATTCCGTCTGAAAGTATCAAGAATTAGAACCCAGTATTGCCGTAAACGTAAATGCAAACTTACCACGAGATCGGTAAGGCTGCCATCTATGTTGTAAAAAATTAGGTAATAGTTAAAATAAGCAGCACAATAAATGTACGTATTAGCATTATAGTTGTAAACGAAAGAAGGAAACAATTTGTTTATTAGAAGCGTGCGGTTTGGCGATATGATTTGTTACTTTCTTTGAGATTGAACTGTTGTTCGTTGTGCGTAACTCTGTTACTGTATATACAGGCTGTTATATTTATATACGGATAATATTTATCATTATTTCAATATCCGATTTCGTATTACCCGATACCTTGTATACATCGGTATAATCGGTATAATCACCTTCGTGTATCGCTTCAGAGATCGCTCTGAAGCGATACACGAAGGTGTATTTTACAACATTTCATTAGCTTCGTTTTAGGGCACTCGTTATAGAGAGCGAGTGTATTGGCTGCCTAATAGGGATATACTTCCAGACTGCATACTGGTACTAAGCATGTCCAAACAAAACAACACAAATATAAAAGTGAAGCCGAAATTTATATCCTGACTAGTCTTAATCCGCTTGTTACAATTTCACGCCTTAACGACTCGACCGCACATACTATACCTTTAATCCAGAAAAAGTACTGTTCCTAAGGGATTAAATTTATTGAGATAACCTTTCACTTACGCGATCGAAGTTGCGAGCAAAATCTAATTAATATATAGAATTTAAATTAGAAAATATACTGTGGGCAAACTATAATTTTTTGTAGCGCTGGCTTCGTCACGGGAATGGAGTTACGTTAACTGATACACGGAGTACATTCCAAAGTGTGACGAATGCTCAACTAGGCTGAAGACTATCTGACGATTCTTGTTATAGCATTATGATTGGTAACATATATGATGGTAACATATATGATTGGTATCTGAGGTAAATACTACATACTGAATCTTGGTTATTACTTAAAAATTACCACGGAAATAAATAAGCAGCGATAGCTTAGTGGATTACCACGCAGAGGTCTCGAGCTCGATCCCAAATTTCGCATCTCTGACTTTTCCAAGTTACGCGCACATTAAATACTTAAGTCTACCAACCCGCACTGGGCCAGCATGGTGGCCTATGACCCTCTTTAGTTGGTGGACACTTTAAACAGGGCTATATCAGCCCTTTTTATTTATTTATTTCTACATATATAGACAGTGATACAGAAGAAAGCAGCTTTCATTTCGTGAGTTGTATTGAATTAACATTTGCTCGTTAGGCAACGGACAACTGAAAACGAAGAAATATTGCGCAATTGTCAATGCATTATTAAATCGAATTTCGAAATTTCGAAATTCGATTCCAATTCCAATAATTAGCTGACAACAGAACATCAACAGTCGAATGAGAGATCGTGAAATTTCGTAAAAATACGATCACACATGCGCATTTTGAATCATTCGATTTTATGTAACAATCGCGCATCGCTATTTCTCTGTAATAAGCTATCTTACACACCGAGGTTCATACATTCTGAAACGTTTACCGTGTCAAGTAAAAATTTAAACATTCTGTATATATCAAAGGACTTGAAGCGAACACGTTAAACAACTGACGCTGTGGTTTATCGAAAGTGTCTTGTACGCTGTGATGAACTATGATTGCTGCAACTCTCCGGATAAATATTTTACCTATTTGTCGTAGCACGATTCGATGAAACAGTGTACTTGTGGTGAAGTATTTTTTAACTTTAGGTGTATTAAGTAATTTTTATTATATTAAGACGAAGCTTGTGTCCAGCTATGGGACAGTTTATTGAAAGGGCTCATATTTTACAAAATGACATATTATGTAGTTATATAATATTAAGATCGTATATTGGGACCCTGTGACTAACAAAAAAGACTTTTAAATAAGCCTGCATAATATATTTATAATTATATGAAGTAGTCATCTGAATAACCCAATGGATAAAGGCATGGGACTTGCAATCGAATGGTTGTAGATTCGAAAACTATTGTATTATCGAAATGAACGCACACTAAACACAAGCATTATCATAGGTGACGGGGAAAACATGATATTTTTGAATTTGTAGTTCTATTTGCTATTTATCTTTTATAACGTAAAATAAAATGTATTTTTTTCTTTTCGTGTGGTTAGTGGCCAACCTGTTGTCAAGAGTTGTTCAAGCCGCCCGTAGGCCTCTGACATGGCTTAACGACTGCTTTCAGTTTGACAACAACTGGGACCGACTTTTTACGTGCCCTCCGAAGCACGGAGACGCTCAGATGAAATACCACTAAACGGTCACTCATCTATAGATTGACCGCACCCAACGTTGCTTAACCTCGCTAATAAGGTAAAAGGTTGTATGACCTTTTATTTTTGTGGTTGTTTTATATAGCTAGGTTTTGTAGGATTAAGTAAACGATTGTTTGGGTCTGGATGTACATTGTATCTGTTAAGTTTATGATTGTAAAGATCCTTGGGACACAGCGAATGATCCCTAGTGCGGGAGAGGTCTTAGAAAAGTATCGATGTAGTAGTAATTACCGTTTTAACAGGAACATATGCGGCACTTGAGTGTGACGCGCGGCTTATTACAGAATAGCAATGTAACCAAGCGTTTCTGATTTAATACGTATGTACAGTCAGCTACATAAGTGGAAACACATGTGCAAGATTTTATCTTTAAAAAAGTAAGTTTTATATTGCAGCTATATAGTAGTTACAAAGTAATGACTTTCAATACATAAATAATTTTACAATTTTGTATAATCTTCAGTTATTTATGTTGCTGACTATACACTTTGTTGTTATTTATAGCAGATAATTTATTTTATTTATTTTATTTATTTATTTATTAAGGGCAACTTACAAAACATACACCACACATTAATATATAAACATGACTTATAAGTTTCTAGTTAAGTGATGCTTCACTTACAAGCTGCCACGGCATGATTTAAGGGACGGTTTTTTATTTTTTATTTTAACACTTATATTACTAAATATAAAAATTTAAATGAGCAATATAATTATTTAAAAAATTAAAAAAATAGAAGATACTTTTGAAGACAAAGAATATAAAGAACATATACATTAAAATTTATCAATTACTACACAAGGTTAGGTTATAGACGCGGCGTGATCAGGAAACCAGGATAGTTAGGTGGTAGGCATTTACTCTTAATGCGCAGCTGAATTAAAAGACGCAATAACCTTGCGTTTAAAAATTGGAAGACTGTTGGAAAAAATGTCAATGTCAATTGACTGCTTTTTGACTAGATTGTTATACTGACCCAATAATCTATTCATAGTTGCGTTTTGACCCAGATTGGTTTTTGAAGGTTTTACGGCGAAAGGAGCAAATTTACATGAACGTGGTAATTTCGCAGGCGCATATAAATTTATTTTCTCTGTAAGAATGGTGCAGTCAAAGTTATCGTTAACTAATTGGTGTAAAAAAATATTATCTAATAATTTTCTCCGATCAGCCAAAGTATTTAATTTGAAATACGTTAAACGACTTTCATATGAGGGCAATTGCTTTGCTTTGTTGCTCTGATACGAAAGGTGCCATAGAAAACGCTTTTGAACTCGCTCTATTTGTTTAATATGAACGTCGTAATGTGGTGACCAGATTTGAGAACAGTACTCAAGACCAGATCGCACCAAGGCCGAATAAAGTGTAATTTTAGTTCTATGATTTTTAAAGTCCTTGGTGTTCCTTATGACAAAGCCCAGAATTTGAAATGCCTTGGTTGTTATTTTATCAATATGTGTATGGAAACGTATTTTTTTGTCTAAATGTACTCCCAGGTCCCTGATAATAGCCACTTCCTCCAAGGTTTTGTTGTTAATGGAATACATCTGTGATTTTGGATGAATACTACGTGTGAAACGAATGTATTTACATTTATCTATATTCAGATCAAGGCTATTTCTTTTACACCAATCTACCAGACGGTTCAAATCTTCCTGCAGCAGCCGCGTGTCATGCTCAGTATTTATTTGTTTCGCAAGTTTTAAATCATCTGCGTAAAGAAAGCACTTACTGTGTTTAAATAGTCCCACTATGTCGTTTATAAACATATTAAAAAGAATTGGTCCCAGTACGGATCCTTGGGGAACGCCAGAAAGATTAAAAAACAACTTGGATGAATACCCACTAACTACGACTCTAGAAGTACGATCGCTCAAATATGACGAGAACCATTTTAGTAAGTTGCCTGTGATGCCAAAGGTAGATAATTTGTAAATCAAAATATTGTGGTCCACGGTATCAAATGCCTTGCTTATATCAGTGTAAATAGTGTCCACAGGAACGTTAGAGTCAACTGAGTCTGTCAAAAATGTCACAAATGATGTAAGGTTAGTGGTTGTAGATCGGGCTTTATGAAATCCAAACTGTTGTGGCGATATAATATGTTTTATGTGCCAAGTTATAATGGGTCTCATAAGTATTTCGAATAGTTTACCGAAAACTGGTAATATTGAAATTGGCCTGTAATTTTTTATAGATGCAGCTTGCCCACCCTTGAGTATTGGGACAACCCTAGATTCCTTCCATGCAGAAGGAAATGAGCCTGATTCTATTGACACATTATATATAATTGAAAGCGGTAAGGCAAGCGCGTCACGGCATTCTACAGCAAATAAAGAAGGTAGGCCATCTTGTCCGGCACCCTTGTTGCGATCTAAATTTTTTAGGGCTATGAGTACGTCATTGTTTGAAAACTTCATCCCCACCAAACAATTACTATTTGAAACGTTTGGAGCTGTGGTGTCAGAAAGGTATGCTGATGAGGGTGATGCTATTTTGTAGACAGACGCGAAAAAAGACGCAAATAGATTGCAAGTGTCAGGACCATTACTCGCACTTTTGTTATCGAGATACATTAACGATGGGTAGGTACTCTTATTTTGCCTTTTGTTTTTAATGTGGGTCCAAAACAATTTTGGATTTTTGGACAAGGACTGCTCTAAGTTACTAATATAGTTCCTGTAGCATGATTCTATTAGTGCCGAGCTATGCTTTTTTAGTAATACAAAAGACAGCTCATCCAACGGATTTTTGTATTTCCGAAATCTTTTGCGAATTTTGTACTTCTCATTAAGTAAGCTAATAAGTTCTTTAGAATACCAAATCGGATACCTTTGATGTGACGTCTTGCTTAAAGGTACATATTTTACAATTGCTTCTCTGATATACTTATTCAGGCTGTCCACCATTTCATCAACACTTACCATGTCTGAAAACTCATC
Source organism: Catocala fraxini (assembly GCA_930367265.1). Taxonomy (NCBI): domain Eukaryota; kingdom Metazoa; phylum Arthropoda; class Insecta; order Lepidoptera; family Erebidae; genus Catocala; species Catocala fraxini. The sequence goes on from OV884028.1 coordinate 23,272,276, forward strand.
AGCCCATGCTATAGATTTTAGCTCACAAACTATCTTATTAAAGTCAGCTTTATGAAAATTGAACTTGTCACTAGGAATCCTAGGAGGTAGACCAGGTGTTCTATGCCGAGTTAATACAAATTCCAGAGGTGGATGATAAGGATCTATATTACTGAGGACGTACTTGCTTTCCTGCAAATGTTCAATTTGTTCAGTTGATAGGATCAGGTCTAATATCTTGCCTTTATTATTCAGGACTTTGTTATGTTGCGTTAAGTTATTAAAAGCTATAAAATCGAGTAATTTATGTGCGAGCGGGCTGGATAAAAAACTAGATGAAGATGCAGGGTTATCATTACTATGCCATGTTATAGAGCTAAGATATCATCTAACAAACTACAAAAAATTAACAGATTTTCATTATTATTGGTAATTTAGTAACAAATACTCACGCAATTGACTAGCTCGGTCTTGAGGTTGGAGTGGATGCAACCGCTGTGTGTGAGGGTTTTATTACGATTTCCGTGTTGGGTAATGTGTTATTAGGTTTTTCTGTCAAGAAGTTCAGAGCAGCAGCATGGAATCTGTAATTGTGCTCGGTAGATGGCTCAAAAGCCTTGCCCCATATTACGTGGGATCTTAATCTAAATGTGGGTGGCATTTTTATCTACTTCTTCGAGAATATTTATGCTTAAGGAAGTATGTGTGTTTTATAAAATACGTGTTTAAATATATATTTAAAAAAGCCTTGTATAATGAACGCTTAATTGATAATAAATTTATACGAAGATAACCAATTCTAATATTAGAGAAATGTAATGAAAATAAAATTAAAATACAATATCGACAAAATTATAATCGTGCATCGATTAACATTAATGAAGCCGATGAAGTGAATGAAGCCAGAGAAGTGTGTCAGGATCGAAGAAAATGGAAAGCCGTAGTCTCTGCCTACCCCTCTGGGGAACAGGCGTGAATCTAAGCATATAATTAACATTAAACAGACATAACAATTTTGTCAACGTAAAACTGTTAATTAAATTTATGAATTCAGTGTTAAATTTTGATATTTTACAATTTATATAGCTTTATATATGTTTGATAAGTCCTCTTTTATTTTTGTATTTCATTACTAGCAATATTTTCAAATGAAACCATACGTTTTGCTGCTTTCTAGCGCAAGACTTTAATTTTCTTTAGAATTATAATAAGCAGTGCAGCCCGCGCCCTGTTTTGTTCATCTTACAAACAGAGCAAGCCGATCGTGGAGAGTTCTTACAACGGACACGACGGTCTGGCTATGAATAACAGAAATAGGATAGCTGGTGATGTTTTAATCTTAGAACTTACTGTAAATGTAATAGGAATCACTATTCAAAAGAAACCGTTTGTATAAAGATATCAAATTGGTTACGAAATTTGCCAGCAACCATTAAAGTGACTCGGTATCTGTCACGCACAATTAGTAGGTACCTATAGTTATGAGCAGCGATAGCTCAGTGGGCAGACCAACAGACTGCATTGCAGAGGGTCTCGGGTTCGAACGCACGTTGCGCACATCTGACTTTCGGAAGTTATATGACTTTTCGAAATTATGTGCGTATTGATTGACAATTATCGCCTGCTCCGTGTCTCGGAGAGCACGTTAAGCCGTCGGTCCCGGCTGCTATGAACATCTATGGTAGTCGTTATTGGGAGAATGTCGACACAAAAGATCCCACTGGGTGGAAGTGTCGCCGGTCTGTACTGACATAAGGTACATACATACCTATAGTTATGGAGGGTAGAGGTAAGGAGAGTCATCTCATATGGTAAATAACAGTTCAAAAATCTTCCAGAATGGCGCTGGTGTAGACAAAGGGTATGGTATGAATATAGCAATTGTAAACGAATTGAAGTATGCCGAGTTAAAAAAATTAATACTTTTGTCGACTAAAGTAGTTACTTATTGAAAATTTCAACTACTTGCGTGGTACAAAATAATGTAATAAATATAACCTTAAAGAATTATTATGAGAAAACGTGTAGCTAGAGTGATTTTATTTCATGAACTGTGAATAGTGCGTTTATTGATTTTATGAGGATTTTAAAAAGCGCGCTGTTACTTAGCGGATATACTTCTTTTCTTGTTTATTTCTTAATCCTACTCTAATAATATTTGGCGCTTCCTTTAAAATTAACCCTGATGCTAATGTGGCGCCACCCTAATTTAATGCATTTTGACGGACACTTTTACATGTACACAGATGATTCGCCTTACCTCTACCCTCCACACTCTTCTCTCTTAGCCTTTATTATTCTCAAGTCACTTGGGGTTGGCTTTTCTGGTCTAACCGGATTTGACTGGATATTAGTTTTTACACGGAGCGGCTGTCACCTGACCTCCGCAACCCGAAGGCTAACGATACCCTAAGGCTAGACCAGTGACAGGATATTAGAGCGCACTGACTTCCCAATAACGACTGCCATAGATGTTCATGGCAGCCGGGACCAACGGCTTAACGTGCTCTCCGAGGCACGGAGCAGGCGATAATTGTCAATTAATACGCACATAATTTCGAAAAGTCATATAACTTCCGAAAGTCAGAGGTGCGCGACGTGGGTTCGAATCCGAGACCCTCTGCATTGCAGTCTGTTGGTCTCCCCACTGAGCTATCGCTGCTATTATATACCTCTACCCTCCATACTATAGTGCATAATTTTTTGACATGTGACAAGCATCCTTACTACTATTTTATTTATGTATACGTGCAAAATATTATATTTTAGAAATAAAAATAGAAACTTTATTCCCTTGAAACAAGCATGATTAGAATTAAAGCAAAGTAACTTGTTGAAAGATTAAAAAGAAAATTGTTTACTACCGTATTATCTGCGGATCGCAAACATTTTAACGCGCCGGTAGAATCCGTAATACTCGGCGTCTTGTTAGTGGTGAGATGCTTATTTAAATTCATTACGTGCTTACAATGTTTAACAATTATGTTGAAATCAACCAGAGCATGAATGTATACTTACATAATCTCAATGTTTTCTACCTTCGTGTTTTTATTAGGATAAGAATTAATTCATTTTATTTCACAAACATCCCTATTATGTAACGAATTTGGAGATTTAGACGGAAGTCTCTCTGCTAACAGTTCGTCACTCTGCCCTGCATAAGATTTTTTTTTAAGGAATAACAGCGTTTCGGCTTATATGAGAATCGATTCTACAACCTCAAGATCGATAGAAAACATAAACTTACCCAACAAACGGCGTAGGCAGTTAAATACGCAGATGTTTAGTTATTTTGATTTAGACATCGTTTTGAAAATTTATTATTATTATTTTAATTATATAATCCCTACTATTGGATTTATTTATTAATTATTCAGCCGAAAAATTAATCAATAAATAAAAATTATCTGCCATATTGTCGCCTTTGGTCGGGCGAATTTTACAAAATATTGCTCACTACTGATACATCACTAATTGTCAGTTACGAATAAAAATATTTTTCATGAAGTTACTTCGAGTGCATATACTTATATTTTAATACTATCGAAGTGGTAAACATACGTTGCTTCCGATGGTAAGCGGTTACCCGCATTTAACGCTTGCTTATAATACCAGACTATCATTTATAGGATCCACAAAAGATCCCACTGGGTCGAAATGTCGGCGGTCTGCACTGACTGGCCCCGACATATGATACATCATTTATAGGACGGTAACAAGATATTAGGCAGCCTCGATAGCGTAGTGGTTAGTGTAACCGACTGCCACGCCTGAGGTCGCGGTTTCGATTCCCGCACAAGTCAAACATTTGTGTGCATGAACATGGATGTTTGTCTTGGTCTGAGTGTTTCTATGTATAATATGTATGTATTTACAAAAAAAAAGTATGTATGCATGTTTATACTTTGTCTAGTACCCATAGTACAAGCTCTGCTTAGTTTGGGCTAGACGGTGTTGTGTGTATGTGATAGATTATACATTAAAGGTGGTATAAGGTGAAAGGAAAAGGTAAAATAAGTATGTGAGCCTTAATAATTTTGTTGCAGTCACAGGTATACAGCGATCTTTATTTTTAATACACGCTTAATACATGCTTTATTTAGTTTTTCAATAATCTCTTTAACTTAATAAAAATTAAATCTGTAATATACTAACCTAAGCTACCTAAGGTTACAAAAAGAAAAACATATTTAATTTTTTGGAAACTACAAACTTTATATATCATAGTCATGGCACAGTGAGATCAGGTAAATCATTTTATTATAACACTTATTACCCAAAAGAGTAATGAAGCAGCAGCGATAGCTTAGTGTGGAGACCAACAGACTGCAATGCAGAGGGTCTCCGGTTCGAACCCACGTCGCGCACCTCTGACTTTCAGAAATTATATGACTTTTCGAAATTATGTGCGTATTGATTGACGCCTGCTCCGTGCCTCGGAGAGCACGTTAAGCCGTCGGTCCCGGCTGCCATGAACATCTATGGCAGGCGTTATTGGGAGAGTGTCGACACAAAAGATCCCACTGGGTCGAAGTATCGCCGGTCTGCACTGACTGGCCCCCACATAAGATACATACCCAAAAGAGTAATTAATAAACATAAGCAAAATCATAAATCCACAACGCCATACATTTTCTTCCAAATGCAAAATTTAGTATAATATTTTTAATTTTGTGACGTAAAAGAAACGCAGATACATTATCCGCCAGTCAGCATACAAGAGCATAAAATTTATTAATTTATTTTTGAAATTTTATTCTTTTTGGGCCGCTTTCTCGAACTTAAAAGATACCTAATATCTGCCAAGTAACGTAACAATATGTTGACGAAAGAAAACTTTTATAACTCATTGGGCATATGAATAATTTCATAAGTTCCTATTATCTAACTTGGACTTTAATATTGCATCCAAAAAACAACAGTAATTTTATTATCATATGGTTGAAAATGCATTGACTTAAACCTTCTTTTTTTAACTCCAATTTTGTCGATCATTGCCATTATAGATTGCCTAACAATTCGACAACTCTATGATAAAGCAAATTTGGTAGTACAATGCATTAGAGTTGCATTATCATGGACACTTTAATACACTCGTATTATGAACACAATTTTCTTTTTCACTTACATAATAGGGCATCATGATGAACAGATACATGACTTGACAGCAAAATTAACATTGTTTTTCATATATCATAAAAGGCTTCAGACTTTATTGTGTATTGATAAGAGAACTTATCAGATTATGACCAGAACTGACCTCAAGACGGTGAAAGTTGTCAGTTCCGGCATTATCCGACACCTGTAAATACAAGATGAGAGAGTATGTTTGTGTGCGTGTGTGGGGGATCGCGCATGCGTCCATTCGACGTTGAAGCTTAGAGGGCTGCGTGCGCGCATCGCTGCGGTAAAGACATCAACGCGCGCGGAGAAAATTAAAAAAGAATACTATGTGTTGTGCAAAGTGCGACTATGAGTAACTTGTAGACTTTAGAGTGTTTTATAAATATATACTTTTTAAAAATGGCTAGTTTCACGAGAGTTTTTATTTATGCGGCGTTTGTTGTTCTGCTGAAAGCGGAGGACCATTTAAAAGACTTTGTATTTAATGATCCCGATGAGGTGATGATTGCTCAAGAATCTAGGCACTATCAAACTGTTGTAGAGCCTCCAGTTAGAATAGTGAAGCCTACTGGGGTGACGAACTCTCACAGACCGCAATACAACATAGACTCGTTTGAAGACAGGCAGGATAGCGGAGAGATTTTAGACACCTCGCCAAGAAGATCTTTGGTAAAAAACTACAAGTCTTCTCATAAGATAAGGGCTAAAGAGGGCATGATAAAGGATGCTGTGTTAAGAGCTTTGGAGAGGAAGGACCATGTCGGCAAGTTTGCACAGATCCTGCCCATCATCAGGGCGATGTCGGGGAACCAGAGGGTGGCGTTGGCGTCCCTTGTAGCAAGCCAAGTTAGTACACCACCCGGACGGGCGCCTTTGAATCTTGTTCAGGTAATTTTATTATCATTTCTTACAATTCTATTAAACCGATGAATATTTTAAAAACATCTCTCTGTACCGAACTTTAGTACAGATTGAATGTCAAAGTCAATCTTTATTTCCATATTACATATTACACATTACCTACTACCTATTACATATTATCTACTTAGTTAAATTTTATTTATTAAAATTGAATTGAAAAGGTTCTATAATAAAAAGAAGCAGACAATTTAATCACTAAATGCTTGTAACATTTTTCATAAATATATATATCCCAAATATAAATAAATATATAATAATAATTATGTATGTGTGTACTTTTTTATGACAAAGCTGGTTTTGTGTGTCTGGTTAGCAAATTAGTAATGCACAACATTATTTTTAATCAAATAAAATATGAAATTCTAACAATCATAAAATTATATTGTCCATTTGTTCAATATTAACCTTTAACCGGCAAGCGTGTTTGAGGAATGTGATGAAAGCAAATGAAGCCAGGGAAGTGTGTCAGGATCGTAGCAAATGGAAATCCCTAGTCTCTGCCTACCCCTCTGGGAAACAGGCGTGAATCTATGTATGTATTGTACAGTATAACTAATAGTAAAATTTAAATTTATGTATAGGTCATATAAAAAAATTATCATTCATATAAAAATTACGAATAACAAGAAACATGTCTTTATAATCATATCGACTTACTAACTTTACATTTTTAACCACTTAACCATTTTTTTATATTGATGATTAGAACAATGGCATATAAAAACGGCGGTAGCTTAATTAATGCTCTAAGCATTGGATCGATCGAAAGGTCGTGTATTCGAATCCCACCTAAAGCCATACTGGCGTAAAGGTATTTCTAACATATGATATTAGAGTATAATAGTAAGTAACCCAAATCACAAGTTATCTTTAAAAAACAAACAGGTCAACTCGTGGGCAAACTGTGGTCCACGCGGTGGAAAAGGTTTCAGTCAGTTTTGTCAACATAAATTTGGTTTTCCTCTAAGGCAAAAATATAAAAAGGCTTGTGTTTTAGATCTTTTGTCATACACTTCATAATCTTAAATTAAAATTATCAAACTTATTTAAATTAAAAATCTGAATTTTTCAAAGTATTAAAAATCGCAATCAATAGGAATGCTCCTATCTGAAATATATTTTATAAAATATTTTCCACCAATATTTGTTCTTAGCATTAGTCTATTTCATAGAATATACTCCGTGGCGGAATGAAATTTTGGCTATTGGTAATCGAGCTCGATTATCTGTAATATATATACAATATACATATATACCTAAGCAGCGATAGGTCAGTGGGGAGACCAGCAGACTGCAATGCAGAGGGTCTCCGGTTTGAACCCACCACGTCGCGCACCTCTGACTTTCGGAAGTTATATGACTTTTCGAAATTATGTGCGTATTGATTGACAATTTTGACAATTATCGCCTGCTCCGTGCCTCGGAGAGCACGTTAAGCCGTCGGTCCCGGCTGCCATGAACATCTATGAGAGTCGTTATTGGGAAGTCAGTGCCCTATAATATCCTGACACTGGTCTAGCCTTAGGGTATCGTTAGCCTTCGGGTTGCGGAGGTCAGGTGGCAGCCGCTCCGTGTAAAAACTGATATCCAGTCAAATCCGGTTAGACCAGAAAAGCCGACCTCAAGTAACTTGGGAATAATAAAGGCTAGGGAGAAGATAGATATTTACCTATATACACAACCATACTTAGTCTTATGGCTATATAGCTTTTTAAACTCTTCTCCCGCAGTAAGTATTAATTACGATGTAACTTTACATACATTCAAACAACGGATACAAAGAACACATTTGTGGATCACACATCATCTATGTAGGAATCGAACTACAACACTCGATGCAGTGGCAATATCTCAAATATGCAACTCTCAAACAACTACGCCACCACGTATGATGACGTAGTGGTTTGAGGATTGTATATAAAATCTTTACTGTAGTGTATCTTCAGGACCCGAGTAGATAGGGTTTCGGGGGGAGATTTACGGGTCTCCCCCTTAGGATCAGGGTACTACGGAAAGGCGTGTTCTATCGGCCACTGATTAGAGTACGCGGTGCCTGACATTGAGGTTGGACTCGTAGTGGCTATGTGGGTAGTCGCAGAGGACGGCATGTTTGTTGTTCGGCAAGCACGTGGCGTTTGAGCGTCGGAATCATCCGCGGCTAGTGCGAACCAGTTGGTCGCGCGAGGCACGGAGTTGTCTTTAGCGAAGTGGCAGTGTGGTTTAACAGCTACAGCGCATCTCGGGCGCTTACCTGCTCAGCAAGTGAGACTCATAGCTAGGTGACTCGGGCAATACCCAGGTTGTAGGCCAGATAGGGCAGACGTATGGATGTACGTCGTGAAGTGAGCATGCCTTACAGCTCCGGCACCATACTGGAAATATGGGAGGCGGCTTCTCCGTCGGCTTCAGCGAGGACATCGTTAGCAACTCTCAGAGTTCGCGACTGGTGAGCGGCTTTATTGCTCCGGCACCTATCTGGGTAATAGGTAGTGCTACTTGGGCACGAGGTAGCTCGCTTACAAGAACCGGAACCACTCAGGATTTGGGATTTTGGATTGGGGACAAGGTCTCAGGTTCTTTTTGGATTTGGGGTAAGACCTGTCTATAACTGGTTCCTGAAGGTTCTTTCGGGCACTGGAAGGTACAGCGGCTCTCATTTTATTCCGGAAGGTTGGTGAGGGGGAACGCTATGTCATAAACTTGAGTAGCCGTAGAGGAAGAGGCTGTAGTGTGACTGTACTGTGTTCCGTCTTCGAGGATATCTGACTAGATATTTCGCCAGCCAGTTTTAGGCTAACGTAATATGCAGCAAGCCTATTGTCGTCTACTAAAGGCTAAACGCTTAATACGTTGATTCTGAGACTACAATGCACAGCAGTCGTATTGGCTGACACTATGCCACCGAGAAAATAAGCTTAATCAAGAAATATTAATTTTAAAATAAAATGTCTATTAATACTAGCGAATTCAATATTACAAAATCGTCGTCAGTGATTTCGCTCATAAGTCATAACCATAAAAAGTTTATGCTTATGAATAGGCTTTCAATGATTCTTATGCAAATATTAAGATGGCTTAGGAATCCTATAATAAAAATATATAATAAGCCGGTCAAGAATGTGTCGGATACGCCTAGTGTCCGACATCCTATTAATTGACCGGATAATATTCTAATACTGCTTTTTAGTATTAAACCTTTGCTACTGAGGTTTACAACCATACGATATGCTTTAAGATATTTACTTAAGATTACCGTGCGGTTACCATGGTCCATGGACCATACCAACATGACTCCATGTTGACATGGTCTGTAGAACTCATCCATCACTCAAGATATACCGGTTATGTTAAGTAGAATTTCTATGCCTGTAGGCAGTCTAGCTCCATAGTAATCGCTGGGAATCCTACTTATCGGACCTATTTACACTAATATTATAAGGAGATAAAGTTTGTAAGATAATTTTTCTATGTTATAACTGCTTATACTCAATCAAAAGATAGAGTATAAGCAGTTATAATATAGTATAAGTGTCGGCTTCGGTGGCGTAGTGGTTAGTGTAACCGACTGCCACGCCTGAGGTCGCGGGTTCGATTCCCGCACAAGTCAAACATTTGTGTGCATTAACATGGATGTTTGTCTTGGTCTGGGTGTTTCTATGTATATTATGGATGTATTTAGAAAAACAAAGTATATTTTTATGTTTATCCATTGTCTAGTACCCATAGTACAAGCTCTGCTTAGTTTGGGCTAGATGGTGTTGTGTGTATGTGGTAGAATATTATATTATTATTATATTATAGTTAAGGTGCAGGAAACTTAGAGAACGTTATTGATTGGGAATTACTATTTAGGGTTAATTATTGTTTGCAATTATCGCATTTTCACTTCAGTATGTACATATATAGGTACTACTAGGTAATCTCAAGAACTACTCATCCAGTTAAAATATATTTTCCCTATTAGAAATGTGCACAACTCCAGATGGAAGTGGCTTTATATTATATACCCGGGCAAAATGATGTTAACAACAGTGGTTTTCTGTAACGTAGAATTATTTCTATAGATATATTTTTCTAGCGTGGACAGAATTAAGGACTGCTGAAAATTTAATGAATATCATTTTTGTACATCGAAATAATCAAATATAGGACACTGCAACTAACAGCTTCTGTTAATCTTATATTAACATTAATAGACTAAGGAAGTTATTGATTCTATATATAGAAAGATATGTAAAATTTGGATTTCGCAGAATACCAGTGTTGCGATTTTACAATCGCAACGTACGCTGAGCGATGTCCAAATTTTGGCACTGATGGGACACACATTTTTTCATTGTTTCAATTTGTGTTGAACTATAATTTTAATACTTTTATTTTATTATTGTTTTTATTTCATTATTGTTTGTATCGCTGCACACTGACGTGACCTTGAACTGAATGGAGGCAGTTTCCGTTTGGTTAAGCGGAAGGTGTGGTGTTGCCAGTGAGCAGTTTTTAATTTATAGTGTATATTTTTTTCTTTTTCTTTTTTATTTTATTATTGTTTTATTTTATATACTTGTGTCCTTGTGTGCCAAAATAAATATTTTTTCTTTCTTTCTTCTTTCTAAAAAAGTGGCAAATAAACAACGCGATAAAATCCGTATATAGTAGTTTAATTTCAATAGAAAAATACGTTTTGGAAACATAAGGCAGGGACAGATTATATAATTAACGACTATAAAGCGCAATACACATTGAGCCCGCCGGGCCGCCGACATATGTCGGCAACTTTTTGTCGGCGGTCTAGTTGGCGGCTTCACTTAATACAAGTCGGAAAATTTGGTCGGCGACATGTCGGCGGCTTGAGATGAGAAATTTATTTGGCAGTCAGTGATTGCCGCGTGTCGATAAAGGTTGTGTGATTGTGTTATACCATTTTGGTGGTGTATCTTGGCAACTGAGCGCAGGTGTACCCAAGCCGCCAACATGTCGGCGGGAAACACGCGCGGGCGCATGTTGCTGACATGATTCTTTTCATACAGGCCGCCGGGTTGTGTCGCCGGGCTTTGTCGGCGGCCCGGCGGGCTCAGTGTGTATTGCGCTTTAATTATACCTATTATAAAAACTCATAATGAGATTACGTCATACAGCGACTAACATGTAACGGGATACTAAAATAACTAATTTAGTTGTTTTTGCGGCAACTCATTAACAATGGAATAATCCAGTTGAGTGGTTTTGTTTTTAATTATAATTAAATCCAGTGTCTGAGAAGAGGAAATCTTGATTTAATCTATACTAATATTATAAAGCTGAAGAGTTTGTTTGTTTGTTTGCTTGCTTGAACGCGCTAATCTCAGAAACTACAGGTCCGAATTGAAAAATCTTTTTAGTGTTGGATAGCCCATTTATCGAGGAAGGCTATAGGCTATAACATCACGCTACGACCAATAGGAGCGGAGCAGCAATGAAAAATGTTTCAAAAGCGGGGAAGATTCTCTTATGTGAAGCAGACGAAGTTGCGCGGGTCAGCTAGTTTATTATAAAAATATAAACACGAATAGCTTTAACTAGTAATTATTTATGTACTTATTATCTACATATTAGTACATTGAAATACATAGTTTTTGCTTACCCCTTCGTTAACAGGCGTGAGTATAGACATACATATGTATAATCATAAATTGTGCCTTGTTAACTTAGTGGCATAAATAAAACTAATTGGTAACCTATTCGAAGATTCCAAATTCAATTTCCAGATACAAAGTGTTAGAAAACTCTGTGTAATACCATAGCTTACTTTATACAATTAGATATATTATATACAATACAATATATGTAATAAAATTAATCTCTTGGTCAACACTCGGACACCGGAGCCCAGACACAATGCTTTTGCAGTGTATCTGCTTTGCGGCTGACCAATTAAAACAATTAAAGTGCGTTAAAATGATGTTTGAAACCCAGCGGTTTAAGTAACTGGTTCTTTTCATATCGGGTGTAAATTAATTATAATTATGTATTTAAATGCGTGTAACAAATTTTCAAATAATATTTTTAATACCCTCACCTGACCTTTCTGACTGGAATTGGGAATTGAATAGGAGATAGTCCTATTTACTACTGCTGCGCCACTGATTCATAACGCGCCTATATGCTGAGAAAAACTGACAAGAAACTCAGTAAGAGTTTACATGCATAAATAAATAAAATCTTTTCCTCTAAATCAAAGGTGGGCGAAACAGACTTGATTAATTATATACTAATAAGATATTATTTAAAATATTTGATCGAACGAAAAATGATTATTGATATTTTATTGGCTACAGTTATCTTATCTTATGTGGGGGCCAGTCAGTGCAGACCGGCGGGGCACGCCACGATCGTGGCGGTAAGTCCCGTGTTTGAGGAGTGGCTGGAGAGGCGGCATGGCGCCCTCACCTTCCGGCTGACACAGGTAATAACTGGCCACGGTTGTTTTGGCCAGTTCCTGTGTCGTATACGCCGGCAAGAGACGCCCGGTTGTCACCACTGCGGCGACTGCCGCGACGTTGTAGAGGACACGGCGCTGCACACTTTGGCGGTTTGCCCCGCCTGGGCATCGCAGCGCCGTGAGTTGATCGCGGCAGTCGGATTGGTTGCCCTCTCGCTCCCGGCCGTAGTTCAGTCTATGGTCCGGAGTGAGAGGTCGTGGAACGCCGTCGCCTCCTTCTGTGAGGAAGTAATTTCCATCAAGGAGGCGGCGGAGCGGGAGAGGGAGCGTTTAAACCCTCTCCCCAACCGCAGAGCCGGGCGCCGGAGGGCGCGGGACGACCTCCAGCCACCCTGAGGTTTGACCTGGGGGTGGCGGGCTTTGTGGGCCTGCCCGCCATCCGCTCAGCACCAGGTCCGAGAGGCGGCGTGCGTGTTCCCACGCGCGCCTCTGTGTCGAGTCCGTCTCCCCTCTAGGGGGGACAGTAGGAATATTATTGTGAGAAGTGCCTTTGGGTAGGTCTTTTGCGTAGTGGCCTGCCGTTTCATACGGCGGGCCGAAACCTCGGCGGGGTCGCGACCGCATGCGAAAGTGATTCGCGCGGCCCCGTCGATAGTGGTTTTGTCGAGGAACACCGTGGTAGGTTTAGTCGGTATTCCGGGAGATACTTTAACATCTTTACCATCTTTCTTTTACCCCGGCGAGTCCGTCATAACCCCTCCGCCCGCCCCCACGGAGGGGTATGCGTCATGCATTCCCCCACGTAAAAAAAAAAAAAAAAAAGTGCTGACCGGCGACACTTCGTCCCAGTGGGATCTTTTGTGTCGACACTCTCACAATAACGACTAGCATAGATGTTCATGGCAGCCGGGACCGACGGCTTAACATGCTCTCCGAGATACGGAGCAGGCGATAATTGTCAATCAATACGCACAACATTTTGAAAAGTCATATAACTGGCGAAAATTAGAGGTGCGCGACGTGGGTTCGAACCCGAGACCCTCTGCATTGCAGTCTTTTGGTCTCCCCACTGAGCTATCGCTGCTCTTTTATTAGCGACAGTTAATATGGTCATTCTATATTTCATATCATTACTAATAAGAGCAGCGATAGCTCAGTGGGGAGACCAATAGACTGCAATGCAGAGGGTCTCGGGTTCGAACCCATGTCGCGCACCTCTGACTTTCGGAAGTTATATGACTCTTCGAAATTATGTCCGTATTGATTGACAATTATCGCCTGCTCCGTGCCTCGGAGAGCACGTTAAGCCGTTGGTCCCGGCTGCCATAAACATCTATGGCAGTCGTTATTGGGAAAGTCAGTACCCTCTTATATCCTGACACTGGTCTAGCCTTAGGGTATCGTTAGCCTTCGGGTTGCGGAGGTCAGGTGGCAGCCACTCCGTGTAAAAACTGATATCCAGTCAAATCCGGTTAGACCAGAAAAGCCGACCCCAAGTGACTTGGGAATAATAAAGGCTAAGAGAGAAGAAGATTAATAAGTCTGCTAGCAAATGAGTCAAGTATTGTTGCAAAAGCGCTTTCGCAAATTAATTTCGTTTATAAAAGAAGTTTGTAATTTATTTTACTGGGCATTTATTTTTATTTGTATTAAACGTTCATTATTGAGTTTTTCTCGCTAGAAATGTTCAATAGCACGATAGAGCTCTGGCTCTGGAGCTGTGCCTGTTAGATCGCAATAGGCATACCCCCTGTTATGTGTTATCTAAATCATAGCTGGCAAAATGTGGCTTCCTATCCAGTCTAGTGGTATATATTCCCTTAAGAAGACAAGAAACTTTGTATGCATTAAACCCATGTGATATTCAAATCTAACGTATATCGTATATTCGTATATCGTATATCGTATATTATGGATGTTTGAACCATGTCATGATTTTACAGTTATGTTTCCAGTCGAGGTCTCGAGTTAGAACTTTGGGTGGAACAAAATGTTATTAAGTTTTCCTGTAAGGAAATTTCTATGTGGCGGCACATAGCTTAGCTGTGTTGTATAGATGTGATGTGTCCGGGAGACAGCAATAACCTCACACTCTTTTACGTGGCTCTTTTCCTAATGCGTAATTATACTGGTGAAATGTAGGTACAACACACCTTTGACTTCCTTTCAGAAATATATACGGGTGTTTCTATGATGTATGTTAATTTGGTAATCTGCCAAAGGTGTGATATAATTATGCAATTTTTATTTAAATATTATTAGCAGTTTACATTTTATTATTGTTTAACCTCTAGCTAAACGAAACGCTTGAGTTAGAAAATAGTTAACTTCAGTATTGTGATAGGTATGGGACTCGAATCCAAGACCTCTCGATCGCAAGTCCTCCAATACCTTACCCATTGAGCTATCGTCGTATTTATTATTACGTAAACACTCTTAACTTAAAGTAACAGTTGTATTCTCTTCAATTGATGTAACAGCTGGCAAATGGACAGCTTCGCATTCAAATGCGAGTGCGATCATCAATTCGTCAAGCGCTATTGAAAGTACAATACAACTTTATGTAGCGACAGTAGGCCTTACGTATTCCAGGCTATTAATTTATTCAATCAATTCCATCTATTACCACTAACTGACTTAAATGTGAATGAAAAGAATATTGGTATGCAAATTATTACAATTGAGGTAATGACAATCCATTAAGCAAAAATTGAACCTACGGCCTCGACAAACTGTGTGTCGCTGTGCCAACTAATCTTTTCATCGTCTAACGTCAGAGATTAAATATGCGTTTTTCTTGCATTTAATAAAATTATGCAATCAGCAAGTACTATAATTATGTACTGTTGTTAAAGATATACAGGCCGTTAAGCTGTATTATATATAAGACGTTTATAAAATAAATTTATAATATGCACGGATGGCGTAGTGGTTTAAGTGTCCGTCTCGCCACTGCCTCCGCGCCGAGTGTTGTGGGTTCGATCCCTACACGGGACAAAACTTTGTGTGATCCACAAATGCTTGTTCAGTTGTCTAGGAGTTCTTTGTGTCCATTGTTTGAATACTTCTAAAGTCCCCCAAAACAGGAATTATTCCTGCTGTATTATAATAATACAAAAGAGCAGCGATAGCTCAGTGGGGAGACCAACAGACTGCAATGCAGAGGGTCTCGGGTTCGAACCCACGTCGCGTACCAATGACTTTCTGATGTTATATGACTTTTCGAAATTATGTGCGTATTGATTGACAATTATCGCCTGCTCCGTGCCTCGGAGAGCACGTTAAGCCGTCGGTCCCGGCTGCCTTGAACATCTATGGCAGTCGTTATTGGGAGAATGTCGACACAAAAGATCCCACTGGGTCGAAGTGTCGCCGGTCTGCACTGACTGGCCCCCACATAAGATACATACATACATACCATCAGGTGGGCTGTATGCTTGTTTGCCACCATAGGGTATAAAAAAAATAACTCGTGTACGAGTATTGTATCTCTCAGAATACGATAGCTTTCAATTTTAAAATCGCAATTCATAGGCGAAAGAAAGTTTGTGTAATATTTTGCATTGACACGCGAAATCTCGTTCCGTTCCTACTTCGTCATATTGTCATTGTCAATAACATGCCATAGAAGTGCTATTGTTGATCTGAATGCAAAATTTTCTTTTCCCACGAGTAAATAGAAGGAACTCAAATTACCTATTTAAGTATATTTTCGAGGTAAAAATAATTTATTACGAAAAATAATAATTATAATTTTAAAATTATATTATATTAGCATATGTATAAAAGCAATCACAGAAGAGCAACATTTTTATAAAGATTAAAATAAAGCAGAAGAAAATACATAACAAAACAAATAAAAGGTATCTGAATTTCTAGAATAATCTTTGAATAACTTCCTAGTTATTCAAATATTATTCTAGAAGTAAACGCACCCAAACTATGAATGACTATTTCGAGATCACACACATAACATAACAATATATAATATTCGGTATTTGTCTTCATCCTAATACCTTAGTCTTACGGCAAACCATGACTGCTGAAATGTAACCAAAACATTAGAGAAAATAGGTAGCATTATATACAGTAAACGTAATAAACCATGATAAAATTCGGATAAGGTAGATAATTTCCATATAATTTAAGCTGAGTATTGTAAATCCGATCATGGCACGGGAGAAAATTTTGTGATATGCAGACACAAAATTTTCTCAAGTAGTAGTAGTTTCAAGACTTTGTGTCAATTCTGATAGATATTTTGCCATATTTGTAAATACCCTTGCGACATAAGGGATTATTCCTAGACTGTGCAGTTATAAAAAAAATAACGGTCATGTAAATGTTTAACGATACTAAAAGCATTATTACCACACAAACGAAATCGCAGCTAACAGCTAGTTCACTATACACTTATGGCCAAAAAATGGTCTACATGATACAGACTAATATTTTGCTGCATATTGTTTTACTCAATACACTGAGAGAATTGGTTCGCATGATTATATATCTTGTTTTTACTTTTCCGTTTCTCTGGTGTAAGCGTGTTGCAATTAATTGCATGTGAACCTACATAACGTATCGGCTAATTGTATGGAAACACACCGTTATGCTATTTTTTTGCGGAAATCTATGGATAGCCGCATCTGGTGTAAACTAGTAACTGATTACACTTCCATACAATAAAATTGGCACGTCAATACTTCGGAATAATTTCTATTTATATTTTCTGCGTTGGTTTTTATTTTAGCATTATATTCAGTCAACATTATTTTAAATCATAAACTATATTTAGAATGTTCAAGGCCGCCTATTAGCTTCAAGTCCTATCTGTAATTATATAAGTTTGTATTATATCGGAAAAACATTTTTAGTAGTGTGTTTAGTATAATATAATGCTGCTCTTTCCTAAGGTAGGTTTTCTGCATCAATATAATATGACACTTTATGTTTTCTATAATACTTAACCATGCAACCCAAGATTGACATAAATGAATCAAATATATTAATAATGTTTTTTGTAATCTATCGCATGTACATATTAAGAAATTTAAATAAATTATTTTATAATACTTAGGTCAAGCCTGCATGCCCTTGCGAGGCAGGCAGAGAATAAGACAAGCAGTTACGTTTAGATTAACACAGAGGCTTTGATCTCAACTCCACTAGGCCGTTTTTTGCGATCTATTAATGTTCAATATCTGACAAAATTCACAACTTCATAATACTTTATAAGTTAGATAAACGACAGTTGTTAGCAAAAGTCACGATGAACGCTTTATAAAGCCATGTTGTGTAAACTTACGAAAGTGAGATATTTCAAATACTAGTTAAACAGTAAGCGGTTTTTGTGGTCTAAGTTATTTACAATTTGTTAGGTTGCTGCATTTGTAGACGATTTAAAAATATTTATGTTTAATGTTAATATAATTTAATGAATTTTAAACATACATATGTATGTATTTATTATTATCATCAGATAATCTTATTTAGTTTTGAAAATGCTCCATAGATTGACTTTGCAGTTTTGCCAATATCATTGGCATTTTTCCTAAACTACTACCTTTATACTAATACTAGCTGAAGCGCAACTTCGTCTGCTTCACATAAGACTATATTCCTCGTTTTTGTACTATTTTTCATTTATACTCTGCTTCAATCAGTTGTAGCATAATGTTATATAGCCTATAGCCGCCTTTTTCGGTAAATGGGCTATCCAACACTGAACTATTTTTTTAATTCGAGTTAGTATTTCCTGAGATTACAAATGAACTAAAAAAGATAACATAATTAACATAATTACAAAAACACAAATAATTATAATACTAACTATTTACAAAAATGGTTTAGGCATCGTAGAATTCTTCAGCATCGCTGTCAACTGGTAACGTGCCCAGAAGACTGGCAGCATTGCCACGTTGAATGGCAATGCTGATTCTTTGGGCTAAGAAAAGACCAGCCTTCTGATCACGCGAAACGTCGATCAGGCGTTTTGCGATCTCCCTGTACAAAATACGAGCGCTCGGACCCCATGAACCTAGAGTTTCCACCCCAAACGGCTCAAAAATGTAATTTCCAACTAAATTACTATATTTGCGCCGTTTGAGGGTTTCCGCGGTTGCAGCAGCAGCGCCAGCACATCCCGCAGTACTTGGAAGATGTGATGGCGCAAGGGTGTCAACGCATGTTGCGTCCCCTACCAAAGGCCTGCCCATCTTCCAAGGCAACAATGACATTCCGTCCGGTCTCTTCCCATCGTCACGTACCTAGCCATTGGGTTCAAGTACAGCTGGAACGCCAGCAGTGACAAGAGCACGACGTATTATGTCATTAAGATTATCGTGCCGAGAGATTCGACCAGCACTTCTGCTACAAGAGAGTCCATGGTGTCCGAGGCTATCGACAGCTTCTCCACAGTGACAGCAATGCGGAGAAACACACGAAACACCTAAACGGAGGCAAGTGGCGAGGCGGAGAGTGGTATCGTCCAACATGGTACCTATATTGGACGATGGAAGCGCCTGAAGCCAAAGACCAGATTCCCATTCTCCCACAGCCAGCAATCGAGCACGCTCAGCAACATTGGAAGATGTAGAAAATATTACAAATATATTAGTTTTATAGCATTTGTCAAATATCCACATTTTAAATAGTAACTTTTTTGAATAATAATTATAAGGCTTCGGTTCGAATATAAAAAATAACTAAAATATGATATCCTGCTTAATAGATATAATATTTTTAGCGTGACCCTCATTTAGTACAATAAAAATGTTAATATTTTTTAGTTTGACAATATAATATAATCTAACAATGGCAGTAAAAGGTGTTGAGCTGTTTATTAACTCTTTTGAAATAGAAATGTTTGTTTTTTAATAAACTGCATAAACGTCTTCAAATAAGATTGGCCGCAGTTTATAGCAGGTAAAAAGCAATAATGGATTTAATTAATGGAACATTAAACATTATAGATAAACAAAAACAATTTATCTTACATCATATCAAATTTACGGTAGCGCTGTTTTGTCCCGTAACTTATTCTCATGGTTGACCTCATTTTGAGGTTAAATTGTAGTACTATTCAATATCCTAACTAATATTATAAATGTGAATGTGAGTTTGCTTGTTACCCTTTTAGGCTTTACCTACTCGACCGATCATCATCAAATTTTGCATACACGTTGTCAGGGGAACACAAAAGGACATAGGGTACCTTTCATCCAGAAAAAGCATACTGCTAACCTAACCTAACATACATTTACACTAGTGAAGCCGCGGGCAAAACCTAGTAGCTCATATCGTACACCGCTGCTTACCCCTTCAGAGATGCACGCGTAATTTTATGCTATACTAGATGTGCCCACGGTTTCACTCACGTTTATGATTACTGCGCCGCTCCCTTGGGTCGTAGCGTGATGATATATAGCCTATAACCTTCCTCGATAAATGAGCTATCCAACACTAAAATAATTTTTCATTTCGGACCAGTAGTTCCTGAGATTAGCGCGTTTAAACAAACAAACAAACAAACTCTTCAGCTTTATAATATTAGTATAGATTAAACTAAATACCGTCAATCGAGAAAGTCGTTGTTAAACGTCATTCATTCAATATCTGACAATGTAATGTACGAAGTGAAAGATTCTATAGAAACGATGATATCGGAAGTTTTCGCTAGTTAATTTTTTACCAACTTAATTACTATTATCCGATACATTCTCCGCACATTGTTCTGCAGGTATCGTAATCAACGTTAAAGAGATCATTCGAGATCTTGTTGTTAGAATTGGGTCGATATTTTTTGTCTTGCAGTGTAATTTCTCGCTTCAATGTGTTGTTAATGAAACGTGCATGGAAAATGTTTTTGAAATCTGTTATACAGGGTCTGTCATTAATAATGGATAACCCGTTAGCTGGAGGTTAACCAGTTATCAGGCAGTAAGAAAAAAATATTTTTATGTCGGGGTTGCCAACAGCGTGAAAACGGCGTACATTTTTGTGTTTTTTGTTAAAATTCACTTCTTTACCCTTTCAATTGGTTGCCATTTCAACAAAATTTGTTATTTTTGGGTAATTCTTTTGCCATCGTACTTGCGAATACTTGTATTATTTAATTTAACTACATTTTTTGGCGCCATTAACGTAAAAAAGTACCAAAATTAACATATTAATCAATTTCTTAAAATTAATCTTTCCGTACGTCTAGTTTTAACCACTGATTGTGAAAAAAAAGTATGGTAACCCTGATATAAAAATATTATTTTCTTACTGCCTGATAACTGGTTAACCTCCAGCTAACGGGTTATCCATTATTAACGACAGACCCTGTATATTATTTAATTGATAATTTGTTCTTAGCTTCGTAGTATCTAAGAACAAACTATTTTTTCATCCCATAGGATGCGCGTGAGATTTTCTAGATATTATAATTGTACAGATACACTTTTACTTTGTTTTATATATTACTAGCTACACCCCGCGGTTTCACCCGCGTAAGTCCCGTTGCCGTGGGAATATCGGGATAAAAAGCCTATGTGTGAATCCAGGTCTCCAGCTATCTACATACCAAGTTTCATCGCAATCGGTTCAGTAGATTTTATGTGAAAGAGTAACGAACATCCATACTCACAAACTTTCAAATATATAATATTAGTAAGGATTGTAGTGTATTTAGAAAAGTCTAATTCTCTCTCTCACACACAAATGTATTTATGTTTAAATTTCGATACTATTTGTATTAATTAAAAATGGAATTATATTTTGTCATATTACGTTCTTTACTTCTCTGTCAACGGTTTTTAAATTTATGTAGCAACTATAAATTATTGCTTTTATTACTAAACTCTGCGATAACCATGCTAAATATTTAAATAACAATAGTACAGTCATATTTTCGTAAAGAATTCTACGTAACAAGAATATTTTATTTAATGCCTTTTCAAAGAGTTGTTTGTAAAAATCTTTGTTCTTTTTAAGACTGCGCCGAGCGAAATGTGCCAAAACAGGCGGTCACAGTTAAGTTGATAAAATCAACATTTTTTGTTTAATACAAATATAAAATATACATTTACAATAACAATGAATGTGTTTACAATTACTGCGTGTAAAAAATTTAAAATAATTGATGGTTTCACCTACAAAATTACGTAAATTGCACGAAAAATGCAATAACGTCAGCTCATGTTAGGTGATTTTTAGATTATAACAGTAAAAATCTATTATATTTACAGCATATATATATTGTACAGCTTAAACGAAACATAAACAGTTATATTACAATTTGTCCGTCCCAAATATTTAAGTTATTGGTTGACAATACAGATACATATTTATCAAAAAAGCACTTCAAATTCTCCATACAATTTTACAATGGCGGCCGCGCCCCGATTTGAATATCGAGCTCTGTCATTCAGTCCAACCGCGCCTTACGCTCGGCGCAGTCTTAAGCCCAAACGTCAATGTGCTTGGTAAGAAGGAATTTTTTTGTAAAGGACATGTTGTAACATATTCCGATAATATAAACATAGGATAAGTTAATGTTACTATTAGCGTATGGTATATGTACACGCATGTGAAGTATTATGGACGCATAATTTACGTCTTAGTGATTGGCAGCGTCATATATATTCAACTGTTTAAGTGAGATACTCATATTATTTCGTGTTGGAATCTTTTGAATTGGATCGTGAGTTAATAACTTGATTTGATTTATAGCTCTGCCACAAGAACAGTTTCATTGATGCAACAATTTATTCTTAAAACCGATAATTACCAGGCAATTTAAAAGTGTGGAGTGACAAATAATTTTTTTTTTTAGTTGGGGCATGCATGACGCATACCCTTCCGCGGGGACGGGCGGAGGGGTTATGTCGGACTCGCCGGGGTAAAAGAAAGATAGAATAAGAATAATGTACCTCCCGGAATACCGACTAAACCTACCACGGTGTTCCTCGACAAAACCACTATCGACGGGGCCGCGCGAATCACTTGCACATGCGGTCGCGACCCCGCCGAAGTTTCAGCGCGCCGTATGAAACGGCAGGCCACTACACGAACAGACCTACCCAAAGGCACTGACTCACTTTAAACCCTACTGTCCCCCCCCTAGAGGGGCGACGGACTCGAAACAGAGGCGCGCGTGGGAACACGCACGCCGCCTCTCGGACCTGGTGCTAAACGGATGGCGGGCAGGCCCACAGAGCCCACCACCCACAGGTCAATCTTCAGAGTAGCTGGAGGTCATCTCGCGCCCTCCGGCGCTCGGTTCTGCAGTTGGGGAGAGGGCTTAAACGCTCCCTCTGTGGGGTCATATACCTGTCTCAATCATTTATTTCCATTAATTTAATGTTTTTCGTTTCTTTTCACTTTCCTAGAGTCTGCAACGCGTAATTCTGGTGACTTGTAATACAGATTTTTTAAAACCTACTTCAGGCACCGGTCTCTCACAAGTTAATTTTCAATGTGCTATTTACACTTTTGTCTGTACTTGAGTCTTGAAACTATTGTGAAGAGAGAATAAATGTATTTTATTTATTTTTTATTATTCTTATTTTTAGCCACAGGTAATCATAGCCCTTTTTTACATAATTTTATTTCCTTTTCCTAGAGTCGGCAACGCATAAGTAATGCTTCTAGTAAAAGAAAAAAATATAGTCTACGGTAGTCACTTATTAGTAGGTAAGCCGTTTGCTTTATGCTAGCTCTTTTCACACCATCTTTAATTTATTTTCCTAAAGTCAACAACACGTAAATAGTCAGTTACGAGCCCGTTCGCCCCTCAAGGTTCGCCCCCTAATAGGTATTTGTTAGGTTTCTTCTTAAAATCCACCCAAACTAGGAGCTTCGAGCCTCGTCAAGTCTCGTATCCAAATAGTCTAGGATCTCAAACGATCATAGGTTACGGTAACCGCTTGTCAACAGACGAAACATTTGCTTTCTGTTGACCCTTTCTTATCTTTAACTCTTTTTTTTAGGGCTTGTATATCAGTGAGTGATGCTGCTAGTATCACAAATAGCCTAAGATTGCTTACGCTTATGAGTAGGCGAGCCCTATGTTTTTTGTACACTGCTGTATTAAAAAAATAAAGTTCACTGAGTTGTAGTGTAATGGGCGTCGGATGCACGACTACTACATCCCAAGGCTGTCGTGTTAACCTTTGGGCTAAAGCCGCATCTAATTTATAGCATCAACATTTTCTATTATGACATCCTTCCCTTGACCTATTGTTAAGGCCCTAATAAATTCTATAAATTATTTTATGACATGTTATTATTTATAAAATGACCATATTTACGAAACCAGTTTAAAGTTAAAGTTTAAGTTCTAAATATTATTTAATTACAGCCTTGATCAAATGGTCAAAGACCGGCATTGACATGTTCAAAATTGACTTGAATTATCATTAATTGTCATATTAATCGTATTAGTTTCACAATTATGTAGGACGAGGGCGTGTTACTGTACGCTGAATCTTTCGACCTCTGCGACTGACCTTTTTCATTTGTGTGAAGTAATACGCTTACGTTAAAGTTTTACATTGTGATTAGAAGACTCACCATTTTGCTGCCTCATGATAGAGACAATGGACATTTTACTGTATCTTATTTACTTAAGCGGACGATGATCATGTTAAATTATGTATATGAAGGTTATTTCAACGACTCTGAAGCAGCGGTAGCCCGATGGATAAGGCATTGGACTTGCGGTCAAGAGCTTGCGAAATCGAATTCCACCCATGTCCCATTGCATTACCGACGTGAATCCACTTTTAACACAAGTTTTCTAGCTCAGCTGCAAAGTAACAAGAATACTAATAGATTATAAAAATACTAAAAAATAATTTTAGCTGGCGAAAAAAAAGGAATTATATGTTTGTTTTGTTTTCTATAAACAAACTACTTCATGATTTTTGACGTTGGCATCGTGCAAGTTATACGGCAGCTGTTGCAAGCCCATATGGTACAGTAATATTTTGGTATTATTTGGGCGATGTAGATACTTATTTACCATTCTGAAAGTATAAAAAAACAGTCAATTATTAATTATCTGAATAGTATCAGCCTCATTTACTTCAACTTTGCCTTTATTACGATGACGAAATGAAAAAAATAGAGCTAGTATCTGGACCTACCAAATGTGTGTTAAGCGACTAGTGTTTTGTTCTAGATAAAAGTCTATAATTATCACTTACTTCAAATGGTGAGAGAAAACTTCGTGAGAACATTACGTGTACGTATATTAAAATACTAGATAGATGATCAAGAGAAAAGTTTTTGCTCGTTGTGGAAACCTTTATTGCCAAAGAACTTCACTATGTCATATTGTACTAGATTACATAATTTACGTAGAGCTAGTAAATAACGTTAAAAACAGCTGAGGCAATTATTGTGACCTCCAAATTATTATGTGGTATCAGAAAGAAAATATTATGTCGTAGTAGATGTTGTCACATAAACAGTAAGTACGATATAGTTTGAACGACAAATGTCCGTGGTTTATTTATTAATGGGGTTTGGAAGACGTAGGTTACTTATATCAGAACAAATAAATATTTTTGGGCATGTCAAGTTTACTAAAGATTTCATATGATTAAAATTGATTTGCGGTAATTTTACAGAATATATTTGCTACTTATGCGATATAATTTAACATGCCTATTGCTGCAAAATTTTGAATGACCAAAATCCATTTAGCAACCGTAAAAGCCTATTAACCTTGACAATAATAAGTGGTAAAAAACATCTTACAATGCAATAAGTTATATTAAATTAAAGATACTTCATCACATTTTAATCTAGCATCGATTACAAATTGCATTAGCTCAGTTAAATAAAAAAGCGTCATTGCCTTCGTAACAAAGTATAACAATATCTAGAAATAACATTACTGAGGGTCAACAGTTCACTTTGACCACGGCGATGTCACGGTACAATTGCATTTAAAAAGTAAATTGCGAAGCCTTTTTCAACACCTGTAGTTTCAATAATCTGTAGATAATTGATTTCAGTATTACGTTAGGTTCTAAAGAAATGGTTATAGTTTATATTATTTGGTTTATGAAATGGATAATGGGTCGTTTAAGAGGTCGTACAATTAATATAAGGCCTTGCAAAATACTTGCATAGAGTAATGGATTGAACTTTGTGTAGATATGTTGTAAGACTGCATGTGCAAGAATGATGTATAGATCACATTCGGGTAATATCCCAAATGTGATGGTAACGAGGTGAGATGGTGGATGGTGGATGGTGTCATATAGTTGTATAGAGATCTTATAGAGGTATTGCAAAATACTTGCATCATACGTATGTATGTATGATGCAAATATTTGGTCTTAATGATACATATGTATAATGAAATAATGGTTAATCTGGTTTCTTAGGAATAATGACAATTATAGCATAATTTGTATTGTACTTGTATGATGATAAACACTCTCATTCGACTTATAACTCATAAGTTCTCAATTCACCAGATTCCCAACTCAAATGGAGTGAGCTGAGAATCCAGTATTCTCAACTCACTCCATTCTTAAGTACTAGATACAACTTAATAAGGTATCAATTTTCCAGATTCTCAACTGTCAATTATTATTTGAGACAGTTCTTAATCCACCAGAATCTAAATTCAAAAAGTAGGAAGCGACATGGCATTTTAGGTATTAGTCGCATTATTCGTTGAGACGCATATTCATTTACTTGTTAATGCCAGTGCAATCATATTTTAGTTCTGAACAAATTAAAGCTGTTACAACATATTATTGAGAGTAGCAGTGATCACTAACCAGTACGCAATTTGCGTAATCGTTAATAGATTTAGTATATGATTGTATGTATGTACAATCATATACTAAAGCTTCCTTGCAAACGCGTTTGCTATTGCAATACTTATAACATTGGATTACCAACATAAGTTAAATATATCTTTTTCTTCTCCCTAGCCTTTATTATTCCCAAGTCACTTGGGGTCGGCTTTTTCTAGTGTAACCAGATTTGACTGGATATCAGTTTTTACATGGAGCGGCTGCCACCTGACCTCCGCAACTCGATGGCTAACGATACCCTAAGGCTAGACCAATGTCAGGATATTATAGGGTACTGACTTCCCAATAACGACTGCCATAGATGTTTATGGCAGCCGGGACCGACGGCTTAACGTGCTCTCCGAGGCACGGAGCAGGCGATAATTGTCAATCAATACGAACATAATTTCGAAAAGTCATATAAATTCCGAAAGTCTGAGGTGCGCGACGTGGGTTCGAACCCGAGACCCTCTGCATTGCAATCTGTTGTTCTCCCCAATGAGCTATCGCTGCTGTAACGTAAGTTAAATATATATAGGTATAATATATATATTATACCTATATTACAAAAATTGCGTTTGTGACATTATGTATGTTTCATCGAGTGCTCAGTGATTTCGCTAAAATACTTTATTTCTAAAGACTCTAATTTCTTCCTGTTGCACATATGTACTTCATTCTTTCTAAAATATTTAAAATACTTTGTTATATTAAAGTAGCATAATTAATATTCTAGACAGTTAGCAGGTAATAATTACATGCTAGCTTAAGATAGTATGATTAACAGAATTAAAGCATCATGCATGTCGTATGTAATAATGCCAGTATATTCTCATGGGAGATGTTGTTTATATAAATAATTGATTAGAAGTAAATGAAATTTACTTTCACTGAGTCCAATGTATAAAAAGTGTATAATATATTTGGATTCAATTATATATAGTTAGTAGAAAATCTTAATTGATTCTTTACAATATTTGATTTAGTATGGTTTATCTATTGGTCAACGCTCGAACCTCGGAGCCCAGATACAACGCTTTTTCATTGTGACTGGTTGCCGATAATTGTTGAGTGAAATCCTAAGGAACAATTTGGTTTTTTATTTTGCTCGTCAAAATTACCCCTCTCCGCCTGATGGTAAGCGATCATGTGGTCTAAGAGCAGTGGCCTCCACACCATCCTCATAGCAGCTGAGCCGAAGTTGAGGTCCCTACTTTAAGATGCTTTTTCACGCCCCGCTTAAAGGACCCAGCATTAAAGGAAGAAGGAAACACGTGGCTTGGCAGAGACTTCCATGTCTTGATCGTTCGGCAGAGGTATGAGGACCCAAACTTGTTGGTGCGCGCTCTAATTGACTCAACCGTGTAAGGATGGCATCTGAGCCCAGCACGTGTTGTTCTGGATAGGAAAGGGAAGGGCGGGATAAGGTGGAATAACACTTCAGAGCACTCCCCGTGGTATATTCTATAGAAACATGCCAAAGAGACGATGTCCCTACGGAGTTAAAGAGGTTCTAGTGAACTCATGACCTCTGGATCGCCGATGATACGGACAGCCCGCCGCTGTAACCTGTCGACAGCGTCCAGCAAGTACTGCGCGGAGCCATCCCAAAGATGAGAACAGTACTCCATGCAAGGGCGCACTTGCGCCTTATACAGTAGGCACAGCTGCCCCGGCGCGAAGAACCGCCTCACCTTGTTTTAAAAAGAACTCCGAGTTTTCGCGAAGCTTGCTTGATGACGCTCTCGATGTAGGTTTTCGGATTAAGGGTGCGGCAAAGATCCATCCCTAAGCTAGAGAGACTGTCATGTATCAACAGTGGAGTGCTCTTCAGAGAAGGGAGGTGTAAGAAACGAGACTTTTTTGTTGAAATCGCGCATGCCTTGGTCTTCATGGTGTTGAACTGGACCAAGTTCTTGGCACCCCATTCAGAGCTGCGATCCAAGGTCTGGTCAAGTATACACATAGTAGTGAAATGTTTAATATAAATTACCAACGCGCGAATGTTACCATAATATTTTAATTATTCGAATTGTTTATTTGAATCAATTCGAAAAATAATCCGTATGCTTTGATTATAAATGGATTATTATACGCAAACCAGAACTATTTATTTTATTTATTTCATCGCTTGTAGAAATTGGCAGTTTTATTAATTCATCTTTTTCCACTTGGTCAACTTCACAATAATGTAGCGTCCATCAAAGCAGTTGTTTAAAAGTAGTTTATTTACATGTAAAACTAGTAGTATTCGAATAATCGTTATTTTTTCGAATATGGTACAGCGCTGACTATAAATCCACGTTTAAATAAAATATTGTGCAATCGCCCATACCTATCTCAAATATCACCAGATACAAGTTAATATTCGATTGATAATTTATGTCAAATTGAGATATTGCTTTGATTGACGCAATTTCTGTGATAGACTATCAAGTATGTGCAGTGCTTTATTGAGACGATTTAACAATTATATCACAATAATTACATTTTATGTTGAACAGCTGGATCTTGCGTACTATACAACATAAAATATAATTAATAACTCATTGGTCCCGTGGCAAAAGTTTGCGCTTATGATTGCGTGCAGTCATAAGATATTGGGTTTGATTTTCGGAATGAGGAAATTGTTATACTGTTTTCTCAGTAACATCAGGAACACTGTCAACTTACAGATAGACGCTAGTATATAAGCTTGCGCTATAAAGTGAAATGTAAAAATATATCTGGATGTAATACATCTCCGCGTTTTTTTTTCGAGAATATACCGGCTTCACATTTTCCTCGAGACCTGCGATATTTATTGAATTTTGCGCGGGAACTATAGCTACGATTATCGCAGTTTTAGCACGGCGTGACGTCCATTACTTGAGCTAAGCGCTATACTGTCCTGCAGTATAATTTGCTATCGTTATGGTAAAAAAACTAATTTTGTTTATAATTTGTACTATAATTAACCCCATCCTATAGAAACTGAATTATCCAATTAGAGCAGCTTTCTTATCTGGCCGTTGTCGCTGCGCGCGTGGCATCCAATCCGCTGCACTTGAGCGGGTCGCTGCTATGCAATGTTTTATGAATATTTATCATTGTCTTAGGACGCTGCAGGTAGAAAATGTTCAGTGAAATACATGTAGAGTCATCAAAAATAATATACTCGTTTAGGTTATAAAGGCTCACTGATTAATGTTAAAATTTAGTCAGTTAATTGATTTTACGTTTAGGTTAGTTGCTATGTTAAGTCTATCAGAAGAACGAAACTCACGACTTCACTTTTTTAGTATGAAGTGATATGACGTAATAACATTACAGTGAGTGAATTTTTGATTTCGTATTTTAAATGACAGCAACAAATTGTTAGTTTAGTTAAAAGTACTGACTCCTCAAGTGTGTAACAACTCATAAATAACATAGCCAGACGTTTTAATGCTGTGAGAGTCACGAAATTAAGAGAAGAAATTGACTCTGCCACTCAAAAAGAACTACTTGAATGTTCCTCCTCATGATTTTCCTAACCTGTTGACTATAGTTGATGCTAATGATTTGGTGAGGGAATAAATAAACCGAATGTCCGAGAAAATACTATACTTTTATATCTTCATGTATCTTATGTGGGGGCCAGTCAGTGCAGACCGGCGACACTTCGACCCAGTGGGATCTTTTGTGTCGACATTCTCCCAATAATAACTGCCATAGATGATCATGGCAGCCGGGACCGTCGGCTTAACGTGCTCTCCGAGGCACGGAGCAGGCGATAATTGTCAATTAATACGCACATAATTTCGAAAAGTCATATAACTTCTGAAAGTCAGAGGTGCGCGACGTGGGTTCGAACTCGAGACCCTCTGCATTGCAGTCTGTTGGTCTCCCCACTGAGCTATCGCTGCTATATTTATATCTTCATACCTAAATTTTTTATAATTTCTTTTACTGAGGGTCTACTATATACGGTAATACCCCTGGAACGGCAAGCGATCTAACCTATGTTTTCGCTTACCATAAGGCGTGAAATATGCTTATGCTATAATTTTTTATAAATATGTTCTAAATGTCACCCAATTTCTTATTTTTTTTGCGTTATTGGAATAGTTAATAGGACTTCATTTTTATATCCAAGTTCCAAGGCAATGATGAAGAAGGACATAAACAAGAAATAAGGACATGGTACGGGACCTTCTCACACTAAGAAAGGGCTCATGTCCAGCAGTGGGACAGATTAATACAGGGCTGATATTATTATATTATATTACAGGAAAGCTAAAAGAATTAAGAATACTAGTTAAGTAAGTTAGCTAATTAAGTTATTTTTGTGTAACTTACGAAAATATTTTCACCAATCGCTTTAAATACTGGAACTAACTTTGCGTGAGTTCGGTATTTTTCTATTCAGTATTACGTAAGCACATATTTAGGAAATAATAGTAATGACTAATTAAGGCATTCATACGTAGAATCGCGATGAATACGTGATGAGGTATACGGGTTAATTACAGTTTGACTTTCGCCAATAAAACCGTTTTAATCTTCAATACCATAGTGTTTGAAAACAAATATCTTTTTGCACACTTCATTTGAATACATTTATTAATTTCTTTTGGATTGAACTCAAGTTTGGGTATCATACTAATATTATAAAGCTGAAGAGTTTGTTTGGTTGAACGCGCTTATCTCAGGAACTAATGGTTCGAATTGAAAATTATTTTAGTATTGGATAGGACATCTATCGGGGAGGGCTATATAACATCACGCTACGACCAAAAACAGAGGAGAATCAATAAAAAATGTTGCAAAAACGGAGTAAATTCTCTTATGTGAAGCAGACGAAGTTGCGCTGGCGAGCTAGTGTATTATAAAGCTAAACAGTTTCTTTGGTTGAACGCGCTAACCTCAGGAACTACTGGTTCGCATTGGAAAATTCTTTTAGAGTTGGATAACCCATTTATCGAGGAAGGCTATAAGCTAAAACTTTACGTTACGACCAATAGGAGCGGGGCATCAACGACAAATGTTGCAAAAACGGGCAAATACTCTTATGTGATGCAGACGAAGTTGCGCGGGTGAGCTACTGACCATATGAAATTAAAAATGTAGTTCAAAAATTTCCCACAAATTTTTAATCTGCTCCAACTTTCATTGTAGTTATAACATTTTGACTTTCGCATTTTGGTATTAAACCACTTTTACATACTTTATTGGCGTTTATTTTGTTTTATTAATTTTGCTTTTCCTTATTCATGATGGTGGCGAGACGAATATGTATTTTTAATGGGGGATATTGCTTAAACGTGTTACTTTTGATATCCTCGATGCCGGCTTTATAAGGTCTCCTACTTATAAGCGATAGCTTATTAGCTATGCTTTACATTTTAATTGGTCTTGCAAAAAGTTTAGGGTAGCTTATCTTATCTTATGTGGGTGCTAGTCAGTGCAGACCGGTGACACTTCGACCCAGTGGGATCTTTTGTGTCGACACTCTCCCAATATCGACTGCCATAGATGTTCATGGCAGCCGGGACCGACGGCTTAACGTGCTCTCCGAGGCACGGAGCAGGCGATAATTGTCAATCAATACGCACATAATTTCGGAAAGTCCTATAACTTCCGAAAGTCAGAGGTGCGCGACGTGGGTTCGAACCCGAGACCCTCTGCATTACAGTCTGTTGGTCTCCCCACTAAGCTATCGCTGCTCTTAGGGTAGCTTAAGATGTTGATCAATTTTAATTTGGTTTGGTAAGAAAATAAAATACATTTTAAAATTCAACTGGCTTCGTTTGTAGAAATTCGTGTACAATCGTATATCGGTAGAAATCGGTGTCCAATCGTGCATATTTGGCGAGTAAAATTTCATTGAATCTTCTGCTGCATATTTACACAAAATGCACACTTTCGTGCACACTGGTGATTGATATGATGTATTCTTTTTTACTCTCATTCTTACCAGAAAAGACCACCATAGATAATATAGACATGGTTAGCACCTGGCCCTCTCTACGAAAGAACTTAAAATTCGCGCTACATTATTTTATTTGTGTATACCTTAGTTAATGATGATAATAACCTAATATCAGCCCTGTATATAAACTGTCCCATTGCTAGACCGGACGGGTTTCTTCACAATTCCGAGAAGGATTAGCCGTTTTCCTCTTCAGAGCGGGTTAATAGGCTTCACACATTTTACAAGAACATTACGGAGAACATTTAGACATGCCGGTTTCCTTACGATGGTGTTTTTACTGTTAATACAAGCGATAAATAACTTTTTTATTTACGCCTATCTTTGAAAATTCAGTGATGCCTTGGGATCGAACTATAGACCTCTTGGAGTTTGTTAGACTGTCAAGTCTAACAAACTCCAACTGTCCCTACTTGGAGTCTGTTAGACTGCCACATCAGAGAGAGTTTCTCTATATTTAATACTACGCATTTAATTCCTAAACACAATTTCTAGTTCCCCGCATTAAACTGGGTAATTAGTACCCGCAGGCATGGCACGCTGCCCTTCGCTTTCCCTTAGTTGCCTTATCGTGCAACTCGTTAACATGGTGACCTAGGTGGTATAGAATGGTGAAACCAACCTGAAAGAAGCGTAATTGAACGTAATTATTGTTATGGCAACTAGTATCACATTCAGTAAGTCGATATTACCTAACATTATCTTAATGTAAAGAAGTATTTTGTTTGTTTAAATTTTTAGTGCGACGATGGCGTTATTCTTGTCAGTCCCCTTGATCTGCTCTTGAGGGTACAGTGCCAACACTGGGACAAAAAAAAAGTGATGTATATACTTTTAAAACACAGAGCTGCGACACAGGCTTTGTTCTTAATACGAGATTTGTATAGTCATTCTAAACATGCCGATAACATATGTATGTCAGCCTCATAAAAAATATAGATAATAGGTATGCAATTTAGAAGATTTAATAAAACTGAGATCTTTTTAACTAAACTCTATTTCAATTTTCAAATGTTTACTTTCATCGGGTATAGTACCCGAACATATGAAAAACACAGAATTGTTAAAAAATCTGCACTCGTCTGATCTAATGTATCTGATATCTACAAATATTTGCTTCGTGTGAAAATGAATCCCATCGCGTATAACGCATAAGTAATGGAGAGGTGAATACACTATCCACGTGCATCGGTCTACTTCGAAAAATAAATAAATTATGTATGCCAGTGTGATTCAATGATTTGCGTACTCATTATACCCACAATTAGCATATGTGCGTGAATACATCGGTCGCGTGCAGAAGTCAGGAAATCCATTGTTTGTGTGCATGTCTGATCAGTTCCTGCCAACAATCTGACGCTTGTTGTGTTGGTCAAGGTGTGTGATGCATCATACATAATAATTAATTAATCATTAATGGTTTCTCCACCATTGGATTCTGTCAAAAGTGTAATCTTTACTTCTCAGCTTATTATAAAATATATAAAATAATTATAAAAATGTGTTTCGATGCTGGTGTGCTTTCGCCGAATGAAGAATTAAGTAATAATCATACTGTCCAATAAATATCAAGTGATGTTTTATGCTTCCAACGAATTTAATAAACTAAAAAAATATATTGTGAATAACTGAAAAGTATTATTGTAGAAAACCAGTATATTACTAGTCCCCACATTCGCATACATCGTTGAACTTTTATGTCAGCCAGTGTTCTGGGAGTTTCTGCAGGCAAAAATCCAATAACACTATGTCTAAATATTAAATTGAACACAAAGCTGTTACAGCATCGTTAATATTATGGATAGTACTAAATCCACGAGGAAAACTAAATTGGGAATATAGACTGGATAAATAAACAACGCGGCGCCGGGACTTTTGAAAATCATATTCAGAAGATATGAAGGTCCTTCAGACTGAATTCAGGCTATAGGAGGTTATGTAGGAGATCTTATGATGCACCAGTGTATGCGCATACACAGGTGCACTTAATATGTATTCACTCTGATGAGACGGTAATTCAACGCGACCGAAGAGAAGCCGAGGGGTGTGCAATACTACCAACTTCCTAACTTAGGCTTGCTGTTGAAGATTTTACCAAAACACACAACAGCTTTTCATTCAATTATAATACAATAAGAGAAAAATTGTAACACAAATTGAAAATAAAAATATATTATATTATTATTATTCATCCCACCCGGTAATCGAACACGAGACCTTATGCACTACGCCACCGAGGCAGTTATAAATAGACATACTGGCAGGTTATCTTACTGGCCTCTGATCACATAACAACACACGATGATACACAATACGACTTGCCATCAACATTACATTCCTATTAAATAATACACACATAACATAACCGTAATGACCCGAGCTCAATTTCAACCGTCGTTTCCGATAACTTTCGTCTTTGCCGGTACGGTACTGTTCGTCAAAACTTTCGCCACTTGATGGTGTTTTATCTCGACCGGACCAGTTACTATGCTTACGTCACAATGCTTGTATCTAT
This sequence comes from Catocala fraxini, assembly GCA_930367265.1. Taxonomy (NCBI): domain Eukaryota; kingdom Metazoa; phylum Arthropoda; class Insecta; order Lepidoptera; family Erebidae; genus Catocala; species Catocala fraxini. The sequence goes on from OV884028.1 coordinate 23,306,988, forward strand.
TCACGACTTGATGGATGTTTTGTTTTGGTATCGTATTACAAATCGTTTTGGTGTCTGTATACGTGGTTGTTGTTATTTTAGAAGGTGGTCTTTATGTTTTGTTTCTATTGAATTTGAGAGTAGTGAGTTACGCACAGGTTACGAATGTGGGGACTAGTAATATACTGGTTTTCTTTTATCTATACTAATATTATAAGGCTGAAGAGTTGGTTTGTTTGTTAGGTTGAACGCGCTAATCTCAATAACTACTGGTACGAATTGAAAAATTATTTTAGTGTTAGATAGCCCATTTATCGAAGCAGGCTATAAGCTATATAAAATCACGCTGCGACCAATAGGAGCAGAGCATCAATAAAAAATGTTGCGAAAACGGGGAAAATTACCTTATGTGACGCTGATGAAGTTGCGCGAATCAGCTAGTTTAAAATAATCATTTATAACTGGCTGAATAGACTTTAAACTTAGCAATAAAATACATTGTAATCCAGCTATAAATTGGTGATGACGAGTAAATTACTGCTTGGGTAGCGCAGCGGTAGTATATGTGAGTGATGTGCATGAGGTATTACGGTTTTTCTGTCAAGAAATCTTGATAGCAGCCCGGAGTTAGTAAGTTGGCAGTATTACTCACCCCGTGCCGTTGGACCGCGGCCGTGTTGGATTGCCGTCCTACCGGATTATAAGAGTTAGAGAACAGAAAGTGCACTTGTGTGCACACACACTTGTGCACTTTTATATTTCCTGCGCAGATGGCTTAGGGCCGGCGCTGATTGAAACCGCGGCACGGTACGGCATTTTATTACTGATCAAGTTATTATTATTCTTATTTCAATGAGTTTAGAATTCATATTACTAAGCATCATATTCCAACATGCCGCGGCATGCCGCGTCATACCAAAGCGTCCATCGGGGTACCGAAGCATGCCCTGCCGTGCCGTGCCACGACGTCAGTCAGTGCTGGCCCTTACAGTCTCTGTTAAGATTAGCTACCGTGACCGAAATTCGATATGCAGGATAATATTAATTCAGCAAGAAGATAATATGATCAGTTTTGGATTCAAGTACCAAACAATATAGAAAGCTAGAGTGGTAGCATACCACCATACCAAGCATTAGCATACCAAGAAGAAAACTGCACTATTTGATAGACAATATTTTAGCTGTAAAAATCAATAACTTCGGCAGAAACATCGCTCTGTGGGTGGTAAGCATCGTGCTGAATGAAAAGTTACCAAAAGACTATTGTTACTTTTTAACATAATATATGTATTCATAGTCTTGTTTAACCGTTTGTCGTTAGATATAATTATCAATGGCTATCATTGCAAAAAATATTCAATGGATTTGTAAAATCAGCCAATTTATATTATAATTAAGTGATTATTTTAATTTCCTAAATGCTTTAGGCCTAAAAATTATGTATTTAATTATGTCGTAATAAAAAGATTTGCTTATTATATATATACAACGAAAGTTGTTATTGGTCATAAAAGGTATATCTTGATATATCTTCGGTACGTGTGTATGTGTACTCTTCCTAAACCGCTGATGAAATACATATGTGTCTCTAAATGGCTTAGATTCACTGTTGGTTTTGGCAGATGGCGCAGCGATTATTTCGTTTGCCAGGATAAAGTCTGCTGGGTCCACTAGTTAATAAAACACTGTAAAATTTGAACGACTTTCGTATTTCTTTTTATGTACCACTAAAGTGACAAGCAATTCTACCGTGATTACTTGCACCGGCACGTTAATAGCACTAGAGCTGATAATTGCAGGTTGACAGTCTCATAGAAGAGTCACTACGTTGTTAGTTCGAGAAATACCGGTCTCTTTTATAGTGTCCTTTAGACAAAAGGTACACCGTGTTTTGAATGTGTGAAAACTCTATTCATCACAGGAACACAATATAAGTTTTTAGAAAGTGGTGCTCTTAAGTGTTAAGGTTCTACTTAAGTCCATTATCAGGCTCGAGCGTTATAGACCATTTGCCGTACCCGTCCTCTTTAACCTTTTGGCCAACGTTCGGACTCCAGTGACGTTCAAAAGTAGTGCTGGTTCCAATGTGTCTTATTTCTGACTAATAATATGTTAATATAAAGAACATGTTCCAAACTTAATAATTAAATTTTTATATTTTGTAACTACAGAAATAATAATAATATCTGTTTCATTACTATTCATCATGTTGCAGCGGTATTAGTATTTTAAAATAGAGTGTACTATATTGAATTGTATAAATATTTGATTTTTGATTCATAATAACAACCAAGCAATTTATCAAAACTTATGAAATATCTAACTACAATAGTACTTTATTGAGAAAAATACAGCATTATGATATAATATCACGTTTTACTCCATTAATTCTAAAAGCAAATCCTTGAGTTAAATAACAATATGATATTAAATAACACAATAGTAAAACGTATAAAATCGTAACACAATCTTTGACCCACGTTTATCACATTTATTCGTGAGAAAAATAAGGTTATGTATACATAAACAAAAATATCAAACAATCTTTCGGCTAGTAATGCACACGATATAAATCTGTTAAAAGAATGGATATCTCACAAAACTGGAACTAGGTCTTCTCATGGCCGTGAAATGGTCATTGTAAAATTTACATTGTACCAGAACTAGTTAGTGCACGTGTCCGGTTGTAAAAAGCTATTCGTAACGATAACAAACAATTCATATTTCAAATTTTCATTGCATTTTAATAAAGTAATTTTAAAATATTTATAGTTTTAGAAGTAGCTGCTGCTAACGATTTTAATTGCTTATTAATCTTGTTAATCATTATGATCATAACATACCTATATCACACGCTTTACAAATCGATATATTTATATCTATGAAACTATATAACGAACTTTAATATTTATCATTTCATATTCTACCTAATATAAGTGTAATTAGGTACTGTGCTGTAGTGTGCTGTGTGCGTTATCGTTAATAAGTGTTATCTTATATAATAACTCCAACTTAATATTGATCAATAAAGCTTTACCATTCAGCCTTTTAGGTATCATTTTCTAACATTAGCATACAAACACAATTATTTGTGTGATACTATTTAACAACTAAATAATTTATCTGTTGGTTTTTTTCTTGGCCTTGCTCTTCTGTCATCTCTCACTATTTAACGTTCTCTTTTATAATGTTAATTAATTATTTTATATACCTATATAAAAGAATTAATCAATATTTAAGAAATAGAAAAATATTTTAAGGACTACTAAGCCTAATTGTTCATAAAAATATTTTTCATTTATATTAATAATATTAATTTAGTGACTACTTAATTGAAACTTTCTGGAATTGGTTGATTACCTGGATATACAGATTAATGCAAATATATTCTAATATTTTTATATATCATTTTCATTTACCATACGTAGGAGTTTCTCACATCCCAAATCATTCCACCAATCATTCAGATCAATACATGGAAGCATTTTCAAATTCCAGGTGAGATCAATGTTTGGTAATAGTGACAACACAACTGAACTTATGCTACCAATACTATTAGACATGGCCAATCTAATACGAAGAGCTGTAAGGTCAGGGAAGGAACCGAGAGAAGTGAAAGAACCATACGAACCCGCACCACAACAGTTACTAAGACGATCTGACACTGAAGACATTGAATTAGATGACGAACCATTTGATATGGGAGTAGAACATACTACTGTAGACAGCCGTAGGCTTGTACAAAGGAAATACTCTAACAAGACAGACAACAGAAATATACTGAACACAACTACACGTAGCGAAGTTAGTAACAAAACAGACACTAAAGACAAAGATGTAAGTAATTGACGACAACATTTTTACCCACATCTTAAAATGGTATTACCAAATATGAGCTACAAAAATATTTTCATAGTGTTTTTCGTATACTGAATAAAATATTTCAATGGACTTATATTTTTAAATTTTTCTGTACATTGACTTTGATGCTTATATAGTTTTATATATAAATTATTATGTATATATATAAAGTATTAGGTTTAAATTAGTTGTCACAGAATATCGACATCATCGTGTTGCATTTATGTAACTCCAATGCACTGCTAAGCGCCAGCTGTTTTTTTATTACGGGACGTATTATTGAATATTTTATTAGTACCGAAATTTTGATTTATTTTGTAATATTGTGCGCCATGTCCGTATTTGGTAGAATGGTATTACTGTTTTTCTTGGTTAAGTGGCGTACTTCTAAATCTATATAAAATTATGATGTAGAAGAAAAGTCACCACAAAGTTTAGCTTGTCCACCCAACGATTGCAAGCATACGAGTCGTTTCTATATTTAAGAACAAAAGAGCTATGCTAGGACACAACCAAGTTTTTAATCTTATCATCACTGACAAGGCAAAGAAGTTGCCTCGTTTTAATGTATTATTTTGACGAAATAATATCAGAAATAGCCAAAATTATTTTATTTTGATTTTAGAATTAAAAGTTTCTCTTATCTCATTTTCCAGGCAAATTCAACACTGTTTTCATCATCAACATCAACAACGGAGGCTACGACGCCACCAATGAGGGCCAGCTACTTAAACATATCAAGACTAGACAACGCTACCTTGGACCTGACAGCAGAATCTACAAATCAAACTTTGGCTCAAGACCTGCCTGTGGCTGAGAAATTGAGAGCACTTAGTAGATATAGTGATAGAAAAGGTAAATCTGACTATAGCACAGGTGATCATTACAACTTATTCATCTGATAGATCAACTGCAGGGTTAGCCTAGTGGGAGAGCGTTGGACTATTGCACAGTTGTTTGGAGTTCCATCCCAAAGTACACACCTCTGACATTTTGAAGATATTCGCGCATCTACATGCGCGAATATTAATTATCAGTTGCGTTGACGGTGAAGGAAAATATCGAAAGAAACCTTTATATACGTACAGCGCTATAATAATATTAGCCCTGTATTAAACTGTCCAACTGTTGGGTATGGTCCTCTTCTTAAGTCAGAAGGGTTAGGGTGATAGTCCACTACGCTAGCGCAGTGTTAGTGGGAAGACTTTACATATCTTTGAAACTCTTAGACATGCAGGTTTCTTCACGATGTTTTCCTTCACCGTTAAAGCAAGCGATAGTTAATTATTTAATACGCACATAACCTTGAAAAGCCGCAAATGCTTGGGATTGAACTCTAAACCTCTGCGTGGTACTTCAACGGTTTCCCACTAGGCTATAGATGTTATACAGAGCTGATATTATATTGTTTATTATTTGATAGATTATGTTTAAGGGCCTTTTTTTTATTGTGGCGGTATGCTTTGATGCTTACCTCTCCACGGAAAAGGGAAGCAAAGAGGTTATGTCGGGCTCACCCGGGAAAAGATGTATTGTCCAGGATACTACCGACTAAACCTACCACGGTGTGCCATCTCACTGCGTTGGATGGTGGGTGAGTCGCTGGAACTACATCAGCGACCCACCCAGCAGTGCCCGATGCAGGCAAAAATAACTGCGTACTGCCACAACGTCGACGAGATGACGGTGCTGCACCGCCCAAGCAGGACATGGTTCTAGCGTGTGCTGCGCCGTGTCCTCAGTACACTCACAGTGGTGGCAGATGGGACTCTGTTCCCTCCTACGACCGTGTGCAGGTGCTTGTCAAAGCAACCGTGCCCTGACAATATCTACACTAGTGGGAAAGAAAGAGACCCATGCTGCCACCCTGCCCACCGCTCTAACACCGGCTGGAGGGCCCCAACGGCTCAGAATCCGGCTAAGGGCACCTCCAGCCGTGTCTTCCATTTTAAAAATAAGCCCTTGTGAGCTCGGTTTCGTGTAGCCGTTATAACTTTCGGTAGGGGACAAACTCCCGTCTCCTCCCATAGTGACGACATGACTTTAAATGCTTCGGCGAGCACTTCCGCTTCCAAGTCCCACGGATGTTTTGGGGCCTAGTATAATATGACTGTGACATATTTCTACAATAATTTGAGCAGGAATCACAATTAATTAAAAACGTTACTCAATTACGTCTGTCCATTACACCTTTATTACAACTAGCGTTGCGACTAGACTAGATAGTGGGCAGGGATGCGTTTGCTTCTGTGCAATTTTGCAAATTACGCATATTTTTAAGGACTAAGACAGTATGGCGATATAAGCAAAGTTTTCATACAAATGTCTAAATCCTAAATCCATGGCTGCAGCTGTGAATATCGATTATACTTATTATCGGAACTGCTGTCACAAATATTAATATAGCTACATTGACAAATAGTAAATCAAAGAGTCTCTGACACAGTACAAACTTAAACTTAGGAAACCAAGTTCTGATTATTGATAATATATTTTATATAAATGTGTGAAAAGACAATCTTTAAAGCACGACTTGAGTCCGTGACCTTGGCAACCCGCACGTAACTAAGAGTTGTAGTCATGCTTCATGAATTTGCTTTTCCTTATTTACGAGTATAGTTATTACTTACAATGAGAAATTTATACTCTATTTACCTACCTGTGTATTCCTTTTGTTTTATTCAGGTTCCAATTTCCGTCGCGGCAACTTCCAGCCTAAGCCACCAGCACCTATAGCTCGACGAACCACACCTGAGCCAGCCGCTCCACAACAACCAATTGCCAGAAGAAGACCGACCAAACCTGGACAAACTGCAACTAAAAGAAAACTACCTACGTCATCAATTGATATGAACAAATGTGAGCTGTTTACCAACACCCTGTGTCTGAATTCTAACGATTATCCAACGTGAGTATATTTTTAAGTTTAGTTTGGTATAGTTTTAAATAATTGAAGTTGTGACAATAACTAACTATAAACTGATCCTAAAAGAAAGACAGTTTAAAAAAATGTACTTCAAAAATAATCAGATAAGAATTAACCACATGCTATAGAAGATCTAAGAAATCTGTAAGAAATATGAAAATTTTCTATCCGTGACTGACAAGGAAAATATTTGACTAAAGCTATAAAATTTTCTCCAATGTCATTTATCACATAATAACTCTTAACTTCATCAAAACATAAATTTCTACGATGAATATTAAGCCTATCGTATATAATTAATACACCGTAACGTATAAAGAAATGAGGCAACCCACTTACAGCCTAAATTATATTCATGGTAACATAAAAATTAGAGATACAGAGAAATCTGCATATCAATGGAAACAGGATCTATTTCATAACAGCGATCATTGAAATAACAAATTGCCAGCATAAATAATTGTTAACCAGTCGAACAACTTCTACCAAAATTTAATCATTTCCTTAAATAATGGTTAAAACTAGTTATTTAAATATCGGCTTTTAGTTGCATAAGAAGGATTGTATAGAAAGCAAGAGTAGCGAAAGTGATTCTTGTCTCGTGTGGTTTGCAAATGTCACGTCATTTACGCGGTATGGTATGCGTGAGCGTTATTTTTATGAACGAAATGGAGGTTTTATGTTTTACGCGCAAGTTCATGGGAATACAATGAAATGAAAATTTGCGTCGCTATGAATAATTTCTTCGCTCGAACGTGTTGGGTCAATGACAATATAGTTTGCTCAACTCTTCACATATTCGCTTTCTTTTTTATAAAGCTACTCAAGCAGTCATATCAAATCAAAAGCAATAATAAGCTATGTTTTGAATACACAACAACTTATGCTGCTTTTATATGACGGCAGAAAAAGAGCCGAGTTTCATGCGCAAGTTATTCGAAGAGACTACATAGACACTAGTTCATAAATTCAGTTACATACATACTAGATAGCTATACATAGCGATAGCTCAGTGGGGAGACCAACAGACTGCAATGCAGAGGGTTTCGGGATCGAACCCACGTCGCGCACCTCTGAGTTTCGGAAGTTATATGACTTTTCGAAATTATTTGCGTATTAATTGACAATTATCGCCTGCTCCGTGCCTCGGAGAGCACGTTAAGCCGTCGGTCGCGGCTGCCATGAACATCTATGGCAGTCGTTATTGGGAAAGTCAGTTAACCCTCTAATATCCTGACACTGGTCTAGCCTTAGGGTATCGTTAGCCTTCGGGTTGCGGAGGTCAGGTGGCAGCCGTTATCTATGGCAGTCGTTATTGGGAGAGTATCGACACAAAAGATCCCACTGGGTCGAAGTGTCGCCGCTCTGCACTGACTGGCCCCCACATAAGATACATATACATACATACTAGTTTTTCATACAGGTTACTTGGCCAAATAGTTTACGCTGATAACATAATGCGTACAAGCCACGTCAGTGCCTTAACATGTATCATCTGCATCATGTACAGGCGTTATTATGAAAGAAAAGTGGAAATATTAGTTTTAATTATTAATGTGTAATATTAAGTATTTTAGTATGAAATTGCCATTTATGTCCTACATCTAATTTCGTCTGTATCTGTACAAAATGCAATGGTTATTTTAAAAATATCATTTATTTTTCGAGAAGAGGCAATATATTAAAGGAAACCAAAAAAATTTTTTTTTTCTGCAGCATTAATTTTGTTACTGGTTTTAACAAACACCTTCATCAGTCATATCTGAAATGTATTTACTTTGTATGGATTGACTCTGGTTCTTGAGATATTCAACATAAAGAACAGTTCCACCAGTACATTAGAACAACGAAAGAAATATACCAAGGCTGATGGGACAGCCATATTATGATGGCAGACTATTGCTTGAGTTTAATAAGGGATGAATGTCCTGTACATAACCACAACAGAAAAGCTTACAGATAAAAAAATTCTAATATATTTTTATGTTTTTTATTAATAGCATACGTATTAAGATTTCTTGTCGTTATTATATAGCCGCTTCTAAAATGTATATTTAATATGTAATTGTATTTTTATTTCGACCTTCTTTTAGCCATATAGTTATAAAGCCTTATCTCATAAACTAGAGTCAATTTAACAAATCTGATATTGTCTCGTATTCAGCATACTGAACTTACACAAAATTGACTTCAACTTACCATTCCGCAAAATGACTGTTCCCCAGAGTTATTTATTAACATAAATTATTCATAATAAATATCAATAACCTTTTATATAATTTGTATCTAAAGATATATCGCTTATTGTTAGCCCGTATTCATTTTTTCAGTTCGCCATAATTACATGATGGTTGATGATTTTGTTTTTTTTGAGTCAAGCCATAGTAGCGTAAATGCAAGCAATTATACATGAAATAAAATATAGTTCCTCCATTGGCCATTAAAAAAATATTAATTAAATAGTTAGTATGAAAACCACAACCTTACCGATTTTCTTAATATAAAGCGGCAACTTCTTTTTAAAACCCATAATACAGGGTTTTCCAATAAGAGGTGTTATTTTGAATAGCCCGCTATTTCGGTAGATGTCACTTTTGAAGCTGGGGCCACGTGAAAGAGAAGGTCTACGCCATCAGCCCAGCGTCGATTCAAGACCTCAAAGATGGAATTCGTGAGGCTATCGAGGACATAGGGCAGCCACTTTGCGATTTGGTTATGGAAAATTTAATGAAAAGGATATGGTCCTGTAAGCGTGGTCGTGGTGGTCATTTGCCTGATGTTATTTTCCACTATTAATGGCATACCTTCCTCTTAATAATGAAATAAAGATCAGATCATTTATATTAAAAAATGGCATTTTTCTTTGAATATTAAAATAACACCTCCTATTGGAAAACCCATTATATGTCAGTCATACATACATACATACATAGATTCACGCCTGTTTCCCAGAGGGGTAGGCAGAGACTACGGATTTCCATTTGCTACGATCCTGACACACTTCCCTGGCTTCATTCACTTTCATCACATTCCTCATACACGCCCGTCGGTTCAAGGTGCTCTTAACCTGGCTTTTGTCCAGAACGCCTCCGATCTGATCAAGAAACGTTCGCCTAGGTCTTCCTCTTGCGACTGTTCCATTCACACTAGCCTTATAAACTTTATTAGTCAGTCTTTCCTCGTCCATTCTTTCTACATGCCCAAACCAGCTTAACATACCCTTTTCTATTCTTGTCACTATATCCACTTTCATGCCGCATCTCTCTCTAATCACACTATTCCTTATTCTATCTTTCAGAGTCACACTACATATATTTCTCAGCGCTCTCATTTCTACAGCATTTATTCTGCTCTCATGCTTCTTTTGCCATACCCAACTTTCACTTCCATACATAAGTGTGGGCACTAATAGACCTCTAAGACTCTATGTCAGTCATCGGTTTATATTATATTATTTATTCTATATAGAGACAGGTGATAAATTATTGTCTTTTTATACAAACATATTTAACATATTTGATGTAATAAAGATTAATTATTTTAATATTTTCACGAATACATTTGTCACACGACCATCATTTTAAGAAATATTTTATTTATTGTCTTGGTGTACACAGTTATAAACAATAATATAATGGTAATATTACATAAATATATAATACATAATACAATACTTTTATTTTTACGTACAATAATGAGTATTCTTGTCATACCTATTATATAATAGCAAATACAATCGTCTTCCTTTGATACAAAACATCGTAATTATATATTGCATCTATTTTCAGCAAGCTTAAATCATCAAACCAGTGAACCGTAGCGAATTAACCTTGAAGACTGATGCTTATTTAATAACTAGCATGCATCCGTGGTTTTGCTTGCCCGGTAGCTCTTAAGACTGCGTCGAGCGAAATGTGCCAAAACAGGCGGTCACAGTTAAGTGAATAAAATAAATACAAATTTAAAACATACATTTACTATAACAATGAATGTGTTTACAATTACTCCGTGTAAAAATTTAAAATAATTAATATTTTCGCCTACAAAATTACGAAAAATTTGCATTGATTTTTAGATTATAACAGTAGAAATATATCCTATTTTAACACTTAAACGAAACATAAAAATAGTTATATTACAATTTATATTACAATAAAGATACATATTTATCAAAAAAGCACTTCAAATCCTCCATACAATTTTACTATGGGCGGCCGCGCGCCGATTTGAGTATGCGCCGCACGAGCTCTGTCGTTATCTGTCTTACCCTCGGCGCAGTCTTAATATATCATTATATTTAGTAATGCCTTTAGTTCTTCTGCGTTACTTAAAGTGCTAGTACGCTACTCACATAGCTAGTTCATGCAACATGCACAAGCTATTCACATGGGCTCTTTGTTACCCGCGCAAGTAACACGTTTATTTACGCGGGTGGTTCGCTTCAATGGTTTAAACCAGCGCGCGGTTGGCAACATTTAGTAAGCACGGGCCACATAGTGGCAAAATAAAATCAAGGCGGGCGGCACTTGTTCATAATTTTGTGTACCTACATCGATTATGTTTAAATACAAATAAAAATACATCCAGAAATATTAACTTTCACATCATTTATCAAAAAAATTTGGAAAAATTACAAAGAAAATGATAATAAAATAAATAAATAATTAAATTAGATCTTCGAAATAATTTGTATGCACGTCGAATGAAAATTTAATGTGATTTTTGTGGCTGTATTTGACTCGCTATTAGTGTCTGAAATGTCATCACTTTCATTGGTAGCTAATAATAAACATTCAAATAAAAGTGCACTTTTATTTGAATAAAAGTGCACTAATGTTGCTCATATGAAGATTTGAGTTATATTTTTTTTGCCCGCGGGCCGGTTTGCCGACCACTGGTTTATACGATGCATGCAATGTGCGCAAGTGTGTGTCGTGTAAAAAATCATTTACAATTTTAATTTGAAGTTTGAGAATGAGAATTTGAAGAGTTATACAACATAACTAGTCAGTAATCATCATAATGTATATAGATCATGCTATTTTTTATATAAACCAAACCATATGGAAAATGGTAAGTATCAGCCTAGCTAGCAATATCAAAATATACATAAGGTCAACATTTCAATCACTAAAATAAATCTTAACATACAATATAACACAAATATATTTATCGTCTACCCCAATTTTAAAAGAAGACCTGTTCTTCTCATTTCTTCTATGAAATCAACATGATTATGTGAAGTTGCAATTGTATTATACAAAAATATAACTTGAAAAGTAGATACTCACACTATAAACATTTGTTAAGATGCAATTAAAATAATTTACTGTAATATTTGATTGATTGTTGTTACTATAAATAAGAAATAACAATTACATAAAACAATAATGATTTCGAATACATTTTTATCATATTGAAATATATGCCAAAGTAATACAACTGAATTAGTTTCAAAATGTTACTAGAATTTTACGAGAATATTGTTTTAGAAAGTATAAAATACTTTTTTGATGGAAAAAGTGATTTAAGTTTTCGCCTCGCTGCCGACACTGCGCTGACTGTTGTGGGTCCGTAAAAATTGTGTGGTCCAAAAATAGTTGTTTTGAATCTGAGTATTCTTTGTGTCCGTTGTTTGAAAGTTTGTTGTTATTCCCTACGACAAAGGAAGTAATCCTAGAGCGGGAGATGACTTTTTAACGACGACATGACTAGAGAACTTTAGTTCAAGAATAGCATACGCAATACATTACGGTTGAAATTTCAATAGTAGCTAAAAACACAAAGTTCCTGTCTCGACATACTTAGCTTACAAAAGCCTTGTTTTTATTTTAACTGTTATATAAAGTTATTTGAATGTTTATTATTTAAAAACTTTTTCGCCGGCCGATAGACCTAACAGATATATAAGAAAATTAGGCTCGTTTAAAAACAACATAAAATGAGATTAAAATTTGCAAGATAAAAAAGATTTCACCAGTTTTACATAACACTTAAATCTATTTCTGTATGGTTTTATGTGCCATAAAAAAATGATTCAGATTAGCGAATATGATATATAAATTAATGCGATGATTTAATACAATATTATATAATGTTACAGAAGCAATCTGTATGTATTATTTAATAGTAAAATACGTTTTCGGAATGCGTAATATCTCCGACGGCTTTCTAAGAAATCTGTTTTAATTTCAAATATCCTTTAATTTATTATAATTACTAACTTTATTCCTTTCACTTTTTGTTTGTCTCAATGAAGTAGATAGCTTTAAATAGTTTAATAAATGCGATTTCCAAAAAGGTTATGTCACCAACTACTTAGCCGAATGAGGCAAGTACTAAATCTCAGAATAAATTGAAAATACCAGTTCGTAATGGCAGCACCATTCATCAAAATTCAAAGACAGTATTGAAAGGAAACAATTATTATTATTAATGGTTTTTTACAAAACCTGTTTTTGTTTAAGGAATATATATATATTTTACCACATACAAACAACACCATCTAGCCCAAACTAAGCAGAGCTTGTACTATGGGTACTAGACAATGGATAAACATACACATATACATTTTTTTTTGTAAATACATACATATTATACATAGAAACACCCAGACCAAGAAAGTATTGATATGGTAATAAAGTCAGTTAGGCAATTAGTATGTATGCCTATTAAGACTGATTTTACTTTATTCAATGGTCAATAAATAATTAAATCTTGAGTGTATAGACAGACACATGTTTAATCATCATGTCATTTGAACTCCTAAATTCTGGCTGTTACGATATAACACAGTGAGTGCGTATGTATTTAAGTAGTAATATAATATGTTTACATATATGGGTGTCTTGATGGCGTTGACAGTTTATCTTCGTGTACTAGTACACAGTCTGGAATCGTTCCTTGGTACAGTTCTAGACTCCACGACGTTACTGAAAATTTGTTACGAACTCGAAACTAATGCACAACTGTTGTATTCACTACTGCTGCGCCAATGAGGAATTATATTTTATTAAATACTAGATACCTACGCATTAATGTAGGTTATGTCAAATTCCTATCCCTCAGGAACATTACTTTTTCAAGATGAAAGGTACACTATTGCGTTTTCTGTACCCTTAATAACGCGTATGCAAAATTTCAGAATTATCGATCGAGTAGTTAAGGCGTCAAAGCGTGACAAACAAATTGATATTCGCATTTATAATGTTAGTTAGGATATACAAGTACAATTTATATATTTTTATTAAATATATCACACGTTTTATTTCAGTGAAGCAATAGTGCAATCAATCCGGCGTAACAAAGCGGCTGCAGCGGCTCTGCTTGCTGACTACAGGGACCCGGCAGAAGGAGTCATCGATGGAGTTACTGCGGCACAGGAAGCTAAATACAACGAACAACATTATCTGGTTTCTAACAGGTTAGTCGATGTTTCAATATCATATAAATTCACCTCTATCTAATTTTCATAAACTTCTACCAAATATTTTGTGTATGAAAAATATAGTAAACTGAATTTCAAAATTTTGAAACATGGTATTGTAGAATCTGAATTATTATTCGATTTGTATGTGCCATAAAATAAAACTCAAGAAGTCTATAGTAGCATAGCGATCAGAGACAAAAAGTAAATTAACCTTACCAATGGTTGACCATTTAAGTTAAGTAAGATTTTTATGCAATTTTGTTAAAGTTTTGATGATAGATATTAATAAATATATATAATATAGATATATATAATAATATTAATAAATATTGACAAATTATTCACAAAATAATAACGTATACCATCAGGTCATAGTCAGATCCAGATAGCCGCTGGATTTGAATTTCTTCTGACTTTGTAGGCAATGTATAATGCAGCTATATTTTCTCAGTTATAGTTAGTTATCTTAGTCGAATCTTTTTCCACCTTAAGTGATTTATCTGTCTGATCTCTGTCTGATCGAATATCCACAATACGTAAAAGCAATCAAAACCTTACAGTTTTACTGATTTCTCCACACGTTTTTTGGTCACCCAATCAAGCAAATTCTTACGTAGCTAACATCAAATTATGCACACGTCAATGATACATACTGACTCATATTCAGTAAAAAGCTAATTTGACTTAAAGCACCGGTAATGAGACAGCCTCTATGTTTGTATCTTGCTTCAGACTACGTAACACATTACGAATCATTATGTTTAATTATCCCAAGAACATTTTCGTCTCATAAATCATCAATCATATTTAGATAAAATCAACCTTTCATTACGTGGAAACTGGGACTCATTTAAATATAAATGTGTGTGAAATTAAAGATTTGAATTTTGTACACACTTACACACTTACTTACTTTTACGCGAGCGAAGCCGCGGGCAAAAGCTAGTACCAGATAATTAGATAGATCGATTTTCATTTTAATACATTGCCAATATATATGTTGTATATCAATGTATAATTATTAAGTATTGTATATACTACATACAGAATATTCAATACTTAGAATTGATTCGATGTAGCGGTGATAAAACGATATTATAATGTAATGCTTTGTTAGTCTAGCGACGTATGTGCGTCAATGAATTACTTCAGTATCATTGCAATATTGCATCACTGAATATGCATTCAGTGTATTTAATTTACTAATATTTAAAATTATGTCAAATAAAGTATAGTAAAGCACGTTTAAAGAGATTAACGTAAAATGTTTAAACATAGCTTAAATTAACGAAAGGAAGTCAAGAGAAAATATATCGGTTATTTGCTGTCCCCCTTTTATGTATTGTCATCTAAAAGTCTGAAAGAAGGACGAAATTGTATTTTATTTTAACTTAACTACAATTTATAGGCTTTAAGAGCTGAATACATACAATATAATTTGATTTGTTTGGTATTTAATTTGTAGTATTTTATCGATGCCGAGCAACGTAACCTTCACATTCATACATGTCATCGAAATCATCCTTACACATTATAGAGTTTAAGCTAGTAAAAGAGTGTTATAATAGTAACATATACAATAATTTAATATTTTTATTATTTTATTTATCTACAGACGAGGTGACACTGCCAACCGAGATTTTGCTGGCGCTGGAGAGGCAGGGTTTATGTGTCCCAGCACGGTCAAGTACGCGAGGCCACAACGGGCAAGAGCTACATCAGGCCAGTGGAAATACATCGTAAACACAGGCGAACACACGCAGACATTAAGATTGGAGAAGTGCCTGTAAGTTAGAGTTTCATTCACCTTCACTTCTGTAAGAGATTCTAGTACGATACACGGATTACTTTAGGTAGAATATTAAGATCTAGGAATGTTCGTATGATTAAATAATTCTATGACTTGAGATCAAGCACCTATTGATCTTTTAGAACTATTGTACCAAGTATTAAAATGTACAATGAAAGTGAATATGTTAAGAAACAAGTAATTTCAAATATTGGCCAAGTTAATGTAATAACGGTACGAACTTAACCAACAAAGGCATGCGCATGGGTATACAATGTTATAATTATAACTAACGCAACTACAACCCATAAAATAAAATGATCAGATGTCTCAATACTTTAGCCAGTTGACAGATTATTGCAATTATTTAATTATATATCTTTTTTTCGTTACCTTGTGAAATCACGATGGTTAAGGAAGTGTGGATTGATCTTAGTTGAAGAAATTATACTATAATAACGTATACGTCATTCTAAAGTGCGATATCTTGTATGTTTTTTAACTTGTTTCAATAGAATAATGACAAACCTACTGCATGCAGCTTGCTCGCCATGTTTTCTTAGGCCATGTCAAATAACATTTCTAAATACAAAATATTATTTTTTCAGAAAGCCAAAGGAGTCCTGTACTTACTTGACCGACAATTTCAAGTCAAAATGTGTCCAAGTTTACAACTATCATCGGTTGTTGACTTGGGATCAACAGAATGGTCTTCACATGGATATATTCAAGGCAAGTGAATACTTTTTTCGCTATTACCTAAGCGATGTTATGTATATACGATCGTGTATCATTACTTGTTATCCTTTTCAGGTTCCAACATGCTGTTCGTGCCACATTGAAGGGTACAGTGTTTCATTTCCACCTTTAGGACACAAACAAGAGACTTCGTCCGAACACTTCCCAGGAGAAGACTTATCTTCAGAACAAGGGAACCACGCATTTGAAAATGTGCAATCTACAATCCTTAAAACAAAACTAAAATCTCCACCTTTTGCTCATAAGAAACCTTTAGAATCGTTTTCCCCATTTTCAGATCATAAAAAACCGAGCGAATCATTCACATCGTTTGGTGATCACAAAAATCCAATGGAGTCATTTTCACCATTTGCAGACCATAAGAAACCCTTAGATTCATTTTCACCATTTGTAGACCATAAGAAACCCTTAGATCCATTTTCACCATTTTCGGATTCCCAAAACTTGATACCTGGCATTCCATTTAGCAAACAGAATGACAACGATGATTCATTCCCTTCAAATCCAATAGATTCCTATGGCAATACCTATTTCCCCGACTCATTTAATCAAGCTAGTAACGTGAGACACGTTCAACGACCGCTTTCTGCGAGAAATCCTACGCAACAAAACTTTGAAGACGTAACATTACCAAGTTTCTTGGAGCCTCCTACACCAGCTGCCACTGCAACTTTCAACTTTGCCAAAGATGCTCCACCTAAGTTTAAACTGCCCGGCAATCAATTTAACAGAGCTCAAACAAGGCCAAATCAAGCAAATCGCAGACCTATAAGGAAAAACATTTCTAGCGGTCCGGACGATTTAATTTCATCTGGGTCCCAAGCTGTTGAATCGTTTCCCAGTGGTAGCGCTGAAGCAACAGAAGAAGAAAACGAATACGAGGAGACCGATATTGGCCAAGCGACCATCGTGAATAATTCTCCCAAACCCAGAATAACTATTGCACCTAAACTACCATCTATGACAACAGAAAAGGAGGATTCAACTCAAAAGCCAAAAGATAATAACAGTAATAACAGAGATAATTATACATCGAACGGTAAAAGAATAAACTATAACTACCATCCAATTATTGATTTTTTTGATGAAGATAAAGAAATCGAAACTGATGAGTCTATAGACAGAGATGATAGTGAACACGGTTATGTACCAGTTTCAGAATCTGAATGGAAACCAATCAACCACCCACCTTCTAGAACTAGCCAAACAAATGCAGTTGGAAGAAAGAAAACATAAATAATTTTCATTTCTATATTGTGTAGATTAAAAAAATAGTTAGGACATTGATATTAATAAAAAGATGAATGATTGAAATATCAACGATACAATTATTCATATTTTAATTGATAGTTGTATAAGGTGTCATTTATTTGTATTATTACTTCTAACAGTAAGTTAAAGTAGTTGATAACCATGCAATATTGTGTATTTCAATGATCGAACGAAACCAAAATGAAGTTGCAATGTAAATTATTAATATTTATTGTTAAATTATTATTCGTAATTTATTTAAATTATGTATAGCTCAATTTTAGAATTAGTTTCATAATTATTAGTAAGATTTCAAAGACTTGCCACTGAAATAAAAGTAAACATTTTCGTAAAACAGTCTTTTGATTGCTACCTACTTAATTTATTAAGAAATTGGTTTGGTTGATGTCAAAATAGTATTTACAAAAAGAAGTTAAAATTATTAGTAATTTTGGTTGGAAATTACTAATATTCTTAACCTTCCACCTGAGCTAAAGTGATCGTATTAGAATTGATTTCACGTTTATGGTGCAATGAATGGGATTCAAATGTACGACCCCTTCAACGCTAACCTCATGCGTTATCTTGTAGGCTGCTGTCGCTTTTATAATCAAAAATACATTGATTATAAACAATTTTATATATTTTATTTAGTTCATATTTATTTAAGAACAACAATATATATTTAACAGCAAATAAATTTGACTTTATATGAGAATCAAGTCAAAGCCAATAGCCATTTTGTGTAAATTTATTTGCATCAGTAGTAATTTCCGTGCAACAAAGAACTTAAAAATAATTGTCGATGTATTCTAAGAACCCCTAGACGCAGAGCAACTATTTGTGAATAATACGTATTTTTCTTACGAGTGTGCATTGAACTTACTTAGCGCACTGGCAATAACTAGGCAATCACTTAAGCTGCTTTGCCATTAGAGCAGACATAAATATATAACTTTCTGGTTGAGAATGATCTTAATTATTTGTAAAAATGATTACCATTTACGCAAATGTTTAATACCTTCTACCACTAAGTCTTAATTCTTTGCAATTTACAAATATTGAACATAATCTTACCGATACAGTTAAATAGCGTCGAAAGTGAAAGCTGTAGCACCAAAGTTGAACGTACTACGTGAAGATATCTATCATTCGTTCAAGCTCAACAGAATACTGTAACAGCACACAAAAAATGTGTTGTGACACTTTCAACCCAGATATGCAATGAGACAATTCATTGTGTGATAACAGATTTTAATGCAATCTTTAGCAATGCATTATTAGACATTTTGTAATTTTTCATGTTTTACAAATTGTCTTTAACTATCTGTGTTAAGATTTTGTGTAAAGACTGTTACAAATAAAAACGTTAAACAGGTTGATGAAACAATTTATTTGTTGTATAAATAATTATGATTAAGGTGTACATCAAATTAGTTGGATATTTTCAAGTTAATATTTTAATGATTGAAAATTCAATAATGTATGATCAATATTGCCACATTTATGCATGGCTCATCTACAAACGGGTGTAAGTTGAAATTAAAAACATCACAAATACAATTTATATAAAACTTTTATTTATAAAAATAGAAACGTTATAAATAAGTTTTATTCGTTGTAAAAATGAACAATTATATCTATCACAGTACAGTTAACAATAGCAAATAATTATAGATTTTTGATAACAAGTCAATTCGATCGCTTTCGACTATTGTCCAGCGATACGTAATGTGGCACTTTCTATTACAATAGACTAATTACTTTCGAAAATATTCCAATCGCCAACTTACGAAACTATCAAATAATTTAGCTTAACTTTTGTCCTAACTTCTGTTTGGACTAAAATTACATCTAGTTATAAATAATAGATTTTTGTTTTTTTGGGCTTATATATTATGTTGTAAAGTTATCTTGTTTAAGTACAGTATAAGCTTTAAGAACCGAAATACTTTGAAACATGTGCGATATGCATTGTTATTATTATTTTTTAGATTGTTAGCTGCATACGTAAGTGTAACTTGGTAAGACAATTTAACAACATTCCATAAAGAAACACAATGATAGTCGATAAATTCTATTACTAGTGATTTATAGTTTCAACACATTATAATTAGAATTTAGTCATTCACATTTCAATTTCCTTTATAGCCCACAATCTCATAAGTTACGTAAATCTTGCACCATTTCTTTACTCTGGCTAGAGTAACATACAGTTTAACTACCGTAATTTATAAATCAAAAGTAAGCAATTTGAAACTAAAGCAATTAAATACTCCATTACACAAATACTAGGTTTCTATTACGATTTCATCACGCAACGAAATAATTTCAAGACTAAATGGCTACCCGTTGTATTTTTAAAATACATGTTATATATGTATTTAAATCCTAAATATTTATAATTATGCCTCAACATAATAATACATCCGTTTACTAGGGTCCACAATGTAACCAGGTGTTGTAGTTAGAACAGGTATGGCCTGAACGAAGCTATTTAGAAGTGCAACAGAATTTGTTTTAGTTTGTCTTGTGGGATTCTTCACTTTAATATCATCACCTTCATTTTCATTTTCAACCACGAGCTTTGCACTTCTATAATTTCCACCATGTAGCCTATCAGTTCTTGAGTTGTGCGATGACGATTTATGATCATCGTCCTGTGAAGAATTGTCATCATCTCGGTCATCATCTAATTCTATCAATTTTTCGTTTCTTCTCCCACCACGTCTTTGGTTGTTATATTTGAAATTACCTCCATGCATAGTTCTTACTGGTGGATCGTTTAATTCTATTAGTTTGGCATTCCTTCCTCGATTCCTTGTTGGTTTAACGTCGCTCAAAGCTTTAAAATTACCTCCGTGCATTCGTTTAGGAACATATTCTTCCAATTCCACATGTTTTGTATTTTCACTTTGTGAGGCTTCTGCATCTTTTAGCGGCATTATATTGCTTTTCTGAGATTCAGTTTTGAGCAGCTTGAGGTCTTCTTTGGTAGCCATTCTGTAATTACCACCATGTTTAGGACCATTATCTATATCAATTCCATCGATAAATATTTCAACATCCCCTAATTTATTGACATCTTTTGCTAAATTATCATCTTTATATAATTCCAAAGATTCGACTTCCTTGTGAGGTTTCCTTTTTGGTATAGTAGGTATCTCTTTAATGATTTCTTCTTCTTTGATATCTTGTTTGAACTGTGTTATGTGCGGCGACGATTTATTGACAGGTAATTCTTTATGAATTTCAATTTTTTTTCTTGTTACAATAGGTTTATTTTCGGGTCTTTGAATACGAGAGGATACTGGAGCAGAAGTAGTACGAACATGTGATGCAACAGTTGGTGGAGGAGCATCTGTCGTTCTAACTAAGGTGCGTTTTGTTGGTTCAGGTGTTGTTACCTGCAAGTCTAATTTTTCAGCTTGCTCGTCATCTGGCTGTTCTTGATTATTGTAATTATCGCTATTTTCATCATCGTCATTATCATCATCATCATCATCATCATCATCATCATCGTCGTCGTCATCATCATCATCATCATCATCACTACCGTCATTATCATCATCTTCTTCATTTTCTTCTTCTTTATTGTCTCTAAATTGATGCTGTTTTCTTTCTTCTTCTTTTTCATATATAGGCATGTAATCATCCATGTTTTGTTTTACTCCAATTAAAGCATCTACTTCTTTCTTTCTCATATAATCTTCTTCGTCACCGTCGTCATCGCCATACTTCTTTGTATCTGTAACTAAAGTACTTTTAGAGGTCTTCTTTTTCTTTTCTCTATACTTAGGGATAGTATCGTCATCTTCTTCTTTGTATCTTTTTATTAAAGGTGGCTCCGTTATTTCCTTAATTTCTTCAGATTTTTCATTAGGTTTATAGTTTCGGAAACGCGTGACTAATCTGAGCCTTTCGGGCTCATCTTCATTCATTTGCTGTGGTTTATTTGTAGTTGTTGTAATTCTTATTCTTCTTCTAAACGTTGGCTTTGGTGTTGTAGTTGTGGTTGTAGTAGTAACTTCATCTTCTTCCTCTTCTTCTTCATCATCATCGTATTCTTCGTCACTTTCTTCGCTATCATCATTATGTTCTTCTCTCATTTGTTCTGAAACTGTTTCAGCAGTAGTAGTTGCAACTGTATTTTTGACAGCGTTAGAGGCTGCTACGTTTTGGACTTCCGTTTGCTTAGGAAGAAATGAAGATACGTCGTAGAATGGACGCCCGGTAGTTATTTGTCTAAAACGTTGTCGCCCGCGATTGGATACTTTATTCGGTTCTTCATTTTTTACTATTCTGTTCTCCATTTTTTCAGTAGAATCGCGAGTTTTATAGTCTTCAACGGACATGGCCTTCTTGTTTTCAACAGGAGTATATTCTGATTTATGATTAGTAGGTCTAATTTCATATCTGGGTTCTCCTCTTCGCTGGTCAATACTCACGTCTATTATTGTTGGATTGGATCTTGCTCTATCTTTTTTACCTATATCTACATAAGTTCGACTGTTTGTACTTGGTCTGACTTGTTTGTCGTCTCGATTCGATCTTGAAACTCTATCAGCAACTCGACTTGATTGCAGCTGTCTTATTAACGGACTAATATTGCTAGTAGTAGTGGTTTTCTTTGAATCTTGGAATTGGTTATCCCTTATAATTTTGTATGGTTCATAAACAAATGGAGTCGCTCTCTTTTTTCTAAGCTTTGGAGGTAAATTTGTCACAGCTTCTTTATTTTGAAAGAATTTATAAGTTATATTCGGCACCTCTCTATTTGGGTATATTATGTTTGTTGGGATATTCACGTTTCTTGATGAATGTTGTAAATTTTTTTTAATGTTTGTCATTATGTCCGTATATACATTAGATTCTTGAGTGCTATTCGCCGCTAAAGTAGCTTGTGGAGTATATAACGAGCTTTTTGATTGTTCATTTGTGTGATTTGTGGGTAAAATTGATTGAGATGTATTGGTCCTCAATTTATCAAGTAATACAAATATGTCAGTGGTAGCGGCTTCTTTTAGTTTATTAGATATATCAATTAGATTATTTATTTTGGATTCTTGAGTATCCTCTTTGTTAGTATTTTTTAGTTTTTCAATGATAGAAAGTTTTGGAGCTGTGATTGGTTCAGGGTTTGATATAATGTCTTCTTTAAAAAAGGGACTATCTAAAGGATTTTCACCAAAATATTTAGTTTTGAAGCAGTCGATTTTACCACCAAGGCCTTTGAGACGCTGATGTTCTTTTAAAGCTTCAAACTTTTTTTCTCCTTGAGAATCAGTATTGTTATCTTCAGCTTCATCATCTTCCTCTGTGTCGTTCGGATTTTCACCATTTTTTAATTTTTCAGGTATCGGATCTACGTCATCGTCGACGTCAGGACATTCAAGTATCGATCGTGAATCGTAAAATTCAGTGCCACCATCCGTTTTTTTAGGCATGTACTTTAGATTTTCCGCATACCTAAGTGGTGAATTCTTATTTATTGTCTTTATATTTTTGAAATAATAAGGATACTTTTCTTTTATATTATTTTTTTTAGGCAATATTTTTAGTTTATGTATTTTCAATATCTCACCCTCTGTCAAATAAGTGGAATTTAAATTTATTTCTGGTACTTTAAAACTGGTTTCTCTTTTATCGACATCGTGTTGGTCACTCGTCTCACCTACTTCATACTGCATTGTTGTGTCTATTTCTTTATTAATATCAATACGGTCTTGAGCAGATTCTTCGTCAGATAAATCGACTCTGTCTACCTTATCAGAATTAGTGTTCTCAGCGATCGCTTCATCTTGCCTCTTGTTACGATTGCCTATGTCAGGACCCTTGTCATTATAAATCTCAGCATCAACATCTCCATCATTTTCGTCTTCAGAATAATCATCACTTTCGGTTTCCTCTTCATCATCTCTATTGTTTTTCTTCCATTTCCTGCCGTGCTCAATATTATCTCTGTACTCGGATCCTCTACCGTCTTGATAATTTCCAAGAACCGTAGGGATTTTGTACCTTCCCTTACTATTTTCGTTTTCTTTCAGAAAACCACCATGTCCTTCGTGATCGGAAGCATGTTTTTGCTCTCCAGCATGATCATATGCTGAATCCTCATATCCTTCTTCACTGTATACTGTTTGAGCTTTAGTGCTTTTAATCGCTTCACGTAATCGAGGAGCATTTAATATTTCTTCATAAGTCTCAGCATCATCAAATGCAGCTTTTCGAGGCACATGCTTAAAAGTTTCTGTTTTTCTGACTTGAGCGTAGTTCTTTATGGGTATAAATTGATCATCCTCATTATTAGGTTTAGATTCATGCTTTTGAAGTTCTAATTTTTGGTGCTCTGCAGGCCTATTCTTTTGTACAACTTTATTGATAGATTCATCAACATTATTCCTAAGTTGTGTATATTTCTGCTTACCTTTTTCATATATATCGTAACCATCTTGGGGCTCATCAAGATTTTCAGCGAGAACTACTTGTGGATATTCGTTACGTTCATCATCATATTTCATAGCATGCTGTTGCCTCAAATTATGAATATGATTTTTTAAAGGTTTATAATGGACTGGTCTTATTTTAGCATTATGTTGGTTCCAAGGATGCCTGAGTCTTTGATTTAAAATATGATCTCTATGAGTATCTCTTGGCGGTACCTTATAATAAACTGGGCGTCTTTCAGGCCTGTGAATTTCATATGGAGCTGGTATATTCTTTTGAGGAAACAGTTTGGCATCAGTATTTTGTTGACCTTCCAAATACTCATCATCAGAAATATTTGGTTTGCCAGCTTCTTGTTCATAAGCCTGTAACCTATTTTTGCTATCTTGTAAGTCATTCCTTATTTTATTTAGTGTTGGATCTTTATATATTTCTTGTAGAGCAGGTTCTTCGGCTTTGTAAGGATGAAATATCTCATAATCTGTTAATGTAGGTTGCACATGTTTTTTTATTTCTTCGGCCTTCCGAACATAATTTTGATATGGCTGATAAATTACCTTATCTTCATTGAGCATTTGATGAATACCTAGAACAGGCTTTGAGTTGCCTGTATACGGCCTTACAGGGTATGCTTTGTAATGTTGTTGAGGATTTTGTACGCCGTGAAAAGCAGCTATGTCAGCAGCAAATTGTGGTTTCTGTGCGGTATACTGAAAGTATTCAATCGGTATCGGTTTTGACTGCTGAAGCGTTTGCACATTTTGGGGCTTGATGAGCTCCACCTGATCGTTAGGTTCATTTTTCACTTCACTGATTCCACTTTCATCCCAGACGATAGGGACTTTAATTGTCAAACACACTTCACAACACAGGAGCACTAAGAGTCCGGTGACTTTGGTCATGTGCATTGTTCACATCACGGATCGCGGCGGTGTCTGGCGGTTGACTGAACCAGGTCGATGGGCTACAGAACAGTTTTTATCTCCTCGGTCGTTCGTTGCGGACCGATTGCTTGTCGGCCGTTCGCTTTGTTTGTCGCGCATGGTTTAAGTTGCAATCGTAAGCGTATTTCATATTGCATATTTATTTAATCAAAATATTATTTAAAGCACTAATTTAAAATGATATTTTAGTTTAATATTTATATAAACGTTGTTTAAATTGTGAGTTAAGGGAGTCATAATATATAAAACATTTTCTGATGACATTTCATATTTATTTTAAAATAAATATGTAATCACAAATAAATGTTAGTACAGGTCATTATAAATAATCCTTTTAATGATTTTTACTTCTTATTAATTTAAAACTGTGTCGGTGACTAATTTGTACACGCATACACCAGTTAGCTGCAGTACTACAATCTCATTTGACTTGCACCTAATACTGGTTCAATGGAGAAATTAAGAAAAAAGTACATGAACGATAACGAAACAGATAAATAGCCAATGTCTGAGACAAAACAGCCGGATGTTAAAACCTTAGAAGTCTGTTACGTGAAAACGTATGATTTATCGTTGTCATGATATGATTGAGTAACTTGTATTGCAAGTGTTAAGTTTTGTTTACGCGTACCATTATTCAGTAGGCATAGTTAAGCAAGTGGCCATACAAAAGACATGACAAAATCCATAACTAATTGACCTCTTTGGAGTAAAATTGTTTTTTAGATTTGCAGTAGACCTTTTGTCGCAACTTATGGTAATGAGAACAACTGCTATAAGAAAAATGATCCAATCGAAACGTACTCCTACTATAGATGTGTAGTTTTCACGTATTGTGGGTGTTCATTGCAGAGCTTTAGATTAATAAAGCGTTCTTATTATATTTGAATATATGACCCAATTTATTAAGTATGTATGTAAAAAATTGAAGTAGCAATGTAAGGTTCTAGGTTTAAATACTGGGTTATATGGTATTCTGGTAAGTTGATTCTTGACATGGTGTTTGTTATTATGCCCGGAAGATATCTTTGTCTCTATTATGGGATCTTTGCCTTTCGGGGATATACATAAGAAACATTATTAATTTAAGTAGCGGTTAATTATCATATAAACATAAACACAATGTAAAGTTTTATTATTCGTATAGTAAAATATGATAAAATCTACTTTAGATACGGCCGTAATCACAATCTGCTCGCAGCACGTTTGTTCTAGTTTGTTGCAATTTACAATTATTGGCTTTACAGCCATTTATTGTAATGATGGTAATAAAATCTATGTTCTTACGCACTATGCGTTGAATATTTAAGTTTCGACAAGAGCTTATTTTTCCGAGTAAAGCCAATGAGAAACTTTATTTGTGATTTGTAATTTGATTGCAGACATGGCGTAGAGTTTAAGTGGTGGCCTCGCCGCTAGCACTGCGCCATATGTTGTGGGTTCGATTACCATACGGTGGTGAAAAAATGTTTGACGAAAGATACCTAATGTTCTATTCTTGTTAGATGAGTTGCATAATAAATATATGCATATGAATACAAGCCAATAATATGTCATACCACAGTAAGACATTTATCTTATAACACTGAAAAAGGCAATCATGATAAATCCTTGGTTCTTTTATATTTTTAGCTATATATATCTATGAAATTTTTGTTAATAAATAAATAAAAAAATAAATAAAACACAATTATATACAAACTATACTGACGGATCTATACTTATATAAGTTTTTTTTAAATCTCTTATTACCGGGGACAAGCTTAGAGTCTTCTACCGAGTATATTAGTGATGTGTTGTTGATAAAACTAATACTTAGCCCGAACCAGAAACTAAACCTAGGACCTCACGACCATAGGTCAACGAGACAAATATGCTAAACAAAATTGCTTGATTGCTTTCGTTTACTATTCTTATATTTCATTAGAAATAGTAGAGCGTTAATTATAAGTAAAAATTACATCATTATGGTCTCTAAAATTATATGCACGCGTGCGTTCAATTCTAGGTGAGGTTTCCAGCAATTAGAAAGGATAGCCATAGATTTAACAAGGATTTTAGTTGCAACACTCGAAAACTGGTGCTCCATACTGTGTATTATGATTGCATAGTGTTAATATTAAGGTTGCCAAATTTTATGTAAGTACTTAAAATATTTATATTATGAGCTTCTAAAAACGATGTTATTTTAAGAGAGGAATGCCAAAGGGAGGTTTTCCTGGGTCAAATCTAAAGTGACTCGAGAGTACGTCCCCAACTTACTGAATATTACAGGGCTTTTGTGTTGAGTTCCTGCATCGAGTCAGGTTTTCGAAGATTATTATCGCACTTTCTATCGTAGAGTCAGTCGCGCACAAGTGTCTTTATAGGGCTGTTGCATCTTGACTCCATCTGTTGGGTATGGTAATCATTAATCAACAGGTAGGCTAATAAAATAATGCTAAGCTAATAAAAAAATGATATTAGAGAAGGGTAAATTGCATATTAACAAAGATTGTTGTTTAATAATTTTTTATATCAAATGAATTAAAATTCCAAAATTTTTTGTTGAAGTCAGCGAATTAAAATCTATACAATATATAATTCTTGAACGTATAAGAATATACATATAGTATATAGATTAAGTATGTATATTAATTGAAATCATATAGGTACAGACGTGTGTGCGTGTAAAATTGTGCGTGTGAAGTGTGTATTTGGTTTCTGGTTGCCAGAATAAGATACTTATCCGTTAAAGTTTAAGTGCGTCTATGCAACTATATCTAATTCTTGTAAATGGAGCAATACTTGACTTGTAAGCCGTGCCATGGTACTTGAATAAATATGTGAAATCACCACCTAACATGAGAATTGCACATAAATCATATTTTGAAATAATACTTTAACTGTCTGTGTTGCTTGTGACCACTCCAGTGCAGCCGTATTAAAATGTCAACCACCTAATTGTAAACAGTATACATTATCACGTTAATTACCAAATCTATATAGATATAGATACCACTTCTTTGTAGTATTAGTATAGATACTAATATTACAAAGAGGAAATATATTATTTGTAATAATGATTTAAAAAAAACTTAAGATCTACTTTATCCAGAAGTAACAAACGCTATGTAACTTAATGTTACATGCTACAAGAGGGGAGCAGTATTCATAAAAATAGGTGGAACCAGCTAGTTATAGGTATAATTATATATCTAGGCTTGAGTTTAATGTTCAGGTCAAGCAAAATTTATTTAGGGTTATCTGGAGCAGCGAAAGCTTAATGGGGAGACCAACAGACTGTAATGCAGAGGGTCTCGGGTTCGAACCCACCTCGCTCACCTCTGACTTTCGGAAGATATATGACTTTTCGAAATTATGTGCGTATTGATTGACAATTATCGCCTGTTCCGTGCCTCGGAGAGCACGTTAAGCCATCGGTCTCGGCTACCATGAACATCTATGGCAGTCGTTATTGGGAGAGTGTCGACACAAAAGATCCCACTGGGTCGAAGTGTCGCCGGTCTGCACTGACTGGCTCCCACATAAGACAAGATAGGGTTATCTGTGTCATAAATGCGCGATCTCTGATACAAATTAATTAGAAATACAGCAGGTAAATTGTGCTCTGCCTACCCCTTCACGGATATTCAGCTATGAGGCTATATAGTCTAATGCTAAACTGTAGAGTGCATAACTGATGACCCTAGCAGATAGGTTGTCCGGCGCTCCTTAAAGGAAGGCGATACCGTTCGATTGTGAAATAAAGTCGCCGTCACACGTCTCAATACCGGTAGTTGTTGCTTGAGCCGTGCCCAATAAATAAAGACTACATTAGGTAATTGTTCGCCTACATTCTGTTGAAAGGCATTCATGCGATCGGTCTTTCCATATAGAGGTTTGTAAGATAAAGTTAAAGGGCTAAAGTAGATTGAATTATTGCTATTGAGTGTTGCCCAGTGGCATATGTACGTAATTGGGTCATGTGGTTTTGTGAGTGTGATTACTATAAAGAGTTTAGCTCTTACTTTAGTTTATATACAGCATATAACAGCGAGGTTGTGTCATATTATGAGATGATATAATTATATTTTTAATTAATATAAAGCACATCACATTCTACGCAAGTTCATAACACAGAAAACAATTTTTGAAATAAGAATACGGTTTTTAAAAATGCCATAGCAGCAAATTTTTCAGCATTTCGATCAGTTGACTTTAATTAGCTATAGGTAATGATTCCTAAGGGCTAATGGCATATTTTAATGTGTCCAAAACTTTAATTTCATATTAAATATTCTGATATTGGCATAGACAAAAAATATATATACCGTGTTTAGTATTGTGTGGTTGAGCAGTAGGTAATTGTTTTAAGCAAACGCATGAATTGTGACTAGTTTGTAAGTCCTTTTTAGGTTTTATCTAGGGACTAATAGGCCCTTTGGATAGATGTAGCTACTGACTGACTATAGCCATTTTAATAATTTATGTAAGACACACGGTTATTATTTATATAACTGAACTACTTAAGTTTAAATTCTACAGTATATTGTTTGGATAATTATAATTTTGTTATAAAATTATTGCGAATTTGAAAATACCGAACTCCTCTGAATAGGGACCTTTTTCTATTCTAATAGTTTGGGTGGGTAATCCAAGGGTGCGTGGCGAGTTCCTTCTCTCCTCTTCTTATCTTCCCAATAATTTTATTACAATGGACTTCCGCCAAGTAATGCTTACTTCGAGTCAATATAATAATATTCTTATAATTATTTGTATTTTGGATAATAATCTCCCTTATTAGGAGAGTCCCAGAGCACCTTGACCTAACCACGGGTATGTTAAACATCAGCATGTGCTGGCGATCTTCAATATAACAAGTACATCCACTACTTCCTTAATCAAGCTATATTAGCCTTGTAAATTTCGCAATGGCCTGTCTCTCATAAAATTACATACAAATAATTCTAAAACTGGCTTCGTTATAGCCCGTATTATACATGCGATTTGTGTAAGCGTGCATTCACCTCAAACCCGAAAGTCGTGTTACTATTTTCTAAATCGGATCGTGTTAAACCACTGCTAGATACACTTCAAGCATGCGTTGAATACGACTTCTTATAGGATTTTGGGTCAAACTCTGCATTGATTTGAATATTCATTTTGGCGCAAGATCTTACTGAGTCAATATAATAAAAGTATTGTCTGAAGGCAGGCGCCCGAAATTCGATTTTGGAATTAAATAAACTGTAACAAACTTTATTACAGATCTCATTATTGGTTTACGCTTTACAAATCGTGCAACACTGATAATAAATAATTAACAATCGTGTTAAATTGTAAAATGGTATTTATCAACAACGCAACGAGAGTAATACAATAACGGGTTTGTGAAACATCAGGGGTACTCATTTATGTAATGACGCCTGCAATCGACAAATGGAGCAGTGAGTTGTTTTTGTTGATGTAATTTCGGTTTTACTGTTGCCTGGAGTTCCGTATTAGACTGTTATAGACTCGTATTACCTACTCGGAAGTGAAATGTAGAGCTCACAGATCATTTATCTTACCCGTGCTCGAGAAGTTTTTGGTTTTTGTGTTGTTTTCCAATAAGACATAATTCAATTCTGTTTGTGATTTTAATATGTCACTTTATTCACAATATATTTAAATAATTAATTTTAAAACGAAATAATCTAATATATATTTACAAACGTATTAAAATACATAATTACAAAAACACAAATAATTATAATACTAAATATTTACAAAAATGGTTTAGGCATCGTAGAATTCTTCAACATCTCTGTCAATTGGTAACGTGCCTAGAAGCCTGGCAGCATTGCCACGTTGAATGGCAAATCTGATTCTTTGGGCCAAGAAAAGACCAGCCTTCTCATCACGTGAAACGTCGAGTAAATACGTATTAATATTTAATATTAATTTATTATCTTTCTAGCTTAATGCTGGTGATTAAAGAGGATTCATGTCGGTAATGACAAATTTTAAATGCTTTGGGCTACAGGATTGACGTGCTTCGTCAACAGAAAAGACTATGGAGCCATATAGTTATTCATATTGACAAAGCTAAAAAAATGTTATATCAAAAAAGATGGTAAAGATATTCCTGTTGAGAAAGCCGCGGTCAAATACCTTTTTAGGAAAATATAGTACGCTACAAGGATGAAAACGAATCTAATTTCATCACTAAAGCCGGTACCACCTTTAATCGTTTCTCTATTGTGAAGTCGATGGATCTCACTTTCAGTGTCAGTGACCTACCGTCTAGGTCATGTCCGACCTAATAAAGCAAGTTATTAAAATCATGACTAGTAAAGTATTGCTTGGTAATTACTTTTTTCGACTTCAGATACTTATAATAATTTGTGACAGTATTTTTTAGCCTTATAATTGACTTTTTTATTTCATTGCTTGGTAGACTTGGTTTTAAAAGGTTATCTTGCCAATATCCTGCATTTATAAATAAGAAAATATTTAAGTGGTTTACGGATTCAGTTGCTTGAATTTGTTTTCATCAAATCATTGACGACTACATAGTCATATTTTATTAGCGTAAGTATTTTGTCAAGTCATTAGATTATCAGATATTCATCGATTATCGGATCGAGACTTGAAAGCTAAAGATAAGATAAGATAATTTATTTGTGTAAACATGTGTATACATATAGAAATATAAATGCATGTATGTGAAAATGTTACATGAATTTTGTCCCAACATGTTTGCCATATTGTATGACGTACAAATATTTGTGAAGTTAAATGTCACGATTACCATATGCATAGTAAAATATCATTTAAAATAACACTATTCATAGTTTTAATTGCAATATGTCAAAAGAATAATTATATTTGTAATAATGATATAATATATACAAAAATTCGCATTTTCTCTTCGCCAATTTCAAGTAATAGTCATAATAGTCAAATAAAATTACAAAATAATTATTCAATTTATTTTATTATGAGCTAAAAAGTCATTGACATTATAGTAAGCCAAGGTAGCACAAAGCATGTCTGCAGTTTTTTTTAAAGGCTTAAACATGTGTTTTTCGCAAATGTACATTTTATACAGCTTGTTAATGCAAATATACAAATTTTGCTCAACTACACTCAACTCTTGTTTTACCTTCCACCTTTCGCATCCCACGAAACCTAGAATTCCAAGTTAATATGGAAACTTGAAATTTCGCTGAAACTGGGACAACCGGAATAAAGCCTTAGCCGTACAGAAGATCGCAATCACTTTATTATGTATTTCTGCCATAACTAGTTTCCAGGGTACTTAAGCAGACGCCACGAGAAGTCATTTCTGAAAACAGCATTTGAAACAACTCTTAGTATAGCAATAGATGAACATCGACTACCTTGTAAAACTTGTTATACTGAATTAAGATTATAATCAAATAAATAAAAATAATTTGCTTCGTAATAAAGTAATTTTTCAAAGAACAGAAAATGCTTGTAATCTTACATCCACTCAATAGTTATGTACAACAGCACTTGCAATCGAATGTATCTATGAATTCGACTGCCGAGTATTGCGCTATTGACAGAAACAGGAACACATTATAAAAAGCCTCAATGTAAAACTTAGCTGAACGACGTAGTATTAAAAGACTACTGGGATTGATTTACAAAAATATTGTACTAGTGTCTATACCAAAACATAATTCTCAATAAGATTTACTAAATCCTCTAATGGAAAGTAAAAAGGCAGGCAATTACTTCTTGATCGCTCCCAAACAGTTAGTCATCTTTGAAACGACAAATAAACAACGATGGTATCAGAATCCAATAAAAGCAAATAAACAACGGCCAATCAAACAATTTGCGAGCCATGGTGATCATTCGGTCATCATTATACAGTCCCCGTAACTATTGGCCTCACCGGACGTGATCGATTGCGTTGCTACTGTCACTGTCTGACCGGCCAATGGCATGCGGAATAGACCTAGATTCGTTTTATGTTTTATAGCTCCGTTACGCTAACAGATAAGGCAGTATGTCTACACTAATACAAAATTAATAAAGGCGACCGTACCTTGTACGTGATATGGTTAAACCTTACCACTACAAATTCAGTATGATTCCAGAATAGGAAAAGGTTTTGAGCCTGTAGTTCCTATGTTTTTTTTTATTATTTTTATTTTTCTATAAGGGTTTTATCCACAAGGATACGCCAACCCCATCGTACCTTATCATACACAACACAACATTATCTTAATATTTACCAGATAAGGGCATTATTGACGATTATTGCGACAAACTTCAACTAAAGCACACAACCCCATTGCAATTTCAGACTTTGGATTCGCCAAAATACTTTGACTAAGCCCAACATCCAAAGTATTCAATTTGAATTTTCTGATCAATAATTCCCTTTCATTCCTGTTCCTGACACAATCCATCAGCAAATGCTGCACGTCTTCAATTTTGCCACACATGTCACAGTTAGGTGATGGTACCTTACGCATCAGAAAAGCAAACTTTGCAGATGGATAGTGCCCAGAACGAAGTCTTAACGCTAACTTAAAGTTCCTATGATTGTAGAAAATGGTTGTATTACTACCAGATTTCAAAAAATTGTTTACATGTATACTTTGCTCTACAATTTGTAGATAACACAGATTTTCGTCCTCTTAAATCATAGTGGTTTAAGGTGACGAAAATCACGTTATCCGTGCAGCCTATAAATTAAATATTGCCAAGTATATAAGGCTCGGCTTTCTAGTCTAACCAGATTTGTATTAATATTAGATTTCCCACACACCGACTGCGACTCCATGCGTAATGGTAATATATTCTAAGGTTGAACCAAATGCCAGAATATACTGCAACACTAACTTCACATAGAAGTTTATGACAACCGGGACTAATACCTTTACGAAATCTCCGAGGCATGTACCCGAAAACAATTGAGTTAATTTCATTAAGAACGTTCTAGAAAAGTTTTTGAATTGTAACAGATCACTAGATCAAACTATACTATAAGTGTATGAGGAAATGCTGATAACCTTATAGCAGAAACACTTCCTGAAGACCTCGATAGAACAAATTTGAATTTGTCAAAACGCAGTGGTGGTTCTCATTGAAGTCTACGCAATACCAATTACAATGTAATGAGTTATCTAGTTTTTATAAAAGACCTGTCAATTCTATTAAAGCTTGATTTGCATTTAGTAACTTGTAGATTACTTTTGCAACCCCAAGATTGGAAACTACTGAGTCAAGGAAATCGTTTTTTATATGTTAGGTTTTGTAAATCGTGTCTAATTTAAAATGATCTGTAACATTGTCTAGGGTTTCAGATTGAAGTACTGGATATTTTGCAATTGGTAGACTTTTATTGGTTGTTTTAAAAGAAGTATTATTGTGACTTTAATAAAGACATTGTTTAATAAGTTGCAAATTCATTTCTATGTATAGATTTTTGTATTCGCTTTTAGTATGCACCTCCAGCTTTATATATGTATGTGTTGTGTTTATTAATATTATGAATGCGAATATCATTGGTTAACGCCATCTATGGTAAATGCTTAAAACTTTTTGATATGAGGCTTTTCTAAGAACATTATTATTGTCATGTTAGTTCTTATGTTTGTCGTTATTAAGTGGACAGAGATGTTATCGAGACAATATTTAAATAATTTCAACATCTGGTGCAAGATTTTGAAAGGTTTAAAGATAAAAATGTAGATAAGTAGCTTCCATGACCATTTAGATTTTAGCGATTACTTACATCTTATCTAACATTATCGGCAAATTCATCACCAAGCTGTGATCACCAATTTTTATTTCGATCTGTCTTGGCCTTCGCTTAATTAATGATTACTATAGCACTTTCAAGGACTCTGAAGGTGATATAAGCTGCTGATAAGTTTGGAAATTTATAGCCAGATTATTATCATAAGTTTATCGGCACAGAAAGAAATTAAATTTGGAAACTAACAAACTGCCTTAAATAAATGATGAAGTAAGTTCTTATTGGAACCTATTGGAAATTAATATAATATTTCATATATAAACATATCCAAGAAGGTTCAATTTGGAAACGGTAGTTTTAAAGATAACCATTTAATTTCTAAAAAGTTTTACTTATCTTTTATATTTAAGACAATTCCGTCTACGTTGAGGGACTACAGATTATTATTATATATTCACCATAAAAGTAATATATTATATTATATATAATCGCCTGCGTTTTTTTATAAAAATTATTTTATCTGGTACAACTAGCGCGCCATCTATTGTACTTAGATGTTATTAGGACGGCCACTTTCACACAAGTATCTATTCTCATAGTACAGTATAACGTTTTATTTCATTCGAATGTCTGATGCCCAAAGCAAACAAATAAAAAATAATTATTACTTATAAGATTATTATAAGAAGATGCATTGATATAAAAATCTGATTTTGGCACCACAACTATTAATCACTGTATAAGATTTCGTTGCAAAAAACAAAGTCTACATTGGATGGTTAAGCTTCACTTTAACAAATAAACATGTTCTAAATACGAATAAAAGAAAATATTGTGACGACGATTCAACGGTAAAATAATAATAATTCTTCTCCCTTAGCCTTTATTATTCCCAAGTCACTTGGGGTCGGCTTTTCTAGTCTAACCGGATTTGACTGGATATCAGTTTTTACACGGAGCGGCTGCCACCTGACCTCCGCAACCCGAAGGCTAACGATACCCTAAGGCTAGACCAGTGTCAGGATATTAGAGGGTACTGACTTTCCCAATAACGACTGCCGTAGATGTTCATGGCACCCGGGACCGACGGCTTAACGTGCTCTCCGAGGCACGGAGCAGGCGATAATTGTCAATCAATGCGCACATAATTTCGAAAAGTCATATAACTTCCGAAAGTCAGAGGTGCGCGACGTGGGTTCGAACCCGAGACCCTCTGCATTGCAGTCTGTTGGTCTCCCCACTGAGCTATCGCTGCTTAGTAAAATAATAATAATATCATAGTATATTCATTAGAAAAACGCCTGAAAGAAAATAAATGCAAAATGTAGTCGGATGGCCAATTAACTTATAATTTACTAGATTTTGGCCAATTAACTAGATTTTGTAATAGTTACTCAAAATAATAATAGATAACTATTATTACTATCTTTTCTTATATATCGATTCTTCATCAAGCAAAGGTTGTATGAGTCTGCTTACTTAAATGAGTCTACCTAGGATTCATGTTCATTTATGAATGTATTTAGAGGCAGATGCAAAACTCTTCAGTTGCCACATGGTTGGTGAAAAGTTATGAGTTATGACTTTTTGAGCATAATAGGTAGGTACTGAAGACTAAAACTAGCAGTGTTTTAAAAATAAGTGTAGGTTCCTGGCATAAGCTTCTAAAATGGCTTATCATAATAGTTAAAATGTTTGTATAAGCTATGTATCAAGCGGCGGTGTATTTGTTTACCACCTTGGTTGTATAGACAAAAAATTCCTTGCCACCGGGCCGAGCCTTTATCATGCATGAAATAAAATCACTTTCAAAAAGGACCTTGTTCTATAGATGACTATGTTATTATTAGGTGGCGTACCAATTGATCAACTATCTTTTACTTTTGAAGCTTTCGATCATGTATCCTATGATTCCAAAACAGATGGTGATCTGTGTAATAACTATAAATGAAGTTACGCTGACTTCATATTACATAGCGCCAGAAGATCACACCTATAATTAAAATAACCTCCTTGATTGATTCTGCCATTAAACTGTACGGTATATTAAAATACCACAAATCTGTGTCTTAATTAGACAAAGGACAAAACACGAGTCAGTTTGGCGCACCGTGGGTTCTGTCACTCGAACTTCGCAGTGGTATTTGGTTATTTTTTATTTGTTAAGATGCAAATTGAACAATGCAATTTTATATCCTAATTGGCTATGCTGCTAGTCTTCTGGGCACGTTGCCAATAGACAACGATGCGGATGAACATTATAATACTTTTCTTGTTGGTTTTTTTCTTGTTTCGTTAACCTTGTTGTAAATAATGTGTTTGTAAATACATATAATATTTACAAACACAAGTTGAGATGAGATTGTAAATATGTTTGGATATTTGTTACTTAATCACGCTTGGGATGAACTTGGCATACCACGGCAGATCATGTTTGGTGACAACGCGTACTTTGACTCAATCCCAGACTATTTTGGTCGGCCTCAATGGCGTAGTGGTTAGTGTAACTGACTGCCACGTCTGAGGTCGCGAGTTCGATTCCCGCACAAGTGAAACATTTATGTGCATGGACATGGATGTTTGTCTTGGTCTGAGTGTTTCTATGTATAATATGTAAGTATTTACAAAAAAAAAGTATATATTATGTATGTTTATCCACTGTCTAGTACCTATAGTACAGGCTCTGCTTAGTTTGGGCTAGATGGTGTTGTGTGTATGTAATAGAATATTATTATATTATTATTATTATCTTTTTTATTTAACTTGATTTGCGTTTCCTTGGGAAGGGTCCAAAGAATGACACATAGTCTTTAAAAATCAACAGATTACTTAATACAGCTCAAAAAATATAATTTTCTAATATAGCAAGTCTAAGCTCTAAACTAATGTCGTCATTTCTTTGAGTAACCCTAAAAAGCAAAATCGGCAGAGTATAAAACTTTATTACCCATTTTTGGTTGCGACCTTCAAGTTCATATACATTTTATGAAAATCCCAATAATAGAGGGTATTTTTTTCATAGCATCTATGAATATATATTATATCAAGAATTCCCCTGCTATTTTTACACAAACGAACAAACATTTTGTATTTAAAATATTAGTTAGGAGACTTAGTAATGAGTGAGCACACTCGGTGCATTACTAGGTAAGATGTTCTTATTTTCCTATAATAAGCTAGACTATACAGGCGAGGCCTACGATATATTATCTGGAGTCATTAAAGTGGGATCATTGACCTGCTTTATTCCTGGTCTTTCTTAATAATACGTATTATATTGCTAGCTTTGCTTACAGTCTATCTATTGCTGTGCTCAAGAGCAGTGATAGCTCAGTGGGGAGACCAACAGACTGCCATGCAGAGGGTCTTGGGTTTGAACCCACGTCGCGCACCTCTGACTTTCAGAAGTTATATGACTTTTCGAAATTATGTGCGTATTGATTGACAATTATCGCCTGCTTCGTGCCTCGGAGAGCACGTTAAGCCGTCGGTCCCGGCTGCCATGAACATCTATGGCAGTCGTTATTGGGAGAGTGTAGACACAAAACATCCCACTGGGTCGAAGTGTCGCCGGTCTGCACTGACTGACCCCCACATAAGATAAGATAAGATTGCTGTGTTAGAACCTTTTTAAATGAAAGGGGCTAGTCCGTATCCTAACGCTGATTTGTAGTAGACAGTCTGAGTGCCCATTTTGCTTCTGTGATACCAAAAAATACAATCATGTTTGTGGGCGGTTACCGGTTATTATTATCCATTGGGCTACTAATTCATCTGCCAGTAGCTAGCAGATTTTCTTGTTTATAACAAGGGACATTTAAATAACTACTAGTTTTAACCATATTTTAAAAAGTAATGCCTGACTTATGAGGTTTCTCGAATATTGAGTTCGCAGGCTAATGGTCTTCCCACGTGGTCATTCATTTTTAGTTTTATATAATTATTCCGAAATTCTCTAAGCTCAGTATGTCTTGCAAATACGCATACTTATAATTGTTGTTCCCTAAAAGGTGCAATTTTCAAGGGATCTTAAGACTGCGCCGAGCGAAATGTGCCAAAACAGGCGGTCACAGTTAAGTGAATAAAATCAACACTTTTTGTTTAATAAAAATATAAAATATACATTTACGATAACAATGAATGTGTTTAAAATTACTCCGTGTAAAAAACTTAAAATAATTAATATTTTAGCCTACAAAATTACGTAAATTTGAAAACACGTAAGCTCGTGTTATGTGATTTTAGATTATAACAATAGAAATCTATCCTATTTTACAGCTTAAACGAAACATAAATAGTTATATTATAATTTGTCCGTCCTAAATATTTAAGTTATTGGTTGACAATAAAGATACATATTTATCAAAAAAGTACTTCAAATCCTCCATACAATTTTACTATGGCGGCCGCGCGCCGATTTGAATATGCGCCGCACGAGCTCTGTCATTATCTGTCTTACGCTCGGCGCAGTCTTAATAACTTAAACAGTATTTTGTAAAACAACTGAAATAGTACCCTGTAAAAACATGCACATAATAATAAGATATGAGATTATATTACTTGTGCAAGATGAGGTATTTTAATATAGAGCCACTGCATCATCACCATTGAAATATAAATGAATTATAAATAAAGCTGTTTCTAGTCTTGACTCCAGAAGCAAAAGTTCCCTCAGTTACTCTTGACGAAATCACGAACATTTCTTTTAAACGAAACGATCGATAGCTTCAATGATATGAAAAACGACGTTTTGAATGAATGAGTGTAAGTTGTATAACAGAGTACTTTGTTGCGTGACGGTCAACTAGTCGTACATATGTATAAATACAGCGGGTGTGCGCCCGCGCTTCACATAAGCACACTTCAAGTTACAATCATGGTTTGTTTACGGGTGAGTAAACTGTAGCAATTTTTAATAATCATAGCATACTTCAAAATTATGTAATAAATGTGTTTTAAAATAAACAACGCGACATAAAGTTTTTTCAATATATAAAATTCGCATAAACGTATGACAACATTACATAAGGTTTTTTTTTTATGTATATTCGGAGTTTCACACTAAACATATGAATCGCCGCAAAACAAGATTAGCTGTAACTGTAACAATAAATTATTAATTTTGTATTAAAAATTACGCCGGTATCCAAAAATAATAATATTTTAATTTACTATCTGTGTGACACGTTACCATACATTTTTTTATTATTTTGTTGTGGATGAATTTGTCTACTTACTTGCGGATTAACTTTTCAATTTATAAATAAATTCATGAAAACCAACCTTCGGCTTCACACTTTTTACGTGTTGTTGTTAATTTTTGCATATTATGGTAACACAAAGAAATGAGTTTGAGCCAGCCTGGCCATAGATGCAAAAAATTTAATCTTTGCGTCTATAGCCATTATGCTATATAGTATACTAGCTAACCCGCGCAACTTTGTCTGCTTCGCATAAGAGAATTTTCGCTTCTATTGGTCGTAGCGTGATGATATATAGCCTATAGCCTTCCTTGATAAATGGGCTATCCAAAACGAAAATATTTTTTTAATTAAACCAATCGTTCCTGAGGATAGCGCGTTCAACCAAACAAACAAACAATCATACAAACAAACTCTTCATCTTTATAATATTAGTATAGATATACTGCAAATATTGGTCGTTTAATCTTTAAAGCATCGGTTTCTTTGGAATATAATTTTAAGCGGAACTTGTGATAGAAGCGTTATACTAGCCGACCCGCGCAACTTCGTCTGCTTCACATAAGAGAATTTTCTCCGTTTTTGCAACATTTTTCATTGATGCTCTGCTCCTATTAGCCGTAGCGTGATATTATATAGCCCATAGCCTCCCTTGATAAATGGGCTATCCAACACTAAAATATATTTTCAATTCGAACCACTAATTCCTGAGATTAGCGCGTTCATCCAAAGCCTCATCCAAAGTTCAGCGATAGCTCAGTGGGGAGACCAACAGACTGCAATGCAGAGGGTCTCGGGTTCGAACCCACGTCGCGCCCCTCTGGCTGTCGGAAGTTATATGACTTTTCGAAATTATGTGCGTATTGATTGACAATTATCGCCTGCTCCGTGCCTCGGAGAGCACGTTAAGCCGTCGGTCCCGGCTGCCATGAACATCTATGGCAGTCGTTATTGGGAGAGTGTTGACACAAAAGATCCCACTGGATCGAAGTGTCGCCGGTCTGCAATGACTGGCCCCCACATAAGATAAGATAAGATAAGATTGTTATAAGATGTTTTATTAATTTCTCTTAAGTATCGCTTAAGTCTAATTATCTAGTCCGATAAAGCTTTCACAAATACTCGTAAATTAATGAAAGTGATATTTATACCTACGCAGGTACTTCGATTTTATTTTTATTTGAAAAATATGCGTATTAGGTTTATGTAACCATCATTTATTAGTGAAGTGACAATAGTAGCAGATACTGGTTTTGAAATTGAATGTTTAAAGACTTTTTAGCTACGTAAGTGTCACAATAACTTAAGTGGATATCTTGCGGCTGCGCCACACCCAGTGTTTGTGTTGGGTTCGATTCCGACACGTAAGTATTTTTTGTGACCGTTATTTTGATTTTTGCAAAGCGGTGTGCCAATTAGTCCTACTGCAGCTATTGTCAGAAAATGTATAAATATATGTCAGAATAATAAATAGGGTTTAGGAAAGAATTAGTAAGGTGTTTTGCGTTATATACTAACTATACTATATGCTCTTTTATAGAAGATTATTTTACGCACTTAAGTATTTCCACTTTTACAATGTTTTATCACAGCGTGAAATGTAGAATCACAATATGCCAATATCTATAAATATATCACTATTTTTGAAGAGGAAGACCTAGGCGAACGTTTCTCGATCAGATCGGAGGCGTTCTGGACAAAGGCCAGGTTAAGAGCACCTTGAACCGACGGGCGTGTATGAGGAATGTGATGAAAGTGAATGAAGCCAGAGAAGTGTGTCAGGATCGTAGGAAATGGAAATCCGTAGTCTCTGCCTACCTCTCTAGGAAACAGGCGTGAATCTATGTATGTATGTATCACTATTTTTCGATCTACTTACTTGATAATAATAAAATCAAAACTGTGTAATGTAATGTAATAATTTCTTATATATAGTATTATAAATATAGAACTATGTGAACATCAGGATGTTTGTAACTCAATCACGCCGGTCAAACAGATTTGGATGCAATTCGGCACAGAGATAGTGGAGTATTAAACAATAATCCTGTATTGATATATTGGATTATTTTTTATCCAGTGCGTTTTCCCGTGAGATACAAGCGAACAAAATCACGAGCAGAAGCAAGTAGGAAAGTTATATTCTGAGAAAGTTATTTTAATTTATGGTCTCAAAAAGAAAAAAAATAATATTCTATCACATACACACAACACCATCTAGCCCAAACTAAGCAGAACTTGTACTAGGGGTACTAGACAATGGATAAACATACATATATACTTTATATTTTGTAAATACTTACATATTATACATAGAAACACCCAGGCCAAGACAAACATCCATGTTCATGCACACAAATTTTTGACTTGTGCGGGAATCGAACCCGCGACCTCAGGCGTCGCAGTCGGTTACACTAACCACTACGTCATCGAGGCCGTCAATAATAGTTCGGTTTATATGAGTCAATTATTTAATTTTAGTCTGAGTCACAACTGTGCCTTTCGCCTGACATTTGGGTGTGAATAATAACGACATCAGGATTTTAAAATAGACATTCATAAAGTACGGTACTCGAATTTGAAATGTCTAAATTGTCTGATCGCTGGAGCATTCTGTTTTTAGAACCTGAATCATACAGGGTCTCCAAAACTTCCTTTTCTAATCTATGATCTGTTCCACGCACGTGTATCAACAATAAATCATTGCTCTGAACTCGTTAGCCTTCAATCAAGGTGAGATTTACTTGACAAGATCAAGTTCAGATTGGCGATCCGTCTCTATCGAAATGTTATGTCATGTATGTAATTGCTAACATAGATTATGTGAGCTTGTTACGCTCTTGTTATTATATATGATATATGTATGTATATACAGTACGTAACAGAAAGGTGTGGTCATATTTTAAATCCGTGATATAATATCTGATAAATAACCTATGTGCCCTATTCCCGGATCAAAAAAACTATTTTAAATTTTATAACAATTTATTTAATTTTTATTTAAACATCGAAACAAACGCAAGATCATTATCTAAATAGCGCATGGTCATTTTCTGGATCACAGAGATCCTCCGAGTCAGTTGTTTGTATTGTTTAAGTATCGACTAGAATATGTGATATTGATAAGTCGATAAAAAGAAAATGCTGTATCTTAGTAAAAATAATGTACACTGGACCGCAAAGAAAAAGGATCGGTTAGAAAATCTTCAATATCTTCAAAGGTACCTGACCTAGCTTCATGAAATAAAGACTAAATTAAATAATATTTTAATGTGCTTAAATGAAAATAAAAACAATGAATTAGAGCTGTTTATTTTTAATTACATTTGGTACAGGAGGATTCAAAGTCAGCCTCCTTTTACCCCTTGGTTCGACGATAGTAACCTTAGTAGAAATTACGTTAAATTAGTCTTAAGATTACGATGCCTAAAATGCCTTCAGAAAAATTCGCATTCCTGATAAAAAAAGTGGATTTACTCAACTGTAATGTCTGCAATCAAATAGAGGATATGCAACATTTATTAATAGAATGTTTCAGAAACATTAGTAAAAGGGAAGAATTGAAAAGGAAATTTGCATTAAACAAATAAAGTAAAGTAAAGTAAAGTAAAGTAAAGTAAACATTTATTTTTCAAAATATATGTAGGTACACGATACACAAATATTAGAACACAGAAAACAAAACAAAAAAAAGTACATATATCATGAAAAATGAGGTTACCACTCAGGTTTATTGTTGGTTTGCGATTGATACCTCAAACCAACCCTGATATTATTTGGTAAACCCAAGTGACGCCCGGACGTACATCAGCTACTCTTGTAATAATTTACAAACACAAAACACAAAACTACGTAAGATATATATTACTTATATAAATTATAATTTAAATTTTCAAAATAATTATACATAGTTGTGGGCTTAATCCAGTCTATCCTATCACATATAAAAGTATGTGTTCTTTGGGTACTCTTATATACCAATAATTTATAGATTTAGCTGTATAAATTGTCCCATTTTATTTTTGTGTTAGTTATGTTATAAGGTACAATAGGATTGACATGTCCATGTGGACAAAAACACTTATAAAAAAAAAGACTTAAAAACACTATAAGGAGGTTCTAGGTTCAAAGTTATAAGTACTATACTAAATAATGTATCTCCAAATACATAATTCGTAAATCAATATGGCGTAATGTTATACTGTAATCAAGGATAATACGACTATCTTGGTTGTAAATATTATGTTTTAAAATAAATTGATAGTTAAAATATTTCAACTTAAATAGTCTACTCATATAATTAGTCAGTTGTCCAATTTACAGGTGTTATTAATTATTAAATGATCCATCTTCACATTATTTTGATATCATATCAGTAACGTAGCTGTGCTGTACTACTACTGTACGTACTGTGG
Organism: Catocala fraxini; assembly: GCA_930367265.1. Taxonomy (NCBI): domain Eukaryota; kingdom Metazoa; phylum Arthropoda; class Insecta; order Lepidoptera; family Erebidae; genus Catocala; species Catocala fraxini. The sequence goes on from OV884028.1 coordinate 23,351,695, forward strand.
CACGCTGTAACTCACCCATACCTCGGTCACTAAAGCAGCTTAACGCTCTCTTGGACTTTAACCCAGAAGTTGATATTTAGCGGATGAATGGTAAGTATTATTATTAGAATGTATGACGTACTGTGAGCAGAATGCGCGAATGCTAAATTTTAGTTTATTTTATATTATTAAATAGTGTAATTGGCGCAAGTCGTTCTATTCGATGTAAATAAATTAATATATAAATGCTAATACCAAGACCCTTGAAATGTTCTCTTGAAGATGGTATTATATCATCTTGTAAAACATTGCTAATGCATGCGCTAAAACGAATTATAGTTATACACTCAGTAAAGCTTGCTGTCTTCTGTAATGTTGAGCAAAGGAGGCGACTTTTTGAGCAGACAAGAACTGAGTTACGAGCATTTCTGTTTTTTGTTGTTATTTGAATCAACTAAAAGCTTTTTACTACTTTAGAAATTAAAGAACCTTTAGGGCGAATCTATATGGTAATACATAAGAATATCTTTATACGGTTTTCTTCCTTATAGCTGCCTAAATCATGTTGTAAACCATCGCGGAAGCATTGCAGTGTAGTGTACTTTATTATGTAATTAATATGCAGTCATACATAGCCGTTCAAGGCTCTACCAGATAAATGTCAGTTGCTCGATCAGGCTGTGGTAATGTCATATGCACAATGGTATTAAATAATTATTTTAAATTGTATGCCTATGCTAAAAAGGTTAACTGCGCGCATAAATATTGCCAAAAAATGTAGAGTATATGCCTTCATCAGCCTGACTTGGGAAATACCTCAATTCTAGACAAATATAACCTGTGTTGTATTCCTGCAAATAAAAGGGTTCAAAAGTTTTTTATGAAGCTAATATAATCATATCGAGACAAAATTATAGAACATTGTTTTGGATTTAGGAATAAAAAGTACAGGCAATCCACGGACACGCTCGTGAGTTGCTCGCAATGTAAAGAGATACACTCCATACTTTTATCTGTTCGTAATTTAAATAAAGGTTCTTTTATTTTGTTAGTTAAAAGCTATTCTTTGCAACAATTCACATTTAATTGTAGCAACAATTGAATGTGAATTGTTATGAGCAAATAACGGCTCTTGTCCTTGCTTAAAATTGTGTTCTTTTTGTTGCTTCTATTATAAATATTTAATGTACTTTAAGTGGATTAACTAAAACTTTAAATAAAAGAATACATACAAAAATTAAATTCATATTTTAAAATATTATAAATAAATTATTCACAGCGTTTATGGCCAGGCATTGTTTATGCGTAAAAAATATTTCAATGACTGCCGTATTGCTAACCTTCCTTTATTAAAAAAGTCGATTTTATTTAGATATATTGAATGCTCAAATTAATACTATTCGCAGCTATCGGATATCAGCATTATTTGCCAATGCGGATATATAAATACTTCCCTTTTCAAACATGTTTTGGCCAATTAACCGGTCGTATACCGCCGGCTCGCATACCAGCCGGCAGATTTGTACCCGTCGTAGGCCGGTGGCTCGCATGCGAGCCACCAAATTGGCGCCAAAACGCCGCGCGCCGCCTTCGCTTTAGCTTAAGCTAACGTAAAACCAATTTGGTGGCTCGCATGCGAGCCACCGGCCTACGACAGGTACAAATCTGCCGGCTGGTATGCGAGCCGGCGGTATACGACCGGTTAGGCTTACGGAAGGCTGATAAAATCATGACCATTGCTATGGTTCGTTTTATTGATTGTGAAGTTTGAGGCTAAGTTTGTGTAGGTACTGATGAGGCATAGATAGAACAGTATGATAATGTAATAATATAATTTGACTGTTTAAGTGGTCGTCGAGTTGTCACTGCAGCTGCATCATATGTTGTGGGTTTGATCCCCACACGGGACAAAAAATTATATGGTCCACAAATAGTTGTTACAAACCGACATTATGTCCGCACAAAGAACACCCGGGCGATCGGCAGACTTTACAAACAGTTAAACAACAAAGTGTTCGACTGTTTGTAAAGTCTCACGCAATATCTATATATTAATACGTGAAGCAAAAACTTTGTACCCCTTTTTACGAAAATTGCGCGAACTGAGGCGTACGAAATTTAGCACAGTTAAAGTTTATATGAAGAAGGAGTGGCGAATCCTAATATTTATATAAAATATGCATTAGAAATACATTAAAGTAATGAAAAAACACTACACGCACACAATCATGCATTTGACAAACGCAGTCGAATCGCGTTCGTAGTATTTCGACATTGTTCGTCTGACGTCGTACAATTCTTTGTAACTATGGTTGTCTATACCTTATTTATATGTAATGAAGAAAAACAGAAAACAAAGTAGCAAGCTTAGGAATTTTTGTCGAATTTTTACCACTAGGCGACCGCTAGTACAAATTATTCCAAGTGTTCCGCACTTCGGTTTTTAATAAAATACATAATAATTAAGTCGTTGTAGTATTTTCTGTTTTTCTTTGTTGGAGCTTTGTTACATAATAAGATTGGTGTTCCATCATAGCTTTTTTTTGTATTATTACATAGTTCCATCCAAGCTATCTCTGATACTTCCCTATGTATAAATATGACACCATAATACTACATATAGATTATAGATAGTTCCCTATTGCATAATATACCAGTATTACACTGCTTATCACCAATTATACATACTCTAAATCTCTGACCCTGGACATATTTCAACAGAAAGTCGTTGTAGTTATACCTATGTAAATGGTCTTTTATGTTTACCAGTTATCTTTCCTGGTAAGCGCTTTGTTTGCGCTGGTTCTCCTCGTGACAGCATCGCCTGATAGTGCTGATGTTGTACCGCTGCCTGGCCCTGGACTTTCCTACGGTAAGCAGTTTCTTTACTTCAAAATCGGTGTCTCCAAAAGTTTGTACTAAATAATATACATTTTTCTGCAGTTCTTTTGAATATTGTTAACTTTGTGGATGTCGTGTTGTGGCTTTATCAGTTATCACAGAGTAGGTAGTTTGCAATTTAGCAACGATACTAGTACAAACCACATTGCTTATAAATTAAAAGGCAATATCCATATCTTGACCAAAATTTCACAGTTTCTAATGAAAGTACTTATAGTCGTTCAACAAATACTTCAGCCTATTGTGCCTTTGTGAACAAGATTCAAAATTTCTCTCTATATGTAAACAAGGTTAACGCAAGGTTTGACTGCAGCACTTGCTTAATCACGACCGTTGATCACTCTTGTATTTAAGTGTAGCCATGAGGTTGTCACATGACTTACCGAACGACTGACATCCTAATACCTATTCAATAACTATATTTTAAAATTGTCGTCTAAAAGATATTTTGCCTGATTACAATTTGCATTTCCACCTTTGAACAAACGACCAACGCTTTATTTTTATAAAACCCAGAGTATTTCATAAGCAGGTATACAAAAAGTTTATTCTGAATTAATTCTTAGTTCATCTTGCACAACCACCTCTCGTGATTCTTACACAAATGAAAACAATTTTGTTTCTTAATCTTAGAAATATTTGAATAATATTGCATAAACAATTGCCTTGCATTCCAATTTAAACGATCTTAGTTTATCTTTGTTTAATTATAATAAGGCTACACACGAAAGTCATAGCTGTGTTGATAAGTATAATAATGGAAGCTTTTTAGAAGTCTATAGAAATATAATTATATTTGTTTTATCATAATATAGAATTTAAGAAATTATATAAATTGAGCATTGCCAAGTTCAGCCTGCTATTAGACAGCTACCGAGAGACTTCTTTAGAAAAATCCGAGAATAGATACCACGAGCTTTTGACCACTAGCGTACGTAATTGCCCCTAATTATGAACTAATCGGGTTTTTTGTACTTGGGGAAATGCATTGATCCGTACCTTTCCGCAGGGCGGTGGAGAGGTTATGTCGGACTCACCCGAGCACGTCCTAGTCCTACCGTATAAACCTGCAACAGTGTTTCTCGACGTTTTCGAAGGTGCGAGACCGCGCGAATAGTTCTCACATGCAAATCGCGACCCCGGTGAGGTTTCAGCCCGCCCTATGAAACGACGGGCCCCTACGCGAAATTAACGTTCCCTAAAACACAATCTATATTACGCCTTGTGGGGGCGTGTAACAACTTATCGGCTACCTTGAACCAACATTATTCAGTTTCAAGTTAGATGTATGAAACGAGAAAAGTTTCATATAGCATACTTATAATTTATACTTTATTTATCATAGATTAAAATATTCATTCTCATTTTCAGGAGGCATCCCATACGGTAGTATGAGCGGCAACGTCGCTGAATTCTTTAAACATCACGCGCCACCTAGCGGTCACAGTCGGTACTCGAGCTTTACATCGGATCACCGAGGCAACAGTGTTGACTATGCAGCGATTGAACAGTTCTTGTGATAGATGTCGCTAGTTATAGGTTAAGATTATTCTTGTAGTGTTCATAGTAGTCCGAATATCTAACAAGCAATTATGTATAAGCTCTACCATCGACCAAAATAAAAAAACACTTCATATTAATGTATGCAATGTAATGACTTTGCATGCTGGGAGGTTGCGTATGCTATTTTTGGATTGTCTCTAATGTGTAGGACCCAAAAATTGCATGCGAAATACTAAGCCAACTTCGGACTGTTACCTGGAATTGCCTAACAAATTGCTCAATAACCCTTAAGCTAGCCTGAAATCGCAAGAGCAGCTATAAGCATTAATAATTGAAGTAGATGATTAGGAACTTTTTATCTAAAATTTGACTACGACTTGTAGAATATTAACTAAAGTAGTAAATGAAGTCAAAGTCACTTTGTAAATGATACAAACCCCTACTATTGTAAAAACTCAATCTGATTTACTGAGATAGCTATTTACATATCAGAGGGTACGCTGTTGTACGCAATCTTAGAATATTCAATCTAAGTAGTCATTCCTTTTTAATATAATTTTAACTTATTGAATAAATAATGTACCTATGTATATACCTATATTTTATTTTCATTCCATGTTCAAAAAGCGGGCAATTTATTTTGGGAAAATCAGATATTCAATTATATGTTTTGGCCATAACACGAAATAGACTTCCTAATTATTATGAAACCATTGACCCAAGCCTATATATCACCCAGGTATAGGCAGACGTGTAGTTTGCCTTTTTTCTAGTTGAGTTAGGTCTTATTTGCTGGGTCGCGACTGCATGTGCAAGTGATTCGCGAGGCCCCGTCGATAGTTGTTTTGTCGAGGAACACCCTGGTAGGTTTAGTCGGTATTCCGGGAGGTCCATTATCATTTCAACATCTTTCTTGTACCCCGGTGAGTCCGACATAACCCCTCCGCCCGCTCCCGCGGAGGGGTATACGTCAATGCATTCCCCCACGTAAAAAAAATAAATAATGAAATGTCTTATTTGTTAGGAAACTTGTTATTGCCGGAGCACCTTTCCAGACATTGTGGTGCTATTAAATTTTAGCGCATCTTATAAAACATTGCTCTACTCGACTTTTTTACCCGAAACTTCACGATCTATCCTACGTGCAAGCACACGAAAATGTGCAATAGTCCATGGAGGCAGACTCCTATTTAAATTGCAATTGTCTTTATTATCAATATTATTAAGTAGGTACGTATTTTAAAGTTGTATACATAAGTTCTAAGACGGCTGTAAATCTGTGAATACTTTTTAAACACACATTTCACCCGTCTGTTGAAGATTTTATTATTTGTCAGAATATTTGAGGCCACTGATTTTGCATATTGACTATGATAGATGTTCATGATAGGTGAAATAAAGAGCTTTACGTGCTATCCACAATTGACGGAGAAGATTGATGGAGTGATTTGTCATTCTTATATAAACATGGTAGTGATTACGCTGGTTATCCGCCATTGGAAGACCAACTGCCATCCTTTTACAAGTGGCTTATTAGAAGACCACCACGCTCGTAAGTGGCTAGCTGGATCTTAGTGAATCTCGTGGATGGTACCCTAAATAGATTCACAAGGACCGTTTAAAGAGGCCCTTACACGGCTTCCTTAACCAGAAATGGGTGAGAAGACAACCAAGGTTGCTGGTTTATGGTTATTCTGACGCATTAATTATCCTGCGCGATAGTGATTACGTCACAGGTCACTGCAACTAATTATATAACTATGACGTAACAATCACCACCTATCTAACCGTACCGTTAATTAGCTTTATAAAAAGTTAGTAGTCTACATTCGATTTTATGCGTTATTGCAAATAGCATTTGATAGATATCGTTTTGTGAAAACAGCACCATAATAATTGAATAAATTAGGTATGTATTAAACACGTTTTTAATTTTGGAAGCAAAAGTAAATAGGAACATATTTCAGGTATCTTCTCATAGTCTCAACGTTTTTGCAGAAACTAGCAACTGATTTAAATGTACCTTCAGTAAATTCACTAATTTATTAACTTTGACGCTCATATTTGTGACCTAGATGCATAAATGATCTTCTCTCTTAGCCTTTATTATTCCCAAGTCACTTGGGGTCGACTTTTCTGGTCTAACCGGATTTGACTGGATATCAGTTTTTACACGGAGCGGCTGCCACCTGACCTCCGCAGCCCGAAGGCTAACGATACCCTAAGGCTAGACCAGTGTCAGGATATTAGAGGGTACTGACTTTCCCAATAACGACTGCCATAGATGTTCATGGCAGCCGGGACCGACGGCTTAACGTGCTCTCCGAGGCACGGAGCAGGCGATAATTGTCAATCAATACGCACATAATTTCGAAAAGTCATATAACTTCCGAAAGTCAGAGGTGCGCGACGTGGGTTCGAACCCGAGACCCTCTACATTGCAGTCTGTTGGTCTCCCCATTGAGCTATCGCTGCTTAGATGCTGCAGATGCATAAATGATATATGATTTTAATTTTGGTGGTATAGAAACGTAGCGATCTCTCTTGTACATCATGTTATAATTTTTATCCCCCATCCTTTTTCTTCCTTTTATAACTGCTTCCTGTTACCAGATTCGAAAGGCTTGAATCTCATTATTTCTTTAAGTGGATTTAAAAACCTTTCCTTTTTATATTCTCATTATAGAATACAGGTGTTTGAATACAAGTGCTGATATATACAAAGCTATACAATAACATTGTCTTGTTACATTGTATTGTTGACTTATTTTAATTAAGTTCCCACGGAGGCCTATTGTCATCAAAACCTAGCATTTTTTTGTCAGTGTATATGTTTCCGATATACCTTGATAGTGCTTTGTAGATTTTATTGATTTATTTTACTTAATTATAGGCTAATAGTAGAATCGTAGATTAAAAAATAAGGCTTTTTACTGTTATCTCCACTGAATCTCGTGACCTCGCTCGTGTTAATGTAGATTGTGTATATACATTTCTATCCCTCGGGAACACTATCTTATATACTTATCTGTACCTCTGACAAAGTATATGTAAAATTTTATGATGATTGGTCGAGTCGTAGAAGGCATAATAAACAAACAAACTCACATTCGTATTCATAATATTTGTAAGAATACCTAATACCTTCTTCAGTTGCATTATATCCATGTTTTACTAGCTGTGTTTTAGGTCCGAGGTAATGATCTCATTGCCATCTGCCGGACACATTAAACGACTTCATGTTTCTACTAAAATTGTCTCAGAACATCCTCAATAACACTTAGACTGATCTAAAAATCAAAACCAGTACTCTATATTTGACAGTTAACATAAGTGCAAATTTATTTTACGGAACTGTCAAGGCGGGAATAACATTTAATAAATAAACAGGTAAAAGGCTCCAAGGCGATAAAATAAATAAATTGTAGACTCGATTCCTGGTACTGTATCTTTAAATAGATTGGAATACTGCCAAGCATAGTTTCCCACAAGTGCGGTTTTGGAGAGTGATGGATATCTCCCGTCATTCCACTGTCATTGCCATATTGATGACCGTCATAAACAAACTAAAAGACTCATTTAATATACTTTCCATTAGTTTTTTACAGTGTGTAGGATTGGCAAACAGTAATGAACGACTCTTTACTATCCTTATCCTGTGTTTTATATTTGTTGTATGAAACGAAAGCTTGTTTGTTGGTTTTCTTTCACGTATTAGAAACACATATCTTTTTTGCATAGTTACCTACCGGTTATGGGTTGGCTAGTGACATGGTACACGTATCTAGCAGTTTCAGCTACGATAAATGCGCGTGGGATGGTTATTTTTCTTAGAAATGCGAAGAAGAAAGCTAGTAAAAATAAAACGATAAATGTAAAATAATACCGAATAATGCAAATAAATTAAGAATTACGGATATATTTATGAGTTAGGGCAAAGAAAATCGGCTTATTGGACCAACTAAAAAAGTACCTGAAGAAGGTAGATCCACAAATAATTGTTCTGAATTTAGGTAAACTTTGTTCCTTTTTGTATGTACAAAGTGGGGATACAGGTCTTGAATAATGCAGGAGTCATATAAAACAAACAAATTTAATCTATTATACTACTATAGGGTCCGGCGCAGTGGTTTCTTATACTTAATACTAAGGATATTCTTGTATCTTTATCAGCACAGAGAACAGTTCTCTTCGTTTCGTATATTAGCAAAGTAAGATACTTGCAGCGTCAGCTAAGCGCGATTGATACAGCAAGTATTACCAGCATCTGCGTGAGCTACGTATGACCGGGAGCATAGGTATTTTCCGTCGAATTTAAAGTTTAAACAAAACATTAGTTTCATTATTATAACTGGCCTCGCGCTAGGTTTATTATAACCTAACCTAACCATATGTTAAAATCGATCGTGATAGGAAAAAAAATTATGTGACTAATCAAACAATTGAGCTGATGCAGGATGTGCTTTGAATCCATTGTTGAATGTTTGTAAAATTCTTTGCAGCAGAGAAAAATAATACAGAGTGCTTTATAAAAATTAGTCTGCATTTCTTTTAAGCCTTATGCAATCGCAATTCTCCTTCGCTTCGCTGACCCAATTCACTCGTAATGACCAACTCCTAACAACTACATGTAGATTGTGAGTACTACATACGTATCAATTGAAACTTAATGTCATAGTATCGATGCTTTGACGCGTGGCGAACGTCCCACTGGCCGTTATGCCATGGTTGTTACGTCACACGGCCTTGCGAATGAGGGTTGGTTACGTTACTTATGATATTTTTAAGTTGAATGTGGATGGCGCAGTACTATTGCCAATGTAGCAGTGTTCGATTTCTACATGTAACAAATAATTGTCGTGCAGAGACTGGGCCCCCTGTATTTTTTTCTGCGGTAATTGTAATTTTTGTTAAAATGTAGTAATTGTACCTGAGCTGGTTTCAATATTGTTAAAGACCATTGTAAAAGTTTACACTAAAGAATGATACAAATTTCCCCTAAGCAGAATTTATGGCTCAGCGCTCTAATAGATATGTATAATTGAATGATTGATTGATGTATAATTGGCGAACGTTCCATTGGCCGTTGTGTCATGGTTGTGACGTCACACAGCCTTGTGAATGAGGGTTGGTTACTTATGATATTCTTAAGTAGACTGTGGATGGCGCAGTCCTTCTACCTGATTGAACTGAGATAAATATAAAACGACTCTAATTAAATTAAGAATATAAGGCTAGTTTTTGTTAATGTTGAAGTTCTGTGACCACTATATGCACATATGCATATTATTATACCTCTTAGAGATCTTATGGATATTTATAGTAAACTTGTAATGCCAAGTGCTGCGCTTTTATTATTATTTTTAAAACCCGTACAAGACATAACTATCGACAGACGCAAAAAGATAAACCGGACAACGTATTATTGGACCACATATATTTATTTTTATTCTGTACCGGGTGTTGAACCATCAACGTTTCACGAATTTATATAGATGAGGCGACTGTTTATCCCCTGCGCCTTTTATCTTTAGTTCATCTACACCTTAACTTCTTTGTTATTTAAATAATCTACTAATGAATAAATGTTATATATAAATGACAACAATTAAATCACATCGATAGCGCTGCAGCCGCTACAGATTTCATGAAGTTAGTTTCGGAGAAAGCTTGTATCACAGGGAAGCATTTAGACTTATTGTTTAGAGATATGTGATCGAAGTCTTGAGCTATAAATACATAGGCTTACGCCTATATATCCTAGAAAGGGCGGACTAAGATTAAGATGAATCTTATGCTTACTATATTTTTAGGTCCCAGTTAACAAGTTCGAACATTATACCGTCAACCGCACTCATTTTCTACTACCTGAGATTTTTTTGATAAGAAGCCCAATGGTCTTGCTTGATCCAAGAATCGAACCATTAGATACTTCACGGTTGTATTCAAATCTAAGCCTCGGAAATCCAGGCTTAGCGTAACAAATACTTAAGATTACGCCCCCCCTTCAACACAGGCTTGTCCTTCCTAATATCTGAACAGGGTAAAAAAGTCTCACAAAATAACGTAATAAGGACTGATCGAATGACATAAACTGATTTCGCGGCCGTCATGAAACAATAGACGATGACCGACAGGTTCGATTCACTATTTGACATGGTCTACGATTGATTGTGATTCAGCTATTTACAAAAGGCTGTTACGTTATATACTGTTAAATAATTAAGGCTTTAGGTTTTTAGTAGTACTAACTAGACGTTAAGTAGTTCGCCTAGGTTTTGTTTCAGAAATTTTTTTTGTTGCTTTTGGTGGCAGATCAGCCCACCTACCTGATGGTAAGTAGTAACCGTCGCTCAAGGACATGGCAAAAGCAATTCTAAGGAAAAACAACCAAGCCGCTGCCTACCGTAAATTACATAGCATACTGTGTGCAGTAAGTGGAGCAAGTGAAAGAGTTTGTATATTTGGATACTTTGTTTACAAGGGATGGTAAACATGAGAGAGATATTGAAAGGAGAACGATTGCGGGAAACAAAGTGAATGGAGCTCTAAGCGCTTTTATGAACAGTCGAAATGTTTCCGAAAAGGCACGTTTGGCTGTTCATAGAGGACTATTAGTGCCCACACTTATGTATGAAAGTGAAAGTTCGGTATGGCAAAAGAAGCATGAGAGCAGAATAAATGCTGTAGAAATGAGAGCGCTGAGAAATATATGTGGTGTGACTCTGAAAGATAGAATAAGGAATAGTGTGATTAGAGAGAGATGCGGCATGAAAGTTGATATAGTGACAAGAATAAAAAAGGGTATGTTAAGCTGGTTTGAGCATGTAGAAAGAATGGACGAGGAAAGACTGACTAAGAAAGTTATTAGGCTAGTGTGAATGGAACAGTCGCAAGAGGAAGACCTAGGCGAACGTTTCTTGATCAGATCGGAGGCGTTCTGGACAAAGGCCAGGTTAAGAGCACCTTGAACCGACGGGCGTGTATGAGGAATGTGATGAAAGTGAATGAAGCCAGAGAAGTGTGTCAGGATCGTAGCAAATGGAAATCCGTAGTCTCTGCCTACCCCTCTGGGAAACAGGCGTGAATCTATGAATCTACTGTGTGCTTGATTGGCACTCAATCATACAGTCTCCCTCATCATAAGCAGTTACCGTAGCTTATGTAAAGGGGATTGTTGGAAAGATGTAGGAGAAGAAAGGATAGGAAGGAACCGATGGGGTTAATAGGGTCTTTGGTCTTCTCCCACTCACCGAACAAAACGCAATAGTACGTATACAGCAAATTTACGTCGATGTTTGGTGAGAAGATAGTTACTACCCAGTCGAGCAAGCTCATTAATGCAGAAACTAACAGGTTCCACTTCTCCAAGATGTCTGATAAACTGCTAGTAGTTATAATAAAAGAGAAAGAGTGGAATTGAGATGGGAGGTGGGAGAGGCGTCTCGAAACTAATGAAGTATTTGAATGATACTGGAAATTATGTTGGAAAGCCAAAAAATACATGTTGGAAATATCATCAAGAAGTTGGAAAGACGCTCTAACAACAAAATTTGTGTGAGATTCAGAATCGATTAGGTAGGAAGTACTTAGTTACAGTACCACCATGGTTGTACTCGTTGTACTCGTCCGTTGCCTTCTGCGAGGCAGTGATGTCCGCGAAGGAGGCGGCGGAACGGGAGAGGTAGCTGGTCTCTCCCCACCCAAACCGCAGGAGACGTCCAGGGCGCCGCCGTAGGGCGCGCACAGACCTTCAGCTACCCTAGGGGGTAGCCTGCGGGCGGTGGACTTGGGCAGTCTGCCGCCCGAGCAGCACAGGCCCGAGGAAAGGGGCATAAGCGTTCCGCGCGCCCCCCTCAGTGTAGGGGAGGGCTGTACCATCTGGTCCTCCCCCAAACAGCTGGGGCCCGCCTAGTCACGTGGCGGGCCAATACCTGTCGGTGTCGCGGTGAATGCTAGCGCGAATCCCGTGGCACCGACACTAGGTACTGAAGGAACGTCATCAGGGGTTTAGTGGGTATGGGGCCAGCTTCTCTGGCTCGAGTCCCACACACCCGCACCTTGCCCGGGCGTGGACAGCGTAAATGCGTAAGGCGTAGGCGTACGTGCGAAAAGGCATGATCCTGAGGTTAAAAAAAAAATAAAGCTTTATTTTTTTAACTTATTACGATAAGCAATAGTATATCGGAAGAAGGTTACTCTCTTACTGTAAAAAACTTACTTTAACAATATTCAATACCACCCTAAGAGTTCTTTTCTGGCTTAAAATGTTTAAAGGCTACTACTATTAACCTAAAGTCTGTAACTAGATTCATAATACAAAGAAATCAATATATATTTCAAAAGTTGTTTTGATCAATTGATTTTCAAATCACGTATAGTGTCGCACATGGCAACTAACGTTTTGAGGCAATAAAAAAAATTCTGACACCATTAATGCTCCTGTGATACGCAGAACTGAATTTTTATTAGGAACTTATGAATGTAGACACTAACTTAAATCCAGCATTAGATTTACAAACATTTTATTTTTCGTACATTATAATATCCTTCAGACCGATTTCGGCAACAGCGGCCAGTCTTAACGGAGACTGGCCAACTATGCAGGAAATATTATAGTGCACAAGTGTGTGCGCAATCACAAGTGCATTTTCTGTTCCCTAACTCTCATAATCCGATGGGACGGTAATCCGACACGACTGGAGAGAGATCAGGCGCAGGACCAACGGCTTTACGTGCTTTCCGAGGCACGGGGGTGTCTTACACCGCCAACTTCCTAACTCCGGGCTGCTATTGAGATTTCTTAACTGAAAAACCCAATAACTGTTTGTTGGCCCGACCCAGGATTCGAACCCGAGACCTCATGCACAGCAGTCGCATTCACTACCGCTGCGCCATTGAGGCAGTATAACGAATATGTAAGTTAATGTGTAATTTATGTTGTTCGATGTTACACGTAACTCACGTAAGAAATACAGTAAGCAGAAGTGGGTTTCACCTACATTTCGCATACTATGGTTCCAATGCCCAGGTCGGCAAAGTGTTATTGTGCTTTTTTCCAAGAAATTCTACGTCGCTTTCTTTAAGTAGCAGTACGGAGTCTGGAGTTATGCTCGGTAGAGGACAATATTGGACTTGTCCTCTTTACAAAGGACTTAAAACTATTTTTGGTTAAGGGTTGCGGTTGAGGTTGTTAGAAATAAAGGCACGAAACCACTTATGTAAATATTTCTTGTTATAGCAAACAAAAATATAAAGTACCAGATTTGCCCGCGGTTTCGCTTGCTCGGGATAATAAAATAGAACTTTTTCTGGAAGAAAGGTATTATACTTATGTCCTTTTCTGCACCCTTGATAACGTGCATGCGAAATTTCATGATGTTCGGTCAAGTAGTTAAGGCGTGAAAGCGTAACAAACAAACAGAGCTAGTAGTAGAGCCTCGCTGATTTCAGCATGACTGGGCCGGCTCGACCGGGGAAGGACTACCCTCTCACAGAATATCGATGTGAAATAGCAGTATTCCTACTGTTGTGTTTGGTTCGGCGAGTGAGAGTGCTGGAGGCCTAATCACCCTCTTTCCCCCTTCCCACTCCTTCTCCTTCCCACTTTATTTTGCACTTCTTCCTTTCTTAAAGGGTCAGGTGTTGCAGGTGTCCATAAGCTATGGTGACCACATAACATCAGATGGGCCCTATGGTTGTTTGCCACATTAGTTGTATAAAAAAAACTCATGCTCGCATTTTTATTATTAGTTATGATTATATTAGTTTATAACAATGTATACCAACATCAGCACAGCTGGTTATTTATTCATTGATAAGACGTATCCGTTTCTATTTGGCACGAAGTACTTTTTCTCACAATAAAAAAGGCATTCCAATAAGAATATTCACATGAGGTGAATATTAAACACCAACGTATGAATGAATGTGTCCAGATTATGACGTCACGCTAAGGATTAATGTATACCGCTTGATGAATGATGAAGGTGGATGAATTTATAAAAATAATACTCAGAGGTAGGGAAAATCAGTTTATATAATTCAATAGACTTGGAGGGAATAGGTTTGGAGAGTGATAGTAGCACGTCCTAAAATGATGACGATTCTCAGTCATGAGGTTTTATTTACAAACAAGCATGATCTGTTTGATAACAAACGGTTGCCATAGTAACTAATTTCCCGTGTTTACTTGCAATACGTGTAATATTCGCTCTTTCTTGAGCCAGTATCAACCAGTCCTCATGCTCCCAGATCAAGTGCCGAAGGCTAAGAAACCCTCAGCTGATAGTGTTTCGACTTCTTTTCTTAGTTTTTCTATAAGGGACTTGCGCTAACTTTAGATTTAAGAGTAAAGTTCGCTGTATTCTACTACTTAAAATCCTACCAATATGCCTCCATACAAAATTAAAAATACAGTGACATTATGATCTAAGATTCGCAAAATGTTCTGTTTCGTAAATTCTGAAATAAAACTCACTTATAACAGTACTTACATTTTCCCAGAAAGCTTACGATTTGAACACAAGCAATGACAACAAACAGTTCACAAATCCTTACTAAAAGTCTTCCACGATCATAGTTACATCATTACACCGCGAAACCGACATATCAGTCGTGTATCGCTGACTTCAAACGCAGCTTTTTGCAAGACTCCTTACACTTCATTACGTATTCTAAGCCCATCACAGCTGGCATTTCGTGTTGTGTAGTGACGTATTTGGCGAATCAATGGTCTTTTTAAATGAATGCTTCAAACTAAGGTGGTCAGAATACGGATGAAATTGATTGAATAAAAATACGAGGTTACGATTTCTTTCCCGTTACGTAATATTTTATAAACAATGGTTTTTTATTTACTGTAGCTTTATGTTGAATGAAACATTTTGAGCTTATTGTTTAAGAATGTCACGTGTAAGTTGTTTTGTTGTTGAGTCATTGGGCGAAATGTTCGCTGACTTATTGTGATATGGAGGATTCGCAGGTCGTATAAAGTTTACATATCACATTTTTCTTATTAGTGCTAATTACATTACTGACTGCCTTGAATCAGATTTATTATTGATTAGTTGGGCGTTATTATTTAGAACATCTGTAATAACATACGTGGTACATTGTGCCTGAATCGCCTTTTATATGAAGAGCGTTTTAGTTAGAGTAAGTAGAGTGCTCTAAAAACCACCGTCATTTTACCAGCACAAAAAAAATACGCTGAAATTTACCTTGTAACGTATCGACCGGTATAATTTCGGCAGATAGTCAAAATTATTAACCGCACGAATGGTGTAGCGAGCAAATTGTCACCTTGCCATTGCCGCTACGCCAAGTGTAGGGTTATGGATTCGAATGCCACACGTGACAATTATTAGTGCCATCAACAAATACATAATTGTTCTGAGTCTGGATATAATTGTCCTGAGTCCGTTAATTATAAATGTCTGTAAAGACATACGTGACACGGGGTCTAATCTGCGGAAGTTGTGTTTTCTAGAACATCTTATTATCTTAATGAATATTTTTTTTGACAGAAATACACAATAATACTTTGAAGAATCCGGGCCCTCGTTCCTGTCAGTTGTATACTAGTTCCACTTATTTCAACTTACCAACTAGGCAGTCACTATAGTAATTTTACCATAAACTTTAACCTTAAAATCCTCATTGCTCCTGTAGTTTTATGTTAAAATATTTACAACGGCCGCGAGGAGTTTGGCAATGAACCTGGCAGATAACAATAGACATGCCCTTATTACGTGGCATTTCTAAATAGCTTGCTTTCATAATCAAGGGTACATCTTCGAAAGAAAAGGCAAAACGGCACGACTATATAGGTATAAGTCTACGTATGTACGTGTGTGTAACGAAAGTTTATGTAAAATTAATATTGCTTCAGAATATGAATAATGACCTTTCTTTTTCCAACAATAAGAAATCTATTAATAGTAAATTTGTATCTTAGAATAAGCCACGATGGGGCTAACATATTACTCTGTAATAAAAGCCTCTAAATAAATAAAGATTAAAAAATAAAACGTTTAATACATATAATTCCTTTTTTCAAAGACAACTCCCGCACTAGGAATAATTCCTGTGTCGCGGGGGATTTTACAAACAACGGACACAAAGAACACCCAGACTCGAAACAACTATTTGTGGATCACTTTGTGTGATCCACAAATAGATGTTTTGAGATTTCTGTTCCTTGTAGGGATCGAACCCATGACACTCAGCGCGGCGGCAGAGGCGATGCGACTATTTAAACCATTACGCCCTCCGTGCAGTCTAATTATATATTGTCCTATTCTAACAAGAACTAATAAATAATATTTTAAGATAGACAGAGAGGATCCACCTGCTTGCCACTGCACATTATCATCACAAATTCTATTGTCAGACAAGTATGGCGAAGTGATGGCCACTGTCCATTGTAACGGTTCACGAGATCATTAGGGGTACGTGATTCGTTTTGAAATAAAGTCTAGAGAAAAAATTTGGGCACGATAGTTTTATCTTTCTGAACGAAGTTCACGATTTGAAATATTCTATTTAATTCGCATTTTTTTGTAGCTTATATCACTACTTGCGCTTATGATTGTGTAGGTTAAAGTAGGTTCCATTTCGTGGTCAAATAAAATGCTATTTAAATTTTCTGTTAGGATAGAGTAATAGCACAGAGTCTTAAACTATGCATAGTAAATGGCAATAAGCTCGACTTCTTTCAATTGGAATCTAAAAGACATTCACTTTTCACACACATTTCACATTTATCTTATCACATTTGGTTTTTGTCTCACGTAATAGCACCAAGTTTAATGCACAATAATGTATATCGTGCACAGTTCTGATCTCTGTACTGTTATAAAGTATATCTTAACAGAAAAACTAAATACTGACCAGCAAATACGCACATTCACTACTGCGCCAACATTGAGGTAGCTATAAGACAAAATCAAAATAAGGTATGTTGCCTGTTCGTCCCTCGGTAAATTTATGTGTATTTTGTAAAATAATACGTAACAAATGTGTAAATATTTATATAAAATGTTCACTAAATTATCATTTTAATGTTGTCTGAGTCAACTTCACAACGTAGAATGAGCGGCGTTTTGGCACATACCTCTCAAGCAGCGGTGAATAGAAATGTATCCGGATAACGAGAATTTAAACGATATAGGCAGCGAATACACTACACAAGATCTACAGCTCAGTGGCTCCGTCAGCGCGGTCAAATCCTTAGATTGGTGACCGTCAACAAAATCAAATCCTCTTTGTGTCTAAAATTATTGATCCTAGATCATATGAAATATGGGAAGTAAATATTCTTTATTAATAACCTCGAGAAATTGATCCTTTCGTCAGCAATTAATTAGGAAGACTACGGGATATCCCCTAGTAACGTAGCTGGTCAAATGCTTAATAGTGCTGATAGACCTGAGCATTCACTTGTAATGAGAATTCTAGCGAATGTTACATTACAGAAAAATAAAAAGAAGCGTTTAAGCGAGCATTCTAGCGAAAGGACTGTAAATTTGCGAAATTACATCGTTCGCTAGAATCATCATGAAAATGTTCGTAGCGATGTTCGGCTCTATGCTTGGCACTGTTCTTTATTTAGTTCGACAATGTAGCAGCGATAGCTCAGTGGGGAGACCAACAGACTGCAATGCAGAGGGTCTCCGGTTCGAACCCACGTCGCGCACCTCTGACTTTCGGAAGTTATATGACTTTTCGAAATTATGTGCGTATTGATTGACAATTATCGCCTGCTCCGTGCCTCGGAGAGCACGTTAAGCCGTCGGTCCCGGCTGCCATGAACATCTATGGCAGTCGTTATTGGGAGAGTGTCGACACAAAAGATCCCACTGGGTCGAAGTGTCGCCGGTCTGCACTGAGTGGCCTCCACATAAGATACATAGTTCGACAATTAAAAATCAGCGAAGGCTCAATGTTCTGTTTACAAGTTGTTACAAATGAATGTTCAAGTCTATCAGCACCTTTAGACTCCCATAGTCATATTTGCTGAAGACACACATTTGTAAACAAAAGTAGACCGACTGTGAATGTACCTTCTCCCTATAGAAGATCCCAGTCAAACAACAACGTGCTATATTTCTGTTAAGTATTAGGCTCCTTAAGGAGGTGTTATGCTGACAGTACAATACTCTATATGACCGCCAGTCGTACATCCCACTTAAAAGTAAGTGGTTACTGAAGCCCATGGAAGACTTGCAGTCAGGCAGAACTACGTCCCTTCGACCTTCGAAAATAATCTGTTCTTGACGAACTATAGAAACTGTAATTTATGCCAGCCTATTTTAATTTTACTTACATTTACGTCGTGTGCCTATGAAGGAATTCTTATAACAAGCAGTATTTTAACAGTACTACGTGATATAAGTGCCAAGGTTTCAATGACAGTAAGGTGTAATGATACCGACCTCTGGCTACGGAAGGAACGTCGCGGCTAGTTTGACAGTGACGATATCCGTTTCGTTGTATGGTTTAATGTGGAGACTGTAGCAAGTCGTGAATGATGACGCAGTCGTCGGCTCGTCTTATCAGACGGTTGCCTTGAGGGTCGAGTTCGGTCTCAATATAATTTAAACATTGTTAAAATTTGTATCATCCGCAAATAGTGGATTTGTATCTGGTTTTAATTATTGTAAAATATCCTGGACTTAGGTATAATTCTTAATGTGAAAGATGATTTTTGCAATTTGCATGCATAGAGCAGTTTTATTCTTACACCGAACAAATATTTCTTAGTGTCCGAGTAGTTTCAAGACTCACACAGACTTGAATTGTGTTTATCTATCTATCATGTAATCGATATCTCTCTAAGAACTTTATAAACCACGATCCTACTGAGACAGCTATTAAATATTCCTAATCCTCTGCATCATTTAAAAGACTGTGCCATCCATGAAGTCTATTTGTATTATTTGTGTATGTAGTTTATTATTTAGACTGTTCCTTAGTAGAACATGTATAGTCGCTTTTTACTTATAACTTAAATCCAAGTTCATCACATGTCGAAATCCATACTTTAGCAAATCCTACTTAACACTAAATGCTGTCTCTACCTTCTGATTACAAGCACGACAATACAACTTATTAGCGGAAATTATTAGCCATAACCAAGGTCCTCTGTGAGAATGGTCTACTTTTCAGTACCATTGTGATGTGTCCCTTGTCAAGGACGCTTTGTATGAGGCCTTCCTTCGGTCGAGTTGTTTTGATGGCTTCGTAATATGTATGTATAAGGCAAGAAAGGATTTCTTAGCTGGCAATATTAGTTTTGTGATACTTGGATATCACAAGTGCGTTTTGCGCCGACTTTAGGGGAAATAACTTCATATTTTCTTCTTTCCGTTGGTTAGTGGCCAAACTGTTGTCAAGAGTTGTTCAAGCCGCCCGTAGGCCTCTGACATGGTTTAACGACTGCTGTCAATTTGACAACAACCGAGACCGACTTTTTACGTGCCCTCCGAAGCACGGAGACGCTCAGATGAAATACCACTAAGCGGTCACCCATTTACAGACTGACCGCACCCAACGTTGCTTAACCTCGCTAATCGTTTACCTGTTAGTGATTGCAACTGGCTATGAGCGCCTCAAAATCGGGAAAATAACTGATATATAGGATGATAAATGTGAGTGACTTGGAAATAATAAAGGCTAGGGAGAAGAAGAAGCGAATGGTCGTGTCAGGTGGCCTCTAGAACTCTTGCTCACCGAGCGAAACTCAGTAACAATCTTACTTTTCTTAGGCCGTTTACTAAATAATTACTAAATGTTTTGCATTGGCAGCCTTCAATACTGAACAACACACTTTACTCAAGTTTTGTAATTGATACAATGTGTTATCCATAATGCGCTGAATTATTTTCTTATTAATTTTTCAATTTGACTACATCGCTGATTCTTTGGCATTGACATGATATGCTGTCATGCCTTAACGGTCCTATATGTGGTGAGTTTAATAGCAGTGATAGCTTTATGGAAATATTGCAGAATTGTCGCTCAAGCCTCATATTTGACCTAACGGCACTCAGCTTTCAGTTGTCTAAGTTTCAGCAGTTCAGCGGTGAAGGATACCGTATGGACACCTGCAATTCTAAGACTTCTACACAAAGTTCTCAAAGACGTTTCAAGTCTGTTTACTATACATACTGTATACATCTGTATACTCAATGATGTCGATTTCCTTTCACACAATCGCCAGTATTGAGAGTTTATAATTACTAATATTATAGTACTTAATACTAATATTATAAAGCTGAAAAGTTTTTTTGTTTGTTTGGTTGAACGCGTTTATCTCAGGAACTAATGGTTTGAATAGTTTTTTTTAATGTGATATGAGACAAACGATCAGGCGGATCGCCTGAGGGTAAGCGATTACCGCCACCCATGGACACCCGCAACATCAGAGGAGTTACAAGTGCGTTGCCGACCTTTTAGTGTTGGGTATCTTATTTATCGAGGAAGGCTATATAACATCACGCTACGACCCACGGGAACGGCGCAGTAACCATAAACGCAAGTGAAACCGCGGGCATATCTAGTATTATTATACGCAGTCTGGAGATCTACTTGTTGATACAAATAGATTTGCCACATATTAAGCCAATATAAAAGCTAAATTGACTTTTGACCCCGGCGCCCAACCATAATGATTTTTCTTTATGTGTTTGTGCAATTTTCATACTCTTAATTGATATATAAGATTAAGTCCCCATATTTTTATACATATTTGAACAGAGTTGGCAGGAATATAACTACATAACTTTGAGATAAATGAGATATAATTTCTATGTGTTATCTTTTATTACGTATTATTGTTATAATGATGAAAGTTAAGGATGGTCGCGATTGCATCTGAAAATGATTCGGCCCCGCACACTCTGGTTATGTTGACGAACACCGTGGTAGGTTTAGTCGTTATGACTGGGATGTCGCCATCTTTTCCCGGGTGAGTCCGACATAACCTCTCCGCTCGACCCCGCGAAGAGGTATACGTCAAAGCATTCCGACACCTTAAGTAGAAAAAAATTGTGAATGATAGTGACTGTGGCTAAAATGCTTTTAAATATTTGAACAATAGGTATATGGCTATGTTAAACACAGACTATACAAGCCCAGAAAGAGTACGTTATGCAAATATTAGCACTGTACTTGCGTCGAACCGTTTAAGCTCCTGTTAGACAAACGCTGAGGTTCTGAGTACAGTAAATAAATAAGAAACAAAATATTCTGAGTATCTTGTTAGTACAGACAGAGTTCTCATGGAACCTACTTTTTTTAATATGGGTCCTATTCTATGAAATTAGAAGTACAAGGTATGCTGTTGCCTCGCCGTTACGCTCGGGTTTTGTGCTTGAATACTAGTCTAGCTAATTTTAGTGTGATCCAGAAATGATTCTACCACTCATTTTGTTTTCGGTAATTGCATACTTGTAAAGACCCCGTAACATACGGCTTGATCTCTTGCGGTAGTTGTATTTTAAAAGAAAATGTATACGGTAGACGCCAATAGGCTCCACTTTTGTTACGTAAAACCTAAAAATCACCAACATCATCGGTTAAACACCCCTACGGTAGAAAGGGTTGTATATATCCTTCAGGAATATACAGCCGTGTATATTATACTACTACTGATAACTTCCATATAGAAACTTAAACATTTAACTAGATATTAAAAAATAACAACATTATTTATAAATAATCAGTTAGATTCCTTTGCAATGTCCGGTGTATGTTAACAAAAAGTGGAATGTTTTGTTTGTGTTTCTCAGGCTTTATTTGAAGGTTTGTTATACAATAATATAATGTTATATGTAAATAATTATTGTGATATCATAACCCGTACAGTGTGATCTATAAATTTTTTTGTTATAATATTGAGATAATGCTTTCAATGTGTAACTAAAAATTAAATCTATCTACGGCGTTGGCCTTTTTACATTTTTACTTTAATTTTCATTTTTACTTTTACGTTTTTTATTTTTACTTTGCTGTACTCGTTTAGCTACATATGTTTAGGTCTTAAGTAATATGGTGTAAGCTAATTGTCGGTTACAACTACATTACAGTTCAATTCATCTTTTCTTTTTTTTAAAGATTACTTTTGCTTCTATAATATAAATTTACAAACGTTCAAAGAACACCCAGACTTGGAAAAACTATGTATTTGTGGATTACACAATTTTTTCCGTGCGGGGATCGCGTAACGTAGCTTAGTGAGGTTACCATTTAAATCACTAATGCCCGTTTTCACCAACAGGCCCCTAAGCTCCACCTAAGTAGGTGTCTTTTAAGCTAGGGGCATCCTTTAATCGAATACTTACCTAAATACAATTTCACCATGCTAGTTTTTTTTACGTGGGGGAATGCATGATGCATACCCCTCCGCGGGGGCGGGCGGAGGGGTTATGTCGGACTCGCCGGGGTAAAAGAAAGATGTTAAAGATGATAAAGTATCTCCCGGAATACCGACTAAACCTACCACGGTGTTCCTCGACAAAACCACTATCGACGAGGCCGCGCGAATCACTTTCGCATGCGGTCGCGACCCCGCCGAGACGAAGGAATTCCCTAAGTAAGTGACAGTTAATCTTTTCTAAAGTCACGCTTCTGTCATCGATGTTTTATCGATAAGATGAAAATTTCTATATTTCTTTTCAAATTAATGGTATTAACAGTAGTATTATTAATAAATTGGAAAACAATATTTTTTTACATATTTTCAACTTTATTCAGTTTAATTTAAAAATAAAAATATTTTCGGTGCATAGGCTGTAGACCCGTGTTCCTTTGCTTTTTTTGGCAAATGAACGAGAAAACTTATGTCATTTCTTAATATACGTCGTCGTGTGATTATTTGGAACTCCGATTCGTGTTAATTAAAGCTTACATCTTTTGTTATCTTTGAATTCTAATAGATGCTCAATTTTTCTAATAAATATAGAACACTCTGTTTAGACAACCTATATCTTATGAAAAAGTCGACATCGTCGTATTTATTGAAGTGGTTGACTCTTTCACGGTCAATGCGTGGTCTTTTTACTATTTGCTGAATGTTTTCTAGAGTCTCAATAGCTTCTAGACTCTCTATAAAGTGCCCTAAATTATTTTCCATGATAGGAACCACTCGTATGTCACGTATGAATAAACAATATTCTGTTACCTAAGCATAAGAGTAGTTTAAGGAGCCAACAACCAGGCCCTTAAATATAAGAGCTGCTTTAGAGACTTAAGTGACACCTAAACGTTGGTGAAAACAAATTTTTTGTTAGGGGTGCCCTAAAAGCTGCTAAGGGTTACTTATCTGTTGGTGAATACGGGCATAAGACAATTGTGCAGTCAACACCAATAAAAATAAAAATAGTGGTAAATCCAATAATTTACCCGCTTGTGTATCGATTCCACGATATATTTGACTACAAGCGTAACCACATAATTTTACCGACGGGTCAATGAGGGAGTCAGTTAACCAATAATGTTTCCTTTAACTCAAGAACCCGGGTTGAAAATGTAAGAAATCGGCTGTTACGCAGTTGCTTTTGTTTATACCACTACACCAACGAGGTAAAACACAATAAGGTTTTTACTTATACATAGCTCAAAGTAAAATTAATCTAGATCTATTATATAGACAAAAAATTTACAAAATTACTATATTTTCCAAAGAACCAAGAAAGCATAGATTTAAAATAATATGTATGGGATATATACAGGTACTTCGTTTATGGCTAATTTTAATTTTTTCCTCTATTATTATTTGTGAAGGATTGAATCGCCAAATCAAAAACAATTTTTTTTAAAACTGACATAATATTGATATCTCAGCATTATTTTGGTGTATTTTTTTTTGCACCATCATTTAGGTTTTTATATTTTTACACTACAGCCATTTTTTTTCTTAATTAGCTCATTTGAGACGTCCTTCCTTAACTAAGGAATCTCCCGTTACAATTTGATTCACATATTCTGGGACACCTGTATATGAAATGGGTCAAATCAAATTTAACAGTACATTATGTCTATAGTTTTGCGCAGTGTTTGTGAATTTGTTTAAGTAGTGTATATAACAGTGAATGCGACGACGGATATTAACTTTTTTCTTTATTAGTTATGTTATCACATAAGTGACGAGTTGTCTTGGTGATAATAAAGATCTTTAAACTTAAACATAAATTTACATTAGTAAACGATAAATTTTAATGTGAATTTAAAAGAAATTTATGTTTACAATAATATTTTTATTTAGAAGAATACCGCTTTAAATATTTATGATACTGAGTCTAGATCAAAACTCTATTTTGTACAGAACTATCTAGAGATATCTAAACTAATCTAATCTAAACTAATATTATAAAGAGGAAACATTTGTGTTTTTGTATGTATGTTTGTAATGTTTTCACACAAAAAAGTACTAGACCAATTTCAAAATTTTTTTCACCATTAGTAAGCTGCATCTTCACTGAGTGACATAAACAATATTACATTATCAAAAAAAATAGGGATCCTTAATAAAAATACAATAATATAACCCAAGGTGTGAAAAAATTTGTCATAAAAAATCTGTCATCGCGTGCGCTGCGGAAACTATTGATGATAGAACAAAAAAATGTTCTACAGTATTATAGAACGTATCAATATCTACAAAAAAGTCCGCGATACCATATGTGTTTTTTGAATATATAGCTAACTACACCTATATAGGTGTAGTTAGAGTTATTAATTTCTTTAGTTGTAGTTTTATATATTAAAAATTAATATAAAATTAGTTAATGAATTAAAGTCCACGCGGACGAAGTCGCGGGCAACAGCTAGTTATTAATATACTTACTAATTCGTAAATGATTGGATGGGTCATACAGCGATTGAAGTAATCGCTGCGTCATTACGTACGCATTGCGTGATCTAAGGATAGTTGTTTTGAGTCTAGGACCCTAGTTATATCTATTAGTTCTTTTTTATAAAATAGGTACAGTAACAGACAACAGATTAAATATTTACACATTACTCAATTGAACATTAAATAGTTGCCAACCTGAAGTCCAATTAAAACTATACACATCATTCAGTTGATATTTAAAACAGTGAGCTAAGGTAAACAATGGTAAACATAATTATAAAAAGAAAGAAGAAATAAAGCAGATTATTTGTAACAATTTTCTTTAAAAGGGCATTTTTAAACATATTATAACTATGTGGCAGATATCCGATTCAGAGCAAATGGAAGTGTATTGTCTGCACATTCGTAAAATTGGGTTGTTAAATGAAACATTATTATTTATGGCTTATAGTAAAAAGTTGTAGTGTGCGCACAGATCGCGTTGGAGTCTTAGAGTTTAACATTTCAACAAGCTGGCTATCCAGTAAACCATTTACAATCTTGTGTAAGGTACATAAGTCACTTACCTACCTTCTGTTTTCAAGAGTCATCATTTTAAACTATTGAAGTCGATTATTATATTATTTTATTTTACGCCGCAGTCTAAAACTTGAAATATAATGTTCTGACAAATCGCTTCTGAGTTGCCTCTCTTCGATCAATGTGAGGCCTATAGATAGGCGCCCATACAGATGAACAATATTCAATAATACTTCTTAACAAACTGTATTACAATGTTAATAAAGAGCTGGCTTGTCTGAAAAGTAGAGCATTTAGAAGCATGAATGATAGAATGCGGTTGGCTTTACTGCAAACGTGCTCGTAATGATGTCTAAAGGACATTTCAGAATCATAAATTACTCCTAAATCACGAACAAGTTTAACTCTCTCCAGTGCAATCCCTTTAATATGATAAATGTAGTTAAGCGGCTTTTTATTTATTGTGAATGTGATAACTTGGCATTTTTTTTATAATATATAATTATATAATATTAATAGTGACATCGATTTTTTCTTACACCAATTAACTATTACATTGATATCCGCTTAAAGAATTACACAATCTTGAAGTCGGTAATACGTCTAAAAATCTTTAAGTCATCAGCTTATGCTGATGACTTAAAGATTTTAGCTAAACGTTCACTGTTGATATCATTCATCAAGTCTTTAATAAATAATAAAAATAGAAGGGGTCCAAGGTTAAATCCTTGGGGAACACCAGACTCAGCCAAAAAAGGAACAGATTCGTATCCACTGAGTGCGACAAATTGCGTACGATTAAGTAAGTATGATGAAAGCCATCTATATAAATTGCCTTGAATGACAAAATGCTGGGCTTTTGCTAATAACCTTAAATGATTGACACGAACGAATGCTTTAGAAAAATCGCTGTAAATTGAGTCTACCTGCTTTTTACAATTAAATGAGTCGCATAAGTAAGAAGTGTAGCTTAAGAGATTTGTGGTAGTTGATCTGCCTGTCATGAAACCATGCTGGAATGAACTCAACTGGTGTTTTAAATGATTGTACATGTAGATGTAACCCTCGAAGATTTTAGCAAACCAGTTAAGAACACACACACAGGGCAGTGACAGGGACAGACATATTGGTATATATTCCTAAAACTTCACTGAAAGTTAAAAATATCATAAGGGCATAATTAATTAAGACTGTGGAAAATAGTTGAAATATTAAAGAATATTCCTTACTTATCTACTTTCCTGATGTTACTTATATAATAATTATAACAATATATTACCTTTAATATAAAAGAAAACTGGCTTAAGCGTTGGCTTTTTTCTGACGTTAGACATACATATATTATAAACACGCAAATATTTGTTCCGTGTCGATATCGAATCTTTAACATAAACTTTTTTGGTGTTTATATTATTACTAGATTATACCCGCTTTGCTCGCATAAATGTAGGGTAGGTAAAAACCGTACTTTTTCTGGATAAAATTTACCATATATCCTTTTCTGTTCCAATGACAACGTGTATGCTAAATTTCATGATCATTGGTCGAGCAGTTAAGGCTAGAAAGCGTAAAAAAACACTCGCATTTATAATATTAGTTAGGTTAATATAGTCTTATATCCCAAACATGTTACAATATAAAAATCTTTCAATTACGTATTACATTCATAAATATATTTATATTTATAAGATTTCATACCGGCGGAAAACAAGTAAATAATTATAATTATTGCGTATATAATTAGGGAATTAATAATACAACAACCAATTAAATTATCATTCAATTTTCCACTCAAGTGAACTGCGACAACAAATGCTATAGTAAGTAGTAATTAATCGTGTACTTATCTACGCGTACATCTTGCTATACAAAAAAATATCATGTACTTGAAATTGATCTTTGAACTTATTAAGGAACATTTAAATAGATTAAGTGGTTATCTTACATTAATGTTGAACTGTGTTTTTTTTTGTTTTGTAGATGTGTACTTCAAAGGAGACAAAAATTGTGTGATCTAGAAATAGTTGATCCGGGTCTGGGTGTTCTTAGTATCGCAAGTTGGTTTTGAAAAGTTCTCGAGAAACTATTTCTGATGCGGGAAATATATAGGTATAAGTCATACATAATTCTTGGCAGAAAACCTTATCTCAAAAAAGGGGAATAATCGGTGGGCAAGTACGGACTGTTGTGGTCATAGATAATTCACCAGTGTGAATTATCTATGACCACAAGAGTCCGTACTTGCCCACCGATTATTATTTATTTTCTTATCAATTTGATGTTATGCTATTATCAAATCTACTGAGATTTGATAATAGCATAACATCAAATTGATGAGAAAATAATCAATTGTTTTACGAGAAACAACAAAAAATTACGGTTCTATTTAAAATAACTCAGATAATGATGAGGAACAAAAATAAAGTTAAGCTAATTTGTTTGATCAGAATAAAGTAAAATTGATTTTGTAAATATACGTCAATGAAAAGGGAATTCTTGTGAACTGGAACTTATGCATATACCTACATACCAATAATGACGATTTACAACCTTCGTTTTTTGAATATATTTATTTATCAGGCTAGGCTCCTTAGCGTTATGCTATAAAAGTAATTATTGTTTCATAAATATGGTTACAATTTTTTTTAATATTTCAACTATATAGCCCACTACACTTGAAATAATATACAAATCGAACTACTGTTACACCAAATTCACCACGGTACTATGTCGAATTTTTCGATATATAAATATATTGTGGCAAATTAAATATATGTTCAATTTTCTAGAAAATGCACTATAATTTATATCATATGTATACTATGTGGAATTTACAAGATGTTTACAAACTAGTTCAGCTCTCAGGCTAGCAAAATTTACTCAAAGATCAAAAGCCAGGTCAGTCAAACATTTTTACGTGATCGCGACCATGTTGTGAATTTTAACTGCTCGAAAATATAGGACATGGTATTCCCCGCAGAACAGTTACACCTCATGTCTTAAATCCTCGATACCATAAAGGTCATTGGCTCACAATGGCTGAAGGAAGCCGCCCAGCCATCCGTGCGAGCCACTGCGAGGCTAGGACGCGATATAAAACCATGCGTAGGGCGAGCTCTGTCAGTGTTCACACAGCTCCAGGCATCATGGCTTGCAAAGTAAGTGGGCAACACAATATTCCAAAAATATTAGTAATTTTGTGTAGATTATTCGATAGCTAAATTAAACTTTTGTT
Source organism: Catocala fraxini (assembly GCA_930367265.1). Taxonomy (NCBI): domain Eukaryota; kingdom Metazoa; phylum Arthropoda; class Insecta; order Lepidoptera; family Erebidae; genus Catocala; species Catocala fraxini. The sequence continues at coordinate 23,380,692 of OV884028.1, forward strand.
TTTATTTTTAAATCAACATATCAAATCAGCGATATCAAATCGCTACGTTCGAACATGTAATTACGTATTTCTTTTTAATAGTTGTTGCGCAGTAAGTTTTTTATTTAATTATTTATAACGCCGTGTCACCACGAAATAATAAAATAATCAAAATAATAATTAAATGCTATTAATATTTTTAAATATACATAACAAAATTAAATAACTCGTATTAATTTATTTTGATAAATAATTTATTGCAATAGTGTTGTAGCAGTATTTCGATACATTGATAAATAATTACTTACCATATAACGCATTGCATCCATGAAACCAAACAAGACGTTTAACACATTATACTGTCATGGGTAATTTCAAATAATAATACCCAGCATATTTTTTATCGATTGCTTCAACTTTAAGTATTATCCAAACACTTTCATTGTTAAAACTACTTATCGTTATATCATTAAAAGCTTTAAGTATTTCATAATAGCGTTATTAACATAACTAGCTAATTATAACTGCATATATACCCCGTGGGATATCTCATTGAATTGATCGTGCGATATGCCTTAGT